>JAJQJQ010000017.1:1461002-2922005 GCA_028622995.1 Panagrolaimus kolymaensis
GGGTGTTTTGTTTTGAGAAGCATGAAACAACAGCTGCTTTATTTTTATTTTTTTGGAGTCGAGAGTTTGAATGATAAATTGATTGTGTTTTCTTTTTTATTGGAACACAATGAATTGTAGAGATAAAAGCTAAGACCTTTTCTTATAATAAAAAAAGTTCGTTGCAACTTCCAACCTTCGTGTTCATTAATTTACCGCATGAGTAAAGCCTAAAGTATTTTTTTTGCTTAGAATTGAATCATTTTTGTTGTGAAGCGCTTTTATTGATATCATTGTTTTCTTAAGCTTGAGTTTATTTATTATATTTAACAAAATTATTGTTTTTTTTTTGTCATTTTTTTAAACATAAAACTGTGACCTCTCTTCTTCCTTATTTGTTGACTCATTGTAGGCGAGTTTTGTTTGCTTTTTAAGAAAAAAAAACCCCTATTTTTTCGATCATGTCAAAAAAAGCTGATAAAAAACTTTTGACAAAAGTTCATTTTTCTTCCTTCTTTTGCCGTGTTTTTCTTCTTCCCTGCCTTAGAGACAAAAAAAAATAAATAGCGAGAAAGAAATCAAATCCGAACACTTTGCTTTTTTACACTTTTGTTTTCTCTTTTTACTAAAGCTAAATCCTTCAACAACTTTCATTTTTTGTTTTTGTGTATTTTGCTTAATTGAAGCTTTCAAATTATACCATTAATCTTATTTATTTTTTTCAGCTAATCTTCGCCGGTGAATATACGAAGGCGATGAATAAAGATTGGCATAGCGATGTAAGATTTTTTTAAAACTTTTTTTTCTCTTCAAATTATAATAACCCATAATACGATTGCAGCATTTTTGTTGTTGGAATTGTGATACCACGTTAACGGGGCAACGATATATTTTACGCGATGATCATCCATTCTGTATTAAATGTTATGAAGAAGTGTTCGCAAATACATGTGATGAATGTACAAAGCCAATTGGAATAGATTCTAAAGATCTTTCATACAAAGAGGTATAAACGATACATACTAATAATAAAAATAATTTAGACCAAAAAAATTTTTTATCAGTAATTTGAAACAAAAATTAGCCGTTTTAAAATAAGCAACTGATCACCTAACTTTTTTTGTATCATTTTACAAAAAAAAATCTATGATATATTTATTTCGATATCCTTTTTCAGCGACATTGGCACGAATCTTGCTTTTTATGTAATATGTGTAAAATGTCTCTTGTGGATAAACCATTTGGGAGTAAAAACGATCGAATATTTTGCTCAAATTGCTATGACCAAGCTTTTGCAACACGATGTGATGGATGTAATGAGATATTCCGTGCGGGCATGAAAAAAATGGAGTATAAAGGAAGGCAAGCTAAATTTTTTAATCAACAAAGCTTCTTTTAACCCAAAATTTTATAGACAATGGCATGAAAAATGTTTCTGTTGTGCAGTTTGTAAAATTCCAATTGGAACGAAATCATTTATACCCAAAAATGATGACGTTTATTGCGCTAATTGTTATGAAGAGAAATTCGCCACACGATGTTCAAAATGCAAAAAAGTTATTACAACAGGTATTTATTTATTTATAACTTTTCATATAAAATGCTTATCGTACCAGAGCATCTCTTTAAAAAAATTCAATTTTTGTTTCAAGAGCTCATTTTTCTTTAACTTTCTTCGATTGTTAAAACTCATCAAACAAAACTGAATTTAATTTTAATTCCAATTTAGGCGGTGTAACATACAAAAATGAACCATGGCATCGTGAATGTTTCTGTTGTACACAATGCAATGCCTCATTAGCAGGGCAACGATTTACATCAAAAGATGAAAAACCATATTGCGCTAATTGTTATGGTGAACTTTTTGCTAAACGATGCAGTGCTTGTGTGAAACCAATTACTGGTATTGGCGGAGCTAAATTTATATCATTTGAAGATCGAAGTTGGCATAATGACTGCTTCTTATGTGCTCAATGTACGACTTCCTTAGTTGGAAAAGGTTTCATCACTGATAGCACTGATATACTATGTCCTGAATGCGCAAAGTATAATTTTTCATTCATGATACGTACTAATATTATGATATCTTTTTAGAGCTCGTTTGATGGCAGCAAACTCGTGATTCAATTATCACTAATAAACAGCCACATTTATTTTTATTATTTTTCGTTACTCTTTGATTTTTCTGCCGTTTGCACTTTTTATTCATTTTGGATGGCAGTTTACAATTTATTTCATATTTCCTTCGTTCAATGTTTTTATCCCGCTCATCGTAGTTAGAAATTTGCAATATTTATAGCCGCATTTGGGCCTTTTCTTCTTTGTACAGCTTCCGTCCGTCCCATTGTGCACAACGAAAACTCCTCGCCGAGTGCACTTCCTTAATTACTGTCAGATTAGGTCTTGCCTAATCGGAATGTTTTTTTGCTTAAAATTTTGTTTCTCTTTACACAATAAATGGTTTAAAAAGTTTGTCAAAATATTAATAATTACTTCGATAATAATTTTGTTGGAAATAAAAAAATTTATATAATATTCAAACTCAACAATAAAAAAATATAGCAAACAACAAAACAAGTAATTATTTATTATCACCAGTAACAGCTTTCTGCTTTTCAATTAGCTTCTCCTTCATAGCTTTGAATTCTTCTTCTTCTTGCTTTGCGGCTTCTTCGGCAGCGGTAAGTTTACGAATAACAGCATGTTCAATATTCTTTTGCATACGCTTTTTCTTTCTCCTAAAAAAATCATAAATTAAGGTAAACCAATCTACAAAAAAACTCACTTCAAAGTTGGCAACATTTTTCGCTGTTTCATTAATTCTTCTGGAGTCTTCTTGATATAAGAGTGATATAAAACTTCACCATCATCAATGCCTTCTTGAATTTTTGTTAATCTCCAAGTCATACGAGGTCCAAGTTCAATAGTTCGAAGTTTGGTTAAAGCTCCTTTTTTGCATCCACGTGTTTTAAGATCTTGAGTGAGTTCAACTTCAGCTTGTTCACCTTCCCATTCAGAATCACTTAATGCTCCAGGACTAAAAATAATTAGATCATAATAAAATAAAAACAAGAAAAATAAAACCTTACTTCAAAAAGAATTCACTAATATCTTCATATCTTGATAAATCAGGAACTTTTCCTTGAACAATTTTCTTTGCAGATTTAGCAATTCCAGCTGGTACGGCTTTAATAGAACTAAAAAAAACGTCATTAAAAACCAGATGTGTGAAAAACAATAAACATACTAATGTCTAAATTCAATTTTATCAGTTTCTTTATCGTAACTAATGAGAACAGCCCGTCGAACAATTGCTAAATTCACGGTATCGACGTCAATTGATGGAAACATATTTTGAATGATAGTTTTAACGAGTGCAAGATGTTTCTTTCCTGGAACATTAAAACCATTCAAAACAACCAAAGGAGAATGTTTAAAAAGTTTTTGGAAGATGTTTTGACGTTTTTGTGATGCTCGAACATCTCGAGAAAGAGTATATTGTTCAATTTGAAATGATAGAGTTGGACCTTGTGGAGTTCGAACAATACGCAAATTGGCAGAACTTTCACTCTTTGTAAATGCAACAATATGGGAAACACCTAATACAGGAGCATTGACAACAAAATCATTGAAATTATTACGTTTTGATACCTAAAATTTCATTTTAAATTATTGAAGGAGCTTATAAATAATGACATACTCTTAATTTTGAAGCAGTGTTAGGTTCCATAACTTCACGTAAATCTCTTTCCAGCCTGCGAATATATCTACCAACAGAACCAGTATGAACGATGAAAGAATGAGGTTGTTTAGCAAGTGATTGTTCTTGAACAGTTTTATCTGCTTCGGCTTGAGCAAGAACTGCTTCATTTTTTAATTCTTTATCAAGTGAACGTTTTTCGATACGTTTTTCCTAAAATTAAAGATAATATAATAGCATAAAAGTAAAAATCAGAAAACTTACAAATTGCTTTCCCTTGCTTCTCTTAGCAGGCGCATATGGAATTCCAGCAGCAGCTTTCCTAGCATTTCTAGCAGCTTTACCTTTTCTGTGATTATGTCGCGGCATTTTTAGAACAACTAAAATTTAATAAAGATAAATAAAAAATATTAAAATGTTTTCAAGAAATTTAAGAATTTTTTTTACTACAATTTATTTTGATTGAAACAAAAAACGAGGCTCTTTTTTAATATCTGCCATTCGTGTTGAAACCATTTTAAATAGAGCACGAACAAGAAAACCTTTTTCCTATTGGATTTTTTTTATTGTAGGTATGTACTTATTTTTACAGAAAAAGATTTATAATTAAATATTTATTTTGCATATATCTATTAAAACATTTTATGAGAAGTCTAGATTAAAAAACAATTCTGGCATAGCTTGGGAATTATTAGAGATTCTTAAATTATAGGTTATGCTCTTCAAAGACTTCTTCGGTATCAAGAATAATATTATTGAATTCATCTGAATCTGAATCACTTAGATTTTCAATATCACCTTGACCTTCACACATTTCCAACCATTGAGCATTATGAAAGCGAAAACGCTCTTCATTAAGTCGTTTATTCCAATATGGGCTTGATTCCTGAAAAATTTAATGTTTGATTTATTAGACGTTAAAAAAACCTACAGCAATAAATTGTAAAGCTTGATCGCACATATTTCTTAATTGAGGGTTTGAATCATGCATTAAATTAATTAAGTATTCAACTAAACCCCCTTCTTCGGAACAAAGTTCTGATGTGAGATCTGGGTGGCAGAGGAGGCAATAAAAGAAATAAACAATTTGAAGAACAATTTCATCATCGCCTTGTCGACGAAGAATTAATTTTGTCAGTAATGGTACAATTTGAATCAAAGCTTTTGCAGCTTCTTGATTTAAAGCAATTGAACCACAAAGAATTATAATTTGAAGAAGATAATCATCTGGAATGGTTGGAAGAGCTTGAGTATGAGCATTTGCAGCTTCTAAATGGCTTTCAATCCATTGAATTAAATCCAGTTCATCCACAATTTTAGCCCAATTTGCATTTGAAATTTGAGCAGCCGTTCCAATGCATTCAATCGCGAATGGAAAGCTTTTTGATTTGGCGTCGCTTCCTTCAGAAATAGTGAACCTCAAAAGTTTAACCAAATGTTTTTGAAAGAGTTCTTGAGTGGCACCTTCATGGCTCGCAATATTTCGACAAATTTTCATTAACAAAACATCATGAGTTTCAAAAGCTTTCACCATCAACAAATCCAAACCTTTGCCATCCGAAGAACAAATCAATTGAGAGTTACGTTTTTCAAGGGCCACATTTATTAAAAGTCCTTTTACAATTAGATTGTCTTTGGAATTGAGCATTTTCATTAGAATTGTAATTGCATCGGTGAAAGTTATCATAGCTTTGGCATCATCGATGGCACTAAGTTGATATAATAAACAAAGTGCCGTGGAAGAATGGTCTATTGATGGAGCTACAAACGGAACAAGACCATTTGCAACCATTTTCGTTTTTAAATTTGGATCGAATGAAAGATTGAAGAGTAAAGAATATAAGGAATTAGTAAGCGCTATATTGTTTGTTGGAAATAATGGAACAAGCTTCTCCACGATATTTTGTGAACCCATTGCATCTTTATTTTCAATGAATACACTTAATTTCCATAGGAATGTAACCGCAGAAACAATCAAATTGTAGGTTGAATGATGAAGGCATTTAATTAGAATAGACAGAATGCCTCGTTTAACCATTTTATTTTCAACTCGAAGATCATCGGCTAAGTTTATGAGAAGTTGCAAAAGGACTGAAACAAGTTCATCTTGCCGTTGAATAGCAAATTCCCATTTTCTTTTAGCTTTAATATCCACAGCTGTTTTTAATTCATTTTTCCATATTTCCCAACGTTTTAATTCATTTTCAATTAGTTGCATTGAAAGGGCTCCAATTTTATAATGGGATATTACAGGTTGAAGAGTACGAACCTCCGACATTCTAAGAAACGCCACTGAAATATTTGTAGCAAGTTCAAAATTTTTCTTTGAATCTTCTCGAAATACTCTCGTCAACGCTGCCATCAAGACATCATTCTCAATTAATTTTTGCAGGTATGAAGGTGTCGCAGATAAAGATAAAATATATGCAGTTCCTTTGGTTTTATCTGTTTCTTCATAAAGCATTTCAATATAACTTTCAATATTCTCAATGTTTGAATTCAATGCCGCAACATTTGTTGTTGTTTCAATATTTGAGTTTGTGGATGGATTCCTTCGTTGAAGATAATGAATAACTTGTTCAACATCGCGTGCTTTATGTGAAGGAATAATTGAACATTTTTCCATTACAAATCTTGCCACAACTACTGCATCCACTGATGGAGTTAAATCTTTGAGATATATTCTAAAAAAGCGTGAGAAATAAATTTGTGTGACTAAAAAAACTTTGGAGGATACATACATTTTTTGTTCTTTTTGTGTACCATATTTAACTATGATCGCTAATTCAGTTGGATGGGCTTCGATTTCACAAACTCTTGAACGCTGCATTATCATTTCATCCTCATCAGAAATCGATGAACCACCACCATGCAAACTCGACATCATATTTTCTTTCGGTGGTTAATGCATTTCCATAACAACGCAAAATCAATAAAATAAAAATACTCTTAATTAACAGCCTATTTTAATTAATAATGAATAAATTTTACAACCTTTTGAAAAAATAACATCTAATTTTTTTTCTGCGCAAAAACTCCAAACGACTTGAAAAGAAAGAAAAAATTAATGCTGCTGCAACAGCTGTTCGTCGGAGTAGTTTTGAGTCAAACTGCTGCTGATGTTTTTTTTTGTTGCCATAGCCGAGTCAAATGCATCCTTACGCTTAACGACTAGAAAGATAGAAACCTTTGATTTTGGCTAAAATAAAAATGAATATTCTTTAGTAAGATCAACCCATGTATATCAAATAACCCTTTCATAAAACAGCTTAAAGTCAGTTTTTTAAATTATAACAAGATTTAAAGAATATTAAAATGAGCAAAACAAATACAATAAATGATAACAAAGTTTATTTAAGAAACAACATACAGTCACACAATAATGTAAAATAAAATCTTAAACGTTTTTAACCTTAAACTTCTTATGTATTTATTCATTTTCCATGATTCATCCAAGATTTGTCAAAAGTTTCTTCAAGATTTGTCTAAAAAACACCATACATCAATTCTAAAATGAAATAATAAAAACTCACAAAGCGGCCAATAAAGTTTGGAAATAAAACAGTTTTTCCATCTAATACCATTTTAGTCATAGTCATAAATAAAAATGGATGGTTGAAGTTAATTTCTTCTCCTTTCATTGCTAAAAGATCATCTGTTATAAAAAAATTATATAAAAAATTATAAACAAACTATATTTATCATCATGCTTAATTGGATGATTGAGTTGTGGATTAAATTTTGAATTTCTAAGCTGTTGTTGTTCGCTTTCTCCATCAAGAGTTTTTTGACATTCATAATTTGCTATTGGAGTAAATGCAGGTGGTTTGTAAAGACTATCATCCAATGCTTTATGTTGAGTTTCAGGGCTCATACCAAACAAATTTTTTGAAAGTTTCATTTTTGTTGATGCATCATTACCAGCTCCGACTCGGATATTAGGCGTTTGAGGTAGTTGATTTTGACGATTTGTATCTAAGGAATTTCGATTATTATCACCTATAAAATATGTATGTTGTTTAGCTATAGAATCAGCAAAAACTGTTACACTGAAAAAAAAAACCTGTTGCCGTAAAACGGCACTTTTTTTTTGGCTAATAAACGGCCATAATTTTGCTATTTTACGGCGTTTTTTTAGACGTTTTCAAAACGATAAGTCAAAAATATGGATGGTTTTTGAACGTCTTTTTATTTTAGTATATTTTACGGTTATTATTTTATCGTTTTAAAACGTTTACATAAAATATGAACGTTCTATAACATCATATCGTAAAAACTTTCGTTTTACGACTATTGTTGTGATCGTTTAACGACTAAATAATTTCTTTTATTCTCTGGCTCACATTTTTTTCAGAAACCCAAACGTAGCCCTTGTTTATATACATTATCACATTAAGGCACAACCTTTGGTTGAATTTTCGGTTAATTTCTGATTCATTTTCTGAAGGTGGCGGCATAGCCGTGCGTAACTCCATCTGGAGACTATTGAACTAGAAATTGTTAATATAGGTCCAGTAGCAATAGCTCTGACCTACATTAACATAAAGGAAAGGTTTGCCTATGCACTCCACCTAAAAAAAAGCTTTGGTTTACCATAGCGTTTAATTTTTGGACAAAAGTCAGTTAATCTGATTTTATCATATTATCTTTAATCAAACTTTATTTTTAAATCTTTGTCGAAAACCAAAAAAATTTGTACCATGCCTCGAATAAACAGTTTTTTAACGACCTTTTTTTAGACGTAAAACGACTATTTTATATCCGTAAAACGACCAAAAATAAATAGACGTTCAGTATTCGACCCAGCGGAAAAGTAGCTCTCTAATAGTGCAAAAAAATGGCCGTTTTACGGTTATTTTTTTATCGTTTTTTTTTCAGTGTAGAACTTACTTTTTTGTGTTGCACTTTCATGTAAACTGTTTTCTTCAGCAGGAATTGGACATGGCTTCTTCGGTTGTTTATTAGAATGTGAAACATTTTCAACTTTCTGTAATTTAGGAGAAAATTTGTTAAAAACATGTTTTGAAAAATGTTTCTTCTTTTTTGTTGGTTCAACTTTGATTGGTTTCGTTAAAAGTTCTTCAGGTAACTAAAACCATCAAGAAATAAGAGTGGAAATTACAAAAATCAAAAATTTCAACTTACTTTAAAATTTCCAACAAATGTAATATTATTATTAGTTTGACCATTTGAAAAAAAAACAATTTGTCCTTGTGTTTTAATGATATGTGCTGGTGGAGGCGGAGGAGGAGCAGGCGTATTTGGATGTGGTTGTACAGACTTTGCTAAAAAAAAAGAAATAAGCATATCATCATGAAACGAACAAGTTGTTTGTTACCTTTGGGAGTTACAGGTTTAGCTTCTGCTGGACGTTTTTCTGGGTCTTCGAAAACTAACTATAAAATTAACATGTACGTGTGTTGTTAGAAAATAAATAAAAACATACATTACATCGAAATTTACAATAAAATTCATACAATGGAAATACCATACAAGAAGCTTCGTTTTTTTGACGTCCAATAATTTTATAAAATTCAGCTTTGAAAGGACAAAACATTCGTGAAGCAGCAAGGGGATCATAAGTTCCAAAAAATCGAGCAAATTGTGGCTGCTTTTTATCAAATATTGTACGTAATCCCATTGAACCAGGAATACGAAATATAGGAAACGTAATCTGAAAGTTTAACAAAATTAAGAATTGATTACATAAAGAATAAAAAGCATACTTACCGTTTTTGGATTAGAGAATTCACCAACTGGAAGACAGCTAACAATTTTTTCAGCAGTTAAATTAGTCAATAATTCATAAGTAAGTTTTTGTCCCGTTAAAGATTGAATTATCAGGAAAGTTTCATTTTCATTAATTGTTTCAATTTCAGTTATAAGAAGTTTATCATTACCAGAATTTTTGTTTCGCCGAACTTTAACCATTAGTTTTACAGCATGAACCTATAAATTATTGTTAAATGCACAATACCATGACAAAAATCAACCCATGTTCTTGTATCATCATTCATATTAGCAGAATCATAAAAGTAAGCCATCTCATAAACAGGTTCTGAATAAGTTTTTAATTGGACATTTTCATTTGAAACTGCAGTAAGAAGAAATCGTGCTCTCCAACTTGGTATTAAATCAGCTCGAATTACTTTTTTAAATATACCCCGAGTTGCTTTCTAAAAAAAGAAGTAAAGATTACCAAAACAAAAGTATGGCAAATAAGATCGTTCATTGAGTTGGCTACTTTTAAAACTTACAGAAATTTCGGCATCAATTTTAGCTTTAGTTGTAATTCCACTTGGATCAGCTGCAAAATTAATTTCATGCATGACATGTTTTGGTACTTCTTCAGGTGATATTTCTTGTTCCATTCTTTCAATAAACAATTCATCGAGCATTTTCACAATATTTGGATCAAAAGAAGCGACATCACGTTGTTCAAAAAACATTCGAATTGCTTGAGTTTTTGATACAGATTCATTTTTGGCTTTCGTTAAAGCATTGATTTCTTCGATACATTGTTCGATGGTAAATTTTGAGCTGTGTTGTTTTCGCCGACATGCTATAATATTTATTAAAACTATAATCAAAAAAACAAAAACAAAGAATACCATAATTTAAAAGATGAATAATTTCTTTTTGAGTATTTCCACCAGATACTATTGCAAGTGCAATTAAACCTCGAACTATTTGGAAACCATTGATTACAGCCGAACTTTCTTCATTTGTATTGCGATAGTTTTCCTAAAACTTTTCAATAAGCTTATTATTGTTTGGAAAAGAATAACAAAAAACAAACAAACCAAATCTTTAGATGTTAGATGTTTCAAATTAAATCGTTTCGAAGGTAAATTACGCAAAATGTCCAAAGAAAAATTAAGATACTCTTGACCCACCACTTGCAACCTTGATTGTTCCATTTTATTTGATGATAATGAGAAAAGCGTATTTTATGAAGCGAAAACGAATAACATCAAAGTCAAAACAATGCAAATTAGTATGACAAGTGAAAAATTTATTTAAAAAAAAATTCAGATTAGATAACAAAGAACAAAATCCAAAAGAAAAAATATATAACAATTACAAGTAATAAAAAATTATATTAGGCTAACCATTTATGTTGCAAACATTGAGAAGCAGAAGGACGTTTAGCTGGATCAAAGTTGAAGAGGAACATTAAAAAGTCAACCATTTCTTTGATTTCATTGTTGGAATAATATTGAGTTGGAATTAACTTTGTAAGACGTTCTTCTCCACACTTTCGCTGTTGATTTTGATCGCTTGAACAATATGCTTCTAAAGTTTTGAAATTTCCACATTTTTTATAAATTCCAAGTGGACAGCTTCCCAATACTTCAGTAATAGCTTTAATATGAGCGACATTTTCTTGTTCACGACCACTATACAGAGTTGACGATTTAAAAGCTTGACGATCAACAGCTAATTCCAAAACCTGAAGAAAAAAAATTGAGAAAGATAGAAAAAATTTAAAGCTTACCACAGCACCAACACTCCAAACATCAAAGTTGCATCTTAGCGGACATTGAAATGAATTTTCAACTGCACGATACTCAAAGGTCCCAGCGAAATATCTTTTTCTTGTAGGCTAAAAGATTAGAAAATAAAAATTTCAATATTATTATAACAAAATTCTTACCAAGGCGTTCCCGAGGTCGATGATTTTAAAGAGTGTTTGAGGGTAACAAAGTGCATCAGAGAGAGATTCGCGAGTTTGAAGTCTGGATAAAGGTTCAGTTGAAGATGGTTGAGGAGTATCTTGAAGGATTTCGTTGATTTCACGCTGGATGTTATTACGATCCAATGTCAAAGCTTTGCCATATAAAGCTTTTGCGCGCATTCCATTAGGTTCTTTTTTGGAGCCGAATTTCTTCAAATCGTTAAAAACATCTTTCACAGCTAAAAAGAGACTTCGTTCAGTTACCGATGAAAGGATATTTTCTGGTTTAATATCAGTGTGCACAAGTTTCATATCATGAAGATGACATAATCCTTGTAAAACATGCTTGGCGATTTTCTTAATAGCAGGAATTGTCAAACCAGCATTAGCTGTATTCAGTAAAGTGAGCAAAGTTCCACCAAGCGGTTCAAAAACAGCACAGTTGTAGATTGAATTCTCCTTCTTGAAATCAAAAGTATTGTGGAAGCAAACAATGTGATCATGGTTTGTGATTTTTTTGAGAATCTGAAAGAGAATAAATAAGAAAATAATAACATCGAATTTAAAACTCACGTTAATTTCAGCATTGACAGTAACAAGGCTCTGTTTAAAAATTTTAACTACATAAAATTTTTTTGTCTTTGAGCTATGAGTAAGCCAAGCAATCGAAAAATTCCCAAACCCACATTTTCGAATGATTCGGTATTTGGTTCTAAAAAAGTATGTTTAACACTTTTATTCAAACGATTCTTAAAACAACCATATCCAAAAATAAACTTACTCGTTGTCATCAAGAACTTCTCCGATATCCAGCAAACAATGTCCTCCACGGCGATATTCATTTGCATCTTCTTCTTCAACTTCAAGCCAACTAAATAGCGAAGTTCGATCACCGACGTAGGTATCAAAAGGATGAACAACAGAAGGAGCAGGTGCCACATTTTCTTTGTTGCCGTCCCGAGAAGAACAAGAAGAGAGAGATGGTAAAGCTTCATCATCATCATTGCTATTATCAATACAAGTTCTATAAAATAATTTAAAATTAATACCGAAATGAAACAGATTTGAATGAAACCTACTTGGGAGGTGAGGATGGATGTTTAGCAAGAGCTTTACGCGGTTTTTTCTTTGTAACAATGTTTTTAGCCACTGGACCAGGATGAAGGCGTTTAGAGGTTGTTTTAAGTTGAGATGCAAGAGAAGGTTTTGAGGTAGCACGAACCGAGCGTCTTGGAACTACTTGAGATGAGTGTTTTGGAATATCATCAGATGATACTAAAAATATTAAAGATATGATTTAGTGTTAAATATAATGATAAAAACTCTTACCTTTTTTGCATTTGCGAGATGGTTGAATTCGTCTTTCGATAGGTGCCATTTTTGAGTAACAAAGAGTTCAACAGCTGCAACTCTGGAAAAAAAAAATGAAATAATTCAAAAGGATGTTGCAAAATAAAAAAACAAAAAACAGCTTCGTATTTTATTACGAGATTGCAAAAAGAGAGATAGAAAGGGAATGTAATGAAGAAGCCTCTAACAGATACGGTGGCTTCGTTACAAGATTTAGAAATAATTTGAAAAATCGTTCACGCCGATGATAAGATTTTTATTAACACCAAAAGCACCAGATATTTTCCCAATTGTTTTGAATGTTTTGTTGCGCGGCTTTTATTTATGTAAGATTATAGGTAAAAATTTAGTAAATCAAAAATAGTTTCTGCAGTTGCGAAATCGCAAAAGGTTTAGTAGAAAAGATAAAGTATGTTTTTTTTACCCCTATCTTTAGCTTCATCTAAAATGATATTTTGTAATTCAAATAAAAAAGAAAAGTTTAAATTTTCCGACTAACACATACATACATAAAATAGAATAAGACAGGCGAACTTTAAATTTTTTTCTTCTCCAAAATTTTTTTATTTTGAAGGGCTATCTTTTTATTGAAGGTTTGATTATTCAAGAAATGCACCCGTATTTTTTTTATTTTTATCAAGGTATGGATGGCACTGAATGATTATATTTTTCTTTTTTGCCACATATAAACAAGCACTCTAAGGTATTTCTCTAATATAACACCTTTTATATGCTTTTTGTTTGTAGGTCATTGTAATACATATATATTGCTTTTTTTTTATAAATTCTTATAATTGTCTATTGATCTTTTGGCATCACAATCGAATATGAACAAAAGAATAACACTTTATGATTCATTGAATTTAGCTACTTTACACATATATTTTCTTTTTTTTGTAATTTTCTTCAGCTTATATTAATTTCCTTTTTTTGTTGATTATGCAAGTGTAAGCCTTTTAAGACGTGTTAGACTCTTTTTTGCTAAAATTTTTTTTACAACTTCATTTTTAACAATATCATTTATCATGTTTTACACTTAATTTATTGCCACTAAAAGATATTATTAATGCCCAGAATATCCAAGTTTGCAGCTTTTCATCATCTGCTAATTTGTTTTTTATTTTTTGATACTTCTTCATATCTACGTGAATTAAGATGGTTGCCTCAACACCCACCATGACTCTTAAAGCGAACCATTCTCCAAGTAGGGGAGCCAGCAATTTTATTTGTTAAAACCTTTTTTGCTGTTGTGAAAATAACCATTTTTTCGAGTTGATCATTTTTAATTTAATTTTTTTATTATTCAAATACGTAAATAAAATTTTTGCCTTTTTAGAAGTGTCATGTATAACTACAGCGGTGCCGCAAATTATTCTGCTTATGGATCATTTCCTGCATCATCAACTTCAACCAACGCTGCACCTTATTCCCAACAAGTTCCAGCCTTGAATAACGCTTATGGGTTAGTTTTTAGCTAATTGTATTTACGTTTATATTCTTTTAATGTTTTTAGTAATTATCAATATTCGAATACTACAGGTGGATATGCTCAACCACCAGCGACTGCTGCTACAACACTTGGAGGCTATTCTGCTTATGGTAAGGATTTTATCTTATCTTATGAACACAAAAATTATTATTTTTATTTTTTTGTAGATTATACTTCTGCATACAAAACTTCTTCAGCTGAAAACCCTTATTGTACTCGATTACCTTCTGTGCCTGTAGGATTTACAAGTGCAGGTAATTTATCAACAACTCCTGCTTCCATAAGTGCTTATGCTGCTGCTCAAACAGCTGCTCACTCTGCGACACCCGGAGTTGCTTCTGGTACCCATTATGAAGGTTATGATGCAGCAATACTTGTATGTTAAGAAATTTTATTTTTTATTTTAAGAAAGTTGTTTTTTTTAGGCTGCAGCCTCGAGTTTCATAGCATCGAAAAGTTCTGGATTTGCAAATAATTGGCTCAATATGAAAGCTCCTCGTCCTCATGCTGATGCAACATTTCCAAGTAAAAAACGAGCTGGTTTTGGACATCGTCAAGTCGCAAAAGATACTCAAACATTCTTTTGTGATGTTTGTAAGATAAGCTGTGCTGGTAACAGCACGTATCAAGAACACTTAAATGGCAAAAATCATAGAAAAAAAGAAGCGATGGTAACAGGAAAAAATCAAATTTCACTGCCCAAGAATAAGGTTTCATTTCGATGTGATGTTTGCGATGTAACATGTTCCGGCAGAGATACTTAGTAAGTAATTCAGTTTGTTTGTATTATTTTTTTCATTCTTTTTAATTTTTAGCGATGCTCATGCAAAAGGCACCCGACATCAAAAAACTTTGGCACTTTTGAGAAAAATGGGGAAACCAATGCCTAATATAGAGCCAACTATAATTGCTCCTCAACAAGATGGTACCTCCTCTCTTCCTGCACCAATACCTACTGTAACTTCAGAACCTTCATCTCAAATAACCAAAGTTGTGGGAGTTGCTGCAACAAGGTTTGTTGGTGGAACGAACCTTAGCACAACCGATGAAAATCAATCTAAAAATGAAAAGGATGCTGTCGAAGCAGCTTTAGAAGCTGAAGCTCAAATTCAACCCGTTGGAGAAGAATTTGTTGATTCCACAATGGATTCGAGAGGGAAATTGCTTGAATATCATTGCCGTCTCTGTGATTGCTCGTTCTCCGATCCCAATGCTAAAGCTGTACATACTAAAGGAAGAAGACACCGACTCGCATTTAAAGTTGTTATTTCATTTTATTTTTAAGCTTCTAATGCTTTGTTTTTTAGGCGAAAGTGGATCCAAAGTTAAAAGTTGAAATGAAAGGAAGTACATTATCCGCCAGACAAAAAAAGAATGAAAAGATTCGACATCCTGGGTTAGCTCCACAGCCTCATTTTAACCAGCTTCACCAATGGCAGGAAATTGATAATTCTATTTTTGCTGCTAATCATGAAAATCCGGATGATAAATATGTGATAGATAAATATAACGAAGTCAGAATGGACGATGCTGGAATGGAAGGTGTAAATCGTCTCATAGATGTTGTTGAATCTGCATTGAAATCAGTGTCTGATAAAATCACTGAGTAATTCCTATTTTGTTCTTTACAATTTAATTAATAAATATTTTCAGATCTGATTTCAAAGAGTTTATTCGTGAACCTGCCGACAAGATTAATGCTGAAGAAAAAGATGATGAAAAGGTTGAAGAAAACAAAGCAAATGAAAATCCTCCACCACCTGAAAGAATACTTCGTGGTTTAATGAAAGTTGGCTTTTTAGCACATGGTATTTTAATGAAAGATGACACTTGTGTTGATATCGTTGTTCTATGTGGAACTGTTCCAACAAAAGTTGCTATGAAAAAAATTATTGATCTTTTACCTGAAACTTTTGACGTTCGTTAAAGGTTCTATTTTTTTTTACATTTTTTTATTTTTCAGGTTGCTTATAAAGAAAAATTAGAAATCATGCCTGAATATGATAGAGCTGCATTTTTAATTACAGTTGGTGGTTTTAATATCAAAGTACGTGTTACACTTACATGTGCATCAATGCGACAATATGAAGGTTTAAAATTATTTTTGTTGAATTTTTTTAATTTCTTTCTTTTAGGCAAAGCAAATGAAGGACGTGCGGCAAAAGAATTACCTCGGGATTCATTATCTCTTTTACCATGTTTATCAGCACTATCTGAATTACGACGAGCAAAATGGTATCAAGCTAAGGCCATCCCTATTGAAGGAATGAATATCACGATGGTTGTTCTTAGAGATATTCGTCAAAGAGTTAATACTTGGGAACCTTTAACTTCTTGGGTATTATTTTCTCTATTTTAATGAAGCTTTTATTCATAAATTTTTAGACTTTGTCAATGTTAGTTCAAAATGTTTTGGAATCTTTTGGTTTTCCTATGACACCTGGTGATGCTTTAAGAAGAGTTTTTGAAGCTGTTTCGTCAGGAATTTTGTTAAGTAGTAAGTTTTACGATATATGGTATACTTTGTTTCTTATTTATTTATTTTTATAGAACGTGCAATATTGTATGATCCATGTGAAAAAGAAAAAATTGATGTTATGGAATCATTAGGACCACAGCAACGAGAAGATATCACTTCTAGCGCCCAACATGCTCTACGTCTTATTATATTTGACCAAATTCATAAAATTTTAGACATGGAAAGAATTGAAAATACCATAGAATCAAAAGAGAATCGAAAGCGACCTTTTCAAAATAAAGAAAATGGTAACGGTAAGTCTTGATTTTTGCGGGTTTTTTTTTACGCTGTTTGCCTTTTGATGAGCGTGTTGGCGGATTTGGATTCTCCTCCAACACGGTCCAAAATTACCTCAGCTTTGCAAATACTGTGTATCATTAACACATGCAAAGTTTTTGGTTGGAACTTGTTGGGTGATGGAGCCAAATCTCTGATAATACGAATTAAAAAGGCATCCCTCGTCCAATTATACCAACTGAAAAGTTTGCATTTAGACGAAGAAGTGGAGCTCAAGAAGGAAAAGACTACAGAGTGAAAAGAATGTGAAGAAAAGAAATATTTTTTGTTTGCCTGACACAAAGAAGAGGGCCATGGTTGTCTTGTTATTTTTTTGGACACTGCTGCTGCATCTTTTCTGAGCTCTTCTGCGTCTGTTCATTTTTTTCTTATTTTTGTTGTTTTTTTATTTTACTTTACTTTCGATATGACTTATCATTATTTATGGTTGTTGTTTTTATTATTTTTGACTGATGAATAAAGATTTTGTATACATTTGTATTTGTGTTTGAAAGACATTTATCATATTGCCACAGGAATTAACTGGAATAGTCTTATGTGAGCGTTTCTAAATACAAATAAGCTGCCGCAAGAGGCTCATATTTTACACAAATCGATGCGCCAAATGCAGGCGACTCTCATTTGAAGAAAAAAACGAAGCTTTAACAATGCTGTACACATTTGTCTTTGTTTTATTATTCTTTGATTTTATTGGAATTGGATTTGCACGTAAAGGACTCGAAGCTCAATTGTGTGAGTTTTTATTTAATAATCTTTAAAAACGCAAATATGTACTTTCAAACTATATCCTTCTTCGACTCTTTACAATTCAACCTCATCTTCCGAGTTTTATTTATTCGACAATTTGTGCCATTAAAACATGAGTTTAGTCATTTTAGAGAGAAATAACCCCAAATTTATCTAAAATTTAAATAATAAATACATAATTCTTTAGCTTCTTTTATTAAAGCGGAACTAACAAACAAAAAAAATTTTACCCGGTCAAATATAATTTTTTAAATTTTAAATATTTCAAATAACAACATTAATGATTTTTAGATGAAGATTTGCTTTATGATTACAATAAAATTCCCCGTCCAGTTAAAAATAGTACCGATGTTCTCACTGTTTATGTTGGATCTTCCTTAATTCGTATTATTGATGTTGATGAAAAAAATCAAGTTTTGACCACAAATCTTTGGTTGGAAATGGTAAGATTTTTTAATGTATATACCATAGCTCAGATTATCATGTACAAATAACAAAAGCTTCTAAAAAATAATTTTTAAGCAATGGGTTGATGCCAAGCTAACATGGGATCCTGAGCGTTATGGCGGAATTTCATCACTTCATATTCCATCAGAAATTATTTGGATTCCAGATATTGTTCTTTACAATAATGCTGCGGGTGATCCCGATATCACTATTTTTACAGATGCTTTGGTTCTTCACGATGGAAGAGTTCATTGGAATCCTCCTGCAATTTATAAATCATTTTGTCCAATCGATGTTACTTGGGTAATAATTACATACTAAAATCTTTATAAATCCGGGATCACACGGCGTTACAAACATATTTTACAAACAAAAAAAATACCAAAGAAAATGAGATTAGATTGGCTATGAAAAATACAACCCTTCCATCGTATTAGCTAAACAAAGTTGCTTTTTGGTTAAAATATTTTCTATTTTTCCAAATATTTTACTTTCAACTAAAATTGAATGACGCCATCGTATATTTCCCATATCCCCCATAAATTTTTTAAACAATATATTTTTTTAAGAGCTTGGTTTCTTTTCTTTTTTGGAACAGATTTTAATACCTATTATTTAGTTCCCATACGATGAACAATCATGTGAAATGAAATTTGGAGCATGGAGTTACACGTCAGTTATCTCATTATTTCTCCAATAAATATTGTTTGAGTTTGATTTTTAGTGGTATGTATGTGGATATGCGGCATTTATCTGGAGAGAAAGTGATTACAAAAAATGTGGATGGTACAGATATTGAATTCCTTGAAAGTGGAATGGATTTATCGTTCTTTTATCGCTCCGCCGAATGGGATCTTTTATCGCTTAATGCACGAAGGCATTCAGTTCTTGTAAGGTGTTTTTATCAAAATCATTTGCACATTATCTTATCAACTATTTTACCATATTTTCAACTTGCATATTTTAATTTTTTAGTATGCTTCATGTTGCGGTCCTGAAAATTATATAGATATAACATATTATTTTGTTCTTCGCCGTAAAACTCTTTTCTTTACATGCAATTTAATTATTCCATGCTTTTTAATTGCAATGTTAACAACTTTTGTATTTTATTTACCCGATCACAAAATAACCTTTTCCATTTCAATTCTAGTTACATTAACTGTTTTCTTCTTAGTTTTAATCGATATTATTCCGCCTACATCGTTAGTGGTTCCAATGTTTGGAAGATATTTAATTACAACTATGATTCTTGTTGCACTTTCAACTGTTATTTCAGTTGTAACTGTTAACTTTCGATTTCGATCTGGATCAGCTCATAAAATGTCACCATGGATTCGAGCACTATTTTTAAATTTCCTTCCACGTTTACTTTTAATGAATCGTCCAGAAAAGCCTCCACCAGAGGAAGAAGAAGCAACCAATCTGGTTGATCCAAGTTCTCTTATCGCTGTTCCAACTATGGCTTATCCGCTTCCAAATACACAAATAAAACAGAGGAAAGAAAAATTTGCGGGTGAAAAATTAAAAACTCCAAAAATTGCTATGACTGATTATTCCCTTTCGAGATTGGAATCGAAGAAGCAGCAGCCACCCAAATATGATGAAAATGATGAAAGATCTCCATTTATTATGGAAAATACGGTTAAAAAAATCCAAGTGCTTTGAATAATAATCAAAATAAGAAAGTTTTATAGAGTTTTGGTATTCCACCTCCTCCAAATGGTGAAACTCATTCATTTTCACTTCCAAACCAAAAAGCTTCAGTAGATCCAAAAAAGATTAAGAAAAAAGTGAATGATATGATTTTTTATAATCTTCTTCGACAAGTTAAATTTATTGCGGAACATTTTCGTCGCAATCATGATGAACGAGAGGTAACTAAATTTCACAAAACTTAAGTTTCTACTGTTAATTTTTTTAGATATCGGATGATTGGACATATGTTGCTATGGTTCTCGATCGATTATTTCTCATTATATTTTCAATACTCAATTTGGGAGCTGTCATTGTAATTCTTCAAGCTCCTTCACTTTATGACACTCGGTCCCCATTAAATATTACTTTTGCTCATAAACCTCTTGGGCAAGCAAACCTTCATAGCGGAAGGTTTTGAGCCAATCAATTTCCTCTTTGGAAGCTTAGCTTTTAAATAATGGGTTTTTGAATAATCGCTTAATTTTTACATTTAATTGTACTTTTTTTTGTCAATAATAAAAAATAAAAAAATTCATTATTTTTTTTTTAAACGGCAGCAAAAAAAGTTCTCATTAATGAACCAATGCACAAACAAACGCTGATGAAAAAATGCATAAAAACATTATATTCAAATGGAATGCTAATTAATCCCAAGATGTTTTTTAAAAAGCGGAATGGTAAAACATAAATTTAATTTTTATTTAAAAGAAGCAAACGTTAAAAGTGGTCAATTAAGGAGAATATAAATATTTATATTTTCCTCTTTTTTTTTGCAAAATAAAAGTTAAAAAAAACAAGTTGGCAAGCCTGTAAGTAAAAAGTTAAAAACGTGAAATGTTTTCTTTGAATCCCTATTTAGGTTATGCTTTGAGCGTGCTTATTTTGAAAGATGGTTGTTTTTGTTTATTGAAAAAAAAACTTAAGAGAAGCATTGAAAATTGATAATTCAAAGACTTTGAGAAAAGCAATTTGGCAAAAATATAAAAAATATATCTCTAAAAATAGGTTTATACAGATTTGTTTTTAAAATAATAAGGATATGTGATATAACTACTGTATAATTTTGAATTTGGTAATGGCTTCTTTGATTTAAAAGGTCGAATCGTTTTTTGGGTTTCTTTTCTTTTTTTATTTACATTACCAAATTTGTTTGGCAATTTTAGTTTACTTTTCTGTATCCATTTCTTTTTGTTTAAATGTCAAAGAAGCCGAGTATTTTTGGAGGAAAAAGGCAAAGCAACATCGCAAATTTGTAACAAATTTTATTAGTTTAAAAAATCAATAAAAAACTACCAAATTTCGAAAAAATTTTAACTGCGAAAAGATATAAATTCAATTGAAAATTAGTTCCTCATTTTTTATAATAAAAAATTTTTCTTCTCAAAAGAAGGATTAAAAGTGAGACACGCCAAAACTTTTTTACAGAAAGCAATATATGTATTTAAAGGGAGTGTCCCAAACGATGAGAAAACCCTTACAGCGGGTGTTCCTAGCCCGAAAGTTTTTCTTCACTGTCTCAAAGTCTTGCAATGTTTTACAAAGTTTTTTCAAAAGCTTACGAAATTTTCTCAAAATGCTACAAAAATTCGTAGCACTTTGTAAGCTTTTGAGACAATGAAACTTTCGGGCTAGGAACACCCGTCGTAGTAAAATTATTCTCATCGTTTGGGACACTCCCTTTAATTTTAGTTTGATTTTGAGAGTTCATAATCCCAACTTGCACACGACATATTGCATATGTATTTTATTTCAAAGTATTTTAGCAGCAAATCTAAATTATCTAAACCCACGCTTTCTAAATCGATTAAAACTTCTTTTTTTATAAAGAAGATCCTGTGAATGAACAATGTCGTCAGTTAATTCATGCTTTTAATTTGCTTCATTCAAAAAAAAAAGAGAACCACGAGTAAATTTACTCTTTTTTTTTCTGCTACTGCTGCAAAATTGGTTTCCTTATAAAATCGTAAACATTTATTATTATTTTTTTCTCCGATGCACATGTTATTTTTTTAGAATACTTTATCTTGCCTCCTCTGCAAATGGCATCAGCCATAAAAAATAGGCAATGGAAAAGACGAACACCATTTTAGTTTTTTGATTTTTTTTTTGCTGTTATTTTTGGGTTTATTTTGAAGAATATGAAAGAATTTCTCTTGGGATTTATATCAGCAACAAATAAGTTTATATATAAAAATAATATTTTTGGGCCTTAGAGAAACTCATGAAGCATAGAATTGTTTTTTCTTTTTATTCAAAGTTACGAAAGGCATGCATCGACCTTTTTTCCTTTCCTTTCTTTTTTTTCAATTTAAAAATACAGAACTTTAATTTGTAAGCCTTCCTTTCTTCTCTTTCTTACTTCTGGTTTATGTCGAAAAAAGAGGGAAAAATGGCAAAAACAGATTTAAATTGATAGGGAGTGGTTTTTGAAAGCTCCAGATAGAAGCATGCATGTATGTATGTGAAAGAAAGAAATAAGGAAAAGGTTAAATCAATACGATGCAGGCTGGGAGGCAGCTATGGCAATGTAAAAGCCACAGGCAATAGGAGTGAAAAAATAGAGAAAGTTGAGAGGCGTGTCCACTGCATGCCTGCCTGCTTACATGCTTTCCAAAGAAGGCAACCACCGGTGAAAAGAAACCTTTTTTCCTTCTCTTCAGTGTCTGTCAACATTTAAGCCACTGAGTTGTCGAGTTTTATTCCATTGATTCTTAAATAATTTTTTATTTCCTTTTTTATATTGTTTTGTTTAATTTGAAACTTTAAAAAATGCCTTCAGGCATTGATAAATCTTCACATTCATCTTTAACCTTAGGTAAATTTTTTTAAATTTATTTATTACGGTATCCATGTTATGAACATCCCTTATGAGAAATGGGATTTTATGGTGACACACTCAAGTGCCTTCTTCAAAAAACAACACTTAGCTTTGACGTCAAAAGAGTCATGCGTTTGTTTTGTTATCGACTACCGCCTCCAACGACAACGACGAAAGCTCTTCTTTTTTCTTATCCTTTTTTAGATTATGTTTCTTAATTTTATCATTTCTTAAACACTGTTTTGTTTTTAGAATCTCAATTACTTCTTGTCGGTGCAGCATTTGTTGCATTTATTGCTCTTGCAGCATTTTTTGTTACTAAACGTCATCGAAAACTATCTCGTGAATTTAGTTCACCTTTGATTACAACCAGTCATGGAGGAGCTGTTAAATCCAATGGTGTTAAAGGTGTGTCATTATTTTCAACTTTTGACCCGAATTTTTGGGAATTACATAAATTTATATTATACTTTTGCTATCCAAAAAATTATGTCAAAGCTATTAAATTACGAAGTATAAAAAGTTTTTGAAGGCTTAATTATTTAATATCTTTGCCATTTAAAAAAATTTAAACTATAATTTGAAAATCATTTTTATTAAATATTAATTCCGTTTGACTTCACTTTTAACACATTTTTTAATCCGTTTTTCTTTTTTGTTATAGTTGGTGCACCATCAGCTTCAGCATTCCGTAAATCTTTAACTCCCATTCAAAGTCCCGTTGGAAGTGACGGTACTATTTCGCCTCAATGCGTTCCTTTAACCCCATCATATTCATCAATAAATATTACAACATCAACGGAAAATGTTCAACCTGCACGTATTCAACCACCTCAATTTGGATCTGATCGTGGTACTATTACACTTTCACTTTCATATGATCCTTCATCAGCTGCTTTACAGGTTCGTAATGATTCTATTTTTAGCTTCATAGAATTTACAGTAAACTTGCGTAGAATGTTTTCATTTTGAGAGTTAAAATGTTTTTAAGACAAACATAAACAGATGTTTTTAAAATTTAAAAACTCTTGAATTCTTTGAATTACATTGAGAGCGTAAAAGTCGATATTTGTGAGCTTTAATATGATATTTGACGTTAAACACCTGTTTAATAAATAATAATGTAAAAATAGGACGAAGTTTTTAAAATATTTGCTTCAACATAAAAAAAAGAATGGACACAGCTCCTTTTTTCTTTCAAGCTATCGTAGTCGCTCGCGTGCCATTTAATATTTTATAAAATAATAGCGTACAATAATTATTGGACTTTTTAATTAATTTCATAATAAAGCATTCTTTTTTCTTTAATTTGTTCAATTCTTTTGAAATTATTCAAAATATAAATTTATTTTCTTATAGATTGCAATAATTAAATGTGAAAGCCTTCCTGAACTTGTTGCATCACCCAATGGCAGTTGCCTCCTTGATCCATATGTTAAAGTTCGAGTAATGCCAGAAAATCAACATCGCATGAAAACTCGAGTTCTCAAAGGTACACGAAATCCATATTTTGATGAAATTTTTACCGTTTATGGTATTGCTGCAAATAAACTTCGCGAGCATTCCCTTCATCTTGCGGTTCTTGGATTTGATCGATATAGCCGAGATACAATTCTTGGAGAATGCATTTACACTCTTGGTTCAACGGAAGATCTCATAAATAATAATGAAAAGCGATCTGTTACTCTTCCACTTCGTGGCCGAGATGAAATCAGTGAAACCCGTGGTGAATGCCTCGTTTCCATGGCATACAATCGACAAAGCAATAGCATTAATTTTGCTTTAATGAAAATGAAGGATTTACCTCGAGATAGCACCGTTGGACTCGCAGATCCATATGCTAAAATTTATATGCTTTATAATGGTCAACGAATGGCTCGACATAAGACTCACATCAAAAAGAAGACTACCGATCCAACCTTTAATGAATCCTTCGCATTTGAACTTCCCGCTGGACATACCACACATGATTTGGATAAAATTTCTTTCCAACTTTTAGTTCTCAATAAAGATGGAGTAACTCGTAATGAAATTATCGGGCAAGTTCATATTGAAACCGATGCAGAACAATGGGTTTCATGCCGAGCTCAACCTGGTAAACAAGTGGCTGAATGGCATAGAATTATGAAATATGTTTAATAATTTAATTTTATTTTTGGTCTATCAATAATCCGTTACTTAATTATTCACAGTTCTAAAACCTAAAATTTTATTGTTTTTAAAAATGTTTTTTTTTCTTATTTGACTTGAAAATTATTTTTCGATTTTGTTATGCATACTGTAATTTTTATTTTTTGTTCAAACTTTTTTCTTAAAACCTTTCCCGGTTTTTTAAACCATTTTTTTATTTAAAATCCTACCACTTATCTCATGTTATTGCTAATATATTTTAAATATTACAACCAAGCAAACACATAAAAACAACGTATGTGCATGTTGGTTGAAAAAATGGTAATTAACATGAGAACAGCTTTCGGGCTAGCTAATCGCAAACCCTTGTGCAAAGAAGATTCTCTCATTTTTTTAATAATCAATTTCAATATTTGTGAATCTTATTTTTTTTTTTACTTATATATTTTTATCTTATTTTATTATTTGGCGTTCTCAAAAATTAAGTAAGCAAAAGCATCAGGAGAGTTGATAAAAACCGTCAAGTTAGCTCCTATTTTTTTTTACCTCTCATAATATGTATTTATGATAGGTTTTTAAAAACCCCAAAAGTTTATTTATGTTTCTATTGAAAAATTAACTGACCATTGATTTGGTGGTTTTGTTTTCCCTATTCTAAGAATGCTTTTTCTTCAAAAAAATATGTGACACAAAACCTTTTCATTTTTCTTTTTTTGTAAACTCTTATTGATTGCTTCAAAACTATGATATGAGTGCGGTGATTCATAATTTACAGTCTCATAATTTTTAATTTCTTGGTCTGCTAATTTACACTTTTAACATGAGATGGTAAATTATTCTTCACAACTTTTATTAAAGGGCGAGTCCCACCTGACAGAAATTTACAAGTTTTACCTCCTAGCACGAAATTACTGTTTTTCACTTCTTCAAGCCCTTTTCGAAAACTTTCGAAATTTTTTATTTTACCGAAAGTTTTTTGAAAGCCTTTGAAAATGGCTTGAAGAAGTGAAAAACAGTAATTTCGTGCTAGGAGGTAAAACTTGTAAATTTCTGTCAGGTGGGACTCGCCCTTTAATTTAGTTTATTTTACTTTTTTTTGTTGGCATATTTACGGTCATTTCCTCCTCTTATCCGTGTGCGATCATCTCTTCATCTTCAATTCAATAATTTAACCTTTTTTAAATTATCTATTTATATTATTGCATTTACTTTGTACTTTAAAAAATAATAAAAAACACAAAAAAAAATAATGATAATAATAATGAGTGAATTTTTTATCTTTAAATTTGCTATATTTTAATAATTAATTATACATACATATATTTTGAGATTTTGGCTTTTCGTTTGAATTATATGTAAGAAGAAGATAAAATTATTTCAAACGATTTTTTTATAAAGGCAAATAATAATATATGGAAGTAGTTGAAAAGGGGATTTTTAAGAACGACGACGACAAGTGATGGACAATTTTTTGTTTGCGAAAGAATAAGGGCGATGAAAATTGAATTGAATTTAAATAAAGGCACAAATAACAACAAAAATATCATGTCATTCCATTCATTCCATCAGTTGAATTTGTACCACATCACCTGGGCCAACCGTTCGAATCGTTGCTTGAGCATTATTGTTGTTACTATTTCCATGATTTTGACGGCCTGTATGAGTTTTTAAATGTTTGGATAAATGATCACTTCGCATAAATTTCTTGCTGCATTCTGGGCATGTAAAACGCTTCTCTCCCGTATGCGTGCGCCGGTGGCGTTGTAATTCATCACTACGAGTAAATCTCTTTGTACATTGTTGCCAATCACATACAAATGGTTTGGATCCAGCATGGCCACGTAAGTGAGCTCTTAAGTGACTTGTCTTTCCATACGTCTTCGAACAAATATGACAAATGTGAAGCCGTTGCTTATTCTCACCAACCGTTCGTTGCCCTCCTTGACCAGAACAATTTGGACATGCGCAGGCAACTCTTTTTGTGTGGCGCTAAAATGTTTAAAACAATAATTTCAAAAAAGAATTTCAGAAAAAAGCCAATGTGCCAACCTTATTGCCCGAATCGTCATAATCAAGACTTGCGGATAATAAAGGGTCATTAAGCATTGCGGGATCAATCGTTGAAACAGTCGGTGAATTTACTGATGGTCGAACAAGCTTTTCTGGTGATCGTGCTGGCGTTGCTGGAGTTGTTGTAGATGATGCTGATGTGGGTGTTGCATCTGAATCATTTGTAATTATCCACCTGAAATAAAAATGAAATTTTGTTCTTTAACTTATGGAATTTTAGTAAAAAATTACTTTTGAGGGTCATTTGGATCTTGTTGAAAATGTAAATTTCCTGTAAAAATAATTTCCTCATTAAGACTTTTTTCGCAAGATATTGTATAAATTTACCAAATTTGATTCGCTGTTGAGCAGGCTTTTGTTGGGGAGTTTGAGGCGCAATTTGAATTGGTTGAGCCTGTTGTTGCTGTTGGTGTTGTTGAAGCATTTGATGTTGCTGTTGTTGTGAAGGTCCTTGTAATGTTATTAAATTAGGAGTCATTGTAGTTCCATGTTCAAGTTTAAATTGTCCATTGTGTGCTGCTTGAGTGGTAATAGCAGGCTGGGTAACAACAAAATTTCCGTTTGCGCCCGATGCAAGTGTAAGCTGTTTAATTTGTGATTGACCATTAGCTCCTAATTGAATTATAGGTTGACCATTGACATTTTGAGTTCCAATATTAACAGGAATAAATGCAATCTAAAAACGAACAACAAAAGTTTTTTTTTTGGTTTTTGTTTTCATACTTACTTGTTGTTGTTGCTGCTGTTGATTTGTACCTTGTGATTGTTGATTATTTTTTAATACATAAACTGGTGTACCAGCTGTTTTTTGTGCTTGTATTTGAGCTTGAGCAGAGGATGTCGTTGGGTTTTGTATTAAAATAAATCTTGGTTGATTATTATTTTGCCCAAGGGCATTACTCCCCGTTGCTGTGGGAAATATCACCTGTAATTATTTTATTTTTGTTTTTTTGTATAAAAAAGCCTTTTTTTCAGTTGACTCACCTGAATTGGTTTATTATTAGATTGTTGAATCTGAAAGCGTGGAGCCCCTGCATTTGCTGATAATGCAATGTGAGTGGGTTGGGTTGCCGTGGATGAGGTTGATGGTGAATTAGTTTCACTTTTAATCATTTGATTATCTACGAAATGGAAAGATAAGTTATCGACGAAGATGATAAGGAAAAAAGAAAATGGGATGATTTTTTGGGGGTTTTTACAAAAGGGTGGAGATTATTTAATAATGGGTGGTGTTGCTCGCAAATTAACGGGACTTCAACAAGAAAAAAAGAAAGAAATCTTGCACACGCACAAAAGTTTGTTTAAAAACCAGACGAACGATAAAAAAAAGAAGGCGACATTGTCGACCAAAAAAAAGGAAGATTCTGCGCAGTCAACTCTCGATTGGTAGTAGTAGCGGTTCGCGCAAGTCAAAGCATCTATCTCTCTCACCAACACTACCACCACCACTGCTGCTCGTAAAAACACCGCACAGTTCCGAAGCTCTTGTGTGGGAGGAGACTGATGGAAAGAGAAAAAATATTTATGGGGACTTTTAGCTGATGTCTTTCGGACAAACGTTATACACGAGAGGTGGAGTCGTATGAATGTGTTGTATGTACGTTCTACCAATGGATGGTTGTTGAAATCATTAAACACCAAAAAAACATTGCCTACACCGACATACTCCTCCCTTTTTTTCAATAAAAACGCCCGTTTTATCGCGAGCAAACGTAAAAAAAAGGAGAACGAAAGCAAACAACAGCCTCCATTTCTTTCCATTTTCCAATCTCTCTTCTTTTTTGTTGTTTTGCTGTTGTTGAGGCCTCTCTCTCATGAGGAGGTGGAGTATAAACAATTTTGACGATATGCACACAGGCGGGCTCTATTTTTTCTCTCTCGTTCAAAACAAGACGCGCCCATTAAAAGAAAAACTAAAACTAGAAAAAGAAAAATATGGGCTGTCGTTGAAAAAGGGAGTATTCGAATCATCGGTTCGACGACGACCGATAACGACCGGTCTTCGATCAAAGGAAATTCATGGAAGAATAAGAAAAAAAGGAGGAAAGGAAGAAAATGGGCATGTATGCAATAATTTATTTGACGCATGCTTTAAATGAAAAATAAAAAATAAAATGATAGGGAGAATATCCTTTAACAAAGAAGAAAAAAAACCTATCAAATGACTCCTCCCTTATAAAATTTACTTTCGACCAACGTCATCACCTATCTTTCTGCCATAAAGTTCTTATAAAAATAGTTGCGACAATTTCATCGTCGTTTAATAGTTTCACACAAAATATTAAAAACACCCCAAGGCTGTTGGAAGAAAGAGCAAAAAATCTATGAACACAAAAAAAAGTTGAGAGAAATTAACACAAAAAAATAGAAAGTTTAGCTTTACGGTAGAGCACGTCTTGGTATTAAATATGAATTATAGCATATCTAACAATTACAATTAAAATTGATAATACTAAAAATTACAAGATATAGTTAGTTAGGTCGCAGGCGCCAAATTTTTTTTAGCAATGTATCTGGTTAAAGAAACTATTAAAATAATCCATTATTTGTTAAAACAAAATTAAAATTAAATACTTTATTTTACAACAAAAATAGAAAAAACAAGAAATCAACAACATAAAATTTTCAAACTTCATTGATTTCAATGATGATGATTTTATTTTTACTACGGCAAGTGCTCTAACAAAGCAAACGTTTGAATATTAGGTTATTTCTTTTTGGCTGCAGTAAGACCAGCTCCAGCATTGAATTTAAAGAGGATAACATCACCATCTTCAACAACATAATTGCGTCCTTGTTGTCGATATCTGCAAATTTTAAACAAATTTTTTATTTATTTTCTATGAAAAAATGCCACTTACTTTCCTCCAGCCTTTACTGCAGCTTCATTTTCGAGTTCGATTAAATCAGCAACTTTCATTACTTCAGCCATGATGAATCCTTTTTCGAAGTCAGTATGAATGCGACCAGCGGCTTGAGGAGCTTTAGTACCTTTCTGAATTGTCCATGCTAAAAAAGGAGTCTATCATTAAACGTAAGGATTCGAGCCCAGACCTTTACATTCATCTGCACCAGCAGTGAAAAAATATTCTAATTGGAGAGCTTTGAAACCAATTTTGACAATTTTATCAAGGGCACTTGTAGTATTGTTCTGTAAATAATCATGGTGTGATGTAAAATAAAAATAAAATTATTTACCTTTTTCATATACTCTTCTCGTTCAGCATCATCGAGATCGACAAGTTTGTTTTCGAATTCACCACTGAAGGGAATAAGAACAGAGCCGGGATCATTTTTATCAATCCATTCTTTGATTTTTGGTAACCATTTGTTTTTCTTGCGAATGTAATCAAGTTCTGTTAAATTTACGAGATAAACCAGAGGTTTAGAAGTAAGGAAAAGATGCTTATTCAGAATTTCGATTTCTTTTTCATTCCATGTTCCATGTCGAACAGCTTTGCCACTTTCCAAGAGTTCTTTTACTTTAACAAGGCAATCATATTCAGCTTTCTTAGTTTTATCACCAGCGCGAACTCCGAGTTTTTCAGCTTTATCGATAGCCCCTTCCAAATAATTCAAATCTTTCAAACGTAATTCATCACCAATAATTTCCAGATCGCGAGTAGGATTAACATCACCTCAAATAATATTCAAATTAAAAAATATAAAATAAAATAAAATGATCACCTTCAACATGGGTAACGTCTTCATTTTCAAAAGCACGGCAAAGGTGGAATAAAGCTTCACAAGCACCAACGTGTGATAAGAATGCATTGCCCAAACCCTGTCCTTCAGAAGCACCCTTCACCAAACCGCTATAAATCAAATAGATGAGAGCAACAAAATATCGGACTTACGCAATATCAACAACATTAAGGTATGCAGGAACTTTGCTTAGAGGCTTGTAGTGTTGAACAAGCCAATCAAATCTTTCATCTTGAACAGCCACACGACTTTCATTTGGATCAATAGTACAGAAGGGAAAATTTTCTGCTTGAGCCGAAGATTTAGTTAATACGTTAAAAAAAGTGCTCTTGCCGACGTTGGGAAGACCAAGAATCCCCATTTTCAAGTTACTTCCCAGTCTTCCAAAAATGGGAGGACGTTTTTCTTCTTCGACCTTCTTTGGTGGCATTTTGAGAGATATTAACCCAAACTAAAACAAACGATTTTGAATTATTAAGGATCATAAACATAATAATAACAGTATATTTGTGGTTTGTAACCATTAAGATTGATATAAAAAAAATTGTGAGATCTTTTATTCGGCTATAAAACATGATAGCAATAAATAACACGCCGTAAAACAAAAATCAACAAATACAAAAATGAAAAAAGAAGTTGAATACATTTTTATTGGAATGGAGGTCGAGCGCCAAATCCAGGTTGCATCATGCCCATAGCAGGTCCACCAATTCCACGAACAGCGCCTTGAAGACCAGGAGCAGGAACACCCATAGAAGGAGGCATCATAGGCATACCACGAGCAGCAGGACGAGCAACACCAGGACCACCCATAGCTCCAACTTTAGGAAGTTTAATACCATCATCATCTTTTTGAGGAGGTCCATCAACCGATAGTGAAATAATTTTATCACCTCTTAACAACACAAGTCCAAGCACCCTTTTTTCTTCGAGATTTGCAGGTTTAGGTTTATTTGGTTTTGGCTTTATTGTACGAAGTTCCTCACAATCAGCAAGAATAATATTCATGTGCTTATCGAAAGCTAAAAGAAGAAAGTTAAAAAAAAATATATATATAAGCTTTATTTTACCTTTAAAATATCCAACAAATGTTCGACTGTCTTGTACAATGGCTTTCATTCTGTAGTTTAAGTGAGACATCATTTTATTATTCTTACTGATAGTCTAAAAATTTAATTTAGTATGAATATCAATAGATGAAGAATATAAAGAACATACCATTTTGACGGATTATGTTGAATGCTTATTACGGAATGAACGTTAAATATAGTTAAGCAGGAAGCTGAAAAAGAATTTTTAGATAAAATATAAAAAGTGAAGATAACAGATCAGCAAAAAATTCGAATCATAAAAAGTTTTATAAAAAAAACAGAATGAATGTTGCGCAATTTTTAAACCAAGCGCCGCCAACTAAAGCTTTCCTTACAGTAAATAAATAAAAGAATCTCACAACGAAGAAAAAAAGTTGGCTATTCGAAAGATATTTTGAAAAAACCTTTATGATCAAAACAATTATCTTCTCTTTTTAAAGATTTTATTAGACAATTATAATTATCGATTTTATGTTACTAGCTATAAACATATAACATATGCGTTCATAGCCAACGTTAACAATGAAGTAAAAAGCGTTACCTCGCCAATACATACATAACAATCTTTTACCAAACAAATCAAAAGTCATATGTATACCAGAAAAATACGATAAATAAAAATTTTAACAAAACTCTACAATATCATTATTCACAACTTGATACTCAGTAGACATTTATTTTATTTGCATATTTAGTTTTATTTTTTTTCTGCTTTTCCGTAACGCTACAGTATCAAAAATCTCAAGTATTGCTTTTTGAAAATGTTACAACACTAACTTTTAAGATTCTTTTTCATTCAAATCTAACAAATTCATAATAAAAATATTCCACAATTTTGCTATTTTTGTTTTGCGATATTTTGTTTCCAATAAAGTTTGCAATGACTGAATGAAATTGCAAAGTTACTGCAAATATAGTTAATGTGAAAAATTCGCAATAAAAAGTCAAAGTTTATTTTAAAAAATATTTGTAGAAAACGTTAATTCACTCCCAACTTTTTAGCAAATCAAAATTTGGAGGAGTCATAGATGGCGGTAGGCAGCATCGAGGGCATCGTTTTTTATCTTCTTCTATCCATCCATCGGGAGTGATTTGCTTGCGGCGTCGCTTTTGGACGTGGATGGTATTCCCTCGAGAATTAAGATGCTTTTTAACTTCTTTTTTTTCACTTTGTTTGCACATTTTTTGTTTTGTATTTTCAGTTAAAACAAATAAAACTTTGGCACTTCCAAAAATTGTCTCCACGCATATTTTGGACCGAAAAAGTTATTTAAAATTTTTAAGAAAAAAAGCAATAAAAATGGTGAGTTTTTTTGTTGTTGAATGAAATGAATCAGAAATTTGTTTAAAACCTTTTTTGTTTCTTTTTGAGATTGTCTCTTGAGATTCCTCTAGTCTGAGAGATGCTTGAAACAAACGAGTTAATTTTGATCAGTGTTAAATTTTTGGTTTTGACACTTCACATCCACGATATTTTTATTGGGGAAGGCCAAAAGTCTCATCATTGCTTTTGTTTTGCATTCATTCCATGCTTTTTAAAAATCCCAATAGCCCCACTCAATCATCATTGTTTTATGAACCTTTTTCAGTATCTTTGGGCGGAGCAGATGGTTACACATAGTGAGCAGCGTTCTCCACGGCATCATGCTAAACGCCATTCAAAAGCTCGAAAAATTTCACCACGTTCGTCAATAACTCCAACAATGGCTCAAAGTGAATCGGATGCAGAAGCTTCACTACCACCTATGGAACCATCTTCTTTACGTCTCGACCGTCCTACTGGTATTGAACGAGGTGTACCACCACCAAAGTCTCCAGGTGGAGCTTTAATTTTAATTAACATTGTTCGAGCCTTACTTGCTCGAGCTCTATTTGTGGTTCATTCACTCACAACAATTTGGATGACTGCAGATGTTCGAAAAGAAAATGAAATTTGGACTTTTGCATTGATTTCAGTGGGCATAGTTATTGAAGGTTCATATGCAATAATTATGCGAGCTGGGGATGAACGAAAATGGTTTTCACCTTCAGTATTATTGTATATTTTAGCTACGGCACCACCCATTTGGTTATTAGAAGGAACCATGTGTGATTGGAGAAATCTTGAAAGTAAATGATTTGTACAAATTATAACTATTCATTTATTTGAATTTTCAGACACGAACAGAATTGACGATAAAATGCATTTACAACTTTTAGAACAACTTTTACTTGTAATATTAATTATTGGGCGATGGCTATTACCAAAGGGAAAAATCAGTCGAGAACAGCTTTCACAAATTTTACTTGCATATTTGGCAATGTCAAGTGACATTGTTGAATTTTTCGATGTATTTAAGGAAAGACCCGTGTATTCTGATAAATTTGTTCAATATATTGTTCTATCTGCTTGGACGGTAAGTCATTATAGTGGTTCATTTACATTTTAGTGAAATATGTAAGGATAATATTTTTTAAATTTTATTAAACGTTAGAAAGAATTTTTTTCAGGATTCTTCTAAAAGTATTGCTTTGTTAAAAAAACATCCAACTTTGTATAAAGAAATTCCTTCTTTTTTGTTATAGGAATTTTAAATTCATTTCTTATACATAATAATTGACCATACGCACTTTGACTTAACTGAGATTATTAAAAAAAATTTCATTTTAGTTGAGTTTATTACAATTTCCATTTGTGTTAACGTTATCGAGAGCTCGAAAGATGCGTGTTGCAATCACCGATGAAGTATATGTTAAAAAGCGAGCTAATGCATGGCAAGCTTTTTATGATATTGATTTATGGGCTATTCTTTTAGCCAACAGCCTTCAAGATATTCCATTTCTTGCAGTTCGGCTTTATCTTTTTTCTCAACATGGACTTCTCACTTATACAATGGCATTTTTTATCTGTAAAAATTTGCTCATAATTGCGTTACAAACTTATCGAGCCTTTGTACTTTTTAATGATCGATATTTCCATCCGAGTGAAGGAAATAATGGAATCCATGGTCCAAATGCTACTGAACTTTATGATAAACATTCCCGTCGACACCAACATCGAAAGGGAAGGAAAAGTAATGCAGATTTAGAAAAAACTCCAATTCATAATAATAATCGGCGATCAAGTAGTCAACCACCACGGAATTATGGAACAGCTCCGCTACCTTCCACTCGATCTCCCCATCGACGAGTGTATCGACAAGTTCGGTCTTCCATTGATGAAGAATAAAATAAACTTAAATTAGCAATATTTCTTTGCTGTTGTTGTAATAAACTTGTTTCTGTATTTATTTTGGTGATTAATGGAAATAAATTTTTGTTGTTGTAATAATCAACTTATAAAATAATTAGTTTAGATTTTCTTAAAATAAAGGAGCACAAGTAAAATTTTATTTTATAAATTTATTTAAACCCTAATTTATTTATTAACCACTTACCATAATCGTAAGTTCAAAAATTAAATTGTATTTTTTAAAAGCTATTAGACGTTGTATAAGAATAAAACTAATTGATAATTAACAAGCTTATAACCAAAAATATTTATGCGAAACAAAATAAACATTTTTTTTTGTAAATTTTCTGTTTGAAGGAAAAAACAATTTTGTATATTTAATCACCGGGAAAACTTCATAATTAAATACCATCTGAATTAATTATGTAATAACCTTAAATTTCTCACTGCATCAGCATTGTTCAGGAACACATTTGGTTGGAGCCTTTTTAAATATAAAGTTTATCCAATGATTATATGTTTCTCTTAATTTGATTTTGTATTATTCTTTTCTTCTTCTTAATTTTCAATGACAATGTTTCCATTCAAGGATAAATTTATGCTTTAAGTTCAACTTTCTGTCTCACATCCTATAATTGTTGTTTTTGTATAAAAAAAAATATAAAGTAATGGAAGTCGTATGAAAATCGATTCTTCTTCTTTTTTTTATCTTTGATTTGCTATGATTCAAATTTCCTTTGAACATTACCGAAGAAATCTAACTTTTTTTGTCGTTACTTTTCATGTTTTTTCCTTTTCCACCGATGAAGCTTTATCAGCAAACACAGGGCACTTAAAATATTTTTTTAAAGTAAAACAATTAACGATGAAATTGGACGAAAAATAAAGGGTAATTTACAGGCTGTTAAATTCGATGGGATCTTATCACTCTTTTTTTGTTGTTCTCGTCGTTAATGACCATTTTTATGACACATTTTAAGAATCAATCGTTGTCTTTTTTTAATCGTATATTTTTTACTTGTTTAAATTTTTAATGAACTTTGGACTTTTTATAATGCTTTCACGGATTTTTTGTTTTTATTTTCCAACGTCGGCAGCTTTCTTGATGAAATTCAAAAAAAGTAAATAATTTTTCAAAAACATATGTGTGAATTTCGCTTTTTTTAAAGCAAGAAAATGTTTTTAATACTTTTTTTTCTCAAAGTGATTTCATCGTTGTTTCACATAAATATTGTAAATGAATGTCTGATTCATATGATATTGGCAATCTCCGAAGAGGTGCAATGAAGGGAAGAATACCAAGAAAGATAGTTCGCCCCCTTTTTTTTCTTCTCATTCAAAACATCTTTTTTTACATTTCATTTTTTTCTCATTTTTATTTCTAAATTGGGTATTTTCTTTTTTTGTTTGTTTGAGAATTGTTTGATGAAGTTGTGCTGTGCAAATGCGATGCTGCTCTGTGCTAACAGATTAGAGAATTTGAGTTGGCGGCTGCGGCAATCAGTTCAAATTGGAGAGCCTGCTTTTCTCAGAGTATAGGGGTAAATGCCCCGTGTTTTTCCTTTGAGATGTCACATAGCAGTGGTTGTCATCACATTTTTTAGAAAATTACAAAGCTTCAATTCAGAAAGAAAGTAAAAAAAGTTGAATTGGATTACTTTTTTTTTCTTCCGTAAAAAAGTGCATGAAGAACTTCTTTTTTTTCCTCTTCGTTTGTTGAGTGAAAACTTTTGCATTTGCCCAAATAAAAAAATATGTATAAGATCGTTGAAAACGCTGTTGTGTGTTTCTTCGCCTTCTTTTCTTGACGTCACTGAGGCGGAAAGTCGACTTTTTAAAGGAGTGTCCAAAACCAAATTTTTTTGCCTTTGCTTTCGAAAAAGTTTTTCCCTTATTTTTCTTTTTTCTCCCTCTTCTGGATTTCCACTCCAACGACTACCACCTGGGACAAACAATTTATAAAAGCAGCAGCACAGCAGTTTTGTGAAAGCTTAAAAGTCAAGCAAACAAAAAAAACTTTTGGCAACTAACTAAAAAGCATCAATCAAAACAAAGACATGATTGTTTTTTTCCTTTGCTTCTGTTTTTTTCTGCTTTGTGTACATATTTTTTTTTCGGAGATGAAAAAGTTTCGAAATGAGACACATGGATATATTTATCTGTAGTTTAAAAAAAATATAAAAATGAACCAAGAAAAAAAAGAAACACAATGGAATATATTGTTATATAAATGGCAAAAAGAAATAAAATAAAAGTAGTTGGTTGGAGAGAAATAACAAAAAGTTGACATATCTTTTTATTTTGAAGGGAAGTAGCTGTGTAAGAGAGAGAAATAAAGGAAAGCGAAAAAAGAAAGTACAGTGCTGACGGAAAATTTTTTTATAAATAAAAACTATCATAGAAATAAATTTAAATGTTTTTTTTTGTTGTTGAAAATATTGATTGTTAAAGCAGAAGATTAGATCTCTTAAAGTAGTTAAAAAGCCAATCGTAAATAACAGCAGCGGCAAATAACCACAAAACAATCATCATTAATTGTGAACCCAGCAAATTGGAAACAGCTGCATGCCAACTTCTTGGAGACCATCCATTAAGGTTCTTGATCGATAAAAAATTTAATCCACAACAATCAATGCAATTCCAACAAAAAAAAAAGTTTTCTAAAAAAAATCTAAGAAAAATGGCAAAAGTACCAATAATAAAAAATCAAGCAAGAAATAATAGGGAAAGGGAAACATCACGGGAAGATTAATTATACGACTAGAAATAATTAAAAAAACGAAGAAGGAATGTTGAACCCGAACTGCACTGTAACATTCTAAAAACATTAAAATTTAAATTTGGAGCTTTGAGGAAACTTTCATGATTCAATCAATCTATGATGGCGGCTACAAAATAAAAAGTTATTTTAAAAATTTTATTTTGAATTGAATCATAAAAAAGTCCCCAATGCTTTTTTGTTGTTAATAATAAGTATCTTTTTTTGGAGATGGTGTGATGGAATGATTAGTGATGGTGGTGGTTAGACAAAAAAATTATATAAATCTGAAAACAAATGAGATATTTCCTGTGTGTAGTATATAAATTTTTAAGAACAATAATAATAAAAATTATTTAAGACATAATAATAATTTCTTATTAGAGATGAAGAGAAGAAAAAACTATTAAAACATGAAATATTTAAATAGAGAGGGGAGAGAATAATAATACTTTTAAAAGATTGTAGCAAAAAAATATATTTAAAAATGAAATTTAAAAAAACACCTTTTTTAATAACACTTTTTCTTTTATTATTAATATTATTATTTTTTGACTTCATTTGTAAGAATTTGGAATAATTCTTTATCAGCTAAACAACCATTTACAAATTCAGCTAAAGTTAATTCTTTATCATTGTTAACATCCATCTTTTCAAAAATCATTTTTGCTCGTTTCCTTGGTGAATCATCCGCTGATTTAGTTACTTCAGGACCTAACATCTCATAAATTGCCTAAAAATATTTTTTTCTTCATATAAATGTTTTTAGCTTATTTTTAAAGAAAGGATTTAATTTATACGGTAATTTTTGAGAAATAAGAAAAAATTCTAAAGCTTTTTTTGTTCTCAAAAAAATTATTCTAAATATTTTTCATTGTTAAAATATTTTAACGAAAAAAATTTCGTGTAATTTTTTTCTTTCAAAACAAAATTTAATTATTCATTTTTTTTGTTTTTAAACGTGGCATGTCAAAAGAATTTTTGGATTCCATTTTTTTTCCGTGAGCAAAGCAAAAGTGCATTCATTGATTTTGACTTGAAAAAAAAAAAGTTTTTTGTTGGAGGAAGCAACTAAATGACGCAAAAAAGTTTCTAAATTGGTTGCATGGATGATTCCAAATATAGCGTCTCTTTTTTTTCTTTCTCATGCTTAAACAATTATAGATTCCTTTCAAAGTTTTTAACTTTATTTGCAAAAGATTAAAGATTTTTTTTCTTCAGGTTATGACTTATATTATTTCATTGTCGTCGTTGTCCAGGAAATGACGCCGCTGTTATAAAAGAAAAGGGCTCCACTGCGCTTAAAACAGAGACAACAACAAAGCCTTTATAGAAGAGAGAAAAAAAGCCTCGTGTCTTTCTTTTTTTGCCTTCTTCCATCATCGTTTAAGCCCTCCTTTATTCGGTTATTGTGCAATCTTCTTTTTTTGTTACTTAAAAATCAGAATAAACATAAAAAAGCAAGCAATTGTTAAAACTTCAATAAACTTTGCTTTTTAGAAAAATAAATTCTTCTTTCAAACTTTTAAACTTTGACCAGATTTAAAAAAAAACAGTTTTTTAAAAAAGCTCCAGCATGCATTCTTTTTTGCCCGCACCCGAAAAATTAATAGCATTATAAAATGTATGTATGTGTTTTTTTGTTATTGATTATAGAGTCATTTTTCAAAAATAAAGTGAAAGTTCAATATATTTTTTGTTTCCTGCGCCAAAATTAATGCTTACTTGCTTGCTGCCATTGGCTTCAATATATTTTTTTCTTTCTTCAAAAACAAAAAATATGTAATGTTGAACACAAAGAAAGGAAGAAAGACTTTAATCAATCTTTTTCCCATAAAAAGAAAGGAGGAGGAAGGTTAGCAGTAAAAAAAGTCACGCGTTTTTTATAAGAAAAATAAGAAGAAAATGATACATTTTAAACACTTGAGAAAAATAAAAAAAAATAAGCTAAGGCTATGATTGCCATTAAAAAGCTTTTGACCTTTTATGGAAGAAGTTTATGGGAAAAGCATGAAATTATAATATCTCACAAGTAAAGTGTTACTTGTATTAAAAAGTTTTTTTTTTCAAAACTAAAAATTTAATCAAAAAACATGCAATGCTTAATCGTGCCTGTTTAATGGCTACTAAAAATTTACAGACATACATACTTCCCACGAAAACATAACTTAGTGATGAGAACTTGTTATTTCATTTCATGAGTATAAAGCTTTTTAGTGGATGATGGATGATTAAATGAAGAAAAAAAAACTCACTTCAATAATTTTAATCATTTCTTTTTCATCAATGGTTCCATTTCCATCAATATCATACATTCGGAAGGCTATAAAAAAAAGAAGTTTATAAAATATAATTTAAAAAAGGCTTGTCATATTTGAAAATCATACCCCATTCAAGTTTTTGTTCGGGTGTTCCTGAGCTTGTTACATTAATGGCAAGAAGAAATTCTTTAAAATCAATGAAACCAGAATTATCTGTATCAAATGTGCGGAAAACATGTTCACAAAATCCTTCAGCACTTCCAGATGGAAAGAAATCTTTATAAACTTTGATAAATTGTTCTTTAGTTAAATGTCCCTTAGGGCAATCTTGCTAAAAATTGAACAAATTTCAATATATGCAATACATACTTTTTTGATTAAATATAGAAAAAGAAGTTTTTTTTATTTGTTATTTGTCTTTGGGGACTTTGAAATCGAAGAGAATCGATTTCCATCTCTCTCCTCTCCCACTCCTTTTTATTTTTGTGGCTTCATCACAAAAAGATGATTATTTTTTTCTTTTTCTTCCTTCTCTTCCTTAAAATTTACTTTAAAGCTTTAGCAGTTTTTAGTTTTAGTTTACATTTTCCCATTTGAAATTTGGCACTGTTTGCTTGCATTATTCCTTCGTCTTTTGCTTCAGAAAAAAAGAGAGGAAAATATGAGATTTAAAAAAAAGAAATGAAATGATACAATGGCGTCCATCTTTGCTTACAGTCAGTCAGCTGGCTGACTTTACAATCCAATGTAAACTTTTTGCATGGAATGGCGAAAATAAACGATGGCTAAGTTTGCGCAGCTGTGACTATATTTTTCAAAAAATGCATGGCTTTCTTTTTGACTTTTAAGGAATTTGTTTTTGCACCTTCTATGCGTAGTTCCTTGAAGAAGAAAAAAATGGAATGAGAAAGAAAAAAAGTATAATGGGAAACCAGGCATTCATCCGAAATATGATTCGGAAATCGCTTATTTTTTATTCTTGCTATGTTTTGCTTTTTGACAGGTGTCAAAGAAGAGCGTTGGAGCGAAATCGGCATCAATTTTGTGCTTTCTTTTCTTCTTCCATTGTTTGCTTCCATTAAATTAACTGCTCGCTTTTTTCCCTATTCTCCCGCTCCTCCTGTGGAATCCGGAGGTGACTTGATTTTATTTTATTTTTGCTTTTAAGCGATAATGATTTTTGATAAGAGTTGAAGAAAAAAAAACAGTGCACAGTTAAAAAGTACCCGCTTACAATCACATCGAAAAGGGCTCCCAAGTAGAGCATCAATCGTCATTCGAAAAAAAGAAAAAAAGAAAAAAAATCGTTAGTCATGTGTGCAACAAAACATACATACACTAAAAGTTTTTGAGGGAAAAAAGGGAAGAAAACGATTTGATGCTCCTTTTTCGACGACAATTGATAAAAGAAAATTTAAGTGCCAAATGGCACGAAAATTGGGAAGCAAAAAAAGTTTACGAGTTTTAATGCAGTGTCCGAATTGAAAAAAAGAAAAAGAAGAGCTCCTGATACAAGCAAGCTGGTGGAAGATAATTATAAAAAAGCTGTCATGGATATGAATAAAAATAAGGGGATATGTGAAGTAAAAAGAGAAAGTACCTCGATGGATCCGAGAATGCCCTACAGCCATTGCAAACTTCTTTTTTTCTTGAAAGAGGAAAAACATCTTCCGTAGAATAACCGTTGAGAAAAGAGAAAAAGCAAAGTCCAAATGCATCTTCAAAAAGCAAAAAAAAGAACAAAAAAAAGTCAGTCGTAGTAGCGAAGCCATCGAGTGTCAAATTTGATTTGGAATTTTTAAAAGGATTTCAACTTCTTTAGATAAAAAATAAAAGAAAGGCAAATCTTGTTCACTTGTTGGGAAGAAAAAAGTTAAATAAAAGTAAGGCTTTTTTTAAAGGAGAGCACTTACCACAAAACCTTTATACCATTCCTTGATTTGATCTTCAGTAAAATTGGTATTTTTCTTGAGGAACTCCAAATCCTCTTTGGAGAGTTTAGGCTTCGACGACTTTAGTCCCATTTAGTTAGGACGGTCGTAAAAGAATGGATTTGAAATAAAAATAAAAAAAATTAAAAATCAAGGAATAAAATCGAAATATGGAAATGCCTTAAAAAGGCGAAAGCTGAAAATTAATGCAAAATGTTTAAAACAACATGAAAAGCAAAAAAAGATCAAATGAAGAAAAAAATGGACACGGGCGCGATCACATAATTTCTATTTTCTTCTTTGTTAGAAGAAGACGAAGAATAAGAAAAAAGATGGCATTCGAAAGCAGCAAAAGCATATTATTGCTTCTATAGTGGAAGTCTTAAAGGCCAGCGGCAAAGAAGAGAAGGCATCCATCGCCATCACATTCAATGTGTTCACTCTTGCGAGTCTCCCCTTTTTTTCCAATATGCGCTGCCACCAACAGCCATAACACTCTCACATGCAAAGAAGAGAAGAAGAAAAGTTGTCGTCGCTGTTGCCGCCGCCGCAATATTCTCCTGTCTTCTCTATTTTTTTAAACATTTTCTCCGCCCTTTGAAAATTTTTTTTTCTCTTTCTTCTTCTCCCCATTTTTGGTTGTTGAAGGGGCGCTCCAAAAAAGGATAACGGGAATTGATTGTGAGATAGATGCTTGCCGCTTTTGACGAAATAAAAAAAAATAAAATAGAGAGCGTGCCTCGAACAAATGACACGCCCACAACCTTCCATGAAAAAATGGACTTCAAAAAAGTAAGGGAAAAAAATATATATGCGCGTCAGAGCGTCGCTACTACTAAAAGACACAACCAAGTCTAAAATGACATTGTGAACACATTTTTTTGTTTTGAGAATAGGACCATTTTAGTGTAGTGCCAAAAGAAAAAGAGAAAAAATGGGAATAATATAGATTAGTAAAGACATTCATTGCATCCTTTTTTCTGCTTCTTCCCGAAAAAAAAAACATATTCGGCAGAAACGAAAATTGACGACCGCCATCTAAGGCTTTACTTTGTTTGTAAAAGTTTCGTTTGTTTGTTGCCCTTCTTAATCAATACAGAATTGCTATGTGTAAACTTTTTTTGACGACCTTAAAAATATAAAAGAAAGTAATGGGGCAAAGGAAAGAAAAGCCCCTTTGGATATAAGCCAAATAAAGCTTTATAAAGATGGATGGAAAAAGAAGCTTTTTGCAACTTGATCGCTACCAAATAAGTACCTCCTTTCATCGTCGCATGTTGATGTATTTCTTAAAAAAGGCACTCAACAAAGTCCACAAATACTTTTTTTCTCCAATATTTCTCCATTAAAGACGAGAGGGAAAAAACTCATCCATCACGAATGCCATAAGCAAAAAAAATAAGCACAAAAAGGGCAACCAAAAAAAGCACATTAATAATAAAATAAAATTAATTAAAGTATTAACAAACCAGCCTAATCTTGAATGAAGCTATCCTTTTTTTTAAATTCGAAAGTCATGCAATCCTGCGCGGAAACTTCCACTCGTGGCTCATTATGTAACATGAAGCGAGAGACGAAGTTTTATTTTGTTGTTCAACCACCTTGAAAGAAAGTGAAAGCTTCGAAGAAAAGAAATTTTGACAACTATTTTTTTATATGGCGCTATTATTTTTTCATCGTGAATTGTTAATAATAAAAAAAAAGAAAGATAGTTATAATAATGATGTTTCTTTTGCAGGGATCAATCATCAATATGGACGACGCCGTTTTATCGTTGTGGAGCTCCGCAAGAAATTATGCTGAAATTGGAAAACACGATGCTTCTATCCTTGCTTATGATTCATTAATCAATAAACTTGGTCCAATGATACAAAAAGAAAAAGATCCAGAACTAAGAAACCAGTTTGTTGAGGTACAACATTTATTTTATATATATTCTTATCTTTTAATAATGCTACATATTTTTAGATGAAGAATCTTACTCGAATTGAACTTGAAGCTCTGAAGGATACTTTGAATGAACTATCTGAACTAAGACTTGAAAATGGATTTGGTGCTGTTGATACTCCTCCATCTGATCCAGAAGTTTGGGCGCCTTCTCCAATTCAAAGAACTTCAATAACTCAACGTCGAACATCAACAAATATGAAGCCTACACCAATTAAAGAAAACCGAACAAGTCGTCAATTTGAATCTGCTAGAAAAAGGCCACCAACTAAATCTCCAATTATTCCTTCAAGTTACAATACTTTTGCTGTTTCGACTCCGAAAAATCCTCATGAAACCTTTGATGAAACTGCTGATAGTCGTGATGGTGATGAAGAAACTGGTAAAGAATTTGATTCAACTGGATGGGATTCCGAACTCGTGGAAATGATCAAAAGAGATATATTACAAAAATCTCCTTCAATCCGCTGGTCTGATATTTCTGGGTTAGATCAAGTTAAAAGACTACTCACTGAAGCTGTAATTCTTCCTGCCACTATTCCACATTTCTTTAGAGTAAGTTTTTAACCTTTTATGCATACTTTACTTACTTTCACTTTTTAAGGGTATCAGACGAGCATGGAAAGGGATCTTGATGTTGGGCCCACCAGGTACTGGAAAAACTATGCTAGCTAAAGCTGTTGCAACGGAATGTGATACAACTTTCTTCTCTGTTTCTTCGTCAACTTTAACGTCAAAATATCGTGGTGATTCAGAAAAACTGGTAAAACTTTTATTCGCGATGGTAAATTATTTGTTTTATTTTATGGATAAAAAATAATGATGCAAAAATTTTAGGCAAGATTTTACGCTCCTTCTGTTATTTTTATTGATGAAGTTGATTCGTTAGCATCACAACGAGGAATGGAAGGTGAACATGAAGCTTCTCGACGAGCAAAATCGGAATTATTGGTTCAAATGGATGGTATGTTTCTTTCTTCTTTTTTTGTTTTTGCTTTCGCAAGACCGTCATCTTTTGGAACAGCTGTTTCCGTGACTAATTGTTTGGGGCTGCCATTAAAAAAAGTGGAAAAGCATCTCTTTCAATTATTTTAAATGAGCATTCTTTCTTCAAACATTTAGTGAGCAAAAATGAGTTTCTAATTATCTAAATTTTCAGGATGCATCGAAGAAAATGACAAACCTGTGCTTGTTTTGACCGCAACAAACCATCCGGAAATTCTCGATGATGCTCTTTTACGTCGTCTTGAAAAAAGAATATACATTGGACTTCCTGATAAAGAAGCTCGGCTGCGTCTACTTGAACTTGCATTTAGTGAACTTAAAGTGGCTCCTGATTTCAACTTTGGAATTCTTGCTGATGGTCTTGAAGGGTACTCTGGAGCTGATATTTCAAATGTTTGTCGTGATGCTTCAATGATGCCGATGCGAGATCATCTTCGAACTTTAACAATAGATGATTATAAAGAACTCGATGTTGCAAAATTTGATCTTCCTATTGAAATGCATCATATGCAAATGGCAATGCATAAAATTTCGCCATCTGTGACACAAGAAGATATTGTAAAGTACAAAGAATGGATGAAGAAATATGGAGCTGAATAAGCAACTATGTACCTAACTTTGGGTTTATTATCTCTTTCACTTAATTTGCAATATTTTGTTTAACCTAACTTTCACTTGTATGCATAATAATCATTTTTCCCATGTTTGCTTGTATTTTTTGTGTATATATTGGCGAGAATAAACTAATTTTTTGTTTATTTATAAATGTGTTTGTTGTTCGTTTGTTGCGATAATATTTGCTAACATATTAGATTATTTTCATTAACTTAATTTGCTATACGGTTATAGGCCAATGAATCTTTCTGTACCACCCGAACCATCTAGTAAGCATTTTCTTCTTTTTTGTCGTTTAATGATATTCGTTAAATTTTTAGCTTCAATTGTACAACCTCTGCCTACAAATGGACCTGCTGTAAACCGAACAGCAACATATTCTAATTCCATCAAAGTTAACCGCACCCGTCAAGAAGGAAATCCAGTTGTAAAATATATTCGGAATGTTCCATATGAATTAAGTGATATCAAAGCTGATTTTGAATGTGGAAGAAACTGCGGTTTACTTTATTTATCTCTGTAAATATCTCTTTTTTGTTGCTCCATAAATTTTAATTTTCCCTTCTTTTCAGAAAATGGCACAAGCTTCACCAAAACTATATCGAAACTCGATTCCCTGATGGATCAGGATATTTAATTAAAGTTTTGCTTGTTTATGTCAACGTTGATGATCCAACTGCTCTGCTTCGTGATTTGAATATGTTTTGCTATCGTGGTGGATGGACCTTAATTTTATGTTATTCTGTGGAAGAAGCGGCTGAATATATTGAGAATTTTAAAATTTCTGAAAGAAAGAAGCCTGAAGAAGTTATTCAAGGAAGAGAACAATGGAAACAAAAAATGATTGCAGGAAATTCACGCCAACAAAATTCAGATCGACAAAAACAGAAGCAAGCTTATGATGCAGCTGTAAAATTTCTTACTTCGATTCGTGCTGTCACTCAAACTGATGCTAAACGCTTACTGGCTTCTTTTGGAACTCTAAAGAATATTGCACAAGCTAACAAGGATCACTTATCAAGCTGTGAAGGATTAGGTCCGGTTAAAGCTCAAAATGTTTACACCTTTTTCCGAACGCCTATGAAAACCTAAATTTTTTTTGTGATGTATTGTTATGTTATAATAAAGCCTTATTGTTTCCACATATGAAGATATTTCGGTTTAATTGTTTAGAACGATTGAATATTTTTTTGTTATGGTTTTATTATGTATTTTAATAATTTATGCTTTCTTTAGATGTCAGATATTCCTGCAAATGCGAACGAAGGCTGTGTAGCTGGAACAGAGGATGCCGGCAAAATTTCTTCTTGCGCTGGTTGTCCCAATCAAAAAGTATGCGCAAGTGGTGAAAAACCCGTCGATCCTGATATTGATAGTATTCAATTCAGAATGTCAGCAATTAAACACAAGGTTAGCTTTTGTTAATAAGTAAATACTGTATTACAATTTTTTTAAGGTTTTGATTCTCAGTGGTAAAGGAGGTGTTGGAAAATCAAGTGTTGCAACAAATCTTGCTTACGCTCTAGCTGCTGATGGAAAATATCAAGTTGGAGTTCTTGATGTTGATATCTGTGGACCATCTCAAGCAAGAATGTTTGGAGTTGAAGGTCAAACCGTTCATAGTTCAGGATCAGGATGGTCTCCTATTTACGTCAAAGATAATCTTTGTGTAATGAGTATCGCCTTCCTTTTAGGTTTGTTTTCCACGTCTTTTGTTATTTAATAAATGTTTTTGCGTTTCAGATAACCGTGATGAAGCTGTTATTTGGCGTGGACCTCGAAAAAATGCTTTAATCAAACAATTTCTTAAAGATGTTAATTGGGAAGATCTTGATTATTTGGTTATTGATACACCTCCTGGAACCTCCGATGAGCATATTTCCATTGTTCAACTTTTACTTCAAGCTGGTGCACTCGATGGTGCAGTTATTGTTACTACCCCTCAAGAAGTGGCTCTATTAGATGTTCGAAAGGAAATTAGTTTTTGTCGAAAAACTAAAGTACCAATCCTTGGTGTTGTTGAAAAGTATGGCATAAAATTTTTTTCATTTCTATATATTTGTTTTTAGTATGTCGTATCACATTTGTCCATGCTGTAACGAAAGAATTGTTATTTTCCCATCAACAACTGGTGGAGCTAAAAAAATGTGTGAAGATTTAGATTTGGAACTTCTCGGTCAACTTCCTCATGATACTAAACTTGCAACCGTTCTTGATAATGGCGAAATTTTTGCTGAAAAACATTCCGATTCAATTTTGACTTCTAAATTTGCTGAAATTGCCCGAGCAATTGTTGAAAAATGTGAAGAAACAAAAGACGAGTAATAACTATTCTTTGTATTAGGCCTTTGCTATTAAAATTGTTATTGTTCATGATATTTTTTTCTTGTTGAATTTGCATAAAGATTTTATTATTTTTAATTAACTTTTGATATTTTGAATATTATTCACTGCGGTAAAGAAATTTATCCGATTAAAACAAGTATCTATGATTTTTCATACAAAGGATTGTGTGCCTATTTATTATTTTATGCTTTAAAGAAAATGGCACCTCATAGAGTAGTTATTACGGGCATTGGAGTTATTTCACCTTTTGGTAGTGGAGCTCAAGTATTTTGGAATGGTCTTCGAACGGGAAAAAATCCTCTTGCATTTAATGAAGCTTTGAAAGCTGTGGTTGGCGCTGTACCCAATGATGCTGATCCATGTGCAAGTTATTCAACGGGACAGCTTCGAGAAATGAGCCGTGGAAGTGTATTTGCTGTTGAAGCAGCAACAGAAGCTCTAAAAAATGCTGGATTGCATGAAAATTTTGATCATGAAAATACATCAGTTAATATTGGTTTGTATATATTCGGTCCATAATTAAACCCAATTGTTAAATGATATTTTTTAGGAATGGGTGTAGCTGATTTGGAAGCAATCTCTGATGCTGGTGAAAAATGTAAAAATGGCAATGAACGTCGAATTTCTCCTTATTTTGTTCCAAGAATTTTAACCAATATTCCTGCAAGCTATGTCAGTTTAAAGTTTGTCTTTGATTAAAATATTCACTAGAATTATAATTATTGTTTCCAGATTTAAATTACGTGGCGGAAATTCGTCAACAACTACAGCATGTGCAACTGGTGCAAGTTCCATCACGGAAGCGTTTCAAGCTGTTCGATATGGAAACACTCGACGAGCTATTGCTGGAGCTGTTGAAAGTTGTTTACACGGTAATTTTTTTGTTGTTCATTAATATTAGAAGAGTTTAAATTATAATCTAATTTTTAGTTATCGCAATCGAAGGTTTCAAAAGAATGAGAGCCCTAGCAACTTCTAATGATCCTACAGTATCGCGGCCATTTGATTCAAAAAGAGTGGGATTTGTTTTAAGTGAAGGAGCTGGTCTTGTGATTCTTGAAAGACTCGAAGATGCACTGGAAAGAAATGTCAAAATTTATGCTGAAATTCTTGGCTATGGTACAGGAAATGATTGTTTCCATTTAACATCACCCCGTGAAGATGGTTATGGTTCAACATTGTGTATGCAACGGTGTTTAAAGGATGCTAAAATTGATAGCAAACAAATTGGATATGTGAATGCTCATGCGACGTCGACTCCCGTTGGTGATAAAGCTGAAGCCGTTTCAATTGCTACATTGAAAAGAGGAATTCCCGTTTCAAGTATAAAAGGTTTGTGAAATTTCTGTATTAAAATGTAAAAAATCTATAAAACTTTTAGGTCATACTGGTCATACTCTCGCAGCTGCTGGCGCTTTGGAAACGATTGCAACTGCTTTGAGCCTTCAAGATAATATTATTATTGGAACTAAAAACCTTAAAGAAACTGATATTTCTGCTGATGTCGATTTGATTTCAACGAAAAACTCTCCGTTTATTGAATGGAAATCGGAAGATCGTCGAATTGCGTTAATGAATTCGTTTGGTTTTGGAGGAGCTTTTGTTTCTTTGTGTTTAGCTGAATTTAGGAAATGAATAATGTTTTATTTTTTAGTTGAATAAACAAATTTTTTTTAAATGTGTCTATTGAGCCTTTTATTTGGATAATTTTCCAAACAATAATTATGAAATTTCGCTTTTTTTTTTATCTAAAAAATGTGTTTTTTTTTCCTTTTGTGATCATATTATTGCGTGTTTGCAATTTTTAAATAGTTTTTTGAGTAAATTAATATTAACTTTTAGTATAACAATGTCGGACTATGAACTTAGCACAGATGAAGAAGAGGACTTTGGGCGGAAAATATACATCGACGATGATGAAGACGATGAAGATGGAGTTGATGAGGAATCTTCAGACGAGGAAATAAATGTTATGGATGAAAGAAAATTTGATAAAAATAAGAAAAGCCTTGGAAAATCAACTTCCACTTTTTCTAAAAGAATACCAAGTACAGAAGAACCCGTTGCCAAAAAACCTCGATTTGATTCTGCCCCTTCTACCAACGAAGTTAAAGAAATGATGGTTGAAGATAACAATGTAGCTTACAAAATCCCAATGATTCAACAAACTCTTTATCAACGTCAAAATCAACAACAAAATTCTTTTACTTGTCCCCTTTGTTATAAACATTGTGTAACCAAGCAAAGCTTTGATCGTCACTTGCTTGTTCATGATGATATTCTTACTACTCTTCAACTATATTATTGGGAAGATAATCCTGGAGAAAATTTAGAAGAAGCAACAGAAGAATGGGAAGAAATTATTAGGACTTCGAAGAAACCAAAACCCATAAGTGTTAATCATACGGGTGGAAATGATGGTAGACAATATATGTATATCGAAGGTGAATATTATGGGAAAGATGGGCAAAAATTAGTGGTTCAAAATGCAATGGAAAAAGCTATGATAAATAAAACGAAGGAGCCATTGAAAGAAGAAGCATTGAAAAAATTGATCCATTCAGAATTTTTCTATTAAAGGGTCTGAAAATTCTTCTTCACTCTATGAATCTCTGATATTGTTTATTTTATCCAAATTGTCACATTTTGTTTTTGTTATTATTTACTGTTGTTTTTTTTTGTTGAATAAAACTCAATGACACATTTTTTTAAAGTAGTTCAAAGGCAAGGTCATCTTTGTTTTGATTGGCGCCATTTCCGATTGTGCCATTCCATCGCACTTTTTTTCCGCCTGTTTTGTTTTTTCTCTCTTCTTTTGTTCAACACCAGCACCATCACCTCGTGGTTGATTGAATGACAGGCTATTGTGACATAGCAGTCAGTTTGTCACTTCCGGAAACGAGTTTTTTTGTTGTTTATTATTTTGTGAAAGGGATTTTGGCCTTTGCCTTGAATCTAATCCGGATTTATAACTCCAAATACATTTCAACCTTATTAAAAAAAAAGAGTAATTGATTTTTTTGTCTGTTATGCAATGAAATAAACTTCGGGTAGGTATTATCTCTTTTTTATACCTTTTTTTGCCTGACAATTTTTTATTTTATCAGATTAATCTGACTCACTATTTTTTTTTGTTTGTGTAAAGGGTTTCTTTATTATTTAATTATTCTAAAATGTTGAGTCTCAAAATATTAGAAGCTTATCTATGTGTATTTGTGAGTCAAACAATAAAAGCGAACGGCTAATTTGGGCACATTTCTTTTCTTTTTTTGTTTGGTAGCGTTCGCTAAAAGCAGCTGGCAAAAACAATAAAAGATAAAAAAAAATTATCGTTTGTTTATTTTTTCGAAGGAAAACTTTATATTTTTTAAATCTTCCTTTTTTTCGGACATTCGTAAAATTGACAATCATTTCAGCCACTGCTTTTGCTGTCGTCATTTTTTTTTAAAGCTAGCTTATACGATTGAGCAAAAGCATCGCCGTTCTTTTTTTTCTAAAAACATGGTGTCTTTCATTTCCTTCCGGTCAGCAGCGATCATCGATGGAAATGAAGAAGATGAAAAAATACATATTGAGCGATGCCGCGGCTAAAAAGTAAATTGAGGGGATCGCAAACTTTTTTTGATTGAATCTTTTTGAAATTTACCGATGTCCACCAAATCATTTTCAACTCAATCACTTTTTTTTTCACCCTTTCTTTTTGTCAACTTTTTGTTTGGATGAAACACAATCTTTTTTTATTTTAGTTTTTTATAGGTGAACTCAAATTTCGATTGCTTTTCATAAATTTTTCAAGTGGGAGCCTCAAAAAAAAAATTGGCTTCAAATACATCATTTTTATTTACATTTTTTTGTTATGATAAAATGAATACAACAAATTCCAAAAAAAACTTATTTTCTTTCTCACAAAAACTTTCAACACTTTGTTTTTATTATTAGTTTAAATTTCCAAAAAACAAAAATGTTAAAAATAAATCGAATTTAATAAAAAGGTTTAGAAAGACTTCCTTAAGTTGGTGCTTTATATTTTATCCTCCACCCTTTTCCGCAACAATATTTCTTTTTCAAGGCATTGAGAATGAAGAAGGAGGAGGCTGGTTTCATACTTTTTACATTCCTAAAAAAATAAACCGGTCCAATAGAAGAAAAAAAAAAATGAATTGGATTGCGGTCACTTTTGTGATGCTTTCAAGAAAATTTGACAATTGCGCAGGCCAAAATAAATTTTTGATGATTTTTTGTTGCCTTTTTTGATTGACGTCTTTTGTCTTTGACTTTCCCTCTTTTCTTCATTTCTTCCAAATTAGGCCTAAAGAAGCGTCAATCAGGCAGGCACCCTGAAGGGTGGAGAAAGACTAAAAACAAACACAAAACACCTTTTTTTCTATTCTGCGCAGCCCCGAAAAACACAAATATTATTTTTTATTTTTCATTCTCTTTTACCACAAGAAAAAAGAAAGACTTTAAGAAAAATAAACCAAAGGGGATTGCTTAAAGGAAGGAAAAGGATTAGTGTCAAAAGTTTCTGGCCACATCGAGAAAATCGCCTTCTTATGTTACAAAGCCTTAAATCAAGCAAAAGGAAAAAGCTATTTTTAAGGAGTATAATCTAATCCGGGTCGACCGTTGTTGATTCTTATCGGTTTACCACTACCACTATCGCCACCTCTCTTTCTTCCAATTCCAAGAGTTCTCCCTCCTTCAATTTTTTTCCGTATTTTCGCGCTCTATTTTATTTTTTGTTTGCCGTGGTTGAGGTGTAATTTTAGGATTATGTCTTTCAATCATTCATCAATATTTTACTCTTTGTGGTTTAGATGATCATTGTCTTTTATTTTTTTTTGTTTGTTTGAAGACCTCCTATTGCTTAAAAAAACGCGTCATTCCCATTCACATCGATCATAGACACAAACATACATTACATACACGTTCTTGAGATTTTGAGTGTGAAACACTCCCCTTCGTTTCTCTCCTCCTCAATCAAAATTGACTTTTTAGATAAAATTGAGTCACAAATTTTTTTATTGTTCCATTTTTAACTCATAAATAAATAAAATTTGTTGCGTGGATTTTTGACAAACTTTTTTTTTGCATGGAGGGTTTACTTGCATATATTTTTTTTCTTTTTCCCTTTGGCGATGAAAAGTGCTAACTAACAAAGAAAGATAGCTGTGTTGTGAGATAAGTCTAAAATAAAATCAGGAATAGATATGAATCGAATCGCGCGTTAGCACTTAAAAAGGGAAAGTGTGTTGTTATCAAGTATTTAATTTTTTCTTCCTTCTTATTTTCATTTAAAGCACCTAACTCACTTTCAATTTATTATTTACTTTTAGACCCTCTTGTGTAAAACAAAAATGCTAAAATACCAAGTTCGAGCTCCAACCAAGAATACATTAGTAATTCCATCTCCTTCAACTTCACAACATCGCACCATCATTTCTATTGGTGGTAACGATACCATTCGAGCTTCAACCACCTCCCTTTGTTCATCCTCCACAAGTTCATTTGCTTCAAACTCATCAAATCGAAGATATTTTCGAACGCGTTCAAATTCAATTTCTTCCCTTTCATCCTTTGAAAGTTCAGATTTTGCTGATTGGGTTCGTTTTTTTTTTCTGAGAAAATTTTGTTCAATTCAGTGTTTTTTTTAACATGCTAAAAAACTTGTATTTAATCGAAGATTTGATTAGTTAATTTTTTAAGGTTGTTGTAGTTTATTAATTAGTCATACATTTTAGGGACATTTACGAATTTTTACCGGAAATATCAAAGCCGAAATTGATTTTAAAACTTTAAAAGTTTCCACCCAAACTATAGTTTCACAAGTTATCGAAATTTTATTATCCAAATTTCGGCTTCCATGTCGAGATCCAAATTTATTTCAACTTTGGATGGAAGTTTCAACTCGAAATGGAAGCGAAGAGATTAAAACTCTTCTTGAACTTGGTTAGGCTTTTTTTAGGTCAATTATAGGATAATCTTTATTTTATTTTAAGATTCCACTTCTCGACCTCTTGAACTTCTACGTTGTCATCCACCAAATCAAAGCCGATTTATCCTTCATCAAGCTTCAAATGGAATTCTTGTTAGAATTCATGATCATGAAATTTGTCCAGAAGTGAGTACTTTAGTTATCTCTTTTCATTTATTCTCATTTTTTGTTTTTCATCCAAAAAACCGGCTATTAAATTCGGATCGGAAATAGCAATAGCAGCAAGCTTTACTCTGATTGAATTACTTGCGCTTAATCAATTTGCTTATTTTTTCGCTGCTGTTCAATCAAGAAGAGTGCAATTAACAAAATTAAAATTTAGAAGAAACAAAACTCGATTTGCAATCTTTTTTTGGTTCATTAAAAAGCGCATGAATACATTTTTTTTGAAGGAATTAATATTTCATTTTTGCAGAGTAATTATAAATCTCTTCTCATTTCACCTCGAACAACTGTAACTGAAGTGATACATCTTTTACTTCAAATGGCCCGAATTAATTCATCTAGTTCAAATTATCGTTTGATGCTTGTCGACGATAATGCTGAAGCAGAAATACCATTAGAACTTGTCGTTGGAGCCGTATATCTCAATCTTCGACCAGGACAAAAAATTATTATCCGAAAATAAGAAATTTGGAAAGAAAATTGCACAAATTACAGTATTGTTTTTTATTTTATATTTTGAAAGAGTCTATTAATTTTATTATTATTATTTTTGATTTGTAAAGGTCAACACAAACATCCATAGTATGTATAAAAACAATTTAAAACAAACGTAAAAACAACGACATCTGGTTTAATAAGACTGCATCTGGCGAGAAATTTTTAGGAAAGAGAGACGGAAAAAAGATGGACACCCGATGAGAAAAAATATTAATAAATAATAAAATGTCTGAAGGGTCAAAGCAAAGTTAATTCAACAAAAGAAAAAATTTCTTTTGCAAGAAGTTGTGGATTTTCAATTGCAACGAATTCTCCTCCATTTTCAGCTTCAACAAAACGAACAATTGATCGAAATTTATGAGAATAAAAAAATTGAGTAGTTGTATGCAAAACTCGAGGAGTTACCAAAATTCCAGTTGTAACATTGAGAGTTGCTCTAAAAATGGAGACTTCTTTAAAGTAATTTAAATTTTTTTTATGGTTTTTGATTTAATTTTTACCAACATTACCACAAAAAACTCTAAGTCCATTATTTAAATATGTGTTTGTGCTTTGCCATCATCTCTTCAAAAACTATTAATAGCTAGCTCCAAAAAAAATGAAACACAAAATATTTTTTGTTGATAAAAAAAAGTGAGAAATGAGGGATTATGACACATAAACATTAAAGCAAGCTATTTCCGTTTAAAAAACTCACATTTCAAAGTCATTCTTTTGTGAATCATTTTCTGTAAAATGAATAAATCGAAGTGAATGTGGAGAATTTTTGGTAAGCCAAAATATATGTGCCTCTGTGATAAGCTCATCAACAGTATTATAAGATTGAAGTCCACCTTGTGAATGCGTTTTCCAATCAGGATGATTGATTCCTTTAGCCCATCGATCAAAAAGAAACACAGTGGAAGCAAACGAAGAATCAGCAAAAATTAAACCTGCAAAAGATTATTTATAAAACTTTTTTAGCTAAAATAAAAATAAAGTACCATAAGAATCGGATCGTTCGAAAGTATCAAGACTTTTTGGTAATTTAAACCCATAAAATTTTTGTGATAACAAATTCGATGCAAACCATTTTACTTTTGCTATAATATTCAAGTTCAAATCCAAAAATGGATTTGATATATGAATGCCTTGAATATTTTCAGGCCGAATTAACGCCAAATTTGAAGCAATTTGGCTTCCCAAAACGCTGCTACCATGAATATAATATTTTCCATGTCCAAGCCTTTCCATTATTTTCCCCAACATTCGAGCAGCTTGAATTGCTCCAACTCCAGGCTTTCTTGGAGCATCAGAAAATCCGAATCCTGGCAGCGATGGCACAATCACATCAAAAACAATTTGTTTACCATCTGTTCCAAAGTCGTACCCGAATCGAGTGGGATTTGCAAGAATTGGAATGATTTTATAAAAATCCCAAAATGAACTCCCAAAACCATGAATAAGTAAGATTGGAATTTTACGTTGACCCTTTTTCAATGGGAAATCATGACGTAGAAAATGAAGGTCAATGCCTTCAACTTCAGTCCTATAATAAGCAACGATTTTAGAAAAGAAGAACAAGATTCAACATCTTTGGGGGAAGAATTTTTTTTGAAAATTATTGGTTGCATTTAAAAAAAATAAACGGAAAATATTAAAGGTTTGTTTAATAAAAAGAAAAGAGGTCAAAGAAATTTGGTACTTCAAAAAATACAAAAACACATTGTTTAATTTTTTAGTTTAAAAAACATAATTAAAGTCTTTTTTTACCATGCGCTTTAAATCTATATAAAAAACATTTTATTGAATTATATAAAACTAACTTAAAATGTTTGAAAGTATTCAAAAAATGTTCATGTTGTTTCCAATCAAAACTTTCAAAAGATTTATTCAATGAATGCAAATAATTTATGCTAACTCCAAGTTCAAAGTTTGTTTCTTCCAAAGCAACAGGAAGAGCTTTAATTCCTTTTCGGATCCCATCTTTAAATTTTAATACTCGCTGATTATCAAAAGAAATTTCATAATCACTAATAATTTCGTTATCAGCTCGAGGATTTCCTTCTCCAAAATAATCATCGGTTTCAATATTTGAAATTGGATATTCTGGGATATAATAAAACATAAGCCATTGCCACGCAAGATATGGAATAATTAAAATCAAGCTAAACCTTAACAACATTTTTTCTTTCTTCCACGTTTAAAGCAAGAGTGACAGACTCTTTACGAGCTGCGCTTTTTTGACCCAAGATTCATCGATTGACGACGATGCGACTCAATCTTCGACTTTTTTAACGCATTCTTTTTTTTCCCGTTTAAGCAAAGGTAAACATTGAATTATTTATAGTTGCTTTCTATAACTTTTTTTAAGAAGCCTTTTTAACATACTTTAATTTTTTTTATTAAAAGATAGAATAATGAGTAACGAAAAAAGTAAAATTCTAAAAAGACTTAAAAATAATAAATAAATTAGCACAAGCAAATGACTGTAATATTTCCTCATGGCTGCTTCCAAGAATACGCTGATAACATGTAATCTTAAACGAATAAATTAATTTCCTATCGAATTCCACATTTTACACATTTTATGGAAATTGTTTAAATCATTGGATTTGATCGTTAATACAATTCATATAATAACCAATTCACTTTTTCAAAGACTTTATTTTTAAGAGCTTTCACATAGACAGAAACTCAATACAACCATTTTCTCCATGATAAGAATAAACGTATTTTATTAATGACTAGAAATTCTTTCCATGTTTAGCAATATTTTTTATAGACCATTGTATTTCGATAAATACCATAATATTTTCGTTGCATAAAATAAAACAAAAGAATTAATTTTTTATTATCTACCGTATTTTGTATTTTCTAAGGCTGTATTGTTTGTTTTTTACGAAAAAAAATGCAAGTAAAAAATAATTATGCATAAAGACCAAGTTGAAATACTTTAGTTGCAAGGAATGTATGCAAAATAAATACAACCGGTTTTGGTGAACCAAGCAAATCAACTTCTTGCTCACCATTTGGAGGCCCAAAATCAACCCATAAATATTTTGTTCCATCATCTCCTGTAGCACGAATGGATGAAAATGGATGCTGCCATAATAGTTCTCCAGAATCTTGGGATAATAGAGAAATACCCTTTTCAAGATTAATTACAAGTTCACATGGTCGTTCCTGCCACACGCAAGCTGAAAATAAAACTCTAAAATTTAGAAAATATTTTTTTAAAAGCTTACGTGTACTCAATTGTCCAACTTCTTCGCAAGCTTCGTAGGTGCATTGAATGATGGCTTTCACCCATGATGCCAAATCTCGATGGGTTTCTATTCGAAATAAATGTGATCGTATTCCCTGTTGAGTTCCTAAAATTGCGAAATTTTGAATCACTTTTTTTCAACCTTAAATTTATGTACCTGTTCGAGTTGTAAATGAAATAAGATCGGATAATCCTGGAATGACGGGAAATGTTCGACTTGTAGTATCCACAACCCGCGTGCATATCAATGGTCTAGTTATTCTCGGACTTGCCCATTCATGTTTTATTGCAGGTACAGAATCATAAAAAAGTAAATCGTTTGTTGTGAGGGCCACAAACACAGGTCTCCAAACTAAAATTCCATCAGTAACACCCTGCTCGGCGAGCCATCCCATTCGTCGAACTTGTGGATTTTGACCAAGAACAAGATTGACTTGAGCCAAAGCTTGAATCATTAACGATTCAGCACAGGCATGCACAGATTCAAACCATGCATCTGCTTCTACTGCCGATGAACATCGAAGAGTTAAAACATAACGACCTGATTGAGAACGAATTTCAAAAGTTCTATTTTCTGCATCATCATGTTCTAAGCTTGTTCTAGTTACAAAAGCAAGTTTAAGACTAAAACTTCGAGTTCCATCAACAGATTCATTTTGTGACCATTCATCATCATCCCATAATAATCTTTGAAGTGTATCATCCCGCCTCATATGTTGATCTTTCATGTATTGTACTATAATTTAAAAAAATATAATGAATATTTATTGATTGATGCAATTTTGAATAATTATTTGTCGTCTATGAAAGGGAAGGAAAACATTTCATTTTACAGTAAACTAACCTGTCAAATTTACAACTTTTCCGGCCTTTTTTAATGCCCTCACTGCTTCATCATGTCTTGCATTAACTAATGATTCTCCATTCACAGCCAAAATGCAATCTCCTACAAATAATTGCCTTGTACGATCCACCGCCATTCCTGGAAATATTTTGCTAAAATATTTTTTTTAATATTTCGTTTAAGCTTAAATAGATTAGAACCTTATCATTATGGGTGTTGAATTCTCTGTGCCACCCAAAATGCTGATTCCCAATCCACCGCCTTCTTCCTTTACAACTTTAACATTTCGCTTTTTAGCTCCAAATGTATCATCCATAAATTGCTCATTACATTGAGCTAAAGTCAATGCCGTTTCATCCAAGGATGCTTCTAATGTTTGCCATTGTTCATCCACCAAAATTTCCAAAAATGAGTTTCGAATATGCATTTTCTTTATTTTTTAAATAAACAAACAAAAAATAAATAAGAAGAAGAAAAAGCGAAAATTATTGAATTGATGAACTTATTTGAATTGAGTTTAAAAAAGGAAATACGATGGGAAGGAAAGAAGACCAAACGCAAAAAAAAAAGGTTGAAAGGCGCCGCTGTTGATGTTGCTCTCGCCTGCTGCTTGGCAATGGCATGCCACCAGTATTCTATTTGCTTTTTTGTTTGTTGTTCTTGTCTTTTCGTTTCAATGCGGCAGCCGCACAATAAGGTCACGCGTTCTCGATACGAAAGTTTTTTTTAGATTTAACTGTAATTCATTTTTATGATATGATTTTTAATTATTTTTATAATTAAATTCATATTTTGGATGCGATAAGGAAGCTAATGATACCAAGTTTCATTACGTTTGTGAACAATTTGATCGACTTCCAATCAACTCAACCTTCAATCGAAGATCAGATTATCCTAGAACCGTGGATTTTTAATCGGTATGCAAAATCAAATCCCCCACATCGAGATGAACATGGTTAGTTCGTTTTTTCCTAAAAAAATTTGAAATTCGACCTGAATCATAACATTTTGTCCAAAAAATAGATGTTTTTTTACTCCTTTTTGACGTTTTCTAGCACTAAATGTTATGATTCAGGTCGAATTTCAAATTTTTTTAGGAAAAAACGAACTAACCATGTTCATCTCGATGTGGGGGATTTGATTTTGCATACCGATTAAAAATCCACGGTTCTAGGATAATCTGATCTTCGATTGAAGGTTGAGTTGATTGGAAGTCGATCAAATTGTTCACAAACGTAATGAAACTTGGTATCAATATCTTCCATATCTCTTTCCCAATATGGTTTTATAATCAAAAATATTTAAAAAATTTATTAATAAAAAGAATTGGTATAAACTTTGAAAAAAATATTTCGTTGGGTCTCGACACGGTCAAAAATGACCTTATAGTGCAGCCGGATTCCAACAATTACTGCTGCGGAAGAAGAAGTTTTTTTGCTTATTCGGCTGGCTGACTGACTGCCTTGGGTGAGGCTGCCTCCTGGTTGAGTTCCTTTCTTTCTCGAAAGAAAAACCAACCAACACCGGACAAACTTTCTCAGTGATGCAGCTGCTTTTCATTAACATTGTGCGACCTTTTTCTTTGCGAAGGACTACTTTCACTGAAAAGTCAATGCAGCGGCTGTTGAAATCATCGATGCTGCTGCCACACATCAGCAAGACAGCTTTTTAACCTCTTTTTTTCATTTATTTTTTATCCAACATTCTCGTAAAAGCCTTTTTTTTCGGAATGCTTCATTATTGCTTTTTTATTTGTGCGCGAAAAAAAAATGTCGCTTTTAGTTTCTCCATTTCACACTCGGCATTGACTTCCATGCATGTTGGCATAATTTTTTTGTTTCCTATAAAAAAGTTTAAATTATCTTAAAATCTTTTAATTTGTTTTGCGCTTAATTTTAAAATTTTCACGACCGTGGAGATGACAGCTTCGAAAAATTTTAAGCTTTCAAAATTTTACAGAATCTCAAATGGATGTTGCGGGTTTTCATCATCAAGTTGGAGGCCACTTTGGCATTTTTAAATGCGATGGGCATGTTTTAAAGCCATTAAATAATAGAGAATTTCATTTTTATAAAGCAATGGATGATCGTTTAATTCCCTTTACTGCAAAATATTGTGGACAAATAAGTATTCGAGTAAATTTATCTGGGGTTGATGAAGGGCAATTAACACTTTCTACAGACGCTTCAGTTGACTGCCATTCTTTACATCCTCATATAATATCCACGACAAACGCCTCTGCAATAGGATTTGAAGCATCGATAAATTCATATGAAAATATGAATAATGAAATCGAAGAAGACGATGATGATGAAGCAAAATCAATGACTTTTCGAATTTGTAAAAGTGGTCGAGTTGAAGCAAAATCAATGATTAATTCATTTGCTGCGCAGTGTCAAAGTAAAGTAAGTTTTTATTGGCAAAAAAACTTTTAGGGTTGAAGATTTTATGTGTTGTTTTTAAAATGGAAATGCAAAATCTTTAAACATGTACATAAATCTTGAATTTAATGTAGAAATTAATTTTTTTATTTTGAAATACAGCAGCTGGCTTTTAAATATTTCTTATTATTTATTTTGAAATTAAAGATTTAAAAACTTATTTCCCATTTAACAATTTTTTTTTGTGTGGGTTTATTGGTGCAATTAAAAATTATAAAGCTTTTCTTACACCTAGAAAAACAGCTCTAGTTTATAATGATGAAAAATTTCATTAATAAATTTCCTCATTCACGCTTTTTACAATTATTTTTAGATAGTGGAAAAGCTTTTAAAAGGTTATGATCGTTGTTTTATTATGTTGGAGGATATTGTAAGCGGTTATCGTAAGCCATGTGTTATTGATTTAAAAATGGGAACGAGGCAACATGGTGATGATTCGAGCGCCCAAAAACGTCTCACTCAAATGCAAAAATGCCGTCAATCCACAAGTGAAACCCTTGGAGTTCGAATGGTTGGAATGCAACTTTACGATCGTGAAACAAAATCTTATACTTTTGTAAATAAATATGAAGGCAGAAGAATGGATAGAATTAGATTTTGTGCGGCATTAGAAAATTTTTTTGCTATTGCGGGTGCGCGTCGAACTAAACGATTGATTGGCAAACTTAGAGAACTCAGAATAATATTATCACAAGCTGAAGGATTTCGGTATGTCTTATACCACCATGACTTAGCGGTAATTATCATTAATGGAATCTATCTTTCAGTTTCTTTTCAAGTTCACTTTTAATCGCATTCGACGGGGCATCGGAGAATGAAAGACATTTGTCGGATGAAATCCATGAAAACAGTCACAATCAAAAAGAATCGATTGTTTTAAAAATGATTGATTTTGGTATTTTTGTTTTATTTTTTAAATACATTTAAATCATTTGGATTGTTTTTAAGCTCATGCAACATTCAATGGTTTTCTTGAGGATAAAATTTATAGCGGTTTGGATGAAGGTTATCTTCTTGGTCTCGATTCTCTCATAAATATTCTTGAAAATATTATAAGCTCACATCCAAATCCAAATTTCACTTCTCATTTACCAGATGCAGCTTCAGTGCCCGACTTTACTATCAAAAAGCAGCGATCCCTTAAAAGGCCACTTTCCACTCCACCTTCGCCTCTAGAAGACTCCGTTCTTGCAATGTCATAAATGTAAATAAGTAATATGATAAATAAATAAGTCTTTCAGTTAACCACATTTCCAAATAAATAAAAACGAAATAATAAATTAGACAAATTAAGTCTAGCGAAAAGATAGATCATGAGCTATGTTACAGAATATTCTATGGAATATGAAAAATAAATTCATACATACTAGAGTAATAAGAATTTCGTTGGCCTTATGCCTTTTATTACAAAGGTTTATTTAGTGTATTTTAAAATTGTTGCTTGCTTTTTTTAGCTTTGAATTGTTATTTTTTTAGCGTGCCACATTTTAAACGCGTTTAGTTTTTAAAAATTTTTTTAAACGTGAATGTATGACTTTTAGAACAATGGAGAAGTGCCTTGATTTCGCTTCAACTTCATGTACCAGCATTCTCGCTTATATCCAACGAAAGAGAGATTTCAAAGGGCATCGAGTACATCTTTATACTGCTTATCAAGGACTCAGAAAAGTCTCATTCAAAACAAATGAAAACAAATGGATTGTTATTGAAATATTTTTACCTGAATTAAATAAGTGCTTTGAAATTCTTCTTGATGAAGTCAAATATGTTGAACATCCGATAGCAGCTGAATATGCAAAAGGAAAGAATATTATTTTTGATGTTGATGTGAATGATGAATATTTAACATATCCAATACTTCCACCAGAATTACATGATTTACCATTCAATAAATGTTATTTAAAATGTCTTGAATGTGATAGTATATTGGCTAATCCTAATTCTGATTATGCTGTGGAAGACGTAGCTGCAGAAGAAATTATGGAAACTGCAATGGGTTGTTGTCGATGTTGCTGTTCCTCGTCTGCTGCTGTTACTAAATGCGCCCATTTAAGGCCTGCTCTTTTTGGAAGAATCTTAATTGATGATGGTATTGTTTTGATTACTGAAAAGGTAACATTTAATTAACTGAAATTTATTATTTATATTTGTCTTTTAGTATTTGAAAGAAGGTTCGTATATGCATCAAATAAATAAACCTTTAATAGAATGCATGAAATGTGATCTCAATTCCAAGCAAAAAGATCTTGAGTATTTTGGTTTTCAAAGAAGCCCATCGAATTATATTGAAATCATACCAATGAAAGCTGATTTCTTTGATGAAAATGGAAAATCTTTGTTGAGGAACGCTTACAAATGTTGGGGTTCTTATTTTGCAAGTTTGTTAATTCCCAATGGATTTGAAACATATATCATGGTCACTGATGGCTGTATTAATCCTGTAATTCAACTTGGATACTTTTTCCGAAGATTGCTGTGGCTTGGAGATTCTTCTACCTACAATGTCAAAAAAGTTACAGTCTTGTGTTTTTTTTATACTGAAAATCTTCAAATTACGTAAGTAAATCACGTTGTTAAAATTATTTATTTAAAATAAAAGATTTTAGAAGCCAAAAACTTACTCCAAAAATAAGATTACCTGTCACGCTAATTCAAAGTTTTAAAGAATATCTCAAGAAATCACACGAAATTTATAAGCCTTTTAATGCTGGTTGTGGAGAATGGAAGGCATGTTTGTTTTTTAATTTTTAATTTCATTATTAACAACAAACACATTTTTAGTCAGCCTTTTTTTGCCTTGATTGTGGAAGTTCATGCTTGATAAGCGAAAACAAACAAGAGTTTTCATAACCTTGTTCAGAAAGAAATGATATCAAATTTATAACTCATGGAATTATTTTTTGTTGTTGATTTTTACACATTGCTACAGTTATTTTTTACTTTGCAAAATTTTATAATAAAAAAATATGTCACAAAGTTTTTTTTGCTATGTTTATGATTGAGAAACTGTATTCTTTTCACTTTTTAAGTTATAATTCTGAAAGAATGAATTTTTTTTCTTCGTCTGCAAATGCTGATGAAACCACTTCGTTTCGTACAATCACTCCTTCCCAAGTATAAAACGTTTGTGGTGGTGAAAAGATCTCATAGTAAACATGTTTTGACGAACAAAAAATCTATTTGTTTTGCTGTTTTGAAAAAATGACTCATTAATTAATGGATTCTTTTTTTTAAATCACAAAAAAAGCTAAATTGATGGATGAAAATAAGCTAATGCCTGCCCAAATATCAAAAATCATTGATCTTTCAATTGCACAAAACAGGGGTCTTTGCAGCACGATTAGAAACGCTTTTGCTCTTTTATTGCACTTGAAAACGAATGTCGATTTTTACAACCTAGGTCAGGAAATTAATTGGCGCTCGAAAAAAAAATAGTTGGAGCATACACATACACAAACCATTGCCAAGTGTTGAGCTGTGGATAATGGGTCGTTTGATTGTTCTTTATTTCGTGTGTTTATTATTTATTCTAAAATGCTCGTGTGATTCTATCAACAATCTTCATCAACTCACTTTCGGTTTCCAAGCAAGCAATCCAAAATTTAGGTAAGCAAATTTAACAAATTTATATAACATAACAAAATCAACAAAAAGCAGTAATACCATCAACAAACAATGAACTTAAAAAAGGAAATTATTTCCACCACTTTCATTTTTCTTTTGAGCTTGAGGGCTAGAACCAAATGAAAAGAAGTTTCCATTCACACTAGTGTTTGTATGTTGTTCACCATCTTGTTGTAAAAAAGAGAACAAAGCAGCACCAGGATTGTCACCATTACTATCGCCGAGGAAATTGAAATAGTTAGCACCATCTAAAAGATAATAATAAAAAAGTGAAATAAATGTGAGCGTGATTTCTTACTTTGAGATTCAGCACCAGCATCAGGAGAGTTATCAAAGTTGAGAAAGTTGTTGATATCATCATCATCAGTGCTTTTATTAGTCTTAGGAGGAGAATTTTGACGAGGAAGTTCAGGAACTTTGAAAAGATGATCATCATTTTTTCTTGGAGTGTGAGCAGCAGGCCGAACTCTAGTAGGAACAGGAGTTTTTGGAGGGGTAAGTGGTTTGCTAACCCGAGTAGGAGGAGGAGTAATATCTTTCTCTTGAGTGATGTTAACATGAATTGCGTTGTCATCAGATGAACCAAAAATGTTTTCTTCCTCAAGTGGTTCTTCTTCTCCTTCATCTTCTTTTTGAAGTGTATCATCCATTTCCTCTTCATTTTGTGGTTCTTCTTCAAACTCAAGGTGAGTGTAACTCATGTCATCATCCTGTTCAGGTTCAAGTTCAACATGTTTATCAGGAGTTGGAGGAGATTGAAAAACAACTTTTTGTTTACGAGTTGGAGTTGATTCAACAGGAGCACGAGTAGGAAAGCGTTCATTTCGTGGAGGAATTTCAACAAAGCGATTGGAGGTGAGACGAAGTCCAGAGCGAACCATGTTACGGAACATTTCGATTGTCTTAGTATCAACACTATTTTTAGCTATAAAACCAGCCTTTAGTAAAAGAAAATATGTTTATAAACTTACGAGCTTTGAACTTTTTGGCGTTTTCAAGCTCTACAACTTGGCGTTCTTTTTCTTCAACAATCTTATGATGGCGTTCAACTTCTTTTTCAAGCTAAAAGACGACAATAAGTATAAAAAAGAAGATCCAATCAGCTTACCTCAAGTTTTTGAAATATCCAAGGATTTTGTTGCAAGCCAGATATGTAACCATCATAAGCTTTTGAATTATCATCCTGTTCAATGCGTTTGTTTCTCCAATAAGCGAGCTGAAAAAAAGAAGAAGCATAAATTAAGTATATTAAAGAGTAACTATTACCGAGTAATCTTCTTTCTTAAGAGCTTGCCGCATGCTTTGTACTTCTCCATGGGTTGAAAAGTTTTTTGCCTTCATTGAAAAATATTGTTCTTGACTGAGTCCGCTGAAGTTACCCAAAGTTGCATATTCAGATAGTGTTGATTCAAGTTCTTGCTCAGCTTGTTCATTTTCTTTATCAATAGCTTGTCTGGCATCTTTGATAGCTAAAGTAAAAATTACAAAATAGTAATAAGCGATAATAATCAACTCACCTTTCAATGCAGCGTCGAGTTCAATTGATCTTGCGATTTCAGCTTGTTCTTCTCTAGCTAAAATTTTATGATATATTTCGTTCATAAAAAAATATTTAAGAAAAACATACCAATTTCTTCCATTGCTTGTTGTTAGAAAGTTCTAACTTTAAAGTTGAAACGTTTGAAATAAAAAACAACTTTTTGGAATTGGAAGAATCTGATACAGACTCAACAAAAAATCATAACCTATGTACAGTATACCAGAAAAAAGTTTCGGTGTAAGAGGAAGATGCCAGTTTGAAATATAAAAAAAGGGCGTCATTTGGGTTTTGTATTTCAAAACTAACTTCTTTTATGTAACACAGATTTTAATGAAAACAATTTTATTTTTCAAAAACAAAATAAATAAATCAACAAACAAAGGTTTTCTTAATTACAATTATCCTATCATATCTCGTTTTCTTCCTCGCAATCGAACTTCTTCAAGCTTTTTATAAACGATTGTTGCATGTTCAGAATTAAATGATTCATACCCATTTCTTATAGCATCAAAAGTAGTATTATCAAGGCCATCATGAAGTGCAGCAAGAGCTCTTTCAAATACATATAAATCAACAGCTTTGTCTTCCGGTATTTCTTTTTGATATGAAAGGCCAAAATCAAGTAAAACAAGCTGATCCATCTTATCATTTCTTAGCATAACATTTGCAGAAGTGAGGTCACCATGAATTAGTCCACCAAAATGCATTTTCGCAATAACTTTTCCGAGATGAATACCAATTTCAGAGAAATGATTTTGATATTCTTCTTTTGAAAGAGTTCGTTCTTTGACAAGAAGATGTTCACGTAAACTGCAACCAATAATTTCTTCTAAAATTATTTCATTCTTTTCATCATTTGTAAAATAGATAGCTGGAACAGGTACTCCAATCTAAAACTTTTCCTGCTATAGTATTCAAGAAGGTTAAAAACTTACGGTTTTGCATTTATAAATGCCTTTGATTTCAGAATTCATTCGTTGTTTAATAAGTTGACGATCAAGAATTGGGTGACGATAAGCTTTGCTGATTCTTTGTTTGATAATTGCAGGTTTTCCAAGATAAATACATTGTGAGATAGTTGCTTCAGCTCCTTTGCTTAAAGGATTTTTATCAAGAAAGTAAGGATAAGAAGTATCAAGATCAGCCAAATCAATTTCACTATCCTCTGCAGATTTCGGACGTTTTTTCACAGGAGATCCATCCATACGATCATCATTGACAATTTCCATCATTGATTATTGAGATTTGAGAACAGATATGATTCAATGAAAGCTAAAAAAAAAGCTCGTCAATTTTAACTTCGCAACTAACATTAAATCAACGGTTTGCCAAATACGCGGATGAATATTTATTTAAATGGTTTCAAAGCACTAAATTTTATTAAAAGTGTTATTAGTTTTTAAAAATAAAAAACTACAGAAATATAAAATTTTATTTTTAGTTCCGATGGAAAACGTATTGCTTTTGGAACTTTGGGAGATTTAAAGCAAGTTTATACCGTTTCAACTGAAATTCCATTTGCTCGTCCACATAGAATTTCCACTGGAATTGGTAACGCCATTCCATTGGACTATCGCCCCGATGGAGATTTCGTATATGCCACTGATGCTTTCCAATATTCCAATCTCACGGAAGCTTTCAATGCAACTATGGAAGGAAAACTAAAACGGAAGCATTTTGATATCGTAGTAACCAACTTTCTTGGAAATTTTAAACGTTTGTATGCAACCGTTTTGCCCACTTTAATTGTCGCAGTTTCAAAAAATGCAAAATATTTAGCTGTTTTTGAAAATGGATTACAAATTGTTGAAATTTTTTCTGGTAATCGAACTTCCATCCCAACTACTGAAGGGGTTACTTCGGCTGTATTTTCACAAAATCATGATCGACTTTTCTTCACTCAAACTATGTCTGGCGGTGGAACTGAATTAATTTCAGTATTTTCAAATGGAACTGGAATTCGTTCCATCTTTAAAGCCCCCAAAGAATATTATGCCCTCAGTGATGTCACTCAAGATGGAACTCGAATCATTTTAACTCATTGCAGTTCGGGTGAAGATATGGAAAGTTGTTTTTTGGCAACATACAATCATCAAACGGAAGTAATGAAATGGGTTTTACTTGCTGGAAATCGAGTACAAGGAGCTCATGCCTTTTTCAATAAAGATGGAAATATGATTACTTTTGTAAGATTGGATGAAAAATTTACCGATGTTTTTACCGCAAATTGGGTTGATAATACTGGGGTAACAAATAATCAATTACGAAAAAAGAAACCAATTAAAAGTGTTGTTGTTCATCGTAAACCAAAAGCTAAAAGCAGCCGCTATGCTGGAATGATAAGCTCAAACATTTCAAACTCTCTCATTTTTGAGGGAGAAGAAAAACATTTACAAAATATTCGACAGCTGACTTTTACTGGACAAAATGCTGAAGGATATTTTGCGTAAGGGGTTTTTTTAAAGAGAAAATTGATGTTCAGCGGTAGTAGACAATAAACAACGATAATAATTTTAGATTCCAAAGCAATTCAATCATTTATCAAGCCGCTGGTGGAGATTATGGTAGTCATTGCGATCAAATTTATCGACTCAATTACAACCCCGATTCGGAAGACATTACTCCACAGCGGTTGAGTACTGGTCTAGGTTCTTGCACTTGCTCATATCTTTTCCCAAATGATAAAAAAGCCATATTTGCTTCAACTTTTCTTGCAGCAAATCCTCTCAAAATTAATGACCCCAAAATTGGAACATGTGCTGAAAAGAAATGCCAATCACCTCAAGCTCAAACCGATCCCATTTTAAAACAACTTTGTAATTATTTTATTATATTTGCTTTAAATATATTTAATGAACTTTAGGCAATACATCATACACATGGGATCTCCATCCATCCTATGATATTTTCCTTGTGGATGAATATGGTAATTTCCTTGAAAGAATCACAACCACAGATGGTTATGATGCGGAAGGAGCTATCTCTCCCGATGGAAAATTAATGGTTTTCACATCCGTTCGAAGTGGAGATCCTGAATTATGGCTATATAACTTTAAAACAAAAGAATTCAAGCAGCTAACACATGAATTAGGATATGATGGAGGTCCATTTTTCTCTCCTGATGGCCAAAAAATTGGATTTCGCGCGTCTCGACCTCAAACACCAGCTGAAATTTCCAAATACAAACAACTTTTGAGGTATATAATCTCTTGCAGTTTAATGTTTAAAAAAAGCTTCAATTAACGCTTAATGATTTTTAGTTACAACTTAGTTGAGCCCTTAGCTATGGAATTATACACAATAAATGTTGATGGTTCAGGTATTACATATAATTTTATTTTTAATCTAATATTAAAAAAAATAAATTACAGGTATGCGTCAAATCAACAAACTAGGAAATTCTAATTGGGCACCTTTTTATCTTAATGATAATCGCCGAATTATTTTTTCAAGTAATATGGGTCAACAAACTTTTGGAGTTTTTAACCTTTACGTTATAAACGATGATGGAACAGGACTCGAACAGGTTTTTTTATCACTATTTTATATATGGCATAGATTAAGCTTAAATTTTAAGGTAACTAACTCTAATGGATTTGAAGCATTCCCCATGATGAGTCGCGACGGACGGTTTTTGATTTGGGGAAGTTCACGAGCTGCAAAAACTTCAACTGATTTAAACCTATTTATTGCACAATGGATTGATTAAATTAACTTTTAGTGTATTTTTTTGCATGTAAAAGAGTAAACAATAAATCAAACATGAAGTGAATAAATTCTAACAGAAATTTCTTTCTCTGGAAGTTCTTCTTGTGTTATTGGCATTTGCGACTCTTCTTCGTATATTGTAATCATCCTCATTTGTTCTGCAGATTGATAGGTTTCTGCTGGTTTTGGATGATGTAGGGCTTCATCATATCGAGGACATGGAACTAAATTAGGATGAATTTGATTTTTCGCAAGTAAAAGAGCTTCCATCTCTGGTGTTAAAATGGGCCCAGTATTGAAAGTTCGAAGGAATTGTTGCTCTCCTAAAAATAATAAATAATGTGTTTTCGAAAAAAAAAACAATAGGAAGCAATCACTTACGCCTTTTATAAATTCTATTAATGGTAAAATAAATGGCAATTAAAACAAAAAGGAAAATATTTAAATAATAATTAATTAAATTGGATGAACATTGTGGAATTGATTGTTTATTTATTTGTTGAGGGGCTTTTTCAAAACAATTGGGTGGACTCCTAAAAACATTTATAATCAAAGCGAGATATTAAAAAAAAGTTGCTACAAAATTTACCGATATCTTTCAATACAAGCATCACAATAAATGCCCCCAACACCATTATCACATACGCATTCAGTGTTATTTTTAATAGAAACTCCAAATTTGCAATCAATTTCAGCGCATGTCTCACCTCTCCAACCATAAGCGCATATGCATTCATGATTTATTGGAGAACCAAATCGACAATTTCGTACATGTTCACAAGAATTACCGTAATAATTTTTATAACATACACATTGTTTTAACTCATTATTCCATTTTCCACCGCGCGAAAAGCACCAAGCTGAAAACCAAAGTATTATTATTTTGATGTTTAAAACAGAAATAAAAACATACTCGAATTTTTGGGATAAGATGAATACTCTTTAGGAATATTCCAAATTGCGCTTTCAATAACGCTAAAACTTAAAATATAAAGAATAAAGGCAGGAAAAATCATTTCAACGTTTTGATTAACATTAACACTAAAAATATTATGCGTTTTTGAGGTTTTTTTTTACTCTTATCAATACAATCAATGATTATCGCAAGAAAGCAAAAGTTTTGCTCAAAAATAAATATTATCGTTTAAGAAAATATATGTTTCAACAGGTTTTATTGTTTGTTTTTAATGGTGAAAAAACATTTCCTAAATTCTTTTCAAACAAATGATTTTTATTCTTGCAGTATCCAAGGACTCTGATTAAAAGATTTGACAAAAAAAACATCAAGTTTATTTCAAATTACAAGAAAAGAAGAGATACAACAAACATGAATTTTTCAAAGTAACACAAACAAAATATTCAAAGCATAAAAACATAATGTTAATTCATTTAATTTGAGCTTGAAGTTGAAGAAGTTTTGAATTGATGGTAGTTGGAAATCTGAAAGGAACTCGAGCAACGTAAAGCAAAATAGCTTCAGTATATTTTTGCATTTTGATTTGAGTTGGGCTTCTTGGAAGAGCAGTTTGAAACAATTTGACGGCGGATTGCATTAAGGTAAGACAAAGATCAGGAAGCAAATTACGAATTTCTTCTGGAACAAGTTTGAAGCGTTCAACATCTATTGAAACAACATCAGGATCTAAAGGAACAACATCTGCTTGGACGGCTTCATTTAAAGCATCTTCAAAACGTTCGCCTTTGAAAAAACGGAAGATATCATAGCATCGAATAAGAGTGGTGAGAGTGGATAAGTTATATTTCTCAATTGTTGAATCACGGGTTGAACTATAGCGTTTGAGTAACTTTTCAGCAAGGCGAACAGAAAATTCGGATTGAGGTGACATTGAAACGATGCATACGCTCAATTGGCGATTCATAAGTTTGATAGCTTCATTAATTCTCTAAAAAATAATAAAATGATTAATTAGAAAAAGTGTAAAACTCACTCCAGCTAAACAATAAATGCTACAAGCAGTAAGATTATCCCCATTGAGACTTGTATCAAGTGCAACACGAGCAATGACGTCAATGACATTAATATTTTTAAATCGATCGAGTAATCCAGGAATTCTATTTCCATCTGATGTGAGTTTGCCCAAGATGGCATCAGGTTGATTAGAAACATAAACAAGACGGCTTACACAAGCTTCAAAAAGACTGCTACTATCTTCAGTGTTTTGAGAATCAAGATAAAGCTTATTGAGGAAAAAGCAATAGTTGATGGCATATGAAATATTGATCATTTCAAATCTTTTAACATAGAGAATAACAATTCGAGCAAAGTTGAATTTACAGAGAGTAGGATCAGTTGGATCTGAAGTGAACAATGGATCACTAACTTTATCAGTGAGAACAAGAAGTTTGAGAGTGTAGCTTAAAATAGCCAAATGTGTTGCAAAAACAGGCATGTCGCTTCGATGAAGTATTTCAATCGCACGTTCAATTTGACCAGAAAGAAGAAGAGCAGAAAAATAAATTAAACTACTTCCACCATTAGCTTGATCAAGAAAGTATTCCTCGCCTAAAATACAATAAAAATTAAAGATAAATAATAATAAATAAACCTACCATATTCAATAGTAATCAAGCGTTGCAAATTTTGAAAACGATCAAGCGCATGTTGAGTATCAAATTTAACACTAGTAAGTTTTGCCCAAAGCCAATTTTCAACGTTATCGTTAACATCGGTACAATCAAAATCAAGGAAAATTCCATAAACAGCTCTTTTGAAAACATCAGTGCAAGTTCGTTCTTCATGATTCCATTCAGCGTAAAGTTTGATTCGTGTTGAATGATCTAGCATCATATCTTTGGCAAGATTATTAATAGAGCTAATTAAAACTGAACAAGACGGAACATTTGAAAGTGCATCAGCAATTTTAGAAGCAGTGGTATAATCGCCAAGTCTGATAGCTTGAAAAAGGACACACCAAACTGGATGTCTACCGTAGAGAACATTCTAAAAAAATTTAAAATAAAATATGGAATTAAAAAAATAACGAACTTGAGGTTTACCATGATTAATTTTTGCTACATTTAAGAATGCTTCAATAAGTGTCATTGTTCCAGGAACTCCGCCACGTTGTGCTTGTTGCAAATTGCTTTCAATAATTCCTTCCATATATAGCTTATACCTAAAATATGTATGTATAAATGTAAATAAGCAATTATAAAAACTAACTCATTTTGAAGATATTCTGTTGCATTTTCAACAACATGTTGCATCCATAACTTTGAAGCTCTTAATTGATCAATTCCGGTATCCCCTTCTAACAATGACTTGTTACAAATAGCAAAAATTTTATCCCAAATTGATTGAATTGCAGGATCATTGACATCTCGAACAGCTTCTTTAAGCGATGATAAAACTCTTTCCATTCCACCATTACAAAAGGCTTCTTCAAGCTTTTTAGCAAAGATATTTTCAACAAACGAATCTAATGGTCGCAAATGAGATGGCTGAACAGGTGTAGTCAAATTTTCTTTTCCCTTAACAACAAAAGGTTCAGACCGACGAGTGAAAACTTGATTTGCTTCAAAAATATGTTGATTCAAAAACACTCTTTCAGCTTCAAATCGAGTTCTTTCGATCGTATCATTAACATAACCTTCGATTGCATGAGCAGAGTTAACATTATAATTAGCAGGAATGGTACTGGTGTCGTAATCTCTTGCTGAAGGAGGAGTTGGAGCCGCTGAAGATTTTGAAGCATTAAAAATCCCAGAAATTCCACCAAATTTTTGAGGACCATCATTTCTTTTGAGTTGTTTTCTATTCCAAATATCTACACTTGATTTGAAAATATCTTGGAATTGTGAAAGTTTATTGATTTCCAATGATTTCTGAAGAAGAAAAAATTACAAGGGAAAGAAAATAACAAGAAAATACTTACCAGAGCACTAGAATCCAGTGTTCGATTAGCAGCATATTTAGAAGAGTTGAGGAGTTCACTGAAATCAGCCGACATCTAAAATACCAAACTAAATTAAAGAAAAAGTAAATTAAACAAGGGGTAAATAGTTCACGATTAAATATTTTGGAAAATTTTGGGGGAAAAGGCGGTTAATTTTTAACGAAATAAATAAGGGTATAAATTATTGAAAAACGAGACAAATAACTACGGAAAGGACACTAAACCTTAAGATATTTGTTTTATCAGGCTTATTATTTTGTTAATAAAATATATGGAGCAAAGAGAAAAACAAATAATATTCTATTTTTATTTCAACAAAAGGCATTTTCTAAAACATTTTTCAATCTTCAAAAAGTTTGCTTTAAAGCAAAATTTTTTGGCAAAAGGTAAGCTATTTGCTAAAAAAATCACAGAAGTTTTCAAATTGCTTTCACCAATTCAATAATCACTTTTTTGCTTTGCTTTGCTTTGTTTCATTCATCATCATTATAGTTTTATAGTTAGTTTGTTAGCAAGCTTCAAATGAATTCCATCTCTCATATTTCTCGAAAAGCTTCATCAAGTATTAGATGCATTCATACTTCAGCAATTCGTTGCTGGGATAAATATGAAAATGAGCGTTATTATGCCCCTGGGGATGATATTTTTGCGAGATCATGGCATGGCTTAACATATGACTTTAGACGATGGAAACGGCGCTACGATAATGCAAGAAATGATGCCTTTAAAAGATACAATCCTGTTGCTCATATGAAACGCGACGTTTTTGATTATGAGTTATTACCATTTCGTACAGAAGTGTGTATTATTGGCGGAGGTCTTTCTGGATCATCAACTGCTTATTGGATAAAAGAACGATTCCGCGATGAAGATTTTAAAGTTACCGTAATTGAAAGCCCTGATAGAGTATGGACATACTTTTGTAAATTTTTGGCTTACATAATTTTTTTTAGTTGCATACTAGCAGGACCATGCTTTCCAGTGGCCCTATTACTCAACAATTTTCCATTCCTGAATTTGTTGATATGTCTTTATTTTCTGCAGAATTCCTTCGACATGCAGGAGAACACCTCCAGATTTTAGGTATATTTATTTCTCTTCCTTTAATTATATTATTAAAAGCTATAGTAATTTTGTAGACAATGATCCACCAGATATTAATCTTCTCCCTGTTGGATTTATGTATCTTGCAAGAAATGATCAAGAAGCTGAAACAATGAGAGAAAATTGGAAAACTCAAATGTAACGCTTCCATTCATTTTCCATTATCAAAATTTGATTTTTAGCGAACGCGGGGCTAAAGTAGCATATTATACGAAATCAGAGCTCCAATCGAAATTTCCCTTCATGAATTTTGATGATGTCGTTGTTGGGACTTATGGTTTAGAAAATGAAGGGCTTATTGATTGCTGGCAGCTACTTTCAGCAATTCGTGAAAAGAATATTTCACTTGGAGTTCAATATGTTAAAGGAACAGTTGAAGGATTTAAATTTGAAAGTAATTCCGCTTATCCTGAAGCTCATTATTACCATAGAGGAAAAGACGCAGATGAACGGGCGATTGATCATCGCAGAATTAAATTCGTTTTAGTATGTCTTTTTCATTATTTTTTATTCTTCTCATATTGTAAATATTTTTTTAGGTTCGCCCTCAAATGGTTGGAGCTTCAGCTCGACCAATTGAAACTCATTTTATTGTTAATGCAGCGGGTCCATGGGCTGGGGAGATTGCTCGAATGGCTGGATGTGGAGCGGGTGAAGGACTTTTAGCTGTTCCCATTCCCATTGAACCTAGAAAAAGAGTTAATTATGTCATTCATGCACCTGACGTTCCTAGTTTTGATATTCCCGCTTTTACCGATCCCAATGGAATCTTTTGTCGACCTCAAGATGCTGGTAATAATTTTGTTTGTGGAAAAATTCCAACCCGAGTAAGAAATTAGTACTTTTAAAATAATGCAATAAACTTAATATTTTTTTTTGTAGGCAGATGATGCTAAAACAGATCATAATGATATGAGCATTGATTATAATGAATTTTATAAGGATGTTTGGCCATTTCTTGTTAAACGTGTACCATCTTTTAAAGATGCTAAAGTTGTAAACGCTTGGGCTATGTTAAATGACGTTAATGTATTTGATGATATTCCAATCATGGGAGAACATTTAAAATATAATAATTTTTATACGATGGCTGGTTTTGGTAATTATGGTCCTCAAATGTCCATCACTGCTGGGAAACTTTATGCAGAAAGGATTTTTGATGGAGCTTATGTTACTACAAACATTAGAAAATATGATATGAGAAGAATTATGTATAGACAAAAGATTAAAGAACCTTTAAAATGTGCCGTTTGATTGATTGATTTTTGTTAGGAAATTGTTTTTTTTTTTTTGCGCATTAGGTTTTTAATAAATAGTTTTTTTTTCATGCTTTTTCGTTTCACCACATTGATGGCTTTTCCGTTTTTATCGATCATCTTTTTATTGTTTATTTTGTTTTTATAATAATACATGTTTTTTAGGATGTCGAAAGAAGGCGTTTTATATAAACCAAATCAAATAGATCCAGATCTCAATGAAAGGCTTGAAACTCTTAAAAAATATGCTAATGTTGTAAGTTTTACTGTTTTTTTAAATATCATTTCTATTTTTTTTTCAACTTTTTTTAGGAAGTTCAAAAATGTGATGAATTGATTCGTGAACAAGAAACCAACCTTGAAGAGCATAAACTATTAAGAAATAAAGTAGCTGATTTTCCAAAACTTCTTCGACGGGATGATTGGCTTCCAATAAATGATTATGCTTTTATTCGAGGAACTTATGATAACACTAATAAGTTTTATACTCATCTTGGATGCAAATATTTTGCTGAAAAATCCGCTACACAAATTGTACAATTCATTGAAAGAAAAATTAAAGGTTTGATTTTTTTTTCTCGCGATTGAGTTCATGTAATTTTTTAAGCTATTAATGACGTCAAAGAAGGATTCGAAAAGCAAAAAGAGCTTGCTAAAAGTAGACTGGATTTTGTTGAAAATTTGTTTGAACAGCAAAAATCAGATGTCGTCGAGATTCGAGAACCTTATGATGAAGAAAAAATTCGGGTCAAAAAACAATCAAAAGAAGAAGTTTGCGATAATGAATTTGAAGCAATGATGTCTAGACTTAATGAATTGGAAAGAGAAGAAGTGGAGGAAAATGATGCACTAGAGTCAAAAGAACCTCAACTTGAAGAAGATATCGTAGAAATAAAGAAAGAAGCGGCTCAAAAAGAAAATGAAGCTGAAAACCTTCCGAAAGGTTTATCTCAAGATGTAGGATTAAATTTACTTTGATATTTTATCTGTATTCTTTTTTAGGAATTCAGTCGCTTTATTAAATGTGTTGATGATATGATGGTAACAAGCGATGAAGAGGATTATGAAGACGAAGATGAAGATGGCGAGGATGACCTTGATTCTGACGATTCTTTACCTGAAATTGAGAAGAAAAAAATTGAAACACCTATTCCCAAATCATCCCTCAACAAAGCAAGTACATCAAAAAAGCGCGGTGTTCGCTTTTCCACAGAATTAGAAGTTGGTCCAACCGAAAAGGCTGCAGCAGAAGATTCTGAGACTCCAAAATCAATTCTTCGAAACAAAGATGAGAAAACACCAGTTGATGAAATGGCCGTCAAAACCATGAATGAGGAAGAACCAGAAAAAAAAATATTGCCTGCTACTGATGTTTGTTTACTATTTTTTTCTTATCAAATGCACGTCATTTTTTGTTTTGTTTTTGTTTTAGGCATTCAAAGGAGTGTTTGTCGAACGAAATCCTCACACCAACGAACCCAGTACTTCTGCCATGGTTAACTCTGATGACAAAAAGCCCTTATCAAAATTCAAGGCACAACGAATGAAACATCTCTAGTCATTTGTGTATTATATAAATTGTTGTTGATTTTAATAAAGTTTATTAACAAGAAAAATCATAAGGAACGACTTTAAAACAAAAATAGAATAAATTATGCCACAAGAAGGCACAAAGATGAGTTGATTTATTGAACATTGATGAGCTCGACATCGAAGACTAAAGTGCTGTTTGGTGGAATAGCTCCTGAAATAATACATGTACTATAAAAACAGTCAAGCATAAATCATACCGCCAGCTCCAGATGATCCATACCCAAGATCGGGACTAATTGTCAATTTGCTTCTCTCACCAACGGACATCTGAAAAAATAAAATTAGTTAAGCAATGATTAGCAAAAAAAGCAAACTAACAAGAGCTACTCCTTGATCCCAGCCTTTGATGACTTCACCTTTACCAATTTTGAATTGAAATGGCTTTCCACGATCACGAGAGGAATCAACTTTCTTTCCATTTTCAAGAGTTAAAACATAATGGCAAGTAACAGTTTGGCCCTTTTGAGGAAAGGTAGTTCCTGAAAGAAATAAAAAATGTTAAAAATGAACAAAGATTTGCTATAAAAAAACTAACCATTTCCTTCCTTAATCTTTTCAATATCAACAGGCATGATTATGCTAACAAAGATGTAACTCAAAGAACGAAGCCTAAAATGTAATATTTTGTTTAGAAAATGTGGATGATGTCCCCGTTACGATGGTTAGTAAAAAAGTATGAAAAAAATATGAAGTCGAGCCGGAAAAAAAATTGCATAAGAAAGCGGTTGGTGAGGGTAAGAGAAACAGACGAGCGAAGGTTATTACGAGAATTTCAAAAAAGTGGGAGGAGAAATGGAAAAAAGAAAAACAATAACAAATTTTAATTTTATAATAAATTTTGTCAACAAAAATATTTAAACATATTTATTATTTAGAAATAAAATATAAAACCTATTACGAATTGCGCCATTCAACCTAAAACCTATCGACAAAAAAGCTAATGACCACTGAACAAAAAAAAAATGAAACATTGGCGGCCAATAAAAAATACACGGACAAACCAAGAAGTAAAGAGAGAAAGTCGAGAACGTCAACAAAAAATGGGCTCTGTTCAAAAAATAGGAGGAACATTTGATGGTCTCCTACGGTATTAGCAGCGCGCATTTTTGAATTTTTGCTTTCAACAAATTTTTTTTAAACTTTAGAAAATTAAATTTTACAAATTCTTTCTTATTTTTTTTTTGTTGAATCCTTTTTTGTGTGCCTTATTTTATGAATGGACGATGCTGCTATACAACAACATAATAAAGAAAAATCTCGATGGATTACTGTTATCAAATTAGGCAAGTTTTAACGATAAAAGGTAAAAAAATATATATGATAAATCTTTCAGTATGCACAGCAACGACCGCAACTTTCTTTGGTTTGGGTATTAGAGCTGCATGGAAGCAAGCTAAACCTCTCGATTCTTCCGATTTAACTCGTGCTAAGGTTTTGAATGGTGTTGGTTTTGCATCTCGAGCTCTTGGAATTGCAACTCTTTTAACTGTTTCCGGATTTGGACTTTTTGTATTGGGTATTTCTTCGCTGATGGATGTTCATACGCCTTCTCAATTTGGTGCAAAAATGAAAGATGTCTTTGGTGATAGATTAAGAATATCAAAAGGAAATAGTGATTCATTTGAAAGTCTCTCAGAATTATTCCAAGCTGTGAATAAAAAAGAAAATGTGTCAACCGAACCAATAAAACCATTGTAACAAATTTTTTTATCTAGGATTATTTAGTTTACTTTGTTGATTTTTCACATATATGTACATTATGGGTATCAATAATAATAATAATGAGAGACATTTATGACTAAATTTGACCTATTTTGTGTAAAGCATCTTTGACAAAATTGATGACGATAGAATAGTTTGGAGCATTGCGATCAGTTGGTTTGCATACATTATGATGGTGATCATTCACATGATAAGTTACACCTCGACCAAGACAGCCTGAATCAGGAGTGACAAAAGTTCGAAGTTTTCCAAATACAGGAGTTCCCTTTTGTTCGATGACAGTTACAATAATTGGAATTGAATCAACGATATCCAGAAAATCTTTATGAAGCTGTAAATTTATTATCGAATAATAATTTAGGAGACAAAAAAAAACAAACTTTTCGATTAATTTCATTTTCTTCTCGAAGCAGCTTCAAATCTTCTGTTGGTCTCAAAAGATTGTACGAATATGCTGTAGCTAATGGGCTTCCTTTATGGGGAGTTGCAAAAAATAAAATTCCAACAGTTTTTTCACGAAGATTATCATTTTCAAGTAACATATTTTTAATCTAAAAAAGATGATACTAAATTATCGTATTCATTGAATAATTGCATACCAATAATCCACCCATAGAATGACAAATAAAAATCACAGGGCGTTCACCAATACCAGCATATTTAAAATTTTGTTGAAATTTTCGAGATCTATCTGTTACCGTTTCCATGACTTGACCAAATTGTAATAATCGAGAAGTGTAATCGAGAGCTAACATGCGAACAGGAGAATTAATATCTTTATGAAGCCATTCCTAAAATGATAAATATTAAAGATTATATAAAAAAGAAGCTTTTACTCTTGGCCAAAATTGTGTTGTCTTTACATTCTTTTGATCTCTTTGCCTCCAAGTTCGAAAAGCAGAGCCTCGAAGCCCATGAACAAATACAATATCGATCACAGGTGTTACTCCTGGCGGCGGTCTATGAAGTTCGTAAATTGATGGCGGAAGTTTGTGAGATTCATAACCATATGAATATAAAAGGTTGACGAAAATTTTATGAACGAGAATTTCTTCTTCTTGGTGACACGGTTCTTTTATAAGTTGAGCTAATAATGGATACCATTCTAAAAAATAATAACAATTAAATGAAAATAAAGAAATAATAATACCAGAATCAACAATAGCATCGGCACAAAATTTCCCTTCAGAAGCAATATTTGCAATAACTTTCAAAACAATTTTTGAAAGTTCTTTTTGCGATTCATGAAACTGTCGAAAAATATTTAGTAAAGCTTGTAATACGTCTTGTTTGACTAATTTTTGACAATTATCGAATTCAGTACGGTATAGTAATACTTGCATTAGAGCGATAAGCCTTTGAACCTTTGATGGTTTTTGTTTGAAAGCATCATGAGCAGTATCTTCGCAACCAAGATCACCTAAAAATTTAAATGTTTAGAATAAGAAAAAAAACTAAAATGCTTCACCTTCACTACATAGATTAACAGAATACCAATTTAAAGCAGTTGACCAAATTTTATCCAGTTTTAGCTAAAAGTTGGATTGCATTTATTTAGAACTAAAAAAACCAACTCGGTGTAAAAGTGCATCGAAATCTTCATCGTCAAATTTTTCTTGATGGGTTGTTATTCTATGTAAACTGCTTAAAGGGCTTTTAAAGAGAGCTAAAAGACACCAGATACTTGCATCCACGTCTTCTTCCTTTTCCGGAGGCTTAAGCTGACCTAAAAAAATATTAAATTATGGTAATCTCATTTGCATATCAAGCTACTAACCAGAATAATAAGATTCTTCCAGTTGTTTTAAAAGTCGATAATTTGCTTGTTGACCATCTTTAATTGTTTCAAATGCGTCAGTGAGATGCTTCATCCAATATTTTGTTGAAATAGTATCATTAAATTTATCATGTCGAGAGAACATAAAAGAAAGTCTAAAACTTGAAAAAATAAAAGTAAAACTGTAAAGAAAAAAAAAATTACCCTGCTACAGCTCCAGTTGGAACAATCAAGCGTCGTAGTAATATTCGATTCATCTTATGTGAATATAATAAACTCTAAAAATAAAATCAATGTTAATAAATTCAACAATAAAAAAATATTCCCATAATTAATTCTCTCAGCTGATTTCAATTCATCACCTTTGTTTATTTATTGTTGTTGTTTTTTTGAATGTCAACATTATTTCGCCATTTTTTTGGCATTTTGTTATGAATGGTAAAAAAGCTATGAAATAAAAAAATTCAAACACAAAAAAGATTGAAGTAATTTTTATTTTATGAAATTGAAATTCAACATAAAAAATAATGAATGCCATGGATGTTGATGAACCTGAAGAAATAGGGTACAAATGGGAAAGCTCATACGCTGAAGGTTTGTTCTTTGTACGTTAATAACACTCACAAAACAAAAAAGTTTTAGGGCTTAATATTCGTGAAGCATTTGCTGAAGATGAAGCTGGTTCAGTTGAGGCTGCTATTGCTAAGCTTGTTTTAGAAGCAAAAAAGAAACGAAGAGAAACAGAAAGACCTATTAAACGAAGAATTGGAGCAGTAGGTTTATTGCATTTGCTAATAGTTTATATTTTATTTTTTGTTTTCAGCTTCGATATCTTTACATTGTTATTGATAATAGCGCTGCAATGACTGATAAATCTCTTGCACCTGATAGACTTCGATGTACTCAAAAAGTTTTAAAGAAATTTATGCATAATTATTTTCGTGAAAATCCTTTATCTCAACTTGGGCTCATTGCTGTTCAAGATAAAACGAGTATAATAGTTACTAATTTAACAGCAAGTGTAAAAGAATTAGAAGAGGGCTTAGACACTCTGAATGTATTTGAATGTAAAGGAGATTTTTCACTTCAAAATGGCGTTCTTCGTGCTTATCATAACTTACAAGGCCTTCCAATGCATGCTCATCGAGAAGTCATCGTTATAATGGGTGCAATGACGAGTGTTGATTTTAGCAATATCTTTACTACTATGGAAGTAAGACTTTCTTTTTTGTTTTGTTCTTTTCAATTAATTTTATTTTAGAACTTTAAAAGGAATCAAATTATTGTTCATGGTATCCATCTTGCTTGTGAATTATATGTTTTGCGTAAATTCTGCGCCAAAACCCGTGGTGGACATGCTGTCGTTCTCAATGATGTTCATTATGAGGTTGTTTTATCTGATTTTATTCTTCCACCCAAAGGTCATCTCTTTGCTAAACATACAAATGTTGAAACTTTTTATAAAATGGGGTTTCCAAAGAAACAGAAAATAAAAGATGTTTTGTTTTGTGCTTGGTAATTACTCTTATTTTTTATGCATAACCAAATTTTCAAACATTTTTTCAGCCATAAAGACGATTTCAAAGATTTCAAGCCATCCGATTCTTCTATGTATAATATGGATACGCTGATTAAACCATTTGGATTCCTTTGTATCAATTGTAAAACTCGAATTTGTTCTCTTCCTATGGATTGTCCAAATTGTGGCCTTAGACTTGTTTCTGCCACTCAAATTGCTAAAGCTCAAATGCATATTATGCCTCTACCAGTATATACGGAAAAACAAGTGGAAAAGGCTATGTTGGTTTTTTCTTCTTATAATTTTCTTTCGCCTCTTACTAAATTTTTTTAGCAAGTGTTTTTCATGTAACGCTGATATTACAACTGATGAAAAAGTGTATGAATGTCGATTTTGTCAAGAATCTTTCTGTGAAGAATGTGATGCATCTAATCATCAATCTATGATCTGTTCTGGTTGCACTGAACTTCATACTCAAGATACTCGTACCAATGGCTCCTCACATTCCAATGGAATTTCAAATGGAACTCACCGGTGATTATTTGTGAATCTCTTGTTTATTTATTGTAAATTTTTCGGGTAATAAATCTTTATTTGTTTTTTACAACTTAATTTAATTTTGATGAATAACTTTGTCGTAATTCTGCAATTAAATCAACTATTGCCACAATGTCTGCTTCGTTGGAAGATACGGTATTAACAATTTCGCGGATATCAGATTCATTTAATTTTAAAAATGTTGCAGCATCAACTTCTTGCTCTCGAAAAACAGGTGCATAATGATTTAGACCGATGGACTTTAATTTTTGTTGAATGAAATCTGGAATTTTTTTCAATTGAAAAAATTCCATTATGACAAAGTTTCATTTTATGTCATAAAAATGAAACCAAAAACGATACTCACCAAAAGATAAATTCAACCTGCATTTTTGCAATTTTCTTTTCGGTGAAATTCTTGGTGATGAAGTTGATTCATTCAAATATTGATAAGATTGGGAAGACATGGATCTAAGATGAGAATGTAAAACTGAAAGTTTTGCCGAATTCCGCTTTTCTCCCGCTTCTTTGAGTGAATGAGCGGATGGAGATGGCGGTGCTTCATATGGCGAAATGACAACTCCAGAAGCTGAGGATGACAATATTCCTGGTTTCACATGCCTTTGCAAATGTGATGAAGCTGCCGATTTACGAAGGAAACCTAAAAACTTATTTTAAAACTTTTACATGCATTTAAAATTAAAACACATACTCGAATCCGAATAAGCACTTGAAAGGGAATTGGATGAAGCTTTAGTTGATGGTGCTTGTCCAATCTAAAAAAATCGATTGTGAGGGAGATTTAAATAATTTTTTTTATTGTTACCATAATGGCACAATTTTTTTGCGAGGTTGAATAATTTCCATCAAAATCGCGTTCTTCATCCGATACTTTGTCAATCATATTGTTTATAATTTTATCATAATCACCATTAAAAGGTATTCCGACAGGTAAGGGTTTAAGCAAAAATCCATTTCGATTCCAACTTGCTGCAACATTTCTTACCATTCTCATATAATCATCGTTTGATAAATTTCTAAATTTTTTTCTACGTTTATCTCCATTAAGAATATCATCAGCCATAAGGAATCTTTCATTGAAAGATGCAAAATTAATATTTCCAACTTCAAAACCGCTAAGTAATTCCTCTCGTGGTGTACTATTTGGTAAATGCTCGGTTTCAGTAAGGCCTATTTTTTGAAGAACCTTCGAAAAGGTATACTAAAATAATGTGATGTATCAAAAAAAACTCTTAATATTAAAGCTTTTTTCTTACCCGACCCGAACGATTTAATGAAGGAGCTAAAGAAGTAAGTTCAACGGTTTTTCGATTTGTAAGAGGCAAATTTGCTTGTCGACGATGCATTAATGCGATAACTTTGGGATTCATAGCAGCTGAAATGTTACTGTTTATATATATGTAAATTAAATATATGCGTAAATCGTCTTACTTGCACAATATGCGAATTCAATTGCGGTCCAACGAAATTCACATTGGATTGAAGTTTTTGCTCCAGCATGCAACAGAGTTATTATCATTTCGTTATCACTATAATTATTTTTTTAAAAGAAGCTTTAACCGAAGAAAATAAACCCCAAAATGGCTGCAATCATTAAAGCTGTTAATCCTAATTTTGATTCTTGAGCATTTAAATCAACTTTGGCATCAATTATTGCTCGTACAGCATCAATTTGTCCAAAAATAACTGCATACATTAAAGGTGTTTCACCATTTTCTAATTTTGTCCATTTTTCTGGGTGTCTAAGAAGGTCAACCAATTCCATTATTTGGCCATCAAGAATCACTTGACGAATATCAGCTGATTTATGTGTCACTGTAATTTTTTAAATATTTTATTAAATTTTAAAATCTAAAACCATCTTACATCGTTTATATTGCCTTTTATGATCATTTAAAACTCTCCAAATGTCATGTCTTTGACAAATATTAACCAAATCATCAATGTTTGTATTTTTATAATTTCGAATTCCATCAATTTTAGCTCCAAGATCCAAGAGGGTTGAAAACATGGTTGATGAACTACACATAACAACACATGAAATGATATCGAGAGAATATTTTTGCATTACATAATCCATACGAGCTCCCCTACTTACGAGACATGAGCTTATAACGGGTTGATTTTTGAATGCCGCAGCCATCAATGGTGAAGGAGCAACATCTTCTTGATTTTTGGGGTTAATTTCAACGACATCTTTAAAAGTAATTAAATATTTAACCAGTTCAAAATGACCTCCTGCGCAAGCAAGGGTTAATGGAGAAGCTCCCATAAAGGTTGTTACATCCAACTTTGCTCCACGTTGAATTAAAAGTTTTACAACTTCAATATGGCCTTCGCGACATGCATGTAACAATGGTGTATATCCAACAACATTACAAGATTCCAATTCTGGATCTAAGCTCAGCAAATATTCCGTCTAAAAATGCTTGAAAAAAGTAAACATATTGCAAATATTACATTATTAATAAATTTGCCATATACAATGCTTATATTCGAAATTAAAATAGCAAAAAAATCATTGTAAGAAAAGGTATATGAAATTTATTCAAAAAACTATAATAAACTATAAAAACTTTTATGGTCTGGGAATTTATAAAACTTACAAGTTTGGTGTGTCCTCTCGCAGCCGCAATTTGTAAAGGCGTTATAAGGTCATCGTCAAATTCATCAACGAGAACTCCACGTTCAATAAATTCTTTTATTTGATCAATATTTCCTTCAGCACAAGCAGCTAACATATGCATTTTATCAATATCCGTTTCATTATACCAATCAGGTCCTTTACTCGCACTCATTTTCAAAAGCTTAGGTTAAAATCGTTTATAAATTTTAATTATTACCCAAGTAGTATACTTTTTATTCCATGTTTTTATCATTCAATCGTGCGCAACCACAACCATGTTTAAAATCGATCACACAAGCGTAAAATAAAAACCTGATGTCATTGATCGGTCGTCATTCATTTTTTCTCTTTTGATTGCAATCTAATTATTTGACAAACGATCTTTGAAAATTGAGATTCAATAGTTATTTAAAAAAATGGTGGGCATAATATATTAAACCATGAATATCACATCCCATCTGTTGGATGAAGAAAAAAAAAGAAGAAACAAAATATAACCGTCTAACAAACTTATTTCACAAACAAACATTAAATAATTTAATGTTAAACAAATCAACGAAATTTGAAGAATTTACTGTCATTCAAAAGAAGGTTATCTTTAAGTGCATCATCAATCAAACAATTTTGTTAATTCTATTCTAAATGTAAATGCTTTGTTTTTGAAAATATGGTTTCATTAATTTTGCGTTCTCATGTTTTTAGGTTTAAAAAATGTTATCCTTTTTATTATTTTATTCAACACGTTTTTATACAGGAACCTCTAATTTAGTTTATTTGACCTACCTCTCTCGATGTATTCCTTGAATATCAACATGCTCTGTACAAATTATCCTTCAGCTTGTTGCACCAAATCAGAGGCGTTGATTTTTTGTCAGAACGCAAAAACCTTTTTTTACTTCTCCATACATTTTATCGTTTTTTATAAAACTTTTTTTTCTAATATCTTTATTTTCTTTACAGTCCACGTTGATCTTTTTGCTAACGAAAATTAAGATATGTAGTATGGTCAAATTCCGGGTGATATAAAATTGGGATTTAATGAAAACGCGTGAAAGATTTTTTTGATTCAAAAATTTTGAAAAATCAATGATTCTCGCACGGAATTAACAGTACCACTTATCTGAAATTTTGTTAAAGTTTGAACTAAGGAAGTTCATTTTTAGAATTTTGTTGCTATGAATTAGTTTGGGATGATGACTGGCTTGAATATTTAGTTAAAGTTCGTCCATAGCTTAAAGCTTTCTAATGTACGCGATATTCTGTCTATTACCTAACATTAATATTATTATTTGAAGCTTCATTTCCCGCGAAGTTATTTGTGTACACCACGCATTTTATTTTTTCCATGTTAATCTCTTACTGATATTTTTATAGTGCACATTCTTGTTATCACGCTGCTTACTTCTTTTTACATCTTTAATATGTCTCGAGAACCTGGCAATGATGATACATATGGACCTGTAAGTTTTAATATCTCATATTTTCGTAGTTAAGCTAATCAATTAAACATCAAGAGATTGTTTAATCTTGCTTTGTATTTCCAATATTTTTTAATTTTTTGTCTTTTTTAGAACAATCCTCGCAGATCTACTAGACCACGCAGTTTAGTCAAATCTTATTACGTGAGATTATTTTCTTATTTTTAAACAAGTGATAAAACATTTTTTCTTTTAGCCTTCATATATACCAAAAAATCGTGTTGAAAAAGAAGCAAAGAATAGCCGAAGTGGGCGTAGCAGAACTAGATCAATCGCGCGCAATATTAATCATTATTTAATCGATGATGAGGAGGCTTTTCCGTTCGTTTAAAAGTATTTTCTTATTTATATGATATTTTTTATTATTTTAGAACTCTTATGACTATGTTCAAGGATAATGTGAGACATCTAAATTTCAATGCTGTAAGAATATCTTTTAACGATTTTTTTAATGCATCGTTCTTTTTAGGGTATTATTCGTCCACCTTTGCGTACAGAAGCGTAAGTTTTTTTTATATCAAATAACTTGTAAATTAAGATTTTATTTTTCAGAAGTCAAATTGGACATTTCGTGGTAGAAATGCGACACTTGGAAATCCAGTTTTTGAAGGAATTAAAAGGCAATTTGGAAATGAAAAATAATCCCAAGCTTGGTCCCACTCTCCTGGTCATGAAGAACAGTATCGAAGTTTGTAAGTTCTCTTTTAACTGTATTTTGAAGATCTTTTGTTACTATGTACATATTTTAGTGGATTGGGAAATGGATAAAAGAAATATTACTCCGAATGACTTACCGGCTCTGGATAATCCTACTAATCATTTTGTGAGCCCTTTTTTAATGTTTATTTTTTGACATTAATCAACTTTAGGCTGATATTAGTACATGGGTTATCCACTTCTTTGATCAACTTCACGATATTCCTCATAGAATAACTGATGTTCTTGTCCGTGCCGAACATGCTATTACAAACACTGAGTAAGAAAATTTTCTTTTATCTTTATTAAATTTTTGTGTTTATTTCAGATTCAAAACCCTCGAAGAAATGGAGAAGAAAGCTTATGAAAAGCTCGAAGCTTATGAAGAATTTGTGAAGACTTTAAAATTGCAAGGACAATCAAAAGAAGAATATAAAAGAGTTCGCACCAACATCATTGAATTTTGCCCATCCTGCAACCCAAAAAAGAAATAATGGATTCATCATCAATCTCAAAGTATCTTCATCGCTTTAATACTTTTCTTTTACTTTGTTTTTATACTTATGTGTATGATGTTTTGTTATGTTTTATGCCAATAAAATTTTTTTATAAGTGAATTTGTAATGAATTTACTTGTTTTAACCTTCCTTTTCATAGCTAATCCGTGATTTTGTATGGCAAGTTAATGACAATTATCGAGGATTCACATCAATTAAGCGTTTGACTATCTAAAAGAGCTCTGTAAAAAAAAAGTAAACATTGTATGTATGTTAAATCAAATTATCTTGACTTCGTTGCATGGCGAATACAGATACTGCTTTTCGCATATTTTAATCCCTGTGTTTAGGGACCGGCAAGCAAAAAATGAAGTTTTTTTGTTTTGATATGTTGTTTAGAGGGATAGGTACTTTCAAATACGGGGAATTTAATGATAGATGAGAAAATAAATTTTAATAAACTCCCAATTAAGATATCAAGGTTTTAATATTTACTTCTGAAATAAAAAATGGCAACGATAAAGGTTTTCTTAAAGGAACAAGACTATTTGATGCCTTTTCGAAAATTTCGATACTGGGGCTGGGAGGAAGAGTTGGGGCGGCGCGTGTTTGAATTACCGTGTCACCTACTGCCTTACACGGTAATTCAAACACGCGCCGCCCCAACTGTTCCTCCCAGCCCCAGTATCGAAATTTTCGAAAAGGCATCAAATAGTCTTGTTCCTTTAAGGGTGGAAACGGGACGACTTTTTCCAGTCCCGTCCCGTCCCGGGACCAAACTTTTCGTCCCGTCCCGGTCCCGGTCCCGTCCCGGGATGGGACGGGATTTTGAAAATAGTCCCGTCCCGTTTCCACCCTTAGGTTTTCTTCCCCTTTGATTTTTTGCATGTTGCAAATGAAAAACAAGAAAAAGCAATATTTTTCACTTGCCGATGCCCACATTTTCTATTAATTTTTTGGTTTTTGCTTTGGAAAATTGACTTTTCCGGCTAGTGGGGGCACGGATTTTTGATATTTTATGCAGAATTGGGAGAGGAATAAGAATATCAAAAAATAAAAAATAGTCAACCTTTAATCTGGCTCAGGAAAAATAAAAAACTGTTTTTCGACACAATTTCCCCATATTTCGATCTATTAGAATTGAATATGTCAATAACAGTTCTTTACGGGCTTTCTAATGTGATAAAGATCAAAAAATAACATAAATAATACATAAATCAATTAACGCGTTTAAAATTTATCAAAAAAAGTGTCATCGTTGCCATCTTTTTTCTTTGGCATTCGCTTGGCTAAATGTACATGCCGGTACCTACCTGTGTTGCATGTTAATTCTAACTATTTTGATCAAAGATTACACTGTAAGAAATGCAAATTTTCGATTTTATTTTATTTTTTCCAATGGCTTTCATTTTCCTTTGTCAAAAAAGTTTTCTTCATCTTTTCATCTTTCACAATTTTGGAGGAATGTCATTTTTTACGCGAGTATTTGGATTATTTGGTCAGAAACATGAAGAGCAACAAAATAAAACTCAACAAAAATCTGAAGTTCAACAAAATCCACCAATAACTGGTTAGTTCTATTTTCTTTTCTTTTTTCTTCTTCAAAGTAATATGGTTAAAGTTAAACTTTTTAGAACCACCAGTGCAACACAAAAGCAATCATGAACTTCGTGAGAATTCAACTGTAGAAGAACCTAAACTCAAACAAAAACCATCTCAAAATAGAAGCAGAGACGAAGATCTAACAGGAAAATCGAAAAAGTTTAGAAAGAAGAAATCAAAAGAAAATGTTATTGCTCCATCTCTATCAAAACCTCAAGCTCCATCTCCTGCTCTACCAGATTCCAAAGCTCCTCCATCGAGTGATAATTCAACAAAGAAAAAATTCCCAAATATTTTTAAACGAACTAAAAATCCAGAAAATCTCAAAGAGCCTGGTGAAAATTCAAATGATGAAGTACCTAAACTTAAACAAAAACCATCTCAAAATAGAAGCAAAGACGAAGATCTCACTGGAAAATCAAAAAAGCTAAAAAAGAAGAAGTCAAAGGAAAATCTTATTGATCCATCACCGTCAACGCCTAAATTACCATCGTCTGCCGCACCTGATTCAAAAGCTCCATCTTCGAGTGATAATTCAACAAAGAAAAAATTTAAAAATATTTTCAGACGTGCTAAAAGTCCAGAAAATGTTAAAGAACCTACAGGAGCTTCAATTGGCGATGCAGCGAATAAAGAAGCTAAAGTCAAAAAAGGAAAAGTAAAGGTATGAATTTGAACTTTTTGATTTTATTTTTTCTCAACAGCTTTTTTTAGGATGGCAAAAAACCCGTTCGCCGCCTTCGTTTAAGTGATGATATTTTCCCAAAAGTATTACCACATGCTGCAACTGAATCAACACCTCATGTTCGTCAAAAGAATGTTAAACATATAAGAACAACCAAATCAACGCCAGAACAACAACGATCTATGCTTCTTGAACCTACCGTAACTGAATCTCCAACTGTGAAAGAAGGTGGTGAAAAACATGTTCAGCAACAACATCACAAAAATATTCAAAATAAAAAAAAACATTCAAATAGAAAACATGAAAAGAAAGAAAAAAATGTTAAAGATCCTTCTTCACTTGAAAATGATATCATTTTAGAACAACCTAATGCTTCACCTTCGATTGGGCAAACATCAAATGGAAAGAAATTTGAAGAACTTCCTTTACTTGAACCACCTGAATTAAAAGATCAAGGGTCTTTGGTAAAACTTATGCTTATTCATTTATATATAACAAAAAAATTTTTTTAGCGCGGTGTTATTCTTGATCGAGAAGAAGTGAATCGAATGATATCTGAATTAAAAGTAGAAGATCGAGAGCCATCTAATATTGTTCATGATCCTTGGTTACCTTTATCTGAACTTCTTGCAAGATCAAATGATATTTATTCTGATGAAAGAGCTCGTAAAAATGCTGCATTGACTTATGAAAAATTTGTAAGTTTATTTTCAAATTAAGCTATTATTTTCAATAAAAACCAATATAATAATTTCAGGTTGATTATGAACTTCGCTCATCAAAAAGTACCAAAGCCGAAAGTGGTGGTGGAAGTAAGAAAAATGTTTCAATATATCCTACAATTGATAGAGAGCATTTTGATGTTAACACAAGATTGTCAACGGGAGTAAAAGATTCAACTATCGTCCAAAATCACCTTCCTGGCACCAATCATCCTGATAATAAAAACTAAATTATTTCTTTCATTTCAAATTATTTACAAAAGTTAATAAAAACATTTTATTCTTTGATAATTTTTGGCAAATAAAAAAAACAACAGAAACTTTGTGATACAGTAATTTAGTAAGACATTGGAGAAGCTTTCGGTGATTCGCGTTTTTTCCATGGCAAAGGTTTATTGGAATGCTTTTGCTCGTATCGACGACGATTATTTGTAAACCAATCACGAACTTGTTTGTGAGAAAATCCCGTGATATCAGCTAGCTTTTGAATCTCTTGGTTATTTGGATATGGATCATGAATGTGTTGAGTCATCCATTCCCGCAACGGTTTTGATGATTCTCGAGTCACATGAGCTCGAAGTGGAGGAGGTTGCCGACGTTGAAAGTTTTCATCAAAGTTTGAAGGGAATAAACCCAAAAGGCTAGCATCAAACAAAGAAGGATGAGTAATTTGTGCAGCAAGTTTTTGAGGAGCTGAAAGAATGCTTTCAATTGAATATTGAGATGACGGAATTGCAGGTGTTGTTTGATGACACATTGATGGAGGTGATGGAAACTAAAATTAACAGTATTTTTTATGGATTTTCACGGTGGAAAATCTTACGGGCAAGCCAGGAATAAATGGAAAATACATGTTGCATTGAAGCAAAGGATTGTAAGAGTTTGCAGGAGGAGGCGGAACTGAAGCAAGTGGCTTATTATTATTATTTACAAGCGGTGGTTGTTGAAATAAAAAATTAGCAAATTGCTTCCATATTTGTTCACAATTTTGCTGCATTGCAGGAGACGGAGATGATGAAAAATTTTTTGATAAAATATTTTCAATATTCATTATCAAATTTTTTTTTTTAACAAATCCTAAAGCAATCGAACTCAATTCGACAACTTCCAATTTTCAAAAAGTTTAAAATGATTTTTATTCTTCCATGGTTATTACTTTGTTTTGTTTGTGAACCTTTAAGTTTTGATATTATTCTTTTTGCCATAGAAACTGTTAAGGCTTAAGGCTTGTATCTCATAAACCCATGACCTCCTTAACGCACGTTTATCGCCTAAGGTTTTATAATAAATGAGAATCATGCCAAAAGTTTTCATTTGACCCTTAAAAAAGTCATTCCTATTGTTTGTTTAATAGTAATCAAAAATAATGGTTGTAATGAATGAGATATATGATGGCATGCGTGCATTATGAAAGAAATGGAAGTGATAAATAAACTTTGCAATGGTTGTCGCAAAAATAATGGATGGTAGTAGCCGAGGTGAAAAACAATAGATGCTTTTTATTATTAAAAAAAAAATGTGTATTGAATCAGTGAAAAAGAAAAATCAATGACTTATTCTCATACATGAAGAATTTGTTTAATAATTCGAAGAAGAAGTGACCTGAAAAAATGAAGAAAACAATTTGAATAAGTTTTTATTGCTTGTGCAATAATTATCATGACCATGACCGACCCACAATAATAATGTTTATTATTTTTTTCAAGTTTATTTAGTTGTAGTGGTGTCATATTGAATGTTCCTTAAAATTTAATCAAGACGTACATACTTCATTCCATCCAGCTCACAATCTGATTGATGATGCATGTAAATAAATATGACGTGACTTAATCAAAGCTTATCGTTTTAACAAGAAAGCTAAGAAACAAAGGACATTCGACACTTTATGATTTTATAATAATACCATACAATCTTTATAAAAATACAAAATTTTAGCGTCTTTTTGTATTAAAACAAAATCGATGCATTTGTAATTACTTTACTTTTTAATAAAAATACTTTATTTCTCTAAAAAATATTACAGATATTTGTTTCCATTAAAATTGATAATAAAAAATAAATTAGATTTTTTAAACATGATAATTTTGATTATGATATCCACTAAGTGAAATGCCTTTAGTGATTTTTTGATATTTTTGAATTTGTTCTATAAAAAAGAAAGAAGTAAAAGTGAATTTCAATATGTATGTAATAAAGCTTACCATTTAGTCGGGTTCTAGCTTCACTGCGATGTTGCGTGTTTTTTGAAAATAAAGCTAAAAAAAAAGCAATAGTTAAATATTAAAATTTATGAATAGCTAAAATGTATTTGTGCTACATATACATACTCTAATAAAAAATGTATAAGAAATTAAGCCGGAAATGAAAAAAAGAGTAACTAACCATCGCGAAGATAAGAGTCGGCTAATTTATGAACGAATATTTGCTCGGCCTTTGCATAAACATATGGAAAGAAATCTTTTTGAATTTCTAAACAATGATTGAAAAAGTTAGGTTAATAATAAATTTGTAATAATTTTTACCCATTGTCGCAGCTTTGAGTTGAGCTTGATGCCGTTCAAGTTGCCTAGTATCAGCTGCAATGGATCGAACTTTAGAAGTATCTTCAATGAGTCCACGATTAGCGAGATTTTCGGTGCATGTTTCAATTAAATTTGAAATTATTTGTGTTGCCATTTGATGTGAATCTATGGCTTTAAGTTGATGCCACGCTATTTCTCGCTCTCGTGCTATTTCATGCTTAAATAATTTTTCATTTATTTAAAAATTAATTATGTATTTATATGTTTAAAAGCAGGTCAATCGATTAAAACCATTAAAGCCTTTTCTAAATTAGAAAAAAAAAGGATTTTGGTAGAAAGTTTAAATTTATTTAGGATAGATTTTCATTTTGATGTATCTTTTTTAAAAAAACTTTTTATGTTATTCATTAATGCAGCTTCTTTGTGAATTATTGTAAGAATAAGACATACCTCAGTTCGAATATGTTTTAAAATACTTAAATTTAATTCAGAATTTCGTCGTTTTTCTGATACAACAATATTTAAAAGTTTTTCATTTTGTTCTTCCATATAATGAAAATCTTCTTCTTCTTTTAAATTTCTTAAAGCATCATTTATAGCTGTTGCAGCCATTTCCATAACAATTGGATTGAAAGCTTCTTCAAACCCTTCCTCAGTTTGTACGAATGCGTCGATATGATAAATTGGACCGTAAGGGCTTTGGGGTGGCGTTAAAGTAGATGAAATAAAACGAGGCCGACGAGATAACCCTCTTTGACGTAGTAGTAATTTGTTTTCATCCAAAGATGAGGCAAAAGCAGGAATTGAAGGCACTACTTTATCTTAAAAACAAAAATAAGCTTATTAACTCCAAATTAAAAAAAAAAGCTGTTTACTAAAAATGGAATACCACTTTTGTTTTCGATGAAGCACATAAATTCAAAACATGGGCCATTCTAAAAAAAGACTTACGAGGTCCATTTCTTGGTGATTCATTTTTTAATGGAATAAATCGAACATTTTTTAAATTTAATTTTCCATTGCGATTTTCATTAATTGAAACATCAATAGGTCGATGATGAAATCCATTAATTTTGGGCGATTCCAAAGGCACCATTTTCTTTCTGCTGCTTCCAATTGGACTCAAACGTCGAGGTGTTACTTTCCTCGGAGAATGTCGATCAATTCCTTTTTCATTTTGAGTTTCAACCCATTCAGTAATAGCGGCTCTTCCGGTCTTACCAGCAAGTTTAGCTAATCTTGCAGAAGTTGAAGCTCGAATATTTTCTGCTCTTCGATAATTAATGGGATTGACCGGTTCATTACCCAAAGCCATGGAAAGTCGATTCCTCACCACTTCCATTCGATATCTTTCTTCCGCTTTTCGGGCTTCAAGCTCTCTTCGACATCGACTTATTTCTTCTCTTTGTCGAGCCACAACTGAACCGCGAAATACCCGAGGATCTGCCATTATATTTAAAAAATGTGGTGGCTTGGATGGAGGAGACGTGGAAAGAGTCATCTTTTTAAATCCTTGCCACCAAAATAAAAAGTAATAAATACAGCAACAAAATTGCTTTTAATTTATAAAACGTCACAAAAATATACCGGAAAGAACGGATTATGATAAATCGAAATATGATGATGATAAAGAGGTTGAAAAAAGCTGTGATAAAGTAGCTGCTTCATGACACAGAATTATCTTAAGCGATTTATGCAAGGAGGCTTGTATGATTTATAACGAATTAAACGGCTACATAGAGTCATAAAATCAAAAAGAAAAAATAAGAACACAGCAGACTAAAATTATTAGTAAAATTTAAAAAAAAGAATGGAAAGAAAATGTATTAAATAAAAAAAGGCATTCAAAAAAGAATCAAAAGCCGCTTTGGAGACAACACGAGGAAGCATTCACTCGAGCAGAATTCCGCAACCTTCAAAAAAATAATATGCAAAGAGCATAATGGAAGAATGTAGCGAAAAATTCTAAAATAAAAAATATAATTTTGTAATTTGTGTAAATCACCTCTTGTAAAATAGTGTCTATTGTTAACCTATTTTTTGAATTCTAAGAAAGATGAATAAAGCAATTATAAAAAAGCTAGAAAAATTTATGATAGTGTAACAACCCATGTTACTTGTTTATTATCTTGAATACAGTAGTTTATCAAAAAAATTAAACAATAAAAATGAAAAATCAGACGGACGATAGACAAACATATTTACAATAAAATTTTTACAGACTCCAAAGTTTTCAAATATTTTTGATAAGCATCGAAAGTCTTTGAATGAATTTGGCGTTGAGTTCTTTTTATTCAATCTTCCCAATTTTTTCTTCGAAATTCCAAACCAAATTATTTCATCTTTCAAATTCTTTTAGTTTTTTGAAGTCTACGGGTATATTTATTTTATAAACTCATGGCATTAACTGAAGCAGATCGACAAAGAATTGCTGCAAATAAAGCAAACGCAATTCGACTTCAACAACAACGTATAAATGCACCAAATCCTCGTCCAACCAATCCTGCACCACGTCCAGTTGCTCCTCCAATTGCTCATGTAGCTGCAAGAGCTCCATTTGCTCCTCTTCGACCTTCTGTTGCTCCATTCCTCCAACCTAATGCTTCAATGGGTGGCAATCGTCCTGATTTCAATTCATCAAGTCGTCCTGGAACATCATTTTCTCATCCTCGTCAATCTTTTTATCGTTATCCACGACCAGGATATTATCAAAAGAATACTTTTGGAAAACAACCTCAAAGATTTTCTTCATTTAACCAAAATCATGTTCCAATTCAAAAACCTCAGAAGTTTGGTAACATTGTTTCAATAAGTGTTTATAATTCTGAAAAATTTAAAGTAAGTTAATTTTGATTTATTTGTGCACTTTTATTTTATGATTTTTAGTTGGATATGAAACCATTCTTGGATCCTGTGAAAAATTTTGTACAAGGGTATGCTAATCGTACATATGATTCGCGACAAAAATGTTGGACTTTTCCATGGAATACGTATCAAGATGTTAAAAGCAAGCTTATATTGATCAAAAAAGAAGTTGAATTCAACATTGAAGAATGTCCTAGATCGGTTGTCGAGGTATGTAGCTTATTCATTTTTTGGATTACTTTTATAACAAATTTTTATAGTTCTTTTGCAATAAACCGCCTGTTGAAAAACCTGATAATGATTTGCTTTCAAATTTAAAGGTTACAATGTGGAACAGACTTTATGATTATCAACAAGCCGGCATTTTGTGAGTTTCAACTTATATAATTTCTTCTTTAACTAGCATCATTTAGACGTGGAGTTGAAAATAAAGGAAGAATAATTATCGGTGATGAAATGGGGTTGGGAAAATCCGTTCAAGGTCTTGGTCTCGCATTTTATTATCGCACCGAGTGGCCCTTGTTGATCGTCGCTCCTTCTTCTGTCAAAGGTTCATGGAATGAGGTATTTCCTTATCATTTTATTTGGATTAACTATTTTGTTTTTTTAGCAATTTAAAACATTCTTACCTGGTCTGTGTTCAGTGACAATTATAGAAAAGACTTCGGATATTATTCCAACTACTAGAGCCATAAATGACGTTATTATTATTAGTCATGATATGATGGTTCGAAAGTTAGACCATTTATTGAAAGCTAATTTTTATGTTATCATTTTTGTGGGTTTAGTTTTTTTTAAATTTAATTAACCTTAAAACTTGTATTTTTTAGGATGAAAGTCATATGCTCAAAGAACAAACTGCTAAAAGAACTAAAGCTGCTATCAAACTTGCACATGCTGCGAATCGTGTCATCTTGCTAAGTGGTACACCAGCCATCTCTCGTCCAGCAGAATTATTTACGCAAATTAAAATGGTTAATCCTAAAATATTTCCTGAATTTATGGAATTTGCCACCACTTATTGCGATGGTCAAGATACTGCCCGAGGATTCATTGCGCGTGGAGCGACTAGAACAGAAGAACTAACAAAAATCTTACAAGAAACTGTTTTGATTCGGTAAGATTAATTTATGAAGCGTTTATTTGATTTAATACTTTTATTTTTAGACGAACTAAAGAAAATATCGCTCTACCGAAAAAAACTCGTCACACCGTTTTTTTATCTGAAAAGAATATCGATGTTCACATGAAAGAACTTAAAGAAGCTAAAGAAATGGTTGAAACTGCAAAGGGATCAGAAAGAAATCAAACTTTAATGGAATATTATCGTACGACGGCGCTTGTCAAAGCTTCTGCTGTCACCAGTTATGTAAAAAACGAATACGTCGATAATGGAATTAATCGGAAAATGTTGATTTTTGCTCATCACTTAGTTGTTCTTGATGCCGTTTCATCTCTGCTTATTTCTTCAGTAATAACCACATTTTTTTTAAAAACTTTCATTAACATATTTTTACAGGGAGTTGATTTTATTCGAATTGATGGAGCCACTCAAAAAAGAACTGAGCTTGTGGAAAGATTTCAAACCGATGAAAAATGTAAGGTTGCTGTCCTTAGTATGACTGCAGCTGGCGTGGGAATTACTTTAACAAGTGCCAGCATTGTTTTGTTTGCTGAACTACATTGGAATCCTTCGGTGAGGGTTTATTATTGAAAAAGTCGACATTATTTTTTCTTCATTTTTAGACTTTAATGCAAGCTGAAGATCGTGCTCATCGAGTTGGTCAAACACGTCCTGTTGATGTTTATTATCTCATCGCTCGTAAAACTTCTGATGATCAAATGCTCCGTTTAATCAAACAAAAAATGTGTATTCTTAGCTCTGTGTCGCTTAATACTGGTTCTTTGGATCATACGAAGGAATCCCATGAAGAGCCTGGTAATTTAAAAATTACACAATTTTTTCAAAGTCTTGCTGAGAACGAAGGTAAAGAAAACAATGAAAATAAAATAAGAAGAAATTCATTTAAAGATGGAGAAGTCATTACTCTTGATGAAAACGACGAAGGTGCAGATGATGATGCTCAAATTGAATGGGGTGATGATGATATTTTCTGTGAACCTCCTGTATCCTCGACAACAAAGAAAAGGGAAAGCGACGGCATTGATAATGATATTCCTGTAAAAAGGTCCAAATGATGGATGTTATTTGTATTTTTTTTGTTTGTATTAAATAATTGTTTGTACAAAATAAAGTTGTTATGATAAATATAGCTGCTCGAAACAAACAAACAAAGAGTTTGAAATAAGAGGAAAGAAGAAAAGAAAGCTTTTCATTTTTAGAAAAGAAAGTATGAGATATTTGGTGCAAAGATTCCGAAGGTTAAATACACAAAAACATTTTTATTTAAACTACAAATAAATTTTTCATATTAACAAAAAGAACACAAGTGAATGAATAATTCTAAAAATGATGAAGTACTTCACATTCATTAAGGAATGTCTTACTTAGAACTACCGTGTTATAGGTCTTTGAAATGTAGCCTTTAATTTTTTTCTTTGCAATTAAATTGCTAACAATGCATACAACTTCGTCGATATGTCGGATATCTTCACCAAGAAACTTTAGAAGATGCATAAACATTTCCAGTCTTATTTGAGCCTTTCCTACGATTGATGATAATCTTTTGAAAAGAGCGAGATAGGTCAATTGAGTAAGCTTTTCAAACATAAGATAAACTCCAGATTGCATAAGAAAGCGACGATTTGAAACTATTCCTTGGCGCAAATATCGAATATTTCCATCACGAACACCTTGAGCAATTATTTTGAATTCATTGAGATTGTAATCTTCAAGCACAGTATCAAGCGGAATTTCACCGAGAAACATTTTTACAGGAAGCCAATAGATTAAGATTTTTCTTTTATTTTCAATGTACTTTTCTGGACAATATTTAAATGCATATTCAAGTGCTTTATCAGCTAAAAAAAAGAAAGGTTATGGTAAATGAACAAAGTGGTAAAAAAAAGTAAAACCTGTTTCAAGATCAGAATCAAACATAGCCTTTTTACCAAGATAAAAATTATATGTTACAAGTTCAGATAGAGTAATTCTTGCTCTAAATGTTATACTGAGATTATCAACAGCTCGAATGAGAGGCTTTAGCAATGCCATTTTGTTTGACTAAAAAATCAGTTGGTAAATAAATGAAGTAAAAATAAATAATCATACCTCAAAATAAGTTTGCATTAAAAGCAAAGTGAGAGGAAAGATAGCCATCTTTTTTGATTGTTTTAAGGAAAGTCGATTATCAGATACGCATGATCGGTAGAGACTCATAAGTTGATTAGCTACCTCTTCTTTGTAATCCTCAGCAGCATCTTCATCCATATTGATTTCAGCCGCTTGAGCTTTATTTGCCAATCTTCGTAAATCAAAGCAGAGAGGATAAAGCAATGGCAAGAACCAATTGCTATCTTTTGATTTTTGAATAATTTCTTTGAGAAAAACGGAAACCATTGAAGTTTGCATTGCATAAGCTTTGTACCATTCTTCTTTTGAAACATAATAGCAAACAGAAATATGAGCAGAAATGAATTCAGCATAAATACCATCAGGAGAATTAATGTCAGTATAAACATCTGGATGTTCCACCTAAAACATTAAATGAGAAAAACATTTTTGAGAAAAGGATAGTAACCTGTAAGAAATCACATAAGACATGATCATCATCAAGTGAAAAAAGAGGTGCAACAAGAGTTGTGGCAGTCCAATCATGATATTGCAAATATTCCATTATTATTGTAACAAATGAATCCACGGAATCAATGTTTAATGGCTCATCGGTAACCAAATCCATAGGATCAATTTCTGATTCGCTGCATTCACCATCGGATTCAGTAATTTCTTCTTCAGGAACATCGCTGTTAATTCTTGACGGACTTTGATTTTGATGTGTAGGACTTCCAAAAATTGAGCCACTTTGTGCCGATAACATTTTACCAAATCGAGGTGCTCCATCAGACATATTTGAGCTCAAAGTTTTACCAAAGACATTTGTATTTGTAGACATAATAATCAGGAAGTAATAATCAAAATGACAACAAATAAATAAGAGATTATGAACTTCTTATAAAAAATAATTGTTGAAAATTTTTGTTTGAAAAAGTTTTCATGTTTCAATTTCAAAAAACCTTTCACATAATTTATTTTCAACACACATTGCCAAAATTAACTATGAGAGATTTTTTTTATTAGAAAAAACTTTCCATATTTTCGATTGTTGGTTGTCTCTTCTTCAATTCAATCTGTATCTTCGCTGTATTATTTTCATTTTATAATTTATTCATTTACAATTCAAGAATGAGTGAAGAACTTGCTAGCCACAAAATAAAACTTGAGCAGGTATGTTGGTTTCTTTTTTGTCTTTACAATATTAATATATGATTTTTTTTTTCAGGTCGAAGTTGCATTGGCTGCTGATTCTACAAATGAAGATTTACTAAAATTAAAATCAGATTTACAAGAAATCATACAAGTCACTCAAGAACTTTTTCAATTTACTGCAAATGAAGAATCATCTACTTCTCGCTCCTCTCGAACTGAAGCTTTATCAAATCATAAATGGAAGGTTGGTGAGCATTGCATGGTTCGCTCCAAAAATGGACAAAAGTTGGTTGCAATTATCGACGGAATTACTGAAGATAAAGTTGCTATAACTTTTACAAGTTTGTTTCTTTTTATTTCTTAACATTGTTTACTAAATCATAATTTTATTTAGATAATGGTTCAAAAGAAATTGTTAAATTAAGCGAACTTGGAGTTGCTCCTGTTGTAGAACAAAAGAATTATGTTTTCCAATCAAATAAACATGGTGGTATCGCTAAAAAAGATTGGAAACTTGAAAAAGAAAGACGGAAAGCTCGAGCGCAGAAGAAAGAACAACGAAAGAAGGAAATTGAACAGGTACAAGAAGCAGAAAAAAAGAGTTGGAAAAATTTCAATCAAAAGGCATTAAATAAAGGCTTCAAGGTTAGACTTTTGCTTTCTCTCATGTCCATCCATGTTTAAACATTAATTTTCAGGGTATCAAAAAGATTCAAGCTTCTGGCTCCTCCGCTGATGGTCCGCGTACTGGAACGTCAGGTTCTAATTCAGTTTTACCAAGCTCTAGAAAAAATACAGGCTTTGGCTTTACCAATCGTGGAAATATGGATTCATTGTTTTAAAGAATATTATTTATATCACTTTTTTGTTTTGTTTATTCTGTTTTTGGAATACTTTTTATAAAACTTGATTATTTTCTTTTTTTTTGTAGCGATAAACTTTTTTCGTTTCGACTTTTTTTCATTTTCATTTCAATCGATTGCTTTCAATATTTTTCCAAAAAGGGTGCAACAAATGTTTTTTAAAAGATCAAAAACTTATTTTTATTTTATATTTTAAAATGCAGTAAAAAAGCCATGTTTTAAATATCAAATGAAGAATATGAGACAGCCGCTATTTTTTTTTCTTCGCATGTTTGCACTTTTCAGAAATCTTTTTCTGGCACTCTTCTCTTTATTCAATTTCTTGTTTTTATATTTTAAGCTAACTTATTTTTAGCTAAAAGCCTAACGAAAATTGGTTATTAAAAACAATTTTAAATTGAATTTAACACAACGTTTGCAAAAGATTTAAAAAAGAACTCATTTTTTGCAACATAAAAAACTTTAAAGCTTCCTTCAAAATGCATTGGAATATAAAAAAGTCTGTAAGTTGTTATTGCTTCAGGGGTTTATTTAATACTGCCGTTGAAAAAAAAATATTCTTTTTCGGTATTTCATTTTCTCAAGGGAAAATGAATAATTTATTACGTCGTCAACAGTCGTCTTCGTCGTCTATCTTTCTTTTGACAAAAATGAGTAAAAAAACCTTTAAAAATTTTTTCTTTAGGGTTTTGAGTTGAAACAGCAGCAGCAAATCTTCTTCTCTGTCAAATAAATACATATAAGAAAAGCGTGACACTAGTTTTTTTCTTCGTCTTTTCATCTTTTTTGTTTGTTTGTTTATTTATTTCAATTTCAAACATTTTTTTTTCTTCATGGCTTTCTTTAGCCATGGCCTGCCTTTTCATAGACAAAAAAATACGTATGTCTCCTTTTTTTAAGCTTCCACCCGCTTTTTTCATGCCAATTATCCTTGTTGCGGCGGCATTGTTCCAATTTTTTATTTTCTTCTTTACCGTTCATTTGCCATTGTTATTTTTTATTGTTGGAAAATTCACATATATTTTTTTTTTTCAGCTTGTCTCAAATGTTTCGTTGAGATTTGCCGAGGCTCATTTTTTGGCTTAATTATTCGTATAATTAAAAAGCAAAAGCACATCAAAAAATAAAGAAAGAAAAAAATGGAGACAAGTGTTTCAAGCGTTGGTAATGGTCCTAAATATGTGAATGTTCGAAATCGGGATGTATTTCTTATTTCTTTTCTTTATTCCAAAGCTTCCATAGGATTTTTATGTTTAATTGGACTTATGTCAGCTGTAAATACCGTACTTTTTATTCAACAGGTAAGAAGGTTTTTAAAAAAGCTTTTAACGTCATAACTTTTCAGCTAAGTAAAGCTGAGCCCTTATGCATCTTTAATAATTATTTACCTTATGGAAGTCCAGAGATAAGGGATGTTTCAATGCCAATTGTTTATGTAAGTTTAACATCATATTAATTAAAACTTTAATAATTTATTATAGTACTGCCGATTCCTTGAATTTAGTGTTCCTATTACATTTTTGCAATTAATCCTTTGCATTCTTGCCCTTGCTTTTGGTCTCAATCGCAAAAGCATGCTATTTTTTACGGTAAATATTTTGGTTATGTATATTTTATTTATCCCAAAATAAGAAATTTTTACAGGCATATTGCTTTTTATGGATGTTACTTTTTCATGGGGCAATATTTTTCGTTTTTCTTTTTTATTTAAATTATGAAAGTTTACTACGAGAAGTATTTGAAAAGCTCATTGAAGAAGTGATAAGAACAGACGAAGCTTTTTGTGTGGCTATGGAGCCTATCCTCCATTGTCGAGTTCCAAATGGTACAATTGATGATGTAATTAAAACGGTGTGTAATACACAAAGGCGGCATCATGTAAGTTAGACCCAATAAAATGCTTCGAATTTTATTACATATGAAAAAAATGTGTTTTGTGCTTTGCTTTACTCATCCAAAAATCTCTTGGGTTTATAAGACTTCTTAACCGAGAAAATTTAAAGCAACACTTCATTTTCTAAAATTGCTTATTTCATAAAAAAAAGAAGCTTATTTTACTCGTTACCTATCTTTATTGGAATTTGTTTTTGGGATTCATCATTTTGATTGATTCACGCATTATTTTCAGCCAATCTTAGCTCCAAATTGTACTGAACATTCCACTGCATATTTGATAGATCGAACATGGCTTTTAACAGTAGCGATCGAATATTTATTTGTAATTCTGGTAGGCTTATATGCAACCATTCGAGGAATATTTCGATTTCGTCAAAAAAGGCAACGACAAAATGACCACAACCTCATCGATGATCCAAGACCGGCACGACCCCATTCAGCAACCCTTGAATCACAACATGGGAAACTCATACGGGACATTACATCTGAAGGTAATTCTGCGGCAACACTTTAATCAGGAAAAAAACGATTCTAACACATTTGATGTAAAAACGAGGTAAAAATGAAATAAAAATGATTTATTTTCTAATTTATAAATGCGAATATATCAATACAAATAGCTTTGTTTGTGAAATTAATTGGTTCACCATCGGTTTATTGAAGTTTACTACGAAGACCTTCAAACATTTCTAAGCCGACGCATGAGAGAGCGGAAGCAATACAGGCATAATCAGCAATATGATAAACGAAAGATGAGACACCAGATGGAATTGTTGGAGTGATGAAATGAGTGATAACTGCTAATACAAGACCACCGAACAAAGCTAAAATACAATAAAATAAATAATAACATGGTATAGCATACAATTAGGATCACAAAAACTTCAAATATTAAAACTTACCAAGAGCATATTGAGCTTTCAAAGAAGGGTCAGCGACGTTGACAAGTTGTTGAGCTAAGACAAACAAATAATCATTGAGTAAAATATATTTACTTTCACTCACCATCATATCGACCATCGATTTCATTATACCAGCGTTTACCAGAAAGGAATAAATTGCCGACGATAAAAAGAAAAGGAATGAAGAAACCAACGAGCCCAATTCGATCAGATTCCATAAAGAGTGTGATGGCCTAAAAAATAATAGTAAAAACAGCCAATAAAAACATTCCATACTTGAAGACCAAGAGTAACAAGTCCAGCAATGCGGAGTTGACCAACAATGTTGCCATAATTTGAAGTGACAGGTTTTTGAGTTGCCATTCTTTGTTTTACGTCTAAAAAAGTTTCAAACTGATTCAGAGGAACGCAGAAAATTACAAGTGAGAAATAGTTTAAAAAGAGTAAGTAAGAAATTGAAGGGTATGCAAATTTGAAGAATTCACAAATCTCTGGCAAAATGTCGGATTTTGATTGGAGAAGTTTAGGGCGATGTGAATGAATCATCGTAATTTTTTGACACATTTTTTTTCTCTCAAAATGCAACACTTATTACCGCTATCCATAAGAATCTAGAACACATAATAAAATAAATATACCTTTGGAAAAGTTTTCAGCACTTTTACGCATATCTTGCGCAATCTTTTCAACTTCTTCTTTAGCTCGATCAAGCTGACTCATTTTTTTTGTTATCCTAAAAATTTATGAAACTTCAAATATCTTTCTTTTATAAAACCTTTTTGTAAACACATCGAAAACAATTCTTTTTTATTTTTTGCATGAAAAAAGTACTAAACAAAAAAGAAAAGGTTAAAAAATGATCAATTTCTTGAGGCAATGGTTGCTGCAGCTGTTTCAAGTTTTTTTCTTCTTTTGCTTTTCATTGTTTTCGAATGGGAGAGTGACTTACACAACAACCAACCAACTGTCGATTGCGGCGTCCTTCGGTGAGGCAAACTTTTGATTTTAACATATTTTTTTCTCTTCGATTCCACACAACATTTGCACTTTTTTGTGGGCAGTAAACAATCTATGTATTTTGTTGAAAGAAAAAAAAACAGGAAAACCTCGTGGTTTTCGCATGCTTTGAATCATCATTTTGGAATTCATGGGTGGTTACTAAAAATGACAAAAAGTTTTATATGGTTGTTGACATGTTTATTTATTTCTTTTCGTTTTTTTTATGTTGTATTTAATTTCTGTAAAAGAATATTTAAAAGTTATTCAAATTTTTTACGCTTTGAAGCTTTGAGAGTGAGATAAAGCATAAAGGTATCCACGCTATGCTCTCATTTTATTTATTAAAAAATTACAAAATCTGATATATTTTTTTAAATGCACTTGAAAGTTTATCATCGACCATAATAACTACTGTAATAAGGACTTGATGATCGAGTTTTTCCTGAGCTTACAGAACTTTCAAGCAAATCAACGGGATTCATGGAATAATAAAACGGTGTAATTCGAATGGGAGTTGCAGCTCGTCGCCGTTTTAATTTCTAAAAAAATTTAATTTTAAACCACAAATCTTTTCATCGAGAGGCAATAACTTACTTCATCTCGAAGATTTTTAAGTCTATGAAATCGTATTTCTTCAAAACGTACAGGTTTTTGAAGGAGCATTTGATCAGGGTCACTAAAATTAAAAACATTTTCAAATAAAAATAAAGACATTAAATTACCTGTAAAATTTTGTTAGTTCAAGCCTGGCTTCACATAAAACAATTAAAAATGCAATTAAAATAGCAAATTGTAAATTATATGAAAATGGATTCATGGTTGCTGATAAAACTAAAACTTAAAATTTTTATTACGAAGAAACCAATAAAAAATAAGGAAACTTTTAGTTTTGTTAATCTTTAAAAATCGGAGGATCAAAAACCCGCGCACAATTGAACCGGTATCAATGTTTGAGAATTAATTAGCTTTGACTTTAAAAAAGACAATAAAAAAACAGGAAAATATGGGAAAAAATCATTTAATGGGTTTAAAACAAAAAATAAATTAAGAACAGAGCTGTCGGTGCACCGAAATTTCTTCGATTCGATTTTCGGTGCACCGAATCGAATCGAAAATCGAAGGTTTTTTTTCGATTCGATTGGATTTTTTTAAAATTAAAATAGTTATTTGAAAGGTAAAAGTGTGCGCCAAATCGAAATCAAAATTTCTTCGATTCGATTTTCGATTCGGTGGACCGAAAATCGAAGCTTCGATTTTCGATTCATTTCGGTGCACCGAAAATCGAAAAATCGAATCGAAAATCGAATCGAAATCGGATCGAAAATCGAAAAATCGACAGCTCTGATTAAGAAGGAAATGAAAATTGATAAAATTTACAAACTTAAAAAAGTTTTGCGATGCTGCTAAAACTTATTTAATAAATGGGTAGTAATAACTTGCATTTGGAATTCTCTTTCAAAGCTGCTTACTTACAATTTAAATTTATTTTTGAATGAAACTCTGTAAACTTTCACATTGGATTAAAAAAACTTGACTAAAAAACCGGGATCTCGTCAAAATGCTCCAAGATACAAAATATCATTAACTAAAGAAACTTAACCATAAATCAAAATTCTACTATAACTATTAAACAAACTTTGGAAATTTGTTTATATGCTTGAAAAATCTTTTTTTTGTCCAAGCATAAATCTAACGGCGTCACTTTTTAAATTTAAAATCTCTTTTTTTGGATGTTTTTATTTTTTCTATAAGAATGAAGCTTCTAAAAAAGCCAAAGACGACTTCATTAAACTTTTGATCATCATCCCCCATCCACATTCAAAAGCTAGCTTCAAAAATCTTTGCCAAAAAAGATGAAAGCACAATGACGTTTCCAAAAAAACTTGAAAAGCCTCAATTGAAAAAGAAAAAAGAAGCGTTTTTTGAAGCGTAAAATTTTTATTTAAAAAATTGAAAAGCCACCGTAAAAAAAAAACAACACCTCCGTCAAGTTAAAAAATGCCTTTTAAAAAAAAGTTAAAAGCCATCATCATGTTTTTTGAATAAACAAATAAAAAACAAAATATTTTTTTTTATATCAAATTTTAAAAATAAAAAGAACACAAAAAAGACTGGGAAAAAAGACAAAAATCATTGAATTATATTTTTATGGTTTTTACATAAAGCTTTTTGAAATTTGAAAAGAACGAAGGTGAATATGACAGCCGCAGCGGCGGCTTCTTCGATACATATTTCTCGCTCACTCAAATAAGGAAAATACAAAAAAATCCGAAAAAAGCAAAAAAAATCACTTGAAAGGATTTGTATCGAGATCGGATTTCCTTTAAGCTTTGCTGCTTTTTGGTTGTTTCAGTTTTTACAACAACAAAAAAATATTGCTCAAGTTTTTAAAATTTTAGTGAAAAATATGACATTCAATTCTAATGTTTAAGATTTCAATAGTTGCTGCTGACTCGAGCAAACTACAATAGTTTTTTTTGCTGCCAAATAATAATAGCAATATTATTTAAAAAAAGATTTATTCAAATATATTATTTTATAAATATTTTCTTTGGCAAAAGATATTTAAGCAAGAAACCGTTTCAATATATGTAAAATCTAAAGTGAAATTAATACCAGAAGAAAGCAAAAAAATGAAACAAATATTTTTATTTGGCTTTTTTATTAGTTGTTTTTCCTTTGACATTTTCTTGCGCGTCATTTTTTGGTGGTGGAGCTGGGGGATCTTCACAATTCGCTCGAAATTCACGATACATTCGCTATAAACACGTCATAGTATAATTTTGTTTTTGCAAAACAAAAAAATAACAAACCAATTCATTATCGGAAGGCACGCGAGAAAGAAAATCTAAGAGTTCATTATTATCAACATAATGAGGATTTCGAAGGCGTTTCGAAAATTTATTGATACCTAAAATGGAAAGGTTATGTTTGATAATTGTGATTAAAGTTATGAATATCAAAAGCTGAAATGATGTCATTGAATATCATAAAATATTTTTTTTTTGACTTACCCCAAAGCATAATAATAACCCTTATTGGAACAAAATAAAGCAAAATTGCAGCAATGCAAAGAACAAAAATGGCAAGATAACTTAAATAAGGTATGGTAAAATTAAAGGTATTTCGAAAACGCTCAAGAAGTGAAGCGACAAAATCCAATTGAATGTTTATTATTTGAAGAATATCTTGAATTGCTTGAAATCGATTAATAAAGGAAATGGATTTTTCATTCTGAAAATTTATTTTTTTAATTGTGGTCTTAAATTCTTTTTTAAAATAATTAAAAATACACAGCAATTTTTCTGGTGATGCTGCTACCAACTCTATTGGAATTTAATTTAATCTAAATCACAACAATGTTAAAAAAACAATATTACTTTAGGAGGTGGATTAGCTGAAGGTGGAGCAGTCATGGAGCGTTTTAATTCAGGTCGACGCTAAAAATAAAAATCACAACCACAACAATCACAACACTTTTACAACTTCAATTCTAACTTACTTGATCACTGGCATCCTCATCATCGGATTCAACGGAAAGACGATTTTCATCTTCAATGCTTCCACGAAATCTAATTTCGATACTTTCAGAAACTTTGTGATAAATATGAAATCGAACGAAAAGTAATAAAAGAAGCATAGGAAAATGATGAATTTGAATAAAATAAACAAATGTTACAAAAAACTAAAAAAATTCTCTATACTATTTTTTGGTAAAGTGTAAAGTTAAAATTTTTTTACCAAAAAGGCACAAAATGATCTTGGATATGATCTCCAACTAAGGCAATCATCCATAAACTGTTTGCATGAAACAAGATATGCACCAAATGCGCGAAGGCGGTTTACTGAATTAATAAGCATACTGGGCTTAAATTTGGGTTCTTGAGAAACGAATTTCTTTTCCCTAGGATTAAAAGTTCGAATAGCAGATTTCAAAGGATTCCAAAGAAAATCCATTTCGAGCAGAATTCGTCCTTTAACGCGTTGTTTCAAATTTCGATCTTTTAAATTATACCATCGCTTTTCACAATTTCGAATTTTTAACAGTGGAATTACAACTTTCCCGAGAAATTCAACTTTTTTATTTGGATCTTCATCATAGACTGTAAGTTCAAGGACTTCATGAATATCTTTGACCGCGCTAAAATATAAATATACGTAATAATGTAAATAAAATTTTTTCAGAAAATACTCACAATGTGAAAAGCTTATTCCATTCTGGATTAAGTGTTTTATATTCTGTATGAGTTTGCAAACGAGCGTTGACAAGTTCTAAGATGCAAAATGGATCACTTTTGCCTCCAATGTCAGCAGCGGCCAAATTTTCTGCTTTGAAAACTTTGACCGTTAAATGTCCAATATCTTTGATGGCAGTGAAAGAATGTTTGATTGACTAAAAAATTTTTTTTCTAGGTTTAGTTTGAATAAAAAGGTGATAAAGGTTACATATTTTTCAAGGATATCATTTCGATTTCCAACATAACTTCGCAAATCTGCGACTGTTCCTTGTGAGGCTGAAGTTCCAGAAATTGTTAAAAGTAATAAAACGGAACCAGCATCTTCATCCAATTGATACCATTTTTCTTCAGTTTTTTCACGCTCAAATTCTTTTAAATTAATTGTGCATCTAAATTTTTCTTTATATACTGTCTGCATCGAAAATTCTTAATGCCAAACCTTCCAATTACGGTGTTGTTTGATTTATCACGAACCATAACATCCAAAGTTTGAAAATTTTCATCGTAAATATGAAGATCATATTGTTCATACCATTTAGGTTCAAAAGTTTTAGGAATGACTTTACTTTTACATTTTTCGCTACAAAGTTTAAATTTGACATATGGATCAGGAATTTGGAGGAGATTTAAATAATTTAATTTAGCTTCGACAAGGACAATATTGACTGCTGAAAGCCATACTGATACTGCTTTATTGCTCCTTTTTGCCACTTCAGTAATAACACCACGAGTGGCTTTAGATAAAAACTAAAAATTATTAAAATTACTGGAACAAAATTTGTGAAAAACCAAAGCTTACTTCAGTTTTTTGACTTTCAGTTAATGGAGTCACTGTAATGGCAAGTTGAAGATATCCCATATAATCTTCACCGCCATTTTCATCATCCAAAGTTAATTTCATTTCATGCGTTTCAAAAAGCTTTAGTTGACTTAATTCAATGGATGTGATTCCCATGGAATCATCCATCATAAATCGATCATAATCAAATACTTCAAGACGCAATGATGCGGTTGGATCTTCAATTAAAAATGCAAATTCTTCATCAAAATTTGGATTTAAACTTCGATAAATGGTATTTGATTTATACATGGTTTTATCTTGATATTTGAATTTTACATATGGATCAGAACTTCCTTAAAAATAATTGTTTAAGCAATTGAGATAATTTTTCGCTGGGATATTAACTATTCTTACCGCTTGCGTCTCTAATCACAAGCCCATGAGCTTCTTTAAGGTGGATTTTAAGCCTAAATGTAACAAAAGGATTTTGATCTGTTCCGTCATCGATGTTGTGCTAAAAGAATAAGTCTTACTAAAAAAAAGTGATAACTCATTTAAAAAAAACCTCTGGAATTCTTTTTTTATTGTCAGTTTTTCCCCAAAATTTAAGATACATTCTTTTAAAGCTGATTCACCCAAATACACATTCACTTTCTTAAAAATTTTTACAAAAGAAAGCACCTTTGAATTTAATAAAAGACTTCAAAGGGAGTGAAAGTTTGCTGATAAAAATAGTTTCAAAAGTTTCAAAAAAAATCGTTTTTTGATTTAACATCACCACAAAAAAGAGAGAAGAGAGAATATTAAAATAAATCGCTTTTTGATGGTTTCTTTTGTTATTGTATTATTCCATCGATGGTAGTGTATGTGCTTATTGCATTGTTATTCTTCCAAAAATTCACAAAAAATAATCACAAATAATATACTTTTTATGCGATTTTTTTTGGCGGTGTTTCAAACTTAATAAGTTTTTTTTGGTATTTAACTATCTGAGAACAAAAAATATTTTATTGCTTTTGAAAACAAAACTAAAAGCATGTTTTAAAACATTTTTTAAATCAATAATAAAAGAGATTTCCTTTGCGAATGATATATTAAAGGTTGTGTTTGAAAAAGAGTACATAATTTTTAACATTATCAAAACTTACATGAATAATATCTCCAACTGGATTCCAATCCAAAGATTGAGAATCAATTGAATTTGAACGTTTTTTAAGCTTTTTAAGAGTTTTCATTCTAAAGTTATTTATCCCTGCTTTAAATCATAGAAATGATAAATAAGATTAATAAAAACAAACCCAAAAGTCTGCTTCCAACTATTCCAAATTTTATGTCGAAATGGTGTTGAAGGTGCCACTACTTCGACAAGAGGCTGTTTGTCTTCGTGATTGTCTAAAAAAATTTCTTCTTGATTCATAGTTGCCTTATTTCTAATGGTAGCAGCAAAAACACCAATTTCTTATGAATAACAAAACATTTAAGAATAAGCTTTTTTTTTTAAACCATCCAAAAAATATTTTTAAGCGAAAATTCATTAGCATCTGAATAGGAAAAAAAGATGGGTATCGTTGGGAAAATAATTTTTAACAAAAGAAGAAATCATGGGTTGTTATGAGAAAGTGAAAATAAATTTTTAGTAATAATGGAAAGAAAAATTAATTTTTAGGTTGCAACGAATAATATCGAGAATTCCATACATAATTAGAAATGGAATATAGTAAAATCAAGTGATCAATTCAAGGAAATTTACAACTTAATTTAATTTTTCGAAGCATTTTAAAATAACCTTCAATATCAAAAAAATTTAAAAAATCTTTAATAAAAACAAACCAAAATATTTTTTCTTTAAATAAAAAAAATGTTTTAGATATTTCAAAAAAGGCTTATAACACCTATCCTTTTTTTTCAAATAAAATCATTCAACCATGTAAAACTTTATAAAAGGGTTATAAAATGGTAAAAAGGGCCTTACCTGAAATTCCACCATCAGAATCATCGTCGGAAATAGCAGCTACGCCTGAGCATGCAGCTCCCATTTCTTCTGAAGGAATTCCACTTAACTGATTCGGCACCGAGTTCAACGTTGGTAGAACACAATGAAGCATTGCTGAAAGAAAAAGAAGGCTAGTTAAAGTTCGTTTGGGAAGAAGAAGAAGATTGCATGAAGAAGAAGGAGAAGAAAAAAGTGGTTCCCGCTAGCTATTGCTGCTTCCCAATTCCAAAACAATAATTTCTTCACGTCTTTCCCCTTATTTTTGCTTTATAGAAGCAACAAGAAAAAAAAATTCCAGGAAGCAAAAATAAAATAATGCGTAAAAAACTAATATAAAAACAACAAGCTTCTTGAAGGCGAGGATTGTGTTTGATATTATTTTTTTGTTGCATTTTTTCATTTTTGAAGATGGCTCTCATGACCGCTATTCAGCCGCATTATTATTGCTTCTTTATTTTTTTCCGCCTTTCTCCCCTCTTTTTTTCGGAAGCAAGCATCTCTTCTCATCATAATTATACGTATGTATGTCCGTTCTTTTTTTTTTTATCTTTGATTCATAAATGGGTTTAGGAATCGTGATCATTGTTTGCATACAAAAAATGCTACTAAAACTGTGTGATTCTAATTTTAAAATTGTACGCTCATGTTTTCAAGAGTGAAGCTTTTAAAATAAATCCAAATAGTGTTACCGGCAAAATTTGTTAAGAAGTGCAAGCCATAATTAAATTCCATAATTACAATATCAGGAAATTAAACACGATAAAAATGCTATATTTTTTCACAAAAATATTTTGTAAAAAAAAAAAACGTTTATGAAAAAAAAAGCTGATAGCAAACCTCATACTCACTCGCCGTTAAGCTATCGCACATTTTTTCGACAAAACTAACCTGAAGGTCTAAATCGTTTTCGTTTAATTTGGGGCGTTCCACCTTCACTTCGAGTTGATTCTCGACCATTTCTTTTTTTTACGGGTGTCGTTGGAACTGATTCACATTCTCGCAAACTTCGAATTTTTCGTTTCTTCATTTTTATATTTGCACAAAATTAAAAATGCCTTAGGTAAGCATTGAGTGTCGCTTTTAACTGACCATGGATGAAAAAAAGCAGGTGTGGAAAAATAACTGCAAAAAAACTTTAAAAAAAATTTAGTTGTGACAAAAAAGCGAGAAAGAAAATTTATTGATTGCCCAAAAAAAGAGTAAAAGTTAACAAGTTGAGAAGTTAAGTTGGAAGCTAAAAAAAAGGAAGGAAGAAAAGTTTTTTGGAACAAGCTTGCTTGAAGAGCATAAAGGATCAGAAAAAAAGTGAAAAAGAAAGAGACCAAATAATATAATTAAACCACAAAAAAACTCAAATATCAAAATTTTTTTCGGGTTTTTAAACTACTATTATCGAATTTTCAGTTTATTCGTAGCTTTTGTTTACCTTGATACCATAAATCTAAAAAGTTAAGGTTAACTCTATTTATATTTTTTGAAACTTTGAAATATAAGAAACAGACTGAAAATGACACCAACAAAGTATTCGTTAAAACTACATATTTTCATGTTTCACGTTTGCTTCTTTTTTATTATTGAATATGACTCTCATGGGGTTTCCCTCTTTTATGCTGCTTCCATAGATAGACAGATGATGATGGTAAAGCATTAAAAGGATGCCCTCAAGTAGTCTAAAACAAAACAAAACTGTGAAGCGGAAACATTGACTTTGGTTTCAAACGCAAGAAAAAGAAAGATGAAAGCAAAAGAAGGGTTAAAGGGAGTGTCCCAAACGATGAGAAAACCCTTACAGCGGGTGTTCCTGGCCCGAAAGTTTTTCTTCACTGTCTCAAAGTCTTACAAAGTTTTACAAAGTTTTTTCAAAAGCTTACGAAATTTTCTCAAAATGCTACAAAAAGCTACAAAAATTCGTAGCACTTTGTAAGCTTTTGAGACAATGAAACTTTCGGGCTAGGAACACCCGTCGTAGTAAAATTATTCTCATCGTTTGGGACACTCCCTTTAAATATCGAATTGCTTTTTTTTTTCAATGTTTTTGAAAAAACATCAAAATATGAAGAATATTTTTTTTTTGTGTTATCCAAGAGTTAGGCTGAATTTCAATGAATAAAAAGTGAGACATTTTTTACTGCTGTTGCCAAAGTTTAGAACAAAATAATCATTTTAAAGGCGACACTTTTAGACGCATCAAACGAAAAAAAAACAAGGCAAATTTAAAGTTGTTGAAAGCTGTCAGAAGCAAAGCTTTTAAATGGATGCAGCGAAGCCTTTTTAAATATGAATGATATTCTCGCACTTTTGATGTGAAAAAAAATAAGTAGAGTGAATGAAAGGTCGTTGAAAGGTTTTTTTTAATGTAAGGCGAAATGAGAAAATGCTTTTTGAGTTGCAATCAGTAGCCGCCTTAATGTAACTTCAAAAAAGAAATGTCTTTTTTAATCAAAAAGTTTATATTTCCAATGTGATTGTTAAAAAAATTCCGCAAGAAGCTGTTCTAAAAATTACATATGTCGATTTTCAAAAAAGGCATCTAACAAAAAAACAAGAATTTATAAAATAAAATCACTATAAAAAATGAAAAAGAAATATATTATTATTGAACAGTATTATTATCCAGGAGGCCATCCAAGTTGTCGACCACCGAGAACGTGCAAATGAATATGATATACACTTTGACATCCATGTTTGCCATTATTGATAGCAACTCGATACCCATCAGTCAATCCAAGTTCTTTAGCAGCACGTTTAGCTCCGAGTAAAAGTTTACCAAGAATGGCTTCATCCTAAATCACAAATAATTAATAAGATTTTAACGAAGAATAAAAAAAAATGCATACCTCATCAGTTGCATTTTCAAGCATATCAATACGTTTCTTTGGAATTACAAGAAAATGCACTGGAGCTGTAGGAGCGACATCATGGAAAGCAAGAATCTAAATATGAAATAAATCATTAAAAAAAGGAATAACAATAAATATATGTACATTATCATCTTCAAAGATAATTTTAGCAGGAATTTCTTTTCTAATAATCTTTCCAAATATAGTGTCTTCTTCGCCTTTTGTTGCAGTTTGAGCTTTATCAACTTCGCTTGCCATTGTTCGAAAAGCTGGAATTGGTTTAAATACACTAACCACCGATGTTTGAGAGAATCTTGAAATAACTGAAAATTGTTTCAATACTGTTCGAGAAAACATTTGGAAAACCAAGGAGATAAGAAACAATAAAAAAGCAAAAATAAAAAATGCGCGTCGAGATTTTAAAAGTTTTTTTAAACAAAAAATTGGTCGTAATCTAACAACGAATTGTTTTACTAACAATTAGAAATATTTTTTGATAAGGTAATAAAATTATTTACTTTGTAATTGTAGCAGAATTTAAGTAAAAGAGTTAGGTTAAAAACGGTATTTATAAAGTTTCAAAATATGTCCGATTCAAAGATATATGGATTCTCACAACGAAAAAGTAGCTAGCATTGGGCGCCGAATAAAATAATTCAAAGAAAGCCATTTTTTGAAACATTGAAGCTTTTGACTTTTTCACGCGTTTCTATAGATCTTGTAAATTTTTTAAAATTAATTCTTCTTTTTTTTCAGATGGATACCTTTGATTCATCTGAGATTGCATTTAATCGAACATACTTTGCTAAGAATTATCCTCGTATTTTGAAAATCCAAGCAGGTAAGTCATTTTTCTCATATCTTGTTAATAAATTATTATTATTCTTTTCAGATGCACATATTCCTACATTTTCATCAAGCGAAGTTCCTCAAGCTTCTGGATGTTTTAATTTTTCGAAGAATACTTTAGGATTTGAAAATCGATTTATTATATGGTATAATTATCTCACTTTATTCTTAACCTTTTTTTTAAACATATCTATCTTTACAGGCGTTCGGATGGACCAAACCTTTATCTGGATGAATATTCCACTGATCATGATTTACGGGACTCTTCACTTTGTATCAACTTTAGCAGAGCTAACATTATTCCTGGTGTCAAAATATTTTCTCATTGTGGAATGTTAATTTTGATTGTTCCTACTCAAGCAGCTATTCATCGAATTATGGTTCGACTAGCAAGAGATGATGTTAGTTCTGGTTATCGTTCCATTTTGGCCTACTTTCCACGCGAAGAAGACCTTCAACTCCATTGGGATTATCGGCATTTAACAACTCCTGGAACTGCAATGAAAGCTGAAATCAATATGAATACGTCCGGTTTTGCTTACATTACGATGATTATGTCTGATTGCCGATTATTGCTCCTTGAATGCCCTTTTAAACTTGGAAGTGAACCATTGAAAGAAACAATATTACAAGAAAACCGAAGAAGATATTCAATAATGATATGGCGATCAACTGATGAAAAAAATGGCGTTCTTGATGTATCTTCAACTGTTGTTGGTGATGATGTTGTATTCTTTGCTATTTATAAAGATTCTAAAATCCGCGTATGGTCTAGTATCGTAAGTTTAAATTCATCATCGCTTTAGTACTTTTGAAAACTTTAGAGAAAACAAGCGCTATCTTCAACCGATTTTTCGTCGCTTATGTCAACTCCTAAATCAATTAAGGCTGAAACATATGCCGTCAATACTTCGATCATTGATGATGCTGTTGTAGTAGTTTTTATGGCTCAAATGGCTGATGATGCTTTGTTTTTTATTACTCGTTATGTTGATGACAACTTCGAAATTTTGTATACCCATACTCTTTCTGATGTAAGTTACTTTCTTTTTGTTTCTTTTGATAACGGTTTAATTTTAGAAGCATGTTATGGATTTCGCTAACCTTACAAGTAAGAAAGAAGATGAACGCTTTGTGCTTTGGGTAATTACTCGAGAATCATTTGATCCGGCCTCTAAAACTTCTACATTCCAACCATATTTACTTTGGCGCTCTGCTTTCAAAATGTTTGTTAATTTTAAATATTTTTTCCCACTTAAAATCATTTTGTTTTAGCGACGGTGTTGCTACATGGGAAATGGTTCAACCTGCAGTTAATGATCAATCACTTGATGAGCTTCGATTTGCTTTTCCTAAATCTCTTAATGCTATTAGGCATCGTATTTTTAACGGCGAATGTTATTCTTTTGACGTTGTTCAACGAGCCTTACAAGTTGCTTGTAAGCGTGGTGCTATAATTTCTGTTGCTTACAATGATTGGTCATCTTTACTCACTTATGTTGATGATTATGTCAATTCAGACAATGCAAGTTTTTTTAAATCTTAAATTTCACAAATTCGTTAATTTTGATTTTTTTAGTTTGTTCAAAGTTATTTAACTTCAGAAGACAAATCTTCTTTGTATGTGCTGAATTTAGTTACCAATTCAACAACGAAAGCCTCGGCTGAAAAATTTTATGAAGCCTTGTTGCATTATTGCGATGAATTTCAAGAAGCTGGCTTACAACCTTTAGGCATTTGGAGCTCACCATCTCTTGATCTTATTGGAGTTGTTCAACAATGTCGATTTACTATTTATCAACGTGGCGATGCCCAAATGAAGACAATTATTAGATTTGATTCAAAATCGGATGCTTTACATCGATGTTTCGTAGCAGCAAATAAATTCTCTAAAAATGATAATGTTTGTTTGTTTTTTCTTAAATAATTATTTACAAAATATACTTTTAGAATATAAACAATACTTTCACTAAAGATGAACAACTTATGTTATTAAATGATTTCAACGACAATATCGATAACTTATGCCTGATTATTAGGCGATTTGCTGAACATCCTCCGATTGACGATGTTAATCGTAAGTTCTTTAGCATAATTTTAAATTTTTTTTACTCTTTTTTATAGTAACTCCTGTTCGAAGTGCCTGTGTCAAAGCTTCATTCACCGCCGGCTTTTTATCTATTTTACTTCGACATCGTCTTTTAAGAAGGTTCAAGTTTGCTAATCTTATTATGGGAGTTACCAAGCTTTTGGCAAAATTAACCATACATGTAAGTAATCTTTATAAGTATTTAAAAAAAAACTATTAATCTTCAGGACCGAATCTCTTCACATGATCGATGGGAATCAATCACACATACTCATGATAGTACCATCCTCCAAATCTCAAACAATTACCGTATAATGTGGTCATCCTTATCATATCGTCTCACAAAACAACATCATCGACTTTCTGAGGATGGTTCTCATAGACTCACTATTGGGCAAGCTTTATTCCAACTTGGTTCTTCTGTGAAACGCTTGGATACTTATACTGCTCATTCAACTGCTGATGAGGATGAAAGCTCGAGTAGTAGCTCTGAAGCTAAACCACTTATTGAATCTGAATCAGATTATACAAGACTGGTTCGTGAAGTTATCGATGGTTCAATAGTGCGTTTATGGCCTGAATCAACTTTACTTGCTCTACCATTCTTCTTGGCTGAAAAGGGTTATGCCGAAGCTTTAAGCGTATGTCATTTTGAATTTACTTTTAAAACCATTAAACGTTTTCTTTTAGGCCTATTGCTATGATAATGAACCTTTTATCTCTGAACTTGCAAATGCTTTTCGATTTTATCAAGGTATTGCGTACTGTATTCAAGGTGATCATGATCGCGCCTTTGAAGCTTTTAACGATGTCCTTCAAAGCATTAGAGGTTACGACGATGCATTGAACATAGCAATTTCGAAACTTTCAAACGAAAAAGTTGAAAACAATCGAGCAAGAAACCATTCTATCTCTGAATACTTGAAGCTTGTAATGGATTACTTTCGGATTTATAATGGTCCAAAATATGCTCTTCGTATTGGAAAACTTATTATGTCTAATTCAAATTCAGATGAGCAAGTTTTATCAAAATCTTATACGGATTTGTTTAAACTTCATCTCAATATGAATGATTTCGCTGAAGCTGTTATGATGGTTCGTAAAAACTCTAGTATGGATGAAAAGGTTCGTTGCGTTAGAGAATTGATTTCTTCCATGCTTGTCAAAAACGAACACAGAAATATTATTCTTCTTAATTATGGTGATTTGGTTAGTACTGTAGCTGAAATTTTGGAACAAGAATGTTTGGCTTCTTTCTTAAAATGGGATGCTCCTGTGTATCAAGTTGCATTTTCTTTCTACATTCTTCGGTTCATGTATGCTTCTGCTGCAAGACTTTACATTTATTATTCTTTTCGACTTTCAACTGAAGCTCAAACTAAAGCCATTCTTGAAAAACGTTGCTGTGTGTTAGCATCTGCTGTAGGTGCTGTTCAATGTATCGATCCTGTAGAAGGATTAGCTTTTGAACTTATTGGAATTCCTCCTCAACCAAATGGAACGCCTCAACAATCTATTATGCGTCAAATGTATCCCATTGAAGTTTCACCACCAAGCCTCGCAAATCAAGATTATAAAGTTATTATACGTGGTGAAAGAAGTCCAGCTGTTGAAGGTATCATTATTACTGCTGAATATCTTCGCCGAGAACATTTGAAAGCTGAAACTCGTCTTCATTTACTTGAAAAATATGAAAATCTTCGAAATCCACCAACAGAGCCTGATGAAATTGTCGCTGAATCAATTCAATACAAACTATTTGATTATGCGTTTACCATTTTGCGAACATTCAATTTAGAAGTTTACAACTTATTAGAATCCGTATCTTATGAATGTGTTCATATTGACCATGAAGAAGAACAAGATCATTTGGAATTGGAAGCTCGGCTCAGTAAATATTCAGATGAACTTGGTGAATTAACAAAAGAAATTCGACGTGCTCAAGTTTGTCCTAATACTGCTATGCCTGAATGGGTTGTAACTAATCGACAATTTGTGGATAATTCTCAACCACCGTAAGTTTATTTATTAATCTTTTGTTTTAATAATTAATTGTATTTTCAGAACGATGAAACCTCATTGGAAAATTTTACATGGTTACTTGAAGTGCGCTTTACAACTTGATAAAACCAACACTAAGATTATCAGGGTAGTTGCTCATAAAATTCTCGAATACTCTAAACCTCTTCCTATTTGGCTTCGTGAACTTTATGCTGTAAGTTTTTAACTCTTACTTATCATTTATCTTCTTTGTTTTTCTAGGAAAATAATTTCGATGATTTACTTTATTGTTATGTTGAATATCGTGAATATGATGCCGCTTTTGATCTTCTCGACAAATACTTGGATCAACAAATGAAGGTCGTCAACAGAGAACAAGAAAATTATAATATCTCGATTCCCTTTACTCAAATTGAACAACTTCTTGTTAAAGCTGAAACGAACGCTGATGAATCACATTTAAAGGATCGAATTCTTGGTGTTAAAATCAAAGTTCACAACATACTTGATGTTTACTCTAAATTTACTAAAGCTGCTTCTATGTTTCATTAATTTTTAGTGATCTCTATTTGTTTGTATTCTTACCTTGTTATGGTTTAAAATAAAATTTGTTTGACATAGATTTATCGTACCTAACTAACTAAGTGTAAAAAACGGATCTTCCACATGATTATTTTTGTCTCTTTTTAACTATGTAAAATCGTTTATCCTTATTTAAAGATGGATGATCATGAAGACTTTAATTATGGTGACGATGGCTTTATGTATACTCAAGGAGGATCACAAGAGCGTTCATTCATTGAAGATTCACAACCTTCCACTTCCATTCAAAGATCACCGAAAAAATGGCAACGTCTTTCATCTGGAATGCCTGAACTTGACAAATCTTTTGATAGTCCGACAAAAAAGGATGTTCCTGCTATTGATTTAATTGATTCTCCTGTCTTTGCAAAGCGCCCTCCTTCGATTAATTTTGATGATCCTACAACCTTTTCAAAACCAAAAGAATCAAAGCTCAGCATTCCAGAAAATATTCTATTCAGTGAACTTGATGATGAAGTAAGTATATTTATAATAATGGAAATAGCATTTAACGAAATAATCCAATACCAAGAAATTATTTTGGTGTTTTAAAAGTATTAACATTTACCCGTTAATTAATTCATTATATCTTTTAGATTTTTGGAACCAAACAAACCAAAACAAATACAATTTCAACAATCGAACATGAATTTTTTGGAGTTTATTGTTTGATTAGCAGATCTCCGATTCGTAATTACAAGGTAATTTTTTTATTGCATCTTTTTTCAAAAATGTTTTCTTTGATTTTATTTTTGAATGTAATTTACATTTATTTATTTTACAGAATCGATGCTATATTGGTTATACTGTGGATCCAAATCGACGAATTCGACAACATAATAGTGGACAACAAGCTGGTGGAGCTAAGAAAACAGATAATCGTGGACCATGGGACATGGTTTGCTATTTTATTTTTAAATTTACTTAAAAGATTGAAACACATTTTAGGTTTGTATTGTTCATGGATTTCCAAATTCAGTTTCGGCACTTCGTTTTGAATGGGCATGGCAAAATCCAGATAAATCACGTAGATTAAGGTAAATTTAATAAAGAAAGAGACATTGAAAAAATATGGTAAATTTACCGTCTTTTTTAGGGATGTTGAACTTAAAAAATCTCCAAAAGAATCTCAATTTGCATTTCGTTTACGAATCGTCTGTCATATGCTCAATTCAGATCCTTGGAAACGATTAGCATTAACTTTTCGGTGGTTGCTACCATCGGCTGAATTACCATTTCCAACTGATATTTTACCACCATCTCATATGGTAAAAAAATTTGGACTTATTGAGAAAACGACAGAAAATGTTTCAAAAGATCCTGACGCTTATCAAAAAGTTCAATCTTGTGTTATTTGTAATCAACCCATTACTGCTGTAAGTTTAAGAAAAACTTTTTAACCATTTTTTTAAATCTTAATCATTTTAGTTAAGCCAATTTGTTCGTTGTCTTCAATTTAAAATTTGCAACTCTCATTATCATACTCGATGTTTAGCTGAACATGCTATGAAGTCAAAGGAATTTGAAAATGTTTTGGTTCCAATTGAAGGCCGATGTTCTCGTTGTCATTCTTCTTGGAGATGGGGTGATGTGATTCGAGATCAACGCATTCTTATACAAATATCGAAAGTAGCTCAAGACCAATATAAAATTTCAAATGCTGCATTATTAATTCCGAAACCATGATAACATCTGAAATCATAACTTAACAATGAAAATTTACCGTATACTTTTATAACCATTTTGTACCTATGTATGATTTTTTTTGTATGTATGTAATAAAAAAACTTCCATCAATAAATATCATATAAAAAAATAGTTTGAAATTTGATGAAAACTTACATAAACGATGATATGTGTGTCGTTGGGTTTTTTATTTGGTAAAAATTTAAAAAAAATGATAATATAGTCAAAAGCCATCAATGTTGTTAGTAGAGGTGGAGAGTTTTAAATGTGTGTGTTGTACGTGAACCAAAGGAAAAATAGCTTTCTCTTGGGATTACTTTTTGTTAAAAAAATATGTTAAAAGCATACACATAATTAAAATATAAAAAATTTTAAGCCTTTTACTTCTGAAAGTTTGGATAAAACTTAGTAATTAATTTCAGTTTTTTATTCAAAGTTTATTTTTAATGTAAGCTTGCTTATATTTGTTGTTGTTGGGGAAATTCAGTTTTTATTTTATCAAATTAGTTTCAGTTTGTGCTCTTTATTTTATTATGAGAGTGTTCTCAAATTATGTGAAGAAAAAAATTTAAAAGTATTTTGTAGTTTTTTTTGCAACATTTTTAAGTTTCGTCATCATTATTTTATTTTGTTCTCTTTGAGCTTAGTTTTAATGCAAATCGATGGCGCCTTTTCTTTACACGTGTGAATGTTAAAAATGCATGGATTCCATTTTGCAACATTCGCAAAGAAAATTATCTTTTCTATTTTTTTTACTTGGTTTTCTGTTGATATGTCTTTACTATTCTCACCTATTTTCAGCCCAGAATATTCAATTCGAGTGGTATTAGTGAAGAGAGGCTATTAAAGTTTTAAAAATTCTTTCTTCCTTCACTTCCTTCAAAAACACCTCCTCCTACTCAATCTAATTTCTTCATAAACTCCGCCTTCAAGTTCTTTATTTTCCAAAAACGGCACAAAAGAAAAAAAAAATCTTTTTTCCATTTAAAAAGAATAATACTTTACTTTTTTTGTTTGAAAAGAAAATTGTTATCTTTAAATTTATATTTTGTAAAAAGTATGAAATATTTTGTTATTATATTTCTTGGAAGCTCATTATTATTATTTAATTTTAGTGCTGGTATTGTCATAAGTTCTGCAGGTAAGTAAGCAAGCATATGACAATAAATATTACAAAAAAATTTAGCTTTCTCTGTTAATTCTTATGCTAATAAAATTAAATTTGTTTCGCCAAAATCCATTTAGCAAACAATTTTATGGGTTTTAAATAAGAATTTTTGGGGGAAATACATACTGTAGAAATAAAGAAATTAGAAAAATTTATCCATCATATGCTCTTTTAATTTTTTTAGGAAAACTAAAAATTTCTGAAATTATTTATTGTTTAAGAACCTTATATTAATATTGTAGTTTCGCGTTTAATTTTTATTGTACAAATAAATTTAGATGAAAAAAAAGATAGAGAAAACAAACCCAATATAAACAAATTAATTAGGAATGTCCCTGAAAACCTTTTGAAAGTTTCGATATCAAAAGTAAAAAAATATAAAGCTACTGTTTTTTTGGTCTTTTTGTTTCGCTTATTTGGCAGCTATATTATGTTGGTGTGCCATCATAGTATTTATTTTTTTTTTAATAATGTTTTAGGCCGCCAAAGTAACTTACAACTTTGTCCACCCGGAGGTCGATCATTTCAAAATGCTTTGTTCCTTGTTTGTGGCTTTAATCGAAAAGGAATCTTTGGTATGTGTCTTTTTCCTCTTTCCATTAAATGATGAAATTCGCAGAAAAATGTCACAAACTTTGGCCCTGCATTTATTTTTTTAATTAATTGTGTCATTTCCATGAAGAAGAAAAAAATCTCTAAAACATTTAATGAATTTTTTTTAGGCTTTCAACGAACTCCTGAAAACGATTTAAGCAGTTGGGAAACTAAACGAATTCAGATCAAACAAAAATGTTGTAGCTATGGGTGCGATTTTTTGAATCTTGCAGAATTGTGTAATTCAGATTTTGATAAATAAAAATGTTTTTTAATTTTATACAAAAAAAGGTTCAAATAATGTTTCCATTCCATTGAGAAAGTTCTGTGAAATAATTAGTCATCTAAAAAAAGCACATTTTTAATTGGATTTTCTTTGCTTTTAATAAAAGAAAAAACAAACCGTTGCAAATTTGGGAAATGGTAAACCTTCAGCATTCTTTCGACCGCCTTCAACTTGGTCTTCGATTTCTTGCAAAGATTCAACGAAGGGTCGAGCTTCTTCGCTTAAATTAGGATTGTTTTCATCTTTAATCCTATGTTCATAATATTCTATAATAATATAAGCAATAGACAATCGTAACAAAAAATATGAAAGTAAGTACCTAAAATCATTCGATTTGCCCACGCTTGAAGGTTTACATCATTGGTTCGAGTGGCCCAACTTCGTCCAGCTATAACAGAATCAGCGTCGCGACAGCCAAAACTTCGAGCGATTAATAACATGCTTGTTGCTTGAATTCTTAATATATCTCGCTCTTGACATTTGGACACTGCATCAACGGCGTGATTCCTTCAAATAAATTTATCGCTTAAAAAAATCTAAAATCAATTGATAACTCACCGGCATTCTTGTATTCTTCCATGAACATATGAATGCAATGCCGCAATAAAATGTGAAACTGTTTGACAAGTCATTGAAGAAGATTTTATTTTTTCAAATCGAGCCGTTTCAAATTGTTCATAAAATTCTTTTTCTTTTCCTTTTAAAAGATAAATCATACAAAGAGAAAGTTTTGAAAGGACTATGAGATCATAATCATCTGTTGTCTAAAAATAAAAACAAAAATATTGATTTCCAAAAGAGATGGGAAAAAATTAGATACCGTAAGGATAGCTTTGTATTGGTCTTCTGATGCTTCTTCAAAACGCATATATTGGAAATATAAACCCTAAAAAAATTTGTGTTGAATGAAAAGCAAAACATTATTTGCTGATATTTTTCAAAAACATTATAATTGTAATAAACCTTTTTTCCGGTTTCGCAAAAAAATTATTTTAAATTTAGCTGATCATAACTTTGCTTTGCTTATCATTATTTCATAAAATTAATATTCCTAATTCTATTTTTTAATTATGGAAGGATTAATTCTGATAATTTTTTTCTTATCTTACCATTACAAAATGAAGTTGACCTTCAAACATTTTGAGATCTTTTGGAACCACTCGAAGAGCTCGATACATTTGATTTGCCTAAAAGTTTAGTTTTAATTTAACTAAATTAATAATCCTCAAAAAATACCATTTCAAAAACTTTTTCAGGTTTAGCTTTAATCAAATACATTTGTGCCATTCCATCATGAAGGGCAAAATGAAGGTGAGCAATGAGTCTCTCATGCCTTCTTTCAACGATTCCCCATTTATTTGGTTTTCGCATTGTTGCATTTAATTCTCCCAAATGCATCATAGAATTATTATAATATTTTTCAGCTTTATCAAATTGGCCACTTTGTATACTCCAAAGCGATGTGAGAACATATGTGAGACCTGTTAAAAGCTCCTTTCGAAGCCAATGAAATCCTGGAGTTTGATCTTTTTCATCTTCCTCACCATCTTTCCCCTTATTTTGTACTATAACTTGAAGTTCGCGAAGACAACGTTTTGAATGGATTATCTTTAAAAATATTTAATTTCAAAACATTTTTTAATTTAAAAAAAAAACTAACCATTCCAACGGATAAGAAATAACTCAATTGAATTGTATAACAAAAAGCTCTCATATCATTTATATTTGGAACTGTTTGAATGTTGTTTAACATTACACCCAATTCGGTAACAGATATTCCAAGTTGTTCTTCTTTCCCAGGCATTCGGGCATATAACTAAAAATTCATCCATTTTTATCACCTTAACCTTTTGTCACGCTAACTTACTAAACTTTTAACCAATTGAAAATAACATTCCATAACTCTTTGACCCAAATCTTTAAAATATCTTTGACCCATTTCTGAAATCTCTAAAGCCATATTCGGATCTGAGTTTGAAAGAGCTTCAACACAAAGCATCAAAGCTTTTGCATGAATTTTTGGATGTTTTCGAGTAAATTGGGCCTCCGCTTGAAGCAATGGTAAAATGCATTCAGTATCTTGCAAAGCTAAAGCACATTCAGCAATTAAACAAGCGCATTGAAGGCGATTTAATTCATAACTTATTCCAAGCTCTTTAAACATTAGATGCTAAAAAAAATATTTAATTTTCATTTTAAATTGATTAATAAAGAGATTTACAGCATTATGTAGCTCTGTTTTAGCTCTAGTTATATTTCGAGTATAATTATGAAGTAATTTCCCAAGATTAAAATGTACGTAAGCTTTTATCAATGAACCTGCTTGAGTTTTCGTTGCTGCCTGAAAGACAGGAGTTTAATTTGAATTTATCTTTTTTGTTGTAGATTAAACTTACAAATAAACATTTTGCTGCAGCTTTATAAAGTGGTGGATCGCTACTACGAAATTTTTCGGCCATGGCTAAAAATGAAATTGCTGCTGTATCTTCACGCATTTGTGGAGTCATATGTTGTTGAAGTTGTGAAGTATCAGATGTTTGACTCTCTTGTTGCGGCTGATTGGTATTCCATTGTTGCGTGTTTGAATTCATTTTAAGCTTACAATTCTTTTTTTTTTAAACAATGAGATATGTCAAACAAGTAAAAGTAACGGCTAAATAAACATAACAAAAAAAGCTTAAAGCAAATACATATATATATTTTTTGTGTTAAAAGCAAAAATATTTATAAACATTACTCGTATGAGATATTCGATGCATTTTGCATGCATCCTTGTTCGTCTTTCAATGTTTCTATGTTGCCGCCTAAGGGAGCTGCAGTTACTCTCCTCAACATTTCTATCTCTCTGTCTCTCTCATCAAAATCAATATTGAATATGTATGGCTTTTTCTGTTATATTTTTTTTGCGCAGCGACGTACTTTTTTCATTTTACATACATACTTTCTCCCGAAAGAAGAAGCAAAAGCAGTCACGAACAACGCATTAAAAAAACCCGCAATTCTAAAAAAGCCATGGCAGGAAGTTTTCCCGTTCGTTCGTCATTTTGTCACACGCACGCAAACACAAATGTTAGCTTCAATTTTTTTCTTCTTCTGGTGCTTTTTCTCCCTTAGGCTTTTTTATTATTTTCCCTTTTATTTTCAGGATAAATGAAATGCTTAGCATTTATTTTTATTATTTATCATTTTTTAAATTAAAAATTATTGCAACAAAACCGCAATTTTCTTACAATCTTGAATTTAATGCGGAAATGGATATTATAAGATAAAATCATATCAAATCAATCTAATCAAAAATGGTTCCCCTTTGTATTTATTTTCAATTTTTTACTCTTTTTTTGGGCCTAATTTCCGAGTACTCACGTGTTTGAGGGAAGGAAAAAAAGAAAGAAAGCTGATCCTTGAAAGCTACTTCTTCTCGGATTTCGCTATTTTCAATTTATATTCGTGTTAGTTTCTTCTGTTTTTTTTCTGTTTCTTTCTCCAGGCTTTGTAAATATTTTCCGATTGTGTGTGTTATTGCATTTTCTCATGTCTAAAGAATCAATTTTGTTTAGTTGTAATCTTTATGTTTGCAAAGGGTTATCTTTAATTTATATTTCTTTAGTAATAATAAAAATTTTGTTGACTAAAATTACTGACAACAAAAATTCAAGTTTTATCCTTTTTATTTAATTAATTATTAAACATGAGAACATTGAATTTTTTTATTTTAAATTTTTTATATGTTACTGTTTTTTCGGCAACTATTTCCCGTTGAACTTTGGTAAAATTCTAAAAAACGCCTTGCCCTTTTCGAATTTTTGAAAAATTGAGTTATCGCCTTCTTTTTCCCTTCAACTTTTTTTGTTCAAAAAAGCCAAACTTTGAGCTTTATCTTAAAACACAACACATTCATTTACTTTTGTTTTTTCCATGAAAATGAATTTCGATGGGAAAAAAGGGTTTGAGACGAGAATAAGTAATATTAGATTAGCTGTCACAAAACCTAAAAAAACGACACTTTACGGAAAAATTCTTTTTCCCGAAACAAGGAAAGCTTCAATAAAATAGAGTAAAATTAAAAAGAATTATAAATTGTTTTTTTGTGTAATAAAAACTTAGAAGAAAGAAGCCTCTTTTTTATGTATGCGTTCCATTTTCTTTTTGTTACTTATATTTTCTAAAAAAACAAAAAGCAGCATTAATAAACGTCATTTTGTGAGTCACACACACAACCTCCATATTTTTTTCTTACTGTTTTTTGTTTTTGTTTTTCAATCAATAATCTTTGAATAACATCAAAAAATAAAATAACATTTTTTAATCTTATTTCTTACACCACTCAAACAGGAACACTTACATTTTCGGAGGCACGTTCCTCTCGTATGTTTTTTGTTTTGCTTCCCACACTTCAATTAAAAATAAAGTATTGCTTACTTACTTTCTTTCGGAAGTTATCCAATTTCCGCGCAATTTTTTACGTTCTTTTTTTTAATTTTATTTTCACATCAATTATATCTTTTCGTTTCTTAAAATACATTTTTTGCTCTTTTGTAAATTATTAAATTGTGTGCCTTGGGACTAATGTTAAAGATTAGAAAAAACAACAAGAAACTTTTCGTTGAAAACAACAAGAATGATTGTTCCTTTTGAAGAAATAAAAGCTGAACTTAATCGATGAAAGATAGCAAGTTCAAAATGGCCAAACAAAAAATGGAAAGAATGTTTTAAGCTGATGGACATCACTTGAAGAGTCCATCTAACGCCGCCTTTTTTTGTTGCCATTCTCATATAGCAAAAGTGCGAATGGCAGACAAGCAGGCAGCTGCCAGTCTAAATGCAAAAAGAAATGAGGGAAAATTGTAATGAAATGAGAGTAGTAGCTTCAAAAAAGCGTGCATAGAGAGTCCATCTTTTCCTCCAAAATGAATGCCAATGAATTGGGGCATGGAATTGAAATGAGATGGGTTGAGTTTTTTTATATTTGTTTGGAAATGAAACAATGACTTTAGTGACATTGAAGAAAGTGTCCAGCTATTTCGAATATTTTAAATTCAGTCCATTTATTTATTGATTGACCTTATTTTAATAGTTTCTTGTCTAAGTGATTGATTGCATTTTAAAGAAGAAAATTATTTTTTTACATCGCGGCTAATTTTTGATATTTTTATTTTTTTCTTTAATAATATATCTAAATTCATTTTTAGCCGCTTTCTCGGTTTTATATGACGCATTCGTCATTCAAATGGAGTCTCCTCTAGCGAGCTCCTCAACAGCGACCACTGATGGCGCATCTAAAAGTAAGGATAAACATATTTTTTAAATTAAACTTCGCAAATTTTAAATTTACTTACATCAGTTTTTATAGCTACATAATTTATAAAGACTTAGTAGAGTGCTTTCAGTTAAATTTAATTAATAATTTTAGCTAATTCCACATCTACAACGGGTTCTTCATTCCCAGGAGTTGTGCCGTCACCTGCTCCACCATTTTTTGCCAATCCATTTATGACGCCATTTATTTCACAACAACCTGGAACAAATCAAATTATTCCACCAACAAATATGCAACAAATGCAACAACAATTTCAACAATTTGCTGCAGCTGCCGCAAACGCTCAGGGTGGAGGAGTTGATCCTTCTTTACATCAACAAAACGGATCTTCAGATTTTCGAATGAATCCTTTCACTGGAGGCTTCTTTCTACCTCCAAATCAATATCAAGAAATGATGCAACAATATCTTCAAACTTTGATGCTTCAAGCTGGAAATATTCCAAAACCAATATTTTCAGAAGTTTGTTTTTTTCTCTCACTTAAATCGATTGAAGCGAACAGAGTTAAGTCATGAAAGTGAATCATTCTTTCAATTATAAAGAAGCATCCCAATCAAAAAAAAAATATGAAAGAACAAAAAATACTTGAATGTTTTATTTCTTTTTCTTCAATTCATTTTCAAGTAGAGACTATTGTCGCCAATTTTTTTGTCTGCCGTTTAAAAGCATTAAACCATTTTAAAAACTAAGGGGAATAAATCATGCATTGTTAGTCAAGCAAATACGTGTTGTTATTATTTGCTCATTTCCGCGCCACCGGTCAGCGGCTGTGAAAACTCTCTTTTCTTTGAAATGAAACGCTGACCACGAAGATGCCTGGCGCCCGCAATCATTGATTGTTGACGATAGTCTTTCGATAATATTGTATTTTTTTCTTCAAATTTTTCTTTTTTTTTAATAGTAGTACTATTTTAGCATCAAACTCCAATAACGACACCAGCTCCTAATTCCATCGCACAATCTCCATCGCCTCCATTAGCGTCAAACGATCCAGCTGCAGCAGCTTTTAACGGCCTTGCAACATTTAATCTTGGTCAATTCAATCTCGCCTCTCCCACGGCTCCTACACCACCTTTAGCGGCTATGACTGCTGCAGCTTCAATGACATTTAATGCCCTTGCAGGAGGAAGAGGTTCAAGGCAATCAACTCCATCAAAGGTTTCCACGGCATCTGTTGGAATCGCCTCAAATGGAGCTTCAACCAATTGTTCATCCTCACCTTCACCAAGTTTTATTATGATGAATGGAATTCCCGAAAGCCGTAAAGGTTGGTAGTAAAAACCCAAAATAAAATAAAAATTTCAGTGGTGAGGAACTCACTATTATGAAACAAAAATTTAAATCTTATCTTTAGCTTTGCTTTATTTTCATTCATTTTGCCATTTTAATTTAAAATTTAGTTAAACATTTTTTGGTTGCAACAAAAATTCTTTTGACTTTCATCTACGAAGGCGTTCTTTTTTTGGACAAAAAAAATTCTCGCAAATATCGCTTTTTAGGTTTTATGGCTTTGGTTGTATCCATAACAGCGCCAAGAGCATCGTTACTTTTTTTTTGCTAAAAAACAGTAATCAATGTTTTTTTCTAAAGTGTCGAAAGAAGTAAAAAAAACATTTCTGCCATGTGTTGTGCTTTTCGATGAAAAAAAAGACAAGCAAATTTTTAAAGAAGTAAATATTACTTTTGTTTGAACGCTTCAGCAAAATTTTAATTACTAAAAAAATAAATGATGAGTAAAAAAGAGCATATGTAAATAAACTGCCCAAATAATGCATAATTCAAAAATTATTGATATTTTTTGATTGACACCAACAAAAAAAAGGTGCTTCTTTGAGTGTGTGAGTTGGTAGACGCTTTTGGAAAAGCGATAAGAAAACAGTTAACGATTGAAAATTAAAAAAAAATATAAAGCATTCGTGTGTTTTTAAAAGCGGTTTGACAAACTGCAAATTATTTGCTAAAGTTTTTAAACTATAAGTTTCGATTCTTGAAGTGAATACTTTAATTCAACTTCAATATAATTACTATTTGCTTGGTATGTTTTAGTTAGTTTCATTTGCATGGTTCTATTTTTAATATTATTTTTGTTATTACTTTTAATCGAACGAGAAAGAGCGAAAGAAAAAAAGTTGTTTTTCCAAGCTTGCTCAATTCTAATTAAAGACTTTGTCGCAGCATTTGAAACTCAATATAAAAAGCTTCTTCTTCTTTTCATGCACGCTTTGGTGGATAATAAATTTTCATTAATGCCAAATGAATGTGTTTCTTTTTTTGTTTGATGCATCTTTTTTCCGTTTTCTTTTTCATTTCTAACGAGAGAAAAAAAATAGAAAATTGCGTGTCTTTTGCGCATCTCATTTTGCCTTTGCCTTGCTTGCTTCATCTTTTGCGTAGTCGGGTTTTTTCCGTTAAAAGCGACCATGAAGAAGAAAAACATTTACTGACAATCTGTCATCCATGTGAAAAACAGATTTTTACTTTAATGTACATATATTTGTGCTTGAGGCAAAAAATAAAGTAAGAAAGAAATAATCTCCCTTTTTTTGGCATTTATTTTTTTGTTGCATAATTTTTCTTAAATAATGGAAAAGGAATAAAAAAGAAAAGAAAACAAAGGCATGAACAAGCAAGGATTACCCCCACAAAAAATAGGAAATGAATATATCAGGAATTTTTCTAAGTCGGTGGAACGCTAGCATCAGATATTTTTGTTTTTTTGAAGGAAAAGTATATTTGAGTTTAAAAATGACTCGACTAAATTTAAAATTTTTATCTAAAAATCGACCGATTTGTAAGTTAAGCTTTAAAAAAATAGATAAAAAAAAAACTTTATCTATTTAAAAAAATCATGTTTTTAGACCATCAGCAACGCCCATCTTCGATAACTCAAGAAGAACGCCCTGAATCCACGCCAATTGTAGATACAATATTAATGGCTTCTATGGAGTCAAATAAAAATGGAAGCATCGAGGATAATGTAACTAAAAACGAACACGAACAACAAATCATTCCAGAATCATCACCTTCCAAAAATACCCAAGAAAATTCTATAAAAACAGAAGAAGTTGAAACTTTTAAAATTAACTCTGAACCATCGTTAGAAGAAGAAAAACCCAAAAGAAAATTTGATGCAAGAGCGGATGAATTATTTCGAAAACAAATGTATGAAATTGAACAAGAAATTAATCGAAGAATACAAAATCGAAATGTTCGAAAGGTGAGTTTTAAACTTTTCTAAAAGCATCAGGTGATGGGATTCCAAAACACAACAACCAAATATTTTCACATTTCTTTCATATTCTCACAAAATAAAAACCATATTAACTTGAGCTTTACTTATTTCTTTCTTTTTTACTTTTGCATTGCATTCTTTGCTATTCCATTGCTGCTTTTAGCTTAATGAAGAAGAATTATCACAGTTATTAAATGAAACGGGATTTGGAAATTTTGTTGAAGCAGGAAAACCAAATTCGGAAGTATCCGAACAGGTTAGTAAAATACATACAATGTCGTCATCCTTGTCGTTTGTATTCTTGCATTAACATCGCTTTTTGTGCTTGTGATTTACTAACTTTTATGGAAAATAATATTTTTGAGACGAAATAATATAAAATATTCTGTTTAGATGGGTCATCTCATGCGCGAACCATCACCTCCACCAGCTCCTAAAAATCCAACATTGAATCAACTTCGATCTTCATTTTCCCCACCTGATACGAAGGAACCCATTCTTGGTGGAGATCCATTCCCGCACTCACTTATTACAAATCCATTACCAGCATATCCATTTTCATTTGGAAATGTTCAAATGGCCCAACCTCCTTCTGAAACTTCATCAATTCCATTTATGCCTTCATCATCCACGGCATATTCAGTTCAACATGATCTTCAACCGCGTCAAACCACTCCATTGGGATATATTCCTGGTCTCGATCCACCACCACAACAAGCACCATTGGATCTTCAATCAAATAATAATGCCCCATCAACATTGCCAAATCCTGCAACAATCACACCAGAAATGGCTGCAATATTGTTGAAACAAATTCAAGAAAGTAATCCTCAGCTTTTGAGTTCCTTGGGGCTTGTTCCAGCCAACCAAATTTCACAACAACCACAACCACAATTTCGATTGCCAGCGCCCCCAGCAGCTTCATCAGCGATACCAAAGCGAAATGGAGCAAATTCATTTCACGCTAATGCTTCTACTTCGGTTGTTAATGAAAATGGATGGCGTCAAATTGATAAAAGGCATAGTATTAATGGCGGTGAAAGCAACAACAATGCTATTAATCAAACACAAACAAACACAACGGGTCAAGAAAATAATAAAGAAAATTCACAATCGCAAGAACCCATTTGGGTTATGAGGTTGGCTATTTTGATTGAAAGTAAAAAATTAGGAAATAAAAACTTTAGAGATTCATATTTAAAAAGATTACAACGCGAAGAGCAAAGAAGTAAGGAGCTTCAAAATGGCACAACTGCGGGTCCATCAACCACAGGTAATATTTATATAGCCAAAATGGCCCTCCTCTCATAGTCATATAATTTCAGGCTTAAACGGAGCCGATGATGATGAAGAAGAAACGGATAAACTTTTAAATAAAGATCATAATGCCGATATTGAAGAACAAATTAAAACATCATCTAAAAAGCCTGCATCGGCTAAAAAAGAAGGTCAGTTTTTTGTCTTCATTTTTTTTCCATATATTTTAATTAACTTTCACCCAAACTCCTAAAAAACTTTTTTTTAAATTTGCCTTCGTTTTTTATTTTATTTTTAAAATTCTGTTTTTGCGCTAAATTTTGATTATTTTTTTTCTAAAAACGAGCACATTTTTTTTAAAAATAAATTTAATTTTCCCTTTTTTCTTTGCACTCCACGAGCTGCAGTTTTGGGGTTTGATTTAAGTTTTTTTAAAAGTAAGTAATATTCACATTTTTTAAATATTTTGTTTAACTTAGTATCGTATTTAATTCTTTTTTTATTCCTTTTTTCCTTGCTTTTTGTGACTTGATGGCCTCTTTTAAAGGACTTCATGCCATCGAGATAAAAAAATTGGCACTTAACTTAGTTCGTGGTTGTGCTCTTTATTCATATGTGATTTCTATTTTAACACAAGTTTTTTGTCTTGAAAATATTAATCCAAAAAAACCTATTTTTGTTTGTGGTTCAAAAATTTTAAAAAATGCATTATCATTTTGTTGTGTCTGCTTTAAACGGAATTAATTTTATTGTGTGTTAGAAAATAGTAAAAATGAACTTAGTTTTATTTTAATTTCAGTAATGGTTCATGAACCTGCAGTTCTTATCGAAGGTGTTCTCTTCCGAGCGAGATATTTGGGATCAACACAGCTTACATGCGATGGTAGACCCACGAAGAGTAGTCGAATGGCACAAGCTCAAGAAGCTGTGGCTAGAGTCAAGGTGAGTTTTGAATAACCAATTCTTGATATGACTCTTCAAATTTAGGCACCCGAAGGTGAAATTCAACCAAGCACAGAAATCGATTTATTTATTTCAACTGAAAAGATTATGGTACTCAATACCGATCTCCAGGTAGGTTGTTGAATATCATTTTAGCCTTTACAAAAAGGTTAATGCTTGTTTTGGTTGCTCTCTTTGGGGGCACGTCCCGTCCCATAAACAAAAGTCCGCGTTTTTATTTATTTATGTCCGTTCTATCAATCAATCATGAAAGCAGAGCGTTTTAATTCGCTTGCTTTTACCATTTCATGTTTAAAAAACCCTTTGTTTGCTTTCAAAAATATTAAATCCGATGAGCTTCCAATTCCCTTCTGTGTGTTTTTTTTAAAGTTCGTTATCTTTTCAGCGTATCTCTGAAACAGATGTTCGACAGGTTTGTAATTTTTTTCATTTGTTTTGTATTTTTTCTCAACAAACTTCTTCGCACTTTCTTTCCCTATGTGTTTTGTAAAAAAAAAAACTAGAACAGCTTTGCACTTTTCAATGTTGTGTAAATATGAAGAGTGAGTTAAAATCGAATATACACCTTTAGGATATTCTCATGGATCATGCTCTTCGTTCCATTTCTTATATAGCTGATATAGGCGATGTTGTGGTTTTAATGGCCCGAAGAATCCCACAAGGTTCATCCACGAGCAGTGATGAAGAGGATCTTGAAGTGAGACGAACTCCTCGAGTTGTTTGTCATGTTTTTGAATCTGAAGAGGCTTCCTTCATTGCTCAATCCATTGGACAAGCTTTTCAAGTTGCCTATGTCGAATTCTTAAGGGCCAATGGAATAGACGACCCGGCATATTTGAGGGAGATTGATTATCAAGTGAGTGTCTTGTGCCATTAAAAAAAACTCCATTTAAATTTTTAGGAGGTTCTCAATAGTCAAGAACTTCTTGGTGAAGAATTGGATCTTTTCTCAAGCAAAGAAACACAAAAAGATATTGTAATACCTAAAAAAGTTGGTGAACCACTTGGTATAGTCGTAGTTGAATCTGGATGGGGTTCAATGCTTCCAACAGTAGTGGTTGCAAAAATGGAACCCAATGCACCATCAGCAAGAAGCAATCAATTAAATATTGGAGATCAAGTAAAAATAATTATCAACAAATTTCAATTAATTTTCATTTAAAACTTTTAGATTATTGCAATAAATGGAATTTCTTTGGTTGGTTTGCCCCTTGCAAAAGCGCAACAAAATATTAAAAATGCGAAAACATCTACCGCCGTTCGACTTACGATAGTTTCAACTCCTCCGGTTGTTGAAGTGAGAATAAAACGTCCAGATACTAAATATCAATTGGGATTTAGTGTACAAAATGGAGTTGTAAGTTCATAAAGAGTTAATTATTTTATTATTAAAACGCTTCTTTGTTTCCAGATTTGCAGTCTCCTTCGTGGAGGTATTGCAGAACGAGGAGGTATACGAGTTGGTCATAGAATTATTGAAATAAATCATAAAAGTGTTGTTGCAATCCCACATGAAAAAATTGTTAACATGCTTGCCACAGCTACGGGGGAAATCCACATGGTTCGATTTATTTAATTTTGTTTTTTAAATTAACTTTTAAATATTTTCAGAAAACAATGCCAACTTCCATGTTCCGTCTTTTAACAGGACAAGAAGTTCCTAATTATATTTAACTCATTCTATTTTTTTTATCTTTTCTTTGAAAAAAATTGGATTTGCTGGTCATTTTTCTTCTTCTTCTATTCAGTTTATTTTTTTTTGTTGGCTTTCTTTCAATGTGAAATTATGCTCAGAAACATTTTTATTTTATTCTACTTTTTGAAATTTTGTGAAAAAAGAGTTTTGTTTATAAATAAATTTCTTCGATTATTTCAATACTAATTTTTTACAATCATATTGAATTTTTTTAAATTAGTGAACAACTTCTAAAAAACTTTAGTGGTTAATAACGCTAATATGGAATTTAAAAAATCAAGAGGTTGATAAAATATTATTTTGTAAATTTATTTTTTTATTTATATCAAGTGATAATAAGTGTGTTCAAAAGTGTCACAAAATTAATGAGTAGTATGTGAAGCTTGGAATTCTTTCATAAAATCAACAAGAGTTTGAGTTTCTTGAAGGGTAACAGAATTATAAATAGAAGCTCGAATTCCACCAAGGGCTCGATGTCCTTTTAATGCGATCATTCCACGTTGAGTGGCTTTTTTAATAAATTCAGCTTCAAGTTCTGTATTACCTTCCGCTGAACCAATGTGGAAAGGAACGTTCATTCGGGAACGAAAATCTTTGTGAACACTAAAAAATTTTAAATTATTAAATAATTTTATGATTAAAGCACTCTTTTTTGAATACGTCATTATCCTATGAAAAAATAAACACCTTCAAATGAAAGCATCCATGAAGGTTAGGATAACAACTTTTTAGCAATAAAAAAAAGATTCAAGAATTATTATTATTTTTGTCTTGTTGTCGTGAATTTATAAAATATTTTACTTACGAGTTGCAATAAAATGAATTAGAATTATCTATAGCCCCATAAAGGAGTTTGCTTTTTTGATCGTTGAGTTCAGTGATGGCTTTAACACCACCAAGATCACGAATCCATTCAAGAACGAGATGGGTTAAATAAATACTAAAAAATTTATGTAAAACTCTTCTCAGTCAGTCGAGATGTTTTACCTGTAAGTGCTAGGAGTGTTATAAAGTGAATTGTTTTTATGCATTTCTTCATATGAAAGAATGGCCGGCGTGAAAGGATGTTGTTTTCCAATGAGATCTTCACGAACGATGGCAATGGTCAAACCTGCAGCTCCAAGATTTTTTTGAGTTCCGCCAAAAACAATTCCATGCTAAAAAATGAGCGTATTTTTTAAATCACTTTATAGGTTAAAAACTCACATCAGTAAAATCAAATTTGCGACTAAGAAAATTGGAAGAAACATCAGCAATGAGTGGAATACCAGGAAGAGTTTGGGGCGCTTCATTATACTCTACTCCGTGGATCGTTTCATTACTACAATAATAAAGATAAGCTGCATCGGGATCACGTTGCCAGGTGTCTTGTGCTGGAGCTCCAATGAATGGTTTTTTGGCTTCGAAAACTTTTTTCACCGTTAAATATTTGGTTGCTTCCTCCGCAGCTTTGCTAGACCATGTCCCTGTGACAGCATAATCAGCCGTAGGTGAAGCTGTATTCTTTGAGAATGCTCGTAAATTTAATGGAATACCAGCAAATTGACCTGTTCCACCTCCATGCAAAAGGAGGATTTCATAATTATCAGGGATTTGCCTAAAATTTTTTTACCAGAGTTCAATAACGCATTGATTCAATGATTTTAGAGTGAACTAACATTTCATCACGAAGAAGTTTTTTAGTTGAATTTAAAAGATTTCCAAAATCAGCTGATCTATGGCTCATTTCGAGGATGCTAATCCCAGTTGCACCATAATTTAAAAACTCTTTTTGAGCTTTTTCCATTACAGCTTCGGGAATTTTAGCTGGTCCCGCGCCAAAATTAATTGTCTTCACCATATTTTTTTCTCAAAAATTTTCTAAACAAATTAATTGAAAATAAAATGAAACCAAGAACAAAAAAGTGAGAATAACCCGAAAATGGTGAATGTAAAAAGTCGTTATCCTTTGCTGTCGATAAAGAAGGGTCAGTCATTCAGCCGAAGGCAACCGACCTAGAAAAAAATAATGGTGAGAAAGCAATTTTGATTAGTGCACAAGATTACTATGTAAAAAAACAAAAGGCTGTTCAGGAAAAAACTTTTAGACGGTTGAAGAGATTAAATTTTAATTGATTTGGCTTTTAGACGGCTAATGAGATTAAATTTTTTTTATTGATTTCAATAAATTATTTTATATGTTACACTGAAACAAACAGCCGCAGCACCGTCTTCGATTTTTAACAGTAAAAAAATTTTTGGTCCGACAATTAGTTATATTTAAATTTTTTGCTTAAAATACCTTTTTTCAAACATGCTTTGTTTCAGAAAACAATAGAAAATTGGAAAAAAAAACTAAAAATTTTATTTTGTAATTGACCTTATAATTATTATTTTTTTCAATTTACACCAAAACATTTTTTACATCAAAAATCTTGCGAATATACGAGTTGCTTTTACATCTTATCTAATCAAGAATAAAACAAAATTTTTAATTTTTAACATTTTTAAAAAAATTTTTCAATATTAAATAGTTGGTAAAGAAGTTGGGTAATAACAATCGAAGACGGTGCTGCGGCTGTTTGTTTCAGTGTAACATATAAAATAATTTATTGAAATCAATAAAAAAAATTTAATCTCATTAGCCGTCTAAAAGCCAAATCAATTAAAATTTAATCTCTTCAACCGTCTAAAAGTTTTTTCCTGAACAGCCTTTTGTTTTTTTACATAGTAATCTTGTGCACTAATCTCTTGAGCCGTCTGCAACAATAATTACTAGAAACTCCGCTGCCTCCGGTCGGCGATCTTACTTGTTTTATTGAAAAATACAAAATTGCCACTCGTATTAATGCCTATGTTTTAATAATTACTTTTCCAAAAAGTTATTGTATTGACTTTTATAAAAATTAAAACTTTTCCCGAACAATCTTATCACTCGTGTCTATTTTAATCACTTAATTTTCAATAATGAGATCCTAAAAATTGAAACATGTGTAAGCCTTTAAAACTTTTTTTTTGCACGAATCAAAATAAACAATGAACTGAACCATTAAAAAAAAATTTATACCAGCTTGTGAAAAATTCGCAAAAAGTTAAGGTTATAGTCATCGAGCAAGCTTACAATAGTTAAATCACTTAATTTGCGCAACAAGCAAACCCATGTTTTGCTGATTTTTTATGTATATGAAAATTACCCAAATCATTTCATCGCGCTTGGAAAACAAAATATAGTTTCATTCTAATTTATGCAAATTTTTTAGGTGAATTTCCTATTTTAATATAAAAGATTTCAAGATAAGATACAAAAAAACAGAGAGAAAAAGAATAATAATATGTATGGGAAATAGCGAAGCCTAGTAGCCCTGGGACTGCGACCAAAAGTAATCGAAAACGAACGAACAATAAAAATTAATAAGAAGGAAATATTCAAGTTACTTTTCGATTAAACTCACCGAAAATAATAAAAAAAGTTCCCTATGTTTATTCTTTTCATAAACTAAACGTCAGCGTACTTTTAATTAAATTTTGCGTTTAGAATACCTAAAAGTTTTGTATGCTAATCCAATTAAATTTAGAAAAAAAAATATACGATCCAAAAGCTTAGTTAAAAAAAATTTCATTGAAAATCGTTAAAAATAATTTCGCTTTAATTTCATAATAAAGAAACTTAATATTCATAAAAAAAGTAAAATTTGTGAATATTTTATTAAAAATTTGCATATTTTCTAATGAAAACATTATTAAAAATCATAAAAAATTATTTGGATATAATTGTCTCAATTCAATTAAAACAATTTATTAAAAAAAGTTGTGGGGATTCGAACCTATGACAGAAATATCCAAACATCACCGCCTTCAACGCCTACGACACACAGCAAATGTATAAAAAGGAACTTTAGCCAATGATATTTTTACTCTAAATCAAAATATTTAAATTTCCATAGCGGCATACATCTATTTTTATGTGATGTTTTTTAAAGTTAGCTTACTCATAGAGGTAATTGAGGGTGGAGAAAACGATTTTTATAGCCAGAATATGCGTTAACTTTGCTGCAACGCTCAGCGGGACATTGTGAACTTTTAAAATGTTGTGATTAAGCACTTTTTTTCTATACGTCCTTCTATTTTTTTTAAAAATTCGTCAATGCGACGAAAAATTGACCCTAAAGAGCCCTCTAATATCAACATAATTACACGAAATAAAAAAAATCATAAATTTCGGTTAGCAGATCGGGCGTTCTCATTGCTAAAACAGCCGCACCCCTCGCTTCGCTCGGGGTGCGGCGGGAATAGTTCTTTTCTTTCAAACTAAAAGTAAAGGTGAAAAGAGAAAGAAAAACTTTATGTTTTCATTTGATAGATTTGATGTGATAAAAATACGCATTTGGCATCATAGAAAAAATGAGTGAAAAGATTATTAAACAAAACAAAAAACATTTCAAACCTATGTTAACCAAATCGGAGCCCTTTTTTGAAACAAAAAATGTGACTTTTATTTGCCAAATATCAATATCGACTTTGGAAGAAGAAAAAAAAATTATTAAATCATGACTACAAAAGATTATTACAACGAATAAAAGAAAGAAAAAATCTGCCTTTTATTGCATCATTTGTTCCCAAATAAGTTTGAGAAAATAATAAAAAAAAGATGTTTACGAGTTTTTTTATACAAAAAAACACCCGAATAAACGAAATGGCGCAAAGACAACTATCAGCTTGGGAAGATGAAAAATCTCTTATTAGCCTAAATTATAATAGTAGTCATTTTGGGAAAAAATGGTAATAACTCCGTTAAAATGTAGGAAGAGAGGTAATCAAAATTTTGTTACAATATACCGTCATAAAACAATAACCATGTAAAATGATTATGTGCATTCTGTATGCGTAAAGATTTGTGTACTTTGACAAGCGATTTTTTAAATATCGCTAAAGTTTTTCACGGTTTATGCAAGTTTCCAATATGCTTTTATTGTTTCCTGGATTTTCATTTTTCTAAAAGTTTTTTACTGGGGTAATTACATTCCGTTCTTTTAAAGTTACTATAGAAATTTAAAAAATATTATCTATGAATTATGTTCTTACAATTCTTAATGTGATTCTTCATTGCGCTATTTTGTTCCATCAGTAGGCTTATGAAAGTACACATAACAAAATAGTGCGATCATAATTAAATTTTCGTCTTAAATCAATCCTTATATTTAACGAAATATTATTGAACCGGAAAATAAAATAATTTAATTTCATAACAAGTTTGGAATTTCTTATCACGAAAAAAAAATGTTATTTGAGAAAAAAAATTTCAAAAGTATCAAGTTTTTAGTTAATATTTCAGATCTCGAATATGCCTTATTTAAACCAAAGCATTTTAATTGAAATTTATGCAGAATTATTACGTCAAAGTCATGAACATGTTCAATTTGAAAGAACTCAAAGACTTATGTTATCTGGAAAACTGCCATTCAATGCATTCTTGATATTTATCAAAAGCACCCGTTCCATTACCACCGTTCCTGATTCACCCCCTAGAGTTGATATTGCAATTGTAATAAAAAATTCTTATTTACCACAAAAAATGAAACATAAATTTTAGGGCGATGAAAAAACTTGTTTATCCATTTTAAACCGCCACGGAAGTTTTGGTCAGAAAATTATTGAAGCTGCAATTGAATATACTCCTAAACTTGTGTGTGAGAGGATCCCGGTTTGGGTGCGACCAGCTATTAAATATTCGTTATTATCAAATCGTTTGTAGTTGAGTTTATTATAAATGGTACATTTTGTATTTTTAGGCATTAACGAATTAGAAGTTTTTACATTAGAAAATACAGCTGTAACATATTTGAGAGCTTTGTGCAAATCTGTTAAAAGGCTAATTGATCATACGGGAAATCTTGTTGAAACTATCAAATCGGGTTCCTTCGATTTTGTATATATGGAAAAAAAGAATCTTTCTTGGACAAAGGTTAACATCAATTTTTCATTAAGTAATATTCTTCGATTATTTTAGCAATTTTTTTCAAATATGCGCTTTGAATCAAAAGTTTTAAAAATTCAAATTACTGAAAATGATTATGGCTTTTTACAAATTGAAAGTGGCTTCAAAAATTCTACATGGAAGAAAAAGTATTTTACTTTTATTATTTAATGAATTTAAAATTTTTTTTAGTCCTCGATTAAACAGCATTCAAAATTTAAACTTAGTTTTCAACTTACATAAATCCAACAAACCTGTAATTCAAAATCTCATAAATACATTTACTGAAACATTTCCTAATGTTAAATCATTAATTTTTGAAGTTACTTATAATTTTATTACATCTCCAGAAGTAAAAATTTATTTAAATTGAATATTATAAAACATAACTTTATTATTTCAGATGGAAAAACAAATTCAAAATATTCCTAAAAAGTTGCACAAAACCATTGAAGCATTTGAAAATGCGAAAGTCCCAGAAAATCTTCAAACCGTCAAATTATTTATTGAAACTCATTGTACAGAAGTTTGTTGTTTGTTAGCGGCGTTTTTTGTTTTATTAATGGAGAGAAATTTTAGATAATTAATTCACGACATGTTGAATGCCCTCCGCGTTTAAAGAAATCTTTAATATCTTATGAATTAATTATCGATGATAAAAGAGTATGTCAATGGCAAAGAAATTTTAAGTTTGGTGAAAAGAAAACGGCGCGACTGTTGTTAAATCTTTATTTTAAAAAAAGCCGTTTTGCTATTTAATTATTATTTGTTGATTGTGTGAAGAATTAATTATTGATCTCATTTTTTTGTTTGTTTTGTTTTTCTTATTGAATAAAAAATTTATTATCAGAAAGTCCTGAGATTTATTGAAAGGTATTTAAAATTTATAAAGTTTATATAATCTTTATTGAAGAATGAGGAAGTTATCGTTCTTAAAACGAAAACTTATTTATTATTTTTTGATGGTTTTCTAAATTCCAAAAATTTTGATTTATCTTTTTGCCGCGCGTGGCATTTTTAAATTTGTATTTTATTTATTTTATGAATTCAAAAAATTTTATTCTCAAGTTTCAGCTATGGATCAACAACATATGCAAAATCAAGATTTGCCCGGTCATTCATCACAACAGCCTCAGCATGTTGTGTATGAAGAATATTTCCAACAAGAAATTGATCCGCCTCATTTACATCCCCAATATCATCAAGCAACTCGTTATGTTTCAATGGTGCATCCATTACAAACATCTCCGCCTCCACCACAAATAATGGCCCAATCAATTATTTCCCATCCTCAAAATCAAAACATTCCTCCTCAACAAATGCCAAAAGCTTCAGAAAATATCGATTTAGCTTGCGAAGAAGAAGTTGGAAGGAAATCACCCGATGAATTTCCAGAATATGTTCCTGGCGCATGGGATGAAGTTAGACAACATAGGGTAAAGTTAATTTATAATTAAATATATTGAGTTTATGACTGATTTGTAGTCAATTGCTCCTGGAAAATCTGCAATGAGATTTCGAACTGAATTAGATGCTGGAGATGTTAAACTTGTCAATGAACTTGGACAATTATCTGTCGATCATTTATTAGATTATATGAAAAATCTACAAAATAATGCATTTTTACTTGGTGAAGAAGAAAGTAAGTCACGTCCAACCGATGGTGTTTTTTAAAATTATTATTCTTTTTTAGCAAAAGAATTTCAAAGAGCAAAATGTTTGGGAATTTTTCAAAAATAATTTTTATTATCATTTTCTCTTTATATTTATTTATTCATTCATTTTTTTGTAACAAAATAATAAAAGACTAGATTATTAAATTTCTGTAGAATCTATCACTAAATTTGGAACTAACAAATCAAATCGACTTTCAATCAATTTGAGTTCTCGTTGAGCTGCAGTAGGTTCATTAACATTTGAATTAAAAGCTGCGGTTGAAGTTCTTTTAAGTAATGCTTGAAGGGAAGCAATGACGTTATTGACAGCGGGTTTGATTTCACCATTAAATTCATCAAGCCATACAATTAATAATGAAGCGAAAATATCACCCGTTCCAACAAATTGTCCACGAACGAGTGGAATGGTAAAGCGAAATCTTTGAAACTTATTATCTGATAGTCTTTTTGATGCATAACAAAACATTTGAGTATCATCAGTTGAAAAAATTCCTGATGTAACAATAATTATTGAAATGTTTGAATATTTTTCATGAATCTGTGATATGACTTTCAAACAATCGCTTTCATTAGATATTTGAATTCCGGATAATTCTGATAATTCAAAAACATTTGGAGTTATTATATCCGCGATGGGCAAAATTTCATCTCGATAAATTGGCATCAATTCTTTTGGAGCATACTATAATAATTGATAGGTTATAATGATTTTTTGAATTTGTTTAAATTTAAACTCACATAAGCCCCATTATCACCTAATACCGGATCGCAAACAAATAATAAATTATTGTTGATTGACTTTAATTCAGTCACAACATTTCCAATCTTATGAAGAAATGTTGGATTTCCGCAATACCCAGTTAAAACATGAGAATATTTATTTATTCCATTTTCAGTTAAACCTTGATAAAGTTGATCCAAGTCTTCTTGTGTTAATCTTTGGCCTTTTACAATTTTGTAGCCTATAAAATGTGGAATGTCGCTACGAAAAAAATAAAATATTATTAACCTGTATGATTTGAAAATTGAACGGAATTAATAAAATCAACTTCAAATCCATGCAATTGAAGAGGGAATATACTGCATTTATTTCCAGCATATCCACTAACAACGTGAGATTGAATTGAAAGTACTCTTTTTCCTTGTCGTTCTCGTCGAAGTCGTTGTTGTTCTACGTCTGACATTACTTACACCCAAAATAACGTTCGTCGAACTTTGAAGGTTGTCTGAAAGAGTATTTTAATATGCGAAAAATATAAACATTCCGCCGCGTAAATTTAAAAAAAATAAAAGTACAATTTTTATGCTTTTACACGCATAAATACATAGGCTGGAAAAAATTTTCTTTTTTACTTCTCTTTTCTGAGCGACGCAAAAGGGGAACGCATCAAATGCATGCAAAGCTATGCTTTAATTTAAAGTAAAGTCCACTTGAAACGTTAATCTTAGCAAAAACTCTTTAAAAATTGAAAACTCTAAATGCCGCCAGAAGCAAATAAAAGGGATTTAAAAAAGAGAAAAAAACAATGAACAAAAAATTTTGCCTGGCCAAAGTATTTGGAAAAAAAAGAAAAAGTCTCAGACCGATTTTTTATATTGATACTAAATGAATATATGCAATAAAAGGTTTTTTTTGTAAATACAAAACATGCGAGGAGTTGAAATTAGCTTTCTTTAAAACAATTTTTCTTAAATACCCAAAACTAAATTTTTATTTATTTCAAATTAATTATTTTGCTGGGTTTAGTAAACAACTATGATAAAAAAAACAATAGTTTGTATATATTGCTTGAAAAGCTTCAATCAAAGCTTGACAACCATTTTTTGGAAGAACGGCTAATGAAATTAAGATTTAAAAAATTAAAATAGAAGATCTTAAAAACTGAAAAAAATTTCTTGGAGGATTTTCTGAATGAATTAAATTTTTTTGTTATCAATTTTTTTGGAGAAGGTCAATTTGCATAAATCTTCGAAACCAAAATATTTTGATTGTCACTCACAAAATTTAGCAAATTCTTTTTATTTTTTGAGGATAAAATTTGCGGGTTATTTTGTTTTAACCAAAAATATTATCAAAATTTATAAGGATTTGGTTGGAAAAATAAAAAAACCTTTAATTTAGAAATTTCTTAAATTTTATGCCTCGAAAAAACCTTTAAAAAATTAATTCAATATTATAATTTGATTAATCGTTAAAATGGTTGTTTTTTTTTCTACTCATGTGAATAATCGATGTATCAGACTGCGGCACATTCATAAACGAATAGCACCTGAAAGCACGCGTTTGAAATTCAGCAACCAAAATATTTTGCAAGCATGATGTAATGTAAAAATAATGCATAAAAAAGCTATTAGAATACACATAGACTATTATTTTTTTTCAAAGTTTTTATCTTTTCGCTTATTTTAAAATTATGAACAGTTTCAAAAAAAAATGAGAATGATTAAGATAAAAAATAATAACATTAATTTTAAAAAGTTGCTATGAATCATTTTACCATTCCCTAATAAATCAACAGTATTACCCCAAAACTTTTTTTATGATGAACTAAAATTTTTGTGGTAAATGCATTTTTCCCAATCCAACCGCATTTATAATCGTATGTTATTATTTTTACCGAATATCGCCCATTTAACTTTTTCCATTTTTTTATATTTTTGTTGTCTAAATAAAAAAAGCGTTTGTATCATATCCACGTCGACGCCGCTACTGCAATGACTTTTTTTACTATCGTTGTCTGGTTCGGCAGACTTTTAATATTTTGAACAAGATTTTTACCAATTTTCAAAAGCTTAGTTTGAGCTTTTAGGTCCCACTTTTTTTATTCTGTCTTTACAGAAATATTCCTTAGGATATGAAGAATGAGAATCCGTAGGATTAGAAAATTACAGGAATTGGATGTCGAGATATGAATTTTTGAAGTTTTTTTAATACAAAATTTGAGATTTTTCAAAAAGAAAAAACATGCTTTTTAGCCGCGCGTTGCAAAAAAACAAGTGAAACTCTTTCCAGCGAGACAACGAAAGAAAAAAAAGTCATTGCAGTAGTTTCTATTGGTTGATGCCGACGTGTATCATCTTTTTTGCCCAATAATTTATTGGATGTTTTTTGTTGCTACAATCTCAATAGCTTTTTTTCAAATTTTTTATTTAGCGTCAGACTTATCTGATGCTTTCTTAAGCTATGAAAACATCTTGGCCAGGGCTGGGCGACATTAACTTTTAAAAAATCGACATCGACATTTCGACATCGACATGCCGAAAAACACGTCGACATCGACATTTTTTACGTTATTTCTTGGTAAAATCAAGTCGACATCGACATGTCGATTTTCTCCAAAAATGCGTCGACATGTCGACTTTTCGACATGTCGATGTCGATGTCGCCCAGCCCTGATCTTGGCTTTGGGCAAAAGCCTGTTAAAAAAGCTTGTGAATCATATCTTTGGTTGTAACATTCTTCTCAGTTTCTCTTAAATTTAGGCTCGCCTCTCAAAGACGCTGACAAAAATTGATATTTTAGTCAATCGATTTCTCACATTGATCACAATTTTAATGAAATTATTTGCTTTAAATTTACAAATCAGTTCAAAATTATTTAAAATGACTCAAATAATTAAAATTAATTCTGAAAGTGGTTTGTTTCCTTTTTTATGGACAAAGCTTAACTCGTTGATTTAGATATAAACTCAGCTGTTCAAGAAGCAGTTCAAACTCTAAGAAATGGTGGAATTATTGCATTACCCACTGACACAATATACGGAATTTCAACATTAGTGAAAAATTCAGAAAAAATTTATAAACTGAAGAAACGGCCACATGAAAAACCTTTGGGATTATTTGTTTCAAATCCTGAACAAATTTATAGGTAATCTCTCTTGTTGTTATCAATCCGTGACTATTGAAAAGAATTTTTTCAGATATTCTAATGTTACTGTATCTTTAGAACTTCTTAAAAACTTACTACCTGGACCAGTTACACTTATTTTCCCCCGATCATCGGAGCTTCCAAATGAATTTAATCCAACAACTAAAAATGTTGGAATTCGAATACCTGAAAATAAATTTGTGCAATTACTCACTCAAGAGTTTCCTGATGAACCCATTGCTCAAACAAGCGCAAATTTAAGTGGAACATCTAAAAGTCCATTGTGTATTGAAGTATGTCTTTTCTTTTTTTTAGAAAGCTGGTTTTAGAAAATTACATTTTAGGATTTTGAAGATTTATGGCCATCATTGGATTTAATAATAGATGCTGGACCCATTATTCAACATCAAGGAAATCGTAATGGAAGCACAATTATTGATTTAACGATTAAAGATTGCTTTCAAATTGTTAGGGATGGATGGTAAGTTTTATATAAATATTTTAAAGCTATAAAATAAATACAAATGAAAGGGAACTTTAAAAAAAATTTTGTGAGTATAATAGCACAAAGTTTAATTTTCGAAAATTATTTTTTTGTTTCAAAGACCAATGGTTCATTCCCATTCAAATAAAAAAGATTTTAAAAATGTTTAAAGCTCAAGGGTTTTAAAAAGTAAACCATTTTATTGTTTTTTAGTGCAAAGGATCAGACACTAAAAGTATTGCATGAAAATGGGCTTCATCAAAATTCATAAATTAGCTGTTTTTAAAAGTACGAACCAATTATTTATTTTAAAACATATGTGCTTTCGATAAATTCCTTCTTTTGTTCTCTTACTTATTGATTGTCGTTATTTTTAATTTGTTAAAAATAATATAAATATTTTTTTACCACTAAACATTTTTATGTGTAACTCTGCCGCCGCCACTTGCTTAATCTTTTCTCCAATGTTAGCTGCCGGAGAATGAAAACAATTTCTGAGGCATTTTGACTTTCAATTCGCTGCGTCAATAAAAAAAATGTATGTGCTATTTTTAACATATGTAAATGTAATATTTTTTTGTAAGAGACAACTATAATGAATCAAACAATTAAAAATTTCTTATTTATAGAAATAAAAATAAAAGTATTTAAAAATATATATAGTTTTTTTAGTTTCGAGTAAGAAAACAAAAACATTTTAGAAATAATAATAATCAAAACAACCCGAAAAAATAGTGGCAAAAAATAATCAAAAAATTACAAATTTGAAAGGGAGAGTTCTCGTATATTTTTTTGAAGCCTAAATTTGTTCTTTTGCAATTAGGAATTTAATTAAATATTTTAAATTTTTAATAAAAATAATTGAAAAGATTCTATTGTAATTTATTTTGGCGGGAATACCCCCGGTGTATTGAGATAATTGAATTGATTGAGATCACCGGGAAACATCTAAAATATATATTTTTTATTATTAATGTTATAATGGAAAAATGAAACAAACATGTCGTAACATCATTTGGTGTTGTAAAATATTGAGTGGAGTTCCTTGAATCAAGGGTGCTGTTGATGCAGATGCTACAGCTGATTGAGGTGGGAGTTGTGGTGCCACAGATCTTGACATTGGACGCAAAGAAAGTAAATCCATGGGATTTCCTGAAGTTCCAGCAGTTATTGATCGACCTGGCATTTGTGTGGATGAAGTTGGCATAGATGCCACCACCGAAGATGCTTCAGTTTTAAGCTCATGGATTTTATGCCTGTTGGGATCTATGGGCATTTTTGATGATGATGGAATTGGGCTTAGACCATTTGTATGAGGATATATAGGCGCTCCAAAAGGCATCGGCGGTTTAGATGGTGTTGCGGCCGCAACCGATGCAGCGGCTGCTGCTTGTTGAAAGAGATGATTATTTGCAAAATTTGGGTTAAATTGATTAAAGAAAAGTCCATGTGGAATTGCACCAGCTGCAGCGCCAGTTGAAATAGGGAATCTAGGAAATGCAGCGGCGATGGAAGCTGTAGGAATACTTTGTTCAATTTTTTGACTTATACTTGGCATCGTTGGAAGTCGAGATTCACGAGCCACGGCTTCAAGCGATGGACTTGGTGGACTAATTGTTGTTACTGCAACAGGAACTCCTCCTGCTTTGTTAGTTGTATCATTATTCGGGTATGTCTAAAACACCAATACTTGGATTAAATTATTACTGCGATATTCAAACCTCTTTCTGCAATGTTGGAGCTGCATCATCATCGGATATGGGTGATTTTTCTTTTTTCGTTGGTGTTTTTTCTGCTTTAGCGTTTTTGAAGAGTTCATTTAAACTTCTCTCCTCTTTAATTTCCTGTTCTCTTTTAATACATCGTTGGCATTCAAATGGAGCAGTTTGAATTGCAATTTCTTCTTTCACCACCGCCCTTCCATCCACGTGAGAAATTAATAAATGATTATTCACATCCGAAATTGCCATAAATCTATGCCCACATTGTTCATGTGGACATCGAATATAATTATCCTTTGTAATTTCATGAAGTTGTGGAGATTTATGTCGAAGTTTGGTAATGGATTTTAATGGAGATTTTGTTTCATCGTCTCCTCGAATCCTTTTTGGTCCTCGAGGTTTTGGTGTAACTTCTCGCTTTTCATCCGAATCATCAGCTGCTTTTTCTTTCTCCGCTGCCGCAGCTCTAAAAAAATTAATTTGATTTTAAACTTTGTACGAAAATGGTGCGAACCTTTTTTGAATTTGTGAATTATGAATATGAGGCGATGATCCATCTGTTAAAACTCCATGATAAACTTGTCCACGGAAATTTGTTGTAAAAGTAAAAGTATGTCCTGCATTTGTGGGTGTACGACTTAAAATCATTATATTTAACATATAATAATTATTTTGCTTCATTGCGGAAACATCATCCGATTCATCTAAATCTGTAACACACGTGGAAGCATCAACCATTTCCATTTGCTAGAAAAAAATTTTTGTTTAAATCAAAATGGCTTAAAACTTTTTTTTTCGCAAACCATTTTTCGCTTTTTTGGAGTCGTTTGTGAAATTGAGGAAGTGAAAAAATTTTTGATCATTGGTTCTTTAACTTCGCCTTCCTCAAGATTATCATCGTCCATACTCATGAATAAATTATTATCTTTTTTAATTCCTCTATTTGTTGATGAACTTGTTGATAGATGATTTAATCCAGAAATTTTAGATTCAGGAGACCTTCTAAAATCACTCAGTTTATTAACTAAAAAGTCAAAACAAAATACTACTCTTTGTTCTTTTTTAAAATTTCATCTTTTTTGTCTTCGCTAACACCATTCTTATTTTCATGTATTTTGGAATCCTCGTCATCATCGTCATCATCATCAATCCGTAGACCATGGTCTAGACCTTCTTCATCCTCGCCGTACATTTTTCCTTCCTACAAATTTACTAAAGATTTTTAGAGGATTTTGACAAAAGCGGTTGCCTCCACGCAATTAAAACATTTTTTAAAGTAAATTTTAATACATTTAATAGTTTAAAAAATGTGAAATAGTTTTTTATGGCGCAGACATACAAACACATAGATCACAATAAAGTGCAAAAAAATGACAGCCGTTTCGTTGTAAGATTCTTTTTAATAACTTAGAGTTAATACATTCCTTTATGTAAGGTATGCATGTGAAATTAAATCATAAGAAAGTTCAAAAATGAAAATACATAATTTTGTGCCATTCTGGTTTATAAGCCGCAAAAAAAATCAAATGCAAAAAGGGTAAACAATAATTAAGAAAAAAAATAATGCTAAAAATCTCTCAGAAGCATTGATTATTTACTCAATAACAAACATTTTCTTGTTAATTATAGTCGTCATGGAAACTGTAATTTTTTTTCTTGCTAGTTTTTGCTTTTATACTCCGACCGATGGGACATGTAATTGACTTTTTATAATTTATTTTATAACCATCATTAAAAAAATTTAAGATAATAAAAAGAGTTTTTAAAATAGCAAACTGTTCGAAATAAAAAATTCATTGATACCAAAATAAGTAAGAATGTTGTTAAATGGAAAAAAAATTATATCAGGGAAAAGTGACAATTAAAATTACATTACTGAACATGTAAAAGACAGGACAATTGAGATCGCTGGCATTTATATGCACTGAAAAAAAAGATGGTGATTTTCAAAATACTATTTGGAACGATGAAAAAATGGTAGTTAAATTTACTAATTGTCGATAGTAAAAATCGATAGTAAAATGTATTTTACGACATTTAAATAGTAACTTTAAAAATGTTTAGGGGGCGTTTTCTTTAAGTGTCTATTTCCTGGTACTTTGATATTTTTTACGGTAATTACAGAGATGTCTCCTTTTCTTTGTAAGTTTCGTTGGAAGATTATTTATCTGTTGGCTGGTACACTCCCTTTAAAAAAATGATTGTAACCATTAAAGGGACATAGCTATTTCATGCCTTTTTTGAAATTTCGTTTGCGGGCACTGAAAGTTACACTTGGTAAGGCGCGTGTTTGAATTACCGTGTAAGACAGAAGTGACACGGTAATTCAAACACGCGCCGCCCCAACTGTTCCTATCAGCCCCAGTATCGAAATTTTTGAAAAGGCATGAAATAGCTATGTTCCTTTAATTATTTTAAAAATATGTAAGAAAGTAAATAATGCGAAGATGGATGTTGAGAGAGCGAGCATTATTTTGAATGTCAAAAAAAGAAGCGAGATTTTGAAGTTTTTATAGTTTGATGATTTTTTTCCAACTTGTTTTCTATCTTTATCGTGTTATTTTCATTTTGATAAATTACAATTCAACTTAATCGTTTTAGGGTTTTAACGGAAGAGATGAAGCTATTTACAAAAAGCACTCTTAAAGCTGGACAAAAACGTGAATACGGGATGATGGAAGCTGCTTCAAATGATGATTACTTAATAAAAATTCAACACAAATATTGGACAAGATCAAAAAAAACTGAAGATGAAGTTATTTTTGTAAGTCATTTTTATTAACTCATGTATACTCTTACACTTATTTTACATTTTTTTTAGGTACCTAAGCAACCTGGAAAGAAGAAACATATGACTTTAACTAATCTTTATAATGGAACGGTTGTAAGTTTTTGTATATTAAATTTTAAAAATTTGATTCACTAAAAATCATCAGAAAAAGAAATCTTGACGCCATCGTTTATTTGCTTCAATATTGTTTTTCAAGGACATGAAATGAGTTTAAAAAAATGATAGACGCATAAAAAATTTATAAGCAGGCAAAAGAAGGTTGTTACAAAAAAAACAAACGATACGTTCTTTGCTGTATCATTTATTCAATCATGACTCGAGTCTGGAAGTCGACGACGATCGTCCGGCGACAGCCGTTCCATCCATCTTCTATGTTTTTCTTATCGTCCGCCAATAAGCTCTAAAAATGGACGATTGGCGCCAATATGAATGCATACTGCTTGCAAAAATATGCTTCGATACAGCTGCTTTTTTTTTGTTTATTCTTCCGTCCATCTCATTGACCATTGGTCAAATCAAAACTCTAATGTGGCGCCTTCTTACTCCCACTTTTTTCTTTCAATCATTCAAGAATGAGCGGTTTTTTCGTTTTTTGAAAAAGCTTATAAGCAATTTTCCTATCGTTTTTCCCCTTATTTCCGCCTTTTTATTCATTAAATCTCTTAACTTTCTTTAAAATTACATTTTCTATTTACTTTACATAGGGTTTTCTTATATTTTAAAATTACTTTTATAGATCTGTTTAATCTTTCTTTAATTCTTCTTGGTCATTTTTGTATGGGAATAAGGGTTAAAAATTGGTTGTAAATCAAAAATGTTACTCGTACTAAAGATTACTGTAATACCTCGTATATTATTAGTTCACATGATTGGATCTTTCATGTCAAACTCGACCGCCAGTCAAAAAAATGTAGCAGACATCTAATCTAATAAAGCGCGCCTTTTTCTCTTATTCGTAATAACTTAGGATGACTTTTTAAAATTTATTTGAAAGTGATAATGGTTTCAAACTTTGGCGCTTTCATTCATTTTATTTTTTTGACTCACGGGTAGTATACATTTTCTTAGTGACCTCAATGGTAGCTATATCCATATGAAATTCAATCTGGTAGCTCATCATTTTGCTGGGGATATTGAAATGCCTGAGCGACTCTCTGTGTCATTATTTGCATAAAATATACTCATTAGCCCTCTTTTTTAGTATATCTGGGTTTACTGTATGTTTAAAATTTATTTAAAAAACCATTTTTTTGCCATTCTTTTAGAATGGACCACTGTTATTATTGCTAAAAAATACCTTTCGTTCTTTTTTGTAAAATTGAGGACATTTATTGAGTGACCAGATCTTTTTAGACAAGCGTCTTTTTTTCTTATTGCTTCTTTGCTATGTTCTTCCTGTCGACGACAGTCCGCGCCAAAAAATAAATAGTCATATTTCGGCGCGGTAAAAAAATGTTTTGCGCGCTGCTTTTTTCTTGTTTTGTGCTAACCTTTTTTTATTATGAGTTTTTACCATCAATAGCGAAGAAAAAATGTTAAGTTTAAATAATTAGAAATTTTTAGAGCATCCTGAATACCAAAAATATGCCTAAAAGAAAACATGAATGTAAGCTTTGTTAAATATGTTTAATTAATTTATAACTTATTCTTTCAGATTCAACATCCTTCCGGCAATATTCACAAGAACTTGATGAACTCTCACAAAATTGTAAGCGGTCAACTCCAACTATGATGCAAACACCAGAGCTGGGTTCGCCAAAAGACGTATGGTCGCTACTATGTTCTAAAGATGAGTTAATAAAGAGACATTGGAACAAAAACGATCATCCTTTGATTCAACTACCACAAATGCGCTTTCTTGTTACTGATTGGTTAATGGAAGTCTGTGCTGATCGAAAACTTCATCGTGAAACATTTCATCTAGCTGTTGAGTACTTTGATCGTTTTATGAATCATACAAGAGGAATTCAACCTCCACAATTGCAACTGATTGGCACTGCTGCATTATCTATTGCTTGTAAATTTGAAGAAATTTATCCTCCTAAATTAGCTGAACTTGTTGAATATTCTGATGGTGGATGTACTGCAGATCAAGTTGTTTCAATGGAATGTATTATTCTTGCTAAACTTGGATGGAACTTTACTCCAATTACTACGGTGCACTGGTTAGGCTGCTTTTTACAACTCCTTTCTAAAATGAATGAAAATTCTCCTGCTTCAATACGAAAAAAGGATTTCAAAATGGTCAACCTGCCTTCTTTAAATTCATCTGATGACGAATTCTCATCATTTTTAAGCCTTATTGATGGTGTAACAAATGCTTTGGATACAAGTGTTAATGATTCTTTTCTTATTGATCCAAATCGATCTTACGATGGGCATGTTATTGTCAATGATTCCATTTGTGTACCGAAACTTATGAGAGATGAATTTGTTCAACTTGCCAGAATAATTGATTTATTGCTTGTTGATTATAATTTTCTCAGTCGTCGTTATGGAGAATTAGCAGCTGCTGTATTGTTCTGTTCTTATGAACCTTATGAAGCTATCGAAGAAATTACTGGTTTCAAAAGAGACAGCCTTTCAGAACTTATTAGGGTCGTACAATTCTATGTTGATTATTGTGAAGAAAAATCAATCATCTTTGAAAACTCGTTTATCGAAGAAATTAACAATGATGATCGGCACAACATTCAAACTTACACTCCTGGAAACAAAAAAATTCTTGTAAGTCTCTTCCTTTCTGCTTTTTATAATATTTTATTAAATTTTAGGATGAAATTGACAAGCGTCGAATCACGAAAATGCGAGAACTAAATGAAATTCATAAGGAAATTAAGAAGCAAAGAGATGAAGCTGTTGTTCTCAAAGATGTTAATTCATAGACAAATCTCCATTCATAACAGGTTCTTCAAGCCTACGGGTTAATTTGTTTTTGATAATGTTCTTTTGTATTTTTGTTAGTCATTTTCTTAGAACCAAATCTTCTTTTGTATTTTATTTATATCTATTGTTAGAATCCATTATGAGTAAGAATTTGATTTGAATTGTAAATTTTATATTAGTCTTGAAGTCATGTTTTTTTTAAATATGGTATAACTTTTTATTTATGTAATGTGGCATAAACGGTTACTTTATTATTTATATTTTACAATAACACTTATTTTTGTTTATTCATCTTCCGGTCAGAAAATTTTAAAGCTTAGTTTTTTTATATAAAATAACTGTAGAATCAAAACTTTCTACAGTATAAAAAATGTTCTCACATGCATAAAGTTTGCAGATGTTTTGTTTATTAACATTAGAATTAAAAGCAAAAGTTGAAGTTTTTAGGAGTAACGCTTCTAGGGAATCAATAATATGATTGATAGCGGGTTTAATCATGAGTCAATACAATTAGCAATGAATATTACTCTTAGAAACCTTTTGTCCAAAAACAAATTAAATCTTTAAAAAATGTTTTCATTTCAGCCATGGCATTTAATTTTGAACTAGGAGCTACGCGGCCCTTCGGGCCGCCGGCAACATGTTTTTGAAATGATTTTTATTAAATTTTATACCAACATTTTACATACAATAAATAAAACAACTATACAAAAAAAATTGAACAAAGGCTTTTAGTTCTTAATGGATAATCAATGTGGATATTAGGCATATGAATGAAGTTTCAAAGGTTTTTTCAATTGTTTAAAAATGTTTCAAAACAACACCATAGTAATTGAATTCGACCACGTAGTAATTTTATAGATTTGTTGAGCATTCCACAATATTCGGCCATGTTGAAAAGTGTTGAGATTGAGCTAAAATGCGGACGCTTATAACAGATCAAAGAAAAAACAACTCACCATAGTTAATGAATTAAGCTGCAATGGAATTTTATGGAGTTTTATATGGATTTCATAAAATTCGACCACGTTGAAAAGACTTGGTATTGAGATTGAACTAAAATGCTAACGTTTATAACAAATCGAAGAAAAAACGATTCACCATAGCTATTGAAATTGACCACTATGTAATTTGATGAAGTTCTTGAACCATTTCATAAAATTCGATCACCTTGAAAAAATTTGTTGAGATTGAACTAAAATACAACTGTTATTTATAATTCGAACAAAAAATGAATCACCAAAGTTATTGAGTTCGACCACGTTGTACTTGATGTAGTCTTATAAGCATTTGATAAAGTTCGACCACGTTGATAAGAGTTGTTGAGTTTGAGCTAAAATACAACTGTTATTTATAATTCGAACAAAAAATGAATCACCATAGTTATTGAGTTTGAACACATTGTAATTTGATATAGTTTTATAAATATTTCATAAAATGAAGAGAACGGCCGGAAAAGCAGTCGAAACCACTTAGCCTGATGTGATAGCCAAAGTTTCCAATGGTACACTACAAAGCAAAATTTTTTTGATAGCCAAATCAGGTTTTTGCGCGTGAGCTTAAATAGAGAGAGCGTTAAGGTCACCGTTTGCGAGCAAGCTTGCAAAATTTATCTGAAGCAGCTTTTTCTTTCTCGCCTTTTATTGACTTTGAAAGCAAAATTAACATAATCATTCCATCGCGCTTGTGAATGAAGTTTTTTGATTTCATTCATATTTATGCAAATTTTTTCATTTTTTCTCTTTTCTTTATCTTGTGAATGAAAAATAAAATGACACGGACGAACGCACAATGAAAATTACTAGGAAGGATTGGAGGAAATAAGAATACTGTGATTTTTATGATTTATTCTATCAATATTAGTTCCTTTAAACTATAAGCATATTTACTTGTTATTAATTTGTTAATTAAGAATTTTTAAGTTTAAATTTTGCCATCGTCGTCGATAAACATGAATATCGGTTAACCCATCCTCCTTATTTTTTTTAAATAAGTACTAGCAACTAATTCTCTTAACACGATAAAAAGCAGTCTGGCAATGGTTGGAAGAGAAAGGAATAAATATGAATGAAAGTCGCCTTTTGCGCTGGTAAACCAAGCGAGCATTCTACCGATAAAACTGCAAAGAAACAAAACAAAAAAACGACTAATATTTTTTCATTGACGCTTTTTGACTTTCATTTTTATTCCTTTAAAAATATTGAACAGTCGTTTAAACTTTAAATCTTTTTAGAACTTTATCATGTCTTCCAGGTGGCTTCTTGCTCTTTTTGGCATTCTTTTGATTTCTACAAGTAAGTATTTTCTTGATTAGTTTATGTAATCAAAGATAGTTTTGCAGGTTTTCCTTTGATTTATGCTGAAGATTCCGCTGATGGCGAAGTTCAAGATGAAGTAGATGACAAAGCTGCTGAGGTATGTAGTTTTTATCATATGCCATTAATTTCATTTCGTTTATTGTTTAGACCATGGATGAAACCGATTTTAAAATTACATCTTCACCTGATGCTCAAATTAGTTTTCTTTTTACTGAACCTGTCGGTGCTGGTGAAAGTAAGCCTTTATTTTTATATGTTGATTTTTACACCACGTTTTTAGATCTTGAACTAGTTGCTGGTAAAGTAGCTAAATTTTTAATTGGTTTTGCTAATCGTGGTGAAAAAGACTTCACTGTTCACTTTTCTCACACTTCTTTCCGCTATCCTCTTGACTTCAGCTATCATGTTCAAAACGTAAGCCTTTTTAACTTTTAGGTTTATTGTTTATAACTTTATCTTATTTTTTTAGTTTACTGCCGCCCGTTATCAACGTGTCGTTGCTCCTAAACAAGAAGCTACATTTGATTTTGCTCTAATCCCTAATGAAGGTTTTATTGGACGTCCTCTTGGATTGGTTGTTGAACTTCATTATTCTGATGCTGATAATGTTCCATATGTTTCAACTGCATTCAATCAAACTGTCAACATTCTTGAAGATGACTCTGTTTTCAACGCAGAATATTACTTCTTGATTCTTACTGGCATTGGATTCCTTGTTCTTATCCTTCTTCTTGGTAAACATTTCTTCTTGTTTTTCTTGTTTATAAACTTATTCGTTTACAGGTCAACATTTTCTTTCTCGGTTCACTCGCAAACAACCTCAACGTGCTCGTCATCATCAAGAAACTGGTACCGGTAAAAATGGTGATCTTGACTTTGAATGGATTCCCAAGGAACATACTGAAAAGCGTTCACCTAAAATGGGCTCACCACGTCAACGTAAACCTCAAAAAACAAATTAAAGTTTTTATAAATTATATATAACTTATTTAATTCTTTCAATCTCTTATGTAATTTTTTCTTTAATGCCTTTGTATTGTTTTTTAATATACTTTCTTTGGTTTTCTTGAAACGCTGGTTGTTTGTTTTGTTTTTTTAATACGGAGTTTTAATAAAAAAAAATTAAATTTCATTTCCTTATTTTTAATTTAGACCAAAAGTGGATATAAAATTTCCCTTTCAATGTTTGTCGCGTTGGTTTGCTGCCAAAATCGAGGTGGAAAAATGCCACGTTGAATTTTGTTGAGAAAATGTATGAAGCATACTCGCTTTATTATATTCTCAAAGCTTGTGGAAAATTACAATGTTGTCTACTATGGTATGGAGGTAAAAATGTCTCAAATAAACAAAATTTGAAGTTTTTTAAACTTTAAAAGCCATGTCTAAAACATTCGCAAAGTTTTATGATTTATAAAAAGAAATTATTAAGATGAAACATTTCTTTCAAAAATTGCAACTAAACTATTTTTATCGTGCCTTTCATCAAGAAATATCTATCAGCTAACATCGTGATCTTGACGTCCAATGAATTCCCAAATAATACATTGGAAGGAAGTTACTTTAGATACATTCAACTTGTTATCATGAATCTTAAAATACAAAATGTTTTTTATCTTATAAATTGTATAATATTATTTACTTAATTGATATCTTTTATTTTAATTTGATGCATTTATGCTGTGTTTATAATTTATTTAATGGAGTTTATAAACACGGGTCATTTTGATCTTTAAGTAAAAAAAACGCTAGTTAATTTTTTTTAACAAAAATGGGTTCCAAACTACCCTTTTAATTTTTTCTTTTTTTTACTTTTCTTTTAAAATTTTGTAGCATAGGGATTTGAAGAAGAAAAAATGGATGAAGCTTATCATGCAGGAAGAGCTTGTGAAAAATTACAAAATCTTCAATGGTTTGGAATTGAACAAATTCCAGATAAACCGGATTTGAAGTTTACTTTTGAAGAGGATGCTATTACAGAAACCTTTGCAAAATTTTATGCATTGGAAAAGGATATTATTGAAGTCGAAGAATCGGATGAATTACAAATTCTTAAAAAGTATATGACAAAGGTTAAATCTTTGGATGAACAGAAGCAAACATGCTCAGAAGTAAGAGGCATTCGTTTTGGAATGAAATCATACATAAAATTAATATTTTATAGACATTAAAAGAACTTCAAGAAAAATATAAAGCAGTAACAGATAAAACTTCATCTCTTCATCATGCTTGCGAACAAATGATGAATCAGCAAACTCAAATGGCTACTGGAACTGAACAATTAAAAACAAATTTACATTATTATACACAATGCGAATGGATTATGAAGGTTAGAGCGTTCATTAGAGTATGTATGAAATTATTATATGAGTTTTAGAAATTGCAAACTTCTCGATTGCTAATTAATGGATCACTTTTTCCACAAATTCTTTCTACAATTCATGAATGTATGAATTTTCTTCGAGCAAATCCAGAACATCGTGAATCGGCTGCTTATTTAGAAAAATATGAGCAATGTTTATCGAAGTGAGTACAGTACATAATTTAAGCCTACTGACATTTTGTATACTATGGCCAAATAGATACAAAAAATATATGTACATACATATGTAATGATGTTTGTTTATTTTAGAGCTTTAACATCAATTAAAACAGGAGTAATAGCTGATATTTCTTCATGTGAACATGAAGTTTTATCGCGTCAAGCAACTGGAAAATCTTCAACTACTATAGCACCTGGAACTGCTTTCACTGATGATGACACATTCACATTATTATATGGTATATTTGCAGTTAAAGCTAGTTCTGTTCGAAATGCCCTTGCCCTTGCACATCAATACTTTTCTGATCATGACGAATATCAGGAAATGGTAAATGAATGCGAGCATGAATATTTTCGAATTCGTGAACAACTTCTTCGTTCGGCAGTTGAAAAATCAATTCTAAGTTTAATTGCTAAACATAAAGATTCTTCATGCACTCTCACAAGAGATGGATGTTCAATTCTATTGAGATTGTGTGATGATGAATTTAGGCTTTATAAACAATTTTTTATTGTTGAAAATAATGCTGGAATAAGCACTGCTTCGTCTTCCGCTTATCGGTCACGATCACCTCCAACTTCACCTCTTTTTGGACATTTTTTTCATCGCGCATCTCAATCATTCAATGAATTTATTGAAAGCATGTGCCGAATTTTATATGATACTTTAAGACCTCTCATTATTCATAATCCACATTTGGAAACTCTCGCTCAACTTTGTGCTTTACTTAAAATCGAAATGATTGAAGAACGTTGTGGAACTTTAATGAGTATGGTTCATGAAGATGCTTTTAATCCTCGCGAAGGCTTTGTTAATGTTATGAATGAACTTGTTGGAGATATAGTTGAACGAATTGTTTACAGGTTTTTTTACTATGAAAAATTTGGTGCTATAATTTTATGTTTATAGGACTTCATCTTTCGGTCAAACCGATGTACTTGGTTATAATCCAGCCCCAGGGGATTTAGCTTATCCCGAGAGGCTTTTAATGATGAAAAATATCGAAGCTGAAACTACTCCAACACCCAAAACAGCTGGAATTGAAACAAATAAAAAAAGTACTTCCGCCATTGATCTTCATTGTCTTTGGTATCCAACAGTTCGAAGAACTATTGTATGTTTGAGTAAACTTTATAAATGTTTAGATGTGAGTTTTTTAAAGGGTTTTTTGATTTATCCTGAAGCTTAATATTTTTATAGCAATCAGTTTTCCTTAGTGTTTCTCGTGAACTCTTAGATCAATGCTCTCAATCTCTTGAAACAGCAGCTGATAAAATGCGTTCATTACCCATTGATCCAACAAAAGCTTCTGTTAAAGGTTTTGGTAGACAACTTGACGCAGAACTTTTTATTGTTAAACATCTTTTAATTATTCGTGAACAAACAAGCCCATATCGAGTTACAGCAAAAAATCTTAAAAATGTTTCAATAACTCCTGGAGTTCGCCCTGAAATGAGTGATTCAGCTTTATCACATTTTGATTATTCTATTGATTTAACAAAATATCGTTCATCTGCAATGCAATTATTTTCGAATGAAAGTCGAGCTAAATGGTTTGAACTTAGCACAAATAATGCTTTTCTCTCATTTTTACTTTCTGTAATATTTTTTTTTGATTCAAGAAAATACAGTAAAAATGTATTTTGGTTTTTTAGGCACCAGTTCAAGTTCATGAACTTCAAACAGATTCTCGACGAATTATTGAAATTCAGCTTAAAAAGCACTGCCATAAATTAATTAAATTTGTTTCAAATATGATTATCGGTGAATTGAATACAATTTCAAGTGAAATTGATGCCATCGAAGCAGCTGAAAACCCAGCAGAAGCATGGAAAGCTAATCCAAAATTATCGCCTAAATCACTCAATGATTTAATTTCAAATGTTTTTAAAAATATGAAGCAAAATTGGCCTGCTGTAAGTTGATTTAAAAAATCATTTGTGCTTTAAATTAAAAAATAAATTTTTATAGATTCGAGCAGCTTTTAATTTGTATATTGGTCTTCGAGAAACGGAAGAAATTCTTCTTCAACCCATTCGTAAATCAGTTGTAGATACATTTACAAATATAAACCTTTTTGCTCAAAAATATTTTACAGAAGAACAACGTCAAATTGCGTCCGTTCCAAATCAAGAACAAATTTGGTTGCTTCTTAATGCATAAAAGTTAACAAAATTTTTGGGTTGGAATCATTCATGCTATAATATTTATTTGGTTGCCTCTTTTTATTTTTAACACGAGTTTTGCTTTATTTATTTTTTGTATTAACCAACGAAAAAGGGAATAATTATTTATTATTAATTTATTGGCTTAAATTTGCAAAAAATAATTTTTTTGTTCTTCTTGAAGATAAATAAATTACGTACATATTTGTATATGCTTTTCTTCAAGTTTGTAATTTGAGATGAGATTTACCCAACCAAAAAAAATAAGCAACAAACAACACAATGATGCCGTAAAAAAATATAATGGAAAAATGAACGCCTTTTTTCATTTCCTTTGGGGCGTTTTGGAATACATATAATCATTAATTTTGGACAGTTTTTTTTCGTTGTGTTTTTGGCGGCGGTGGTGAATCTCTGAAGTAAAAACTTACGACTTCCTTAGAATGAAACACCCAAGCAAGCTAAAGCTCCATATAGACAAAATGAGCTTGAAAATGAGTCCCATGTGAGGGTGTGGCTCTTTTTCCATATGACTGAATAACTGACTTTTCGACAAAGATCTCCGACAGTCGTTCTCTTCAAAATTCCCTAAAGTTAGCTTTGACTTTCTCTTCAACAATCCTCGATTATCTTTTTTTTGCTTCAAATACTTTTTAAATCTTTTTTTTTCTTTTTTTTTTGTTGCCAAAATTATTCTTTTAACAAACTAATTTTCTCACATAAATTTATTTTTAAAAGCTTTTTGCTGCATAAAAGTTTGTAAACGTTGATTTTTTGGGAGGTCTACAGTACTCTTTGCATTAATAACTAACTATATTTTCAATTAACAGCTAGCTCAAAAAATTGCAATCATAACCTTCTGTAAATAATTATTTATTTAAAGCTACAATAAATCAAACAAGCTTTCACACAGCCTTTATCATTTTTTAATTAAGTTTTTATATGTAGAGTGTTTTCATGCTATATTTATTTTTAAATCAAAATACACGATGCCATCTTCATTCGTTTAAAATTTTCCCTTTTCTTTAAAATGACCGACGGTCGTTTTCTTCCCCATAAAAACGGATATTCTTATTTTGCATTTTAATGTTTGATAAATAAAAAAAGAAGGGAAAGTAGCATCAGGTGTCATCGTCCTCCATCGTCAACTACTTCTTTATTTTTTTTGTCTTTAAATTTAAAGCTTTGGCATTTTCCTTTTCTTCTTTTTTTTATGAAAAGAAATACATAGGCCGTTGATGGTGGTGGACTTGCAGCATTCATAGTTTTCTTCTATTTTTTGTGTTGTAAATAATTGAGTAGAAGCAGTAAGTTTTCTACAAGTCGTCAACCAAGCATCACTTGAAAACAAAACAAAAAAATTCAAGCGATTCAGACGCTCGCTTTTTTCTTTTCTTTTTTCTCGTGCGACTTTGTGTCTCGATTTTTTTATTATTATTTTTTACTTTCCATTCAAATTAAAAAAAAGACGAGAATAAAAAGAATAATTATAGGAAAACACGCGGTTTCAGCTTGAAATGCCATAAATTTCTAGAATCTATATTTCCCTTTCCTGTTACATACCAATTTGCTTGGAAAGAAGAATGAAAAAACAATGTTTTGAGATTAACATTTGCATTGTTCCAACGCTACAAATAAAATCATGTCGCTATGAATAAAATGTTATCATCAATATTTTTGGTATTTATTATTATTATTTTACTTTTTCAAATTGTAATCGGAGGCGATCATGAAAAATTGCTATATGACAGATTAAATCATGGGTATAATAAATTGGCTCGCCCAGTAAGGAATGAATCTGTAAGCAAAAATCCATATCATTGATAATCTTATCTGTAATTATTTAAGGCTCCTGTTATTGTAACACTAGGAATGGATCTTCAACAAATTATTGATGTTGATGAAAAAAGTCAAACTGTAACAACCAATGTTTGGATAAGAATGACCTGGACGGATGTTTATTTTTCATGTAAGCACAAATAAATTTAGCAAAAGCAATAAAAAGTATCTCAACATTTTTCACTTACTTTTGGATATCATTTTTTAGAAATGAAAAATCAAAGGGATTTTTTTCCTCTTTTTATATATTGCAGACATTAAATTACTTTATTTTAGGGGATCCAACGGAATACGGTGGAATTAAAGAAGTTCGACTTCCAATTGAATCTATTTGGAAGCCTGATGTATGTTTTTGATTTCTTAATTTTTTTAAAGTATACTCTTTTATTTTTTCAATTCTTATCTCATTTCTTTTAAAACATGATGAAATTAATTTTTTTCAAGTGGGCGTTTAAGTTTAAATTAGGATGGATTTAGATTTTATTGTATAATTCTGTGGAACAAAGATTTGACACAATGTGGCCGGTAAATGCAATTATAAATCATAATGGTAATGTAACATGGATACCTCCAGCGATAACTCGAAGTTCATGTCGAATTTCAATAACATGGTTTCCATTTGATGAACAAGTTTGTTACCCTTGAATTTTAGCTTTTTTAAATCTTTTTTTTTTAATTGAAGGAATGTTTCATGAAATTTGGAAGTTGGAGTTATTCAAGCTTTTTTACAAACATTTTTAACAAAAGTGTTTCTCTCGATCCATACACTCCCAATGGAGAATGGATTCTCTTAAAAGCTGAATCACATCGAAATTTAAGAATTTATGATTGCTGCCCTGGTATTTTTCATTCATAACTAATAAATACCAAAAACAAGTGATTTTATAGATGAACCTTACATTGATGTAACATTTTCATTCAAAATTCGACGAAGGACTCTTTATTACGGGTTTAATTTGGTGATTCCAAGTATTTTGATATCATCCCTCGCATTGCTCGCATTCACATTACCACCAGGCATGGACGATGAGGCCGGCTAGGCCGTGACATATATAACATAGGCCGGCTTGAGCCATTTTTTCGAATTTCTGAGAAAAGAGCAAATGTTGGAGAAACAAAACCAAAAAAAATTTTAGGCTCGAGCCGAGCCAAGTTGCGGCCGCCACAAGCCGGCTCTGTAAACTTTTCCAAGTGCATGAACTCCATTGCTCCCATCATCCCAATCGAAGGCCATGTTCAAACTTCGAACATGGCCTTCGATTGGGATGATCTGTGCAATGTTGTTCATCAGCAGCACTTGGAATAACGTTTGCTTCCAGAATGTGGAGAGAAACTTAATTTATGTAAGTTTTTAATGAAATTCGAGAATAACTTATTTATTTATTTAAAAAAATGTTTCTAAAAGAGTGATAATAAAAACTTGTATAATAGGGAATATTTTAAATCTAAAAAATTCTTTCGTTATTTATAAAATTTACCGCTTATTTTTGGGCTTACATTTAAATTATGTAACTCTATGTAGTGGGCTTTTTAAAACTATAACTTATTATAGGTGTGACTATCTTGGTGTCATTATCAATATTTATGGTTATGGTTGCAGAAACTATGCCACAAACAGCTGATTCTTTGCCGTTAATAGGTAATAATAATACAAAATTTTAACATTATCCACTAAATATTTTTACTTTTATTTTTTTTAGCTGTTTACTTTACGGCAGTTATGTTTGAAGTTGGTGCAAGCGTGGTTTGCACCGTAATAGTATTAAATTTTCATTTTCGCAGTAAGTTTTTGGATTCGTAAATTTTATATAAAAAGCAAAACCCATCATTTATTTGATTTAGATGCTGATACTTATTATCCCATGTCAAAATTACAAAGAAAAATATTGCTTCGTTGGCTTCCATGGATACTTTTTATGCGACGTCCGCCAAGATTTAAAATCCCCCATAATTATAATCGAAGAACTGTTTATAAAAAAGAACCAAAACTGAAACAACAAAATTCCGATTCATTGACACCTTTAGATAAAATTGATGTGGATAATCGATTGCTGGCTCATCCACAACTTTATGGGAAAAGCAATGGTTCTACAACAAAGGATTCGAAAGAAGCTTTGTTTACAGAAAATTTGCATCTTGAAAATTGTCCTGGTATAATTTATTTTTAAAAGTATAATTTTTTGGAGCAATAAAAATATTTTTAGTTATCGGAAAAAGAAAACCGACTCAATGGAGTGAAAACCTTGGAGATCGATTTAACTCATTTGTTTGAAGCATTACAATCTTTAATATCGATTGCCTTTATCTTCATTGATGGTTTGAGAAATATGATTTTTTCCATCATCTTTAAAATCCTTCCAATTTTTTGAAATGTTAATCAATGATTTTTATCATTTGTTTTGTTTGCGATAAATTTGGCGTTGTTCTAAAAATGAATGGTACGAGTGAGTTATCTATCATCTTTTGCGACCTCAGCAAACTGTTTTTATCTGATAACACCATCACTTCATCATCGACTGCACTTGTCCATCGTTTTTCAGTCGACCCTATTTACAAGCAAACGATCGACTTGTTCTATCGATCTTTTAATTACTTTGTTTTTAAAGTTTAAACAAAATGCAAGTTTTTGCATTTTATCTCGCTTTTTTGTTTCCTTTAGCTTTTGCTGATCTCGATTTGGTTGTTTGTCCAGATAAAGTTTCGGCATGTCCCGATGGAACAACGTGCTGCCCTCTTGGTGAAGGCACTTATGGATGCTGCCCGATTCCTAATGCTGTTTGTTGGTGAGTTTCCATGCATCATGACAATTCTTATAATGAGCATGTCTATTTAGTAATGATCAAAGACATTGTTGTCCCCATGATTCGGTTTGTGATACCTCCGCGGGTCGATGCACTCAACATTCAACTGGCAAACACTTTCCTCTTCATAAGAAAACTCCAGCTCGAAGACTTGATTCTGATGAACCATCATCTGAAGAAGGTGATAGCATTCCCGTTGTTTGGAATGAAAATGCACCCGAACCAGATGATGATTCAATGAAACTGAAATATCCTAGCCAAAATGCTTCACCTCGACGTGAGCCTTTCCGAAGTCAGGCACAAAATGATGTGGAATGCAGCGATGGGAAATCCAAATGTCCCTCTGGAACTACATGTTGTGATCTTGGAAGTGGCATTTTTGGATGTTGCCCAGTTCCCAATGCAGTTTGTTGGTAAGGTTTCGTAGATCCATAATAATTCCTATCAAGCGTATTTTTATAGTCAGGATCACTTGCATTGCTGTCCTGAAGGAACCAAATGTGATGTTTCAGAAGGCCGATGCACTAATACCAGGGTAAAGCTTTTTTTTTTAAATTCATTTTAGTTAAGCGCATTGTTACATTTAAAGACAGATGAATCAACTTCATGGTATCGAAAATTTTCGGCTACTCGCATGGTTCGTAAATCCGGCGTTGTGATGAACCCTTCAACCCGACCTTGCAATGGCGGTTTTTGTCGTGGATATGAAAGCTGCTGCGAATCTTCAAGCTTTCGCGCCATTCCCCAATGCTGCAGCTTCTCCGAAGGTGTTTGTTGTCCTGATGGTCGCTGCTGTCCTAAAGGATATCGATGCCATCGTGATGGATGCATGGCTGATTCCGATGGTATTACAGTTACTGCACCTGCAGCACCCATTCGCCGCGGAACTTACTCATTCGATTCGGCTGAATCCGATGCTACCATAACTTGCCCAGATGATAGTGAATGCCCTGAAGATAATACTTGTTGCCCAAATGAAAAAGACCGAGCTGATGTTCCAACAACTTACAGTTGCTGCCCTCTTGCTTATGCAACTTGTTGTGAATCATCGTGTTGTCCAGTAAGTTTCTAGCCCCAAAATTACTTTATGCGAATATTTATTTTTTTTAGCGAGGATACCATTGTGCAAATGGAAATCGGTGCGAAAGACGAGCTCTCACTAAGGAACTCCTTAAAGAATTGCTCTTTAATTAAAATAACAAATAAAAGATTTCCAAATTTAATTATTCAATTTTACTGTAATCATTTTGTGTAAACTGTTTTAAACAATAAATATCATTCCAAGGTCCGTAATTACAGTACCTTATGATTTAAGTACTTTCCAGCAATTTTTTTGTGCCTCGTCCACGTTATTTTGCTTTCAACATTTGTATAAAACAACCAATTTAATCGGCATGTAAAATCCAAACGGCTCTAAAAATTCTTTATGATCTTACTAAAAAAAATTGTAGGGAAGCTCAAAAAGTTGTAATACAATTAATTGATAAAAAACTAACGATAAAAGCAACATGTTTTTAATGTCCAAGCATTAGTATTCATTAAGACTAGGCAACACGCGGGCCTTCGGCCCGCGATATAACTACTTCATTATGTATTTCCTAATTTTATATCTTTTTAGCCGTTTTCAAAAATACATAAAATTTAAACTTTATACCATCTCTAAATAAATTAGATCTCATTTGATTTTTACTCAACGAAATAAAAGTCACCAGCCTTATCCAACAGAATGGGAAATGCGGGCTTTCGGCCCGGCATATTAGATATTTTAACCACTGTACTTGCATCCTTTAAAATTTATAGAATTTGGATTCTTTACCACATTTAGATCAGTTGAGCATATTTGGATCTTTTTTATCTTTGAATACTTCAAAATCAACAACCACTTTTAAGCGCTTCATTTTTATGCAATACAAATATATTTTTCTTTCTTTACGCAATTTTTTCTTAACATTATGCCTTTTTAAAATGTTATTGCATGGATCTTCATCCTTCTCATAGTTGGTAATATAAGATTTTCATCTCATATGCCTAAGCTTTTTCCACCAGGCAACTAATTTCCTTACCCAATTCTCCCATTCCTTCTAAAAAATCATTAATGCTATAAAGTATCTGAAATAATAGCAAATGGCATATTTGCAAAAAAATTCCTTTTATTACACCGCCGGCCTTCGGCCGGCCATGAATTTTGTTTTGGGCAAATCTCTTTGGATCTTGGATCCTTTACCATTTTTGGATCCTTTGGGAATATTTGTTTGCCTTAACTTTTTTTGATACATCAAAATCAAAAACCACCACTCTTCACCGCTCCATTTTTATGCAATGAAAAGCAAACTTCATTCTTTGCACATTCATTCATTTTTTTATGCTAATTTTTTCATTTTTTATTGAATTTTCCCAAGATGGATTTCCAGGCGATTAACAATCAAAATTGTAGAGAAGGAAGCTAACCAAAAAGGATATTTTATTATGTGATAAATCAATTCAGTAAAAAGATGGACGATAAAAAACAACAGAGGTTTTTTTTAAATGAAGGAGAAAAAACCGACGAAGTCTATTTTTCTTTTAACTCAAAATAATGAATGAAATAAAAAAGTTGATTATAATTTATAAAGCAAATACATGGAATAGCTCAAAATATAAACAGGTGACAAACTGATTTTTTGACTCAAGCATCAAAAATGTTTTTTTTCTTCATCTTCACCAAATAATGACGTTAATGTTTTCAAAAAAAAAAATATGTTTCTTTAAAAATGGTACTAAGTCAATGTGGAAAAAAAATAAGCTTACAAGAGCCCAACAATAATAAGAAAAAACTAACTTTTAACAACTTCCTTTTTAATAGGGACAAACATGAATTAAAAAGTTGAATATGATTTTTTTGAGTTTGGATGAACGAAATTCTCTTTATTTTTTTTTCATTCGTTCTCTTTTTTGCTTCAGAATAAGCTTGAATTATGGCGGCATGCTCATCAGAGTATCTGTGTTTGGTAAAGAAAAGTGAAGAAAAAAAAGCATACGAAACTAATATTTAAAAAAAGTAACAGCGAAAAAAACAGACTGAGATTTTTTTGTCTTCCTCTTTTCACTAATATGGATGGCGCTTACCCCTAAGAATCTCGAATGAATGTGTATACAAAAAACTTCGTTATTTTATTTTTAGTTGGATGCCTTAAAATAAAATAATTATTATGCGATTACCTAATTTAGTTTAAGAATGCCGATCATCAATGATATTATTCCAGTGCCATTTATTATTCGCTATGAAGGATGCGATGAATTTATGCAATATATTTTTTGGATAAAAACATAATAACTCTTCTTTTTTTAAAGTCATAAAATGGTAGCTAATCATACCCAAATAAGGTCAGTATGTTTTAACTCTTAATTTTAGAAAAACAACTTTTTTCATTTTTTGTTTATTATGGTAAAGTTTTTTAAGATTTTTATTATTGATAGAGTTTGTAATTCGGATAATTTAATTAAATTACTACATCATTTCTTCTTGATTATTTTTACTTTGCGTTATTAGGCTTGAATGTTTATTTGGCATTGTTAAACGTGTAAGCAAATTAATTTGTGATTCAATTCAACAAACTACGGTTTGAAATAGGTCATCATCATCTACTGTTACAAAAACCAATAACGATCAAATGGTCAAGAATCGCTTTTTCGCGTTCATATTTTTCTTTTTTTTTAAATGTTTTTTCGTTGTTGAGAATGTTTATTTACAAACAAGCAAGTTCGAAAAAATTGTGAAATATTATTATTTACAATCTTTTAATCAAAGAACAAAAAAAATAAATTCATTTCACTCTCAGACAAAAAAAAAGAGGAATCGTTCAAATAATCAAGAAAAATTCTTCGAATCAGACAAGAAACATTTGACATTGTCACGTTTTAAATTAAAAAGAGTTAATTAATTTAGTAGGAACCAAATTTTTCTTGTCTTTATTTTTCTGCCATTTCAAAGTATTAAACAAAAACACAATTTTTTGTGATAGTTAAAAGGTTAAAAACGAGAAAAGAATGAAGACGTGATATCGTTTTGTTTTTCACAAACGAGCGAACGATCATCTGTGGTCACGTGAACATCATCAGCCAGCAACCACCCGAAACAAGAAAAGCAATGAAAGTCTGTCTTATTTCATTCCGTTTTTCTTATTGCCAAATAAATACAAGCAAGCCGCTGCCGCCGCTGTCGTCGTCCGTCAGTGGACAAGCAAGCATCAGAGCAGCCAGCAAACGGCTGCATCCTTTATTTTTTTCCTTCACATTCATTGACTGACTGAAAGCTTCATCACTGCTTACTTGCATCTCTTCTATTAAAATAAGAGACATTGGGAAGAAAGAACGTTCCGGGTTTCAATGGTTTTTCTTTCAAATTTACAAAGTAAAATCATAAATTAGAATCATTCATAAAAAAAGAAAAGCTGCTCATAAAATAGTTGCGTAATTTTGTTGTTATTTTTTTTACTAATCAACAAACATCATATTTTTTTCGGGGTTCTTTATTCCATTATTATTTTCTCAACGCTGGTTTCTCTTTTTTATTAATTAACTTTTTTTTGTCGATAAACTAGATAGATTTTTTCGTTATTATTTCTTCGGCTGCCTTAACCATAATTAAATGTATTTAATTTTAAATTAATAGTGTGATTGAAAATTGAAAAATGCTTTATTATGTTATTTCACTTTTGAGGTTAGTTATTTTTTTCTTCTTCTTTGAATTTTAATCAATGTTGTTATTATGCTCAATCAACATTGTTGACTGATGTTATTTCGTAAAAGAAAAATCTTGGAAAAAGTGTTTTTTATTTTTTAAACCAAAAATGAATTTCTTTTAGTCAAATTTATTGTGATGGTCCTATTTTGCAAGCAGTACAGGATGCGAGATTATTTCCTGATTCAAAATATTTTGTGGATATGCCATTAAAAGTTGATCCAGGTATGTTTTTAAAATAATTGCAAAAAAAAAAGAAGAGAAGAAATTGGTTTTTGCTTTTTTGATAACCAACGTTTAAAAAAGTTGAAAATTAGATTTACAAAAGATATTAGGATGATTACGCAACAACAGTACCATTTTCATTTGATTTATATTCTTGAATAATAATAAAAAATTATTTACAGTCAGAACATTGAGAAATTTTTATGCATTGGGTGAACGAGCTCAAAATGTTGAAGTTCTTAAAGAATTTGTGGATGCTCACTTTGATGAACCCGGCAATGAATTGATTGAAGTTTATCCTGACGGTTGGTTTATTTTTTTAATTGACTCTCTTTTTTTAATAATAACATTATCTTTTTAGATTGGGTTCCATTTCCAACAAGCTTTCAAAAGATTGAAGATTATCGATTGCGACGTTGGGCCCTTCATTTGCATCGAATTTGGAGAGATTTATGTCGAAGAGTTAAGGATGATGTTCGGCAGCATCAAGAATTATACTCATTACTGTATGTTCCGCATCCCTTTGTAATTCCAGGTGGAAGATTTCGTGAATTTTATTACTGGGATTCATTTTGGATATTAAAAGGTTTATTATTTTCTGAAATGTTTGAAACTGCACGAGGAATGATTTTAAATCTTGCATATATGGTTAATCAGTGAGTAATTGTCCCATTGAATACGCTTCCCTTTCATAGAGATACACACACATGTTTCAGTCATGGCTTTGTTCCAAATGGAGGCCGAGTTTATTATCTTCCTCGATCTCAGCCACCACTTTTGACACCAATGGTTTATGAATATTTTCTCGCTACTGGAGATCTTGATTTTGTGCAGTATGTTCTTCCTCTTTTAGAGAAAGAACATAATTTTTGGGTCACACATCGAGCTGTCCCATACATCGATGAAGAAACCGGTGAAGAACTTTTTCAATTTTTCCAATATCGTGCAACCATGAAAACTCCCCGACCTGAATCATATCGAGAAGATATGGAACTTGTAAAAGATCTCAAAACCGAAGGTAAACACGCGGTTATTAAGCACTAGGAAAGTGTGATAATATTTTGTGGATTAATTATTGTACATACATATATCCAACACACATTAAAAATTTAAAGTTATCAAAATCAAAAATAAATTTAACAAATTTCAGAAGAAAAGCAACGGGTATGGTCAGAAGTTGCATCAGCTGGTAAGTTTATCAAAAAAAACTAAAGTAAATAGTTGGTACATATAAAAACATTTTAGCTGAAACCGGTTGGGATTTCTCAACTCGTTGGTTCTCACAACGTGGTGACCATAGACATGATATGAAATCAATCAGAACATGGAGTATTGCTCCAGTCGATTTAAACGCTTATCTTTGCATCAATATGAGGATTTTAGCTTCATTTTTTGAAATAAGTGGAGATTTTAAAAAGGTTAAAATTTATTCAGAACAATATGAAAAAATGAAATTAGCGATGAAAAAACTCCATTGGAATGAAACTGATGGCATTTGGTATGATTATGATCTTGAACAAAAAGTTCATTCAAACACTTATTATGTATCAAATGCCCTTCCATTATATTCCAAATGCTTTGACGATGAGGATGATACCACGCCTCACCGGGTATATGAGTATCTTAAACGTGAAGGTACATAATTATTAATTATCATTAAGCGATCATAAGCGAATACTTTATTTGTTTTCAGGAGTCCTTAATTTCACGAAAGGTATTCCAACTTCTCTTGCGTTTACGAGTGAACAACAATGGGATAAAGATAACGCATGGCCGCCTATGGTAAGAAATACCATAGCTATAAGTTAAAATCATGCCAAACATTTAAGGTTCACATGATTATCGAAGGCTTTCGAACTACAGGCGACCCTAAATTGATGGCAGTTGCACAAGAAATGGCCACTCAATGGCTTATTGTTAATTATAAATCATATTCTTCAACATATGCAATGTTTGAAAAGTATAATGTCTCCCTTCTTTCGGATGATGAATGCAGTGCAGGAGGTGGTGGTGAATACGAGGTTGTTAAAATTTATAGTTGATTTAAGTCTAAATTTAAAAGAATTTTTAGGTCCAAAAAGGCTTTGGATGGTCAAACGGGGTCATTCTTGATTTACTCAATTCATATGGTGATAAAATGTCGGCATCAAAAGCTACAATTACGGGAACGACAGCCTGGTTTAACCTTTTGGCTGTTATGAGCTTTTTTATGATTATGCATTTCTAGTTGTTAAAAGTAAAATAACGTAGTTATAATATTGGGATGTTCGGAAAGTCCTGCACCAGATAGAAAAGATATAACAACTTATACATCAAATTGGCTATCCAAAATCATGTTATTTATGAATTTTTGATTTAAAACTTTCAGAATAATTATAAAACACCTTTTAATAGCTAAACATACCATAAAAATAAAAAAAACATTGGTGAAACATTCATTTTTAGCAACATAGCCATGTTGCTCCATCATAGCTAAAGATGACTAAAAAATGCTGATTTCTTCCAAGGATATGAATATATTTTTGTTAATTCGTATGTAAAATTCTTAATTTTAAAGTTTTTTTAGCGATTTAAAGTCAAATTCACATTCTCGCAGGCGAATTAAGAGGGACTTCATTAGACAATTTGCATCTTAATCATTAAATTGCTAAGAACTCCAAAATTATCCAATAGGTTGTTATACCTTTTTCTACCGTCGGAAGCACATTTATTGGGTCTAAAAAAATCAGCAAAACGCCTTATAAAAAGCTTTCACACTCATAGTTAGCCATTCGATTTTATCTGGTGCAGGACTTTCCGAACATCCCAATATTATGCATTTTATAAAAATTTAAACTCTATACTTGAGCCTTGCCTAATAATAATACCAGTGACAAGCAAATGCTTGAAATAAACGAATGTAAAATAAAAAATTCTGTTTTCATTTAATGTTAAACCTATGTAATAAACCAACATTTATTGTAAAACAAATTTATCAATAACAAAACTTACACCAAACAACAAAAATAAAATTAAATCATTCGTCCGAGCAAATTGTTGATTTCTTCTTCGCGGTAACCATAATCACCACCTTCGACGAAATGGTTAGCTTTCTTAGTGAAACCACCAAGAGGATTGCTAAGCTTGAAAGGCCATAAGAAGTTAGTTGCTTGTTTGAAGTTCTTTCCAACAGTGAAAATTTCATGAATGATGTCTTCAGTACAGATGAGATTGTGTTGACCAAGACGCTCTTCAATGATAGCATTGTCGGTGATAGGAATTCTTTGACCATCAACTTTGACATATCCACGTTTGTAAACAAGATCACGAACAGTTTTTTGGCTAGGATAACCCCATGCAATGTAAGGATCAGCAATACGGAGCATAGCAATAGTAGCTTTGTTAAGTTTTACAAAAACACCATTGTTGATTTGTCTCAAACGCAAAAGTTGCAAAACTTTACGTGGACGAGGATGAAGTTTGTTGATACCACGAATACGAACAACAAAAGCGAGTCTGGGTTCATCAGGAACATAGAAGTTTCCAACTTTCTTAGCACTTCGACGAAGGTTAAGTTCAGCACGTTGCTTTTTTCGGTATTCAGTAATGTATTTTTCAGCACGCTTGAAGATTTCTCCTCTACGAGCTTTGTGAATCTGAAAAACAATAAAAAACAAATATATATTTAAGTTGGGAAAAAACATTAACTTACAGCTTTAGCTTTAGATGCAGCAAGAACAGCTCGTTCACGGATGGTGGCGCGAAGCTTTCGCTTCTTGAGGATTGTTTCAGGAACAGAAGCAAGTTGTTTTGTCTCAGCCATATTGTCTACCCTGAAAAATATAAATTTAACAGAAGCTTTTTTTCATAAATTAAACAAAGGATCGCGAGAAAAAGGGCTAAAGATGAAACGAAAGATGGCTAAGGTTTAAAAATATATGTAAGTAAATTTTCAATTCAAAAAAATTTATTCAATCAAAGACAGCTTTGGGAAACAGCATGCAACGAAAAAAAAGTAAGGAGCACTTTGCTACGTGCCTGATTATACGGTATGTTCCACTCGAGAACTAAACATGCGGAAAAGTTCAAAATCAGCCGTCGCTAATCTGATTTTATTATAAAAAGTTTCATAAAATATTTACGTACGTGTTTTATATTTTTTTTAAAGCAATCTTATAGGACACATTAATTTTTAGCAAATTAAATCTTTCTTCTTCTAAGTGCGCTACTTGTTGGCAAATTTGCGACTATTGCTTCTCAATCCAAAAAAAGCAAAAACATGAAAGAAAAATTTGCAAGAAAGCCTTTTTAGTGGAAAGAAAATTTGGTTTTTTTATTGCATGGAAAGCGGTAATTAGCGTTGGTTAACTTGGTCACACTCTAAGGCATTTGGAAAATTTTGGAAAGGATTAAAAGATCTAAAACGAAGGTAATGCAAAGGTAATCATTATTTTGCCTTGTGAATTTGGAAATTCCTGGAACATTTTATGATAATTTTTTATTAAAAACATTAAAGGAGTATAATGCTCTTAGATATCGCTGAAATGGTGGCAGTATGAGATCATTTGTCTCGGAAAATATGATCTCATGATTAATGCTAAAACAAGGTGCTCGAATAATTAGCAAAAGGGACACATATTTTTTTGATAGATAAACGAAAAATCAAATTTTATTTAAAGTTAACAAAAGAGCTTATGCTGTTTTATTTCAGAAAAATAATTAAAATATGTTTATTATTATAAACTACTGAGCAAAAACAATATATGTGTAAGACATTAGCTGGCGGGTTGAAGACCAGCTTTATATCTAGTACATTATTATTACTTGTAAGATAAATCATGCAATGGAAAGCAAAACAAAATGTAAGCAATCAGAATATTGTCTCTTCTTTGACTAATTTAATCAAAAACGTATAAAGGCATAACAGAAGATTTTTGCCATAAACAGATAAACCCATTTTTCTGATTTATGATGATCCATCAAGAAGGTTTAATGAAGTACATAAAAGTTTCATTTCTTGCTCTGTTTTTTTTTTCTTCAAATTTTGAATATATTTTTATCCCAAAAGCATGTCTTTTTTTTGATATATAATCTTCATTTTTTGTGTGTTTGTTTACGCACAATGTCTGCCTGTTTTTCCTTTTATGAATAAAAAAAAGAGTCATCATCCATTTTTCAATAATAAAAATAAAATGATATTTCTCTGGATCAAATTGCCTTCAATCTTTTTATTTTTAAATATGCCTGTATGTAAAATTCTTACCGCGACTTTGCCTGCGAGAGTGGAAGCGATCAATTTGTTTGTTGGTTGCTGGCTGACGTGGTTGTGTCGCGTGCTCTGATTCGTTTTTTCTTTTCTTCGATAGTTATACGCATTTGTTTTAAACTGAAATCAAGCTGTATTTTCAATTGTTATAATGGGATCTCGTGATGATGAATACGACTACTTGTTCAAGGGTGAGTTATCTTTACCATAATTGAGAGTTTATGGAAATGTTTGTTTTGTACAAACTGTAAATTTGTTTTGGTATATAAGTCTTTCGAAACTTTTTTTTTATTTGTAAGCATTCTTCATGCTTTGAAAAATAAAAGGCTAGAAAGTTTACTGAAAAGCTTGTTCATACACAAATTTGTAATTTTCATTTTGATAATATTTCTTTGATTTTCAGTTGTTTTGATCGGTGATTCGGGTGTCGGAAAGTCCAACTTGCTATCCAGATTTACACGCAATGAATTCAATTTGGAATCGAAATCTACTATTGGTGTTGAATTTGCCACCAGAAGCATTCAAGTAAGCTTTGTTACATTCCTGTTTTGAAATGATCATTTTCACTTTTTGATGATTCACCTTTTTATTGATTTTCTGATGAAATTTCTCATATTTTAGTTGGAAGGAAAAACAGTCAAAGCTCAAATTTGGGATACAGCTGGTCAAGAACGTTACCGTGCAATAACTTCTGCTTATTATCGTGGTGCTGTCGGTGCTCTTCTTGTTTATGTAAGTTGTTTTTTTACTTCATCTTCCCCGATTTGATTAATTTTATCCATATTATTTTCAGGATATTGCCAAGCATGTCACTTATGAAAATGTTGAACGCTGGTTAAAGGAATTGCGTGACCATGCTGATCAAAATATTGTTATTATGCTGGTAGGAAACAAAAGTGACTTACGACATTTGCGAGCTGTTCCGACTGATGAAGCTAAAGCCTATGCTGAAAAGAATCAACTATCATTTATTGAAACATCTGCTTTGGATTCAACAAACGTCGAAACTGCTTTTACAAATATCTTGACAGAAATTTATAAGTCTGTTAGTAAACGTCAATTTGGTCCTGATCGAACTCTTCCACTCAATACTGGCACTAATATAACTATTCAGCCAACAAACAACGATGCACAAAATAAAAAGCAATGCTGCGGTAACTTGTGAATTTTTGTGGTAACTTTTGTATTCGCTTAATTCCGCTTCTGTGTATTTTATCTGTTCTTTGTTTTTATCTAATACTAAATTATTATTATTTTATTTTGTAAAATGCGGAAAATAAAATTCATATCGTTTAACATTTTTTTGTGTGCTTAATCGTGGAAAAGAAATAAGTTTGAAAAAGGGTGAGTTTTCTCATTCATTTTATGAAAAACTAAGGTTGGGAGAAGCTTAAAGTGAAGGAGAAGTGATTGCTTCCACATAAAAAAAATAGCTGGAGAAGAGCATTATTTTACAGAACCATTAGCTTTGGGAATTGTCAGTTATTGTACTGGGACTAATTATAATTGATTGTTACGTTAACATCATACTTCTGAATGCATCTCATTTCAAATTCTACAACCTGCTGATGTTGTTTAACCATCATGTATTTCTCAATCTGTTTGTTTGCCTCATCTTCCAACTCGAATCTTGTTAAAATCATAAATATTTCTATTTAACCAATAAATTTAAATCTTACTCAAATTTTTCATGCTTTATGTGTTTGTTTTGTAGCAAATATCGAAATTTTATTTTGTTATGACTCTATTCTTGTTTACACCTCTTACCATTTTTCCTTTATAACAATTATATTTGATTTTGTGTTTAAAGCTAATGGTACCATCAATTGATAAAATTATTTTGTTTTAAAGCTTCAAGAGTTAGGATCTCATCTTTCTCGCTATAAACTTACGACTACTTGGTATATACAAAATCTGTTCTTGTTGCAAGATTTGAAGAGGTAAGCTTTATTTTTGGTTTTTACATTTTGCAAAGGCGTTTACATATAAATTATGATTTTTGAAAAATAAATTGTGAATAATGCATATAACATTCTTGTTCGTCTTTATGCTGACTAAAACCATTTGGGGCTGGTGTATGAGCTGAAGAGGTAATAAGTGAATATCCATTTGCTGCTAAATAATCAAAAGCTTGTTCCAAAAATGTATGCTTAAGATACACTCGACTTGTGTATCTATCTTCACCCATATCACCATCTCTTCCTTGATTTAATGTATCTCCAAACACTTGTCTACATTCAGACATTTTACCATTCACTAAAATTCTATGAATTTTTCGAAAGTTTACATCTCCTGAAAATCCTTGTTTGCCAAAAGTTAAGGTTCCATGATAAGCTATAAGAATAGTGCTTGGAAGAGTATTTGTTGGAGCTAATTCAATTGCAATTTTTTCTAAAGCATCCAAATTCCAATATCGTATTTCTTCGATGAGATGTTTCCAATTATTAAAATCATCCGGAAGAATAAATTTTTCTTCAGGATGCCGCATAGCATTTATAATATGTCGAATTAAAGTTCCATCCCTTTCAAGGCAATTAATTTTGATTATTTCATTTGGAGTTTGTTTTCTTTCTTCCTCATGAAATAAAGTAACGAATAAGCATTCTGGGTATTTTGTAATAACTTTGTGAGTAGTTTGAATCCTTTTATTTGAAGCACACAATAACAAAACAATTTCATCCATGTAATATTTCTGAAAATAAAAAAACAAAATTTTAGCTCTTGAAATGAAAGTTAACGCAACGACTTAAAGTTTGTGAATTATTTATTTTCGAATAACACAACGTAGAAGATGAAAAAACGAAGCTTAAGATGCCTGAAGCAATTTTTCTTAAACAAACAACATGCAACGATAATTTCTTGGGGTTAAAATGTAATAACGGGTAGAATGGTTTTTTTCTTTTAAAAGCGTGGCTTCCGGCAATGCACTTCAAAACTTTTTCGTAAGCTCTTTATTTGTAATGGTAAAAATGTCTATGACATGCTTTCCCTTAAGTTAGCATTGTTCTTCCCTGTTTTTCTTTCTAAAGAGAAAAGAAGGATAGCAAAAATGTTAGTAGACAAAAAAATTCGATGCTTGTGAGGCTCTTGTTTAAAAGACTGCATGTGGACATGCTTTCCCATTTTTACCCTCAAAAAATAATAAATTTACCAATATAAAAGACGCAAAACTAAAAATAAAGGTTAACTAAACTATTTTTTTTTTTTTGAAGGACCTGAGGAAAGGGATAAGGGTTTTGACATCATTTAATATTTAGTTAAAACATCTTCTAATACATACATCTACTGAAAATTCAATGACAACTATGAATACAACAACTATGGAAAGGCAAAATAATGATGGCGTCGCAGCTGCTGTTTCTAAAGATGAAACCGGAAAGACCAAAAAAGAGGCTGCCCGAGAAAATGGTAATTCTTTTTGCTTGTTTGATGTTTTTTTATGAAAAGGGGTTAGGGAGATGGAAAAGAAGACAAAGAAGTTATCCTAGTTGTATGCATCGATCGGAAAGCAGTAGCTGACGATTTTTCTTTCAATGCAGTTGACTATCAAAATTTGAAAGACGTACATTTATCTTCTATGATGCCTCCAGAGAATTTAAACAATTCGTTTTATTACGTTGAAAACATTTATCAACACTAAAAATTTAGGGATTTTAAAATGTATTGGGACATTGTAGATATAGTCTAGGGGAATTCAAACTTACAGTAACTCCCAGTTTAAACGTATTCACAACGTAACCAAAGAAGATGAGGTTATGATCATTCAACAGCCGGCTTTGAGCAACATCCACAAAGACGCAAAAATGCTTATTTATGGTTGCTTGCTTACACAGTTCATAGCTCGAGCCGCCATTATCATAATCACCCTTACACTTCTGCTGGATACAATTTCACATGTGCTTCTGTAAGCAAATTATATTTCGTCTGCTAATCCGACAAATTTACAAAATTAGCTTTAAAATGGAACAACTTCAAATTCTGATTCTTGGAATCATCACCATCAACCAAACTCCTCCCTTTAATTTAAAATGAAATTCATGATGATATCAACCAATATCATGATAATTAACTTTAATTTATTGTTAATTTTGTATTTGGTTTGAATCTATTTGATCCTTTTGTTATACTGCTTTGATGAAATTAATTTTATTTTCAATGCTTTCTTTGGACATGGAAAATTACATACAAATATAAAGCTATGTATACATATAAATTGTGAACCGGAAAAAAAGCCGGGAGCGACTTGAAAATGGTTGCCGCGGAACGAATACTTTAAAAGGAGGCAATTTGATTAGAACTTTTTAATATAATATTGGCACAACAAATAATAAAAAAGCGTGACTAGAACCAGATGCTCATCCACATCAATTGGGGAAAAAATAAAAAATAAAATAATAAGTAGGGAAATGAATTATGCAAAATATTTGCGATTTCTTCCTAATCCAGTATTTGCCGTCGTTGTTGATGTAGGTCTTCGAGTTTCATATCGACAAGCATTTAATACAGAAGTTGGAGTTATAGTTGTTGTTGTGTAAGGACGTTGTTGAGAAATTGCTCTACTTCCATATTGACGCCGAAAAAGTGGCAATCTTGTTGGAGATGAAGCATTTTTCAACAATGTATTTGTTGTTGTACCAACTGAAGGTGTTCGCGATCGACTAAGTGTTGATGAAAGCGTTGACGTCGTATTTGGAACTGGAATTCTTGAACGTCGCATACTGGCTGAAGGTGAAGTTGTTGACGAAATTTGAGATGGTGATGGACTTGGAGCCGCGCGTGGTGAAGGTGTTGATGGTTGTGATGATGGTGGAAGTTCCACATCCACTTGAAGAGTTGTTGGCCTTTCCGGGGAAGGCTTCTCTTTCATTGGAGATGAAACAGGCTCAATCGAAGTTTCTGAGATTTCATTATAAAGCTTTGATGGAATTGAAGAGGATTTTGGAACTCTGCTGTCTGATGCAATTTTTGAAGCGGATCCCCATGTTGATGATTCAGTTCCAACGCCTGAATCACCTCGATCCCTATTTCTATTTGGTCTTTGCTCAATAACTGAAAGAAGTTCCAAACTTTCGATAAGTCGCCAAAATAGGCTTCGATAAGCTGAATTTGCTTTTAACATAAATGCATTTTCATCGTAAAGTCGAGAAAGAACATTTTCTTTTAATACAGCATACGAAAGCCAACCATCAAGGGCACGCAATCTGGAAAAAACAACAATGAATCATTTTGAAAATGACTAACTATTTTTTAAATATCAATGATGATTGAAAAATGAAACAAAAGATTTGTGGTTTAAAAAAATGATGACCATTAAAATGGTCAATAAAAATATCAAAAGCTATTTTGAATTTAAAAAAAAATTTACCTAAGCAATTCTTTAGTAAAATGCTGTGAGCGAGAATTTTTTGGCTTCTCGCTAGCTTCTAATTCTTTAACAACATGAATTATTCCTTGTCCAGATGTTGCAGGGCCAGGAATGGTGATGGTTTTAATCATATCCCATGATGATAAGCTTTGATTCAAACCATCAGCGATTAAAGATTCAAATGCAATGCATAATTTATTTGATGCTGAACCCCGAACAACTTCCGCCACTCCTTCAACAAAATTTTCAACTAACGCTTGCTTTGTTTTATAAGCCGGCAATCCAATAATTGACAATTCTTTTGCATGAAGTTTTAATTTTGAACTTAAACATAATCGTGATTTTGGTGTTGGTGAAGAAGATGAGGTTGGAGGATTAATAAGTGATTGAGTTTGACATTCGCAGTTATAATTCTTTCGACTCCTTGATGATCCACCCAAACCGCTATCAATTGTGGTATCTTTTGATGATAAGTAATGACTTGAGGATCTTGGAATAGAAGATGTTGTTGGTTTTGTTGTTGCAAAAATGGATGACGGCTTCCTGTCTGTTGGATTTGTGGATCCCGTAAGTAAATGAGTATTACTTTTAAAGAATGAGCATGCATCAACAACATGTCTAAAATTTAAAAAATATATTATTTTTTTGTCTTTGAAATAAAGATGAATCAACGTATTGGTTTACAGTAGCCTAATTTTTTAGGTAGCTAAAGTTCAATTTTAAGTTTCACACTATTGTTGACGTTATTTAGCATCCTAAAGCAATTATAATTGATAGCATCAAATGTTCTCACTATTTTTGTTTCCCATAATATTTGGTTGAGTGATGCATGAAAACGAGAAAACAATTTTCAAAATAATATTAGTTAGCTATCAACAAAAAAAATGTGTCAAAAACAGGTGTCTTTTATTGCACTTGAGTTTTCAGCATTAACCTTTTTGTTAAAAAAAATTCTACTGTCTTTTTTGCCTTTGAATTTCTCTACTTTTCCCTCCATCTCATTTTTGTCGAGTAATTAATTGATATATTATTCATCTTCTTTATAAAAAAAGAGACATTTAATTAAAAGCAGAAAAAAAGAGTAGAGTAGTTTACAATTCAATGCACATAGCTCTCATTATGCATCATCCTTTACCCTATGTTGACATTTTTTTGGGTTCTAAAATAATTCGAGAGAATGCAATAATGCTTGCATTTTTTTGTTTGTATGTTTGAACACCCGCGAAGGTGCATGTTCAAGCGGAAATAAATAAGCAGATAAAAAGCAGAATGTTGACAGTTTTTTTTCTTGAAAAAGCAATAACACACACGCACGGGATTTTTTTTATTGATGGAGTAGCAACCCATCAAAAAATATTTCCAAATAAAAATGCCAATGTTCAGAAGAGGAAAAAATGTGAGAAACAAATGTATTTGTTTTAAAGAAAAAATCTTACTTTGGAAGAAGCATTGCCAATGAAGACCAATCTTCAATATGTGATGGACCAGATAAAGCACTGCTTAAACCAGAATCAGGGATGGAAAATTCCGACATTTTTTCATTAAAATGTTTATCATCGAGATCGGCAAGATGGGATTTTTTAGTTTGATGTAAGATATCATCCAATGATGGAATATGAAACGGGCCAGGTTGTTGCTGACAAAATGAGGGAACCTACAAAAAAAACATTTTGTTTTTTTAACGCAATTAAAAAAGTAGTGGGTAAAAACAGAAAATCTTAATCAATTATCAGAAGGTGTAAGAAAATGTTGTTTAAAAAAGTTCGTTATTCTTGTTTTATACGATGGTGCCTGTCGTCTAAGACGATTAGCGACTCCTTTTTGTTTAAAAAAAACGGTCTTAACAAAACCAGTTGAATGTGCAAGGAAAAAAAGTAAAAAGAACAAAAAGAAAATAAAGTCGTTTTCAATCAATACTTTGTAGTAACACAGAAAAAAGAAGCAAAAGGTTATGGTTGATGCTGATGAATCAGAAAATAATCATGAAATATGGAAAAAAATATAAATCTCACCTCAAATGGCAAAGAGAGAAATTTGAGATCAGGAGCATTTTCGTTTAAAGGTGTAGGCTCGATTCCACTATCATCTCTAGGGATTAAAGAAGAAGTGCCACCACCAAGATCGGCAAAAGTTCGTCGAGGTGGCTTAAGTGGTGGAACAATTCCAGGTGCCACAGTTAAACCCGTGACTGAAGTTGTAGTTGGTCGACGACATCGTTGAATTCCAGCTGTGGATTCAGGAATAAATCCAATTTCATTATCATTCACATCAAGATATCTACCATTTCCGAGATAAGTTTCGGAATATTCATAATCGGTTGGTTGTCTTTCAACAAAATTTGCAACCAATGATGCTGGCCTATGTTGTTGAGTTGTTGAAGAATGTGAAGTGCTTTGTGGACGTTGACATAATTCTGGTAGCGAAATAGTTTTATCATCAAATGGTTCCGTGGATTTTATTCGACCCCATGTGGTTAAATTGGAACTTGTTGGTTCAGTGGTAGCGGAAGCTGGGGATAACAATGATGGAGCAGGTGCTTCCGCTCCCGAGCTAACATCTTCATCGGGAGAATTTCCAATGCATGAAGTTGTCCATTGACCGCTATCTTCAAATGTTAATTTATAATCATTTTTATTTGTTTCACATCTTCGGTGAAGTTGATTCATGTCCAAAGAATCCGTTGAAATAAGGTTGGTATCCAACGCCATACTGGCAAAAATTGATTGCTCAATCGTGGATGATTCAAATTCCAATTGAGCCACATTTTCATCAATACATAATTCATTTCCGTGTAATTTTAATGAATAGAGTTCCACCATGTTTATGCAATACAAAAAATAACGAAAAATAATAATACACAACAACGTCAAATAGAGTTTACGCTTATTTTATTCAAAGTTGAAGAAAATTTCGAAATCTCGGCGTCTATTATTAAATGAATGGCATAAAAGCCAATGGCATTGCCTCCGTTTTCCTTACAAGGAAGCAGCAGAGATGTTAAAAATTCAATAACAAAAAAGAAGAGAAGGAATTTGAATAATGCGGCCGGACGTTGTGGGTAGCGTAGCGGCTGACTCGAAAAGAGAAAAAGACACAACAGCAGCGACAACAAGCGAAGGGGTTTTCTTCTTGCACAAACTCGCTAGCAAAATCGATTGAAAGGCGGAGACTAACAACAACACACACATGACCGACAAACAACATACATAATGTTAGGGTGAAGAAGAAGAAAAAAAGATTGCATACTTTTTTTTACAGCTGATAGAATGAATGCAATGGAAGGCGACAGACACATACACACTTTCTTTTTGTTACAACTCCCCAATTGACTCTCAAGAGTTTAGTTGGCGCAGTTTATAGGCTGCCACTAAAAGAAAAAAATGAGAAAAAAGCCGTTGTCATCGTTGTTGATGAAAAATATCTTTAAAGCTGCCTCGGGGGAGTTGGATGAGCACGAGTATGGATGGATGGATGGATGGAGGAAAAAAGTAGCAGCTGACATAGAAGCAGAGTATAGTAGAACCATAAACTTTTGTTGCTTACGTTTCTTCTTTTTCGATTTTTTGTCTTGTTTCTGCTGGTTGAATGTGCCATAGGTTTATAAAATGCCACAGGCTGCTGTCAAAATGGAAATTTGAAAGCTGTTTCAAAAACCGATTGGGAGATTTTTTCTCTTTCTCTCTTTTGCCACAATGAGGGAAAGCTTTTTATTTTTGTTTCCGTAAAAAAAAGAAGCAGGCATCACGAAAGGAAATACTAAAGCTTCTAAGATGATGAACGATGATAAACAAAAAGCGCACGCAAAATAAATATGAGAAAGCACGGTTTGGAAGACGTAATTCGAGAAAAAAGGTCATCGTCATTTTAATAATTGAACAAAACAAGCTCACGAAAACTCCGGAAAGAAGAGATTGATTGGACTTGTTTTTTTTTCCTTTACATTTTGATCAAAGCTAAACGAGGTTCTTTAAGTTGTATTCTTTAAAACGTGTCAAAAAAAATTGGCAAAAGCTTATTTTTTCTCATCGAAGCAGATTGCATTTGTTTTTGATTTGTGGGTGCTTAAAGTTGTCGTCTTTTTTCTTCTTCAATTTCTCTTTATTCCATTTTTTTACCTTCAAGTTATGGTGATGACTTAATGGTCAAAAAAGCTTGTTGCTGACCATTGACTCGGCCGATGATGACAGCTCGTCATCGATCTTCTCATAAAAAAGCACTCATTTGTCCATCTTTTTTTTTCAATCTCTTCTTGCATCAGTTGCATTTTCACAACCCTCTTAAATGGGGCTTCTTTAAAATGTTTCAAGAGTCATCTTATTTTAGAAATGAAAGTATATCAACAAAAATGGGGCTAAATTCATTACAATTATGAAAGCTTCGACCTTTTCCCAAACTACACAACTAGTAGTGAGAAAAAAAAACTGTCATTTACAATATAACCGTCAATGATTCCGGTATAAAAACTACGGAATATAAACTAGCCATTTCCTACCAATTAAAAATAGCAGCCGTTGCTGATGAAAAAAAAAACTTGTCAAAAACCCAAATGCAGTTGTTTATCCAACACATTTCTACCGTATCGTTTTGGAGCTGACAAGGAAGAAAAAAAGCTAGTTAGAAACACATCCTAATGACAAGTAAAAAATCTTTAACTAACTCTTTTCTCGATTTATCAGTGTAAACAAAAAAAGAAGGGTTTTTTTCGTGCAATTTTCATTCTTATCGGACAGAAAACAAGGTTGTATATGAAATTTGATATTCATTTTCTTCCGTATCCGTCAAAACCTTGATAATAAAGACTTCCTACTGTGTCACCCACTGCATTTTAAAAATAAGAAAACCGCAATTGTCGCCTGTCATATTTTATTCATATTCTTTTCAAATGATTGGCAAAAATGAAATGTGATTTTGCTTCTTTTCTTTAACGTGTGTTTGTATCTCGAAAAATAAAAAGCAACAACAACAACTTTGCATTTTTGTTTTACTTCAAAGCTTGGTCTCTCTCTTCCTGTCTTACAAGTAATACGTGGATGGAGCACGTGTATAAATTAACAAATTTATCCTAAATGTGATAAATGAGTCCATTAAACAACATTCGTATTTTAAAAAGTTTTAAGAAATTGATTTTCACAAAACTTTCATAAACAAAATTAATTATTACAAGATAGAATCAATCTCACAAAGAAATCATTTCAATATAGCATAAAACGCCAAACAATAATTACGCAATGTTGCAAAATTTTCAATAACAGCTTTGAAGAAACATATAAAGTTCAAAGTTTTTTTCATAGTGTCTTTCGTTATTTATTTTTTTATTTTAAAATGGAAATTAGTTTAAACTATTTACAGGTTAATATGGCTGAAGGTCTTCCAATTAAATCTGCTTGGGGACGTAATAAACCACAAAATGATCTTGAATTAGAACGTTCTCCTGTTGCTAAATTCGCCGAAATTATGTCTGAAGAACTTGCAACCCAAATGCAAGAGGTTTCTTAACATTTTACATTATTTTTTGTTTATTTTATATAAATGTTTCAGGTTGATTTACAAGAGGAAGCTCGAGAAAATGCCGAAATTGAACAAATGCTCAAACAATCGGGCTTTGAAATCATTTCATCAACAGAAACAGATGAACCTGATACATCACGTGATTTGGAATTAGCCTTACAACTTTCTGAAGAACCTGATTGCTCAGTTGATGAATTTCTTGCTAAACAAATGCAAAGAGAATTAGATAGAGAAGTATTATCCATTTAACAAATTGAATCACGATCTTTAATGGTAGTATATTTTCAGCAAGAGCTACAATCACAATTCGAAAAAACAAAAGCCAATGGAGGCGTTGCTAAAGCTATTGTTGGTCATGATCCTTACCATTATTTCCATGAAGAGGAGGAAGAAAAGGAGGATAGCGAAGATGATGATGAAGAATTTAGAGAAATGGCAACAAATATGCTTTACAGTAAGATTTTTGTTTTTAAAAAACTTATTTTTTACTATATGTCATTTCTTGTAGATTATGAACAACCGAATTTTCCTGCTTGTGGATTTCGTAAAGATACTTCTGGTAGTGGCATCATAACAAAGCATGATAAAGAGATTACTGCTGCTAAAAATTGTGAACGTGCAATGCATTTTCCTGTTCAAAGTAAACTACATTTGATATATTTATTCACATTTATTTTACTTGTTTTTTAGTTCAAACTGGGGATGTTACTGGAGAAAAATTAAATAACAAAGTTTTTAATCATCTCAAAACTCATTTGAAGTTGGAAAGCAAAAAGCAAGCTCGATTAAAAGATAAGGATGAAAAGGCCACTTCTGAAGCAAATGTCGATGCGCAAACACGTTTAATTTTGTTCAAATGGATCAATTCTGAAGAAATCGACCGAGTTGACGAAGTTATCGCAACAGGAAAAGAATCCGCTGTACTTCATGCAAGTCGGGGTCTTGGAACTTCAACCGCTGAACACTATGCTATCAAAGTTTATAAAATGACATTGGACAATTTTAAGAATCGTGTTGCTTATGTTAAAGATGATTTTCGATTCAAAAATCCACGACGTGTTATGAAAGTTTGGGCTGAAAAAGAATTCCTTAATTTGAAACGGTAATTATAATATATATGCATCCTAAAGAAATCCCTTTATCATAATTATTTTTAGGCTTAACCGTGCTGAAATTCGTTGTCCACGTCCGATTGAATTGAAAAAACACGTTCTTTTAATGTCCATGATTGGCGATGAAGAAGCCGCTCCGCGTTTAAAAAATGTTGCATGGGGAGAAGATGAAGATTTAAAAATTAAAGCTTATGAACAAGTTCAAGAAGTAATCTCTTTTATATTTAAATAATTTCTTTCATTTTTGTTTTTTAGATTATGATACGAATGTTTAAAGAATGTAAGCTCGTTCATGGTGATCTTAGTGAATTCAATCTTCTCTATCATGGTGAAGATGTTTTTGTAATTGATGTTGCACAAGCTGTTGATATCAGTCATCCTCATTCACTTGTCTTCTTAGTACGTGATATTGAAAACGTCTTGAATTTCTTCCATAAAATTGATACACCAAATTTGCCGACACCTACAAACCTCTTTAACACTATTACAAATTTGGAAATGGTTGAAGGAAAAAATCTTCTTGTTCAGGTTCGCTTCAAATATTCTTATTTTTATATTTTTATCGATAACCGTTAACGTTTTAGGTTGATACATTTGAAATTGAAAACCGCAATCAAACTCATAAACGTGACAAGGCAAGGCCAGCAGATTCTGAATTCCACAAGTATGAAGAAGAACGAACAATCTATTCAAGTTCACCAGCTCATGATTACAACTAGAATTGTAAAATAATTCGATGTTTTTTTAATTTTGTTTTCGTTTTGTAAATATTAATCAAAAGTGTTTTTATCTATGATTTTAATATTATTAAATGTTTATACAAAACGAATAAAAAAGTTTTAAAATTTTTTGTTATTTGGTTCAATGACAGTAAACAATTATTAATCAATGAAGAAGTGCAGCTCAAAATAAATTATTGGCTTTATGCTCTCATTATATACATTCAACTTCTCCTCCAAAAATAGCTTTTTTTATTGAAATCGTTTTTTAAGACAATTAAATGTTATCTTGAAATTCTATAAAAATAAAAATTATCGTTCGTATTAGCTTTTGGTATTCAATTTTTTTTAACAGCATTAAAGTCCTTTTGTAAGCTTTTTAGGTTAGTAATATTTTGAATCATAAACTCTTTTCAATCGAAACACAGCAATACTCCTTGCTTCTTTTTTTCTCTTATAAATCCCTTTAATCTAATGTGCTTATGAACAATTTCCGCGGTAGACAATCAATTGCAAGGATTTGTTTTAAAAACTGTATTTAGATCTTAATTTATAATACAAACAAAAAATGGCTGATGATGAAGAATATGTTGCAGACGACAATGATGATAATGACTATGCCGACGATGATGAAATGGCCGACGATGTTGATCTTGAAGCACCTGAGGATGAAAGAGAAAATGTTCAATTAGTTGAGGTAATTTTTTTATACTTGGATAATGTATTATAAATAAGCTATTTAGCCAACAGAAATGGTTGCTGCTCAAGAACGAGTTACAACTCCATTTATGACAAAATATGAACGAGCAAGAGTTTTGGGTACACGGGCTCTTCAAATTGCCATGGGTGCACCTGTTATGGTTGAACTTGAGGGTGAAACGGATCCACTTGAAATAGCTCGAAAAGAATTGAAAGAACAAAAAGTTCCTATTATCATTCGCCGATATCTTCCCGATTCAAGCTACGAAGATTGGTCAGTTGAAGAATTACATGTTACTGATTGGTAGCTTCTCTTGCTTGGTTGTTTTTTTTTCTACCTTTGATACTCACATTTTTTGTTAATTTTTTTTTAAATAAATTTATGAATGAAACGTTTTTATTTACAAGTTTTTAGAAAAATAATCAACATAGCAAAACTTTTATATTAGTATTATTTACACTGGATAAATACAAAATCATTATTTTTTTTCTAAAATAGTTTCGCATCTTTCTTCAGAGTCGTTTGTTTCCATTTCGGTAAAGCATAAAAAATGTTTCTTTCCATTTTGAAAACTTTCTTGAAATCATCGTCATCTAAAAACTTTTCTAATCTTTTTGTATCACATCCCCGAGGCAGCTTTCTTTCTAACACTTCTTCGAGAGGTCGATATTTTATTCTTTCATTTAACAAAATAGCAAGATCTTGAGGTTCTTCAGGCTCAAATTCATCATCAAAACTGAAAGTAGGAGGATACTGTGACCATGAAGGAAATAAAGCTTTGAATTCATTTGGTTCTTTTCCTTTACAAATTACAGTAGCAGGTTTATCGATACGGTTCTTTGATTTCCAATACTTTGAAGCAACTTGAAGGTGGAAAGTTGTTACCAAATTTTCAGTCCATACCCATAAATAATTTCCTTGATCCACTACTAGAGTATCTCTTAAATCAGTTTGTCGAAATGTGAAATTAACTGTCCTTTCAAATTGGGGGGATAGAAGTTGTTCACCTTCGGTATCAAAAAGTCGAAAGATTCGAGGTGCACGTCTCCAATCAAATGGTTCTGCCGTTGAAAAAGGGGTGGAAGAAGAAAGCGATAAAGGAAAATCATGAAGTTGAGCAATTGTTTCAGCAAGCTTATTTGCACCTTTTATAATTTGCTTTGTCGTAAGCTTGCCATTCCATAATGAAACATTTTTTGAAGAAGGGTCAACAAAAATGTAAGAAGCTTGAATTCGAAGTTTAATATCGTTCACATCTTCTATCTCTTCAGCATAAAAATAATTGTCAGTTGAGCCATGAACAATATAAATTCTTTGGTCCGAAGAGTTAGCTGAATCAGATGAAGATATTATCATTTTTCCATCAAAAAGATTCAAGAATAATAGTCCTTGAGCTCCTTGTTCAATTAAAATATGTTCACGACGATCTTTGTCCAACTTTCGCAAAGCCAATGCTAAAGAGCCTCGTGATTTCTTTGATGATTTTTTTCCAAACCAATAAAAATAAGCAGCTCTTTGACGACCTGTCTCTTTTTGAAGCCCAGGAGTTCCATCTAATTTTCGAATACCTGAAAACTAAATTTGAGAGGAACGTTCTGGGATTTTTTTTTAAATATTACCAGTTCTTTCAACTCGATAAAGCCATTTAATAACATAGCATTCACGATCAAAAAATTCAGACAATTTTTCCATTTCTTCCAACACTTCGCCGTTTAATCGAAAGTAATGCAATCCTTCGGTAAAAATATTTTTATCGTCTGGTCTTAGGATAGTTTCTTCTAGTTCGAGTACTTGTTCATAAGGTTCTTCGTTAGCAAGTCTTTCAGCAAGCTTTTCAATAAGTTCATCTTCGTCTTTTAAAAGATTTTCAAGGCCGCACATTGGTAATGGTGAAATTTTGCCTGATTTTTTTTGAGCAAAAATAAATCTTTCTGTCTTAAATTTCGGGGTTTTTGGTGTTTTCACTGCAGGTTCTGGTAATGAATCAAAGAATTTAAATCGAAACAAACAATCCGGAAGTCCTTCAGTAAACTTTCGAATCAAAATCCAATCAGGTCGAACAGAAAAATCACCTTCAGGTTCAGAAGCAACGATTACAGAATGTGGAATAGGCGTATCACGCTTAAAAGCCATGGTTAAAATAAAAAAGGAAGATAGAATGTTTGTTACCAATTTTTCAGCAAAATCCATCGCAGGTTTGCTTCCAAGACGGTCAGAATCATGTCCAAGAAAAACATAAATTTCAGAACCGAAATCAAAAACCAAAATCTCAAAAGCAAATTATATTTTTTTTTATTCATTTCCAACTAGTTTTTTAATTATGATAGAAAAATTTTACATTAAAGTCAATCGATGCTCCATTGTTAAAAATTTAAAAGCCTACAACTAACCTTAGAAGAGTTCAAAATGCTGCCATGTGGAATTTCATTTCTTAGCACTGCATTACCATTACCCGATGAATCCATTTCGTATACAACATTGGTTATTTTAGCAGCATCCTCAAAAAAGTCTTCACTTTCAGGATCAATAAACTTTTCAAGTTCCTCTGGTATTTTCCGAATTTGCTGTTTGTCACCAAGTAAATTCCAAAAAGTTTCTTCAGAACGGGGTTCTTCTTTAACGAGTTCAAATTTAGTGGCAGAGCAAGCAAGGTCACGACTTGTTATAACTGAATGAGCGATTTGTTTTGATTTTGCTTTTTCAATCAAACTCGAAAATTCTCCTTCAAAAATGAAAAGTCTTGTTGAAGTGACAAGGACGAAAGTGGCGCAATCATGGATTGAAGTTGATCGAGGAGCAACAAGTCGTATATCCACGTATTTTGAGCCTAAAATAAATAGAATATTATGTTAAGGTTAGATTAAACAAAAACAACCTTTGCATCGAATAAGCATTACATCAGGATATGGTCTTTTAAGATTTGGTTTCTTTAAAGGAATTCCAAGGTTTTTTAAACCAAGTTTCGGGGTTCTATCTTCATTAATTCTTGGTGAAAATGGTTGCTTAGCAGGAGGCTCTTTGTAATCTTCATTATTTTCTTTATCAGAAGTTGGAGATCGCTTTGATGAAGTTGGCGTGGTTGGAAAGGAAGTTTCAACAGAGAGCCCTTCTTCTAACATTAACTTGATGTTTGACGGGGGTCTCCTATTAGGATGTTGTGGACGCCGTATCGCATTGAGCCTAAAACTAATAAAAATTACTCCAAAACATATTTGAAAGATTTAAGAGCTTACAAAGGTGATTGTCTTTGTATACCTTTGGCATCGTTATTATCAAAATCTTCGTCTACCAATGAATCCGAAATAACTTCTTTTGGTCGAATAACAATGGCCGTTTTTGCGAGTTCTTTGACTTTGATTTCTTTCGATGGAAAAGATCGGGTTTGTTTTTGAAAAGATTGGGGTTCACCTCGAAGCACTTGTGATGAAAGGGGAGTTTTAGGAGTATGAAGTTGAGAACGTTGAAGTCGATATGATGCATTCAAAGAGTTAATAGATTCATCATTTTGAACACGATTTTTCCACCCTCCTGAAGCCTAAAAATAAAAAGTAAATTTGGATTTTTTTTTTTGCAAGTTATTAAACCAAGCAATAATTCACCACATGCCTGGAGTAAAGCTGATTTTCTTGCTTCTAAAGATGAATTTTTAGCCACGATAATATCAGAAGATCGTCTTTTTTGAGTTGGATCTTTTTCTTTCCATTTTTCTTGATTTGCGAGTAAGGCATCTCTTCTTTCAGCCAACATGGCTCTTCACAAAATAACAAAATTGCCAAAATTAGTTTTTGGTGGAACAAAATGAAAAATAAAGAATTGAGTCACTGCTTCTTCAACGGCAACAAAATAATGTCAGTGTTTTAGGAAATCAGGCGCTAATCATTCATCAACAAAAAGAGGCGGCGTTACACCTGTGTCTTATATTTTTTTCTTTTGATGAGCACACAGTACATGTAAATCGAAAGAGCCTAAAGATTTCAAGAAAATTATAAAATTCATAAATGTATCAAAAATGAGAACGAGCAATTTGCATAATAAATCCGTGAAAAAGAAAAGAAAAAATTATGACCCAATAAAAAAAGTCCGAGACAAAAAATTTTCTCAAAAATTAGGCACCGTCGCAAAAAAATGTTAATCAAATCTTTTGATTATTTTCCAGGAACTAAAATTCACGTAAATGCAGAGAGGGAGAAATTGTTTGGGTATTTTAAAAAAATATGTAGAAACATTTAAATCGATTCTTTAAAAAAAAGCCGGTTCCTGGTATTCAAAGCAGCTGTTGAAGGCCAGAAAGAAAAAAGAAAAACGCCCTCTGAATCACACAAAAAACATCATCGAAAGAAACAAGGAAAAACAATCCAAAAGTAGCACAACTGAACAAATTTGTAAAGCATTAGCTTTGTTTAAAATATGAGAGAAGAAATGCATCGTGTTTAATGCTTAAGAGCAAAAAAAAGATGTCCATATTGAATATACATAATCAGAGCCTGTTCGAATCGTGGTCAAGAAATAAACGAGCGGTCGACAGAAAGCAACTACGTCAAATATAAACGACTGATAAAAAAGCCTTTAAAAAGACACAAGAAATAAATTTTAAGACAAGTTTTATTTGAACAAACAAACAAAACGAAAAAGAAAAAAAGAGATGAAAGAAACATTTCAAGAAGCAGCAATATTCATAAGTTCACCATTAAGTTTTTCAAAATTTTTTAAATCAGCATGTTGATCAGTTTGAAATTGAAAAGAAGAGATATCATCCGTAACTTTGAAAATCAATTTTCCTGTAGCTTTGTAATGGAGAAGTAAACGAGTTGAAGATTTCTTTGAAGACCAAAGTTGTTTAGCAGCGGATTCAAAATCAGAAAAAGAACTACAATACGGCATTTTGAAGAAAAGAATTGTCCTGGAAATTGAAAAAAGGAGAAAGAATAAATAATAAAGTAAACAGAATAATTAAGTGAGGAAATAAATTTTGTCCAATTTCATGAAACATTTATGCTAAAAGTAAGACAAGAGAGTCGTAACCGGCAAAACCACCTTTTTTATGCACGAAAAATAAATATGATATACGCGCGACACTGAAAATTAATGACTTCGAAAACGATCAGCTGCTGAGCATAAAATAATTAAAAACCACGCATTTTATAAAAAATATAAGGTTGTGAGAAAAACAATGTTTTGGATTGAGGTTAAATTCACCATGTAAAATGTGTATAAAAAAAGATACAACGATTGAGTTAAAATTATAATTAAATTTTTTTGATTAAAGCTAGTTAGAATAAAACTATCAAAATTTCAACACTAAATCGACCGTTAACCTTTGAAAAGGGAATGTTATTTTTATTTTAGTAAAAAAAGGATTGTCAAGTGGTTCTATATACACTCTTCAAACAATTGGCTCTATCAAAAGATGTTGTTTGCACGGTTTTTTTCTTCTTGCTCTTATTTTAGACGATTTCCATTAAAGGGAAAATCTACAGAACAATAAGCTTGCGCGGAAAGCATCGAAACAAGAAAGAAAGGAGAGAGAAAAATACATAGAGACAAACGGGTGTCGGTAGTGCTGGGCAAAGACTACTAGGCCATCTGATCTTTTCTTTTTTTCTTCTAAACATTCGCAAAAATTTTGTTCGCACAGAATTAAACTTCGACCTTTAAGGATTACAGAATTTTCAACAGTAGTTTTAAAAAAACAAAATAATAAAAAAAGAGATAAGCTCTTTCTTTCTCTCCCAACAAAAAAAAACTTTGGACCATTTTTTTTAAATTGTTGAACTCTTTTCAATGACCATCATCATCATCGCCCGCCAAAAGTGGACATCTAAAAAATCGCTGCAAGAATTCATTTATTTATGGGTTGCTTTTTTCAATAATAAAAGTTTTAATAAAAAATTTTTTTAATATTGTATCCATTTTTTCTTGATTTTATCCTTGTTTTGCATCCCTAAATTCCTCCGGCAATTACCACCTGTCTATACATATATATTATGTATGTAATTCAGAGGAAGAACGACAATTTTGTCGAGAGAAAAAAAAACGGTTTACTACTCAACCCATAAGTTTGTGAACTAAAAATATGTGCGCAATATAATCGTCGCCGTCGTTGCATTGCGTGGCATCCATCGTCTTCTTTGCATAAAAATGAATACACTTTCTTTTTTGTTGTTGTCTAATATTTTGTTATAAAATCTTATCCCCAAAAAATGCTTTTTAAACCAAGCTTAAAAGAATCAACTACATGTGATGTAATTGTTTTGGATGACTTTTTCTGTAAAAATATTAAAAAATTCTTCAAATTCCGTTGAAAAAAATTTTTCTTATCGATCTTATGTCTCTTTTTCCCTACAGCCAATAATATTTTTTTTTCTTCAAAAAATGATTTTGCACTCATGTTTCAGGTTTTTTTCTTCCAAAAATGTGAAAAAAAAGGAGAAAAGCTTTGCTTCGGTCATCGTCGTCGTCGTTGCTGATGTTGATGATCGATCGCGCTTTTTTTTCTTCGCTTTTTATAACTTCTTTTGCTTGCTTTGCTTTATATGCACACTTTCTTCTTTCTCTCTTCTATGACACTGTTTTTTCTTCTTAATATTTTTTTCGCTCAATTTTTAAACATCATATTTTTTATTTTGCTTTATGAAAATTTGAAACAAAGTTTTTTTGTTGCTATTTTTTCATGACTGATTTTTTGCTTGCTTCTTATTTCCGTCGAAATGGGGGAGGCATCAAGAAGCTTATCATTCACACGTTTTTAAAGTTGATGATTAACAATGCAATCGTTTTTCAATGTTGATTTTTTTTTCTGCCATTGTATTTTGCGGGTTTTGCTGAATTATATTAGCTTTGATTAATATAGCCTTTCTTTCAGGCTTTTAAATAGTTGTAACTTGCAGAGTTAGAAAGTTTGGATTAAATTCATTATTCACCAACCAATTTGGACTTGCTTGGTTTAGAAAAGTTGTGGATCAACCATTCTTTTTTAAATTATTTTCAACAAAAAATGGGTGATGCTATCGCGCAAAGAAGTTTTAGAAAAAGAAAATATGTTAATTCAGAAAGAGTTTTATTATTGGAAAAAGCTTTGGATATGACCCGATATATTCGACAACTTGAACAACTTATTGCTCAACCAATAAAGTAACCAGTTAAATCCCTTATTCTTTGGTTTAAGTTTTTTTTAGAATTCCAAGCACCAATGTTTCAGCCAAACAAAATGCTCAAAACTTTTTTTCTACCAAAGGCATTTGGAATGATGAAAAAACTCATCGAACAGAAGTTAGCAAACTTTATAATTCAAGTGGCCTCAATGATGATAGAAAACAGTTATTAAGTTTAATGATAGATGAATCAGAAGACACAGATTCAGGAGGTGAACAACAGCCACTTACCGTTAAAAACTTGCATCAGATGCTTAAGGTGAATCATAAAATTAAATTTAAAACTCACACATTGAAGTATTTTTAGATTCACCGAAAGCGAAGGAGATATCAAACAAAATGTCATATTGATCCATTAAACACTCAGGTAAAAAGATTTTAAAATTTTTCGACACCTCTATATTAAAAAATAAAAATGTCTTAAATGCCCTATTTTGCACTAAAAATAAAAACTCTATCTTTACTAAATTACATACAATTTTTTTAGTTCAAATATTATGGTTCAGGTCTTATGTCTGCCTATGATCGATTCCCAACTCATCAAAAAGAAGTTAAACAAGCATTTAGTTATAATTTTGCTGATATTGAGGAACCAGTGATTTCACAACCTTCAGAACAAACTTAATTCTTTCCATATTTTGTATATATATTTAAAATAAATGAATGATCTCATTTTGATATACCTTTTTTTAATCATTTATCTCAGCGATATCGCTTTAATACCTTTTTAATTTTGAATTTTTTGAAACTTGTACATATTTCTTAGTTTCAGCCTGCTGATAATGCCAAAGCCAGAGGAAATAGCTAATCAGCTATTAGATCAAAAAACTTCTTTAAATGTCGATGGATTATTGGTAGATTATATTTAATTTTTTTTAAACCTTTATTTATATAATTTTTAGGATGCTGTAATAGCACTATATAATGATTGTAATTTCCCCGTCCTTAAAAGAATTCGAAATATTGATGCATTTATAAAAAGAAATCAACCAACTATCACTCATCTTGAAAATAGCAGATTAAAAGGAACAGATTTTAATTTAATTAAAGTTATTGGAAGAGGAGCATTTGGTGAAGTTCGACTAGTTCGACATCATGATTCAAGAAGAGTTTATGCAATGAAACTTTTGGATAAAAATGAAATGTTACGTCGAGCTGATACTGCCTTCTTTTGGGAAGAGCGAGATATTATGGCTCATGCAGAATCTGAATGGCTAGTTCGACTTCATTATGCATTTCAAGATAAGGTATATAAGAAATTTTCAATTCATTACTCTTAAAGCTTATGAATTTAGACTCATTTGTACATGGTTATGGAATTTATGCCAGGAGGAGATGTTGTAAATCTAATGTCTAATTATGAAATAAATGAAGAATGGGCAAGGTTTTATGTTGCTGAATTGGTTCTTGCTTTGGATGCAATACATTCCATGGGCTATATTCATCGTGATGTTAAACCCGATAATATGCTTGTGAGCTCAACTGGGCATATAAAACTAGCAGACTTTGGTACTTGTGTTAAAATGGGAGAAGTAAGTTATATTTTTTTGTAAAAAAATAAAAATAAATGAAACAATAACTTGTAACAGGCGATAATGCTTAAATTGGGTATGATTTGAGTTTTTTTTTTTTTATCTATGTTCTTATTGTATTATTAATGGATTTAAAAAATCTATTATCTTTAGGATGGACTTGTTCGATGTTCATCAGCAGTTGGAACGCCAGATTATATTTCACCTGAAATGTTGCAACAACAAGGCGTTGAAGGCGTTTATGGTCGAGAATTGGATTGGTGGTCCGTTGGAATATTTCTTTATGAATTGATAGTCGGTGAAACCCCATTTTATGCTGATTCTATAGCAAACACGTATGCGAGAATTATGAATTTTTCGTCAAATTTGTTTTTTCCTGAAGATGTCCCAATGTCGGATGTTGCAAAGGATTTGATCAAAAAATTTTTATCCGATGCTAAAATTCGACTTGGTAAAAATGGAATTCACGAAGTTAAAAACCACCCATTCTTTAAAAACGATAAATGGACTTTTGACACTATAACAAAAGCTACGCCACCATATGTTCCAACATTGAATGGTGATGATGACACTTCTCATTTTGAGGATGTTGATGAAAAAGAAGCAAACATAGCTGATGGCTTTCAAATTCCCAAAGCATTTACTGGAAATCAACTTCCCTTTATTGGATTCACTTATTCTAATGAGCTAGGGTAAGGGAACATATTCTTGTAACGAGGCCTTGTTTTTATGAAGGCTGTAAGTTTATTGATAAATAATATTTTAGACCTATTGGGGCTCTCAAAAATAGTCTTAATTCAATGCAAGTACCATCCTCAACAGTTTCAACCTCGCAACAAAATAACTTGACTTTAGAAAAGCAACGTTTGGAAGAAGCATTGAAAAATGTGCAGAGTGAACTTATTACTGTGCAGCATCAATTGGAAATGGAAAAACAACAGAAAGATTTGAAATTAGATCAATTTAAAAGAACGTCTGCAGTATCAGAATTGCAGGTGAATGATTTAAAAGCTGAAAACAACCGGTTGGAAGAAGTATTAAAAACTCTTCGCACTGAACTCAGCACCATGGAGCGTCAATTTGAAACTGAAAAACTTCAAAGTGAGCATAAAATAGAACAGATTAGAAGTTCAGAGTCTATTGCTGAATCCCAATTAAGCGATCTAAAGAATGAAAATCATCGATTGGAGGAAGCTCTAAGGGCAGTACAGAATGAACTTATGACCGTTCAACATCAATTTGAATCAGAAAAACGTCAAAGTGAACTAAAATCCGAACAAATTAAAGAGCTTGAAAAGGTTATTTCAACTGGGCAAAGCCAAGATGATGTTCAAAGTAAAACAAAAGAGTTATCTATTATTAATGAAGCATTACAATTAAATCAAACTGAAATTGGAAGACTTCGAGCAGAAAAATCACGCCTTGATGGCGAATTGAATTCCCTTTTAATGACGAAAAGAACTCATGAACAAAAAGTTAATGAACTTAACGATAAATTAAAAATGGAGCAAAATATGGTTCGTGCATTTAAATCAGAACTAAAAGCTCGAGAAGATGATTATGCAAAACGTCAAAAAATGGTTCAGGAAATAGAAATGCTAAAGTATGTTTTTTATAAAGCTGCTTGCTTCTATTGTTTTACAATAACTAATCTTTTATTTGAATTTCGTAGTTAATTTTTGCTATCTTAAAACTCCGTTCACAATTTTATGAAAGAAGACCATATCTATTCTAAAATAAAGAATTCCTGATACAATAAACGATGCTTCCTTTTTATTATTTTAATGAAATTATTATTTTTTAGAAAAGGAATGGATTCTTTATCAAATCTTTTGCATTCTGAGCAATTAGCTCGAAGAATTTCTGAACAAAATACGGATACCCTCGATTCAGAAAATCGTACACTTCAAGCAACCCTTTCTCAAAGTGTTGAACGATATACTCGTGAAATGCAAGCTAAAAATACAACCATTGCACATTTAACCGATCGAGAAGCGGAATTGACAGAAATTAATAATAAACTTGAACATGAGATTCAGGATTTGGAACAAAAGCTTAAACAAAAAACAGAAATATCGCAACATGAAGTTCGTCGTACAACGGGAAGTTCAAACAGTGGAAATGAATTGGAAAATCTTTCTCGCGACCAGCTTATTCAAAGAGTTCAACGTGAAATGACTCTTAAGAAAGAGGTTAACTTTGCTTTATTCTTATTCCTGTAAATTAGAGAATTTTAGGCTATTGAAAAATTACTTACCCTTGGTCACTTAAAAGGTATAGCAGATGATAAGAATTTACCAAGTAAACCATCAAAGAAAAATAAAAATGACACCAAGCGAATTCGGGAACAAGTCGCTATTGAAATGCATCAAGAACGTGAAAAATATCAAAAAGAAATGGCGGTTTTACAAGATAATTTCAATTTCATGCAAAAGACCCTCTACGATGAACAAATGAAACGTGAAGATTTGGAAGTTGAACTTCGGGATCTTAGAATTTTTGCAGAAGAAGTTAAAAATCGAAATTATTCTGAGGTAGACACCCAATCTTTGGATTCACGTTCTGCTGATGCAAGCCTACCATTTCCTCAATTTATTTGTAATGGAAATTTCCAAGTTAAACAATCCGCGGGGGCTTTTGGAAACAAAAGAAAGAAAATGAATTGGGAGCCAATGCATTTACAATTAACTGAAAAAGCCTTAACATTTTTCAAACACAATAATAAAGGTCCATGCATTCTTGTCATTGCGGTTGAAATGTTATTTTTTGTAAGAAAAGTATCTGAAGCTGATTTACGATCCGAGAATAAAAAAAATTTGCCCCTCATCCTTCAAGTGAGTTCTAATTTTTAAGCTTACTAAACTAAGCTTTATATTTTGTTTTAGATTTTTTATGATAGTAAAAGTAATAAACTTCCATCTCGTCGTGGTTCAACGATTGATTTAAGCTCATCTTTTTCAAACGCTAGTGATTCACTACGAAATATTTCAACTTCAAATTCGGCTTTAAATTATGCGGGTGGTGATGATGTGTCATTAGCAGAAAGCATGAATACTGTTGCTCGTGGAAATACAAAGAAACTACATGATTTTATTGAAGTCTCGTATTATATGCCAACTTCATGTGATTTTTGTAAACGTCAAATATCCCACCTTTTCAAACATCTTGTAGGATTAGAATGCAAAAAATGCCATCTCAAGTTTCACAAAGAACATCTCGAGAAAAATGAAATTCCGCCATGTAAATGTAAGCCTTTTCATTTTGTGGTTTTATGTATTTTACTTTTTGATGTAAAACATTTTTAGGTACATTTGAAGCAGCATCAGAATTATATATTAAAGCTGAAAAAGAAGATATTACTAACTTTTGGTTTGGAAAAATGAGTAAACTTATCAGTACACAAGCAAGCGTTAAAAGAGCAAACAGCATAATTGATTCAAGACATGGCGCAGGAACTCCAACTTCAATTACTTTACCACATAATAGAGGCTACAATCACGGTGTTTAATTTTTTCTTTTACCATATCTGTTGTATAATGAATAATTTATTGTTTCCCCACCCAGATTGCCAATTATTTGCTTTGTATTGCCTCAAATGTTTATGTTTTTTTTATTATTATATTTTTTCACAATTTTCAATCTCACTTTTTTTATTAATATTTTGTTATTATTAACTTTTTGTTTTCTTAAAAATAAAAGCCATTGTAACCACATATTGACGATATCATTCTAAAACTCATCAAATGATAATGAATGTGATTTGTAAAAATGGATTATTCCATCAAGCTTTGAATGACTATAGAGCAGAAGAGCTCATAATAATAATAACCTCATATTTAAAAGTAATATTGTAGGCAATTGCATTAATTTCTTTTTATTATGCGCCTAGGATAACTCTTGATAGTTATTATATCAAGCGACGGGAAGAGTGCGAAACTCCTAATGAGTGAAAGTCCTAATGAGTGAAACTCCTAATGAGTGAAAGTCGGCATTTTTGAAGATTTATAGTTATAAAACTTTCAGGATAGGGTAATTTGGTGTCGATTTAAGGATTTTTAATGTTTTCATGTACTTATGCAATATTAAGGATTGGCTGATGCCCAAAGGGCCCGAATATCAATTTTTACCATTTTGAGGATTTATAAGTATGAAACTTTTAGAATAAGGTAATTCGGGGTGGAAAGCTCTTTAACGGACCATATTTTTGAAGTGTTAGCTCTTCCAAAGAAGCCACCATTATCTATAAGTACCAAATAATAAAAAAGAGTTTACAGTAAAAGCAAAATTATATAGATGACCCCATTGAAAGATGTCTTACAATTTCAAATGACCATTCACCTTTCGGCGACAGATGTAACTTCATCATCATCAAACAAATCAATGTCACTTCGTTTTTGTTTTCGAACTTTACTTCTAAAAAATCGATCAATGGAAAAATCGTTTCTGTCATAAGTTAAGCTTCAAAAGAAAATATCAATAAAGTTGTGGAATTGCTTATTCGGGCTCAAAAAGCTACAAGCGCTTCAAGGAGCTTCTACAATGGTTATGAATTTATTACAAGCCAAATCGAAATATTATGAAAAAATCCATAGTTATGCAAACTTTTCGATAAATTTGCATAATTATTGTCAAAAAAGGTTTCAAAAGTTATTTTATAACCTTTTTAATTAATCTCCAATAAATACTAAGTCAAATACAATAATTTGAAGAAAAAAATTTTTATCCCCTCAGTGCATCAGCCAACTCTCAATGTTCCATACTTGAAACATTAAAAATCATTAAATCCGCCACGAATTACCTTATTCTGAAAGTTTCATAACTATAAACCCTCAAAATGGTAAACTTTCACTCATTAGGACTTTCACTCATTAGGACTTTCACTCATTAGGAGTTATGCTACACTCTCCAAGCGACTATTATCTTTATTCCCGTGAAATAAAATTGAACTTAATTTTTAAATGATTACCAAAAAAATCTTGGAATTTTTGTATATTTATGTGAAAAGAAGGCGGTTCCCCTCTTCAATTTTAAAAAGGGTTCTATAACATCATGAATGGAAAAAAGGGCGTAACCAAGTTGGGAGAATCAGAGGAGAGCGAAACGTGCGCAAAACCTGTCATTTTACGTTGCCCGGCTCATTTTTTTCTATCTCTCCCTTACTAATTTAACGACAAAAGCGTCTTCATTTGTCTTATTTTGTATTTACGGAGTTGTTGATAATCATGGCATATACAAAATCTTTGATTTTTTGCTTTATTGGTTTTATTGCAATTGCCATAGCACAAGATGCCGCAGCACCCGTTTGCTCCGTAAATCAGCTCTTCAATGGCCAGGTAACTCTTTTTTTATTAATTTAAATTTTTTGAATCTTTTAATCATTAAATTTTTTCAGATTTGTACTTGCGCGCCAGGTAACTTTTTTTTATTTATTTATATTATTGAATCGTCTAATCATTTTATTTTTTTAGGGTATGTTGTTATTTTTCCCTCATAAACATTTCCTGTTATTTCCGTTGAATACGCATTTTTTTGGCAGCATCAGCAGTTACGCATGCGATTCCTCTTTCTTTTGTTGCATCAAAATTTGACATAACTATCGCATATTTTTTGAGGCACAATTGCATGTTATAGCGTTAAAAATCCGGTCAAACTGCGCGTTTGATCCTTCAAAACATAAAAAAAAGACTTGCTTTTTTTCGATGCAATCATTTGAGGCCAGTTTTGTTTTGTTCATTCAATTCATATTTTTTTACTCTCCATTGTTTTCGGATATAGTTAACTCAATGACCGATTAAGTTGCAATCAATCAACAATGAAAGTACCTAAAAAAACATAAAAAAAATTACAAAAATTTAACGCCTAAGGCAATGAATCAGTAATGGCGCATTTTATTCTTTCAAGAGACCAGAAAATAATAAGAAAACAATGTTTTTATTAGTCTTTCTCAAACTTCGACCACAAACATTTGCTTATTTTTCATTGAATTGCCTTAAGAGAGAGGAAAGACACCTTTTTATGCATTTACATTAAATCAAAAATGGAGGAACGAGAAAGACAAAAACATTCAAGTTGGTGATTCAAGAAAGGTTACAATTGGAACGAAGGAGAAAAAACAAACCGGCTCGACGTTTAGGAAAAATTATAAAATAATCGAAAATCAAAGGTGGTAGAAAGAACCGTTTTAAAGAAGCAAAATGAGGGAAAACATTGGTAAACACACAAAACGAAATTAATTTTTTAGATATTTCTCTGATTCAAATCAAGAATCAAAAGACAGATGTGAAGATGAATGTGAAGAGGTTAGTGAATTAAAATTTCACACATTATTCATCAATTAGATTAGCCAATTTTTTTTTATCAGTATAATCGAATTCATTACTTAATTGCTAGCAAGGTTATGTGGACTTTTGATAGTTGTTTATTTTTGAAAGCTGGATTAAAAGATTTTATACTAAGTGAATATAATACATAGCAAAGCATATTTGTTAGGCATGGCACAAGGCCCTGAAAAGGCCCCAAAAAGGCCCCGTGGCATTCATTCTACAAAACGCCAATCGTCATGGCATAGGTAAATTTAAATAATTTTTTTTCAGGAAGATAGCTATTGATTATATACCTTAATAGGTATCTTCCTGAAAAAAAATTATTTAAATTTACCTATGCCATGACGATTGGCGTTTTGTAGAATGAATGCCACGGGGCCTTTTTGGGGCCTTTTCAGGGCCTTGTGCCATGCCTACGCCTTACCATATGAGATGAGAAAACAAAAGTTTAATTCCAGAAGAAAAAGTTCAGTACGATTTCCCGAAAATGTAACTATAATTTTCTTAATTATCTAAAAATCTTTTTTTTTATTTTAGTTTTTCTGTAATTTTAAAATATATGTATTTGAGTCTCGAAGTATTTTGTTAAGCATCGTATGTACTTTTTTAAAAATTGTTTTATAGGTTTACTTTACCTTCTTCACTTATGGCAAATGCGTTAAAGGACTTTTTGATCGAGTTGATAAAGATCAACAACCAGCCTGTAATATAAGGCAAGTTTTAAATTAAAATGGGAGACAGAGTTTTAAATCAAATATGTAAAATAATACCAATTTATTTAAACAACATTTAGATGTGGCATGAGAATTCGATTCTGGGCTTCCATTGCTCTGTTTGCAATCACTGCAGCAGCTCTTACTACACTTATTTTCACCCTTCCTCTTTGCATTGCTACATGCTCATCTTGTCTTCATGCAAAAAAAGTTTGTCTTTTATTTAAAATTTTGCAACCACCAATTTTAAAGAACGTCTGATTGGTAGAAATTTTTTTAAGAACACTAAAATTAAAAACAACGACAATAAATTGGTTGTTGATATGTAGTGGATTCTTTAGAAAATAATCCGCGAAAAACAATAATATCATTTTTAATTTTGGAGCTGTAATAAAAATCATAACCCTAAGGGGCATTTTTTCCGATAATAATTCTTCAAAATGAATGCATAATAAAAGATGGAAAGAAGACAGTGGCGATGGGGTTGATGGCCTTGAATATTGATAAATTACGGAATGATTTTTTGTGAAAGAAAGAAGAAAATTGCGGTCAATACTGTTTAACTTTTTTTTCCGCGTTGAAACAACTGCGGCGTCACATTCCTTCCATCTTGAAAAAAATTTTCGGCTGAAATTAAACCAAAAACAAAAAGTATATTTTTGCGATAAAAATGATACTTTTTTTCATCATTCAAAATCAAATCATGAAAAAGAAGACCAAACAAATAATAAAAAAAATTTGTTTTCAGGCAAATAAAAATAGTAAACGCATGGTCGTTGAACAACAACCACCCAATACTGGAACTTTGAGCAAAGATCAACAACAGATGCAAGCTTATAATCCTTATGGATACAATTATTGGCCATATGGTTATTCCCGTTAAAAAATAACATTAAAATATGCCACCAAGTTAACTCTAAGATAATTTTTTTTAATTTTTTTTTGCGCTCATCCAAAGCTTATAATGATAATTTGTTTAACTGACATACTGCCTTTTTTAAATTAGATAATAAAAGATAAATTTATTTAATGAGTTTAAAACTTTGAATGAAACTGAGTAGTATTACAAAGAAAAAACCGTCGCAAAGGTTTATGCAACGTTAGATTGTGTCATATTGTAAATTGAGTATCGAAACAATTTGAAACTCCAAAGTTTTTATAAAATCTTTAAAAACAACAAAACAAAGAAAATAAATATCGCATTTTAATTTTTGTATTTATTTTGTTTAGCAATATGTGGATTAAATTGAGATGAATAAGTAGTTTCTGTTTGTCTTCTTTTTGCTTCTTCTCGTGCTTGTTTGACTTCAGGATGTAATAAATCAAATTCTCGTCGCTTTTCTTCTCTTTCACGTTGTAATCTCTCTTCACGAAGTTTAGCAAGTTTGGATTTTTTTCTTTTAGTTTCATCTTCTGGATCACTCAAACTTCGGGAACGCTTTCGTCGACGATCTTTCTTCTTCTTTTTCATTTCCTTCCTTTCTTTTTCTTCTTTTTCTTTTCGATCTTTTTCCTTTTCTTTTTCAACTTTATCTCTTTGAAGATATGGTCGTTCAGGAGCTTTTTCATACCACGATTGACTTGGGAGATCTCCAAACTTCACTTTAATACCTGAAAAAATAAATTTATTATATGTTGCTATAAAAAATTCAAACTTGCCTAATTTGTGCTCATGATCATCAAGTTCTTTCTTTGCGTCTGCATCAGCTTCTTTATTCCTCGATTCTAAATTTATCATTCGTTCTTCAGCAGCAAAAAAGTTAATGTGACTTCGACCATCACCTCCAATATCAGAGCTTCCAACGATATGAAATGTTGAGCTTGTAGTTGATGAAGCCCCGACACCTCGTAGATGACTTAATCGATCTTCATTTTCAGCAATTCTGACCCTTTCTTGTTTTTTGGCTTCTTCACTAAAAATTATATTTTTTGTTGAATTATTCAGTAAAAAATTAATAAAATGTAGTTACTTTGCTGCATTGGCTTCATCTCTTCGGACTCTGGCCATATTTTCTTTGGTTCGAACGTGCCATTTCTTTTTAGGTAAAATATTCATGATTATTTACTAATAAAGAAACTGAAAAACATAGAATGATTAAGTTAATACGTATAAAAATAAAGTAAACAAATATATCCCGCACCAACAGTTGTATAAACACGATAAAAGCAAAATTAAATATCTTTATTTAGTCGTTTTAAAAATACATATTTATAAAAAAAATAAGTGAATATAAAAAATTTGTTGCGCAAAGTAAAAAAACAATGTGATATGAACGGTAGGCACTTTGGAAAATTTAAAAGGGAATTTACAAAAAGGATATAGTTCATTGGTTAGTATTAAATAAGGCGAAAGGAATTATTCGATTTTAAAAGTTAAAGTTTTTTTAGGAGTTAATTTTTAAAAAATATTAGGATCTCATAGAAGGAACATAAAGTTGAGTGAGAGCATCTGCCACTGGCATCTCTCTCAAAGTTGTTCTAGATTGTTCAAAAACTTTTTCGCGAAGTTTATTTGGCCGATCAACTTGTTGAACCAAACGATATGCTCGAGAGGCATTCATCACAGTATCTCGAACGAGGGATGCAATTTGCTTTGTGTGTACATAAACTCCATCAAAAAGCGGACCAAATTCAAGGAGAGGATTTTGAGTTTCAATGTGGACTCGAATCAACACCGGGCTTACAGGATAAAGAACAATTAAAACATCACAAAATCTAGTTGCAATGGTTTCACGGCGATAAGATTGTCGAGGATTTTCTGACCATACAACATGAACTTCATCATTTCCTATATGCTTCATTTTCATTTGAGCATCTCCAGAAAGTTGAGTTGAAACATGAAAGATAAGTTCCGTGTCAACGGTTGAATAATATGGCGCTGTTTGACCAGGTGGAAGTCCACCAGCATAGCCAAGATGTGAAGATCCAATTTGGACGGGCCAACCCAATCCCCTAAAATACCGAAAGTTATAAAACAAATTAGAAGTGGTTTTTAAATTAATGGAAATGATTGAGGTACTGGATGGAATTCAATCCCCCTTCTATTATTTATTCTATAATTCAAAACTATGTAAACCCACTCGACGAAATAATTAAAATGAAGTGAGCCATTTGTGTTTGAAAGAATTGATTGTTTATCTTCTTGGCCTTCTCCAACATAGATAACAGCAACTTTATGAACTTCTCTTGAAAGGGTATTATCAAGATGTCGAAGTTCACGTGGGAAATTTGCAGCAGCAGATTGTGTGGATTTAATTAGGGAAAAATCTGCTGCAAATTTACGCCAAGCTTGCATTGAATTTGTTTCAGATTTGTTTTCTTTATTTGAAATAGCAGGTTTAATTGGACGTCGATTTGATCGACGAATAAAAGCTAACATATCCATTGCTTTTTGGGATTGTTCAGCACGTTCAGATGCTGACATTGCCGAACTAAAGGAGGGCAATGATTGAAATGGATCCAAAAGTTCATTAGGTGGCGTAGAACGTTTTTTTTGAGTTCCATGATGGCGAGCTTCATCAAATTGTTGAGGTGATCGAAGGGCCAAGGATTTAAGCCAAGCATTGGCTGTTGAAGGACGAGAAGGTGCAATATCTTCAGTGGAAACAGACCATGCATGACGGCCTACAACCGTTCGAGTTGTAAATGTAATAGAATTTGATTTTTGCTTATTTAAAACAGGTGGTTTTTGAAAACTGAAAATTTATATAATCGTTTAATTTTATTTAAAAAAATTAAATTAACCTAATTAAAGCTCCCGGAGTTGTAATAAATACAGTAGATTTGAAAAAATCTTTAAGTTGATTTTGATCGATAATATTCAAAGGCCTTTCAATAGAATTCCATTGAGTGATGTGAAAACGTGGAAGAGGATATTGCATGGCTAATGTGATTAAAAGACCTTCAAGGAAAACATCTCGATGGGCGTGAAGGCGATGGAGGAGAGCTTTCCACGAAGATCGAGGCTTATCATTAATTGAAAGGGCGCATAATTGCCATTTAAGATCATTGAAAATTCCGTCATTGCGAGGAACTTTACATGCCAGTTCTAAAGCTTCAACTAATCTCGTATGAAATCCAATTCGAATTGATGAGGTAAGATTTGAGCAAAGAATTGGAAGGAGATGGGATGAAGCATCAGGATGTTGAGACACAATACGAAGGAGGACGTCAAAAAGTTGGGCATCGGCTCTTTCAAGAATTAAAATTGAAAGTGCATTCACGCATAAACTCAATGAAGATACATCAATTTCAATTTCACGATTTTCAAGAATTGAAAGAAGTATCTAAAACCCAGACATGACTATGATAACATAAAATGAAAATATGTATAAACCTTTTCAGCTTCGGGATGATCCAATGCAAGCAATGCCGCAACTCTCACAGCTTTTGAGGAGAATTCTGAATTTCTTACAAGTTTTTGTAATGCTTCGATTGTTGGCGAAGCCAATACTGCTGTATCTTCAACATTCATTAATGGAAGTTGCTCCAGAACTATGGGTGATACATCAGCTTTTAAACAATCAATTAAATGCCAAAGTATTTGAGCTCGTTGCTCTGGTGGCGGATCAGCTCGAATTAAAACTGCACAAAGCGCAGGAATTGCATGAGGTTGATGAGCGATATGAAGACGTAAAAGCTTTCCAGCAAGCCAATGAACAAGTTGTTTTGCACAGCCGATGCTTAAAAGAGTATCAATAGCGCGCGAAATTGTTTGAACAGCTTGTTGAGAATGTTGAGAGTCGGCTGGATCCACTAAATTTACAATTCTCATCCAAACTCGAAGCCAATTCGTTGTATTTCCTGTTGACTAAAAATAATAATTATATTTTAGAAATTTAAAAAAAATGTTTTTTAAACACTAACTTGAACGACGGATTGAATATCTTTGTCAGAATTGGCGTCGATGGTAGTTTCTTCATCGCTATTACCATACATTCCACCACCACCATTAATGGAACCATTATCACTTGCATTATCGCTTCGTGTTGATGCTAATCGCTTTGCATGACCATCAACGGGATTACTTTCATCCAAGTGTTCATGGATATCGATAGCAAAAAGATTCAAAACTAATGCTCGAGTAACATTATCAACAACTTTAGACCATTGTTGAATCATTTGTTGCCAAAATATTCCACTTTTAAATACCAACCAAATTTCATCCCACATTCGATCATCTAACTCAATTTCACGAATAGCACAAATGAAAACACAAATTGAAAGTAAGGTATTCGTAAAGCCTCCAGCCGTGCCACGGGAAAATGCATCAGATCGAGAGCAACAAAATCCAACAGCTTCGGTGATTCTTTTAATTAATTCAGACCAAACAACTTTGGGAAGAGGTCGTGGCAATGGATAATTTGATGGATTACTCAAATCTCGAGCAACTAAAAATGGATTTTCTTTTCAATTAATGAAATCAAACTACTAACTTGAAAGGATTGAATGAGTTACTGAAACAGCGGAAGAAAGCCGATCGCCGCTTGAATTTAAGTAAGGACTTTTAAAAAAACTCGTGAAAATATGAATTAAAAGTAGGGATGAAGCTTCGATGGATACCGTATTTCTTTCCACAAATGGTGGAAATTCAATTTGAAGTAACCAATGCCGGGAAACAAAAAGCACCTTGTGAATTACATTTGCACAAGCTAAAGGAAGCTGCATGGATTCTCGCATTAATGTCAATAAAGTATTTGTAGCTTTTTGACTTGAAAATAATGCTTGACGAAAGATGAGTAATCCGGGAGCAGGATTTTCAACCATGGATGCAGCAGCGATATTTGTCATCCATCGAATCAGCCAATATCGAGCAATAACCACTGGATCAGCTGTATCCATTTGTTCCCCTGGTTCTTCACTACCCTCCCAACCTTCAAAAACATCAACACCATTTTCTTCCATATCCGGGAAAACTTGATAAATGTATAAAACAATAATTCGATCAAGAAGGAATTTGGCACAATCCAATTGCTTTGACTCATCGTTCCATTCTATTTTTACAGCTTCACGATGCACATAATCTAAGAATTTATCGAGATATACTTGAAGCATCTGGGCGCGATCTCGTAAAGATGGTTGACTATTTGCTTGAGTATTTACAAGGATAGGAGTTCTCTTTATTGGGCCAGGATTAAATCCAATGACTTCAAGTCTATCGATATTTTTATTGAGACCACTGGAACTATCACAATATTCAAGAAGAACTCGTTCAGTCGAACTAAAAAAGTTTTTTTTACATAGTGCTATTTGTATACGATTTTACAAAGTTTAGGATTTTAATACTTTGATATGAATTAAAACACTTACCTTCCGTCATGCAAAGGGAAATAGGGTAGAAGGCATTGAAATATTCGATCAAGATCTCTCCCGGCATTATTAAAAACGGCTAAACTTTGATACCAAAGAATAAATAAACGTATGGCAATTTTTCGTACAGCTATTAAGTTATTTGGTAGTAAGGCTCTTTTAAGTATATTTTCAATTGCATTTTTTTGCCATCCTAAAGATAATTTTTTTTTCTAGTAATTTTGTTTTATTAATTTCCATCTTTTTTTTTAACTACTGTATCACAATAGTTTTAGGTTTATTTAAAAATATTTCCTAAGATTTAAATAAAACTAAACCTTTTCCAACGAGTTCAGGTGCAAGGCAAAGAATTTGTTCCAAAGTCCATAAGGCGAGCTCTGCATCAGCCACATTATTTCCATCAACGGAAAATTCAGCTTGTAAAAGTAAAGCATCAACTAAATGAAAAGTTTCAAAAGAATAATCATCCACAAGTTGACGTTTTTCTGGCACGCTCAAAGATTCCAATGCCATTCGAAAATTTTTAGCTCGTGATGATGGATCTCTGTGCACGTCACTAAATTTTTGTAAAGATGTTTGAACATCCGACGGCTTTGGTTTTCTTGCAAACATTGTTAATCGACGTTCACAATTTCGACGAGTAACAAACTGTGAAAGATTTTTTTCACGATTAATTGACATATTTAATTAAATATAAAATAATATTTCACCAAGGAATTGTAAACCTTGAATTCAATAAAAAAAAATGAAAATTTCCTTTCATTAAAAAAATATTTCATATGTTTATTTTATTATTTTTAAAAATCGATTCTATTTTTTTTTTTCAAAAACCCTGAAGAAATGAATGTTTTAGAATGAATCAGAAGAAGGCAAGCAAAAAGAAAAAATACAAAATGACTAAATGATGGTAGGCTCCCAAAATGCTATAGCTGATATCGTTTTACTATGGCCCATAAATCGACGAATAATTAGACCAGTGTTTACATCAAAAAGCCTCATAATATGATCACTACCAGCAGTAAAAATTTTGGATGAATCATTTGTAAATGCCACATCCCAAATCCATTTCTTTCTTGCTGCTTCTTGAATTTGTTTGCTTTGTTTTGAATAATCTTCTTGAAATGTTTGCTTTAATCTTATTTTACTATTTTCGTCCTAAAATTTTTTAAATATCAAAACCATAGTATATTTAATTTGATTTTTTTTGATAATAATTATACCTTTAAAGCAAGCTCCCATAATTTTGTAACATCATCACCTCCAGTTGTAACGAGGCTGGTTCCATCAGGTGAAAACTTGCATTTAAGTCCATATTGATTATGAGGTTGAAAGATGTATGGTTTTGGTCGATGATCATTTTGAATATGAATGGGTGAAGGGGCGATTCCAGAAAATGGATCAGGATTAAGTTCAGCATCAGTATATAAATTTGAAACTGGTCCTAGCATGGTTTCAGGTTGGGTGGAATAAACAAAACAATTCCCTTTATTTGTTATAGCAGCCACTTGTTTCCCTGATTTATCTATATCCAAATTTTGTACAAATTCTGTATAACTTAATTCAGTTTGTAATGAATCATCACGATTTGTACGTATATCCCAAATAAATATTCCACCAGCTGAATCTGCAACAATTAATTCTACATGATTTGGATGTAAACCAATTGAATTTACCGTCGAGTTTAACTAAAATAAATAACAAATAAGTATGAGCATAAACATTTGAAAAGAGGAAAAGATCCTTATCTAATTTAAAAAGCGAGGAAAAACAGGTTTATAAAAATAAAGAGAAAATATGTTTTTGATTCTCATTCATACCTGTAAAATTCTTTGACACACAAGAGTATTGGATCTCAAATCCCAAACTTTTGCTGTCATATCTTCGCTTCCAGTAAACATCCAAGATCCATCATGACTAAATCCCATAGTGGTAACATTTCGATCATGAACATTAAAAACTTGTAAAGGTTGATTTCCTAAATGATGGCAATCAAATAATCTCAAAGTTTGAAATCCAGCTGCAGCTATTTGGTGTCCATCTGGTGTTATTGAAAGTACATTGGTTTGAGTTTCCTATAAATTATATTTTGCAAAATAATAAAAATTAAAGTAGTTATTTACTTTAATTGTAATGGATTCCAATTGTCTTTGATCGACAACATCCCACATTCTAATCGTTTCATCGTATGATGAAGTAAATAATAATGGACGACGTGACATTATTTGGCTTCTCAATGACGCGTGGCGGTCAAATAAGCCTTACAAATTGGTTGTGCTGATCGTTTTTATTTTTCAACGTTTTAACCAACCATCGAAAGAGAAAAAAGGCTTTTCCTCTCCCTTTTTTTTGCGCATTCGATTTTACATTTTTTTATTCTTCGACTGCTGATGATTATTTCGTGCTGAGATATATATGCATAGCTTTTTTAGATACTTTTTATTTATTATTTTATATCAATGTAGGTATGTCTAAATTAGAGATTCAACAAAATCAATATGTGGAAAATTAATCCAATTATATAAAAATGAATGATAAAAAGGTTTATGTGGTTACAGAAATGCGTCGATCATAGACGCACCAACAAGCTTTCCCATGTTATTGGCAAAATATGTACAATATTTGGTGCCCATAATGCAAGAATCAAACAAAAAAAGAAGAAGAGTCTTTCCAAATTTTATAATCGATCATATAAGACGCCGATATTTAAAAAAATTTTGTGCAGCACAAAATTACTCACTTTTTTGAAAAAGTGTCTCTTTTGCCAAAAAAATCAATTGAAAAAAATGGCAAAAGAGACACTTTTTCAAAAAAGTGAGGAATTTTGTGCTGCACAAAATTTTTTTAAATATCGGCGTCTTATATTTATCTTTGGCTCTTGTTTTGTTTTGTATTAATTATCTCGTTTTTGTTACAATAACCTTTTTATTTCCAGTTCATAATTAATAATCTCAAATTCTGGTGGTATCTTTCAAACTTAATTGGAAACTTTTCAATAATGGAAAATGATGCTGTTACTTTCAACAGTGGAACTGGAGTGAGTTTTGTCTTCATTTTTTTTTTGAATAATTCCAAACCAACCTTGTCTTTTTTTTCTTCTGTAGAATGCTGTCGTAATTGAGAGACGTTTTAAACTTTTAATTGTTGATGTTTGGAATCTTACCCAACAGTGGGATTCCCTTAACAATGAATGTTGTGAAATTCTAACTCGATTAACGAATAATCGTATATCTCTCACTTTTCAAAATGATATAACCTCTTTGAAACAAGAAGAAATTGTTCGCGACGCTGAAAAACTTTCTGATGCTCTTGTTCGTTTCGAAAATACCTTCAAAAAATTCCAAAAAGCTCAATCTACAGTGCCTGCTTTGCGACAAATTGCTAATGGGGATCTACGAAAAAAAGTTGATGAACTTTATGACCTCTTTCCATCTTTAGTAAAAATGTATGAAAATGAATTAAAATATAAGAAAGCTTCTTTAATTGATATAGGATGTATTGATAATTCAAACCTTTTTTCGGCTATTCTTAGTTCTTGGAATTTATCTTTGTATATTGATAAAAGTGTTATTTCTCGTGTATATGCTTTGAATTTGTAATAAATTTTTGTTTTTCTCAGGAAGAAATTGTACTCGAACTCTCTGCTTATCCATCAGCACAAGATGTAATAGAAGTTCTTGAAGAAGAAAATGTCCCAATTGGAGTTTGGCCTGATATTGCAGTAAGTTTAATACATAAAAAAGTTGAAAAAGTTACCAATTTTATTTTAGCTTGGTTACTATCGGCTTAAACGATTTGATGAATTCGTCTTTCTTCTTGAAAAAGCTGAACAAAAGAAAACAGATCAAAATCAAACCAAAGATCAAATGCGATCTTTGGATTTACTTGCAGCATATTACGTCAAAAAAGGAAGAAACTCAAGAAATGAAAAAGAACGACGTGATTACTGGAGTAAAGCTACATTACTGTACACTACTGCTGATAAGCTGATGATGTATGACGCAGTGCATCTCATAGGCCGGTAAGTAATAATAACAATAAAATAAAGACTATTTGATAATAAAAAAGTTTTCAGAGCGTTTTTCTGTTTACTTGAAACTCAAAAATCTGGACAAGCCAGAGCACAATTCGATTATGTTATCAATTACCGTTCAAATGATACATCTGCAATTATTGGACGAGCTTTAGAAAATTATTCTTCTGGATTGTATGATGCAGCCTTGGCATTTTTCCGAAAAGCATTACGGTATAAGCCTGATTTACCAGCTGAAGTTCGACTTGGATTTGGATATTGTTATTTGAAATTAAAAAATTATGAAAAAGCCAAGTATGTCTTTGAATTCATGTTATTTTTTAACGATAATGTTTTTAGAGCTGCATTCAACCGTGTGATACAACTCGATCCATCTAATATATCTGCTCGAACCGCTCTTGCCGTTTGTCTCTATCATGAAAATGATCCAATTGCCAAAACTGCTCTTACTGCTTGTCATAAAATGGACAAAACAAATCCTATCATCCTCAATCAATTAGCAAATATTTATTTTTTGGAAAAGGTGTGTTTTGCAATAATACTTTACCTGAATTTCACCTTATTATTTATAGGATGTCAAAAAAGCTCAAGAGATGGCATGGTCAGCATATGAAAATTGTATTCAACCAGAACTTAAAGCAGAAAGCCTTTATTTAGTTGCAAGATGCTATCATTTTGAAAAAGACTATGAAAAAGCGTATCGATATTATCATCAAGCTTCAACATTTTCTCCTAAATTCGTGATTCCTTGGTATGGTTTAGGACAACTGCATCTTGGTAAAACCGAATTTAAACAGGTTAGCATTTATAAACACTTCGAACATAATGTTTTCTTTTTTAGGCAATTGAATGTTTTGAAAAAGTTCTAAAAGAGTATCCTGAAGATTATGAAACATTGAAAGTTCTTGGCTCAATTTATACTCGTTATCAAGGACCTATAGAAAATGATGAAGTTCGGGATTGTCTTCGTAAAGGTGAAGAATATTTACGAAAAGTTCATGAAATGAATCCTGAAGATGTTGAAGTTATTTTTGAACTTGCTCAACTCCAAGAAGCAACAAAGCCGCTTGATGCTCTCAAAAAATATGAAAAAGGATGTATAATGTTAGAAACAATGGATGATTTTCCAGTGCCTGCAGAAATCTACTGTAACATTGGCGCATTACATTTTCAACTTGGAAATTATGAAGAAGCTAAAGCCTATTATGAAAAAGCCGAAGAACTTTTGCAGCAAAAAAATGGTTCACTTCTTTTTGATGAAGATGAAGCCCGTCTTACAGCAGTTCAATACAACATTGGAAGACTTTATGAAGCTTTAAGCCGACTGGATATTGCTGAAGAACTCTACAATGAAATTTTGAACCGAAAACCTGATCATGTGGATTGTAAGTCAAGTTTATTTAAATTGATTTACGTTTATTGTTTTTAGCTATTTTACGACTTGGTTGTATTTGGAGAGAAAGAGGAAACACAACATTAGCTTTGGATAGTTATAACAAAGCGATCGCCGTTGATGAAGAAAGTCAAGTACCTCATCTTTTTATTGCCAACTTACATATGGTAAATGGAGAATCAAAATCAGCTCGAAGTAATTATGAAAATGTTCTTAAATTGAATAACCATAAAGATGATGTTTATGCGCTCACTGGATTAGGAAATGTTTGGCTGGAAGCTCTTTATAATATTAAAAGTGGTGAAAAGGATGAAAAAGTATGTTTTTTTTGTTTAATTCAATCTAACTAAAAAGCAATTTATTCAGGAAAAAATTAAGAAATGTCGTGATCACGCCATGAATTGTTTTTTAAAAGTCCTGAAACATCATCCACATAATGCTTGGGGTGCTAATGGTGTTGGATGCGTTCTTGCTCATAGAGGTCAAACTCAAGATGCTCGGGAAGTATATTCACAAGTGCGAGAGGCGCAGCCTGAACTTACTGATGTTTTCCTAAACCTTGCTCATATCCACATGGACAATCGACAGTACCAAGTTGCTTTGCAAATTTATAAAAACTTTATGAAACGCCAAAAACGACAATTCGATGTTCAACTACTACAGTATGCTGCACGAGCTTCTTGGAAAGCTGGCAATTGGATTGAATGCAGAGATTTACTTCAAAGAGTTAGTTATTTTGTTGTTTATTTTTCCTTTATTATTTTTTTAGGCTGTGCTAGAAGCTCCTGATAATTTACTTGTACGGTACAGCCTCGCAATTGTGATTCTTTCGATGTCAACTCAGATTTTGAGTGAAGAAAAAGCAACCTTAGCCGAACTTGGTGGAGCTCTTGATGACCTAAAGATATGTCATAAAACATTTTCTTATATATCTAAACAAGCTGATGAAGTCGTGGTAAAATATCGATATATTAGTCGAACTGTTTGCGAAAAGGAAGCTCAAACTTGTAGCGATCTTCTTCAACAAGCAAAACATGTTTACAATAATGCTTTTAAAAAAGAAACAGAAGAACGTAAGAAACAAGAGAAAATTAAAGCTGATAGAGAACAACAACTTCGAAAGCGAAAAGAAGAAGAAAGAGAAGAAATGTTGAAACAACTCGAAGAAGAAGAAAAACTAAGAAGACAACGTGCTTTATTTGTTGAAAGAACAAAAGAAATGTTGAAAGTTTCTCAGGTATTTTATTTTTTCCTTTTATTTTTCAAAATTTTATGTAATTTTTTAAGGTTAATGATGAAAAGGAAAAAGACAAAGAAGGCAAAAAGAAATCAGGAGGCCGTAGAAAGAAAAATCGAGAAGAAGATGATTTTGTTAATGATTCCGAAGATATGGGCCAAGTTGATGGAGAAGAGAGGAAGAAAAGAAAGAAGGAAAAAAGAAGAAAACGAAAACGTGATGGAGCTGAAGGCACTGGAAGTGAAGGCGAAAATAAAGCTCCGAAAAAGAAACGAAAGGAGAAAAGACCTGTCGTTAAAGAAGAACCACTTCCAAAGGGCAAAGGTGCGTTTTTATTTCAATTTTTTTAAAAATACGCATTAATTTTTAGTTAAATCAAGAGCATATGTTTCTTCTTCATCAAGTTCAGAAAGCGAAAATGAAGCATCACAATCTCAAAAAATTCCTTCTGGTGATGAAGAACAGGATGCAGTGCCTCCTCCAATGTCCGATGATTCTGACTTGTCCGATTCTCCTCAAAGCAATGCATCAGAAGATGATAGACCTGCAAAACGTGCTAGAATAGACGATAGTGATGACGAAGATGATGTTCAAGTTGCAGCAGCGACAAGTCCTGCAGAATCCGAAGAAGTTAAAGCTCCTGAGAGTGATTCTGAATGAACAATGATTTGAAAGTTTTTTTTTAATATTTGTCTTTTCATTTGGTTTTTTTTATTTCGTTTTTGATTGAATAAAATTTTTGTTTGAAAGAAAGAACCGCCTTTAGAAAAATAAAAGGCGGTCGTTGTTGTGTTCATTTGGCTGACTTTTGAGTTTTGTGCACACTTTGGACGCAATGAAAGCGGCTGTGCAGTCGTTGATATTATTCTTATTTCTTTTTGGAGTTGTATCCGGCAAAGCCAATAATGCTGTTAATAACCCTTTAGTGTCGGTGATACAACTTCTCCCTAAAAATGAGGCCCAACTTTTACCCCTCATCCATCTCTTTGAAACTGGAGAGGTTTATCCTTGCCTTCGATTATTATTTTGACATAAAAAGTATTTTTATTTCAGTTAGATTTTTGGCGGGCACCTTCCCATGTTAATGCTACAGTTGATGTTATGGTTAATGTCAAAGAAAGGATAAAACTCGAAGAATTTGCTAAAGAACATAAAATTAGTTTTAAGGTGATGGTCAATGACCTAAATAAATACATAACTGAAAAAGAAAGTGAAAGTTCTTGGAACTTTAAAGCTTTACGTCGGCTTAATAGTGGCCGACGAGATCTTAGCGATACTCCCGATAGTCGTAAAGATGAATTTGGACTTTCGATGAGAGAATATCACTCATATCCCGATATTGTAGCATTCATGCAACGAATTGAATCTCGCCTCTCTGGTAATGCTAAAGTTTTTTCAATTGGACGTACAGTTGAAGGTCGTGAAATGATGGGAATTAAGGTGAGGAGTCCTAAACAAGGTTGCATCGTCATTTTAATATAAAAATAATTAAGTGGAACGAAGTTTTTTATGTTGGTTTTTGAAAAGTAAATTTTTATATTTAAAAAGTTGAAGACGCAAATTTTTTTGTATTTAACTTTCCTTCATTACGGTGAAATTTTTTAAGGCTTTACACTAGACTTTTAAAGGCGCTCACTTTTATGCATTTTTTTAAAGGAAAAAATATGCCCTAATTATTTTTTTTGCTTTTTTTTACATATAAAAAGTTCAAAGTTTAGCAACAATCTTCGCTTTATAAATAAAACCTTTCTTGCCAATAAAATAATCAAAGTCTTTTTCTTTTTCAGCTTTAAAGGGGCACCGGCACCTGGCTTACGACATGTTTTACCTCCTAGCGCGAAATCCCCACACTTTTTTATTTCTAGAATTTTCATTTTTTGAAAAGTGTGGGGATTTCGTGCTAGGAGGTAAAACATGTCGTAAGCAAAATTTGAGTCAGGTGCCGGTGCCCCTTTAACAAAGCTACAAGCAAACAAAACAAAAAAACTAAAAGCCGAAGCATTACTTGAATAAAAAACTAAATCAATTTTTTTGTTAATGGTTCATTCATTTTTAGTTCACCTCAAATCCGGTTACAAACTCAACGAAACGGGTCGCTTGGATTGATGGTAAGTTATTGGTTGGGTATTTTTTTATACGGAAATTATTTATGTTTTTAAAAAGTTTGTAAAATAGCAAAATAAGTAAATGATGAATGCATCAATTGCATGCATCATCGCTGAAAAAAATAATTATGATGATGCTATTACTTTCTACTTTTTTTTGAAGGTTAATCATTCAGTGAAAAAGACAAGTTTTTTTTTCCTTCTTGTATTGCTACTAAAAAGGAAGTTGTAAATTGTCTCATCATCATCGTCTATTGGCTTGAAACACTTTTTTGGCTGATAACTTTGAAAAAAAAAAGTTGCGCACAAAATAAAAATTAGAGAAGGCAATAAAGATGGAAAAGTTTTTTAAAATAAAAAATTTAAGATTTTTAATAGGATTAAATTAATATTTATAGCCGGAATACACAGTAGGGAATGGGTGGCAGCCTCAACTGGAACTTATATTATTTTTGATGTAATATTTTGGAAATTTATTACTTGAAAATTAATTATTAAATAAAATTTAAGCTCGCAAATAAAATCCTCCAAAATGATTCAAAACTTATGAAAATGCTTGAATATATTGATATTGTTGTATTTCCTGTGTTAAATCCAGATGGATACGAATATACTCGAAGTGATCCTCGAAATGCTTTAGTAAGAATGTGGCGAAAGAATCGTTCACATGAACGATGTGCCACCAATCGAAGAGGCGAACAAACATGTTGTCGAGGTTTAAATTTAATTTTAGAAATTGAAAGAGTGTTAAAATTATGGATTTTTTAGGTGTTGATTTAAATCGAAATTTTGCTTATCGTTTTGCAGGTTTCCTATTTTTTTTTGTTAAAAATTTTATAATTGGAGAAAAAACTTATAGAGGCGGGGACGAGTGACCATCCCTGCTCGGAAATATATCATGGCAAAGGAGAATTTAGTGAACCTGAAACAAGGTATTTTATAAATTAATTTTACTCTATTAAATTAAAATATAATTTAGAAATATTCGGGATGCTATAATGAATTCAGATTTAACTGGACGCATTGATGCTTTCATAACTTTGCATGCATATTCTCAACTTTTTATTTATCCTTTTTCCAATCGAAAAAAGCATTATCCTCAAGATATTGCTGAATTGAAAAAAGTGGCGCAAAAAGCTGTTTCAGCCATTGGACGACTTTTTGGAACTCATTATCTCACAGGAACTGGACCTGAAATTATTTGTATGCTTACTTTTTTTTCAAGCTTTATCAAATAAATCTGCGGATTCAAGAACTCTCAAAATAGAATTTCATAATTTTTAGATGCTTATACAGGAGGCAGTAGTGATTGGGCGAAAGAAACTGCAAAAATAAAATATTCATACACAATTGAACTTCGACCATCATATTATTGTAAGTTTTTTTCTCCTAGGTTTTCATATTTTTTGTATTTCTTTTGTTTTCTTAATTTTGATAATGAAAAGAGAAAAATGGTAAATTGTTTAGCCGTTTCAGCGTGGAATGGATTTGTGCTTGATAAAAGTCAATTGATTCCAACAGCGCGAGAAACATTTGACGGAATTATGGTTGTTCTTGATACAATAACTTCAGAAGCTAAGGATAAAGCTGGTGGAAGATCTATACCTGTTCCCACATTTGTTTCCACACAAACACAACCTACTTCGGCACCCACAAGGATGCCAATCTTTCAACAACATCATTCCCAACAACAGCAACGACAATTTCACCAACCTTCATCATCATCATGTCGAGATTCAGTTGAAGATTGTGCTCGATGGCTTCAACAATCACCCCTTTTATGCTCAACTTCAAGAACGTCGATGAAGCGACAATGTGCTTTCACTTGTAATCTTTGTTGAAGAAAAAAAAACGCATTTTTTATGGCTATCTTTCGGGTAATAATTTTTCTCTCCATATGAATGATAAAAGTTTCTTCTGATCAGAAATCGATTTGCAAACAACAAAAAAAATTGATGGCCTTGTAATTTTTCCAAGGTCGGGTTAATCGGTTTAATAAAAAAAAACACACACACTTTGGCTGATAATGTATGAACTTGATTTTTTTCTTTCTTTAAATAAAAAGTGATAAATTGGATTTAATTTTAAACGCAGGTGAAAAGCTCAACGGAATTAAACAAAAAACAGGAACTTTCTCTTCGAAGTAAGCTTAACGGCATTCATTTTCCTTGACCGTAAATACTAAAACCGCTTTTTGAAAAAACAACTAAATTAATTTTAAAATTCTTTATTATCCTAAATTTTAAGATGATAACCATTAAAAAAATGGTGTTTAAAATATTTTATTGCGTCATAATAGAATTGTAAAAAATGTTATTTATTAATTAACAAAAACAACCACCATCATCTGACATGTTTATGGCGGTTTTTAAATCAAATGTTAAAAAAAATTTTGCTTCCATTTTTTTTTTTCTGCTATCACGTAGCCTAATAAACACCAACACCCTCTAATTAGTCATTAAAAAATCATTAAATAAAATGTTTGTTGATTTACAATTTATTGCTTCATCTTTTTTTCTTTCATTTTTTATCGATGATTGGCCAATGTTTTTATTTATTACAATAACCTTCTTCTTTTTTAAGGCGAATTGCATTTTAAACCTAAATATTCGAATCGAACACCAAAAGTAAAAACAAGTTTTCGTGGTTAACGGTCATTTTTTTAATATAACAACATTGATTAACTGGAGTTTTGCGGTTGTTCATTAGCCTAAAAATAAAAGAAAAATTATTTCTTGTCAATTTTAATTATTAAATATTTTTTAAACAAAGAAAGTTTAATAAAAAATTTCATTTTTTTTATGTTTTAAAATTCCTCGTGATTGTTTTCTTTGAGTTTGATAAATAATCATAAGTTTTTCTTGCGGTATTATTTTATGTTTTCACAATTTTATCATGATCTTTTTCTTTTTTTTAATAACAAAAAAAAGTTTCCTTATTTCAAAAGTAAAAAGGGAGAACAATAAATACATAAGTTATTTTGGCAAGAAAAGATTTCTCAAAATGAAAAAAAGCTATTTTTGGTTTTTAGTCAAGCAAAAGATATTTATTTTATTTTTTGCGTCATAAACGGTTATACATGTTTATTTTTTTGTTGAAACAATTTATTTTTAAAGGTTGGAAGTTAAAAAACCTTTTTTTTGGAAGTTTATTGACTCGAATCAAAAGCGTCAGAAAAAGGGAGGGAATTTTGTTTATCCATTGCGATTACGATAGCTCGATTTTCACTAAGGCGTTGTTGATATCCTTATAAAATCTATTATTTTCTTACACTTTTGTTTCTTTCTTTTTTTCCAAGCAAACTTGGTTCATTTCTATGTTAGTTGTTCGAAGTAAAATAAAAAATAAATAAATGGTGTTTAAAATTTTGATTAGATTGAGTGTAGTGCGTTGAGTTTTTAAAAATTGATTCAAACGCTGTTACAGCGTCGTCAAAAAAAATTTCTTTTTTAACTTATAAGTCAAACCTAAAAATCATTTATGAGTGTATTGATTAAGGTGTTTGTTGAACTTTAAAAAGAAAACATGGAATTAAATTACTCAGACGTCGAAATATTTTCCTTTGATAACAACAACCCCAACAACGAGAATTAACCGGTTTAAAAAATTCCAACATCTTTTTTTATGTTTATTGCTGCTGTTTCATGATTGCGCAAATGAGCGTGTCCCCAAAAATATATATGTATTTCTTTCGCGCAATTGTTTTTATTTAAAAAAAATCCTTTTCCTGTTGCTTCTTTTAAATTGATAGCATGCGTTTGATACATTTTAAAAGAAAAACCCTTTCCAATTCTTTCAGCTTTCTGCTGATGCAGAAAACAAAAAAAAAAAGAAAGAAGAAATATCCGTATCTATTAAACCAGTTTAAATTGAATCAATTCCAATCAAAAAAATCTTGGTAGATGACGCCGAGAAAGTATCTTCAGCATCCTTTGAACTTTTTTTCCCTCCACCTTCAGTGTTGTCACTAACGTCCGCCCGTTTTTTTCCAAGAGCATTCCATTCCTCTTTTTTTCTCATTTGATTTCGAATCAAAAGTCATCGATAGTTTATTTAAAAAAATTTAAAGATGCTTTCCAAAAAAATGGCTTTTTGCCTCTGGCGATCAATCAGTGGCGTCTTTTTCTCATCTTTGCATTTTCCTTCTCCTACATTATGACGTCATTGATTTCAAGCTCTAACTCATATACCCTCCAATTTTTTTTTTTGTTCCCACGATTCTATTCTTGCTGCCTTTTTTTGAAGATATTTTAAGATTTCATTTTTACTAAACAAAAATTGGATTTAGAAAATGCGGTTAATTCTTTTAACTGCCTTCGCAACTTTATGTTGGGTTCAATCAAATTCAGAATTATTGGATAAAACGCAACATGAAAAGTATAAATTAATTAGAATTTGGCCTCAAAATGCTAATGAATTAAAATTTCTTCATGAACTTTATAAATCTTCAACTGAATTTGATGTAAGTTTTTAATTGTTTATAAATATGCGGAATTATTTAATTTAATAAATTTTTAAAAATTGGTTTTATATTAAAATTAATCTTGATTGAGCTAACAAAATTCTATTATAAAATACTTTGTTTTTATTTAAAAGGATTTTCGTCGTTAGTATTTAAGTTCTAAAGTTTTTTTAGCTGTAGATTTTCTCTTTAGCGCTAAATAAGCTTTGCAACAATTTTTTTTAAACATATTGTTGCTCCTTTGCCATTTTAACTTTTTCCTCTCTAAATTTCTAGTTCTATAAAAAATAATAAAATTATAACATTTTAGTTTGATTTTTGGAAAGCTCCGACAGCTGTTGGAGCTTTTGTTGATTTGATGGTTGGATCCAAAGTTGCCGAAGCAACAGAGAAACTACTTTCTGAAAATAAAATTGAATTTAAAGTGACAGTTGATGATGTACAAAAGTAAAATTTCAAACAAAAAATATACCCGCTGTGAAAATAAAATTTAAAAACATTTTTTTTAGAAAAATCATTGAAAAAGAAAAATCCCCATCTGTAGAGAATTCAATTTTTAACAAACAAATGAATACAACAAGATTCGATCCAATTTTGGCATCGTTTTTTTCTAAAAGATCCAAAGATGAAGTATATTTTTCGAGGAATAAAGCAAAATATAATTTTGGGGAATACCATTCATACGCTGAAATGATTGATTGGATGGAAAATATTGAAAGGCAATATCCTAGGATTGCTAAAGTTTTTAATCTTGGATTCACACATGAAGGACGACAAATTAAAGGTATCAAAATTGGAAGTCCTATTGAATCAATAAATAAAAGAGCAGTTTGGATTGATGGAGGTAAGAATAGTTATTAACTCTTTAATTTGACCAAACAATTTAACAAAACATTTAATACGTCAAAATTCGTTATATATAAAAAGAAAGTCTTTTTTAGGTATACATGCCAGAGAATGGGCCGCAGTACAAACTGTAATGTTTATTTATTATTTATTAAATACCTTTAATGCAATATTATTGTTTGTAGGCTTTATTCTTCGTTGATCAACTCATTGCTAATTATCAAATTGATCCTCAAATTACCGCTTATGTTGACAACCTAAACTTTTATATTACTCCTGTCGCAAATCCAGATGGATTTGAATTTTCTCGTTCAGATGTAACACCACAAACAAGATTTTGGCGTAAAAATCGCGGAGGAATTACTTGTACAAAAGATAAATGGCATCGAGAAAGATGTTGTGGTGGTGTAGATCTTAATCGAAATTTTGATTTTCATTTTGGAGGTATGGTTTCTGGTCTCGTAATAAATATTCGAATTCTCGTAACTATTTTCAGAAGCAGGGACAAGCAAGGATCTGTGTAGTGATATTTATGGTGGCAAGAATGAATTCAGTGAACCTGAAAGTCGTGCCATAAGAGATAAACTCTTTTCTGTAGAATTATGGGGAAAGGTTGATGCATTTATTTCACTTCATACTTATAGTCAAATGTAAATTATTTTTTTAATCATAAACCGCCATATGATAAAACAAAATGACTTTTTAGGTGGATTCATCCTTTCAACCATGAAAGAAGGTCATTTCCAACAGATATTGAGGATTTACAAGATGTTGGTATGCGAGGCGTGAATGCTATTGAAAGCATGTATGGTACTAAATATCGTTTTGGTACAGGCGCTGACATTCTTTACCCTTCATCAGGAGGTAGTGATGATTGGGCTAAAGCAAAAGCAAATATAAAATATGTGTATTTATTAGAACTTCGACCAGGCGAAGAACAATGGGATGGCTTTTTGTGAGTTTTTTTTAAAGTAATTTTTTAGTTAGCATGTATTTTTTTAAGATTAGATCGAAAACAACTCGTTCCAACTGGGCGAGAAACATGGGAAGGAATAAAAGTTGTGCTCGATGCAGTCCTCAAAAAAGCGAGGCTCTCATTTCCTCCACCAACAACAACTCAACGTGCTCCACCACCTACAACTACTCCTCGTTTAACTACAGCATCACATATCGTCGTCGCTCGTCCAGCTTTCCGCCCACAAATTCAAAATAATATTCAAACCACGCTTCGTTCCTCGTTGCATGACCGACTAAATCGCCTGAGGCAGCAACAATTAAAAGCCCGACGTGATTATGAAACTCGAATAGCGCAACAACGTGAATTGGAACGACAACGTCAACAAGCGCAAATCAGACAGCAGTTGCAACAGCAACATCAACAGACACAGTTTGGTAATCACATTTCTTTAAATCAAAAAATTAGAAATCAATGAAATCTTAATTTTAGCACCCATGTGCTTTGATCGATCCCGGTGGTGTGTGGATTGGATTCAATCTTCACCAAACATTTGTTTAAGTTCAACAATATATATGCAAAAAGATTGCGCAAGATCATGTCGTTTTTGTGTTTAATTTAGCGTTTTAACATAAAATCCAATCACCAACAAAGATACTCATAAAAATTGAATACGGTGTTATGGAATTATTTTCTTTTTTGTATATTACTTTCTTCTTGATTTCAAAGCAAAACTATTGTTGTGTTTCTGTGAAAATTTGCGCATAAATAAACGTTATATTTTTTGATACTTTTAAAGAAAAAAATTAAAGACGACAATAAATAAACAATAATAAAGAAAACAATAGTTCACATTTTAATTAACATTTCTGGTTGGTTGAAATTATATTTTTAAAATTGCTTTGATTTTTATTTTAACGCTGATCTCAAATAAAAATTGTGAAAATTAATTTTAAATATTAGTAGTTCCAATAACCCATCCCGAATTATTTTAAAAGTAATCATTGAATGCTCAAAAATGAGAGTTTAAACTACAAATGAAATTTATCAAACTTGTTGCACTTATACAATATCTATCAATAATATGATTTTTATGACATATGAGAAATTCAAAAGATTTTGAAAGAAAAATAATTCTTATTATTGATACTTTTTGTAAAAAATAAATAACGGTCTAACATTTCCAAGATTTTGTGAAACCATTAAACTTTTTAACCAAAATTATTCCCAACACGAAAAAGTCTGCTTTCTTCACGCCTACGGTTACATATCAAACAGAGGTATTGGAATGGAAGCTTTTATTTTTCTTGCATCATCGTCATATATTTTTTATTCATGTCTCTTTCGCCTTTATTTTTTCTTTACCTCATTGCCCTTTTTCTGTTTATTAAAATTACAAACTTCTCTTTCAGTTAGTTGGCTTTCAAAAACCTATCTTATTGGTGCTGACAAAGATGAGTACTGGTAAATCATTTGTTTTACTTTTACTTTTATATATTTTTATATTTTCTTGCAGAAGATCATCAAGATGAACCACAAAATTGGCTTGCTAAGCAAGATATATCAAAATTTAAGCCAGGAGAGATTACTCCTCTAACGGAAGAGGTATTTTTCCTTTCTTATATATATTCGACTTATAATCATTTCAATTTATAGGTTATTAGTCGTCAAGCAACTATTAATATTGGTACTATTGGCCATGTAGCTCACGGAAAATCAACTTTGGTGAAAGCAATATCTGGTGTTCATACTGTAAAATTCAAGAATGAATTAGAACGTAACATTACTATCAAATTGGGTTACGCAAACGCTAAAATTTATCGGTGCTCAAATGAAGAATGTCCTCGACCGGGATGCTATCGGTAAGTTAAATCTTTTTAATATATATTTTTAACGTGTTTAAACTTTTTAGTTCTGCAGGATCCAACAGTCCTGATCGGCTCCCTTGTACTCGTGAAGGTTGTGGAGGCCAATTCGTTTGCGTTCGTCATGTTTCATTTGTTGATTGTCCTGGTCACGATATTCTCATGGTAAGGTTTATTAAAGTCAAAAATGAATTGTGTTACATTTTTATTTTCAGGCCACTATGTTAAACGGTGCTGCTGTCATGGATGCCGCTATGCTATTGGTAGCTGGTAATGAACCTTGTCCTCAACCTCAAACATCTGAACATTTAGCTGCTGTTGAAATTATGCAATTGAAACATTTACTTATTCTTCAAAACAAAATCGATTTAATCAAGGAAGCTCAAGCTACAGAACAATTTGAACAAATCAAAAGTTTCGTCCAAGGCACCGTTGCTGACTCCGCGCCTATCATTCCAATTTCTGCTCAACTCAAATATAATGTCGATGTTGTCTGCGAGTATCTCTGTAAGAAAGTTCCGGTTCCGATTAGAGATTTTTCTTCAGATGCTCGCCTGATTGTTATTAGATCTTTTGATGTTAACAAGCCTGGTTCTGAAGTTGAAAACTTGAAAGGTGGTGTGGCAGGTGGATCAATCCTTAAAGGTAAATAGATTTTAACTGTTTCGACTCAATTTTTTATTTTCTGCTTTAGGTATTTTAAAAGTTGGACAAGAAATTGAAGTTAGGCCAGGAATTGTTAGCAAAACTGCCGATGGAAAAGTCCAATGTAGACCAATCTTTTCAAGAATTGTTTCATTGTTTGCTGAACAAAATCAACTTGAATATGCAGTTCCTGGTGGTCTTATCGGCGTTGGAACAAAAATTGATCCTACTTTATGTCGAGGCGATCGCTTGGTAAGTTAACGTAATTTATTTAGTTCAAATTAAAAAAAAAATAACAATAATAATTTACTAGTAAATAATTACTTTTTCAAAAGAGATTAACGGTTGCAAATGCCACAAAGGCTAATTTGATTCGACAAATGAGTTTATTAACTCAACATGCCGATCTTTTTTTTTTTGAAACTTTACGAATTATCGATGTGTTTTTTAGGTTGGACATATCCTTGGTGCAGTTGGAACATTGCCTGAAATTTACACCGACATTGAAATTGCTTACTTCTTGCTTCGTCGTTTACTTGGTGTTCGAACTGAAGGTGGTAAAAAAGCTGCAAAAGTTCAAAAACTTAGCAAAGGTGAAGTATTGATGGTTAACATTGGCTCTCTCTCAACTGGTGGACGCGTAACTGCTGTCAAAGGTAATGAGACTATAATTATTATTATTTTTCTGATCGTTTATTTTTTTAGGTGATGCTGCTAAAATAACGTTAACGGATCCAATTTGCACTGAAGTAAATGAAAAGATTGCTTTATCTCGTCGTATTGAAAAACATTGGCGTTTAATTGGATGGGGAACTATTCGTCGTGGTACTACAATCGAGCCTACAAAAACAAATTAAATTCATGTTGTTTCTACGGTATTTTACATTGTGTTTGCGTTATTTATTGTTTTAATTGTCATAAAAGATTTTATTGATCTTTGAATGTTTATTTAATAAAAAAACAAATCTTTGGTCTTTTTTTAAACGAATGAAATGAGGGTGAAGGATAAAAATGGCGGAGATAAGAAAAAGCAGCTGCCAAAACTCATTTGGATTGCCAAAGGTAAAAAGATTTAAAAAAAAAGATGGCTTTGAATTGAACTTGTTTATCCCTGCTTTAAAGTTTTATAATGTGCGTGCTTTTCCACAATGTTTGTTAGTAGGTAGCGGTAGCAGTCTAACCAAAGTCGCTGCGCGGGTATTTTAAGTCCGCAAAAGAGATCGAAATAAAATAAAAGAAAGCTTGAACTGTGCAATAAAAAGTGGAAGCAGCTAAGAGAAGAAAAATACTAAAATGTTTTAGTTTGTGACACGCCTTTTTGATTAGTGAGGAAAGAAAAGCAAGCAAGCGACTCACTGCAGTTATTCAACCCCTTTAGTTTGGAGAGTCGCCGAAATTGCGGTGAAGCGTTTGCAAGCAAATGCAGCAGCAGTAGCTTTGAATTTCAACAAGCAGGGAGATAAAACAGCCGCCGCAACTTTCCTGAGACAGCTACTTTGGCATCATTGTGCAAAAAATATAGCTGAGTTGCTTCCTTGCTACCTAGCTAGCAAGCTAGCGAGTTATATGCACTTTTTTCTCTTATGTCTCATTTTTTTTCTTCCTTGAGAATTTTTTTCTTTTCATGTTTTGAAGTAAAAGACGCTGAAGAACGCCAACGAAGAATTTTTTCTTACAAGATCCATCGCAAAAAAAATAAAATAAAGCAAAAGCTGACGGGAAAGAAAGAAAAAAAGTAAGAAAGTGTGCGTGTCTTTAGTTTTTCTTTTTCCTTTAGGCTAAAACGACTTTGCTCGTTTGCTTATGTTGTTTTTGAGACGGCTCGGCTTCGTTTTTGCCGTAGCCACCCAAGCTGGTTAACCACTCAAGTGTTCACGCCGCCGCCAACGACTTGTGGTGACGAAGTCGACGTCGTCAAAAATAAAAAAAACTTTTTTTTCTTCTCCTTTCTTTGATAAGTTGCGCGGCGGGCGGTCGAAATCTATCATTAGCTTGGGCAGCCACCGGAACAACCTTCATTATTTCATATCAAATGATGAAACTAACTTTAACTTATTTTTTATTATTTTATATCATGAATTCATAAATAAAATAAAAAGTTAACTGAGTGCCATAGTTTTCTTTTCTTTTTTGTTTTTCTTCCTTTAAAAAAAGAAAAGAAATAGCAAAGCAATTGCTGCTAGCTTCCTAGTTCTTCCAAACGCCGCCATCAAAATCCTGTGTCGCGTGTTCAGGCAAAAAATGCCCTGTTTTAGTATTTACAACCACCACCGCAATCGTTGTCGTCTTCGTTTTGTTGTTTCTTTAAAAAAAAAGAAGAAGCACACGAGCTTCTCTTTTCCAAAACTTCTTTAAAAACCCATTTGAAACAAATTAGCCGCCTTTTAAATAAAGGCATTGTGTGTGAAACTTTTTTTTAAATTTATTTTTCACCTGGCCTTTTCATGCTTAAAACTGCTTTATTCTTTTTATATTTTTTTCTTAAAGCAATGTAAAATGAGAGGAGGACAATCCTTCTCCATGCAAAAAAAAAAACGAGAAAAAAAAATTTCATTTTATTCTTTAATGGATTTTTGGAGACAACAACCCTTACAGAGCTTCTAGTCTCAGTCGCTACTTGGCTCTCGTAATCCGCGGATCCTTTAGCGTGTGTTGGCTGCGCTTTTAAAAACAACATTCCTAACTTTTTTTTTGTTGAAATTTAAAGCTTTAAATTATTCTTTTTAAGTATGTAAAATATGGATAAATTTTTACCGAATCCTTCTCGATTTTTTTTCTTCTTCATCAACGATATAATTATTACTTCATTTTTGACAGTTATTTTTATGATGTATTCTTTCTTCTTTTTTCCCCTTTGGTTGCCATTCTCTTTTTTAAGTTGAAATTGCGTGTGTTTTGAATATAATTCATAATAGTAGTAATAGCAAGGGTAATTGGAAAGAAAATGGGACCACGGCTTTTCATCATCAAAAAAGGAAGAAAAGAAATAGTCAAAAGCATTGTTCATGTCTGACTTCGATTCCTTTCATTATTATATTTTCCACGAGAAAAAAGAATTATAAAAAGCCAAAAAATTTTATGTTACTTTTTTTATTTATTTTAAAGAAAATTCACATCATTATTTACAAATTTTTTTCATTACTGTTTTATTTCTCGAGCATTTTTTTGTTTCATTTTGCCGATTGTAATAGTTTTCTTTGGTTGAGCTGAAAACAGCATTTCAGACTTCTCATTTCTTCTTCCTGTCTCTCCTCAACAACAACAAAAAAAGAAGAAGAATAAAGAATATCACAGCTAAAAACTTTTTTTTCTCTTTCTTGCTCTAAGAAACAAAAACGATTGATTGCAGCTGCTTGCTTACTTTTTTCTTCTTCAAAAACTCCTCTAGTTTTTTTTTTGCGTGGTGCCTTTCATCTTTATTTTTTCTTCTCTCCGTTTTCACTGCCACAAATTTATTTACTTCTTATTTTATTTATTTATATTATTATATATTTAATAGAATCTACACTACAACAACACGATAAAATGGTATTGTTACAATGAAAGATAGGCGCAACAAATGCGCCATCAAATTCTTTTACAATAATTTTTGCGGGTTTTTATTACACTGGAAAAGTGTTGTTAAACTATAAATATTTGTTTTAACACAACTTTCCCATTTATTTTTCTTCAAATTATTATAACATGGCTCGGAACGGCGGCAGATTTGATTTTGATGATGGCGGCACATATTGTGGTTCATGGGAAGAGGGACGCGCAAATGGACATGGGGTTTGCAGTGGTAATTATTCATGCTTTATTGAATATAAAACTGTTATTAGAAACAATTTCTAGGGCCCGATGGTAAAGGTGAATATGCTGGAGCATGGCATTATGGATTCGAAGTAAGTTCAAATAAAATTAAAACATCATTAGTTAAAATATTTGTATTTTATTTGCTCTCTCAAATTTTTAGGAAGGTCAATGTTTTTTTAGGCTAAAATCTATTTATTTTTTTTTGTTAAAAACTTTTTTTTGAACTTCTTGAATTCGGATCATTTTGTTTCTCAAATTTATATTTTTTTGTTATACTTTTATTAATACTGTGGCCCTTCTCATAAAAAAAGTTCATGAACTTTTTCTTCGTGTAATTTTTTTTATGAGAAGGGCCACTGATTTGTAATTTTTTTCTTGAATTTTTTATGCTTTAATTTTTTTTTACAAAATTGATCGATTGAACTTCACTTTTCTTTTTGATACTAGTCTTACTTTTCTCTCGTGGACACTCACTTAACCCAGCCGCGAATTCTTTCAAGTATCTCAAGTGGGGAAAGAGGACTAACTGCGCCTCTGATAAACTTTTATTTTCTCTTTCATATCCTCTTTTCTTTTTTTATTCTTTTTCTTTAACCACTTCAACAAGCAGGCGTTTTGTTTTCTCGTCGTTGTCTGTCAAGATTGATTTTGAAGAAGACAAAAGCCATTATTACTTACGACGACCACAAGAAAAAAATTAGGGATTTCTCCTCCCATTAATCAATTTATATTATGTTAAAAAACAAAACAAAACAGTATTTCAAATTCATGGTTAATCAAATAATAAAACCTTTAATTTGATAAACAGATTTTTAAATAACATATATAAAAGTTAAGACACATCCCTTATTGAAGAATATGGTTTAATCTTTTCGACCGGATTTTTTTCAAAAAATTAAAAGCCTAAAGTTCTAATGTCTGTGGAGAACTATATTTATTAAATCCGTTATTACCACTACTTTTTTTTTTTACTTTTCTGTTATTATATTTGCGTCATCTAATTTTACTAAAGTAGTAGTAACACAAAAAATGGAAAAAAACAAAAGTTTTTTCTTCGAAAACAAAAATTTAATAATGCACAAATTTTTTCATTGAAAATGCGCGAGACATTTCCCATTGCTGCTTCTACTGTTGGGCAGGAGTCACATAGATGAGAGCTCAATATCTGGCCAAAATAGCTTGCTTGTCTTTCATTTTCTTTAAACATTTTTTGTTTTGGGTGGACCAGTTAAATGTCGTATGTAAAGGAGAGTAGAAGCGCCTCCGCGCACCATCACTACCGCTGTAAATAGTAATAATAGCAGTAGCAGCAAAGAATAAACAATCAATGAATGAAGGCTTTAGACGGAAATGCGTCTTTTTACGGACTTCTAAAGAAAAAAAATGCAAGAAGCAAATACAATTTTATTATATATTTTATTTTTTCAAATCCCTCTTTCCCCCTCTCTTTCTCTCTCACGATGATGAGATTTCTGTTTCTGATTAATGAATGATGATGAATTAAGAGGAGGCATTGCATTTTTGAAGTATTAAGGCATGAAAATTCTTTAAATTCTTTCAAGGGTTCATTGATCGAAAAATTTTTGTTGCATTCCTTCACTATTTATTTTTTAAAAGTAATATTTAAAAAAACACATTCATACATTTTTTTCATTTTCAATCGATGCTTAAAGATTTGTTGTTATTGTTAATGAAAGAAAATAAAAAGCCTCAACAAAAGAAAAAATAAAACAGAAACAGGTGGCATTTTTTTCCGATTGGGCCCCAACTGCGACTTACTTATTGTTTCATTCTTTAAAAAAAACTTATGCTTAAAAATGTTATTGGTTTCGGTTTCGACAAGTTCGTCGTAGTCCGCAGCTTTTATATGCTACCACCCGCTTGCCCTCAGGAGCAATAACTCTCACCACCCGCGTCTCATTCGACGCCATCGATGAGAGAGGGTGGTGTGGTGGGGAGAATGGAAAGCAATAGCGGGCAGATCTCTGACATTTTTATTACAATAAAAAAATGTCGACAAGCTTGAAAGGAGGAGACGCAATAAATGTGCCAAGTTTGAAATGGACAAAATGGAGGAACAACCTTGGAATAAATACCAAAAAGATAGCAGCAGTATTTTATACTCGTCAAAACTTTTTGCATTTTTTGGACATAAAGATGCCTTCGTTTCTTTCCGACTCGATGGGAAAAAACAACAACAAAAAAAAACTTGCAATAGAAATAATGTCGTTGTTTTCTCGTTATTAGATGGAATGAATAGCCATGATTAACAACTTTCTCTCTCTCTATCTCTATCATTCTTCACACACGAATATAAACTTAATGTCTCTTTCACGCTTTTTTTTGTTTCTAAAATTTGAAAAAAAAATCTTGCATCTTTTTTCCTTTTTAAGGTTTTTAAATCAATCAATCAATATTTAAATTCCATCTTTAAATTAATAAACAAAAACTTTCTTGGCTTTTTAAACATTTGCCTTTATCCTCAATATTTCATTTGAATTTTAAAAAAAGCAATTCAATATTGAAGAAAAATTTAAAACAAGAGCCAAAATCTTTTTAAAAAATGAAATCATTATAAAGAACGACTGAAGCATCGAAAAATATAAATTATTTTTTTGTTTTTTTGTTTTAAATTTTGATTGGAAAGAAAAAGAAGATTAGTCTTTTGGGAGCAAACAAAATACAGAAATTTAAGAAAAGAGATTTAAAAGTAAAATATAAAATTTTATAGGTTTCTGGTGTTTACACTTGGCCTTCAGGTTCCACATATGCTGGACAATGGCAAAATGGCCGACGTCATGGCCTTGGTGTAGAAGCTCGTGGCCGATGGATTTATCGTGGTGAATGGACTCAAGGTACATAAGATTTCCAAAAGTCCCATAATTTCACAGTTCTGAAATCTGAATTTTCGTTGTTTTTTATACTTTTAAACTTAATTTACATCATTAATTATGTTTTATACAAAAAACCTAGCTCGTGTTAATTAATACGAAAAGAATTGAAAAACAAATGTTTAGAGCCGTCCTTTTTTACTTTTTTGTTAAATATACATCGAAAAAAAGGAATTTAAAAAAATTTAAAACTTTCGGGACATTAAATACGCAACTTTTATTTAAGGTCAACGTGGACGTTATGGAAAGCGCGAAGTCATCAATTCAAGTACAAATACCATAACCGCAAATTATATGGGAACATGGTCTGCTGGTTTTAATGACGGATATGGAACTGAAACATATCCGGATGGTGGAACATATGTGGGACAATGGCAACGTTCAATGCGTCATGGTTATGGTATTCGAAAATCAGCCCCTTTTGGTGCAGCATTAAAACAAAGACCTCGATCTCAAAGAAATGCCTCCCTATCTTCATTGAGATCAGTATTTGAAGAAGAACCCGCCAAAACATCTAAAAACAAAGATGACACCCCTGAATGTGTTGATGGTAGAGCTGGTTTTGTATTAAGAGCACGTAGTGACGCGCCAACAAAGCGTCGTCGTTCTTTATCAGAACGAAGTTTAGCCATGAAGCGATCAATTTTAAGTAATCTTCGAATAAAAAAGCAACATTCAACTGGTGATATTCATCAAAAAGTTACATCCATGACTGGAAGCCTTCGCTCCAGTGGTTCACTTGTGAGTTGCACATCAGATGATTCTGAACATCAAAAGAATCTACATGAAGAATTAGGCGAACCACCCGAAGAACGAATTGAACCAGGCGTGATTGAAATTTACAGAGGTGAATGGAAAAATGATCAACGATCTGGTTTTGGAGTTTGTGAAAGAAGTGATGGATTAAAATATGTTGGAGAATGGAATGAAAATAGAAAAAACGGGTACGGTATTACATACTTTAAAGATGGAACGTAAGTTTTTAATGATTTTCATGAAAAAAATTAAAATATAAAATAATTTTAGGAAGGAAGAAGGAAGGTACAAAAATAATGTATTAGTTTCGTCAACTCGAAGAAAAGCATTATTATTTGTTCGAAATTCTCGAATGAGAGAAAAAATCGAGGGTTCAGTGGAGGCTGCAATGAGGGCGGCTTCAATTGCCCTTCAAAAAGCTGATATTGCTTCATCACGGACTCAAACAGCTCAAGAAAGATCAGAAGCTGCTGAAGAAATGGCAAATCGAGCTAGGGGTGATTGTGATGTGGCTCGAATAACAGCATCCCAATTTGATCCAAATTTTGTTCAACCCGGTGTTCAAGCTTTACGTCGGGCTAGAGATCCTCAAAAAGCTATGCTCAATCATATCTCAGGACATGCAAATCATGTATCATTTGATTCAATGTTAAGCAATACAAGCACTTCCGTGGGTGGTCCACCATCTGTGGCTGCTTTGGGAGCTCGTTCAACACAAAGTTATCAACATATTCCAATGGGAAATAAAAATGCTCCATTAATGCCTAACCATCATCAACCGCATCAAAATCGAGTTGCAGATTCTCAACATCAACTTGATAAATATTCTCGCTCCTTTGATTACGCTTTACCAGGACCAAGCACATCGACGAATATTGTTGCAGGTCATGTTAATGATAATTATGAACAGCAACTTCATACTCATCAATATGGTCCCACGGGAAATCCTCCTGCGCCATTGCATCATACAATAAGTACGAACAACGCTATGGGACCTGAAGATTATCGAATTAACGATGGTGCTTCAACTGTATGTTTTTAATTAAACTCATGAAATATTAAAACAAAGAATTTTACTTTTTAGAGTGCTCGATTAGCTGCTGATAACAAATCACATCAATCTCAAGCTCATTCAGATCAAGCTTCAGCAGCCAGTTTGGATACTTCTCCCAGAATAGCACCTTTACGTCGAAACCGAGGAGGAGCAGGAGGTGGTGGTGGTTCCATTATTTCCCTATCAGATGAACACTTTGAGCAATATCTTATGGGAAAGAGTGAAGAAGGATCTCGTCTTAAGCGAAATCGGCCATCATTGACTCGTCAAAGTGAAGTTAATGCTGATTCGATAGTTAGTTTTTATCTCATCTTTTTCAATATGCTATAGCAATTTATTAATAATTTGTTATTTAAAAAACTTTTTATAGGGCTTAAATCGTCGATCAACGTTAGCTTCAGCTCGGGATCGAAGAGATGCAGGTCCAACAAAAAGTAGTGGACTTGGTGATTCAAAAGATGATCGAGGCTCTCTTCCAAATCTTGTGGAATTGGAAGGTCAAGGAATCAAATTGAATCGCGAGGATGCTGCCCGTTTGGCAAGTCAACGGCGTCAAGAGGAGCAAAGAATTCGCGAGGAAGAAGAACTTCTTCGAGCAAATCCTCTAAGATATATTTATCATCCAGCTTTAAGGGTAATAAAAATTATTTCACATTAAAATATTACCATAAAAAATAAAATAACATATTTTTTAGGCATGGATTGCAAAATGGAAAGTTCCTTTACTTTTAGCATTAGCAAACTTTTTATTACTTTATATTTTATTTCATCTTCTCACATTTGAGAGAAGTTCAACAACAACAAAAGCTTCGAATAAACAACAACGTCCAAATTCGGAACTTTAATATTTTTACCATTTTAAAACCATCAATCATTATTTTTTGTTATTATGCCTTTTTCTTTTATATTACGCATTCATTTATTTTTTACATGCAATCAAAAATACTCTTACAAATCACTGCCAAAATAAATATTTTAATCGTGGATCCAAAACTGCCGCTTTTTTTTATTATTGTTTACTGTTAAATTTCCACGGCGTTCCACATTTCAGTTTTTATCGATCGTATATTTTCTTCTTCTCTCAATGTAAATTTAAAGTCTATCTTTTTTTTAAAGATTTATTTGTCAGAACGGTTTAGGTTTATTAAAATTTTATTTTGTTAAAATGAATTTTCATGTTTGAGAATTTTTTCCTTTCAATAACTATTGTTTCACTATACTTTCTTCTTTTAAATTTACCAAGAATGCCATTTTTTGTTTTAAAGAATTCTGTTCACATCCATTTTTTGAGTTTATACACACCAAATGAAGGGGCCTTATTAAAGTTTATTTTGTCAATCATATTTTTATTATAATAAAAAAATTCGTAAAAAAGAATAAAAATACATTATAAATTAGTTAATAAATTAATTACAAAAGATAAAATAACAAAAATATAGTTAGAAAGGAAAAAATGGCAGAGTTATCGTTGACGAACATATTTTGTACGCTGTTGTTTCCGTAGCTTTTTATCGTCCATTTGTTCATCTTCTGGAGCAGGAGCAAAGAACCATGGAGCTAACACCTTTGTCCATAATTTGACAATGGCATAAACAGGAATTAAAGCAATGAGAAAGATAAACTTTGACCAAATTAGACTTAACAATTGTGCAGCACAGCTTAAAATTATTGCATCTTTACAGTATTCACCAAAAGCTTGAGGATCATTTAGATCGATACCAGCATCACTTATTTGTCCTTTCTCATTTCGGATGCTTTTGATCATACTCATCATAAAAAGTAGTGAGCCACCAGCAAGAACTACAGCTAACGTCCATCCAACCTGGAAAAAAAATTTCAATGAAATTAACAATGATTAGTCGCAAACCCAAAAACCAGCGCCAATAGGATCAAACAAAAAGAAGTAAGCGCAAGCAACGAGAGGGGAAACTATTGCTGTGGCAAGAAAGTAATAGCGAAGTGTTTCTTGATTTTCATCATGAATCTGTTTTTGACCACGAGTAGCTTGCTTTCCTTTTGTTGCAATATTCATCTGCAATAACAATTAAAAATTTAATAAGATAAGCTTATATAATAAAACAAGAGATAAGTATGAACTGACAAATAAGCCATTGATATGTTTCAACTTTTTTTAAACAATGGAAGATAAATTTATGCTATAATGAATACCCAAAAGCAAAGTAATAATATAGATTTAACAGATTTAAAAGATAAAAAGTGTGATTGAAACAAATCAAAAGGTTAAGAACAGCAGCAACATTTCACAGCTTTCAACGATCTTTGTTCTTGACATTATCATCATTAATTATCATGAAGAACAAGACGGAAGATTTCATTTGAGATGTAAAACGAGCCAGCATTAGGACGCAAAATAAAAACTTGAGAGTAAGAGTTAATTGGATCTTCGTCAGTTTTCAATTGGCCGAGAACATTAACCAAGATTGATCCATCAGGAAGTGGTTGACAATCAGTTTTAGTGATAGCACGTTTGATTTCTCGGAAACTCAAGCCCTGTAAAAAGTAATTAGATATCGGATAAATAACACAAGAATACAACTTACAGAAAATTTTTGTAAAATAGCATCACGTCCTCTAACTTGAACACCTTCGAAAGTCATATAAGAGTTTTCAGGATCATATAGACCGGAGAGACCTTGAACACGAGCATTAGGATCATTGACATCAAAAGTGGAATAATAATGGTTGACAAATGCTTCTCCAATAGTTAAAAAATCAGGGTTAAACGCCATAGTTTGTTTTAAACCTCTCTGAAAAAAAAAATGGCGATAAAAGTCAAGGATAAAAAACGCGAATGAATGAAGAAAAATGGAAGCAAATCTCGTGAATATTTAAAAAATTTATTAAGAGCATCAGTTTATTAGAAGTAAAAGCTTTAATGTAAAAAATTAAAATTATAAGATGTTTTAAAATATATGAAGGATCAAAAAGTTTTTCATGAAATCTGAAGAAAAGAGAAAACTACAAAAAGTTTGAATTGAACATTCACGCGAGCGGGAAATAAAGTAAATTGCTCATCGCTATGAAGCTGTATTTGGCGACAGGATGCAAGATGCCAAATTTTGAAACACTGTTATTTTTCTTTCGTTGTTCAACGTTGAAAACCAGAAACTACTACATACATTTTTTTTATGGTTTAGCCAAACTTATTTAGTTATCTCTCTAATTCTAATTTTATCACTTTACTAAACTTTTCTCGTGAAATTTTGAATGATAAACACGTTTAAACAGACACCATTCTTACTTTATTATTTTTTTAGTTATAATTTGTCTTTGAAATGCCACACAGAATCGCTATTACAGCTTTTCGGTCATTACCCCAGTTGCCATTGCCTTCGTTAAGAAATTACTTAACTTTTAGTACTTTCTTATTTCTTAGTGGATTTTATTATTATTATATGATATTAAAAAGTGCAAATATATCAGTAAGTTTTTAATTGGAGTTAAAAATAGTTTTTGTTGTTTTGATGCTTTGAATCACGTGTTTTTTTAGTCGCCTTTTGGTAACATAACTGATGGGGAAGCAGAAGAAACCAGGGAAAGCTCTTCATTACCTCTTCCAATAACAATATCAACACTGAGAGAAGTTGTGAGTAAACATCCATTACTATTTTATGTATGTTTTTCAAGGATTTTTTCTGGCTTTACATATATGTATTTTTTAAGGTTTTATTAAATACACTCTGTGCTTGTCTAATTTTCATTGGAAAGGTTATAGTTGAAATTTTCATAGGACCAACATCTGCTCAAGTAATCTTTTCCCCCGTTTAAATTGTTATTTATAATATACTGATTTAGGAAGATGAAACTTTACGAAATACCTTTCGCATGTTTATTCAATGCAGATTCGCTTACACCGTGTTTTTATCTCATAATAATATTTTTGAGGACTTTTTTACTTGGTTGCCTTCTTTGATTGGATTTCTTCTTGTTACCACCATTCTCGATTTGATGGATCTTCGATTATCTAGCGTATATTTCTTTTCATTTTACCTATTATTATCATTATTTTTGAATTTAGGCTCAACAAAACATACTAACGAAAACTATGCGTATCAAATATTTATTTGCAGCGGCAGGTTGTATCGTAACTTCACTTGTTACGTTTTGCTACCTCTTCTGGCTTTCAAACAAAATACATTTTGAGTTTGAAATTTTGATGCTAACTGATGTAAGCTGCTTTCGATCATAACATTTTTTAAAATAAACTTCCTTTAGTGTTTAATGGCCTTGATTCAAGCTGTTTATGTTTTTCATAAAATTATTATATCAATTTCAAGACCTTCATCCGATAGCTTTTCACATCACATGTCCATCTTCTATTCCCTAGCTTCTGATGCCCTTGATTTCTTTACATCCTATCACGTTTACATTTATTCTCGATCCTGGCCAACCATTGCTTGCTTTGTTATGCTTCTTCAGTTTAGGATGCTTCTTGTTTCATTGGCTGAAACCATTAGAAAGCACGTACGTCATCAACGAATTGTAAAACATATTAATGAAACGTATGGCTTTGTACTTTTTCGTTTTATAATGTTATAGCGTTTTTTAAAGGTATCCTGAAGCATCGAAAGAAGATCTTTTAAAACAAGATTCATGCACTATTTGTTGGGAACCAATGGAAAAAGCCAGAAGACTTCCATGTGGTCATGTTTTTCATGAACTTTGCTTGCGAAGGGTTTTTAGTTCATCAGTTAATTTTATTTGTCTAATATAGTTTTTTTAGTGGTTACAGCAGGATAGTAGCTGTGCTGTTTGTAGAAGTGCTCTTTCATTACATTTGAGCCAAGTTCTTCGAGATGACAACCACGTCGAAGAAGATTTTGGAGCTGCTACTATTGTTGGAATGGAACTCATCCGATTATTAAGGTGGTTTCAAAGAGCAAATATTGGTGCAGAATTAACACCGACTCAGATTAACGCGATGGTTGATCAAATTTCAAATGTTTTCCCCCAATATTCACGTGCAGCTGTTACCCATGCCGTTCGACTAACTGGCTCAGTTGATCTCGCAGTAAATTTTTTGCTAGAAAATGGAAATAATGTACCAGCGCAACCAGTTGAACCTGCTGACGTAAATGAGACTGAAGGAGAAAGTGATGGATCGGAAAGCGATGAAATTCCTATTCCTAATGCTATAGAAGCTGCCATAACTGCTTTTACTTCTCCTCAAGTGAAGGAGGAGGAGGCAACTTCTCAAGAAACATGGCTCACTCAACAAAGAAAAAGGCTAATTGAAGAATGTAGAAGGTAGTTGTACTATCCGTAATATTTTATTCTAATTACGTTGCTTACAGGAAATACGTTGAATCAAATCGTGCTTCTGACATACGTGCTTCATTTACTCCGGGTGTGAAGAAAGAATTATAAAACCGAAATCATTATTTTTGAACTTTGTTATTATCAAGCTTTCAAATTTGTAAATACCTTGCTTTGACATATTTTTTTTTCTAAATCCTTCCTAGTAATTTTCAATGTACGTTCGTTAATCACTTGGAAATTCTTCGTGGAAAAATTTAACGAAAAATAAAAAATTTGCATAAATAATCGCATAGCTCATTGCTTCATTCAATCAAACATTCAATGCTGCTCATTCTATGGCAAAATGTCTCCTTATGCCTTTTTTACTTTCCTTCGTTTCATCAATTTGTTTTTATCATAATCATCACTTTTGCGTCGTCTTTGAGCTGTGCTCATTATTTTGTTATTGATTAATAAAAAGAATTAAATAAACTCTGGTTGAACTTCGATTGCTGTTGTAGGTAACTTTCTATCGCCGTTTTATCTTGTATTGTTTATAAAAGTTGTTATCATGTGGAATGAACATAATGAAAAGTTGCATTCCATGTCATACACAACTAGAGGTGTTACTTCTTCAACCTCTCCCAGTTCTAAGCTTGCCATACGACATGGAGGGCCCACCCATCATCGTGGTTTAACTACTGCAATGAAAGTGTTTTGTATAAATACTGGCGCTAGTACAAGTGAGATTCCCAAAGCGGATGATACACAAAACGGAGAGGCTGTTAACACCGAAGAACTCGCTACCAAGCATCGTGAAATGCAACGTAAGCAGGTTAACTTAATCGTAAAAACAAGCAAAGACTGTTATATCGAGTTGAAAGCTAGCATTAACAAAGCAAACGGAGCTTTGGCAGCAATAAAGCATCAAAGACATCAGATTGATAATGACTTGTTGATTGCACTTGAACAACTCCTTGTTGGAAAAACAGCGACTTTGGGAGAGTGGGTTCTTGATGGCCTTGATCAGCTTGAAGAAGACCAATTGGAAATAGCTTCATTAATTGAAAATGATACAGCTAAACAGCAAAAGATCGATGAGCTCATGTCTCAACTTGATAACGCTTGTAATGAACCGAAAGTTGGATTTTCTGAAAAATTCGAATTAGCTTTCTGGGATTGTGAAACAGTTCGTGAATTGTCCTTCAAGATGGCATCGTTGCAAAAAGACAACCACAACCTCTTAGCAGAAGTAAAAGTTTGGAAGCAGGCAACCGGCATCGCAACAAAAAGACAACATCCTAAAGCTATTGCTTATAATGAAGTATATAAAGCTGGTAATAAATCTTCACCATTTCAACTTGAAAATTCATTTATTGATATGCGAGTAACACCAAAGTCCATTGATGTAAACATGATTCCCAAAGAAGAACTTCATGCTTCACATACAGATCGATCCATCGTGGAAAAACCAATCAAAGTTAATTGGCCAATGCCTTCGAAATTCACAGGAAAAACTCGCGGTGAACTCGAACGTTATTTTGTAACTTTTGAAAGTTCAACTGATCGTAATGGTATTTATGGAGATGATAAAGCTGAACTTTTAGCAAACTATTTACCTTCAGGTTTACAGCAACATCATTACAACATCTACGCTGAAACGCATGATTATGGAAAGGTGAAGAGTCACTTGCTTAACGCATTGGGTTCTGAAAACTCTGTAAGAAGGTATACCTTCCGTACTGGACTTGATCGTATGAGAAAGAATTATACCCAGTCATACTCGGAATTTTTCTATGAAGTTGAAAACAAGGTAGCTGAAGCCTTTGCTGGTGATAAAGTTGGCGCTGATGAGGAACTAAAGAAGATTCTTATTCGGGTAACGCAGAACGATCGTGATTTGTCGTATTACAACCTCGTAATTACACAAAGTACTTTATCGTATTTGGACTTGAAAGAACTCGTCTTAAGTTTGGAAGATACCCGTAAGCTCACAGCAACATCGAGATATCCAGGACAATTTGAAGGTAATAAAAGGTTGATCGGTCCTAAGAATGATAGCAACAATTTTACCAGCAATACAAACAACCACCGATTCCTTGATGGACGCGAAAATAATAATCACGTTAACGGAAATCGAGATAATGGACACGGCGCAAACATGATAAAACAGGCGAAGGTAAAGCAAGCTACTGTGTTTGAAAATTGTGATATTAGAGCTGCTGAGGATGTCTTCGTCCCACCAAACTCTGTCGCAAAAATTAGAGTTTTGGCTCCACATATTCAAGGTCCAGCAAGGATAACGAATAATTTGAATGACGTTAAACTGAGTTCAAAAAGGGATATCCAGAAAGGGTACACCTCTATTTTGTATACGAATCTGTCTGAAGAAAGACACGTATTACAAAAGAACCAAGTAATTGGAAAAGCTTTCCCGTTAAAAAGGAATGAAATCATCCAACATGATTGGGTGCATAAAGATGATACGTCTTCTATGTATGATGGTGAGATGAAAGAGGAATGTGAATGGAATGAAAACCATCATGTTGATGCAGAAACATGTCACGATAACACTATCGAATTTGGTCATTGTTTTAAACAACCTTTTGAATCTCCCATTGAACAACCTGTTATTGAAAGCGCTGGTATTAATACTAGTAAAAAGCAAAGGATAAGCAGTGAAGAAATTAGGAAGATGTTAGATTCCTTACCATTCTCAGATGAAGTTGATCATAAACTTACTGAAAAGTTTAATGATACTAAAAGTTTGACAATTAATTTAATTAATAAAGGAAAAACCTCAGATAAAGTTTTGTTTGAAAACCACACTATTCTTGAAAGTGAAGGCTCAAATAATACAGATGCGTTATTGCCAATGTCAAAGATAACAAAGGTAAATAAAACGATCACAAAAATTGATGCTGCTCTTTCTGAAGAATATGGAAATGCTCGTTATGAAGTCATCAATGCTCAAACAATTCAAAATGCTCCCAACAAACTCAAATGGAAAACTTTCAAAGGAACATCTTATCATCATCTTAATGTTGCTGGACATCATGATGAAGAACAAGCTTCAAAATGGAACTATGGAAAACGAATGGAACTGAATGAACATGAATGGAAGAAACCGAATGTAAAGAAGATCAAACTTCAATCAAAAGTAAATGTGGCTCACGCTCAACAACTACCATCATTTCAATCTCAAACATCTCTTGCTCGTGGTTCTCAACTCTACCAAGCTCATCATAAATGTAATCGACGAGGACGCCGATTTGGACGGGGACGGGGATAATCGCATAGCTCATTGCTTCATTCAATCAAACATTCAATGCTGCTCATTCTATGGCAAAATGTCTCCTTATGCCTTTTTTACTTTCCTTCGTTTCATCAATTTGTTTTTATCATAATCATCACTTTTGCGTCGTCTTTGAGCTGTGCTCATTATTTTGTTATTGATTAATAAAAAGAATTAAATAAACTCTGGTTGAACTTCGATTGCTGTTGTAGGTAACTTTCTATCGCCGTTTTATCTTGTATTGTTTATAAAAGTTGTTATCATGTGGAATGAACATAATGAAAAGTTGCATTCCATGTCATACACAACTAGAGGTGTTACTTCTTCAACCTCTCCCAGTTCTAAGCTTGCCATACGACAAAATATGATAAAACTATAATATTTAAAAGTTTGAAGCAAATCACTGTTATAATTTAAATACATATAAAGTCCATAAACACGCAATTAAAACTCATTTTTTGAGAAATTCGAGCTTTTCTGTAAAATTTTAGTACAGCAAAAATTTTTTTTTCGATTTTTTGGCTTGAGAATTCGAACCTGGGGGTTTTTAACTATGAAAATCACGAAAATAGAGGCCATTTTATTATATAAGACGCCGATATTTAAAAAGTTTTAGGACAGTGCTAAATTTCGCACTTTTTTGAAAAAGTGTCTCTTTTGCCAAAAAAATCAATTGAAAAAAATGGCAAAAGAGACACTTTTTCAAAAAAGTGAGAAATTTAGCACTGTCCTAAAACTTTTTAAATATCGGCGTCTTATATAAAGCGGTAAAATAATAAATTTTTTTGCCAAGTTCAAAATATTTCAAAACACCCTGTTTTTTTGTAAATTTTTTTTGCATTTACAAAAAAGTACCCTTTTTCGAAAACATAGGTCATTTTGTAAGAAAAATTTACAATATTTCAATTGTAATCAAAGCATCTGTCATTTTGTAAATCGATTTACAAAAAATGCAGTGATCATTATGTAAATGGCTGATTTACAAATTGATCACTGCTATTTTTGTAAATTCACTTACCAAATTGACTAAAGAAAGGGAAAATGCGGCGAAATTGTGTGCCAGAGAGTGAGAGAAACACACCTTCTTTGGCTGTCTGGCATGCAATTTCGCTTCATTTTCCCTTTCTTTAGTCAATTTGGTAAGTGAATTTACAAAAATAGCAGTGATCAATTTGTAAATCAGCCATTTACATAATGATCACTGCATTTTTTGTAAATCGATTTACAAAATGACAGATGCTTTGATTACAATTGAAATATTGTAAATTTTTCTTACAAAATGACCTATGTTTTCGAAAAAGGGTACTTTTTTGTAAAAATTTTTACAGAAAAACGACTGTTTTGAAAACCACCTATTTTTATGTAAAAAAATTTACAAAAAAACAGGGTGTTTTGAAAAATTTTGAACTTGGCAAAAAAATTTATTATTTTACCGCTTTATATGATATACTCATTCTGGAGATACAGTAATTTAATTAGCATAATTATAGACTTTTTTTAAGTTTTATATACCATTCGATTCGTAAAAATGTGCTGAACAACATTGTAATTGATCCCAACCATCGAAGTTAATATAAAAATAGCATTATACCGCTATCAAAAGGTATGAATTATGGTTTTTCAAGGAAAAGTATGTCGTAAAGGTCCCAGCCGAAACTTTTCTCAATTGATTCGAATTCTCCATATTTTTTTACGTATTTGGGCTGAATAAAATAAATTTTTTTTGTTGCACACGGTACCCATCTAGTCAAACCTGATATTTCTATAGCGGTATAATGCTATTTTTATATTAACTTCGATGGTTGGGATCAATTACAATGTTGTTCAGCACATTTTTACGAATCGAAAGGTATATAAAACTTAAAAAAATAAAAAAAGTCCATAATTATGCTAATTAAATTACTGTATCTCCAGAATGAGTATATCATATAATAAAATGGCCTCTATTTTCGTGATTTTCATAGTTAAAAACCCCCAGGTTCGAATTCTCAAGCCAAAAAATCGAAAAAAAAATTTTTGCTGTACTAAAATTTTACAGAAAAGCTCGAATTTCTCAAAAAATGAGTTTTAACAACAAAGGTTTGGTATTCAGTTTAGGTAGTTAACATCAAAGTAGCTAAAGTCATCATCTGAACTTCCTTATCCAGAAGAACTGAAAAAGTTTTTAAAATTCGTGAATTCAGAGATAATTGACTTTAAAACAACGTACATGATCCTGGCAAAGCCATAAGGTCAAGCGTTTGTTCCATTAATCCAGAACCGAATAGAAATTTCTCTCCAGCAAATCCAATTGCTAATTGTTCAAGAAGGAGAGATGAAGTCGTTACAGCACTTTCCCCTTATCGCTTCCGCCAACATCGATCCAGTTGTACCATTTTCGCTATAATGGAGCTTCTCGTCGACGCGTTTATAAATATTTTGTAATCACAACAACTGATCAATGAATTTGATGCAGCACAATAGTCAACGGCTTTTTACATTTTGCTATAAGGTACCACCTGTAAAAGCTGATACCGCCCATTAAACAATTATTATATTTTTCAGGAGAAACAATGATTTCATCGACCATGATATCGTAATTAAAAATGTGAATTAACATGTAGTTTTTAAGTAAAAAAAAGTTTTAAAATGCCAGTTTCAACTTATCCAGCCAAAAACAAGGACACTTTCTTTTACCATGTTTCAAATTACCTTGAACGGGCATGAGCATTCCTTTTTTTTTACCCAACAATATTTGTCATTTCTTCACAAAGATATTGTATGTACAATTAGGGTGGACCGATCTACCGGTAGATTGAAAAATCGGTAGATCTACCGGTAGATCTACCGGTGGATCTACCGGTAGATCTACTGAAATCTACCGCAAGTCCAAAATTCGAAAAGAAAGGGATTTTGAATCAAGGAATACAAAATTAAGGATATAAGGCTATTTTTGGGCACAAAAATAGGTTTTGCAAACTTTTAAAAAAATTTCAATTTTTCAACAGGGTGGACCAAGCTATTACTTTCCTATCATAAACTCTCCCCTGTTAAAAAAATTCAAAAATTTTCGGAAATAGAGAAAACATCGTTTTTATGCATTTTAGAACCTGCTAATTCATAACTTTCGCTTAAAAAACTCCGAGAACGTCTTTTTTTAAATTTTGGTGGCGCGGTAGATTTCGGTAGATTGGAAAATTTTTTCGGTAGATTTCGGTAGATCTACCGGTAGATCTGCCGGTAGAATCTACTGGTAGATCTACCCGGTCCACCCTATGTACAATTCATCCACAAATAAAATGATTTTGAAACAAACACTTGTTGTATTTAACGTAATTAAGGGTGTTTAATCGTTTAATACTATGTATTTCCCTATTAACTTAAACGCGCCAAAGTTTTTTCCACTAAAATTCCAATAATTTGATTCGGTATTTTATTTGATTGATTAATAAAAATAATTTTTTATAAAAGGTAATTAGAATAATGGAAATAAAACAATTTTTTTATTTTATTTATAAAAAAAATACTCATAAGTTTTGTACAAAAATAAATGCACCAAATTTTTTGGCAAACTGCTTTCAACGATCGCTGTTCGTTGTCTTTGAATGTTTTCGGTCGACGTCTTAGTTTAGAAAATAAAAGTCTTTGATTTCTTACCTTATTTTTTTAAAGCCGTTTTTTATGACTTTATTTATTTTGATAAAATTAATTGTATGTTTTTAGCCATGGATCCCTATGCTTCTTCTCAATTTTCTTTAAACTTTGTTGATAATGATGATGATGGTGGCATGAGTCAGGCGAACTTAACGAACAATTTGATCACTCAACATGATTATGGAAATGAATTATTTCTTTCAAATTATTCCCAGCCTGCTGCATCAAATACGTTGGATATGGAAACTGAATTGCATTTTCAAGATGATGAAGATATGGGTGAAGAACAACTGAGCGTGCCCCATGCATGCAAATACTGTACAATCTCGGACGCCAGTTATGTTGCTAAATGTAAACAGTTTTTAATTTTTCTCGCTTTATCATTTTGCAAATTTAGGTTTACAATGTTCCAAGTATTTTTGTAATGGAAATTCTGCAGGAGCCACAACTGGTTCCCATATCATCAATCATTTGGTTCGATCTGGCCATAAGGAAATTGCTCTTCATGAAGATTCACCACTTGGAGAAACTGTGCTTGAATGCTACCACTGTGCTTCCCGCAATATCTTTCTACTTGGATACATTCCTTCTCGGGCTGATTCTGTTATTGTAATATTATGTCGTACTCCATGTGTAATGCAAGCAAAAAATGAGAATTGGAACATTGAAGACTGGCAATCTCTTATTCAGGAACGGGCACTCTTACCATGGCTTGTTAAAGTTCCAGAGGAAAATGTTCAACTCCGTGCTAAACAAATTTCTTCATCACAAATCGTTCGCATTGAAGAATTATGGAAAGAACAACCTGATGCAACTTTTGAAGACCTTGATCGTCCTGGATATGACATGGATCCTGATAGAGTTCAACTCCGGTATGAAGATGCTTTCCATTACAAACGTGTTTTCATGCCTCTTGTTCATCTTGAAGCTGATTATGATAAAAAATGTAAAGAATCTATGAGCGTTCCAATTGGGCAAGTTCGATGGAATATCGGTCTCAACAAAAAAGTAACTGCCACTTTTCATTTACCAGAATTTCGAGATGGAAGCATTCGGTTTGTTTTTGTCTTTTTTTTGTTTATCAAACATTGTTATAATATTATTTTCAGGCTCATGATTGGTGACCAGCTTGTATTGAAACATCATCAGACTCTTGATGGAAGTGAAGTATTATTCAAAGGTCGTATTACTAAAGTTCCTGATAATCATAACGACGAATTTGTACTTGAAATGAATAACAATGTTCAAATTCCAACCGATCGTCGTACAAATTTTATTTGTGAATTTGTTTGGAATTCAACTTCATTTGATCGGTTCGTTACGCTATACTCTTATTGGTTTTTTTAATTTATTTTTCCTTTCAGAATGTACAGTGCTCTTGAACGCTTATCTACACACGATTGCGTCAGTCAATTTATTTATCATAAGCTTATGGGACATGAAGTTGACGATATTATGTTTAAAATTAATATGCCAAAGCGTTTTAATGCTCCAGGACTTCCAGAATTGAATCACAGTCAAGCTAATGCCATCAAAGCTGCACTTCAAAAACCACTATCTCTCATTCAAGGGCCACCAGGTTTGCTCTTTATATTTTTTGACTTTTGATAAGAAAGTAAATTTAGGAACTGGCAAAACAGTTACATCGGCTACATTGGTCTATCATTTGGTAAATTACAATTTTTTGTTCAAATTAATAACTTAATTTAGGTTAAAAATGTTGGTCAAGTTCTTGTTTGTGCGCCATCTAATATTGCTGTTGATCAACTCGCTGAAAAAATTCATAAAACAGGCCTCAAAGTAATCCGTTTCTGTGCCAAAGGAAGAGGTATTTATTTGTCTTTTGTTAGATTACTTAAGTCAAACTGTACAATTTTCAGAAGCTGTGGACAGTTCGGTTTCCTTTCTTTCATTGCATAATCAATTACGAGCTCTTCATGGTGCAAACGAATTACAAAAGTTCATTGAACTTAAGGTTTCTTTGTTGATACTTATTTGAATTTTTATTTAAACAATATTAATTTTAGGAAACTTTTGGTGAATTATCTAAGGCCGACGAAAACCGTTTTTTACGATTAAAAGATGCAAAAGAAAAGGAACTCTTGTCCAAAGCTGATGTTATTTGTTGTACCTGCATTACTGCAAGCGATCGTCGTCTAAGTTCTTTGGAATTCCGTTGCGTTTTGATTGATGAAAGTGTTAGTTTATTCTATATACTATTTTACATACTACTAATTTTGCATGATGTTTTCAGACTCAAGCTACTGAAACAGAGGTCTTAGTTTCTGTTGTAAAGGGCGTTCGTCAACTAGTTCTTGTTGGAGATCATTGTCAACTTGGTCCAGTTGTTATGTGCAAAAAAGCTGCTTCTGCTGGTCTCACCCAATCACTTTTTGAACGCCTTGTTTTATTAGAAAATCGACCACTTCGTCTTCAAGTCCAATACCGTATGCATCCTGCTTTATCTGCATTCCCTTCCAACGTATTTTATGAAGGATCTTTACAAAATGGTGTCAGTGAAGGTTTGTTTTCTTTTTTTACTATATATCGCTAAAAAAAATTTATAGTTGAACGACAACTTAATAACATGGATTTCGCATTTCCTGTACCTAACAAGCCTATCACATTTTGGAATTGCACTGGTCAAGAAGAGCTCAGTAGCTCAGGTACTTCTTATCTAAATCGTGTTGAAGCTGTTAATGTCGAAAAAATGGCTACTCGCTTTTTGCAAGCTGGCTTTCGTCCAGAACAAATCGGTATCATTACTCCATATGAGGGTATGCGAGGATATTTAGTGAGGTAAGGGATTATTTTTGAATTTACTCCGTACCATGGTCATCTGTGTAGGAGCGTTATACTTGATTCGAGAAATACGGATATTCGTATCAACAACAAGCTATGATATTTCTCACTTAATGTAACAAAGCATTTAGTTTTACTTTCGTCGAGTATAGTCAAACAACAAATAAATGTTTAATAAAGAAAATAATAAATAATATTTTTAGTTATATGCAAACTCAAGGAACTCTTCATAGCAAACTTTATCTTGATATGGAAGTCGCGAATGTTGATGCTTTTCAAGGACGTGAAAAGGATATCATTATTATGACATGTGTTCGTTCAAATGAAGCTGGTGGTATTGGTTTTCTCAATGATCCTCGGCGTCTCAATGTTGCTCTTACTCGTGCTAAATATGGGCTTATTATTATTGGTAAGTGATTATATGACGAGTACAAAAGAGTTACTTTTATTTTATTATTTTTAAGGTAACGCGAAGGTTCTTTCTCGTCACCCACTTTGGCATCAAATGCTTGTGATGTGCAAAGAAAATGGATATCTCGTTGAAGGTCCTTTAAACAACTTAAAGCCTAGTCAAATTGTATTTCCAAAGCCTCGTCCTTTAACAAATTCTAACAATCCTGGCGCTCGTTTTATGAATAATGCAATGTACACAATGCAAGAAATGATGATTGGACCTTATGAAAAAGACCGTATTCACGTTGATGTCAATAAAATCCAAGATCCTCAAGGTCTTTTAACTAGTGATTCCAACACCAGAGTTCCTGTTCCTTTGCATATGGTGAAAAATTGTTAATATTTATTTAAAATTAATTTTTCCTATTTTAGTTCCCAACATTCCAAGAAATGATGCAACCACGACCATCAGCTGTAAATCAATCTGATAAACGAAAAGGAAAGAAAAAGAAGAGTGGAAGACAAAATATCACTCCCGATATGTTAAATGAAGGATTTGCATCTCAATCATCTCAAAATTTTGGTAACTCTCAGCTTAGTCAAAATGGAAACTGGAGTCAAATGAACGAAAATTCACAAATTGGTAGCTGGACTCAGGATTTGGGTATGTTATTATAATTTTTTTGGTTTTTTATATTATATCTATTTTAGGTCAAAGTCAAGCTGATAATGGATTGTCACAACAACATATTGAAACACAAATGGAGAACTTGCTTTTATCTCAAGATAATCGCTGCTAAAAATAATTTCAATGCTTCTTCTTTTTCATTTATTTTTATCTTACCACCAGATTTATTATATGGCTCGTTGAAACGATGAGTGTTCTCAACTTAGCTATGACCGATGCCTTCTGATATGGCATAATTCGTTTGGAGCTGACTGTTATTTTGTGATGCTGATACCATCTTACTAGAAAGTAGATGTATTGCATGCGTTGATCTGATTCGAAAAAGCGTCTTGTAGAAAGATTATATGATGGAAAGAATGAACAATTTCAATGGAAAAACGACATTATGGCTGAAGTATCTGTATTCCTTACTGCCTCATTTATGATATAACCTCTTTATTGTTTATTCTGCCTTTATAATTTTTCTTTTATCGCTTTCGAATTTCTGATCTTATTGTTATAAAAAAATTTAATGTTTTAATACTTGTTTCGGTTTTTCTTTATTTTTCGTTTTAAACAGTCCAATCCTCTGTTTTTTATTTCTTTATTTGGTTTTTAACGATTATAATTTTGAATCATTAAGGTTAACAATGGCTGAAATTGTATGTAAAGAAGAATTAATGGATACTTCAAATGGTGAAGTTAAACCAAAGATTGAATATCGCACACCCAATTATCGCCTTGATCCTATTGTAAAGAAAAATGAAAAGCTTTTTGCTTATTACAAAGCTCAACCGGTTATTCCTGCTTCAGAATATGATGCTTTTGTTGAAACTATCAAAATTGATTTACCATCTTCATTTCGTATTCAACTAAGTCTTCCTGAAATCCACTTGGTTGATAAATATTTACATGAACATTATTTTGATAAAATTCCTGAACTTCATTGTGACTTTGCTCCACCAAAACGTATTCCATTTGTTCCACATGCTTTTCAAGCATTAATGCCAAAAAATATTATGAGAAGTCATCCATTGCTTCGAGACTTGCATCAATTTCTTGTAAGTGAGACTGAAATTGGTGTTATCAGCCGTCAAGAAGCTGTAAGTATGGTTCCACCTTTGCTTTTGGATATCAAGCCTGATCATATGGTATTGGATATGTGTGCTGCTCCTGGAAGCAAAACCATGCAATTAATTGAATTAATGCATCGTGATAATCAGAACCCGTCAGGCTTAATTGTTGCTAATGATATTGATTACAGTCGTTGCTATCTACTTGTTCATCAAACGCTTAAACGAATGCCAACTGCAAATTGTATCGTGTAAGTTAATCCTTTTTATTAAATGCTAACAAATATCACAACTACAAACAATTTCTTAGAATTTCAAATATCCATTTTATTGTAACTAGCTTTTTTTTGTTTTTTAGGGTTAATCAAGATGGATCGCAAATTCCAAGTTTGTTTTTTTATACATATTGAAAACTTAAAGGGACATAGCTATTTCATGCCTTTTTTGAAATTTCGTTTGCGGGCACTGAAAGTTACACTTGGTAAGGCGCATGTTTGAATTACCGTGTAAGACAGAAGTGACACGGTAATTCAAACACGCGCCGCCCCGACTGTTCCTATCAGCCCCAGTATCGAAATTTTTGAAAAGGCATGAAATAGCTATGTCCCTTTAAATTAACAACAAGTATTATTTCAGCCGTTGTCGATGAGAAGGAACAGCCTATTCTTTTTGATCGTATACTGTGTGATGTGATTTGCACCGGGGATGGTACATTGTAATCAAGTTTTAATATTTATTTAATTTTCTATTTTTAATTTGTTTGTCTTTCAGCCGTAAAAATCCTGAATTATGGAGACAATGGGATCCTAAGAAAGCTCTTAATCTTCATAAACTACAATTTTATATAGCCAAACGCGGTCTTGAACTTTTAAAGCCTGGTGGCAGGCTTGTTTATTCAACTTGCAGTTTGAATCCAATCGAAGATGAAGCCGTTATCGCTTCTTTATTGAGAAAGTTTGATGGAAAAATTAAGCTTGTTGATGTTTCTAAAGAACTTCCTGATCTTATTCGTACACCTGGCATTTCAACTTGGAAAGTTATCGACAAAGATATGCAAGAATATCCAAATATGCAAGCTGTTCCTGAATCTCTACGACGTTGCATTATCGAATCTATGTTTCCTCCAAACGAAGAAGAAGTTGTGAAATTTAAACTTGAACATGGTTAGTGTTTGGATTTTTTAAACATACATTTTGAATAATTTTTAAGGATTTCGCATTTTACCTCATGTTCAAAATTCTGGTGGTTTTTATGTTGCCGTTATTGAAAAAACTGAAGCATTTGATACTGACACTCGTGTTTGGCGCCCATCAACTTTGTTAGACACTGCCATCATTTTTAATTTTTATTAAATTATCAATTTTAGTGGTCCTCCTGATAGAAAACGAAAACGGAGAATGGTCCGTGAAGATCCTTTCAACTTTTTGACTGAAAAAGAATCTGCTGATGTTCGCGAAGATTTGCTTGAACATTATGGTGTTGGTGATGATTTTCCTTACGAAAAATTATTGATAAGATCATCTGAAACCGAAAAGAAAAAAATAATTTATTTTACCAATGATAAACTTCGAAACTTTATGAAGTACAATGAGAAACGTTTCAAAATTGTCAATGCTGGTGTTGGTATATTACGACGTGTCGACAAAGTTAGCGTGAGCAAATATCGCTTTATGCAAGATGTGAGTATGAATAATTTTGGGATTTGTTTTTATAATATGTATTATTTCAGGGTCTTCCATCCATGATTCCGTATATCAAAAAACGTGTGGTTTCAGTTGGAGTCGATGATGCTATTAAAATTCTGGAAGGAAGCAAAAATGATCACTTTGTTGCTCTTGATGAACTTGCCGAACCTGGTGAACTCAAAACATTGCCTTGTGGTTGTGTGGTTATAAAAATCAGTAATGGAGAATTTAGTAAAGATATCGTTGTATGGCTTGGGCAAAAAACTGTTACAGGTTTGTTTTACTAATACAATAGCTTTTCCATATTGTTATTCGTTTTTTTTCTTCAGCTTTTATCACACGCGAAGAAAAAATTCACTGTCTTGTTATGCTTGGTCATGATGCTTCTAAATTACGCCTAGCAGCGCAGACCACTCGCCAAATGAAGGGATCTGGTGGACGTGTCATAAAACCTAAAGATGCTGGTTCTCAAAATAGACCTGGAAAGAATGAAGAAGAAACAAATGAGGATGATGCTAAAAATGGTGATGACGCTATGATCAAAACGATCAAATCTGAAATTAAAGAAGAAGAATAACTTTTTGAATTTTTGAATAAATTTTTGTTGTTTCTTTTGTTTGTTGAGTTTTTATGAACTTGTTATACTATTAATAAAAAATAAATTTATGACACTATGTTTTTATTTCTTTTTATGCTGAGTCAAGGGCCATTCTTTAGTTAGTCATTTTGGTTGAGCAGCAGCAGCATTTGATTTGATGATTCTCAGCGCGCATCGTTTTTCACCCAAGTCGACCGCAATCGCAAAATGAAATGTGATTTGCGCATTTATGATTTTGTTTAAAACCCAAACTTTTTATTTATTTTAAACCCAGAAACAATCTATGTATAAACAACTCCTCTCAAAAATTAAATCACATATTACACTTTATCTGATAATGACATTTTTTTCTCATTACAATTTACTTCTCTGATGATGATTCATTTATCTGTTCTTTAATTATTTTGAGCTTAAAAAATATATATAAACGTTTTCTTCACTTTATATCGCTTTTTAAATCATTTTAATTTTCCTGCTATTGTCTAAATTAATCTTAATAATTTTTACAGATACTGGTCATTCCTTCTTTTTTATTATTATTATGTTTGCTTCAGCTCCATCTCAAATAGCTACATGTGTGGCTAATTTTGTTCCACCATTTCCATCCTTTCCAAGCACATCAAATGCTGTACAATTTTTACCTTTTTATGTTGGAGAAAGGCTTCATATTATTTCACATTGTGATAATTGGTGCGTTGGTCATCTTGAATCGGATCCAAATCAAATTGGAATATTTCCATCAAATTTTATTGAACCTATTGATGAAACTTTACCTGATGAAGATATTAATCGTCGAACTTCATCTTCAACATTTTATACTGCCGAGGAATCAAAACAGTTATTATCGGAAATTACCGAAACTCTTAAAGCATGGTGGAAATTTTTAAAAGTGGGTTATTCTCGAGGAATTCAAGATTTCGAATTTAGTTATTATGAAGAATTAATAAAAGATTTAATGATTATTCGAAAGAAAATTCTATCAGGGAATGTTCCTACTGAAGAATTGCGTGAGCTTCGACATGAAAGTGCAAGAAAGATTGATTTGGGAAATCATAAAATGGGCCTTGGAATGCATATTCGCGATGAGGCTTCAAGAATTTTGAGGATTGATAAACTTTCCGTCGTTGAAGCATATCGAGAACACGAACGAGCTTATGCTAAGATAACTTCAGATAATTCAATCGAAGTTCCACAAACATCGGCGTTGATTATAACATTAAATCAAGCAGATTTTAAGCTGGAATATAATTGCGAATTAACCCTTTTGCTATGGGATAATGAAGTGAAGAAGCCGTTAACCGAACCTATCGTTTTTAATTGGGGAAAGAAATCAAATAAATTTTCACATCATCATTTAAATGGAATGTTTTTGGGATTGAGCGATCAAGAGCTTATGAAAGATAGCCTCGAATTAGCTGCTTCTCTTACCATTGTAGCTCCAGTAGATATTGCTTTAGCTGCTGCAAGTGGAAAGCCTTTGAAGATTAATACCGATAATATTTTATGTAGGCAACCCCTTGCAGAAGCTAAAATAAAACTTGCTGATAAACTTCGAGATATTGCTGATAAAGAAAAACGTGAACTTCGACTTTCATTCAACGCTCTTTTACCCATCGAAAAATATCAATCCAATCGTAAAAGTGAAATTTATATTGAATTTTCTATTCAACGCCTCACTGGTCCTTCAACAGACGAAATTCGAATGAGGCATCCAGAAATTTTTACTCCAAAGCCTGTGAGCATTTTGCGCCTTCATCTTCCATCTGCGAAAGAAATCATCGAAGAAGGAAGGAATGAAATTTATCTCAAACTTGGAGCAGCGGATCTTCATGGTGGAAAACACTCAGATAAAAATATTGAAGCCTTTTTAAAAGTTTACGATGATGAAGGCAATCCTCAAACTGGTTGCTTTCCAACGATAACCCCGGATGGTCGAATCGATGCAAGTTTTTATCGAAGTAGAGTTTTTTGTCTCAATGATCGTCCAATGTTTGAAGAAATGATAAAAATTTCCCTTCCATCTGGTCCCACTCGAGATCTTCATCTTCGAATTTTATTCTATCATAGACGAACTTTTGATAAAGCAGAAAAGGGTCCATTTGCCTTGTCATACATTCGGCTGATTCATAAAGGTGTTCTCGAAAAGCCCACCATTGATGAATTATTAATTTATAAATTAGAAAAATATGAAGAGCGTAAAAATTATTCAGGGTATCTATTATTTTATTTAACTTAACCAAAATAACATTTAAAAAATAACAACTTCATATTTTAAATAGACTTTCTGGATTTTTTTTGACCATAATTCAAACCATATTCACGCATTTGAGTTAAACAATTACAGATATTTCATATATGGTTTAATCCCGATTACTTTCAGATATCTATTATTATGTCCAACTAAATTAGATCTGAAAAATTTTCAAAAACCTCGAGCGGAAGCTTCTAGCTATATTCTAAATGAAAAAAATTCTCTAACATTTGAAACTACCGTAATTAGTTGCAAACATACAACAGATTTTCGACTTCGTTCTATTTTATCCCATAAAGAAAAAAATCATGATGCCATTAGTTTTGTGAATTCTTTAATTCATTCGGATGATGTCATAGATGAAATAATTAAATTTCTTCCTGATTTTATGGATTCATTATTTCAAATTTTATCCTTTGATCCTGAAGCTAATAAAAGAATAATATTTAATGCTTTAGTTCACATTATTCGAATATGTGAAGATCCAAAATATCATTCATATTTGGACGATTATTTAATTCATTTTCACGCGGCCAATGCTTTCAAACCTTTACTTTCTGTTTTGATTGATTACATGGATATTAGCCCATCACTAGATGGCACTCGAGATCCTTTACTTCCTGTGCTTAAAGCCCTGGGATATCTCACTAAGATAATAATTAAATCTAAAGAATGTCATCATCGTATGTTTCATGGATCATGGGCTGATATTTCAGAAGATTTTGTACGATTTTTTGATAAAATTAAAGGACTCATTCAAGGTGGGTGATTATTCTTTTTATTTTTTATCAAAGTAATTTACAAATATAAAATAGATGAGCGAAAGCGAATGGTTTGTCAAAATGCTGCAGTTAAATATCTTCCAACCATGTTTTCACCATTAATTGAAAGTGGCACTTTTGATCTCGTAAATTTCGCAAAATTTTGTATTGATTTACTTGATGGATTTTCAAAAAATATTATTATTCGTGAAAAAATTACATTTTTATCTGAAATTATTGCAACCGATCTCTTTTTGAGTCCTGATTGCCTTAAAATTTTGTTACCTCGATTTTTGGAAGAAGTTATAATTCAAATGCGACCTTATTCAGCGGGTTATCGAAGATCAGATTTTGAATCAGAAACTTATTTGGAAACTGTTGAACTTGGTGCTAAAGTTTTATCTGATATTGTTGAAAGACTTTTTCCATTTTCCCAAATTAAAAGCGTTTATCAAACTGGCGTTGAAGATCAACTTCAACTCATTGTTACTAAAACAGTCAGGATAATTAACCAGACAGAAATAATAATTCTTCCAAAAGATCCTGTTCGAATACGTCCCGTTCATGCATTAAATTTGGCACTTCTAAACAAATTTTCAACAACAATTTTTATTAATTTTCTTGGCGCTTTACCATATTCTTCGGATCGAAAAGACGTTTTATCTGAAATGTTACACATGTTTCGTGATCTTCTTGAACAATGCCCTTTCCCAATTGAATGGTATCAAATGCGTTATTTGCAATTTAAGTGAGTCTTTATTTTGTTTTAAAGCTTGAATAATAATTGTTATTTATAGAATGTTTATGAAACATATTCGATTTATTAAAGCTTACATCCTTCGATATTTTTCTATTGAAGAATCGGATCTTTCAATTTGGCAAATATTTTTTAAAACTGTTAGTGTTATCGCCCAAAAAATTATTCCCAATAAAGATACAAGCATTTACAATACTGAAAATAGACTTATGAGGAAATCTGCTGCATTAATTATTCGTTCCATGTGGCTCTCACTTAATCCAATTCATAAACCATTGATTATTGATAAAGTTTTGGGTGATATTTTATTGGTGACTCTTGTGGATGATTTTGAAATTCGGGAAGCAATGATTCCTGTATTTTATGATATGCTTTTAGTCGAGCGTTATGATAATCACAGCTTCGTGGATGAATTTATTATGCATTTGGATCCTTTAATCGATAAAGGTCTAGGAAATTCTATATTTAGAGAACAACTTCGAACGGGATTTAATAAATGTTGTTCGAAAGATGATTACATACAACTTGAATTTGTTGAAAGAATTGATCGACTTCTTGGTTTACTCTTAAACCTACGACAAGTTCGAAATGATGCTGATTGCGTGGAATCAGGAAAATTTTGTCTCGTTCAACTTGTGAATTTTTATGCTTCAATAAATCAAAATGAACTCAAAGTTCATCATCTTCATAATCTTTATGCGGCTCATCTTGAATCTGGCTCTGATGTGGAAGCAGCGCTAACCTTGAAGAGATTTGCCGAATTACTTGAATGGTCTTCTGCATCCATTCCAAGTTACATTTCAAAACGACAATATGATCGAGGATGTGTAACTCAAGCTGCTCTTCGTGAAAATCTCTTTATCGAAATGGGTACACTTTTTGATAAAGGTGAACATTTGGAAAAGGCCATAGAAGTCCTTAAAGAGCTTATTCCAGTATATGAAGGAACTTTATGTGATTATGGAAAATTAGCTGATTTACATCGAAGAATTGGAACATTATACGATAAAATTAATAAGGATATGAGAGTAGAAAGCTATTATTTTTTGGTTGCATTTTATGGTAAAGGATTTCCCGAATATTTGGCAAATAAGAAATTTGTATTTCGAGGAGAAAAATTGGAAATGCTTGCACAATTTAAAGAAAAAATTTTGGGTAAATATTATGGAGCTCAATTTATTGAAAGTGTGGATAATCGAGATGACCTCGCAACCGCTGAAGGAAAATACATTCAAGTAAGTGTCTAATAACGTATTCATAAATAAGAGTTTTAAAAACAAAATGCAGCAAATTATACATATAAATTTTAACCATTTTCAAATCTTTTATTTCATTTACATTCAAGAATAAATATTGTGTTATTATAAAAACTTTTCGTAAATTAAATATTAAAAACATTTTTAGATAATTCCAGTGACACCGGTAAATTCAAAATGCATGAAAAATCCTAATGCTAATGCTTTGGTTCGATGGTATTACAAATATCATGATGTTTACGAATTTGAACATCTTCGTTCGGAAAGAAGAGATGACACAAAATGGACTAAAATAGAAGCCAATGATGCCACTAGGCTTTGGATTCGCCGAAAAATTATAAATATTTCCTATTCACTTCCTGGAATTCTTAATTTTGCCCCTGTCGAAAATTCATATGATCGCGATCCGGAGAATCCCGTGGAAGTTGCGATACAAGAAATTGAAAAAGTTAATGAAAATCTTCGAGAGACAGCTGAAATGGTAGCAGCTGGATTTAATCAATGTCTCGTTCGGCTTGGAGGTTAGAATTTTTTTTTTAATGAGAACTGAGTTTATTCGATAATTTTCTAGGCTGGATAAGAGGTATTTTGCAAGCCAATGTAGGTGGAGGCATCAATAGTTATAAAGTATGGCTTTTCTAAGTAACGTAGATAGAGTTCATAATCGCTTTTTCTTATTTTAGTCATTTTTTACAAAAGAAATCAAATCAGAAGCAACTCCAACAGAACTTAAAGCGATTAATCGTTTGAGTCGATTGTTGCTTCATCATGTTACCATTATAGAATATTGTCTTTGCATCCATGCTTCTAAGCCTCAATTGGTCAATGAAAACTTTCATGCAGCTCTTGTGGATCTATTTTTAGATTATCGTCGCAATATAGAAAAACAATTTGGTCTTGCTCCGTCTATGCTTCATTCCGCTGATTCCATCCATCTTCCCGCCAGTGGAGCTTTAACATCAACGGGAATTAGTACTTCGTCTGGAAACTTTACTACACATGCAAGCAATTCTTCACTTTCCCTCGATGAATCCAATGATAAGCAACAATCAGTCCTACTTCGAGCCGTTCCTGGCGCAGCCACGCTTCTACGAACGACCATGAGTCGTTCAAAACTTCCAACACCCAATAAAAAATCCACAGGAGTTAGCATTTCCATGGATTTTGAAAATAGCGCACAAATGCTTCAAACTTTACGAGAACTTGCAAGCCGTGATGTTCTTGCTTCCCCTGAACCTATTGATGACATCATTGGTGATTTCCAAAATAATTCTTCATCGCCACGACCTCCTCCACCATTACCACCTAGAAACTCTAATTTTCATGGGCCTGTGATATCTAATTAATAATAATATCCTCTATCGTAAATAAGCACTTCAACAATGCCTTTCAAAAATTTGAAAAAGTTATTAATTTTTTGTATTACTATTATTTTTTTAAATCCCTTTTTTATTATTATTTTTTAATAAGAAAAAAAGCTTAGAAATTGTATTATTAATTTTTTGATAACCTTCTGGTATTCCTTTGCCTTAATTCCTAATTTAAAAAATTATAATAATAATAGTCACAACACTGATTTTTTTTATTATCAATAAATTATTTTCTTTATTAGATTAAATTTTTTTCTCTATTTGTGCAATCAACTGACCTTTTGGCACATCATTTTCTCTCTTATAAAGGAATACACAAATTAAACATAAATCGGCAAAAAAAAATTCTCGCTTTTTTTGTTCTTTGAAAAATGAGAAAAAAAGCCATCAAACAAAAATGCGGGAAAAGAAAGCAACTTCTGTCACCCAACAAAAATGAACATTTATCAGAAAAATAAAGAAAGGCAGCTTCCCTCTGCAACCAATACTATTGGGGCAATTGAGACTTAACTTTTATTTGTTGTTCTTGTTGCCTTGCTTACTTTTGCCAGCGAGTTTTGGAAGAAAAACAAAAGGAAATGGCTCAAAAGGCTTACAACTACATACAAAATAGGCAACAACAAAAGGAAACAAAAAAATGGAAGAAGAACGTTTTTCGCGTTTTTGACGCTTCTTACAAGCGCGCGCAGAGTATGTGTGGTTGTAACTTTTTAAAGGAAGGAGGACGACAGATTGTATTGAATTTCGATGAGGTCCACTGAGACGCTTTTTTAAGTAGGCTTTTGTCTTTTGTTTTCCTTTTTACTTATATGTGTAAAAACTATGAAAAACAAAGAAAACCATTTCCTGAAAGCAGAAGCACAAAAAGATTTTTTGCTTATTTTTGCATATTACATTTTAAAATAAAAGAGTTGCCTTTCGAATAAATAAATTTTTTAGGCAATTGTTGCGTTTTTTTGTTATGCTATCGCCTAAAGATGATCAAAGGGTTTTGACCGCGCCAGTTAGAAAAATACATAGTTCATAGAGGACGCAACAGTGGCGTTCAATTTATTTTTGATATTAAAAAGTAAGAAGCACACGAGGTCGAATGCCGCTGCTGCTGCTACCGCCGCTCATATATGTAATGCACGAGCGGCGGCGATTATTTTTATTGCGCAGTTTCACTTTTTATTTCTTGTGCTCTGGCAGCCAGCAGAGGAATTTGCAAGAGAGAAAAAATTGCTTGTTTGATCGGGTTGTTTTGGGAGGTAGTGGTGTCCTTGTTGTTCACAAAAAAAGTGACCATTGCTGCTTTTTTTAGTTTTTGAAAATGAGTCACGTCTTTTTCCCCTTTTTGGATGCTCGTCATCTTCGTCGTTGCTTTTTGAAATGTGGCAACAATTGGTTGCATTTTTAAGCCACCCAAGAAAAAAACGAAACATAAACGTTTATGCCTTAAACGAGCATCTTCTTTCTTCTTTTTCGATCTTTAGAAATGACCACAAAGAATGGAGAGAGCTCTTCCTGACTCTTGCATTGTTGTCTGGTATTATTGAAATGTTTACATGCCATTATTCTTTCTTTTTTTATCCTATTTATTGATTGAAAAGCTTTTGTAAATGGTTTTCTTTTGTATTATTGTAAAGGCTATTTTCGAGCAACTATCCCATCTTTTTCTATGATTTTTGTGTGAGAGATAAAAAAAAATAATTTTTCTTTTTTATTTTTCTCACAAAATAAGTCAGGTTTTTATTTTAATTTTATTTAAATGGAGGATTTTACTTTTAAAATTTCTAAGAAAATGTTATTTCTTTCTTTCACACGGATTTGTTCATCTCTTCGCCATCGCCTTTTTTGCAATTACAATCCTCTTTATTTCTTAGTTCGCGCATACATGTGGTGTAATAATAACTGTTTCATTTCCGCTTTTGGCACTTTTTTTTAAAACACTTTCAATATATTTCAAGCCAGTTTCTGTCAGCGCGGTTGTCTTCAAAAATGGATTACCGTCACCGTCTCTGCCACAGCTTAAATCTAACCCTTACGACTCGCGCAAAACATTTCGTTTTAACTCGAGTTTGTTGTTGTTCTTCTTGTTCGCGCACAATAAAACAAGCTACTGCATCGACGACGACCAAAACCAACCGACAATTCTTTCTCTTCTTTTTTTTTTGTCAGAAGGAGGATGCAATTCTAAATTTTCAATGACCACGAAAAAAAGGCAGCGTTAAGCCTTCTTTTGGCTGGCCGCCAAACTCATCAATTAGGCGTTTACCACCGCCATCAAAAATCTCGAAGCTTTTTAAAAACAAACCAACGTATGTGTTTCGAGAGAGAGTTTTTTCTCGTCATCATCTTTGACCCTAATTTCCGGTCACTTTGTTTTTTTTCTTCATATGAACCTATTTTTGCTGGAGCTCGTTTTTTAGTACTGCCCCTAAAATTTGTGACAAATTATATTTTTCCCGCATCAAACAGTATAGATGCATTATTGAGCTTTTGAGGCATCATTTGCTTGTTTTTGATTGAGCACTCGATGTTTGGAGGGTTTTGATTGAAACTCAAGTGGATTGAGAAAATCGAATCACGACAATCCTTTAGAGATTTAAGATAGCTAAGATAGATAAAAATTTAAACTTTGACATTGATTTTATTTGAATCATCATTTTTGTATGTAATTCCATCTTTATTCGCTGATTTTTTTATTGGTGTTTTTTATTTTAATTCAAATAAAAACAAAATTTATTATGTTCAGGATGACGGAGGACCCAACAACGATAGTGGATCCTCATCAACCTTCTGTTAGTGGAACAACATTAGCTACAGGAGGTTTGGATAAATCGGATGAAGAAAATCAATCCGCACCAACATCGGCCAAATCCTTAAATTCTAATAATGGTAATTATTTTGCTTCAAGACAACCTTCCCAGGGTGTCAATGATTCTCGAAGGCCTATCACTAATGGTTATGCTTCCATGAGGCGAACCTTTCCTCAACAAGCACAACCAACACCACCACAAGTGGCGATGTATCGAAAAGAATTTCTCGTTCCACCAGTCGTTGATGACCCCGTAAGTCTTTCTTTCATAGTTCGGAAGTGATATGTACCTTTATATTTTTGTCGCCTGTAAAAAAAAGTCAAATGAAAAAATCTGACAGGCTGCTGCTTTTTTATTCCTTTTCGCACTTAAAAATTATTTTTCTAAACGAAACCAAAAAAGAAAAAAAAAGTAATCTGCCAATTTTTTTAGATCGATGCAAGCGTCAGTTGGCAAATGTTTTCAGTTGAACTTCATCGAGTAAGTAGTAGTATTTGTGATGCACCTCTCTTCATCCCTCCCTCCCCTATGGCCAAAGCAACTTTTTTTACACTCGAAAAAAAATCATCCCATTGCTGTTGATCTCATTGATGGCCACTTGTTTTCACTAAACAGCCATTCTCGGAGATTGCCTACATCTTTTCCAAATGATCTTATTTTTCGTATTCTTTTTATTTTCCCTCTTTCGTGTCCTCCTAAAATTTATGCTTAAAAACACGCGTAAATTTATTGCAATCAAAAAAAACTTAAGACTTTTTTTTTTCAAAAGGATTTGATTCTCCGATATATATTTTCAACCACATGAAAGAATGTAAAAAGTGTGCCAATCCATACACTACTTTTAAAAAAAAGTATAGTATTTTTTTTTATTGTTTTAACATTCCCTTTTACGATCATTTTTCTCTATAAAAAAATCCCTCAGGATTTAAAGTGTTTTTTAAATAGCATAAAGAAAATATGTAATAATATTTTTTAGTCACCAGCTGTCGGGTTTGGTATTGCCATTAGTGGAGGTCGAGATAACCCACATTTTATATCGGGTGATCCAGCGATTGTGGTCTCAGACGTGGTTTGTAGCGGACCTGCTGCTTCTCTCGTTCAGTATGTTTTTTTCTTTCGTTTTCTTTCTTTGCTTATCCACACCCTTCCTTTCTTTTAATGGAAGCAACAAACATACGTTTACATTGATAACAAAGAAAAAAAACATTTTAAACAGATTAAATTGAATGATTTTATTTATTTTTTCCTGATTTTGCAGGATCAACGATCGAATAATTATTGCAAACGGAATAAATTTGGAAAACGCCGAGTATGCTACAGCTGTCAAAATTATGAAAGACGCCCATCAACTTAATATGGTTTGTTTAATTAAAACTCTTAACATTTTTGTAAATTTTCATCTGTTCTTAAGCAAAAATATTTACTTTTATTTTAGATAAAATTTTCATATGAATCATACCTATGTTTTTTTCGTATTTTCTTTATCTTTAGCACTTTTTTAAATAGCAAAAAAAATCATATTTTTTTTTTATCAAAATTTTAATTTATTTATTTTGACACCAGCTTAATTATTTTCTCATTAAGGTCTTTTAATCTTAATCTTAATTTTAATATTTGTTTTATTAGTCTCCTTTTAATTGCATTCTATTCTATGTCCTATCATTTTTTCTTCTTTTCAGATTGTAAAAAGAAGAGTGCCAGTACCATTTATTGAATTTGAACAACGAACTCTAAAATTTACTCTTTCTAAATCACGAAAAAAGGATGATTTTGGAATTGTTTTGGGTTGTAAATATTACATAAAAGAAATAACAAATCCTAAATTAGCGGAAAAGGATCCAGGATTGAAAGAAGGTGATGTGGTTTTACGGGTTAATGGTCAATCCCTTGATGGAGTAACACTTGAAGAAGCCACTCGATGGCTTCAAAGAAGCCGGGAAAAGCTTTCACTTGTTGTTCAAAGAGATGTGAGAAGAGGCGCACCCGGTTCAAGGTGGTCAAGTCAAAATACAGTCTATGAACGATTGGGCTCTGTGTCAGCGACACCTCGACATAGTCCTACACCTATGCATTATACACAATCAGCAAATCCAGATATGATTAATACAGCGCGAAAAGTTAGTACTGAATTTGGACAAAATTCTAAAAGGTTAGTATTCGATTCTTTAATTTGTTTATAGGCGATTGAATGGACGAGGATAATTATTTTATGTATTTTAGATATTCTGATCCAATGTCTCAAGCCTTCGACTTTCCAATTCAACAACATCAACACTCAGTGCCACCCGGATATGTTCCACGATCACCTCAAATGGGTTATAATGGGCCACAAGGAAATCCATATTGTGAATCTCCTCGGCTTTCCCAAAATATGCTGGGAGGCCCAAGAGGAGGTCCTCCATCCCAAACTGCATCAGCTTGTTCCTCACCTCGAATGTTCTCAACACATCGAAGTGAAACTCGTATAGTTTCATTCAAAAAAGGTCGAGCACTTGGTATTAGAGTTATTGGTGGAAATCAAGTTGGAATTTTTGTTTCGGCTGTTCAAGATGATTCGCCCGCAGCAATGCATGGAATTCGAGTGGGTGATAAATTGTTGGCAGTAAATTCATATTCGATGGAAAGAGTAACTCGTGAACAAGCGGTTGAATATCTTCTCAATGTTGGTGATGAAGTTCAACTAAAAGTTGAAAGCGCATTTGAGGAATTCTTAACAATACGAAATAATCAATTGGGTGATAATTTTTATATTAGGTAAGCATTTTTGTTGTTGAGAAAATGTATCTAAAAAAACACGTTTGTTGTAGAACACATTTTGCTTACAATCCATCTTCAAGCCGTCGAAGTGGTGTTCCACCGCCACTTCGGGAAGTTCCCTTCGATGAGGGAGATATCCTTAGGGTCACCGATACCCTTTTTGGAGGTTCAGTCGGACAATGGAAAGTTCAAAAGCTTTATTCCGCAAATTCTACGGAAACAAAACCCAATGAAGAAATAGGAATTGTTCCAAATTTGAAAAAAGCTGAAGAATTGGCGAAAGAATCACGAATGGAAACTTCTACTCTTGGTCGATCATTATTCCGTAAAAAACTTCAAACTAAAAAGATTAAGTCTCTTACAACTCAAATGGAAGATGAACTTGCAGCCTTTGATATACCTTTGCCAGCTTATGAGCGAGTTGCTTTAAAGCAGCCAACATTTCCACGTCCAATAATTATTTATGGAGCAATTTCGGATGTAGCAAAGCAACTTCTTCTCTCCAATTTTGCCTTAAAATTTGCTGGAGTTCATGATGAATCAGCTAAAATGATCACACTTTCACAAATAGATGCAATTATTTCTGCTGGAAAGCATGCGGTAATGAGTGTTTCACCTGGTTCAGTGGAGAGGCTCCATCTCGCTCAATATGCTCCCATAGTAATATTATTGGATTGTGATTCACGAAGTCGTATACGAGATCTTCGATCCAAATCGGGTGCAACAACAAATTCAGCAAGAAAATTAATTGAACAAACTCAAAAACTTAAAAAGCATCATGGAAATTTGATTACGGCTACCATTGATTTACAAAAAGAAGAGCATTGGTTCGACACCCTTAAACAAACAATTTTTACTCTTCAAGATCGAAGGTAATAAATGTGATAATTTTTAATTCCTTGCTAATTTTGGATGCTTATAGAGTATGGATGCCTGAGCTTCGTCCTGAAAGGCCTTTACATGAGATGCGACTATTTCCCATTCAAAATATAACCAATGATTCTGATGCTGATTCACTCAAAGGTGATTATGGCACAACACCACAATTTGAAGTTAGAAATCAACTTTATACTCAAACTGCCACAGCATCAAGTCTCGATTCAGGTGGAATATATTCAACAAAAAGTTCACAAAATGATGCAATGAGTCGCTTTCAAGATGAATTTAGTGGAATAAATTTAAATGGAAATGGTTCTATGCCATATGGAGGAAATCGAAACCCTAATTTTTATTCATCCCTTGCTCGTAGCTCTCCTTATTCGTATTCAAGCAGAAGTAATTATGGCTCTGCACCGTCTCCATATGGTATTATATCTATTTTTTAATAATAAAAATCCAAGAAGAAAAAATTAAAAGTTTTAGATCCATTTATAAATCGATCCAATGGAAGCCAAGCTGCAACTTCTGGTGGTGGTGGTTATTTCGATACAAAACCCATTTCAATTGGAGAGTATGGTTCTTCAACTTCCACAAACCCTACATATGATGATACCCGATCACGAATGAGTGCATCACCATATCAAACTCCAATAAAACATGATGAACAACAACAACAACAACAGCGAGCAGCAAATCTTGCTGCAGCAAATGCAACAGCGAGAAATTTATTCTTTGATAATATTGCTAAAAGTCGAATAATTCCACGTGAAGCTTCGCGAACTCCTGAAAGCAGCACAGATTATCGAATTGCACCAATTTCAGCGTAAGCTATTAATCTCAAGCTTTCACTGGTAAAAATCAAAAATTTTAGCGATGAAAGATCAACTCGAACAAATTATGATCCACCTTTTATTGATGATATGGCTTCAAAATCATTGAATCTTGATACAACTGATATGTCGGCAGCTGAAGATTCATCTCATCGAAATCACAATCAAGTTAAAGAACATGTTAGTGGTTTGGTTGATTGGACTGGAGGAGTTCTCACATGTCCCGAATCAGGTGTTGAGCTTCGAATACCTGAAAATGCCATTACACTCGGCACCGAACAGCATATTTATGTTGAAGTTTGCGAAGAAGGACCTCATAATTTGCCTCTCAGTAATAAAGAAGCCCTTATGTCTCCGCTCGTTGTTTGTGGACCACAAGGATTGAAATTTAATGTTCCTGTTGAACTTCGATTGCCTCATAAATTTACCGCTGGTGATCCTATGGGAAAGAATATTGTTTTAAAATCTGGTCATGGAAGTCAATGGACTAACATCGAATTGGCTCAACCACCTAGAAGCGACCCTTCAGCTAAATTTGTTTCAGTGCTCGTAAAGCACTTTTGAATTTTTTTTATTTTATATAAAGTGGTATAAATTTTAATTGACAAATGCTATTGTTTTAAAAAGGATTATGTTTTTTGACTGATTGATACTCAAAGAAAAATAAAATATTTAAAGAAACAAAAAGTTTGAAAAAGTTTCAAAATTATTAATTTTTTTCTTTCTCAAATCAGTCAAATAAATATATTGTAACGTTTTGCTAATATTATAATTCGTTCAAAAGGTTAGACTTTAAAAATTTTACGGACATAAAAAAATCATAACAAAATGAATTTAAAAAAATCATATCCAAAAAAAGGAAAAAGAAATAATAACCAAATAATTTAATCAATTCTGCTTTGTTTATATTTTTTCCATATTTAATTTTTTTTACTTGAAAACTATGCGTCAAAATTATTAAACCAAATAAGAGGAATTTTTTTAGTGAAAAATTATTTGTTAATAAATTTAATAAAATTTAACCTTTAAGAAAAATTATATAATTTTTATAAATTATTTTAAAGCAAAGGATGCGAAGATGTTGAATCATCAATTATCAAACATTTTTTTTGGGAGTGTCTTTTTTTCAATTTCAACATTTCTCGTTGCAACAATGGCTCGTCATCGCAGTCGCATTTAACAAAAAAGCAAACAACAAGCGTTCATTTTTTTGTCTTGGTTTTTTCTTTTTAAATTAATAAAAATGGATATTTCTGAACCATATTTTCCTTTTATTTCGCTTCCAATTCTTATTCAACAACAAATTGCCGATTTGATCATCTCAAATTATCTTCCATCAGAAGCTCTTAATTTTGGAATTTCATCACATTTATGTTTTTCACTTTTCAAAAGAGCAAAACCTCGAAAAGAACTTAATAATGTCTCAATTACTTTTAATGCCACTGATTGTGAAATTTATAATGAGAAATATTCGGAAATTAAAAAGCTAAATTCAGCCGATGAAGTTAAAGAATTTTTGAATAAAATTTATATTATTAATTCAGTTGAAATGAGCTGGAATGGCGCAATGAATGTTAGCTTTTTTCCACAAATTTGGGAAGAACTTGCTAAAGCCATGAAATTTACACAAAAAGTAAGTTGCATCTTGTTTGATAAAGTTATGTCATATGTATGTATAAACTCTTTTACACTAACTTTTTTTTATTCTTATCTTTCAGTTAAAAATTTCTGCCCAAGAATTTGACGAACCTGTTACAAAAATATTAATCAAATTTCTTTCAAATTTACCAAATTGTGAAACGTTTGATTGTCTCGGACGTCGATGGGATGAAAATTTAAATTTGCCCATTTTGGAAATGTGTGAAGCTTTAAAAAAGCTTCGTCGACTAACATTTATGCGTTTAAACAATGCTGACGACAACCTTCTTGAACTTTTATCGAATAAAAGTTCAACAGAAAATCCTTTAGAATGTTTATGTATTTTTTCAAGCCGAGGATTCACTTTGAATGGAATTTCAAAATTGTTTGAAGTATGTTTAAAAATTATAAAATGTAAAAATAAAGTTATATGGATTTTTTAAGAATGGAACTTTTGGAAAAACCGCAAGGATTTCTCTTTCACCTCTTTTAAATTCTGGTGAAGAATTGTTGGATCATTTTAAAACTTTGGGTACCGTAGAAAGTGTTCCAACCAGAAATTCAGTATTGATCAAAACTTCCAGCGGTTGTATAACATTTTGTTTCCCTCTCGATGTTCAAATTCCAAATAATCAATCTTTAATTTCATTCGATATGAGGCCATATTGGAATCGAATCAAAAATGTTTTTTCTCAAATTAGAACTGCTTAAAGGACGACTACACTTTCTGTTTTTTTCAAATTGTTTCAAACGAACCGCGGTTCTGTCCCCAAGTGGTAAAGTGCTTTGAACATCGAAAAACCGTAATGCTACAGTAATATCTCACTTCCAAATTACTGTAGCATTACGGTTTTTCGATGTTCAAAGCACTTTACCACTTGGGGACAGAACCGCGGTTCGTTTGAAACAATTTGAAAAAAACAGAAAGTGTAGTCGTCCTTTAATAAAATTGATTAAATTTATTGTTCATTTTTGATTGATGAAAAAAATCATCAATTAATTTTTTGCGGTTTATTTGCTTGCATTTTATACCACAAAGAATTGATATTTAAAAAAAATGCTGTGGTATTTTTATATTTAGAATTTAAAAAAACAAATTCTTTATTTATAATTAAATATATAGAATATTCATAATCCCTGAGTACCATAAACAATAAATCAAAAATTTTTGCAAGATTTAAAAAACAAAAAATGAGAGATTTTTTACGTCAAAAAGCACGGCTTCGAGCAATTTGAGCAGCGTGTTTTAGATTATTTGCACCGATGGCGCCATAACTTAATGTCGTCCTTCTTGATTTTGAATTAAGTGGTGCAAACGATGTGGAACGACTTCGCATTTCTTCAAAATTTTGGTAAACAGTATTTTGACGAGTTTCAGGTAAATTTCTCCAACAATAAATAAGAAATAAAAGTTGAATCACAACAAATGGAGCAAAAACACCCGAACCTAGCAAAGGTTCGAGAGTGGCATACCCAAAATTTGAAATAATCGCTGAAATGCTTGAAGCAAGAACGGCTGCTTGAGTGGCTGAAGCTTTGGCACTTGCAGGGAGAAGATCAGCGATAAGAATAACATAAAATATTGAAGCACCAAGAGAACTAATAAGCATGAAAATAAATGAAAAAATTCCGCCCAATGCAATAGTAAAGATTGAAGCACCCGTAAAGCGGAAAAGTATTTGAGTTATGAGAACTGTGAGTGAACCCATAAGAGAGAGAAAAATTGTAAAAAGAAAAATTGGGCGTCTTCCAATTCGTTCATAAAGATATGGGAGAATTAAAAAGACGGGGATAAAAACAAATGAAAGAATTAAATCGAGAAAGAGGGCTTGCTCATTAGTGAAACCATAACGAATTTTAAGAGAAATTCCATAAAGATAAAAGATTTGTGGAATACCAAAATATGGGACTAGCGATGCAATGAATACAAGGTAGAGAGAGTCGCGGAGAGTTGAATCTTTCCAAAGTTCTCGGAAGGTTGTGTGAGATGAAGCAGTGGTTTGGAATTCAAGATCATATTGATGTAAAACATCTTCTGCAAAAAAGAAATATAAATTACTTTGGTAATTTTAAAATAAGTTAAAGGAAATTACAAAAACTTTTGGTTTTATAAAACATAATATTTAATATTTTTCTTTTTTACCAAAATAAATTATCATTAAGTTATTACGGTAGTAACATAGAACGTTTCATATTTTTCTGTCTCAAAGCTTTAATTTTATAATATAATTTTTACCTAAATTAACTTGATCTCCATGAAATTTCTTAATCGCATTACAAGCAGCTTTTTTCTCTCCACAAATACTTAAAAATTTAGGTGATTCTGGAATTGTGAATGCAGTGACCAGAAAAACAACGGCAAGGGTAAGGGCTAACGCAGGAATCAAATACCAAAAATTATCATTTCCAAAGGTTTCAGGAAGCATTAAAATTCCCGCTAAAAGAAGAACCACTTGACTCAAAGTTGCAATCGATTGGGTTGCAAACCCTAAAAATTTATAAATTTAATTGTTCATAATCTCTCACAAGATGTAAAGCAAACCTCGAATAGAATCGGGAGCACATTCAGAAATGTAAAGTTTATTGACTCCAGTTCGAAGAGGAAGAGCGCCACCCATTAGCAAAACTCCAAAAGCAAAAAGTTCGAAGGAATTTGCAAATTTAGAAACAATCATAAAAATCGCGGATAATCCAGAGAGAATTGTTCGAACATAAACTGCAATTGGTTTTCTTCCCCATGAATCCATCTTTGGAAGAATAAAGATGACAGAACAAATAGAGCCAACAAGTTTGAGATTTCCCATAAATGAAAGAATTGTTTGAATTCCTCCATCGCTCAATTCAATATTGTAATGAATGAACATGGATTCATTGAAGAAATTGCCTAATGGAATGGTGAGCTTATTGAGAAGCAAATCGCTAATTTCACCTAAAAAAAGTGTTTAAATATGTTATTTTTTACTATTAAAATTTTTCGCTCACCAAAACTTCCCAAAAGGCCATGAACTATTATGGTAGCAATTAAATATTTCGATAGCTTAATCATTTTTTTATCACTCAAAGATTTAAAAGCGGAGAAGAAATGAAAATAAAAGTGCAAAAAACTAAGATTATACTTTAGAAGAAAACCTTGGTCGATGCGTGTGGCAAATATATCTTATATAAATTTTTTCTTTATATCTTTTTTATAGCAGCCGTTTTTTTTTGTCAAAAGCGAGTTCAGCGTTAAAAAACTCTTATCAATTTTATTACCGATAAAGAGAGGGTAAGGATGCATTTTAACGGAAATTCAATGCTTTTCAAGCTGAAATAAAAACTTTTTTAAAGTCTACCCTTTTCTCAAAAAAAAAAAACACGGTGGTCTTCATGTGACAATGAAACGAGCTTATCAGCGTCTGAGAATACCATGAATATGGACATTTTTTATGCACTGCACTTTAAAACCTTTCTCAAAGAACATAAAAAATAACTGTAGTTGATAAAAAAAACTTTGAGAAAAAAAAATTTCGCGTGAAAAGCAACACAATTCAACCAAAAATCAATAGACAATACTTTTTATTGTAAATTATATTAAACTCAACAATCAATAATTCAAAATTGTAACAAAAAATCTTTAAATTTATTCTGCTTTCTCAGCTGCAGTAGTTTGTGCTTCTCTTTCCTTCCGTTTACGTTCCTTTCGTTCAGTTTTGCGACGTACTCGATTCTCTTCTTCTCCATCTTCTTGGATTAATTCTTCGATTTGAACACTTTTCTGAATTTCTGCAAGAGCTTCAGCTTCACGCTTGGCTTGTTTCAATGCCTTCTTTTCAGCCTTACGACTTCGTAGCTCTGATTCTTCGTCATGTTCTTCATTTACGATTTCAATCTGTTCAACGATATCTTCTTTGATTTCAACGACGGATAATGCTTCATTGACTTTTGTTTTCTTTGCATAAAATTTAGCCATCTTCGTCGCGAAATAATCATTAAGTGAAACACCACTGTTTTTGACCGTTGCTAATTCATCAACAGGCTTTAAAGACTTTTCAGGAGTTTTTTCTTTAGCCTCTTCTTTTGATTTTGATTTCAAGCCTACTCCAATTACAGCTGATTTATCTTTATCAGAATAACGAGAAAGATCCTTCATTTTGGTAAATTTGTAACTAAAAAATTTTGCTAAGGAAAAATAAAGTATCTTAAAACTTACTGAATCCGACTTTTCGTTGATTTTGAACGTTCTTCCAAGGATTTTGAATTTACTTCACAGATTTTTTTCGATTTTGGAGCTTCTTCATCTTCGCTATCGCTAGATTCTTGAACTTCTTCCTTTTCACTTTTAGCAGCTTTTTTCTCATTTAGCTTTTCTAAGAGGAACGAAAATTCATCATGATGAGCAATCCAAGTTCGATCAGCATTATTTGCTTCAGCACCAATACCTTTTTGAGTATAATTTGCATTGAGTTTGATATTTTCAGTCAATCCTTGATTATTAATTCCAAGTCCTTGGCCATCAGACCAGCCCATTTTCTCCAACATTTTATGACCAAATTTGTTTGTATCTTTTTTCCATGTCATATTCTAAAAACTTTCTTACAATACTTCAAAATTTTATTGGAAACTTACTTGAGGATCAGCGCATATTTTACGTTTGCGACGAGGTTCAGCGAGAATAGACATTATAAATTATTATAAATCGCCAAAAGAGGCGTTGTTACCTGAAATATCTCGAAATCCAAATAATCCAAAGCTTTTATTAATCCAATAAACCACGAATAAAATAAATGGGAGAATAAGATAAAAGTGACAAGAAAAGGTGAAAAGCTAAAGGATTTTATAGACCGGGGAAAGAAGCTTGAGCGATCGAGAAAAAGATATAAAATGGGAGGAGAGAAAAAGATAGAGAAAAACGATGATATTCTTTTCTGGCTATTTGCCATACTTTACACTACCCTTAAAATAACATAAATACAAACCAAATATTAACAAAAATTCAAAAAACATAGACAAAAATATACAACGGTTTTTAACCGTTTTCACATAAACATGGAAGTTTAAAATAATGATTTTATTTAATAATAAATTAAGATTCATAACCGGTTAGCGTTAGTAACCAAATTTCTGATCGACCATACATTTTCATCGGCGCCGCCTGATACAATGTTCCAGCAGATACTAGCAGCTTCGTTAAACCATTGTTGATAGAGTAAAGCCCATAAAGATATGGTAACAAACAATAAACATATGGAATGAGAATATAGTATTGGCCTCCGTGAGTGTGTCCAGAAAAAATCAAATCAATATCCCGACGAGTTTCATAAGCAAAATCTAAAATTTTCTTTGTTGCAGCAGGATTATGAGCCAGCACGACTATGGATTGATTGAAAGGACATTGATTGATTGCGGTAACATTCATAGCAGTATTTTTGATTCCACTTTTATAGGCAGAAATGTCTTGAAGTCCAACGAGACAAACACTATCATCAACTTTAAAAATCCTGAAAGCACCAATTAAAAATAAAGTTTTCATTAAAAAGGAAAATTTACTCATTCTCCAAAACATGAATACCATATTGCTGATAAAGCTCTTGCCATTTTTCATAATTACCTATAAATGAAGTTAATTTAGAATAGAGTCAAAGCACAAAAAGGAAAAGAAAACAATACCGTAATAATATTCATGATTACCAGAAACAACAAAAGTGCCAAGTCGACTTCTCAAATGTCTTAATGGCTCGATTCGATCTTCAATTAATTCACGTGGAGCATCGATTAAATCACCCACAATAAAAACAGCATCTACTTCGACTCCAAACGTTGTTTCAATGGCATTTGTTGTATCCACGACTTTTGCTATTTCTTTTTGATAAACCATAGCACCGGCATGAAGATCACTTAACATAACAACATGTAGTGGTTTTGATAATTTCGGAAAATGTGGCAGAGTTAATTCTAATTGTTTAATAGCCACTTTGTCGCTGCTATACCATTGAATCAATGAAAGAAATACAGTGGCAAGAAGTGTGAAGAGAACTTGAATTTGACGATCGGTAATTAGCTTTTTAAAAGCTTTTACATGACAAAACAAAGCCACGAATGAGCGACCCAATGAAGATAACTAAAAACGATTATTATTCACTAAATTTTAAAACTTAAAACTTTCTTACAATAAGAATAGAAACTAAAGCATTACCAGCCATAAAAGCCATACTAAAGAAGAAAAGATGCATCCAAAATCCGAGTGAAAGGGCACAAGGCCAATAAATAATATATGGAATGTTGAAAGGTAAAAAATAAAAGAAATATGTGATATGAGCTCCAATCATAATAATCATGAATGCTATGTAGCAACGTCTTTGAACAACTTCCAGTTTTCTTCGATAAATATTTTTTTCATCATTTTGTTGTAGCGTTTGAAAATAACTGAATAGATGTAAGTTAATCGGAATTGAAAAATAAACCATTAAAAGTTCAAGACGAAGAACCGAAATTAATCTTCTTCGATTACCAATTTCATATCCAATTGCATTTGTCGACTAAAAGCAAAAAAAAGTTGATTATTTGAAAATAATAAAATTTTAAACTTACATAAAAATTTCCAAATATACCAATACAATAATATAATGAAACCATAGAGAAAACATAGATGAAAATTTTTCTAAAAGTTAACCCAAATCCATATAATCCGAGAGTTGCATGGTTCGTCAGAAGTAAAGTTTCCTCCATTTTTAACGAAAGACAAATGAAGTTTTAAAGGGACATAGCTATTTCATGCCTTTTCAAAAATTTCGATACTGGGGCTGATAGGAACAGTCGGGGCGGCGCGTGTTTGAATTACCGTGTCACTTCTGTCTTACACGGTAATTCAAACACGCGCCTTACCAAGTGTAACTTGCAGTGCCCGCAAACGAAATTTCAAAAAAGGCATGAAATAGCTATGTCCCTTTAAAATACACAAACAATTTATGTAGAGACCGGCAAGTCGCTTGCATGCCTGAGTGTTCCCCGATTTTTTTTCGTCATTCCATGCGCGAAAAAGAGATTGTTTATTATTAATTTATTAAAGGGCAAATAAATTATACATATTTACCATAATATGTAATTTTATGTCCTGATTCCGAATATCTAATTTTTAAACCACATTTTCCTTCATTAATAGCCTCAGAGCTCAACATTTTTGTTCAAAAAATTAAGTTGCAGGGGGGTTGCAACGACTTTTTTGCATGGATCGATAGAAAATTAAATTTTAAATTTTTTTGGTCAAAAAAAATCTCCACCTTCGCCCACTTTAAAAATGGCATCCAAAATACTAATTATCTAGTTGATTTTGCAATGGAAAAATACAAAAAAGAAAATAAAATGGTTGCTAGCCGCATGCTTGCTGCATTTTTTCCCTTTCATTGAATAAACGAAAAGTGTTCTCTCGAACGAAAAATTTTTGATTTTAGAAAATTTGAATTCGACTTTTCGAGGTTTTAATTAAGTCTTCTTCCATTTATTTTTTTATATTCGGAATATTCATAGCATAAAATACTAGGTACATACAAAATTTTGCAATTTTCTAAAAGAAAAATTTTGAGCTGCCGGTCTCTAAATTTATGTCATGAATAATTTTTTCATTTCGCGCCTTTCTTCAAAAAACCACGTTGAATAAAACGTAGAAAATTTAGCATGCATGTTGGATTTTTTTGAATAAAATAATTTGTTTTTGGTAAAAAAAACCTCATGTTTTGTGATGATAAGAAATCGTTTAAAATATATTTATCTATAGCTATTTAAAAAATATAATTAATGTAAACGGGATTCATATAAAGTGCACGATCTGGTTTAATTAAAAAGAAGCCAAAACACTCGAGAATTCAAATTTTAAATACCAGTAATAACAACAAAATGAAGGATAAAAGACTAGTGAAGAAGGCGAGAAACAATACATAAGTGACATTTTCTTTTTTAAGTCTATTTCTTTCAATGCATGATTTCATTATTTCCGCTTGGAGCACTATGAAGTCGAATGTTGACAACCTCACAAAGGGAAGGAAGCATCTTAATTGGCTAAAAACAAAAGATAGTTATAAAAAAATTTAATAATTAAATTATACCGGTCCCCAATAATTTACACCAGAGGAAACATAAACTTGGGCTCCAGATGCACTATGGGAATAAAGCCCATAGAAGAATGTATTTGAAATAAAGCTAAGCGGCCAAACGACAAACATTTGACCGGCATGAGTATGTCCTAAAAAAAATTTATAGTTTAACTATTATATGTGAAAAGAGATCTTACCGGATAGGATAAGATCAACACGTTTTCCAGTATCTTTGAGAGTACTTAAAACTCTTGCGGCTCCATTAGGTTGATGAGCCATAACGATTGTTGTTGTATTTTCTGGACAATTAGAAAGTGCGGCAACTGGATCTATCTTATGTCCTAAAAAATTTCCGTATTAGTAAAATCAATTGGAGATTTTCAAACCTTTGATGTGGATTGTTTCCGTATAAAGATCATCTACCCCAGCAAAACATAATTGCTTTCCACCTTTTTCGAAAACCACTCCCGAATTTACAAGTGTTGTCAAATTTAATTCATCCTTGAAGAAGTGAATCCAATTATCAACATTTTGATGAAAATATTCATGATTTCCTAGAGCAACAAAGGAGCCATAACGTGAACGAAGATCAGCTAATGGTTTAGCTCGCTTTCCAATGAAATCGATATAACCATCCACGAGATCTCCAGCAATAGCAACCACATCAGGTTGAACCTGATTTATGACTTGAACAATTTCTGCTACCCGATTTTTCCCTACCGTTGGTCCAATATGAATGTCAGTGATAAGAGCAATGGAAAATCCATCTAATTCTTCAGGTAAATCACGAATAAAAATATTAAGATTTTTCAAAGTTGGTCGTCGGTAGGTTGAAAAGAATCCCTGTGTGGTGAGAAGAAGAGCAAATATAACTGCAATTGAAGTATGAAGGGTTTCAGATTTTAGTACTGGAGTTTGTACTAATGGTACAAGAATATGAGCAAAGCGTTCAATGAAAAAGAAGGTGAAAAGAAACACAGCACAATGAATATATGCTCCAATTGCCAAAAAACTAAAAAAACATAAAAGTTTAAAAATAATATGGGGAAAACTTTAGAGCTCCATAAATCTCAAAATATTTACCATAAAATTGAAAAGAAAAAGTCTTCTGGTAAATTGATGTAAAAAAATAGCCAACATGTATGAGCAAGCAAGATCCAAATAAATGCAAAAACACTTAAACCAATTTTCGCAGATTTTGGCCATGTTTCAGATTTTTTTCTTGGTGGTATTGATACAATTCTTTTATAAATAAAAGTTGAAACCATACCCATTGCAAGTTGAATGAATAAAATTAAGAAGGCTCTTGCTAAATTTGGAGCACCAGCGCGCTCAAAAGAAAATCTTGCAACCAAAAAACATACATCGATGAGAATAAGAACTAAAATAAGTCTCCTTGGCATTCCTGCAAATAATTTTTGATGAATATATTCGAATGTTGCTAAAAATCTTGAACGAAGGCAAGGATGCTTTGATGAAACTGTAACGACAGGTTCTTCAATTTCTAATGGATATACGTCTGATTTAGGCGCATCTGGACTATTCGCGTCCAGAAGCGTTGAAGCTTCTATAGACTTTATTGTTGAATTTGATCGATCAATCTAGGAATGGAAAAAGAAAAAAATAATTATTTTTTTTTTACAAAAAGGTTAAAACAACAAATAAAAATATTCGGCTTGACAACCGTGTTTCTTTTCAAGAAAATGTGCAATTATGAGAAGAAGAAATATTTATTTTTGAAACTCTTTCAAAAAAAAATTATAAAAAAAGCTGGGAATGGTTTTCGGCAGAAATAAATAATTTAAAATAAGGCATAAAATAAATTATAAAAAAATAAATCTCTTAATTAATTATCACAAATTTATTAAACACTCGAAGAATCAAGATCATCGTTTTCTTCATCTCCACCTATTTCAAGACTGCGAACCGCAAGTTCCATAGAATGATCAAATGTTGCCATGGCATTATTAAAATGTCTAAAAAGTTTTTCTTTATTTTATAAAATTTAAATGAATTCTTACTCCACATTGAATCGATCCATAAGTTCAGCCCGTTTTCGACTGAATTCTTTTCTCTTTGATGGTGATAAAAAACATTTAAGAGTTTTTTCAAGGGCTGTCAAATCGATAACTATTTGAGTGACATCATTTTTTCCATTACTTCGTTGTTTTTCATTTAATTTTATTAATAATTTATCGGTGGTTATTTCAACAATATGCGAAATGGTTTGTTGCATTAATTGGGGTGCAAGTTGCTCAAGCTCAGCTTGAATAAAAACTATACACATTATAAGTTCTTTAGAAAAATATGATACATCTAAAATTTTCGAGATTTAAAAATTTCATCAGAAAAATATAATAAATTTTCTACCATCTATTTCAGGCAAACGATCATAGGTTGCTGCTTCGATGAGTGAAATCAATGGAGCTTGTTTAATACCTAAATATTTTGAAATAAATCCTTGTCGAATTGATACGAGTTTTTTTTTGGTTAACTAAAAATATAAAACTTAAAAAACTCCTTCATTATAAAAAAAGAAAACATGCCTCTAAGATGACATCAGCAAATTTAACGCCATTATCACTCAATCTTTTACAAGTTAATGGCAACGAATGATTAATAATATATTCCATATTGCAAACGGAAATAAGAAATTTTCTTGATGATGGTTGTGATTGTACATCGAGCGGCACACGTGTCGACCTTTCATCATTTGCACTTGAAATGGATGCAGAATCATCAATACTTGAAGCGGTTAAATTAGGATTTGGTCGAAGATGATTTGGGCGCTGATGAACAGGGTTTAATAAAAGCAATTTATCATAACATTCTTTGATACAAGTAATCATACCACAAAAAAGGTCTCGAGTTACCTCTTGATAAGCTTCCAATGAAAAAAGATCAGGTTCACCTGGATATCCATCATACGAAAGAATTTGTTTTAATTGGGGTAACATTTCATTTATCTAAATTTATTTTACAATAAAAAAACGGTTGATAAGCTAAATAAAAAATTAATTACCACTGATTCATACATATCGGGAAGTGAAGTTTTTGATTCATTTCCAACAACATCCGTTTTCCAATTTTCTTTTTCTGCTATTGCAATAATTGCTTCCTCGGTTTGATTAGTTAAAGAACTAAGGGTTTTAATTCGTATGGTCATACAAAGTTCAATGAGGGGTTGAACATGATCGTGAGTAAATTGAAATTCAAGCAAAGATTTTATTGAAGATCTTAAAAATAAACTGTTAAAAAAAATTAAAAAAAGATATTATAAACATACCTTAAAGCTTGAAGAGCAAAGAAAAGATGTCGAATTTCAGTTTTTGATAGAATTTTAGGCCATGTTACAAATTGATCTTTATATTGTTGAGAAATCATTGATGGAAGGGTTTTTGGACTGAGAATAAAAATAAAATATATGTATTATTTTTTGATTATTATATTATTAGTTTGGTTAATAATTTAATAAATATATGACTTCTTACCTGAGAGAATTTAACATTAACCAAGAGGAAACATTTATTGTATTTGTTAACATTTGCTAAAAGTAATTCGCATTAATAAAAAAAGGGAGAAAAGGAAAAACTAACATTAACTCCATCTTGTTTCTCCAAATATTTCTCATCGCTGGCGTTGGAATAACTTTGTGCAAGTTTCCAAAATGATTGTAATTTATCTGTCATAATTGATAATAATTCTGTAACAAATTGTTGTCGATGAGCATTAGCACTTTCAACTTAAAAATAAATCTGTTATTATTTTTGAAAGAATTTGTTTAAATTTTTACGCGGAAATAATCCATCTTTTTGTTGTTTTTCTTCATTTAAGGCCGCTTTATAATGCTTTTCTTGTAATTGCCACAAAATATCTTCCATCCATATATGATATGCTACCGTACAATCCCATGCCGGATCGCTATCAGGTTCAAGAACTTTAAGATATTTAATTAATTTGCTTTGTTCCTCAAAAGTTGTTGGAACATCAATTAATTTTTGACGAATATCTTTTTTGAATTTTTCCATTTTTTTATCCAACACTACCATAACTGTAAAATGAAAGAAATTTAAAATGGGCGTAAAAAATCGGAATAAATATAATACACACCTTCTTTGAAAAGTGATACTTCAGAATCTTTAAATAATGATTTGGCCCGGGTAAAATCATTTAGAATTGTTGCATAATCACCCTGAAAATTAATTTGAATTTTCTTTTACCAAATTTCAATATGATTACTTTTTCCATATTTTCATCAATTGTTTCTGGTAAAAAGAATATAAATCGAAATCTTGTTAAAACTGATAACGCATTTCTCGTGGAATCTGCAGCATCTTTTCGACCAAGAACATCTTTAAATAATTTATCCGCTGTTAATTTAGCTTCTTCAATCTGTAATTAACTTCTTTCGTTTTTTGTTATCGCATAAATACAAAATTTAAACCTTTGAATTTAAAGCTGTTGTCAAAGGCCATCCTTTAGCTTTCTTTTCATCTTCCATACTTTTGTAAAGTTTAGTCAGAGCATCAACACAACTAATTAAAGCATGAAGATTTGCTTTATGAACATCTTTACTAGTCTTTTTTTCTTTTTCCGCTTCCCTTTTTAAATGTTCAATTCCTTTTCGAAGATCTTCAATTCTATAAAATTATTCATAAAGCACCGATATAATAAAAATTTAGAAACCAACTTTGTATATTTATGATTTTCAAGTAAATACCATGCAGGGGCAAAACTTTCCATTCGACGATTTCCACTTCCTTCTGGAAACATTCGAGCTAGAAATGCTTGATCTAATTTTTTATTTCTAAAATTAAAAGTTGAATTTATTAAAAACTTTTAAACATAGAATTCTTACGGGTCAACTTTTAATCCAAGCATATCGTCGGTTTCATTGGCTTCAGGTATACTTCGGACAACATTTCGTCCAGGAACCGTGTGAGTTTCATCCACCCAAACGCTTGATTCTTGAAGAGGTGAAACTTCTTCAATAAAAACACGAAAATTTACCTCCGAATGACCACGACCACCAGATTTAGTAACGATGACAACTTCACCTATGCCACGTTTGGCTTGTCCCAAGCGTGCAATAATTTTTGATGAAGATTTCCATTTTGCTGAGATCAGACAATCAGTATTACAAACAAATAAAGCTATTAAATCAGATGAATCATTTCCAAGATTTTCTCCTCGAATAATAATTTGCGTTCCCGGAATTCCTTCCTTTGGTGATAAACCTGTAACCAAAGGAGCGCCGGGGCGACGCTGAGCCATTGACTAAAAGTAACATTAAAAAAAATTTTGAAATGAAATCAGAAGAATATGAAAGACTATGTTTTTGTTAATACATTTTGTGTCAATTTTATGTCAAAAAGTAAAAAATAAATACAATGAATCACGCGATATAATGGTTGCAGTTACTACTTTCAAATTCACCACAGAAAATGGATTTAGAAATAGAGAATTTGAGTAAACACATAGAAATTTTTTTTTGTTGTTGTCGAGAATAAGACTTGAGTTGAACGATGAAAAAGCAAACGAGAAGAAGAACAATTGATTTCAACGGTCTTGCGACGACGTGAAAAAGGACCAGGATGAGATTAGTTGTTCACTGCAGCAACTCAATATTTTACGTTCAATAACTCGTTCAAGAGTGTTTTCAAAGTTAAAAAAATGGATTTAAAACTTTGAATAAAAAATTCAGTACCAACAATCTTATCTAAAAAAAATGTCTGCTCTCCATTATGGAAATATAAATTACTCTTTCTAGAAGAAAAAATCATAATTTACATTTTTGTTGTTGCTTCAGATGTCAAAAAACGTATCTCTCTTTTTTTTTAATATAAACTATTGTAGTTTTAATCGCTACCATTTTACAATATCTAAAATTTGTTTCTATCGATTTTCTAAATGATGGCTTTTTTATGTTGACTTCTGTCTTGCTGCTCTATTTTAACCTCGTAATGAATTTATTTTTAATTTTGCGAGTTAATACTGATATACCTTAATTGTTTAAAAAAAACTTTATGTCTTTGTCTATTATTTTTAGAAATACCGTAAAAAAAATTCTATATTCTAAAATTTTTTTTTTCTCTGGAGCGAGCTTCTTTAAATTTTTATTTTGGTAATTTTTTAAGTATAAATATTCGTGATAAAAAATACATGAAAAATATTTGTAAATGGTCTAAAATATTTGTTTTTGTTGTTCTTTTCCAAGTTTATAAAACCATGCGAATTTTTATTTTTAAGTTTACTATTATTAAAAAAAATTGCATTGTAGTACGGTACATTATATTATTTGTCTTAAAATAGCCAAATTAATTTGAATTTAAACAACAAATATACAGTTAATGAGTTTATTAAATAAATGTTTAAGTTATGTAGTGATAACTAAATTGCTTTCATTCAAAAAATATCATATGCTCATAGTTGTGTCACTGGTGTTTGTATTTTATGTCTACGTTCATGTAAACACACCTTTTTTACTAACAAAAATAATTTTTTTTGTAGCCAAATGATCACACTACTTTTCGTTTTTTTAAAAGATGTATTACAAGTTGGTATTCAGTCAAAAAAAAAATACAAACACGCTATTTAATGGCCTCTGTTTGTTACCCTCTTCAAAAAGAAATTAACAAAACCAGTGAAACTTTCTTATGTTTTGTGTTTTTGTATTTCATCAAAACAAAAAAATTCGAAGATGCGTCTCATATTTCAAGTCTTTTTTTTTTACTTTTAGAATATTGTTATGACACAGCGAAATAGGGTGTCACATTTTTTAACAAAGATAGCACCAATGACCTTGGAAAGAGATAAAAAAATTGTATGGAATAAATTTTATTTTCTTCAACACTAAAAAAAATGACAGAGACAGAACATTGCTTTCTTGCGTGCGTGCATTTTCTAAAAACCAACAGACTTTCGAGTTTTTCATAAAACGAACACACTTTTTGCGTCTTTTTTATTATAAAAAAGAGAAAAAAAAGACATAGAGAAAATTGCACATTTTTGTTGCTCCACGTGAAAGACAAGCAGCGGCGGCAAAAAAAATATAAAAAAGTTTAAAGTCCAAATGTTTAAAAACTCGTGTCTTTTTTTTGTTTTTAAAATTTGCTTTATCCATTTTTGGAGTGAAAGCAAGCGACGTTGATGTTTGTTACAGCTGGAAAAATACATTAATTTTTTTTTTAATTTTGATGATTTTTTAACTATGCTATTATAAAGCATTCATTCATCGAAAAAGTTTTAGCGACTTTTGGTTTTTTAAACATAAATTTTTTTTCGAAAAGTAAGCATACGATTCTAGACTAAATTAAAAGCTAAAATATTATTAAATTTTTTCTTTTTTTGAGATATTTATTTTAGTTTTAAAGTTGTGTTTATTCATTGTTGAGGAGTCCCTGACACTTCGTTACAACGACACTTCGTTACGGTACACTTCGTTACGACACTTCGTTACAGTACAGTTCGTTACAGACTATTCGTTACAACGTACACTTCGTTACGAAATATTCGTAAATTTTAAATTCTAAGAATGTGATTAAGGCTGAGACTGAGCCTAAAACTAAGCCTAAGAAACTAAGTAACTGAGCCTAAACACAGTAAAAGATGATGAATTATCGGTAAGAATGTGTAAACCGTAACGAAGTGTAGTAACGAAGAGTCATGGATTTGTAACGAAGTGTCTGTTGTAACGAAGTGTACGTAACGAACTGTCTGTAACGAACTGTCCGTAACGAAGTGTCTATTTCCCTTGTTGAGCGTTACGGTAGCTTTTTTATACATCAATATTCAAAGCCAGCCTTTAGATTTTTTCTACTAAAAATTAATTATTCAAACTTTAGAAATATATTTGTTTATTATTTTATTTTTTTCCGCTTCGTTAATGCTCAAAAAAACTTTTAAAACTGTAAAAATTTTATAGAAGGTGCATCACAGATCACTCTTTCTTTCTTTGTTTTTATCTAACAATTTTTCCACGTTTTTGATCAAATTTATTCTATAAGAAGAAAAAGAAGGCGAGAGAGAAAGAAAAAGAAGCGCGTTTGTAGATGAAAAAAAAATAATAACCATTTATTTTTCAATTATGTCATAGTTTCTGAAGAAGGGAAGCAGCGCATATTTCAAATTTGAGCAAAGTGCAAACAAAAATGAGCATCACTTTTGATCAAGGCCGATATTGCGCTCCTCTTTTACACGATTAAAATCAGAATTTCAACAAACAAAAAAAGAGGTAAAGGATGAGAGAGGCAAAAATAAATGGAGTATTTTCTTTTTCTTTCATTATTATTGCATTATTCTTTTAAACTCTCCATCTTTTTTTCATGTTCTAATAAACGAATTTATTAACACCGCTTTAAAAAAATTTAGCTTAAAAATTTTAAAGCTTTAAAAATTTAATTTTACTTTTTAAAGGCAATTATAGGTTCATTTTTTTTATGTTTGGTTCTTTCTGTCACTAAAGCAACGCTGTTGTCATCCAAAAAAAGAAGTAAAGTACATTAGGAAGAGAGGAAACCCCGTGAAGTACTCAGCAGCTTTTTATTGTATGCGTTTTTTTTGGTTTTTCAAATAACGATTTATTTTTCTCTCATGTCTTGTATTTGCGCTCACAAAAATAATACAATTCAAAACACAATCTTTCTGTGTAAAATTTTTATCGTTGTCATATTCTCTCTCTTTTTCTTACCAAATTTTTTCCTATACTTTTGGGTGTTAATAAAAGCAGCATACACCAACACCACCGCCACCTCAACTGCATCAGTTGTTTTTTAATCTTTGCTCATTTGTATCACACACAAACACATAACATTTTCAAGTCTTTGGAATCCTTTTTTTTAAAACTTTTTTTTGATTTTTTTTTTGCAAAGTTGTCTTGTGACTTGTTAACAAAAAAGATGGAGAACGTATTTAACGTAAGAATTTTAGTTACAAAAAAAAACATTTTTATTGCTTGCTAGCTTCCCACCATTCGTCGTCTGCTTCTTTTTCTTACGCGTTTTTTCATTGATAGATTTTTATCATTTATCTTTGTAATTAGTTTACGGTAACACATTACTTCTTTTTTAGATGCCAACAACAGAAGTAAATGAAATTGAAAAATGCGAAAAATTATCCCCCACTTCTGAAGTATATGACTTTGGAATAAATCTTGATTTTGTTCAAGGACCCAATTCAACTTTTAGTAATCTTGTTCTTTTGGCAAATAATTATTTAAATTCACAAAATCCTGGAATTAAAAGAATTTCTTTGGATGAACATGAACCAGGCGAAACATCTGAATCTTCAGTGGATCGAGATGAAAAAGATATTAGTCCAACAAGATTAAAGCCTAAAATTGATTTAAATCACCCATGCACCATTTGTCAAATTGAACCTGCAACCGTTAGTCATTTTAACGTTGATGTTTGCACTGGGTGTCGAGCATTTTTTCGACGATCTGTAAGCTTTGAGAATATTTTTGTAACATCTGTGTTGAACACTTTATTTTATTAGGTATCCCAACAAAAAACATATCGATGCCTTAATTCAAAATTATGCGGCAAAACAAATCGTAAGCTTTTTTTTATCAAACCTTTACTAGAATTTGATGGAGCTGGCTTACACACATTTTTTTTTCAGTTATTCCAAATCGTCGCGTTTGCAAATTTTGTCGGTTCCAAAGATGCATCGATGCGGGAATGTTGAAATCAAGTGAGACTTATCTTTTTATAGTTGTAACTATAAATTCTTTCTTTTAGAAGAACAATTATACAATCAAAAACTTGATAATCCATCGCATAAAAGTTCTACAGCTTCATCAACTTCAAGCGGTAGTTGTTATTCCAAGCCCCCAATTGAACCTTTAACAACCATTCTTTCATTATCCCCTTCTTCTTCATCTTCAACATCCGGTGATTCAGTGTTAGAACATTTTTTACATTTTCGTCGAAAAATAACTTATGATCGTCTTCAAAAATATTACTGTCGAACGAAAATGGATGAAGACACTTTTGTTGATTGCAATCATACCGTAGCATTGGGTCTAAGAGAAACAAAACTTATAGTTGAAATTTTATCTCGTTCACCTGTTTTCGAAGGAATACCTGAAATGGATAAACGAATCCTTTTTGGAGATTATTCGGTTGTATGGACAATTCAAGAGCAAGTTTTATCTACCATTCGAAATGGTGGACATTTAATTAAAAAAATGTATCATGCTGATGGAACTTCCTTTAAGGTTTGTACAAATAATTAATACATCTGTTTTATCTAAATAAGAGGCCCACTATTTATTTAGTTAAATGAGAATAATGCTTTAAAACATTGGGAGCCGCTATTTCTTACCATAAATGATAATCGCCCAGTAATTATTGAAATGGTTATGAGATTTTTATTAAATTTAGCGACATATACAACCATGGAAATTTCTCGATTTATGGTTAATGCTGGAATGAATGAAGAAGAATTAGCTGCATTTACGGCATTACTTTTTCTTCGACCTGGTAAGTTTAAATATAGCTAAAAAAATTTAGTAATAACTGATTTGAATTATAAATATGTGTTTTAGAAATTTTGAGTGCTGTATCACCGGAATCTCGCCATCTTCTCTTGCAAAAACGACATCAATTATTGCGAAATCTCTCAAATTATTTAATTTCAACTGGACAAAAAGTTGATGAACGAATGTCAAAAATAATTTTATTGATATCAGAAATTCAAACAGCTATTAGAATGCTTAAACATGCAATAAATATTATTAGAGTTACAACTTCAGAAGAAACCATCCTTCCAAGAAATTATATTGAATTGTTTGAAGAGGGTGCTCGTGATATTTCAAGCCTTTTAAATACAGCTCTTCCAATGAATTTTAAACAAGCGGTTTAAAAATGAATTTTTTTTGGCTGTGAATACATACATACTTTTGATCTCAGGGTGTTAGTTTTTTTAAACAGATTTATTTATTTTATATAAACCTTTTATAATTAATCACCAACATATAAAGCATAAATGAGTATAATAAAATAAAATATTTTTTTAAAATGTATCGCGGCCATTGCATAAATCCGTTGAACAACAGCAAAATGAAACTGGAATACCCTAAAATTCATTTTGATTTATAAAACAAACTTTTATTAATTCTCAGGCTGCTGTGGTGTTAAGGGTTTTTAGACATACAAAATTGATTGATTGTATGTATGTACTTTAAAAAAATTTGGATGAGTTATTTATTTGTTTGAAAAAGTAATCAACACTTGTAAAATGCATTTGAAAAAAAGAAAGGTTAATCGACGTTTACACTTTTTATGTTTATTCAACCTAGCGACAATATAATTTAAAAAAGCTTACTTGTAAATCCATTGTTCGACAAGTATCTTGGGAAAGGAAGCAACGGTAGGTAGAACATCCGGCCTTCCAAGCGGACAGCAATACCTAAATAATTAGATAAATTATTTGTGACTGAAAACAACCAAAAATGGAAACGGGAAATTCATACTCCAGCGCTGGCGGTCATATTATAACAATAATCTGAATTATCTTCACATTCCTTTTTCTCATCTCCATTGCCAGAAAGAAGTTTGAAACCCTAAACTTCATTAAATATTAAAGAAATATATTGTCTATTTATGAAACTTACCGTATAACACTGTAATGCCGATGAAGTTGCAAAGAAAAGCGTCAAAAAAGTGAAAAAAATAAAAATATTAAACTTTAGCATTTTAAAAAAAAAATTCAGCTGATCGCTAAAAAAATCAATTAAAAACAGACGAATGAAAAGCCGAAGAAAAAAAAAAAAAAATGGCAAAAATCGTCTCCGTCGTCGCCGGTCTTTGCTCAAATCGTTTGTTTTTCAAATTGCATCGATCATTTTTTAATGCTCCGCCATCAACAATTCTTTTGTCCTTCGCATTTTTTTATTAATATTAATTGGCTGTGTTACTTAATTTACGATGGCAAAGTTTTCAATCAATTTCTTTAGAGAAAAAAAGAACAATACATAAGATTTTTCGCTAAATGTCATTTATAAATGAAAGAATGAAAGGAAATAACGTTGGTGTTTTAATTTTTGAACTCTCAATGACTAACAACAGAATTTTGATTTTATTGATAAAATTAGGAAAAACATAAAACGAGTAATTTCACCAAGTAAAATTTTTGTTTTGTACTAAAATTAATTTTAAATTTTGTTTAAAAATTTATCTCCACTAGCTTTCAAATTTATTAGCTGTAATGATGTTTATTAAAATCTTGATTCATGCAGAGTCGAATAACAAATAACATACATAATTAAAATTCCAAAAACACCCTTTTTAGTTATTAAACAAAAAAATTTGAGCAAAAACTTTGAAAAATAAAATGGCTAAAAATTATATAACGGAAGGCACTGTTTGCGAACACCATTTTTTAACTTCCATTAAATCCAACTTCCGTCACTTCCCTTCTGTTATAGCTGCTACATATTAAATAAGAATGTTGGGTGGCAAAATTATGAATAGAAAATGGTAATTAATAATTTTGAATTTGCGCGCTGATTCGTTTAGATGCCTTTTCGCTTTGAAATCCATATCTCAAATGCATGATTGCCTAAAATAACTGTCAACAAATATTATAATTTTTGTTTGTTGTTTGATTATCAAAACAAATAAATAATTCGTGATAATTTTTTTTATTTTACATTTGTTAAATGTCATTTATTTTCTTATGATTTTAATGAAACATACGTTTTAGTTTTCTCTTGTGATCTTAAAAGGATTTATATGTAATGTCTTCTGGTAAAAAAGAATATACAAGTGAAAATCGATCTTCTAAATCTGGTGAGTACACTGATGATGAGGATGAAAAGAAGAAACCTCTGTCTCCTCGAAAACCTTTATCAACTTCAAAAGCTGTAAGCTCTGATTCTGATTCTGTTGAATATACTGATGATGAAAAGAAGAAACAACCGCCTCATCTAAAATCCGCGACAAAAGCTGTTCAAAAAGCTGTTAGCTCTGATTCTGTTGAATATACTGATAATGAAAAGAAGAAACAACCGCCTCCTCGGAAGTCTATATCGAATACAAAAGCTGACCATGTTCGAAAACATAAACGCCGGTCTCCTGAATACACTGATGATGAAATGAAGAGACCTTTGCTTCCTCGAAAACCTTTTTTTACTATCAAAACGGTTCAAAAAGCTGTAAGCTCTCATTCTGTTGAATATACTGATGATGAAAAGAAGAAGAAATCGCCTCCTCAAAAATCTCCCAATGTACGATCATCTTCTAAATCTGATGGAGATAGTGATGCATCTTCATTTCATCGCCTTTCTGAATTTTCTTCTGATGGAAATGAAGATGACGAAGATGATGACGACGAAGATTTAATGTATCCGCCTAATTTCAAACGTGGTCCTCCTCCTCCTCAAAAAGAAGAGACGCCTTTTTGTCTTACTCAAAAACCTGTTGATCCTGTTGTCACTTTTCAACCTCCTGCTAAGTTATGTATAACCAAAGTATGTTACCTTTTTTTCTTTTTAACAAATTATTTTAAAAAATTTAGGCTAAACAAAAAATTTTGGCTTGTGCTAAAGACCTTTGTATCTCAGAAAATAACGAAATTAGATATTCCGATCTGCAAAAAATCTATTTGAGAAAGTATGGTTCACCGTTAGATAAAACTGTAAGTGAATTTATACGTAAAATATTCATTATAGTATACGTTTCTTTAGGAATTGTTCCATCTTTTTGGTACTCTGAATGCAACTCAAACTTTGCATGAAGGATTTTCCATATATTTTGATCTAACAACAGATAAAAACAAAGGTATTCTCCTCCGGATGAAAGGTGACATCAAAGAATGTTTAAACGAACTGGAAAACAACAAATATTATGGCAAACTTGATCCTATTCCTGAATTATCTTCTATGGAAATTGCTGATGTTTTACGTCCTGCATCACAAATTGATCCTCTCATCCGTACAGCTACATCACTCAGCCATACTCTTTCAGCTCGTGTTGTGGCTTCTCTCCGAGCTAGGGGTTTTGCTCGTGAAAACTTTGAAGATCTTCCGCGAGTTCGTAATCCTATTATTCGTACAAGGAATGATGATAATTCCGAAGATGTGTTCACAGATGAAGAAAACATGCTTCCTAAGACTTCACCACAATCAATATCACGTGCACCACGACGACGGCTTCTTCCTTCAAATCTTCGATCTCAACGCAGTATTAATGAATGTTATCAAAACGATGATTCATCACCTTCTGCAAAAAAGTCTCTTCCAAATGAAACTGAATGTCAACAAAATGGATCACTTAAATTAGAAATGTTAAGGATTAATCCAGCATCGTCTCAACAAGTGAAACCCAAACTTCATATTGTCGAAGAAGAATCTTCAGTGAAAGCTGCATCATCATTTCCTGAAGGGCAAACGCTTTGCAAAAATGGCGGAAATACAGCATTTCAAGAACCGATGTTCATTGAAAATGTAAGTTTTTTTTTGAAACTCTTTGTGTTGGTGCTTACTAGTGTTTTTAATTTTTAGCAAAAACTACAATTACGAGATTATGAAGATTCTGCAAATGAAGATGATTACAGCTTCAAATTCTGCGTCGACATGAACAGTGTTGTATTTAAGACTCATCAAGATTATCAAGACTTTACATTTGAACATCCAACAGATGAATGTAATCAGCCTCTTTCTGTAGAAAAAGTTATTAATGATCAACTTCAACAGAATCATAGTGTATTGCCTTCATATGATATCTTTGCTAATTTATCAGTTAGTTTTTGCTTTTTCTGAATTAGATATTTATTAAAGTTTTAGGAAGATGCTGTCAAAAGTGAACTTTCAAAATGCGGAGACGGCTATTATGAATATTTCAATTGTAAAAGAAGCGAAATCCAAGATCAGTTTGCTAAACAATTAAAGGAAGCGCGGGAAGACAAAGAGAAGGCTTATCAAATTGCTGATGAATTCTATGAATTGAAGTCAAATTCTGAATCAGAAATTATTACAATTAAAACACATTTCAATTATCCAGAGTTTCTTTTTTATCCACCTTTGAAATCTGTTTCCGATAAAAATGCTTCATCGGTTAGTTATAACTTACAACAAAAAAAATTTATTTAAGAATTTTTAGAATGAATCCTCGACTAAAGAAAAAAGAGATCACTTATATCAAATGGCTGACAAATTGTATGAATTCGCAGTTGCACAAATTACACAAAACAAAAATGATCAAGAAGAAAAAATCTTGTCTAATGCAGCTTTTCATCTTTACAATAATACTGAAGGTTTTTAAATTTATATTCTTCATTTTTTGTTGTTTTATGTTCTGTTAAATAAAGAATGAAAAAAAAATTTATTTGATTTACAAAATGATACCATTTTTTCTCACATTATTGTCGACACCAGGGGTGAGCGGAATTCCGCTTCCGTTTCCGTTTCCGTGGAATTCCGTGGTTTTTTTACTTCCGTTTCCGTTTCCGCTTCCGTAAAAAAAAAATTTAAATTTCCGCTTCCGTTTCCGCTTCCGCGTAAGCTTAAAAAAAGAAAATTCTAATACAAAATTTCCGTTCCGTTTCCGTTTCCGCCGAATTCCGGGCATTTTCAATTTCCGTTTCCGTTTCCGCTTCCGCCGAACTTCCTCGGTTCCGTTTCCGGTTCCTTCCGTTTAAGGAAAAGCCACTTCCGCTCACCCCTGGTCGACACATTACTACTGCAAATAAAAGAGAACAATAATCCTGAAATTACACAATAAATGAGTTGGGATAAGTTGTTATTTCATAATAACCATGTAAAACTTTTATTATAAATTTTTTTTTAAAGATAATTGGAATTTTTTTAGCCCTTTGAAATATTAGAACTTTTAATTTGTAAATTTAAAAACCACTCCATCGACGACTGTTTCGTTTCTGTTTTCAGCTTCCTCGATTTTTTTTGTTGAATTCTCATTTTCTTCTTTCTTTTTAATATCGCTTTTAGTAGTTTTCTTTGATTTTAGTTTCATAGTTGTGGATTTAGTTGTTGCTTTTGTAGATGATACGGTAGGGATTTCAAGAGTTGAAAATCTAGCAGTTGTTATTTTAACTTTTTCGGTGGATGAAGCAGTGATAGTGGTCTCAGAGGCAGGCGTTGTGGTGGGTTTTTCTTCTACCTTTACCGCAACAGCCATGGACTTGTCATTTTTTAAAGTTTTTGTAGTCTTAGAAGTGATTGGAGTTTTGGTTGTCGTGGATGGTTTTTCCGATGTTTTCGCTGGAGCATCATGAGCTTTTGCATTATTAATTGACACTGTATATGAGGAACTTTTGGGAGTTGTAAAAGATGTCGTGGTTGATGTTGGCGTTGTTGTTGTTTTAGGATTCTTTGTATCAGTTATGGTAGTCTTTGGAGCAAAAGTCGTTGGCTCTTCGGTAGTCGTGGTTTTATGTTTTTTAGAAATTTCTTCTTTCTTTGGATCCTTCTTTGCTGATTTTTCATTCGGCCAAATGTAACACAAAACTCCGGAAGGAGTTGGAATGGTTAATGGAGGAATATCAGTTTTGTTAATGGTGTAAATAGTATCAAGTTCCAAAATATGGAAATATTTGCGTAACGCAACATTAGCTCCACAAGCTCCTTCTTCACGAACACAATAAACTTCTTCTTCGAGTGTAGTATATTTTTCGCCACCTGATGGTGGAGGCTCTTTAAAATCAACTGCAAGCTTGTGATCCTTTCGAGCTGAAAAATATTTGGTTTAAAAACATATGCATCAAATGAAGAGAAGCACTTACGAATCATTGCTTCTTTTTGATTATCAAGCATTTGAGAAAGTCGAATGAGACATCCACATTTGGATTTTTCTTCATCAACTACAACCATTCCAATGCTTTCAATTTTCTAAAAAAGAAATAAATATAATTTCCATTTACTTGAAGCTCAAGTCTATTCATTTATTTATGTGCCTATTATTGTAAACCGAAATCAAACGATTTGACAAAAATAGGAAATATCGTTTAGAAAAAAAAACTCACATCAAGATGGTATCCATAAAATTCACTTTCTTTATCTTTTTCATCTTCTTCTGTTGCTACTTTGGTGGTGTAATAATGATCTTTTAAAGCGCCAATTTTATCATTGACATAAATATTGAGAGATTTCATGCTTGAAGGCTTTGGTGGAATTTTGTTGTCACAAACTTCGGAAACCATTTGGAATACTTCTTGCTTGGCCTCGTCTCGTTCTTCCGAAGTCACTTGGATATTTTCTTCGTCAGTTTCTTCTTCGCTTGAATAATCTTCACCCGAACCTTCACGACCTTCGGCTCTTAATTGCTCAGTGGAAAGAGTTTGCCATCCATAACAAAGTGGTGATGGCTCTCGTGTGAAACCTTCAATCTCCACATCTTCATTTGTAGAATATGCGTGATAAAGCCCACTTGGGAGGAATTTGTAATAACGATAAATGGGAACTGTGGCTCCACAATCACCTGCCATAATGACACAATAAAGACGAGTTGCGGAATCAATATGTTGAAAACCAGGTGGAATCATCTTTCCAATAATATTTGTAAGATAAAGAATCGAACTTTGATGTTTGGGTTGAGCGCCGCTTAATTCTGTGATGCAACCTTTACTGGGGCATTCAACATTGTCGGTACGAGTAAGTAAACGAAATCTTGAAGAACTTGAGGAAAAGGATTTATCCGTATCATCCGTGCTAGAAATTCTAAACATGGGTTCTTGACCAACGGACTTTTTAACTTGAATTCTCATGGTTTCTAAAAAAGATAAAACTCAATGAGATAATCATTTATTTATTTTTTTTCAGAAAAGAAAAAACTTACGAAAGCTTTTAACATCCGATGGTAATTTAGTATGAGGACAAAAAAGTGAAGCATGACCCAGAGCAATCAGAAAGGAGAAAAATGTTACAAATCGTAACATTTTTCTAAATAAAAATTTAAAAGCTTTCGTGTAACAAATAACTGCAGAAAACTAGAAATGGGACAAAGTTTTTTTGCTTGTATGTAAAAAACGTTAATGATTTGGGTCGTTGCGCAGTGGCGAACGACCTTGTGAACTGTCTTTCTTGACCTACTAAATCTTTTTTCCTTTTGGCTGGCTGATACCCGATTGCGAATGTTAGGATGATGAGGAGGTACTTTATTACGTTTACAGCATTTATTGACTTTATAATATGACAAAAAATAAAAGTTTACAATATACACAAGTTATAAAAATTAGTTACTATCTGGACCAAGAGCATTATCGGATTCAGAATCTGTTGACCAACCAAAAGAATCACGACGTTTGATTGAAGTTATTTTGAGTGTAATCTTTACATTTCGAATTGCTTCATGAATTGAAGGTGGCAAAATTACAGTAGTACCTGAAAATGAATAAACGGTAATTTAAAATAAAACTAAACATAAAACCTTTAAACAAAATTTCTTACCTTTAGATAACGATCGATTTTTGGTGATTTTACTTTTTTCAATCAATGCAAATGCAAGGTTATCCACTTCAGGTTCTATTATCACGAGATCGGAAAGTTCAATGAGATGAAGATCAATCAAAGGTTGAAAAATGGAGAATAGTGGTGAAGGATCACCCCAACGGAATTCTTTCTTCACTGTAGAAGATTTCGAAATTTCAACATTTATGGAAAAATGTTGATCATCAAGCAACTTCCATGAATCATCCCAATAAAATTCTGCGGGAATATCTTTCTGAAAAAGTTATAGTAAAATCAAAGCCAATAAAAAGAAAGAAAAATTGAAAACATACCGATTCAAGAAAATCATAATTGGATCCTTCAGATTCAAGTTTAAATTGATTTGCAAAATCCAAATCATCGATCAATTTCTTTCTTAAAAAGTTTTTGTCATCTTCAATTTTAGGCGAACACCATTTCCGCATTTCTTTGGTATTTAATAATTCAGAAGCATTTGGACGCTTTTCAGGATCCACCGTAAGTAATTTATCACTCAAAAATGCTTTCAATTCTTCTCCACCAGATTTAACTAAACGAGATCGTAATTGCTGAAAGGAAAAAAGTTTAATCCAAATCTTAACTCTAATAAAGCTTACCATCATATGAGTTGTAAGCCATCCAAAAGGCATATGATCGTCATGCATTAAAATAGGAAAATTTTTTGGAAGTTTATGAAATTGTTCATCAGGAAAGTATGTTGTCATTTGAAGAACTACAACTCCAAGAGACCAAATATCCGCTGAATAAGAATATGGTAAACATTCAGACTTGCTTTGAGCGGTTAAGTTATGAAGCTTTTCGAATGCCATGAATTCTTCTTTTCCTACAGGAGTAACAGGAGGCTCGTTTGATGAAGATGAAAAAGCACGAGATTGAGCAAAATGACCAAGTTTTACTGTTCCATTTCGAGTAAGAAATATGTTATCAGGTTGAACATCGCTAAAGAGAAGAGTTAAAGTAAAAAAAGCGAATTTTTTTATAAATGTAAAAATACCGATGCATGATTCCAATCTTTTGTAAAAATGTAAGGCCAAGACATGATTGACGAAGAACTCGAGCAATAACAGCAATGGGCATTGGATCAGCATTATATCGATCACGATAAAGTTTAATCAAATCATGTAAAACATAGAATCTTGGAAGAACAATGTGTAAGTCACAATCAGCGAAAAAGATAGCATGGCTGTGCATTAAATTTTCATGTCGGCATCTAAAAAAGTATAAAAAATTTCTTTGGAATGCAAAAGAATGAAAGACTAACCGTGTTAAAATGTAAACTTCCATAAAAGTTCTTCGAAGAAATCGATAAACTTTTTCATCAGCAGGTAAAGATGAATTTGTTCGATGAAAAACCTTTTCAGCCAAAATTGATTCTAATCTTTTACGAAAGTAAATAGTTTTAACAACACAACGACGTGATTCATTTCCGGTAAAACCAAAAGTTGATTCTTGACAATCTGCAGCTTTAACAATTCCAAAATCACCACGAGATAATGTATCACCTAAAAAAAATCCAGTATTTCAAAATATTTAATAAAGATGATACCTTTAATATATTCATTTGGTTTAGCTGGCCATGGATCACGTCGATCAATACCAATTGAACTCACAGATGCCGAAACAAAGTCTAATAATTTATCACGAAGTTGTTTTGCCTCATCTAAAGTTACGTTTTCAGGTACCAGCCGTTTCATTGAAAGTTAGTTTGTTTGAAAACAAAAAAGTAAGTTAGTGAAAAGTTAGATTAGCAAAAAATCATTCAATGAAAAAAAGTTGCGTCAATCGCAAAATGGGCTACTCGCGCCTGCTCGCTCGCTTCTTATTTTTTTTCCCAAGAGGCTTTGCTTTTTATTTATTTTTTTGGTTTACTGATTGATTACTGTATGTAGCTCAAATATTTTTTATCGATAACAAAAATGGTTTTGTTTATTGTATAACATATCCAATGGTTGTAGATTGTAAATTTTATTTTTTATTTTTAGCGCATTAAAAAAATCTATATCTCTAAGCTTTCCGAACAAAATCTTGATTTATCTTTAAAGCTTTGGTTTTCAAACGTCAAAAAAACTTTCACCACTTTCTTTTTCTTTTCTTTTTTTGTAATAGCTCTCTAGAGGCTTCTCTCGATTCTTTCAAGCTGCCTTTTTTAGCAGCTGAACAAATTTAGTCAAAAATAAAAAATAAATGTAAGGAAATTGAGATAAACTGAATAAATATAAGCTAAAAACATACATATATTTTTTGAACACTCTTTTGAAAGAAATAATTTTATGAGGTTACATACATATAAGTCATTTAATGTCAATTCTAGAGCTAATATGAAGTTTATATGTTTTATAATTTTATGTTTTTCAATAATTGCAAATTCAAATGGAGAGGAAGTTCGTGGAGTTCCAAACTTCTTAAATGGACTCAATCAACAAAAAACAATGGATTTTTATGCGATTGAAAGTGGATTAAATTTAAGTAAAACTGATATCGTGCGGAAAAAAGCTGAATGGGCTGCTGATTTGCCTCTTGATAATAGGGTAAGAAGGAAAATAATTAAGTTTTCATCGACATACGTTAAAGATGGGTGTAAAATACTTTCTTATTCATAAAATATTTTCAGATTGCATTTGAGCGATTCAATGATCTTGCAAATCAAACAAAAATTCAATATTTAAATAAGGTATCCCAAACATATTTATCGCCTGAAGCAAATGCCGTCAAACAACGTATTCAAGTGCGACATTTTTCTTCTTTCAAATTTTTTCTCATTTAAATATTGAATTACTTTTTTAGGAAGTTTTAAATAATCCTTCACTTTCTCGAACAGGAGAAGTTGCAGCAATTGAAACAATTTTAGCTCAAAGTGCAAAAGGAATTGATGCAGAACTTATTGATACGGCGGATGATGCTGCGATGATGGCCTCAAATCGAGTGGAAAACATTGATAACAACACCCTCCGCAAACAACCATTATATTCTCGTGAAGTTCCTAGTCAAGCATCATATGCATTTATTGGGGATCTTTTTCGTGCTTCCGCTGCTTTTTCACCCAATCGAGCCCCCATCTTTCAAGGATGATTCATAGTTTCCTCTTCATTTTTTTTATTACTTTTTTTTAATTTTTTTATACATAAATAAACACAGTTAACTCAAAATAATAATAATAAAAATATTGTTTGTTTAAAGAAAATTATGAGAAATTAAAGCAAAAAGAGATTATTGAAAAATGAAGAAAAAAAATTATAAAATTTTATTTACCCTCATAAATTTTTACGTTCTTTTTTTCCATGACGAGGAAGGATTCCCTTTAATTCTTTTCGAACTGATTCCGATGCCGATGAGCGAATTTTATGAATGGATTCTTTTTCAGCAGCTCGGGTAATGTCAAGATTATCATGAATTGCTTTCATTTGTTTGGCTAAATTTTGGGCTTCAGGGGAAAGTGAAGAAATTTTAGCATTAAAATCAATGGTAATTTGTTTTGCTTTAGCTTCATGACGGGTTTTCCATTCAGAGTAAAGTCTCTAAAAGTATAATATTAGATTTTCATTTGTAATGAAAAAAATATTTTAGAGAACATTTTTATGATAGTTTTTTTCTTCAAAGAAGATGAACAAAGTTAATTTTGAAAAGCCAAAAAGGGTGGATAAAAGAAGGAAAAAATTAATTAACAAAATCCAGAGAGAAAAAAGTTTGCTGCTTTCTCGTATTCCTTTTTTTTATAATAACATTAATGGCTTCCACTCGAAGCTAACTTTGGTGAAACTTATTATAGTTTTTTCGAAAGACGAAAAAAATATTACTGGTTAGTGAAAAGAAACTATTCTGTTTTTTTAGCAAAACAAGTCTTTTATACAACTATTAAAAATAAAAATCATTTAGACAGATACTTATCTAAACTCAAATTGAATTTATCCTAACCTGATTATTCGCAGGTAAAGTGGCAGCAAAATCATCAACAGCATCACGGAATTGTTTTTTGGTTAAATTTTGATTATTAATAATCTTATGGTATTCATCATAATGAGTTTGATTGAGACCTTTGAGAAATGGAGCTCGATCGCTTGGAGGAATTTTACCACCGCGGCGATGACCTTCGATAATAAAAATGGCAGCAGCCAAAAGTAAAAAGCAAAGAATTTGACGAGTCATTTCTATAAATTTTAAAATTCAAAGCATATTTTTTTTAAATTAAATTTTTCTAAAATAGTAAAACAAAACGAAAAGCGCGTTGAAGAAGAAAACGAAGAAGACATCTTCAAAATGAGAAAATATCAGCTAAAGCAAAATGAACCGAACACAGAACCAGAAATGAGAAGAAAAAAGAAAAAAAAGGGGTCTAAAGGAAGTAACTCATTTGGAAGGCAAAAAAGCTCTTAAGGGCGGTTCCTTCTTTGCCTTGCCTTCCTTCTTCCTTTATTCGTTCATCTGTACTCCAGATGGAAAAAAGCAACTTTGTTTTTTGGTCTTAAACACTTTGAGTAAAATATGTATGTATATGCAGCAAGCAAGAAGAAAGATGCTTTTTTTCAAGCAGTTTTTTCTTTTTCCATCAAACTTAACTAAAATAAAGTAGGAGGAATGAATCGGGCTTATCAAGAGTTAGCGACTGGCAGTGTCCTCCCTCTCTATCAAGCTTTTTTTTCATTTTAGACAACATTTTCAAAAAATATTTACCGAGCTTGTCGCAGCAGCGTTTTTGCCGTAAAAAAAGGAAATGAACCAATTGTGGCAGCTGAAATCGCAAAAAAAAAAAAAAGCGAAGAAAAGTGACTGCATTTTTAAACGATAAAAAATAAATTTATTCTCAATCGTCGTCGCTGTGAGCTTATTTTTAAAGTTTAACCAGATTGTTTCGAGTGTTTCTCTTCTTTTTTTAACAACGCCTATTTTTTAAGGATATGAAAATAAATGCATGCAAACACCCTTTTGTGTGTTTCTGCGAGTAAGTTAACTAAAAAGATTTTATTAGGGCAAAAAAGAAAAACAATAAAAAGCTAAAATTTCGTTGGAAATTTATTTTTCAAAAAGTATTGTAAAAAAAATTTGAAACATTCGTATTTTTATGGGATTTTTTAAAAGCTCGGCTTTAAAATAAATGAAATCAAAATCCTTTGCTTGCTTTTTTTATATTTATTTCGCCTTGACTAATGACAGAAAAATAGTGCCATATTTCAAAGATGGAATTACTAAAATTGAGAAAATGCAAAGTGGTTTCAATTTTCCATTAAAAAATTGCAAATTTTCTCTTTCAATCGTGGGAAATGGAAACCGTAACTTTCATTGAGGATGTTTTGTGATAGTTCAATAAAAAAAAGAACCTTCGAAATAAACAAATAAAAAATGGGTGAAACTTTATTATATTTATTTTTGCTAAAAGCATTGTGAAAATTATTAATTTTAATTTGAGGAAGAATGAACACTTAAAATTGGTTAGTTCTTAGATTTGTGAGAAGGTGAATAATTACTAGATGATACAACATCTTCCTTTTGGCTCTGAATCCAAAAATCCTCCAAATATGGTAAATAAATTTCATCCACAGTATTTCTACGGCCAGGAAATTCAAGGTCATTCATTCCAATTCGAGCGGTCCCAACTGCTTGAAAGAATTCTTCAGTGGGATGATATCCTTCGACATCGAAATTTTGAGCTATTTTCATTTGCATTCCAATAACATCACTATATCGCTCGCCAATTTTGTAATAACTGAGTATTCGATATGCAGATGATTCGGGAAGGATATTGAATGTAGGCTGAAAATATGTACATTAGGGATTTTTAAAAGCAAGGATAATAATTACAAACCGAAATATAAGGTTTTGGCTCCTTTTTATTAATCATTGGATCTCCGACAATCATAGTCAATGCATTAAATCCTCCAGCACCATTGTCTGCGAATATGTTGTCAATGGCGTCGTGGATACACTTTTCAGCTAACTCTGATACATTTTCATATTCATTCTCCAATTTTTGAGTATGTTGTATTATTTGCTTAAAAAAGAGAGTTAATTTGATTTTTTGTATGAAAGTTCTTTTGCATTATAGTATGCCTTTTTACTTTAGCATAAAGATCAGTAAAAAATATTAAAGAATTTTAAAGATCAAAGATACTGTATTCTTTTAACACAAAAATTTTTGGAAACACAGAGATAAATTAATCCTATGACATACCTCAACAACAACATGAGGAACATCCAATGGCAAATCTTCAATTTCAACAGCTTCATACAATCTCAAAGCCGCATTTCTTGAATATCTTTGCATTTCCACTGTTTGCTCAATTTTAGAATTTTTAACAAAATTCTTTAAATAATTATTACAAAAATGATTTTGTTCTTTATAAAAGTTATCATCGATTTGTTTTAATAAACCTTTTGACTTTTTAGCTGCAATATCTTCTGAATTTTCATTCCCTTGAATCGAGTCGGTTCGAAATTGTTTTGCGTCATATTTTTCAGGACGATATCCTTCGAAAGTGGAGCGTTTACGCTTTTTTGATCCAATAATATTCTGCTTTATTTGTTGAGTTATTGGGGAAAGTGGCAAATCTTCAGGCTGGTCATGAATATCTAATAAAAATGTAAGGGATTCATCGGTGGCAAATTCAAGATCAAAATGTTCGTAGTTGTAAAGCATTTAAAACAAAATAAAAGAAAATATTTGAAATCAGCAACTCCGTCGAACCTTTTGCAAATTTTTGGAGAAAAAAATGGCTCTGTCATTTTCGTTGTAAAACAATGAATTGATTTTGTCTGCAAATAAATTTTCATTCATTGACCAAGTTTCGAAAGAGTAAATTTTTTTTTTATTAATTTGCTAACTTTTTTGAAGGATTGAACTTAATAAAACGTGATCTAAATATCAGATGCCTTTTTTCCTTGTAAATATGTATTTATCGTCATTTATCTTTTGATTTTTTCAATCCATTTGTTCTTTATCCCTTTTTTTTAAACTTGTTGCACGTGCGTTTTTTGCTTCTAATAAATATTTTTTTCGCTTGCATTTTTTTGCTAATATTTTTCTTGTTTAATTCATTCTAATTTTTATGAGTTTTGGAAACTTAAACAGACAAAGCATTCATTTTTTTTCATTTCAGATATTTATGTCTGCTTCTGGTACGTCATCTATTCACTACCGATTTGAAAATGATTTGGATTTGAAAAGGCTGTCGTTTGAAGGAATACATATCTCTCTCGATGAAGTAAGAAAGATAATTTGTCAAAAGGAAGGAATAAATTTGGAATATGTGGACATAGCTGTAAAAAATGCTGATACTCGAAGAGTTTATGAAGGAACAAGTTTCATTCCAAGAAATTCAACAGTTACCATTACTCGTGTTCCTCGGAAAACACCGATAAAAATACCAAAAGTCAGGTAAACCCTTTGTTTGTTACATTAATATAGTTTATTGTGAATCATTTTTTTAGCAATATCGATGCTTCCGGCGCTATACCACAAAAACCTACTACAAGTTCTCCAATAATTGGTCACATTAACGAAGTAAATTTCTTTTATTTTGATCTTTTCTTTACTAACTAAACAAATTTTAGGATGATTTTGCTAAGATGAGTGAAGACGAAAGACTAAAACATGTCAGAATGATTAGTACTCAAAAGTATAATCCAATCAAGTAAGATTTTTCTTTACAATGCTTTTATATAACCATTAACTTCTTTTTAGCTATACCAAAAAGTTTCATCAAAATTCAACGGTTACTCCTGATTTCAAATGTTTTCGATGCAATAATCTTGGTCATCATCCAAAGCAATGTCCTATGGTAAATTTCATTCTAACATTGATATCCTGCCAAACTTGAGTTTACACATTTCGATTGTTCTTCTTTCTCACGGGTGTTTTGTACTTTGAATAATTAAATCTCTTGATTCATTTCTTTATAGTTGTATTGTTTTTATTTATTTTTCACGTTGATACCCAAATTTTAAAATCTTTTATTAAATAAAAACGACTTTAGTCTCTTTTTTTGTTGTATTTCTTCGAGTCGTTTTTTTTGGGAATTGTTTAGAGGCGTTGTTGATTTGGTAGGTTCCTTTCTAATCAACATTTGGATTTCTTTCAGCAAAGTATTCGCAGAACGACTGGAATTCCATCGGAAGAACTCATGGCTGCAAGTCCAAGTGATCCAAATGCTCTTCTTCATTCGTCTGGTGGTATGTTCCGATATGTTATACCAATCATGCATTACAAAGCTCGTGAAACTCGTAAACTTGTTGATAAAGTTTTATATGAACGTGAAAAACAACTTGCTAATAATAAAGATATTTCTCCAAATGAAAGTATTTCAGTACCAGCTGAGTTAGAATGTCCTTTATGCCATAATTTACTTCGTGACGCATTATTAGCTCCATGCTGCGGCGAAAGCTTTTGCGCTGAATGTATTCAAAGTTTTATGTTAAATGCAACAGAAACCGACGAAGGACCTCGATGTCCGACATGTCCTGTCAGTAAGCCCATATCTGTCGATACTTTGGTGCCTAATAAGCGAATACGTGATGCTGTACTTAGACATAAAAATTCTATTGCTTCTAATACACCTTCAAGCAATTCTAAGGCAATCCCACTAGCCGCTGTACCAGTTGCTGCTCATGATTTGTCTAAACTTGATACAGATTATGTAAGTTTTTAAAAATAATATAATTTTTTGAAAAAAGAATTCTTAAGTCAATATGATAAGCAGGAAACTAAAATTAAGTTTTAGGTAATCAAATCGCCTTCTGAACTTAACAAAACTCCAGATGAAAATAAAAATGGTGTTATGGTTTTGCCAACGGTAAATCTTTCCGCAATACTCTCGAAACAACGATCGCCAACTACTTCACAACCAAATGTTTCTGTTTCGACAACCATGCCGAATCCGCCATATGCTTTTCCTGTTAAAAATGTTGTTTCTACAATAAAACATCCTCTTTCAAATCAATTAACTCCACCATTTCAACAACAAATTACTCCATTGATCTTAAATGAAACTCCACATTTGCCGCCAAAAAAGTTTGTAAATTTTAATATCGTTTCAATAACCTAATACTCATTTTTAGGGAATCATTGATTAATATGACGATAGCTCCACCTCCTTGTTTTAATGGAATCCCAAATGATCCCGTCTTGTGGTACAGTAAACCTAAAGTCGACACTCATTCAGTTGAATATGCTATGTCAAGAGCTTGGAATTCGTTTAATTCACTTAATGAAGTAAATTTTATTTACACACTTGTTATTATTATTATTAGTACTTTTTAGTCTATGGATATCTTTTCTTTGCAAAATAAATATTTATCAACTTCAAAGGAACCTGGATCTTCAAAGTCGAGGAAAAGATCTTATCGCCGTCTTTCAGATGAATATGAAAGAGATCATGATCATCGAAAGAGTGATAAAGAAAAGAAAACCCTTGATCGCGATAGCCGAAGAAGTAATAAAGAAGGGCAAGACCTTGATCAGGATCGTAGAAAAAGTGATAAAGAAAGACGTCGATCAAGAAGTAGAGATGAAAGAACGAAGAAGCTTAAAATGGATGATGATGAAGAAAGCGAAAAAAAGAAGGATAAAAAAGAAAAGAAGGATAAGAAAAAGAAGAAGGACAAGGATAAAAGCAAACATATGGATAGGGAATCGTCGAAAAAAGAAAAGAAACATTCAAAAAGTGGTGATAAACGAGAAAAGAAAAAGAAGAAGCATCACAGTGAAAAAGAAAGACATCGATCAAGAAGCAAAGATGCAAGTTGAAGTGAAAAAATTTCAATAATTTTATTTTGTTTTATTATTGCTTGCATGCTATTTTTTTTTTATGAATAAATTTGGTTTTTTATCATTTTGTATTTATCATTAAAGCTTTTCTGGTTTATTCCAGATATATATCGTTTTAAAGTTAATTAATTTTTCAAACGAGTTTTTAAAGTTTGTGAGAAAATAATGCCGCCCTACTCATTGCCATCCGATGATGAAGATTCGGTTGTTGATGCACCTCCACCTCAACGGGTTTCCGAACAGTAATTACATACTTTTAAATTATTTTGTCTAAAATTATATGGGGGATTATTATAGATTTGTTCAAGTTAACGTTGCTGCATTACGTCCAGATATTCATCATATAGGACCTCATGCAACTGTTGAACGCATAATGCAAAGTTATGGCACACGTCCATTAGGATATTGTCTCCTTTGTTATGCCGATAATCATGAAACTTTTCAATGTATTCGTGCTCGCCGCTTAAGACTTCCTCCCACCACTATTACTTCGAACCAACGTCGCAGTGATTCCCCAAATAATTCTCAAGGACCTTCATCAGCTGTTTAAAATTTTTATTTAATAAAAGTTACACATTTTTGAAATTCACTCATTTATCCTTATTCTTTTAATTACACATAATTATTTCTGTTTTTCACCGGTTTTATGTATTTTTTATATATATATTTATTTGTATGCGTTTAAAATAAAATAAATTTTGTCTTTCCATTTAAATTTTAAGAATTTACTGGTAACTGTAATCCATATAAATAAATACATATTTAAAAAATTCAATTTATGTTATTTACATATACATATAATCAATCAACAAGCTTTTTTAGGCGCTAAAATGAACGAAGAAAATTGCAAACATGATATCGTTTTCAAAGAAATGTGTTGCAGTTGTGGAAAAGATCTTAGAAGGTATGATTGATTTGTTATTGCTAATATAAATCCATCACATTTTTAGCAGTAATTTAGCTGGTGGTGAAACTGTCAAACGGCCAACTGCTAGTATTTCAATGGTACATCATGTTCCTGAACTCGTTGTTTCGACAGATTTAGCTAATGAAATTGGAGAAAAGGATCATCAACAAGTTTTGAAAGCTCGCAAACTTATTCTTTTAGTCGATCTTGATCAAACTTTAATTCATACAACAAATCGTGCTTTGGGAAGAAATGAACAAAGACCTGATATTTTTCAATTTCGCTGTCAAGATGGACTTTATTCAACCAAACTTCGCCCACGTACTCGAGAATTTCTCAATGAAATGAATAAACTTTTCGAAATGCATATTATCAGCTTTGGACAACGCTATTATGCTCATCAAATTGCCAAAATCCTTGATCCTGATGGAAGGTTTTTTGCTCAAAGAATTATGTCTCGGGATGAACTCTCCTCCATCCGTCATAAAACAAACAATATCAATGCACTTTTTCCCAATCCTGCTCATCGTAAACTTATTGTTATTATTGGTTTGTTTAATTTCTTATAAACTATGATTTATTACTTTTTTAGATGACAGAGATGATGTTTGGCAATATAGTGAATCACTTATTCGCATTCGTCCATATAAATTTTTTTCTGAAGTTGACGATATTAATGCTCCACCAACATTACCTCGAGGATCTGTAAAAAAAGTTGAACCTGAAGATGCAGCTAAAGGAAAAAAAGAACCCGATGATGGATCACAAGCTGAAGTTGAACATAGAGAAGTTACGCCACCTGGAGCATCACTTGAAATTGATCATGATACAGATGAAGTTCTTGAAGATATTGGGAAAGTTCTTAAAGAAGTTCATCGGGCTTTCTTTGAACATTATGATAAAACTAAAGAGGTAACATTCATTTAAAGTAATGTTTTGGGAAAATTTTTAAACGATTTTCAGGTAACTGATGTTTCTGGAATTGTATCATATATGAGAAAACAAGTATTAAAAGATGAAATAATTTGTTTATCTGGAATCATTCCTCATGGTCAACCTCCTGAAAGAGCTCTAATTTATCGTTTATGTGAACAATTTGGTGCTAAAGTTGTTGATCATATTGATGATAAAACTACTGTACTTATTGCAGCGAAACCTGGTACAGAGTATGTTTTTTTTCTTTTCAAATCATACAATCTTGGTACGTTTTTAGCAAAGTTCGTGTAGCATTGAAGAAGAATATTCCTATTGTAACACCTGAATGGATTCTTAATTGTTCTGCTCAATGGTCAAAAGCTGACAAAGCCGATTTTGTACATCACGTGGATCTCAAACACTTTCGCGAACGTCGTGAAGAAGGAAATCAATCACCAAAATTAAGTGGTCTTGAACCTTTAAGTAAAGAAGAAATGAAACAGATGACAGATGAGATTGATGCTGAACTGGGGGAATCGTCAGATTCGGATAATGATGAAAGAGGAAGTGACACCACGGAAGGTGAAGGTGAAATCGAAAGTCAAGTAATTATTGAAAAGAATAAAACATTGGATGAATCAACTTTCGATGGTGAATCTGAAATGGATAAAAAACTTCTTGCTAAACTTAAAGCTGGTGAAGGTGACACTGATGATGAAGAATTTGATGAAAAACTTCGAAATGGCGATATTGATTCTCGAAAAAGAAGTCGACGTTCAGAATCTGCTGGGTTAGAAGAAGATGACATAGAAGAACCACAAGCTAAACGCTCTTCTCAAGGTAATAGAGATGGAGAAGATTATAGTAGTGAAGCGAATGATTCAGATGATTCAGATGATGCAATGGTTTCGGCAATTGAAAGACAGCTGTAATAATTTTAATCCTAGTAATTATGCTACCTCTTTGTTTATTATTTCTGTTTATGGGTTTTTGATTTTTTTTTGTCAATTTTGAAATAAAAAATAATATTTATGGTTGTACGTATGCATGGCAATATTAAACAAACAAAAAAGTCTTCTCATTTCGAGAAACCACCGGAAGCATCATCCCCTTAAAAAAGTGGAGAAATGGAGAAGGCGGTGGTGGTGATCGATCAAACTAAGCAGCATCCAATCAATTGGAGTCTAAGAACGACGACGACGACGAATACGCGTGATTGCGTGCGGTTTTCTTTATCATTATTAATAAAAAGGTTTTTACTCTGATTGTGTAATATTTTTGTTTTTGTTTTAATATGTTTATTATAAAAGCATATCTGCTTTTAACTCTTGGTATCGTGGGTGCATTACCATATATTTATGAAAAAATGGATCGAGATCTTCTAGTACAGGCTCAAAGCATTGGTGAAGAAGGTTAGGAAATTTTTTAATTGTTGTCTTTCATTTTCTATTCATTGAAAAATTTCATCATTTTTAAAACTAATTAAAAAATAGTAACATAAATATGATTCGCATAAAAAATACTCTTTTCTTTTTTAATGAAACTTAGATAATCCCAAAATTTTGGTTTGTTGCAAATTTAAAAAACAATTTTCGACTTTTGAGAATGGAGGTTTGAAAGCTTAAAATATTGTATTATATTTTATAGAAAAGTCTTTAAGTAGGAATTTAACTCTGTAGATAAAAATGGATGAAAATGTTAAATTCAACATAGTATAAAGGCTAAAAATTCACTTAAATGATACAATTTTTTTATAGCTAAAACTCGGTATTATAATAATGTCATTGGAATTACGGATGAAAGAAAAAGGTTTGTATAACTCTCTTTTTTTTTATGTTTAATATTTTAGTTGATACGCTTAATTTTAAGGAATAATTATTATTTGGATGCATTAGAAAAATGTGATATGATTGGAAACGAGCAAGCAAAAAGGATTGAAAGCCGTACACGAAATGTATCCCGTCCATTTGAAAGTAAAGAGCTTGAAAAGATTGGATTAAAAGAATTCACATCCATGTTTATGACTCTTCCAAAGGTTTGAGGTTTTATAAATTTTTCTTCAAATTACTAACAAACAATTTTACAGGAGTTCATGAAGGAAGTTATAGATATGGCTTGCAGTAAACATGAACAACAATTACAATGTGGCGCAATTATAGAAGGCGATGAAATTATTCTAAAACGTATAAATGATTTGAAAGAAATTGGGAACCATTTACAAATGTTTGAACATGAATGCGCTAATCAAGATTATGCACCTAATATTTATCCATGCATTGGAGAATCGGTTAAAAAATTAAGAAAAAAATGCGGCAAATTTATGGATAATTATTGGAATTATCGTGAATCGGCTAATGTCAACATTAGTAACACATATGAAATCGCCATAGCTACAATTAAACATTTAAAAGCTACCAATGCGGCTCATCAATCAGTTTTGAATTCATTTGTTTTTAAAAACGCAATGAAAAATATCGTTCACATTGAGGGAGAAAAATGTGGCCTTTTTAAATTGGTAAGAATTATTTGGGATAAGAGTAGTAAAATTGTTGTGAAATTAGTATCAATATATATTTTTTTTAAGTAAAAGAATTACTTGAAAATATAATTTTTAAACTGAAAAAATTCTTTAATACTGTTCCATTATTGTTTATAATTAAGAATTTTCTTTTACAGATGCGTCAATGTGCCTTATCTGTTATCAACCAAGCATGTGGAATGGAATCCATGAAAGCTTTAAATACTTCCATTTCAGTTGGTTATTTACGAACTGAAAGAAAGGAAAGACTTCATTTGGATTTTGATGTCTTTAATATTCCCACTGATCATAGATGTGATGGACTTCATAATTAATTTTTTTTATTCTTCATGAGAAATTTTACACCCAGTTGTATTATTATTATTATTATTGTTTTGCATCCATCTCTTTCTAACATTCTTGTGTATAATTTTCTGATGAATTTATTATTTTATTAATAAACGGGTAAAAACAAAAAGTGGGTGTAAAAATGGTTATTTGAGGAAATACAATGTGGCACATACATGATGATGATGGCACAGTGAAACGAAAAGACTGTAAACGCGCAGTTTGGCGTTTTTTTGCAAAAAAGCGCGCTCGTTGAAAATTAATTATTTTTAATATGGTTATTGAAGATATTAATTTTTTTGTTTTTACCAATCGATAGAAGAGATTCTAAGCTATCAGCATATACTAAATTTGGAAAAATATCTTACATTTAAAAAAAGGATATATAACTTTGAAGCTACAGTATACCTTAATATACGAAAACCGAAATAACTATTATTTTGATTGATATAGCGAATGTTTTTTTTCCACCCACATGTACTATGAAACATCCTCTACAAATCGTATGGATTTTTTTCCTCAATAAATTGTAAAAATTAAATTTTTAGTTGACTCCTAGATATTGATATAATTTCTTTTAGGTTATAACTAATTTAAAAGGACAGGAATAACAGAAAAAAATCCATACGATTTGTAGAGGATGTTTTATAGTACATGTGGGTGGAAAAAAAACATTCGCTATATCAATCAAAATAATAGTTATTTCGGTTTTCGTATATTAAGGTATACTGTAGCTTCAAAGCTATATATCCTTTTTTTAAATGTAAGATATTTTTCCAAATTTAGTATATGCTGATAGCTTAGAATCTCTTCTATCGATTGGTAAAAACAAAAAAATTAATATCTTCAATAACCATATTAAAAATAATTAATTTTCAACGAGCGCGCTTTTTTGCAAAAAAACGCCAAACTGCGCTTTCGTTTCACTGTGTGATGGTAGTTAGGAAATGAATGACTCTTGCAACGATACTGTATTTGGTAGTTGTATTTCTTTTAATAAAAAAAGTTATTTTTTATATAAAAAAAGACTTTCAATAAATAAGAGGTCGGAAGTGTGCGCGATAAACAGCCACATAAGAAAAAAACGAGTCGTTGTCGTCGTCAGTCAGTCAGTCAAGTTGGTTTTGAGCTAAGTTAAGCGACGACAACCGCTGTACATACATACATACAGGGACAAAAATAAAAACGAGCGTACTCAACATTTTTTCTTCATTGTCTGCTAGTTGCGTTTTTCTTCAGTATATTGATGTGATGGAGCAGCAAGCAGCATCCAGCAGCTTTTGTGTGGCTTCTCTTCTTTTTTATTTTATTTTTTTTTCAATGAAAAAGAGCTTTTTTTTTTGCTTTAGTGCCCCTTTTTATATAACGCCCCAAGGAAAAGACATTGAAGGGGAGCTCCCTGAACTGATCAATTGCAATGGAATTTTTTTTTCATCGTCTCCTTCCTTCCATCCCTTTTCTTTTTCCCAAAAACGCGTGGATGTATGAGGATAGATATAGATTCGAGCAAGGAGACGAAGGAAGAAGAATAAGAAAAAAACGGGCGTTGCGACACATAGAGAGAAGGAAACCAAATTGGTTTGTCGGTGGTTGCTTTACTCCTTTTTCTTCTTTAGTCTTCTTCTCCTTTTTCTTTTCTTCAAGCCTTTGCCTTTCGTGTTTAAGCATTCGTATTTTATATACTTAAAAAAATATTGAGTAGTAAGAAAAAAAAGCGTGTGTATGTATGTGGTGGCCATGGCACGAACGAGATACGAAATACTCTAAAGCGGTATTCTTATTATTTTTTTGTGCGCAAGAGAGTTTCCTCAAATGAAGTAGTAGCAAAAAGCCATAAAATCCACCTCCTCTTTTCTTGCTAATACCCTCCTTTTTAATTTTAGTTGTCCATAATTTTCAAATACACATATATACAAACACGCAACCATAAAAAAACTACAAATTTTTAATTTCCGCGAAAGTATTACATTTTTTTCTTCTTCTGTTGGACTATTTCGCGGTTCGTCGACAGTTTTTATTCTATCGATTGATGCAACAGCAACAACAGCCTATATGCATGCCTGTCCTTTCTTTTCTTCCTTTCGCCTTCGTTTGTTTCCATTTTCTTTTCTTTTTTCTGTTGCGTTCGATCCCTGTCTCTGCGCAAAAAAGCATCTTCAAGCATTTCATCTTTATTTTCGCAATCTTTTTTGTTTTGTAACTAATTTGCTTTTCTTGCACACATTTCTATCATCTTTGCAAATTTTTTTTATAACGACGCGGAAAAAAATTCGTTCTAATATTATTTTTAAATGGGTAAATACTTATCCTAAAAAAATATTCAAATATTATTACCGTTTTGCGCATTTTTCTATCTTCCACGTTTGTTTATTTTTTTTTGTTATTTTAAAACTTCTAAGGTCAATGTCAGCTGCCACTTTTTTATTTTTCATTCGTGCTTACGACAAAAATAATTTGAGATTGATAGATAGGTTTTAGCTTAGTTTTTTCTTTTGCTTTCGTTTTTTTTTATTTTTTCGTTTTCCCCGTATTCAGTGTCATGGATTATTATCAAAAGAGCACCAGCACCATACCTTTTTTTTCTTTTTCCTTCTATCGTTTTTTTCTCTCTCATTTTTTTTGTTGCTTTTTTTATGACAGGTTAGTTGCTCCAAAATTGGTGGCGACTAATTTTGTCCAATAAAATGAAACTAGGCAAGTGTATTAACAGCGTTTAAGGCGCGACGGTAACGCGACGACATTTTTTTTTCCATCAAAATTTCAACGCAGTCATCATCAATAAATTTGACGACGAAGGACCATGCTACTCCTAAGAATAACAGATAAAAAGAGTGATGCGCAAAAAGACGACCGGTAAAAACTTCTAAATATAATTTTTTTCTTATCATTCAATAGCAATTAATTATGAGTAAAAAAAGCTTTAAATTTTGTAATAATGTTTTTTTAATGGCTTTTTGTTTGCCTGCTTTGTTTGTTAGGCTTCTATTTGGTAAAACGTGACACATTTGCTTGGATGAAAATTTTTGGTTCAAAAGGTTGTTGCTTTTTTTTCTTCTAACTCCTTCAATCAAAGAAAACAAAGTTCATTCTTTTACTTTATTTTTATTTTTAGATGATTTCCAATCGATCAATTATTATTTTTGCTTGCATTTTTGTCTTTCTTTAGCGTTTGCTTAGCAGCCCCCGGTCTTCAATGATTGAATCACCACCATAGCCGTAACAGCAGCAGCAAACATAGGCAACTGGAATAGTGAAGAAAAAAAAAACTAATGGCAGGCAAAAGCATCAATACCAATAGTTGTTGGGAAGACGTATGTACATAACTGTTCTGTGTCGTTTCTTTTTGGTTTTCATCAATTGGATGCGTTGAGCGATAGAAAGAAAATGATGACCAGCCCAAAATGAAATAAAAATTTAAAAAATCGATTTTGCTTTTTGTCTTATAAATTTATTTAATGTGTGATCGCGATTGTTTAATTAAAGCTTTTTAAAGTTTGAAATGACTAATTATGTTTAAAATAGTAAACCTGATTTTTTTTTATTAGTCATTTAAAATTTTTAAAACTATTGTACAGAGTTTGTCGCGTTTTGTATTTTTGGGCTTTATTATTCGCGAATTATATCTTTCATATTTTACATTCCTTTTTTCTTAATATTTTTATTTGTTTAAATATCCTACTATTTTTTAGACGTTCCGGTGGAGGAGGTGCAACACAACAACAATCGGGTAACATGGCAAATCGCGGGCCAAGTTCGTCTGCAAGTGGATCCACAAATGCTTCAACCGGCGTTTTAATGGTTGGACCTAATTTTAAGGTATGTTTTATTATTAAACACAAAGCATCTTCATCTATATTAATTCATTTTTTAGGTCGGGAAAAAAATTGGCTGTGGGAATTTTGGAGAGCTTCGGCTTGGAAAAAATCTTTATAATAATGAACATGTTGCTATCAAACTTGAACCAATGAAATCAAAAGCACCTCAATTACATCTTGAATATCGCTTCTATAAATTACTTGGTCAAGCCGAAGGTCTGCCACAAGTGGTATGTCATTTTATTTTCAATAAACTGTACAAACTAAATTATTAACAACTAAACATTTTTAGCATTATTTTGGCCCATGTGGAAAATACAATGCTTTGGTAATGGAATTACTTGGGCATTCTCTCGAAGACTTATTTGATTTATGTGATCGAAAATTTTCATTGAAAACTGTATGTATGATCGCAATGCAGCTTATTCGTCGAATAGAATATGTTCATTCAAAACATTTAATTTATCGTGATGTTAAACCAGAAAATTTTTTAATTGGAAGACAATCAACTCGAAAACAACATATGTTACATATTATTGATTTTGGTTTAGCTAAAGAATACATTGATTGTGACACGGGGAAGCATATCGCTTATAGAGAACATAAATCATTAACAGGTACTGCAAGATATATGTCAATTAATACTCACCTTGGAAAAGAACAAAGTCGTCGTGATGATCTTGAAGCATTAGGGCATATGGTAACTTCTTATATTATTATTTTTTAGTTTTCTGGGCTGTTACGTTCATTTTTTTTAGTTTATGTACTTTTTACGTGGCTCATTACCTTGGCAAGGACTCAAAGCTGATACATTGAAAGAAAGATATCAAAAAATTGGTGATACAAAGCGTGCAACTCTCATTGAAGTATTATGTGAAGGATTTCCAGGTTTGTTTTAATTTTCTTTTTTCTTATTTCTAACTTCAATCCTTTTCAGAAGAATTTGCCCAATATTTACGTTATGCTCGTCGCTTAGATTTTTTTGAAACTCCTGATTATGAACATTGCTATAATTTATTCCAAACGGTTCTTGAACGCTCTGGTTATACTTACGATGCCGAATTTGACTGGACTCCTAAATTAAATCAACAAGCTGTAGGTTTTTTAAAAACTTTTTTTGTCTTTGTTAAAAATCATTTCTAACGATATTATCTCATTTTCTGTTTCGCCCTTTTTAAACATGCATTTTCTTCATTGTTTGCATTTTACTTTTTTTATTGTTAGGCAAAGTAAAGCACGTTTTATTTCCTGTTTATTATGAGAAGTGCTTTATTGATTATGGAGAGTGTGGTTGCAGACAAACATACCTTGGGCTCCATTCTTGCTATCTTTTCACTAAAAAATGAAAGAAATGTTAATGAACATTCTTTAAAGCTTAGCTTTTTTAAGATACAATGCAGCCATTGCTTCTTTTTTTCCGAGCACTCAAATGCACAATTTTTTTAACATAGAGGATGCACTGCAATGACTCATCATCCTTTTTTTGCATTACAATATAAAGGACAAAGATTTGTTTTGTTACATAACTTAAAAGAAAAGCTAGGGAAAGTAAAAGAAACAAAAAGAGCTTTAGATTCCACTGGGAAAACAAAAAACTATTCTTTTCTCTTTTTTTTGCCTGTACCAATTGCTTGATATATTTGGTTGTGTTGCCCCACTATATCGCTTATCTCCGGGGAAAGTAAAAATAACAAAATAAAAAATCACGCATAATTGATATCATTTACATTTTTTAGTCAACTCCAAGTGGCTCAATTCATGCGGGTGGTGATGCAGCTGGTCATGGTAAGGAAGCAAGTAAAAGGCCATCAGCTAAACGTGGAGATGAAGTATTGAAACCTAATCCAGTATCAAATGCAGCAATAGCAAGTGGAATTCAAGGAGGTACAGGTGGTTTTGGTTCTACACAGGTTGTTAATTCAAATCTTGGAGATCTCGGAGATGATGGCGGCGCACGTTCTCAACAACCAATTACTCAAAATGAAGATCATAGTGAAGTCAAGTAAGTTTTTAGTTTTAGCTTTTAAACTTTTCGCCACAACCTTTAACTTAGGTCTGGATCTTGCAGGTGCTGTTGTTTCCGAAGACGAAGAAGAAAGGTGCCTCAACAAAACTAACTTTATTCCATGTAATGTTCCATCTTCTTTATATTTTTTTGTCTTCTCAAAATTTCTAATTATATTGTTTTCTTTTTTATGTGTAAACGAAAGAATAAAAATAAAAATGTTGAAAACTTCTTTCTTTTTTTGAACATAAAAAATCTATATCAAAACGCCACCAATTAACTAAACTGAAAAATGATTCCTTTATGTATGCATGAATTATAGCTAAAATTGTCATCGGAAATTAGAGATACATAATCTCAAGTATAAGAATTCAAGGGATTAGAAGGGGAAAAAATGTCAAAAGATTATCTTTTTTTTAAATAAAGTATTTCAAGAATTAATAAAAATACCGTAGCAGTTAAATTTAACAAAGAATTGTTTTTTGCTTTAATTAATAAAGATTAAACGAACTTTAAATTATTAAATGAACATAGTTTGAACTTTTTGCTATATTTTATGCCGTGAATGCAACATTCATAATTTGAATAATTTTAATAGAGTTAAAGCGGGCTTACGACCCGCCAGCAAATGTGTCTATTAAAAAATATTTTTTTAAATTACAGTTTATGATGCACAGTTCTTAGTGAATCTTAATAATACGTGCTACCATATCAGCGACATATCTGTGCATTTTACTCTTTATAGGTGCTTAAAATTCTTCTTGAAATGCTCTCAGGATTTTCCATATCATTCTAATCAATTTTGGATAATTGCCTAACATTTTATCGTTTTGGACCCTCTCAATTCTTTCTAAAGATCCTCCACGTGCAAATGAAAACGCAAGCTTCATTTTCGGAGCTTTATATCATGTTTGTGAAAATTTAAATGCTTTCATTCTTTTTCAACTTTCTTATGATTCGTTTCCGAGCGACACGCAGACAATGAAATTGTAGAGAATGAAGAAAAAAAAGATTCGAGAATTTTTTGAGAAGAGTATCAGCATTTTATGCAAATTCATATTTTTCTTTTAACAACTGTTGGGTTGAAAAAAAAAAATTGGCAGTAAGTAATTGACTGGCTGCACAATATAGTTTGCTTGTGCTTGAAAAATTATTGAAGAACATCATGCGAAGAGTGCGTAAACTAATAACTCAAGAAGGACGTGGATCAAAAGAAAAAGAAGTTAAGATTAAGAAGCAATCAACTATTCGAAGGCACGCAAAACAATCACAAAACGAAGATGACGGAACTCAAATTGAACAAGTAAGTATTTTATAACAAAACTAATCTTCTTTTTTTCATAATTAAGTTTTCATTTCAGGTTCTTCCTAAAAAAGGAGCTCGAACTAATCGCAAAAGAAAAGATCCCGCCGACAAAACACAAAATGAAGGTCAAGCAATGCAACACGCCTTACGCCACTTCACTCTTGCTACAATCGAAGCTGGGATCCAAGCCCTTGTGGATGAATTTATTAAAATCAAACTTGCATCTCAAGCAAATGTTCCACCAAAGACTGCATTCGATGCTAATCCTGATAAAAATCGATACAAAGTAAGTTATTATTTTTTCTTAAGAATATTTACGCGTGAAAAGGAAGTTTCATATATTATACTTACAAATTTAGGACGTCTTCTGCATAGATCAGTCAAGGGTTCTTCTAACATGGCCACTTGGATGCACATCGGATTATATACACGCTAATTGGTTGCCAGTGCGTGGTGAAAAGAAATTCATTTGTACACAAGGTTGTTTTTTTCTATAATTTTTATTTTTAAACTACTCCATTTAAGGTCCAACCGAAAAAACTATCGATGATTTCTGGCGGCTTGTATGGCAAGAAAAAACTAAAGCAATTGTAATGCTTTGTGGAATTCTGGAAATGGGAAAGAAAAAATGTGAACAATATTGGATGGAGAAAGCGGGCGAACAAATGAAAACTTCAAGTGGAATTACAATTAAAACTATGGAAGTTTCTGAAGCTGAAAAGAATATTGCCATTAGCAAGCTTGAACTCTCCGTTGAAGGGCAAGAAAACTTTATTGTTTATCAGTAAGTATTAATTTACTTATTCGTGGTTGCAAGAAATTTCGGAGTTCACGTTTAAATTTAGTCCTTTTTTATGTTTGTTTCATTATAATTTTTAGTTACTTATGGAAAGAATGGCCTGATCGTGGTGTACCTGAAGGCCAACTTGGATGTTTACGACTCCTAATGAAACTCAAACCTTTTACTCCAACTTTAGTTCATTGCTCAGCAGGAATTGGTCGTACTGGAACGGTAAGAGTTGTTAGTCTTACAAATGATGTAAAGGTAAAAATTAAATTTTAGATTGTTGGACTTGAAATGGCCAATCAAATTTTACAAGCTGGTGAACGTCTCGTTATGGCTGATGTCGTTAAAGAATTGCGTCATCATCGTCACGGTTCTGTTCAAACTGATGTTCAGTAAGTTTTTTTCGGTTTTATTTTTTCCATCAAATTTTTAATTTCAGATACATTTATATGCATCGTGTACTCATTGGACTCGCAGAAAACAAAAAAGTTGTCAAACGCGAAGAAATTGCACCTTTTCTGGAAAGCTATGAAAATTACGTAAAAACCAAAGGATAAGCGAAAAATAACTTTGTGATTTTGTATAATGAATAAATGATTCTTTAAAATGTTGTTTTTAAATAATATACCCATGTTTATTTTTGAGTAATAGACACCTTCATACTACATTCAGGCTCGTTTCCTTTTAATAATGAAAGTTTAGAATTCTTAATATCAAATCAAGCTTTTTTACCAGTGTATCTCTTCCTAATCAAATCACGGCTTAGAATTAATTGATTTATGAGAAAATGGTAAAGTTTCGAAATCGTAGAGGATGTAATCGACGAAAGGGCGATAGGATTCATGAAAAATTGGAATAATGAAATTGATAATATTTTTTGCTCTTTTAACTCTTTCTTCATCTATGAAAACTAGTTTTACACCTTTATTACTTTCTTCGAAGGTTTTTTTAAATCAAAATTTATGTAAACATTTAAAAAATGATTTCAAAACTTCTCGTATGTTTATTGATCCTTCTTTTAAAAAAAGATGTATGAAATTTGAAGGCTTGAAGGTCGTATTTGTTAATAAAAGTTTTTTTACAAAACATTAACCCGAATTCCCTTGATAGGATGTTGGTCAACCGATCTGCTGAAAGCGAGCAATTTAATTAAAAAAATTGAATTGTCCACTTGTGCGCCATTAATTATTCGTGTTTGGGTAGTTGGTGGCATTTCTTAAACGTAAAAAAAGAAGAGAAAAGCATTTCGGAAAAAGGGAAAAACAACTCAAGCTTAAGACTCGTTGCAACAACATCCAGCTCCATCGTAGAAGCACAGGGGCGACGACAGATAATAAGCTTGAGATTACACTAGGGAATTAAAGTTTATACGATCGTAAAAAGAGGATCGGAATAGTTTGCTAGAATTCCCATTGGATCCAATCTAATCAGACGGCAGATGCATATTTTAAAATATTCTCGTGGGAAACTTCTTATTTCTCAACGATACAAGCTTTTCATTTAGCTAGTTATATTCTCATGGGGGCGCAAAGCTACTGCTATCATAAAAAAAATGGGGCGGTTAAGGAGAAAAAGAAAAAAAGCATCAGGCAAAACGACCCTGGCTGAATGGCCCCAGAAGAAATACAGAAATGAAAATTGCCTTCTCGATTCAAAAGAACACACGCTTTTTATTTCGACAAGAGACATCTGTCTGCTATTGCTGCTTTAAAATAGCTTCATCGTGTTATTTAAAATATGTCAATTTCTCCATTACCTGTGGACCTAAGCTCGTGTAATGAAAATCGTACTGGAACAGAAACATCAGCTACTTTAAAAAATCCTCTTAAATCGCCAACCACCTTTATTCATCCAAACAAACCGTAAGATTCTATCATTAAAAAGCTGTTAGACAAATTTTTTAATTATTTTAGTTCAAAACCTTCTCAACAAGCCGAGTGTAATAGTAAGTATGATCCATCATTATTTTGTTTTTTTCAATGTCAACTTTGTGGTTTTCCTGTGATGGATATTGTAACCCTTCAACTTCATACAATTACAATGCATTCAGTTAGTTTTTTTTTCTCCAATATTTTTTAAATCGAACCTGCTATTATCATAAATTAACTTAAAAACTTTTATTTTAACAAGTTGTATTTCAATAGATAAGGAATGACGATAGGCCATGAAATGAATATTCATAAGCTAATACATAATTTATTTAATAATCTTCAAATTTGGTGGAGAGATTTGTTTCAAGGCGGTTAAGCTGAACAAAGTTTTCTATCTAACCATTTTTCTTTTCATCGTTTAAATAAAACCCATTTTTAATAGTTATATTTAAAGGGACATAGCTATTTCATGCCTTTTCAAAAATTTCGATACTGGGGCTGATAGGAACAGTTGGGGCGGCGCGTGTTTGAATTACCGTGTCACTTCTGTCTTACACGGTAATTCAAACACGCGCCTTACCAAGTGTAACTTTCAGTGCCCGCAAACGAAATTTCAAAAAAGGCATGAAATAGCTATGTCCCTTTAAGCAATTCCCTTTAGTATGCTTATTTTTCTTCTTCGAAAATGGCCGTTTTGTGACTTGTATATATTTTTATGACATTAAAAATAAAAATAGAGATATGCAGAACGAAGTCACTCTTAAAGGACCCTGTTCATTTGATCTTTTTTTCAAACTCGCGTTTGATTATTCCCTCATGCCGCAATATTGCAAAGCCCGTAAAGTACCGTAATGTACAGTAATTTTACGGTCAAATTACTGTACTTTAGGGACTCTGCAATATTGCGGCATGAGGGAATAATCAAACGCGAGTTTGAAAAAAAGATCAAATGAACAGGGTCCTTTAATCACCAAAAAAAATTGAAGAATTGTTAAAAAATGTTCCTTCTTTACTGTTGATGCTATTTTGTACAATGTCGGCCCCTCAACTGGATTCATTTTCATCCGTTTGAATACGGTTTGATCCGGATCGTTCCGGACGGGGCATATAGCTATTTTTTTAAGAGCTATAGAAGGAGAAAAAAGGACAGTTCGATGCGTAATTTTTTCCTCTACAAATAATATTCAAACTTTCTTTTATAAAAAATAAAAAAATAGAGTAAGTTATTACCGTTAAATATTAATTTTTTGACAAAGGAAGTTCGCATGTTGCACAATAATAACTTAAATTTTTTAAGTTTTTTGATTAACTTCCTCTATTTTTTTTTTTTTTTTTTATAAAAGAAAGTTTGAATATTATTTGTAGAGGAAAAAATTACGCATCGAACTGTCCTTTTTTCTCCTTCTATAGCTCTTAAAAAAATAGCTATATGCCCCGTCCGGAACGATCCGGATCAAACCGTATTCAAACGGATGAAAATGAATCCAGTTGAGGGGCCGACATTGTAAGTAGTACATACGCATACATAGTATATAACGAATGTGAATTACATACATATTTTCCCTTGTGTCCATTTATTTTAGCTCACATTAGCGACTTGAGACATTTAGCGTATGCAAAGGGGTGCTTTTTTTTTTTACTGCATTGCTTTTTCTGTTTCATCATCACACAGAGATGTGACTGGACAAACCCAACGAGAACAGAATTTTTTTAAACCAAGCCATTTTATAGAAATGGAAACTACCGCTTTTCTTTCTGGCTCCCGTTGTTTTCTCCTCGTTTTTTTTTATTGCTAAAAAATGTGTGATGAACATTTCCAGGGGGTTAAAGAATTATTTTGAGGGAAAATATATTAGATGCTGCGTCATGCGTGGTATTTTTTTTAAAGCAACGCTTGTGTGTCGGACAAACTTTTGTTGATTACAATGAGTGGTTGGAATGCCTGCTTGTGTCCCTTTGCGTTACTTCTTTTATTTTTTGGGTTCTTTTTGAGTTTGCGTGACATTTAATTTTCTCTTTTTGATGTATTAGACCCATTTGAACTTTGACTCAAATTATCTTTAGAATTATATTTTTAAATTAATGTTAGCCGCTGCTTATTATTATTATGGAAGGCAGAAAACATCCATTAGAGAAACATCGAGAAGTTTTCATCGATGCCTGTGCTCAACAAAATATTAATTTGGATGTTGCTGATAGCTTATTTGACCAAATTTCAAGCGAATTAGAACTTGCTGAAGCGCTTCACAGTCTCACATCTCGAAAGGATTCATCTGCTACTGAACCACCAATAAGTCGACGAAGCTCATACATTCCTCCGAGAAAGCAATCACTGGGGAATGAAAAAAAATTAAGAAATGATTTTCTTTCTGTTGATAGAAATCGTGAGAAGCCAGCTCAGGTGAAACTTGAAAAGGAAATAGAAGTAGCCAGAGAAAAAGCCGATCATCTTCGTAGCGTTCAAAGTATTCGGCAATTGACTGCAGCTGAAATTCAAGAACTCAAAGATGCTGAACTCGTGGAATACGAAGCAAAAAGGAAATTGAAAAGAACAAAGGATGCAGCACTTCGGGCAAAAAGATATAGAATTAGGCGGGCAGCAAATGGTATTGAAAATGGAACGAATCCCACATTAGAGACATGCTTAGAAGAGTCATTAAATAGTAATAATTCACCTGAAGTAATTTTTTTTTCTTATCTCAGGCGTTTGAGTAGAATGAATAATTAAGAAAAAAAGATTATTTTGTCTTTAAAAATTCTCATAATAGTTGTTTTATTTTTTTAGGATTTACGTTCGTCATCTGCGACATCGTTCCATGAATCACTTTCATCTTTTGGCGCAGTAAGCTTTTTTTTCTTCTATTTCTTTACTTTCTTTGTTTGGTTCAATAGCTGCTATTTTAATCAGCTTCATAAAATAAAACTATAAGCTATTCATGAAAATATTTTTCTAAAACGAAAAATGCATTTTCGATTTTTTTTGTATTATTAAATTAATCTTATTTTTTGATTTTCGATTTTAAGTTAACAAAATTTTTTTAGAAACTACCATCATCTTCATCACCATCCCGAAAACGACCATATTCCCCATCATCTAATTTTCCATCAAATGGATTCGTCTGTTCCCAATGTGATTATAATTTCCCAAATCTTGGATTATTCGTTGCACACATGCGAACTCAGCATTTGCGAACTTCGCCTGATCCTGAATCGTTTTTATGTAGAGTTTGTAAGATTTCATTTCCAACTGCTTCAAGTCGATTATGTCACATGACTGAGCACTTTGTCGGAAGCTCTTCAACTTATGCATGTCAACGATGCACAAAATCATTCGAAAATAGCTCTCAATTTCGTCAGCATTTTATGATTCATCACGCAGAAATCCTTCATCGATGCAATATTTGTTTTAAAATTTTTACTCAAAATTCCACTTTTCAAGAGCACATTACTTCTTCACACATGTCTTCTGAAACCCGTTATTCATGCATTGCTTGCCCAACTCTTAATTTTGATACATTTGAACTTTTTGAAACCCATGTACAAATTATTCATGATAAAAACGAATCCAACGGCACAACAAAAATTTTCAAAAAAAGTTCACCAAAACATAATGAAATTTCAACATCATCTTATGAATCATTTGTAGGAACTTCAAAGAATTTAAAATGTATAGTATGCGATAAAGAATGTGTAAATGAAAGTGCATTGGATGAACATCGCTTATTCAATCATTGTAAAGTTCCAAAGAGTGATCGATGCACAGTGTGTCGTCAACATCTCACAAGCATACTTGATTTTAATTCTCACATGCATCAACATGCTGATGCATTTAATGATATGGATTGTGTAATTTGTCGACAAAAAATTCGAAATGATTCTCAAATGAAAATGCATGCCGAATATCATCTTGATTTGAATAATGATGAATCAACAACCTTTTCACCCTCATCATCCACACAAACATCAACAACAAAATGTTCAATTTGTGATGAGTTTATTTCATCAAATGAATTAGCAAAACATTATTTAAATCATGCAGCATCTGAATCATTTGAAAATAGAAATGAAGAAAATATTAAAATGGAAATAGATGATTTCAAATTTCCAACTTCTGAAATCTCTATTCCCTTCGTTCCTTTGATTTGTCATTGCGGTCAACAATTTGAAGATGAAAATGAACTCACTACTCACGCTTTGGAACATTTGAATGAAACCCTTCCTGGTTGCAGCAGCTCCACCACTGGCGATCATCCAGCACAACCACCATCTTCTTTTGATTGCCCTCGATGTCCTAAAAGATTTTCTTCTCTTAGTGCTCTTCAAGGACATTCTCATGTAAGAAAGATTAAATTTATTTTAGTTTTTATATTTTTAAATTTGATTTTTTAGGTTCATATGACACCAAAAATATTTAAATGTTCAAAATGTTCTCACACTTTTAGTAACACACTTCGTTTACAACAACACCGTTTAAAACACACATCAAAAAATGATCTCAAATGTCGAATATGTGATAAGAAATTTTCATCGTGAGTTCATTTTTCTTCACATGGAAACTAAATGCTTTATTTCAGAACTGACGATCTTCAATCTCATATGCTTGTTCATGAAAGCAGTTTGACAAATTTTGTTGCTTCAAATAATTCAGTTTTACTTGCTTCGTGTACTACGTCCAATGAAGCTCTTGAAGTTTAAAATTAATTTACGCACAGTAACGCGTAAAAATATATATTTAAATATGATATCAAAATAATAAGCTTTTCAAAATTTTTGCTTGTCATTTGTAATGCCATAAATTGTCAATTTTTTGAAATAAAAAATGTCTTTAAAAAACTCCCAGCGGTCATGCTATTTTTTCAATGGTCGCCCTTCGCAACGGAATGTTGTTGTCCTTTTTAACTTTTCTCCCATTTTTCCTTCTTCTTTTTTTATGCATCAAACAAAAGCCAACAACTTAATCTCCTTCATTTTTTTTAAACGAAATGCTAAATGGCAAATCTTATTCCATGTGAATTTTGTTCACGTTTATATTCAATTTATTCTCTTAAACATCATTATCCAAAATGTTCAGAAAATCCTGAAAATGCTCGACCCATTTCTGCAACCACTTCTCGACAACGTCGAAGGAATACAACTTCAGGAAGATCGAAATCAAATTCTCGGAGAAGTGAATCACGAAATGGAATGAAACGTTCGAAATCAGTGGGTTCTTCGTATGCATCTCGGCGACCAGAAACCCATACAATTAATTCGCAAATTGGAATTCTCAAGCATAAAGATGTTGAAGAAAAACGCCCATGTTTTGTTTGTGGAAAGTTTTATAAACCCGAACGACTTGCTTCCCATTCAAGACGTTGTGAATCGGATTGGAAAAAAGCGAGAAATGGAATGTCAAATTTTATTCGAACTAACCCTCCCATTTCTGTTCAAATTCCAAGCATTGATGGAACCACGGATCTTGCAAGAGTGGATCAACTCGCAGTTATTAGTGCTGAAAAAGCTCAAAGTGCTAAATGCAATCGATGCTCCACAGTCATGAGTTTTGGAGAAGCCATCACTCATCGTTGCTCAAAAAAAGAACCAACTATCGAATTCTTTTTTTGAAAAAAAAAAAATACTGATAACATTTTTGCATGCATAATACATACAACTTCAAAGCGAGTTGTCTTGCATTTTTAAAAGTAATTTTTTGCTTATAAATTTTTAAAGATATGTCATTGATTATTGATTTGCGTTTTTGGAAATTTGGTGAAATTTTGGGCGATGCCACTCATAATAGTTGCGTTCAAATTGCAATGAAAGGAAATCTCAAACTCGCAGTTAAAATTTTATCTAACATCAGTCATAATGAATATTTTGATCGAAATGGTTTATTAGAAATGAATAATTCAAATTTGGTAAGTATAAGGTAAAATATCCCAAAGTATCTTATCAATGTTATTATGATAGCTTTTAGAGATGTAGTGGTAAGACAAAAGCTTCGGTATAATTCTAAACCAAAAACAGCTATTTTAATGGAATATTGCACTGATGGTGACATGGAAAATTATATTACCGAACAGAATGATGCGGTAATCGAAGTCGAGTTATTTTTAAAATGGACGAAACAAATGGCCGAAGGAATTTTATTTTTGTATTCCAAAAACATTATTCATGGCGATTTAAAAACTAAAAAGTAAATTTTGGAACGATTCAATTTTTTTTAATTAATTTAAATGGTTTTAGTATCTTTCTTACAAATGATAAAAACCAATCAAAAATAGGTGATTTTGATGATCGATTCCTTTTAAAAAATGGAAAAATTGAAAGACCTAAAGGAACCGAAGGTTGGCAAGCACCTGAAACCTTTTCAGATGTATGGTCACATAAAGTAAGAAAAATTTATTAAATAAAAATATATACTTTCATTTCTGTATAACAATTTTTAGGCAGATGTTTATTCATTTGCATTAATTTTGTGGTCAATGTTTACTTTAAAAAATCCAGAAAATACAAATGATTTGGATGCGGAAATGTGAGTTAAAAATTTCAAAAAAAATGTGAGCAAGGTTTTTGTTTTTAGTAAAAACACAAACTCCATCACAATGAATTTATTTTTAAATGAATATGCTACAGAATATTATGAAATAAGAAAAAATATTGAAGACTTTTTAAAAGATTTTGAAACATTTAAAACAATGTTAGAAGATGATAAGCCTATGACATCCACTTCTTCATCGAATCTCACAATAGAAAACGAAAGCGAAAATGAATATGAAATAATAAATCAAAATATTAGTAAAATTAAATTTTAATTTTTTTCCGCAGTCTGTTGTATTCCATTATGTTATAAAAATCCTTGAATTTCCTTTCGTGTTATATAAGACGCCGATATTTAAAAAAATTTTGTGCAGCACAAAATTCCTCACTTTTTTGAAAAAGTGTCTCTTTTGCCATTTTTTTCAATTGATTTTTTTGGCAAAAGAGACACTTTTTCAAAAAAGTGAGGAATTTTGTGCTGCACAAAATTTTTTTAAATATCGGCGTCTTATATGTTCAATAACATCGATTCCATCTTTGCTATCATTCAAACATTTAACGTACACAAGTTTTTTACCACCGTGCTTTCTAAAAATAAATTTATTTTTGCTTTTACAACTTTTTTTTAACCTGAAATCGTTTGCTAATTCTATTTCTAATTCTTCAAGCGTTTCAAGGCAATCTGATGAAAATCCTGGCGCTATAACGATCACATTCTTATAGCCATTCCTAAAAAAACATTGAATATCGATATTCAATTTAAAACTTGGGTTTTTTATTTTGCTAATTCAAATACGGTTTCATCTGTGTATGGTTGAAGCCATTTGCTTTTGCCCATTCTTGATTGAAATGCTGTAATAATTGGGATGGATATGATTCCTTGATTTTTAATTTCTTTTTGAATTAATTCAGTTGTTTCATGACATTGTTTTCCATATGGATCACCTCTTTCTTGAAATCGAAGGGGAATTCCATGATATGTAGCAATAATGGCATCAAAATTTATATCATTGTAAGACTCAATGCTGTTTTGAAGGGAATTAACAATTGCTTTAATAAATTCATTATTGGAATAATAAGCATGAATTGTATGAATTGCCATTTGTCTACGCTGAGTTAATAAAGTTTTAAACACTTGATCACAACATGATGCAGTCGTTGGCCCGGAAAACTGAGGAAATAGTGGAAAAGCGATGAGACGATCACAACCGAAAGCATGTAATTCAGCTATTTTATCGCTAATACTTGGAGTTCCATAACGAAATGCCCATTCAATTTTAATCGAAGTTGATGTTTCTTCTTTAGCATCAAAACGAGCTTGAAGTTGTTGAGCTTGATTTCGACTGATCGTTCGAAGTGGAGATTCATCCTTATCTTTATTTCAAATTGCTTTATAACTTGGACCTTTTTTTATGGGACGGGTTGTGAGAATTATTAAATAAAGAATTGGATACCAAATTAAACGGGGAACTTCAGAAATTCGTCGATCACTCAAAAATTGACGCAAATATTTCCACATAGGCCAAAATGAAAAACCTAAGGGAGTTCCTGTGTTTATTAAAAGCACTCCAATCTTTGTTGGAATTGGATATTCGATCTAAAGCAAATTATTAAGAATTTTTTACATTTTTTTGTTGTTTTTTTGGAATGTAGGAGCATCTGACCTAAGATACCAAAAGCTTTGAAACGGTTTGTTCTAGTTATGAAAAAAAATAACAAACCTTTTGGTCTTCACTAAGTTTCGTGACAATTTCATTAATACTCAAAGGCGAGAAATTCTTTAATTTTGTCATTTTTGCTGCTGCATGAGCCATGTAAAAAAAGCAAAGGTTCAATAAATCATTTCTTTTATTATATTTATATCCAAAATTTTGTTAAAAAATGCATGAACACTGACTGATAAAAAGGAAAATAGAAGAAGAGTGCAAAGAACATTGGAACATAAAAAGAGAAAAAATGTAATCAAAGTAAGATGATTTCATCTTTATGCAATGTTATTTTAAAAAAGTGAAGTTGAAGGATATGTTTTTTTTTGTTACAAAAATGTGTGAATTATTATTTGTATTTTATAAGAAGGCGTTCAATAACTTCATGTAAAGCAGTTTCCAAAATTTCATTTGTTCCTTGCATTTCATTTATGACTTCTCGAGCCCATTTGGCATAATCGCGAGAACGTTTTGGAGGCCATCCAATTGGAGCGTGGCGTTCCAAATCACGAAGATTATAAAGTTTATCACTCAAATGAACTAAACGAGCTTTGAATGAATGAGATCCAGCATTATCAATTTGTGATTGTTTTCGAATTTCATAAGGTTTTGATTTATCATCAGTGCATTCCATAACAATGTCATGAACCTAAAAAGGAATATATAATATTTAAATGTACTATTTTTATCGTCACAAACTTCTTGTCCAAACATTGTTTTAATTTCTTCGGGGGTTGTTTTTGTATCTTCGATTGTATCATGAAGAATGGCTGCTGCTAATATGATTCTAAAGTAAAAGTTATATATTAATAATTATAGATTAGCAACAGCAACTTACGGATCGAAGATATGCGCTTCGTTAGTCAAGATATGCGCAACTCCTAAAACCCAAAATTTTCAATAAACCCATATGTATATATTCGAAAAATTTTTACCAATGGGATGATTTACATAAGGTGTTCGATTATCTTTTCGTTTTTGAAATCGATGACGCCGAGCAGCAAAATCGGTGGCTTTTACAATTAATTCAATTCCATGAGGATCAGTGCCATTCAATTCTTTGCTGGGAACAGGCTTGGAATCTCCGCTGGGAGTTGGCAATTCGGGATATAAAGCGTTTCCATTGCCATTGGAGGACCCAATTGATTCTTCATAAGATGGTGGAGGACCTGATGGAATTATTTTTTCACTCATTTTTCTGCAAAAATTATTTTACTTTGAAAAAAAAATGATGAACATTGAAAACGAAAATAAGGGTGACATGAAAGATGAAATTATAAAAAAATGAGGGTGTTTGATTCGTTGAGACCCAAATTTGAAAAGAAAAGAAAAAGGAAAACAGTGGCGTAAAAAAAGTTTTAATAAAAAAGATGCGAATAACAAAAATCCATAGAAACCGGTGTTAAAGAAGAAAGGGATTGACAGAAGTGATGAGCCGTGAAAAGCGGTGAATCAGCATTCAACCGTCAAAACGAGTTTTATCTTATAAAGTTTCAAAAAGCGGTTTTAATGTTTTGACAAAACAATCAAATAACAACTTTGTTTAATGTCTGCATTTTGCATCATTACATCATCATAGAATTTTTGTTTCATTTTAATGAACAAATTATACATATTGTAAAATCAATAAAAACTATTTTAAATAATGATTCAGCTTATCGTTATCAGTAAATTTTTGAAGAAGAAAAAAAGCAGGATAGTCATTATGAATAGCCGAAATTAAAAAAGGTTTTGAAAATTTATTAAAGCTTACATTTTGCCACTAAAAATTGGTCCAAATAATTAAATAAATAAAACCGCTTTGTCGACAATAACATTGATCCTTTCCTACCATTTTTTTAAATAGCAAATGAATTTTAAATCCATAAAAAAATCAGCAGTATTCAAAGACATAACTTAATTTTTGTTTTTATTTTTCTTATTTTGGTTAAGAATTAAAAAGGCAAAAGAACCTTGATGCATAAATAAATGGATTTTCAGATAAAAAGATTTTGCAAGCTTTTAATTTATTGTTATTCACCTTTAAGACATTTTTCCTAATAAAAAATTAGTCGTTATTTCTTAAACCATTAGGTCTTAGATTTTTTACCCGCAAATAAATTTACTCTAGAGTAAAGCAAGTGCCATAACAACTGTATAATATCTGGAGGCGTGGAAATGCAAATAAACAAAATTGTTTATCAACAAATTTCATTTTTTTTGTTACTTCAATTAATGAAAGATCATTTCTAAGCTTTCATTCATAAAAATTAATCAATTGGCGGAACGGGTCGCTCACGACAACTTATCCTTGGATTTTGCTTGCTGTATTAAAAAAATATCTTGTGATCTATTTAAAAGCAAACACTTATAATATATTTTAAATGTCAAATAAATTTTCTGCTTTCAACTTTGAATGACTAATTTACACAACTTCTTTGACTCATACTTGCTTGTCTGAACCTGTGGTAGATGAACAGTCAATAAGAAAAAGCTTTTGCATTTTTAATAATTTTCAATACGGTGAAAGTCATAAATTGAAATGAAACTTTTATTATAATTTTTTTGTAGCTCAAAAAGTAATTCGTGAGCTTTTAAAATGACTGAAACTTCAAATTTTACTAAAAGTTTGAACTTCCCGCTTTTATTAAAATTTCCCTCACGAATTCGATTTTGCTTTTTTGTTTTTGTTGCTGCAAAAATTTTGCCTTCTTTATTTCTTCTCCATCATCTTTTTTGAAACAAGATTAACCAACCAACAACAAAGAAAGAATGCAAGAAAGAGAAGAAAAAAACTTATTTTTGGTGATGAGTCATAGCTTGCTTTTTATCAATTCTTGCAGTTTTGTTATTCTCCTTTTTTAAAATGCATTATTTTTTGTTTAACATTTTTTACACGTGAATCGTTTATTTGTTTACCCAAGTTTTTTTTCTCACTTAAATTATATTTCATTTTTAGTCTTTTTTGGTACATTTATTTATTTCAATCAACAACAATATGGCTGAATGTCTTGAAGATACAAGTGGAGCTGATACTGATCGAATCATTGATAGCTGTGGATTTTTGAAGCAACAATTCGACATTTTCAAACATGATTATCGTGAAGCTTTTGACAATCATGGTCATGAAACTTTGGCAAATTTGACTCTCAGCAATGATATAAAGAAAGAAGTGGTAAATACTCTTCGAAAATTGCAAAGAGCTAAACACAATATTGAAAGGTTTGTTCTTATATATTCATAATTGTAACGAAAAGCCTTTTTTCAGTTATAATTTAAAAGGTGAAGATCGTGAAAATGTTGCTGCTTTACTTGAAAAGATTGGTGTTGTTCAAGAGGAACTTGAAAGAGTTGTTCGTGGAAAAGTTGAATTCGCGGTTCAAAATGTTCAATTACCTGAATTTGATGCCGATGCAATTCATGCTCTTTTTGGTCCTCAAGATGATAATATCAAAGATACACCTGCTAAAAAAGCTGTTGAAGAACTATGTGATTTTAATCGAATCTTTGAAGAGAAGGTTGGAGGTGTTATTGGAGCCGCCACGCTATTATTGTCTGATTATTCTAATTTGGAAGAATTTATGAAAGAAAATAGCTAATTCAAAGCATCTTTTATTTCAAAGCGCGGGTTTCAATGTCAAGGATTCAATTTTAATTATGTATGCTTAAGTTGATTTCTCCAATTTGTGATATATGTATGATTTGGGAGTAGTGCGAAACGCCGAATGAGGAAACGCCGAATAAGGAAACGACGTTGGAAACGCCGAATGAAGAAACGCCGATTAAGGAAACCATAATGGAAACGCCGAATGAGGAAACCCTACCATTTTTGAAGGGATATAGTTATGAAACTATCAGAATAGGGTAATTTGTGATAGATTTATGCAATATTAAGGATTGCCTGATGCCCTGAGGGGAAAATTAATTTTTTTGTCAAATTTTTGCAATTGACTTAGTATTTATTGCAGCAAATTTCTGTATATTATCCTAATTTTTTACTGCTACCATTATTTGTTTATCGCCTGTTGATAATGGGCTTGATGCTTACTTTATTTCTTTTACAGCTTTATATTATTTTAATTTTTTTTATTTTTCTAACAATATATAAATAACAAACAATACAAAAAACGAAAAACATATCATTGCTCATTTGTCTTCAAAACGGGTTGATAATGATTATCTTTGAAATATAAACAAATATCTGGATAACCAGGTTTGTGTTGATAATTCTTTTTCTCTTCGGGGCTATAAACATTCCATCTGTGAGTGTCTGCATCGATATATTTTGTATAACAAAATACATTAACCAAGAACAATTGAGCAAATGCTTTTATATCTTCAGCACCCATCCATAATTCTTCACTCACGGCTTTACCATCTTTATTTTCCTTTTCCATTTGTTCTATCAAATCTAATTGTCTTTTTGCATCGCCTTTTTTACCTTCTTTGAAATTACGCCATTCAGTAATTCTTTTTCTCAACATCCAATGGTATTTATCAGTTCCAAAAAGTAAATATGAGAATGCTCTGTATCCACAATTTCCATCACCAAGCACATTGGTAACAGTCAAGGGTAAAGTAAGACTTTCAAAATTTTTCATATTTCTTAAAGGCGAATTTGTTGTTTCAGTAATCGGGATTCTTAAATAATCACAAGCAGTACACTCAAAAAAAAATTGTCCCATTTGGCTTCGGCAAAAGAGGTACATTGACTTTGGTGTCCAAAATAACCCGTCGATGTACTATTTTGTATACCAAAAGTAAATTTTTAACAGACAAAAAATTTGGTTCAGTTTTTTGGACGGCAATGGCTAAATCGAGGCCAAAAATGTATTTTTTTTTGGTATGAAAGAAAAATGGTCAAAAAATTTTTGTACTTCAAAAAAAATAATTTTTGACTGCCTCCGCGAATATATTATTCAAATTTTTTCTAATAGAATGAATTTCAATAAGTCAAAACAAAAGCATTTCAAAAAAAGTTTATTTACAATAATTCCTTGGATAAATAAATACAAAAAAAAGCCTAGACAAAAAATAAATAATTGCCTAGGTATCTCTCTTTTCGACTTTGTTAATTTGAGCTCCATCTTTGCTGCTTTCCTGTGAGTTGTGAGGCAATCCAAGGTTGATAACACAACCATAATAACTTTCTGCAACGAACATTTTATATTCCTCGGTGTTTCTTTGATATGTATACGCGTAATGGAATCCTTCGGCTTCGAGCGTTGCTACAACATCTTCATTGGTAAGTATATCGATGAACAGAATTGTTGCCTCGGAGTTCACACATTTCAAAAGACCCTGTAACGAATTCTTGTAAATTTAATCATTATGGTTTATAACACTTACATCAAGCATTGGTTTGAACACATCGAGCCTTGGAAACGAATTCATAATGAGGAATAACGTTGCGATGGGTGGATTTTGTGCATCTGAATAGCGGAAACAAATATCATCAGCAATTTCACAGCCTTCAGTACCAAACCATTTTGTTGCATCCAATCTAAAAAAAGTTAATTTAGTATTATTTTCATCTGTTTTTACTTACGTTAAGCTTTCGAGATTCCTTGGAAGAAGACGTATAATTTCACGAATGTGTTCTTCAGTGTGTTCTTCTATCAAAATTTTTGCCTTGGATAAAATGATATAACGAGAAGAGAGAAGGCGGAACAAGAAGGTTGAATCGAAGAGCCCAAGGAAAGTCATATTCTTTACATGCGAGAGAAAATCATCCCAGGATTCCATTTCACTGTATTTTTCTTGGCTTGGTGTTCGCCCCATTATAGTAAGATTACTGGATGCCTTCACCGTTCCCATATACCCATTGAACGAATCAAATTCAACAAGAAGTTTAGTGTTGTCTTCAAGAGTAATCAAAGCGTCATCATTGATTAATTCTATCATGGTTGGCCTTGGTAACATTTGAGAGCAGAGACATATTCCTTGAATAGTAATTGGTGGAAGTTTTCCTTGGTTATCATCATCCGAGCCTTGGTTATTTTCTTGAGTATCTTGGAAGTTTATAACCTAAAAATGTTTATGTAAAAAAAATAACAAATATTATAAAAGTACAGATTGATACAATTTAACAAAAAGTGTTATCTCTGTAAAAAAAGATAATGCTTCACTTCTCTCACTGTTATTAAGTAAAGAGCATAATATTGAAAAAGTTATGTAATCTTATGGTAGTAGCAAAAGCTGTAAAATAATAACATAAAAGTAAATAAGCAAATAACAGTTACTTTTTTCCGAGGAAAATGATCTTTCTGAGGTTGTAAAATCCTCATTTTACTTTTTCCCATATGGTTTCATTAATGACTGCTGTTACACCTTCGCAATCGGTACAAAAGTATAATTTTTGCAATGAAAATCTTAGAAACTAATAAAACTCGAAATAGCTCAACATTAAAAGTGTAATTAACAAAACTTACCTCATATGGTGTGCCATGGAGTTCCATTCTTGCCGTTGTTTTCATATTTTCTTTTTCGCTTCCTTCATTTCTTTCCATAGGTTGAATGCCATTTTTATTTATTTCCATAGGTAGCCCAGGAGTCATTGAACCATGACGAGGAAAATATTTTTGCTGATGGTCTTCTTGGCTACAAGCACATGACAGACGATCAGTTGCAGCACTTCCAAGCGCACTTGCAAGCTTAGAATTAACAATCATAGCTAAAAAGAAGAATGGAAATATTATCTCTTACAAAAACATATACTTAGAACAACGCAATAAATTCACGATAAAATGGATGCCAATAATATGTATGTTGGTTAGAGTATGTTAGTTAGTCTATTTCAATAAAAAAAAAAACAAAGGGAATTGAATAAAATAACAATGATCAATCAAGAGAGTGGAAAAATGAAAGCAAAGGAAAGATTTCACATGCAGTCGCGCATCTTAGCGCGAAAACTACAGTATCGCGCTCGCATGCAGCAAGTTTTTGCAAGTCTTTGATTTTTCAGTTTTTCAAGTTTTTGCTTCTCCTTCGTTTCTCTTCCTTCTTTTTTTCCACGAATTTTCTTTATTCATCAACTGATACAATTTTTTTTAGTGCCTCTTATGAGTAACGAATCGAACATCATTGTTACTGACACTGCTCCTGATTCGAAAGGATCTCAATTCTTTACTTATCGTTTCGATAAAGCAACAGCCGAGGACTTGCAAATGTTTATTGCAAATGCGTATGCTTTACGTAATGGTTTCAAAGCTGAAATCAAATGGAAAACCAAGGATTTGTATGATCAACCGATGATATCGATAATGGACTCCATGGCTGATTTGATCCCTGGGCAAACATATTACTCAACAATCGGTGATTTTTTTATCTTTATCTTTACAACTTCATTAATTTCTAATTTCAGATACCTCGGTTGAAGTCGCTCTCCCAGGATTAGAAACATCTTTTGCTTCATCAACAGCAAAAGTTATTGTTAGTATCACTGATGTACCTTCCGATGATCTCAACAACTTTCTGAAGGCATGGTTTTTACTTAGGCTCCATACATTTTTTACTATGTTTTTAGGAGAAGCTTGAAGATGAAACCAGGGAAGAAGAAAATGATACTCCAAGGATTAACGGCTCACCTTATCAACCTTCTTTTCATGCTTCGACTACATCAGAAATCTCTCCAATTGAACCACTTTTGATTCCAAGGATAATGTTACCAAACCAATTTCAAAGAGGAGCTGTAATGCCTTTGAACTTTTACCTGGTGAGCTTGTATTCCTCAAACCGAGGCTTTATGGATGCGATGTTCAAGGAAATGCTTCCAACTGAAACTATAATGGTTAAAAAAGTAAGTATTTCTTTATAAAAGATCAACTATTCTTTTTGTTTTTAGGTTCACTTAAACCAATTCTTATCGACACCAATCACCATTGCTTCTCTTCTTTTACTGCGGGAAGAATCCTTGGCTTCGTTCAATGTAATTATTCTTCCAATTGCCAGAAGTTATGCAAAGAAAGCTGTTATTGATCTGATTGCCGAGGCTTATAAAGAGTAAGTGTTTCACAAACTTCCAATACATAGTTCAATTTTAGATGTGAAATTCCATCCAATGCTCTTGAACCTGTGGTAGCTGTGTTCCTTCAAATGACTGGAAATGAATGATTTTCAACTTTACTTATCCCGTGATCAAAAAACTCTGTTGTCATGGCTGTGAACAAAAGAAAGGCGCAAAAAGCTGTTAAAAATGAAGAATCACCAAGGATGAAGAAGATGAAGCTATCGTTTACTCATTCAACAACATTTGATCTTGATGAAGCAGCTGCTGCATTATTTGAGGCGGATATGCCAGAGGCAATCGATCAACTTGTAGCAAACTCAAGGTAAGTGAAATTCTAAAATTTTGATAGGAAAAAAGGGACCTTGTATATTCGCGGGGAGTGTCAGGAAGGAAATATGAGTACTTATGAAGCATTTCTTTTTTAGCATTATCAGTAACATGTTTTTGAGAAGACATATTGCTAACTATAAAATAAAAGGTAAAAGATAGAACTCGTAAATGGAAGCTATTAAATATTTGATAGTCTCGAAGAAAATATAAATCCTATGAATAAAGAATACAAATAAAAATATTCGAATCAACTATGAAATAATAATTTGGAAAAAAATCTCAATAAAATAATAATTCGCGTATTTTAAAATATTTTCAAGAGAAATGAAGAGAAGCAACTGATCGCTGAAAGTATGGAATGAATGAATGAAGTTTTTGATTGATTCAGAAATTGGAGGTAAAAAAATGCTTGCTTCATTAACATATGTCAAGTGGTACTTAAGTGTGATTGAGATGTCCTCATAGGTGCTTCAAAGCATCTTCTTTGTTTGGTTCTTTTTGAAATATGTTTGAAGAATAAGGCCAAAGCTTTTTTAGTTATTCATTTCCAGAAAGTTTTCCAACATCAGTATTTAATGTTATTATCACCAAAAGATTATATGTATAATATTAAGTTGTAAAAGAAATTAAGCAAAGCATCAAGCCCATTATCAACAGGCGATAAACAAATAATGGTAGCAGTAAAAAATTAGGATAATATGCAGAAATTTGCATATTCATGGTCAAAAACTATTTTAAAATTTATTTTATAACCATTTTAATTAATCTCTAATAAATACTTAGTCAAATGCAAAAATTTAAAAAAAAAGTTAATTTTCCCCTCAGGGCATCAGGCAATCCTTAATATTGCATAAATCTATCACAAATTACCCTATTCTGATAGTTTCATAACTATATCCCTTCAAAAATGGTAGGGTTTCCTCATTCGGCGTTTCCATTATGGTTTCTTTATTCGGCGTTTCCTCATTCGGCGTTTCCAACGTCGTTTCCTTATTCGGCGTTTCCTCATTCGGCGTTATGCTACAGTCTCTATGATTTGGATGTGTTTATTGTTCTTTAATTAATATTCTGTTGTATAAACGCTGTCAACTTTATCCTGCTTTTTATCGGTGTTTAGCTACATTTTTTAGTTGGTTTATTGTATTAGATTGACTTTTAATTAATATTATTTATATTAAATCATTTAATTAATATTATTTATATTAAATCATTTAATATTTGACTAGAGTACAAAATAAGTTGAAACAATATAAATTTTCAAATGAAAACATAACAAAACTTTTTACAAAAACTAAGTGATTCATTGTGCGCTAGCATAACCCCAATCCGACTGGCTTGAACCACTAATTGGGCGTGGTTTTTGTTTCCTAAAATCGAATTAAATTAAAATGAAAAATAAGACATATATAAACTAACAAATAAACTCGAAGAGCTTTTTTTGCACTTTTAATAAAATGAGTTTTAATATCAATATGACAACAAGCGATATTGTATGTGGTAGGACGTTGAGATGGGGCCATATGAGTTATTGAAAAATAATGTTGATTAGCGTCACTTGAATTTGAAACCAGCGAAGTTAATTCCGATCCTATTTCGTCGATTTCGATTTCCCAAATTGGAAAGATTTTATAAAGTCTCGGTTGCTTCTTTTTCCCAACGGGCTCAGGACCCAACACAAGGATAAGGCTCATAAACACGAAAGCAACACAATCGGAATACCTTTTCTCTCCAGGTTGTATCCATTTTAAATGAGCAAACATGAAAAGATCGCGTAAATCCATCCAAAGATTCTAAAAAAAAAAAAGAATATTTAAAGACGAAAAAAAAATATTCAACAAACATTTTCTTCAAGTTGAGGTAATTTTGCGAGTCTTTCTAATTCGCAACCATATTCTTCATGAATTCTTTGCATTTCATTTACATACGTTGCAAGGGTTTGCATTCGATTCAATGCTTGTACACATTGTCGTTGTTCCATACTATCTTTATTACAAAATTCTTTTATTTGTTCCAAAAATAATGGATATTTTAAAACACGCTGAATTGGTTTTATTAAAAGTGATTGAACCGATTCTTTATGTTGACCAGAAGCATTTAATTCTTCTAATATATTTTTTAACCTTTCATCGGCTATAAAGCAAAACACTTTGAATAAATCAAAAAGTATGAAGCAAACCTTTTTGAAGATGTTGAAACCTTAAATACGCAGCTGAATATTCACTATAAATTTTAAATTTGTTGCATTTATTAATAAATAAAGCTGAAATTCTCATCACTGCATCTTTTATTTGGGTATAATTTAATGATTGCGATGAAGGTGAGGTTAATAAATCGCCCGAAGCATCTTGTAAAGAATTAAAAAATATTTCATGTGTTTTGTGCATCGTTTGCGTACATTCTAAAAATATTAGCTTCCCCGGCTTCACATATTGCTCCATTAATTTTTCCAAATCTTTAACAAATGTTTCTTCAGTTTGAACCAACTCAATAATACTTTTCAAAAGTTTTTCATCAACAATCCTTCGATTTTCAACATCTTTGGAAATCTAAATTAAACGTTTATAATATTGATAAAATTTCTAAAGAGTTGTCATTGAAATATTTACCAAAACAAATTTATTGTATAAATCGAAATTTTTATTACGAAATTTAGTAAGATATTTATGTAATTTTTTAGAAAAAGTACTTACATGTGATTTTGGTTCTTTGGGTATTGTTGGAGGGGTTTCAATAACTCGAAGAAATTGAGAACTTGCTGATATATCTTTTATTTGTTTTTTCCTGTAAAATAGTTTAATATTTGAAGGGGATTTAACAAAACAAAAAATAATCAATTGGAAAAAAACTTACATAGAGAATTGAGCATGCAAGCAACAATAAAGATGAACATAATTAGGTAAATGTGTGGACGATACTCTGGCTCGTAATTCAGTTGGATAAATCATTTCAGAAAAATTTGTGTTTGGTATAAATCCCTTAAGCGAAGCTATTCTGAATATGAGCATATATTTTAGGGAATACAATGTTTCCATGTAATGTTTTGATGCAGCAATGGCATTTCCAGGAAGTCGAGGGTCAGCTGAAAGATCCACGCCGCTGCTAGATGAAGTTGAAGTGGTCATTGAATTAAATCGACTGCCTTTAATTAGCGTTATGACAGAATCCAAGGTTCGATTAAGCCAACTAATAGTATGCTCATTCGATCGAATGCCACCAGCCATAGCAATCGAAGATTCATTTAAAATCGAATGACAAAATGTTCGAAGATCTTCAGATTGTCGAAATTGAAGTGCAATTGCTTTCGAAGGAAATGAAAGAAACACAATTTTATGAGGCTCGTTCGCGGATAATAATATTTCATACTAAAAATAGAAATAAAATTAACTGAAAATATATGCTACAATCTCGAAAAAGTAAGTTCGCTATGAAGATATCATAATAAAAAATAAATAAACTTACAGCACTTGTGGATAACAGTTGATTTTCATCTTTATCAAAAATTTGTAAACCATCTGGTGGTCGAAATGTTATGGTGCAATTACTAAATCTCAGAGCTTCATTTTCCACAATATGTCCATGCCTTGCATTCATCAAAGAAGCCATTTCGCATCGAAATGTTTGAGAAGGATTTTCGGGATTCATTTCAATGCCACTTGTTGAAGCCACAGCACAAAATTGATCTACGTCAGTTCGAGAAACAACATTTAAAGCAAAAATCCCATTTTCAGCTTTCCAATAAACAAATCTATCCGAATATCGCTTAATTTCGCTATCTATAAAAGTAAAATGTTTATTCTTTAGTCTTTTTATGCAACTACAGGAAATTAAATTCCTAATTTTTTTTTTTGCTTCAAGAATTTTCTTTTCATCGTCATTTTTAAATTTGATTACCGAAATTTTTTAACCCATCAAAAAAAGAAGAAACGCTCCCACACATTTATTTTTGAAAAAACTTAGGGATGATGAGACTGACTATTAGCTGCTGCGCAAAGTTTTAATTAAAGGCGAAAAATAATGAATTAAAGATATTCTTGTGCTTTTTTCAAGTGGTGGAGGATACTTACAAATTATTTACTTTTCACACTATTCGATTTTCATTTTTTTTGATGACGCTGAGTCATTTTTTGTGTCGGCGTGCGCCAAAGCTTTGTAATTATCCTTCCACACTTTTTTCCTTTATTTTTTGAACAATAAAACGCACATAAATAAAAACAAAGCAAGCCTCTTTCATAAATACAATGCTTTTCATCATTTTTTTCTAAGTGGACGCTATGTTTTCTCGCTTCATTTTTATTTTCCATCTTGAATACTACGCTGCTTCCGATTAATTAAGTGTATGCAAAAGGGAAAGGAAAAAAGGAGATGAATAAATCATTGAAAACAGCAAGAGTAATTTAAAAAAAAAAGTGCCAAAAAATTCATGCGCAGATTTTTACGATGAAAGAATTTTTGTCTTTCTATTTCCTGGGGGAAAATAAGCGAAACAAGGGCTAAAATTTAGAATTTTATTGCAAGTCGTAAATGTGAATATTAAAGCAGCATTCAATTTTTAATGTCTTGATTAAATTAAATTTTTTTATGTTGGATGTTCTACCTCATAAAGTTATAAATGTAAGGATAAGGAAAGGTCATTTTAGCTTTCTCCTAGACTCACAAATAATAAAAATATTTTTTAAACTTATATTAAAATTTTAAAAAATATGAAAATACCTCGATGTATTGGCATTTGAAAAACATTTTGATGTCGAAGATTTGCGGCACTCAATTCTGCTATCGTGTTACTGTGCCCCATTTTACGATTTACCGTAACTGAAAGAACGCTCGGATGAACTTTAAGCCATTCTGTTCTATCTTCGCTTAAACGAAATATTTCTGCTGCAAATCTATAATGAAATTATTTTTGTTTATCCAAAGACAGTTTTCCAAATGATGGTACCTGTATGAAGTGGGACCGGTAAGTAATGTTGATGCATTTAAGCAATTTCCATATTGGCATCCGCCACATGATAGTGTACCACCCATTTCTTTAAAAAATATATTTTAAAAAAGATCCAGAAAAAAAGGACAAGAGAAAAAACAGAAGTTTGTCAATAATCTGAGTCACAAATCAACGAAAACGGCCTGCAAAGTGGCCTCCTAAGGCAATAGTCATGTCAAAACATAAATTTTGGCTCTCGTCGAATAACGGAAACTGGCCAGCAATCGAAGTGAAGACCGGAAGAGAAGCTCAAAGCAAAATGCGGCGTTATATATTTTTTTTTGTTTTCTGCTCCCTCGAGGCGGTCAGTCAGCAAGAATCTAAGGTCGTTGTTTGCAACTAACAACTTTCACGTTTTATTTTTTTGGAAAAAAAGAAGAAAAGTCAGGCTTTGTTTCAGACAAAAAAGAGCTTTTTCACAATTGAAAGTAATCGGGAAAAAAAGTGAAGGGTTTAGAGGAAGTAGGTGAAAAAAGGAGGGCGGTGCGCAAACAAGCATGCTATCGACGATGGCCCTCATTGCGCATCATCAACAATGCATGCATCGCATCCATCGGCAAAGAGGAAAACAATAGCATACTCTTCCAAACGTAAATCAAGTCCCTGAGAACTCTATTTCTAAATGCCTTCCAACGTATTTCTTTATTCATTATTAATGAACAAATAGAACTATAAAAAAGCTAGCTGCCTGTGGCATTTCTCGCGACGGAAAGTCTGTTTAAAGACATCCATCAAGTTTCAAGAAAACGTCTCTTGCGTTCTCGATGTTTATCTCCCCCAAAAAAAAGATGTGCTCCGTTCTGTTTTTTTGTGGATCTCCCAAGAGGTTTTAAAAAATGCAAAAAATGTCGCATCAAATCAGCTAACAATGGCTTCGTTTATCACTTATTTTTTAAGGAAGGTCACCAACACCAAAATTTGGAGCATCTGTAGACGGCAAAAAAAAAAAACAATAATAAATAAATGACCTTCCAAAACAGGCAAGAGAGAAAGGCCAAGAGAAGAGGATGTATTCGCAATATTATTGGAAGATGATTTGTAATTGGCACTCGTCGAAATTCAAGAAGGCGGCGATAGCCATAAACAACATTGACCAAAGAAGGAGAAGAAGCAATTGGACACTCGTCGGTGCAAATTCGACGAATTTTTTTTGCGCCTCTGGGGGAGACGAAAAAAATGCAGCAAGCTTTGGCCCAATTAGAATGCAAAAGCAGGAGGAACGCATCCGCCCGGAAAATGGCAGGCAACGCATAAAAGTAGTGAATGTTCGAATTTTAATCCAAATAAGTGGGAAAACTAAAATACTCTCACATTTAAAAAAAAAGGGGGAATAACGTTTACGAGTAGCAAAAAATCAAGGAAGATTGAGGTCTCAAATTTGGAATAAAAAAATAATAATGGCACATTAGAGGGAAGGAAAACAAAGAGTGAGAGAAGAACCATTTACCATTGACCCATTTTTAAAATGGTTTGTTATTTTGATGGAAAAACAAAATAAGTGAAGCAAAATGTTATTAGATTTTGTCTTGGAGAAACAAGAAAAAGCAAGCTTTTGGTGTTCGCTCAATAATTAATTTCCGTCCATTACCAAAAATGAAGAAACAAATTTATCTTTATCTTTATTTACACATTAAAAAATAACAAGACCATGGGCTTTTTAAAGATAAAGAGAAAAATAAAAAGACCATAGATAAAGTTAAAATACTTTCACGAATAATGAACGACTTTTATACCGTTGCGAAGAGAATAGTTTTAGTACACATACTTGACTTATTACAAGCAAGAAATTCAATGGTTCCTTTTACAGGAGGCATCTGTACAAAAATTTTAGTTAGTTCATAAGAAGTAGTTGAATAAAGTTGTCCTTCAACTTTTGTCAAAGATGCATTGTTTAACTTTTAGATTTGGAAAAATTTCAATAATAAAAGTAACAAAGCCATCTGCAGATTTTTCGTGAATATCAGCTTCATTGAAATAACCAAAAATATGTAAATCATCAATTGATGAATGAAAGAGATAAAATATGAGATATAGAAAAATTACCAATGAAATCCTAATTTAAAAAAAAGCCGATTTTGTCCTTATTTATCCAAATTTAGCTGACTTCCATTCTTTAACCTATTTGAACAATCTTTATTTGAGAGTCGGAGATAACAACAAGAGAGAGATTATATTGACTTTGCATAAAATTCCAAAATATTTTGCATAATAAAATAATTTTAAAATTTTCATCTTCCTCAAAATTTTTGTTGAACTATGCTGAAAAACAAAATTTTTAACTCCTATGTTTAGTTCCGAAATGTTAACATCAACCTTTCAAAGATTAATGAAGCACTTGAATGAAACTTCAATCAATATCTTTTATTATCAATTATTTATTTGTGGTGGCATATTTATACTTCTGAATGTTGTTTTCATTAAAAACCATATTTTTAGTCAAAAAGTTATGTGCGACACCATTCCAAAAATAAAAGGATGATAAGAAATTCCAAACATTTTTCAAAATTTCGTTTCTTAAAACATTGATATACTGTATCTGTAACAAACAAGAAAAACAATTAATTTATTATTATAATAACATCAAAAGCGAAACAACCAAGCGGTTACAAAACAAATAAAATAAAAGTGCAAAGTCGTGATTCATAATCAACTTAATAAAATATTTCCATAATGTAAAGAGGTTAGAATTTAAGCATGTGATGAAGAAGGAATTAACAGAACTTCCAGCGATTGCCGCAATCTCGACAGTAGACGAAGGTAGTCATAGGTTCATCAGCAGATCTTGTTTGAACTTGACTATAGGTGCAATTGTATTTGTGACATTTACCTGAAAAGTGTTTAATGAATAAAAGAGAAGACTACAATTTTTTCCCCGATGAATGAGTAGACGATGGTTACAAAAATGTAAGCAAATCATGTAAAATTTCATATACAAAACAAAAAATCTTACCACACTTAAACATATCAGTTGGAGTACCTTCTTGAACGCTCATTTGATGTTCATTGATAGCTTCTTTGTGAAAAGCTTCTCGCATTTTCTTCATATCTGATGATGCCATTTCTTCTGATGTCATTTTAGCGAACTTTTCAGGTGATAAATTCCCAAGGATAACATTTTCACGTAAAGCTGGATTCTTTTTATCGCGTAAGTTGAAAACGCGGCTACGAAATGTTGATGTATATTTTTCACCATCACCATAAAGATTGAAAATAGCTGCTTCAATTTCAAGTGCAAGATTGTCTGGGTTCAAAGAGCCATCAGGAAGTGGACCGGAGATAAGTGACTTTGAAAGTATCATAACATTGCGTTCTCTAGTCTAAAATTTTAGAAAGTAATAACAAAAAGAAATTTTAAGATTTACAGGATCTTGAGGAGGTTTGATACGAGAAGGTTTAACACTTGTGGAAGCTTCTTGTTTTGGTTTATCACCTTGTGTTGTTTCAGCAAGCTTTGGCTTTTTAGCTTCATTATTTTCAATAGGTGGCGTTGTAGTTGAACTTTTTTTGCGCGTTTCATTGTTGATTCGAGCAGGTTTGGTAGTTGGTGCAGCTTCAACTTTGTTCTTCCAATTTTTGATAAGTTGCTTGGCACGTTTGGCAAGTTTTTCATCTGATGTCTTTTTTCGGAAATCGTTCAAAATAAGACCAATACGAGTTTTCTAAAATCATACTGTTTTAATAGAAAGTAGTGTCGGTAAAACTTACGGATAGAACGTCAGGAGAAATTTCAGCATTTTCTAAAGCGACAATAAGTTCAGCAGCATCGTCCATAATTATATCACCAGAAGCCATTTTTTCAAGCTTGGTTGCGATAGGAAGTATTTCATTTTCCATCTAAAAAAATAAATTAAAAATACGTGAAATAGTGAAAGCAATTAAATAAGTTAGTTAACACACGATTCTTTTCAACGTGATTATTTTAGTTTCTACCAACATTTTTGTATACAAAATTTTCTTTATTCCCTTTATTGCAAACATATAATAAGCTAATTTATTTATTACTTATAAATTTTATCACAAAATAATGATACAAATACAAAAAAAGAGTAAAATTAAATCTTCTCACGGTTTACAAGATTTTTATACCGCTTTTTTTTTTTTACCAATTGATCATTAAATATATTTAGATCATATATTCTTGAACTTCGGCCATAAATTATAAGCTAATCTGTGAAAAATAATATCCAAAAAGGCTGAAAACTAAAAAAGAAAAATTTAGAATTTGAATGAAAGGAATTATTATCCAAAAAAAGATGTTATATATTAGCAACTTTGCAACTAAAACATATTGCCACATAAATGCACCAATAATGGAAACCATTATTAACTACTGTAATTTCTAAAATATGCTAAAACTACATTAAATTTATTTTACCCTTATGTAATGTAATAAATTTTGAATATAATAATAAATAAATAATTAAATAACCTAAAGGATTTCAAATTTACAATTTTTTAGCATGGAATTCAAAGTGTTCAGCGATAAATGTTGCGATGTAAAAATAACTATGATCATAACCTTCACGTTTTTCAAACCGAATCTTAATTTTATGGTTTTCAACATTGACAAGATTTTCGGGCAAAAGCTGTTTTTCATGATAAAATTTATCTCCCATTCCTTGATCAAGAAGAATTTCTCGTTGTGGTCCATCATAATTTTTTGCAATTTCTGTTGAATCATATTCATTCCATTTTGATTTATCTTCAGCGGTGAGATATCCTGTAAATGCTTTTTGGCCCCATTGGCAGTTAATAGGGTTACAAATAGGTGCGAAGGCACTAATAGAGCGGAAGATTTCGGGATTTTTAAGGCCAATTGAAATTGCTCCTAAATTAAAAATTAGAATTTCTCGAAAATAAAGAGTTTGCAAACCATGTCCGCCCATCGAATGACCCATTATTCCACAACGTTGTGAATTAATTGGCAAGTGAACAAAAACAAGTTCGGTTAATTCTTTAACAATGTAAGAATACATTCGATAATTTTCAGCCCATTTAGGATCTGTTGCATCCAAATAAAATCCAGCACCTGTACCAAAATCATAGCTTTCATCATCACCTTCAATTTTGATTCCACGTGGACTGGTATCGGGATTGATTACAATTATTTTATGTTCAGATGCATAACGTTGAAAACAGCTTTTTTCAATAAAATTTGTTTCAGTGCAAGTCAAACCTTTAATAAAACAATGTATTAATAAAAAAAATGGAATCAGAAGGGTTTACCTGATAAATAAAAAAGTGCAGGTAATTTTCCATTTTGAATATTTTCAGGAAGGTAAGCACCAAAACGTGCAGTACATTTGAGCTCTTTACTAAAAATAATATTACACGTAATTAATATTAAATCAATCTTGCTACAATAAATGTGTATTTTGCCAAATGCAAGATATTTACAAACCTATAAAATTCATAGACTTTTTGAAACCCTCCAAAGCTTTTTGCAGAAGATACTTCTTTTAACTCAATAGATGCTGCCATGGCAAGAAAAGGCTCTCGAATAACTTTAAAATCGCAAAGGGCCCAAATAGTGTTCTAAATAGATGAGTGATAAAAATGCTAAAAATGGAAGTGCTAGAATTTAAAATTTGTGAAAAAACCCGCATTTTCCTGAAAGCTTATCTTGTCGCGAACTAGTCGTCACATTTTAAAATAATAAAATAGCAAGAGATGTTTTACGTTAACGTTTTTTATATATTTATATTATTGTTCTATAATTTTAAAATTATTTATTCATTCGTTTTTACTTATTTATCCGCATTTTAATTTTTTAAATTAGAACTTTTCAAAAATATCATTGATTTATTTTCTAGATTTCCTGTGGCATTTTTTTGTTGTTGGTATATATAAAGCCGAAGTCATGAAACCGTCCAATATGTCAGGAAATACGCCGAGAAAGTTTAGCGAAAAGATTGCTATGATGAATCGAAAACAAAATGAGGATCAAGAGCAATTTCGAAGTGTTATGAATGAAGTAAGCGCCATTACAAACAAGACAAGATCGCCGGGTAGTTCTCAAGGTTCGCCTAATGCTGGCACTCCAACCGATCCAACGGTTATGATGCAAATGACTTCTCCTTATAATATACCTAATCAGCCACCACCTAATAATATGCTTGGGCCACATCCGATGACTTCATCATCGATGGGTTGGAACAGACCAGGAGGTTCATTACCAAATGTTCACCAAATAGCACAAAATCCTATGGATGCTTATAACAATTGGGGAGGTTATTGGCCTGGCGCTCCACAAATGCAGCAACCTCATCATCCCCAACAAAATCAACCGCATCCTCAACGTACTCGATCTCCAGGCGCTCAACATTATCATCCTTATCGTAAATCAAATGAAAGAATACCTCAAAATGATAGTTCTAGTCCCACCAGCGTACATTTACAACCACCCGATAATTCTTGGTCAAGGTAAAATTGTTTTAATCGTTGTTAAAATAACAAAAGCCCAATTTAGAGCAAGAAGTGATCCAACAATTCACATGAATACAGTTAACCCTAATAATTATTATTATAATGGCCAACAATGGTCACCAGATATGTTAACAAATGGTCAACATCCCGTTCAGCATCACCAACAACAGCAACAACAACAACATCATCAACAACAGCAGCAAAATATGTATCAGCAACAACAACATCAGCCCCAACAACAGCAACAACAACCACCTCATCATCCAGCAATGGCTCCACCAGCTCATATGGGTTATCCCGCGGCGCAATATTCTCAACCTCAATCCATGGTTAATTATGATACAGCGACGATGCAACAAATGCATCAACCAATGAATGATATGCCAATCGGTTCATTGCCTGCTAATCCAACATATATGATGCAATCTTCATCAGCTGCAAGTCCACCAGGGCCAATGAGCGTTGGACCATACCCGAATCAACAACAACTTTCAACTCCTGCCGTCGTTTCCGAATCACAATCAGCTCCAACAAGTCCAGCACAAAATTATGAAACGCCTCGACAACCTCAATGGCCTCCAACAAGACATTATTCTGCAAGCCCCGATACAATGGATATTCCAAATATTGTTTTAACAGGTGCAGATGGAACCTTAGATTGCTTCCAAGGGTTACATTTGGATTCAGATGATATGAGACAATTAATGAATGATCAACATCAGTTAGATCCATCATTGGAAACGCAATTGCTCAATTAATAATTTTTCTGATTTTTTTTCCTTCAATTATGTGGGCACATTCTATCTCTCTCACGATCGACTTTTATTTTTTTAAATGTTTTTTTTTGTAATTCCTCCTCAGGGTACGCTAGATTTATTTAGTTATATTTTATTATAATGCTACTCTCTTTATCTCTTTACTCTTTTTCGCTTATTCCTCCATTGGTCACAACGGCCCTCAAAAAACAATTTTGCCTCTTGCTATTCTCTCTCGGCTTAAAAAATAAGCTAAAACCACACCTTATTATATCCATTTTTATCTTTTATCCTTACTATAATTATTATTACATATAATATCATTTTTATTTTTTTCATTTTAATTCGAAACCTTTTACGATTCGACATTTATTATTATTATTCGTTCCTTGATTTTCTTCTTCAGTTTATTCAATAATATAAATATATATAATATTGCTCCATTTTTTATTTTATCGTCTCTTAAAAAAATCTCTCAAGGCCAATATACTTCTTCCTTTTCGTCTAACTAAGCAACAACCAACTTATTTTTTTCGCGCCATGTACAGACCTTCTTATATATTGTAATTTTGTTTAATGATTATTTTTTTTAATATCACAAATATATTGTTATAATAGTATTAAACAAAAAAGAGATGAAGAAATTATTTTATTTTTACTGTATTTTTTTTCTCCAACGAAAAGTTTGTTTTTCATTTACACATTTTTTTTAAAATGCATGAGTTCATGCAAAAAAACAAAAAATAAAATTGATTGGTTTCATAGTTTGTATCGTTTTTAAGCTGCTTGCTTCTTCCACTTCTTTGACATCCTAAAAAAGAATGAAAAAAGGGCTTAACTTTAAAGAAAAGAAGAAAAAAGAAGTGCTATTCTTTTTGAAATATATTTTCACCTGTCGAAAATAACAACTACCCTCTTTTTTTTACACTTCCTTTTGCAATCAAAGCTTCTTAGAAAAGACTCAAAAAAATGTAAAAATAAATACGATAATGAAATGAAAGATAAAAAAAACAGCCGGCTGGCTGCTCGACTATATGCATATAGATGAAAACTGAATTAACTATAAAAAAATGAACAAAATAAAATTCTTTTTATTTTAATTTAAAATTTTGTACATAATTATTGATAAGCTTGAAAACTAAAAATGGCATCTTTTTTTTTTATCAAAAAGAACGGAACTATCTTTGCTATTCAAAATTTCCAATTCAAGTATTGAAAAATAAAGTTTACATAACAAGAAGGTGTGGTAATTCAACCACCTCCTCGATTTTTTTTGATACCTTTGGTTTTTATTTATGAAATTCTTAAAGCGACTATCACAACTTGCAAGCTGTGGAATTTAATTTATAAAAAAAATTATACAAAGAATTTGCGAAAAGCAATAATATTATTTTAGATCCATGCTATGTTATGTTTGAGTTTATTTTGATTTAAATAGGGATTCGGAGCTATTTAAAACTTTTAAAATTAAATTAAGAATTTATATAGAATTTCAGCAACAATTTCAAGGATTTTATGCATTTACTTCTGTAAAAGTCGAAAAGAAACATCTTCCTATTTTTGTGAAATTAATCTAAATAATAATTGTAATTGTTGCTTTAATAATAAAATCATACATAAATCGAAAATATATTTTCTTGTATCAACAAAAGGTTAAATGTCCAAATTAATTATTAGAAGATACGCTAATATTCTTTTCATTATATATAAAGTAAACTTTGAAGGAATGTAATGGTATTGTTGCCGCGACTTTGTTTAATTGCAACAGCTTTCATAACAGCATTATTAATATTTCAAAAAGGATTTTTATTGAAGCGTCAAGTCCTTCCAAACAAAAGTCAATGCAGTGATGTTTTGGCAAATTCAAATTGTTGTTGGTCTACGCCATCTTATAATCGAACAATATGGTTTATAATCGATGCACTTCGTCATGATTTTGTTGATCCAATTGATCCTTTGAAAATTTCATATAATGAAAGACATTTTCGTGGACAAATGCCAATTATTTCGGGTTTACTTCAATCAAATCCAACAAATGCTCGGTTATTTAAATTCCTTGCCGATGCTCCAACAACTACTTTGCAAAGATTGAAAGCTCTAACAACGGGCACACTTCCAACATTTATTGAAGCAGGAGATAATTTTGGTGGAACTGAAATTCTTGAAGATAATTTAATTGATCAAATTGTTAATTCAGGAAAGAATATAACTTTTCTTGGAGATGATACATGGACAACCCTTTATCCTGGAAAATTTGCACGCGAAATGGCTGTACCAAGCTTTGATATAAAAGATCTTCATAGCGTTGATAATGCTGTAAATTCAAAAATTTTCTTTGAATTAGAACGCAATGATTGGAGCCTTCTGATTGCTCATTGCCTTGGTGTTGATCATTGCGGTCATCGATATGGACCAGATCATCCTGAAATGGCAAAGAAACTCCAACAAATGGATTCATTGATTTCAAAATTAATTGAAAAAATGGATGATGATACTTTACTCATAGTTATGGGAGGTATTTTTTAAAAATTTTTTTACCAGGCCTGAATTCGAGATTTCAGATCATGGAATGACCACCTCTGGCGATCATGGCGGTGATTCAGATAATGAAGTTGGAGCTGCATTATTTGTTTATTCAAAGCGGGAACTACCAAATATTAATGGAGAAGATACGGTTGCCCAAATAGATTTTGTTCCAACTCTTTCATTATTAATGGATATTCCAATACCTTTTTCAAACCTTGGTTCAGTAATATCTTCATTAATTCCATCTGAAAGACTTGAACATTTTTTAAAAATTAATTGCATGCAAATTATTCGATTTGCTCAAACTTATATGCAACATGAACCTTCAGTTACTTTACAACTTGATTGGGTACTTCGACAATTCGAAGCTGAAAATAGTAATGATCCAAATCAATCTAAAGCAGCCATCATTCGAATTCAACAAGTTTTACGCGAAATTTGGACAAGTTTTGATTTGCCTATTGCAAGATTAGGCTTGATTGCACTTTTTGAAGCCATCGCTTTCACCCTCGTTCAACTCGTTGCACAAATAGCTAATGTTCAAGGAGATTTTTATGGAAATCTTACAATTGCAATTTGGCTTTTTCGCTCGGGTTTTTTCCTTCTTCAGCTTTCACTATTTTTAGCAGGTAATGGTGATGGATTAATTATTCCATTATTGAATATTTCTCTCATCCTTTCATTTGGATATCATGCCATTGTACTCGTAGTTCAAATGCTTTCACTTCGATTTCAATTTAAAGCTTTATTTCCTTTTATCGTTGCTATTGGGCATTCATTAAGCTTTCTATCAAATAGTTTTATCGTTTATGAACCTTCCATAATTCGATTTTGCCTTCAAACAATTATTTTTATTTCATTATGGTTATTTTTTAAGAAAATCAAGTTAGTTTTTTTTTTGCAATTATATTTACGAGTAATGAATGAAGTAGTAAATCATAAAATAACACCCTACGTTACTTCAATATCTTATACGCTTATTTCATTTAAATTTCTATTTTACAAAATCCAACCATTTCAGAAATCCTCGAAAGATACTTTTACAAACAATTTGGAAGAACCATCGTTTTATGTTTCTTTCACTTATTTCCTTAACCGTAGCAATCCGATTTGGAGCCTTTTTTGAGCGATGTCGCGAAGAACAAGTGGATTGCACTCAAACTCCATTGGTTTCAACACTTTCATCATTGCCCTTCGATTCTTCAAAATTTCTAAGGATTGCTTTTGGGATTTCAAGTTTAATTGGCCTCAATCTTTGGCTTCGTCACAAAACATTAATATTTGCTGATAAAATTCCATCATTGCGAATTATTTCAGCTTTGTCATGGCCAATTCTTTTATGTATTTCGTTACATTGGCTTTGTGAATTTCTTTCATCCAATTTGGATGATTTTAGCATTCGAACCGCACAAATTGTTTATTTTTATTTTGGTTTAGTGTTTATTTATTCAATATTTTCCCTTCCTCGAAATGTCTTCTTTCAAGTTATTTTTCATTCAGGAACTTTAGTAACTGCCATGATTCTTGGTGATGGGCTTACTCCAAATCTTTTTGCTTTAATTTTTATTAATGACTTTGTAATTTTGGCTTTTAATGGTAAGAAATTTTTTGAAATGAATACTTTAACATTTTGTACGCAATTTACTTAAAAAACTTATTTGTAGCCAAAAACTATAAATACGTTAAATTTTAATGAAATAAAAATGATTATAGATGTTTTATGGCGGATGTTATTTTCTTCTTTACTGATTTCACATGGGTTTTTTTCGTCGGCCCATACATCAACATTAGCTCAAATTCCTTGGCAGGCAGCCTTTATTGGAATCCCAGGCAACTTTCCTTATCAAGCTGTACCGGGTTTCCTCGTGTTTTTACATCTCTTCGCTTCGACAATTATTCTCCCTCTTCATGACTTTGCCTTCGATCGAATTTCAACCCCTCAAATTATTTCACTTATTACATTTTCTGGTTTAAAAGTAAATTATTATTATTATTGTCCCCTTAAAATTGACAGCATTTTTTTAAAATGATTTTAAAGTTTAACTTAAACAATTATGGGTTATTTTTAGGCCACCGGAGTTTCTATTGCAGCATTTGTTCACCGTCGTCACTTAATGCTCTTCAAAGTTTTTGCTCCCAAATTTATTTTTGAAGGCCTTTCTTTCATTGTTCTTTGTGGTGTTATTTTTTTGCTTTCTTTGCTCAAATCTTTTAAGCGTGGTGGTGAAAGATGAGAATAAAAAAGTACTTTATGACGTAGAGAAAAAATAAATAAATAGATACTGTATCAATTTTGAAAAAGAGTGTAAACTTCAAAGGACAAAAAATGTGCTTTACTCCCATTAAAAAAAACCTTGAAGGTTAACAAAATATACTTAAACTAAAACTTTACAAAATTGTAGAATGAATAATCCTTTGTGAAATAAAAAGGATATAAAAAAAAATGTGGTTTAAAGCTTCCCATAAAAAAATCTCAGAGTTTGTAATTTATGCAAATTTATTTATCATGAAATTCGTCCTTTTTAAAAAATAAATAATAAAAAACGAACAAAACATTCATTCTTGCAAAAATGTCGTCGTCAAGATCGCGTGGCATATCTCAATCGTCTTCAAGGCTTGTTCCATCAATAAACGCTTCAGCTGCAATTTCTGGGACTGTTTCACCCTTCGCAGACACAGCGGAACCTCACTCATTATCTGATGTTTCTGTTCGAAGTGAATGCGACCAGGTAAAGTTTACTCTTTTTTTTTTCAAATCCTTGAACAAACTTCAAAAAAATCGTTATGTGCTTGTTTTTTTTAAGAACTAGACAGACATTCTATTTTTCTTTTAAAGTTTTCTTTTTTTCTTCAAAAAAATATTTGCAAAGCCATAAATTTTTTTCAAAAATCTTCAAAAAAAGGAAAACAAACTTTTGAGAGTTTATTTTAGATGTTTTTTGTGATGAAAAAGATATATTTACACAAGATTTTTTTAGGTCAACTTTCAAAATACATCTTTTGAATCAACTCTTACCACCGCAAAAGGAAGCCCAATTCAAGGAAACACATACCGTAACATTCATTTGGAGAAAAAACGAACTGATGTTCCATTGTATGATTTAAAGCATCCTGATTTCGTCGAAATTTATGAAGAAATTGCATATCATATTCCAAAAGTTCCTGGATCTTCACTTAAGTGGGAATCAACTTCTGATGTTTGCGATGTATGTTGTATCTAAGAATATGATACTTTATAATTATGTTATCTTTTAGGTAATGATTCATGGAAGGCAACCTTCGTTTGAAAAACATTCTGAAAGAGTCGTACCAAATCCATGGAGGCGTCATGGAACTTTGGTCAAATTAGCAGCTGTTGGTGGTTGGTCAAATAAACGAAGAGAAGGTTTAGTTACTGAAATTAAGGTAAACTTTTTTCTGTGAATATAATCTATTCTGATAGCTTAAGTTATTACAATCTTATTAATACCAATTTTTTTAGCGAGGATCCACTCCACCACGACAACCAAATGTTCCTCAAATGGCACTTCATCGTGATACAAAGCATCCTATGGATTTTGATTTTCCTCCTAAAAACGTTCCATCTGATGTATGTGCTCAACAATTAGCTCTTCAAGTTGCATCTCGAGCTATTGATTCGTGGTCAAAAGAAAAATGGTATAATCCTAAACGTCCACATTATCTGAATCCAACACTTCGTTTATCAAATATTCATAAACTTTCTGAAGCGACGATTCAAGCTCACTCAAAAAAATCCTTAAGAGAATCAGATTATTCTACCGCGGTTTCTGGACGATTTTCATCTTCATCATCTGCCGCCTCAGCAGCTCTTTCTTCATCAACATGTTCAACGTTCTCCGCCACTCGATCAGGGCGTTTATCAGCTTTACCACCGTCAACAGTTCGTCCAAAAAATTACCAAACGCTGCTCTCAAAAACACCAATGCATCCTCGACTTCGTCAAAAATCTGAAGAATCAACTTGTTCAACGGCTAACTCTCAACCATTTTCACCTTCTTCCTTTGCTGCTTCTCCAACAGATTATGGTCAACAATCAGAAGAATGTTTAACAGCTGTATCTGGACAATTTACGGCTCCACCTTCTTTCTCACCAATGCGACTTCGTTCTTCGCAACTATCTGAAAAATCCAATTGTTCTACCGCTGTTTCTGGGCAATTTTCATCTTCATCTGTTTCAACATCACAACGACCTAGAACTCGAAGAAACAAAAATCGAAAACGCAAATGATCATCGAAAAATGTGGGAATGAGACAAATTGATTTCTAATAATGTATTTTTTATTTTTAAAACATTTTTATGAAAGGCAAAAATTTGGTACTAATAAATTTTTAAAATAAATATTATCAAAAATAAAAACAGTGCAAAGCTCGTAATGATGTTACTAACTGATAATAATGGACAAATAACGACGTTATTGAAAGGCAAGATCATTATTAATTTTTGAATAATTTTTTTCATTCACATCGTTTAAAATCCACTGCATTTTTTTCTTTTGTTTTGATTCTTTTTTTGTACAGTAAGTACTCGTAGATTTTAATCTTCTTCTTTTTTTTGTGAAAAATATAAAGTTTGATAACCCGTGAAAAAATATACACATATATAATTGAATTAAACCATTAATCTTCAAAATCTTCATAATCCGATTCCATGCCTAGTGATGCCAAAGGAATAGGACGTACAAGATCACCTAAATTTATTATCATATTTATTTTTTGTAAATTTGGAATAAATAAAACAATACCTTTAATAATTCTCATTTCTCTTTTAGCACTTTTTGAATAAACATGCGGAGATCGCATTGGTTCAGCCATTCTCCCCAAAACTTCTTGTCCTGCTTGTGATTCTTGTGTGTAAATTACATCGACATTGACATATGCTCGGCGTCGTAAGCGTTGAGTTCTTCGTTTTGCTTCTTCGATTGCAAAAATAGTAAGTCGCCGAATTTCAAGCGTCGAAACATTTGAATTTTTGTGTTGAGGTTGGGCTTCTGTGTGAATGGCTTCATTTGCGGCTGCCTTTGTTGAAGTTCCAATGGAATCACGGCGAGTGCCATTATTGTTTTCATTTGAACCTATGCTACTTCTTGAAGTGCTGAGGATACTGTATCGAGAGCTAACAGATGATTTCTTTTCAGGTCTTTCAGTTTCAGCTGGTTCTTGTCCGATTGAGGAAAAATTTGGGATTCTATTTGCATTATGGAAAATTCTGAGAACTCGAACTTTGATTGGAAGTTGATATTCAATAAATCGGAATAATACCGAGCTATTATAATGTCGAAAGCCAAGGGCTTTTAATGGAAGGGTGGTAAAAAGGCGTTGAACAACTCCATCAGGAACGGGAATTTCTCCCAAATGAAAAATAAATGGTGGAAGATCCAAATCGTTGATATTTGACATTTGTTGAAGGGCGCGAAGATAATGAAGTCGTTTGGATTCCTTTCCAAATGTGCATCCAATAGAAAGCCTTTGAATTGTGGAAGCCAAATTTCCAGCAATAACTTCCATTGATTTTAATGGTAAATGCATTCCCGTGATTTGAAGATTTTCGATGGGTGCTTGAATTTTGAGGGCTAAGGATTTAGAAAATATTGCTCGACACGAGGCCATCGAACTTCCAGCTGCTGTTGAATCAAGTATCAACAAGCTTTGAAGCTTTGGAAGAGATAACAAAGATCGAATAAGTTTTTGACTAGTGCTGAAAATTAAAAAATCATTTGTAAAGTATTCTTTCTCTAAGTAAGGAAAATAGAAACTGGTTAAAAATAGCTCAATTTATTTTTCGTTGACGTAAAAAATAATCTATTTTTAGTAAGCTTTTGAAGTTCATCGAAAAAAGCTCGTAGTAAGAATGTCCTCTATACTAAACTAAACTACATTCTTCATTAACACTATATGTACTACTGTAAAAAGATTTATTTTTTATTTGTTAAAGTTCGCGTCAATTTTTTTTGCAATTTTTTTATTATTTACTTAAGCTTTTTCATGTTTTAATAAACTTTGATAAAATATTCTATCGTGTTTTAGTTTTTTTGCACCGAAATATTTTTTTTCCAAAGTGATGAAAGAGCAAACACACTTGGTCGTCGTTGCTGAAAATAAAAAACTTACTTCTTTTTTTCAAAATATCTAGAGCAGTTCCATAATCTTAGTACTTTAATGTTTTCAAATCTTGAAATAATTGTTGAAAATTCGGATGTTAAACAAGCATCCCAAAACGTGAGTTCTTGTAAATTTTGAAAACGTAAGAGAAGATTTTTAAGAGTTTTAGTTGATGAACGTTCTTGGGTGGTTCGAATTCGATAACAATATCCTGAGATATCTGTTATTTTAACATGAAAGCTTGATTTATTTTGCTTTCCCATAGGGAATTGAAAGGACATTCGAGAAGTGGTTACGGTATCAGCTAAAAACAATTGATAAAGATAAAAGAAGTTAATATATGGCATAGGATTTATTTACCATATCCATAATCTTCTGAACGAATTTCAATCGATGGATCAAGCCAAGAAGCAAAAACATTATTGAATTGTCGGCAAGTGGATTGGAGCTTAAATCGATCCAATGGTGGCACAAATGATCCAATATGGCGTAAAACCGATAACGGCAAATCTGTTATCAAAGGCTGTGGTATTATTGTTGGTGGTGGCACCATTGTCTCCGATGACATAGTGTATTTCATTTATGTATAATTTTTTTATTGTAAAAAAGTATTAATAAAACATAAATAATTAAGGAAAGGGGTAATTTCTAAAAAAAGTATCATCGATTAAATTTTTTTTATCAAAGAGAAGGAAGCATAAATAAAAATCAAACAATTCACGAAATATGTGTTGAAAAAACCGGGACAAAAAAAAGGAACGGAAGTAATGAATGCTATTTATTGACGGATGCTTTTACATACATACATGATGTGGAAGCAAAAAAATCTTTTCTTTTTTCTAACAAAAATTATTCGAGTCCACAAATGAGTTAAAAAAGAAACAAGCAATATTGATGTTGAGGTTGTTGCTGGCGTTGTCGTCCTCATCGTCGTCGTTGTTGCTCCTGTGTTTTACTACTGCTGTTGCTTTAACCAGCGCAAATACAAAATTGCTGCTGTTGCTGGAAACTTGCCTGTATTAAAAAAAACTATTTGCCCAGTTTTTTGGCTCAAAAAGCTTTTTTCTTCCTTTTTCCTTACTTGCTTTGTCTGCAAAAAAAAAAGAAGAAAGAAACGATGGTAACGATGTTATGGTGGTTGTTGTCATTTGGTACATACATACTCCCGATGATAGAAGAATCAAACCTGAGAAAGAAAAGAAAAAAAATCAGCAGTTTTTTTTAAACAAAGCATCTGAAGAATTTTTAATGAAGCTTCCTTCTTCTCAAGAAGCAGGAAGATGATTCATTAACTTGGGAAATATTTTTTATTATTTATTCTGCATGTCCTTATTAGGTCTTCTTGTAAAATAAGAAAAAGCTTTCAAAACACGCGATAGACTTGTGCTGCAAAGTAAAAAATGAAGAGGGTATTCAAATGTGAATATTTTGTTTTTTGCTTGAATGCCATTATTGGGTGTTGTTAGCAGCAGAAAGGATGTTAGAAAAGCAGCAATTTTATTTTTATTGCAAAACTAAGAAGCAATTAGTTAAAGCGCTATAGACAAAAATGTCTAAAACCAACTAAAGCGTAAACAACAAAATTTCTTTAAAAACATCGTAATACCCCGTGTGTTTTCTTTGTTTTTGGATACAGAAATTTTTCCTCATTCAAATTTTTTTTGAAAGCGCGAATTTATTTTAATGCATCAAAAGCAATAAAAGTTGGTCATTGATACAGACTAAATAAAAATGAAAACTGTAGTTTAAGTTTTCTTTGATGCTGCTGTTGCAAACCAAAAAAAAACCGATGCTCAAGTAAACGCCCAATTACAGTTAAGAGAATGAATGTCTTTAAAAAATTGCAAAAAAAAAGATTACACAAAAATAAATAATTGCACGATGTTGTAAACTTTGCCCATCCAACCAATTTGTTTGTAAACACCAAAAGCTTTGCAAAAAAAACGGAACTTTTATATATTGAAATCAACAAAAAGAGCAGATGCGCAATAAAAAAAATCGTCTAATTTTTTTATTGAAAACATTGTTAAGAAAGCATCAAGCACTTTGTTTTTGATTTCAATAAATCTCCTCTCTCTCTTTTTTTAAAGACTTTTTTCTTTATCACTTGACTTTTGCAAAATAAAGAAAAAAAATTTCTTTGCTTTTTTTAACACACAATATAAAAAAATATAAAAAAACGTTTTCCTTCATTAAATCAGACTGTGTGACGCTTTTTATTTTGCTTATTTTTTGCAAAAAAAAAAAAGCGAGTTACCAATCTATAAAGATAAATCGCTTTTTTTTTGCTTCGATAATAAAAATAAAGTGATCTTAGATTAACCTTTTGGAAAAAATGAGAAAATCCACGAAAAACAGGAAAAATGAGAAAAGTTAAAATTCAAAAACGGTGAATAAAGATTTTCTTAAATATCATTTCTTGGTAAAAAAAAACACTTAGTCATCGATATTTTTAAAATTTGGAAATAATTTTGAATCAGCCAAAAATCGAAATAAAAAAAACTTCAAGATTGACAATGACAAAGCAAAAAAAAAACTACAGAATATTAGTGCACTTTTGACGCGCTAATTCCCATATGTCTGGTACTTGGTTTTTTGTTTAGTTTAAAATTATTATAAAAATTAAAATGGAAAACAGGTTTTTGAATAAAAGAATCTAAAAAAATAGTTTCAGACAAAAAATAAGTAAGTGCCAAAGTATAACAAGGAAATAAAATTTCATTTTGTCCAAAGAAATGAAACAAAAATGAAATGCACATTTTTTAGATAGTCAGTCAGTCAATCACGAGAAAACAAATAAAAAAAGAAAGAAAAGAAGATAACCAGCCGCCAATCATAGAAAAATGATAACTAAAAACCAATGTAAGAAAGAAAATATATAGAACATGCTCGCAATTTCGGAGATCATTGATCAACATATGTTCAGCAATAAAAGCTCAAAAGCAAAGAAATCACTTTTTTTTCTTTCTGCGCGTGAAAACATTTTGAAACTTTTTGTTTTACAAAAAAAGAAACATCGAAATAGTCAAAAGAAAAAAATAGTTCCTGATTTGTAACTAGCTGTTGATAATAAATAGAATGGAGAGACATTATTGCATCTATGAGGAAAGGACGAGACGAAGAGGAGACAACGTGTGTAGCTTTTTTTTGTCTCATCTCATTTCGGTTTGGCTCGAAGCAGCCGCCAGTCAAGTCAGCAGGCAAACAAGCAAGAAAACAAGCAGGCAGAAAAGCAACAAAAAAAATCTCCAATTAAAAGCTTTGTGTTTTTAAAATTATACCTTTGAGAATTGCAATTGACGGTTAAGCAAGTAAGCTGGCAAAAAAAAAAATTGCAAATTGCACTTAAAACAATAAAAACGAAAAAACGCTTTATTTCAAATTACTTTTTTTCAATTATAATTGCAAAATTTTCTTTTTTGTTTTGAAAATGATCGTTCTCTTTTCTACTTTTGCCTTCTATAGCTTGCTTTTAGCAATTTTTATCACAAAAAATGCAAACCTCAATGACGCACTTTGCTTCTCTTTTTTTTTGCCTTCCTAAAGGTTTGCATCCGGTCCTCCTCAAAAGAAGTTTTTAAGATTTTTTAAACGTTTTTTGACTTTGCAAAAAACGTTTGAATTTAAAATCTAAAAAATAGTCAATAGCAACCATAATCGACGAAAATTGAACAAAGTTTTCTTCTTTTTTTTGACAAAAGAAAAGTGGTGATAGAGACAGGCTGTTGTCGCTGCAAAAAGATCTTTAAAATAATGCAAAAAAGAAGAAAATTTCTAGGAAAAACTGGAGTTGGCACTTCTCTCTCACATTAAGCGTTTTCATTACGCGGAAGTAAGAATCGCTCTTCTTTTTTTGCAATGCTGTGTTGCCTTTTTTGTTGGCAAAAAAAAAAAGAAATTTGGGAACAAGAGCCTTCTGGAGTGCAACAATGAAATTTGCATTGCAAAAAAGAAGCTTTGACAAACATCAAAAAGGGCAAAAAAAAAGAAAAGAAATTTGAGATGTTTTTACCGTTTCATCAAGAAATATTTTGAGGGAAATAAAAAGTCACGTCTTTTTTTACAGTTAACCAAAAGAAAATGGCAAACAAAAAAACATATACCATCGCGCGGTATTTTTTTACATCCATATTTCATGATGCTACAGATTTCCATCAGCACGAAAAGAGTAGAAATTAAGCTTAAAAAGAACGTTATCGAGCATATTTTTATCGAGGAATCAGACGACGACTATCGAAATTCCCGACGTCATGCTGCGTTTCATGTTTGCGAAGAATTATAGTGGTAGTTGTTATGCCGCTAGGAAATAACAATAAACACATACAAATACATATACGCATTTATTAGAAGATAGGAAGGGAAAAAACTAGCTGCCAAACAGCAGCGTTCTAAAAAGCATTTTTTCTTTAAAAAAAGAGAGAAGGAAAGAAAAAAAGAATAATGCATGCTTTTGCAAAAAAAAAGATAAAAGAAAAAGAGAGAAAATAATTTTTGCAAAATAAGCGCCCAAGGCAAAAAATGGGAGTGGCATATATTATTTTTTATACGATAAAAATATTGAACGCGAGAAGACGATGGCGGTGAAGGCAGGAAGGAAATACTTTCATCTTCTTTTTTCTTCTCAGGTAAATCTTATGCAAAATTAAAGGATAATGGGTAACAAATTAGAGTGCAAATTTAGAAGCAAAAAATAAATAAACAACCCTAAATAATTGTGTTATACACACCCGGAAGGAAAAAAATATCAGAAAATAACAAAAGAGCATTGCAAAAGAAGAGAAAAAAACCCAACGATTATTTATTTATCTTTTTTAAAGTAATTAATTTATTTTTATTTTTGAGAGGTTTAGTGTGACGACAAATGCCAACAACACACACGGTTGTATTAAATGATATATTGTTTATGCAATGTTTCACAAAAAGCAATACTTTTAAATTTACTAAGAAAAAATGGAGAATTTTAAACTCAAAAGTGCCCTAAAAATAGCCGAGCTATTACAGTACCCTGTAGCCAAAGTCATTCGAAAGCCCATAAATTTTGCAAAAGCATTTTTATGATTTATATCCTCCTTTTTACTAACCTTTAGAACTTACAAGTTTTTTTTAGCAGAAAGCAAAAGCACTACTCATAAATCAAAGGCATAAAAAAAGTATCAAATAACTTTGAGTTTTTCCCTTCATTTTATTTCTTCAACCTGTTAATAATAATAAAAAACATACACATGAGCATGTGTACTAGACTTACCAAAAGAGGTAGTAGCAAAGAAGTATATTTCATTTTTATTTATTTATATGCAAGACAAAAGTGCATATTTATAAAAGCAAAAAAGTGCTTTCATGAAATTTTAACATCAAGCTTCATTTTTTTCTCTTATGTTTTCTTGCTGGCTGGAAGCAGAAGCAAAGCTGCTTGTTTGCTTGCACATTCACCCAGACATTTTTACTTTTCTCCAAAAAAGGACATGGTTGGTTTCATTGCAATAATTTTTTGCAGAAAAAAATAAAAATAAAAAAGAAAGCAAAGCCGCAACAACGCACAAAAAAACTCCGCCTTCAAAATGCTGCAATTTTATGTTATATTTTTGGACACAGATTCAAAAAGAAACAAGCATTAAAAATAAAAACAAAATTCAACAAAGCAGTAATGCCTTTTTTTCCTCAGACACCGCAACAACAACATCAACAACAACAAAGTTGAAAGTTTCACGATGAAATAAGTCGTCGTCAACTAAAACATCTGGAAATCAAAAACAAAACAAAAAAAGAGTTAAAGCAAACATTATCTTTGAAAGAACGTCTAGAAAACATAGTAAAATAGGGTCACTTTTCGGTAAATATTTAAGGTATTTTATCTAAGCAGTGTATGATTTATTTTTACAAAAAATAGTACAATTTATTGTATAACTTTTCGACCTTTGTACCAAAAGAAGAAGTTACATCGAAGAATACTGTAGACTTAATGTCGCTCGTATATTTTCTTTTTTTTATTATTTTAGTTTAATTCCAAAAATAAAAAAAGAAACGACAAAATGCGGAAGCAATCATTTTCAGTTTTTTGCAACAAAAAAAACCAATGACTGTTAAAAGTTTTTATTTCATTTTTTTTTCTTTTGCAAAAAAAATCGACGCTGTCGAAGAAAGACAAAAGCAAGTTTTGCAGTAATGAAAAGACTTTTTTTAACGATAGCGATAATTCCAGCTGGCAATAAACTAGGACACGGGAAAAAATTTATGTATCAGTCAGCAATGATGATGAGAAAAAGAAAGAGAAAACATTATCAAAAAAAATTGCAAATCTTGCAAAAAAAATTATTTTTGCAATGGAGCGAGAAAAAAAAGAAAGACATAAAACTTTTGCGCAAAAATTAGTACTTTTTAGTTCAAAGAAGAAAGAAAGGTATTAGGCGACGACGATAGCAATTGCAGTAGCAAGGAGCGAACGAATGATCATTGATTAATCGCTGTAGCAAAATTGAAAAAAGGAATGAAGGTCGATGGCTTAAAATAACTTAACCCGTTTTTTCTTCATACCATGACGAAGATTTGATGATGATGGCGGTGAAGAAAAAACTGCTATCCTTTTTCTTTGCAAAAATTAAAAATGTCGCAGTCGTCTGCGATCACAATCAAATCAAAGCGGTTACAGCCGCAAAAAAAAAAACTAGTGTAAATGACACCCGAAAAAAAGAATATTGAAAAGAGACACCGCCTTTTTAGTGCAAAAAAAAAATAGTATTTTTTCTTGCAAAATTGGGAGGCTTGTTTGAATAAAAAAGATTTTTTCTTTGCAAAATAAATGCGATTATGATTCTTTAAGAAATTAAGTCAATAACAAAAAAAAATAATGAATAATTCCATCAAGGCTTTTAATGTAGACACAAATTTCAAAGAAATTGCTAGACTCACGGGAAAAAATCACATAAAAAATAAACGTAGCAGATAGGGAAATGGCTTTTTAATTTTAAAGGTTGTAAAAATGAGTCTCAAAGGTATTGTGAAGAAGGACACAATAATGAGAAAAGAAAGAATGAATAGTTTTTTGAATGTAAAAAAATTGCGTACTATGTAGTCATAGATTACAGTAAAATTAAAATACCCTACAGTAAGCTGTTTAATACATATTTCTTAAAATAATGTGGCGTAATTTTTATGGGCTCATTAAATTATTCCAAAATTATGAATTTTATTTAAAACGTATTTTGCAGAAGAATATTGTTATTGCAGTTTTTGCAGCTCCGAAAATAGATTAATTACGCGAAAGAAGAAAAAAACGTTAAAATTAAAGATTTTTTCAAAACTATGAGATCACGCGATTAATAAAAATAAATAAAAGCTGTTGAAAAAATAAAAACTTGAACCTTTGCAAACCTTTTTTATATATTTTATTTAACAATTCAACAAAAAAAAAGAAGCTAAAACTTATTTTTTTGTTGTTGCAAATTTGCACGTTTTTTAAACTCCGATCAAGTTACATCTCCTCAAATCCATTCATTTACAAAAAAAAGGAGAATTAAGGGAGATTGTATTTGTATTTGCTTGTATATTATGTGTGTATATTCAACAATCCTTCATCTCAAAATCGTTTTCTTTTTAGATTGCACAAACTTAAGTTTTTGGGAAAAAAAAAGATTCGGCTCTGCTTTACTTTGAGAAGTAAAACACCATTTTAACAAAATGTAACAAATGTTCATATATTCGAGTGGATGGATGGTTCTCGACAATAGTGAAAAAAAACTATGTATTCCCTATTTTTTTGTTAAATCAAGTTCATTAATTTTAAGTGGTTTTTTTTTCTGCGCGGCGCAAAGGTCGATATGGCGATGATGGATTTTTTGTGCTTTAGCCCCATCTAGAAATAAACTTTAAAAAACACACACATGCATCGATGTATTTAAACTTATATTTTATAAGAAACTACAAAAATGGTTGAAGTTTATGGCAATACATATAATGATTTTTGTTTTGTTTTTGTAAGAGTTCGGAAGAGGGGTGATTCTAGAAACGAAATCAAGCATCACAAATTTCGATTAAAAATTATTGTTTATTAAATTGAGGTAATTTCTTAAAAATGGAGTTTGATGAAGTTTTTTTGAAAATTGGAAATAGAAAAATTTAGTGATTTTTTAAACCGGATTTTTGGTGTAAAACTGTTTCTTGTTCCTAGAATTTTATCGTATTACACAAAAGCAAAAGGGAAAACTCAAATTCTTTTTTTTAAATTCATGCAAGCCATTGTATCGCTAACATCCACTTTTTACGATATTCACTTTTTAACGACATTTTTTTAATAATCAAAAACGGTATTCAAAATTTTTTCTTTTAACAAAAATTTATCATAAAAAATTCTTTTTTTATTTTATTTCAAATCGAACTTTGTCTTCGAACAAGCACACGAAAACGACCAACTTTCATTCCGCTAAATGCCCTCAGGGTTGCTCTTCCGAAATATTCTTTTTATTTCTCTCTCCTTTCTTTGTGTTTGTTGCTTTCAATCGTCGCCGAGACATTATGTATTTTTTGTTTTTTTGCAGAAAAAATGAGCAAAGCACAAAAACTTATTCGAAAATTATTCAAGCTCTTTTTTGATGCTTTTATTTTTGGAAAAAAATTCGACACAAAATAAAATATGCCGAGTTAACAAGAGCGGCAGCAAAAAAAATAAAAGAAAAATTGGGCGGCGAAAAAACAAAATGTCAGTCAAGCGTGTTCCCAAAAAAAAGCAATTCAATTTTTAAGAGAAGAGAAAAATGCGTGAAAAACCGTTAAAAACTGCAAATAAATGATGTTTCTGAAGTAGCAGCAGCAGAAAAAAAGAAGATAAATGTTTGACAGCAAGGAGAAAAAAAACGAAGAACACAAAATTTAGTGTTTTTTAGAATTTAAAAATTAATAAAAAAAAGGATGCATCCGTTTTAAAATAGGAAAGTTAATTTCCTTTCTCTTCCCAAGAAATGAAAGTACAGTATGAGTGAAAGATAAAAGTTTTATTTGATTAATAGGATTGATTGCTGCAAAAATGTGGGAGTGCCTCTATAATCTTCAATTGCATCTTTTATAATTTCGATAAATAAAAAACACACTTGAGTGCCAAAAAAAAACTTTTGTTTTTAACTCATTTTTTTGGAAGATAACTTTGTTATTATTCTTTAAAAAGTATTAGAAGAAGTTTGATGCTCCATAAAGTGCAAATAAATTTAAGAAGAAAATAAACAAGACAATAATTAAATGGCAAACTACACGATGGTGGTGTTCATCGAATTAATCACTCCTCATTGGCATTATCTTTTTTAAAGAAATGGTTATTTTTAGAAAGTATTGTTATGATTGAAATTAATTTTGGATTTCATAAAGATATAAACATGATATCAAAAAAATAAAAATAAACATCTTTACAGATAAATTTCAAATGCCCTCGGAGGATTTCAACATTAAAATAATAAAAACTCCATATTATACTGTAGTTGATGCACAAACTAGCAAGCAAAGAATAAAAAGTAAATTGAATTCTTTCATCGTTAAAATAAATTTTTATTCAAAAAGAAACTTATAAAATACAAAGTTACAGAATGAAAAAAAATGAGTCTTTGTCAAAAAAAAATCTTTCAACTTTATCGTTGGTTTCCTCCTCTTCAATTTTTTTAAAGAACAAAAAAAGGTATTCTAATGCATTGAAGCGAAAATAAAGGAAGCAAAACAATGGCCATGAAAAAAATACAAGAAGTTGGAGAGATGGGTTAAAAGTTTATATTCTGACGATTCTGACGTATGTATCAATTATATTTTTGAAATAAAGAAAAAAGTAGAAAAAATTCAGTCATGTGATAATGAATATTTTGATTAGTGAAAATTCAAAGATAAAAAAAGAATAAAAATCGGTAGCCATTTCTTTGAAATAATTTCATAAAAAGCTAAGGAATATTGATACAATTTTTTTTATCGGCTGTCAATAATATGCAAAGTAATTTTAGTTTTATAAAAATATTTGTTATGTAAATCAAAGATGTATGAACTTGATGTCTGATTTAAGTCTTTCATTATAAAAGATTATGTTAAGAAAAATTCTATGATACATTCCTCCATATATTATCATAATACAAAAAATAAATAATAATTATGTTTGGTGAATATTAACAAATGCTATCGCACCACAAGAAGAGCAGATATTGTATTTATTTTCTTCTTCGATTAAAGTTCAAAAAAGCCAAAAGCTTTAATTTTGTAATTTTCTGTATTTTGAAATCCTTTTTTTGCAACAAAACATTTGCACGGATGGATGATGGTCGATTAATCTTGGGATCAATTGCGCTCTTATGCCCACGTATATATTCTTTTTGTTTTGTTTTGCAGAAATACTTATTTATCACAAAATTTGAAGTTTATAATCCATCATCCATCTTTCGTTTGGCACATTTATGTACTCCATTTTTTCATATACAATTTTGAGATTATAGATATGGTAAAAAAACTAAAAATAGAATTTAAACCAAAGTCAAAGTTATTACCCAAAAGAAAAACACCCTGTTTTTTGAAATTCTATTTTTAGAAGACTTCTGCACTTTTTTTTTGCAAAAATAAAAATGGGCTTTTTTGCAGAAAAAAAGAGTGCTATAAAACAGGAAAGAGAAAAAGAGCTACGGGAAGAAATAAAAAGCCTTTTCTCGGCATAAAGAAAGAATAATTAAGCGGGAGCTTTCAAAGTCGTAAACACGTTGCTGCTGCTTCTGCAAACAAACAAAAAAACATTACTATTTAACATATTCTGATACACAAATACACATGAGGGACCATAATTATTTTAAAGTTTTATTATTTTATTTTTTACAAATTTAAGTGAGTTCAAAAATTAAAAAAAGCAAGAGATTATAAAAATTGCATAGGAAAATTACTCGTCAAAAAAACGTATGAGAGGAATCAAAAATGTTGTTGCATTATGCTTTGGGAAATGTTGTATGTATCAAAAAAGCAAATAATTGATTCGCTATATGAGATCTTTTTTTTTACACTTTTGATTGCTCTCTTTATGTCCAAGAACAATATAAAGATTAATGAGCGAAATCATTTTGTAATTGTTGTAATTGCGACATCATTTGTTCAATGGATCCTATTTCGACATCTTCAGCTTCAAAATCTTCATCTTGTAAAGTTTTATTAGTGCTGCTTCGCTCACTAAGAATTTCATCCATATCTCCAACAGATGAAGCTTGATCCCCGCATACATCACGCGTGGAAGCATATGGGGAATAAGCTCCAGCCATGTTGACTCGAGGTTGAGCCGTTGCTCGGCCAATTGGAAGCTTTCCACTACTTCCAAGAACCTTTTGACTTCCCATAAATGGTTTTGCTGTATTCAGGGGTGAGCCACGGTTTGATGGAGGTGCAACAACTATTGGCCTCACGATGAGTGCAGTTCTATGTTCGCCATGGGGACCTGATATCAATGCGGCTGAAGTTGGGATTCCATGTGATGGTGATAAAGGAGGTGGACCAGCACCAAGTTGAGCGAAAGATTTCAAAGGATTGGAACCTGGAGCTCGAATAGTTCTATAGCCGCTATCAGCTACATTTGGAGGTGGAGTATGATTTTGTAGGGCTGTTGAAGAGCCTCCATAAGATGATGCATGGTCGGATGAGAAATCAATTTTTGTGATTGGCTGAATATTTAATTTTTTTAAATTCCTTCAAAAAAAAATGTTTGTAAACTTACTTGTCTATTAGTACCCGTATAAACAATTTGTGGAGTTCGTTGGCGGGCTTCTAAGCTCGCTGAGGAATGATGATAAGAGCGTGAAATGGTTCCATTACCTAAAAATAAATATTTATAATTTTTTAAATAAAGAATGCACAAAATAAATATGAAAAAAAGCAAATGAGCAAGAAAAGGACGAATTTTTCAAAAATGCGGCAGACAGGGCAGACATGATATATATTTTATTGACAGAAAACGTTATTAATTAAATTTAAACTTCAAGATACATTTATTGAAGAGAGAAAAAAACAGCACTCATTCTTCAGCAATCAACATATTAGACTTACTATCAGCATCACTAACATAAGCACTTGAGCCTGTGCCGGCATTTCCAGTAGACCCTTCTCGAGTGGAGTTCAACCGTTTTAAAACTGATCGCTTATGTGGAGGTGGTGGCGGTGGTTGAAGTCCATTTCGACTCGAAGTTCGTGAGCCAGCAATTGCAGAGTCGGAATCATCCGCAGCCGAATATGGTGGTTCACAAACATAAACCTTTTTTGTGGCATAACTCAAAGCTGGTGGAAGTGACTGTCGATGAAGTTTACGTAACGAGTGTCGTAATGGTGCATTATCGACAACTAACATCGATGAAGGAGAAGGATGTGATTGACTCATGAGGGGACTCACTTTGAAAGTTTAATAATTGAAATAAGGAAAACAAAGGAAATGAAGGATAAAGGGAAAGGTTAAAAAAGGAGGAATAAAAAATAACTTTTAAACTAACCTTGAACGGATTGATATCGAGGTGGAGGTGAATCTACTGCGACATCACAATGTCTAAAATCACGAAGAACGGTGCCTTCGCATTCGGCAGCTGGTCGAGTAGCACCTTGGCCATTGACAATCCAAAAATCTGGTGGTTGTTGCTGCCTTCCACTTGCAGATGATTGCTTTCGACCCGCAATATAACCTTTGGAATGAGATCGAGGAGATGAGCGTCGACTTCTTTGTACACACAAAATTGTAATCAAAATTATTATTACTATAAAGAATACGCTTAAAACTCCTATTATCACATAAATTTTATTAGTTCTGAAAAGAAGTGAATTAAATTTTTATTAAAATTGTTTAAAAAACATACTCCCAAAGTTCATATAGCTTTGACATTACTGTTGAAGAATCAGATTTATTGTATCTAACATTTGCTCGAGAAACTTGATATCCGTCAGGTTCATATTTGACAATAGAAGAAAATGGTCCAATTCCTTTAACATTTCTTGCTTGAATTTTGAAATAATAAACAGTTTGAGGAACAAGATTTCGAATGGTCATTGAAAGCTGATCTCCACGAACCGAATCCACAAGCCATTCTTTATCATCTTGTTCTGGGCGACGAGTATAAAGCACTGAATAATCGGAAATTTCACCATTGGCATATTTAGGTGGCTGCCAATTTAATGTCACTGTATTTGGATCCACATATCTTCCTTTTGAAGGTGGAATGATTGTTAAATCACGAGGAGCAGATGATGGAGGAGCAGCCAGAGTTTTGTTTGCGACCGCCATGCTCCAATGTGGAGAATCCACAAGTTTTACAGCAAATTCATACAGTAAATTTGGACGTAAATCTGTGATAATTATTTCGTTTTCTGAAGTATTTACATAACGTGGAGCTCCATTGTGATCCATGCTGGATGAATATCGAACCGTGTAAAATGGATTGAAAACATCCGTGGGATCCGTCCATGAAACTCGAATACTTGATGATGATTCAGCTTCAGCTCGAACTCCAAGAGGAGTAGCAGTTGGTTGATGTGGATTTGCAACTGCATGGGTATTACTTGGTGGCATACCATATCCATAAGAAGTTGTTCTAATTGTTTCATAAATGGGGAATCCAGGGCCAGCATTATTAAACCCACGAAGTGCTACAACATATTCTCTTGAAGGTTTGAGACCTTTAATAGTATAAGATCGAATATGAGCATCAACTCGAGCCTTTTCCTGATCAGGCACTCCAGGGCCCCAACCAATTTCATAACCACGAATTATGACTCCTAAAAAAACATGAATACACTATTAATGTCTTTCTTGTCATTGGTTTTTGTAATAAATGAAAACAAAAAAAAGTGTGATCATGTTTTCTTGTCTTTTATTTGAATTTTCTAATTATTATTTTTTGAATATAATTAGGTAAAAATTACCTTCAGTAACTGGAGGATCCCATGACATGTAAATTGAATCATGTGTGGCTTGAACTTTCAATTGCCTTGGAGCACTTATCAAAGAATCTTGAAGATCATCAAGAAGGGTTTGAGCTTTGACCCAATCCGTAAAAGGTCCAGTTCCATTCTAAAAATGCATTTTTTTTAAATATTTTTAATATCCCTCAATTTTGCGCATTTTATAATCCATTAAGAAATTCGGATGCTAGCTAAATCCTTTCCGTCTTTGGAAAAAAAGCAATTATGGAAAAATCCAAAAATGGATGTTGTGCATGCGACCTCACTCACCTGGTTAATGGCTGCCACTCTCACAATATAAGGCGTTCCTGATTCAAGCCCATTGAAAGTATATTCACCTGGATCTCCATCCACAACCGTTATAGAAGCTTTTGAGCCTCGAAGGTTGGTTTTATATTTAATTTTATAACCCGTAATTGGACCATTTTTATCCGATTTTGGTGGTGGCTTCCATGAAACTCTCAGCGAACTACTATGAAGTGCTTCGGCTTTAACGTTTTCCGGTGGCTTTGAAGGAACATCCGTAAGTGTTCTAATAATTATAGATTCTGAAGATGGGCCTCCTCCATTTGCGGTAAAAGCTTCCACTCGAATTACATATTCTGTATCTTTATCGAGATCATGCAAAATGTATGAGGTTTTAGTCATCTAAAAAAATTCAAATTTAAAAAATAATAATATTTTTTATTTAAATTTAATACATGAGCTTGAGTTTCTTCTTCCACTGATTGTCGATCCTTTCGAACATAAAAAAGTTTGTAATGAATTGTTTCATCGACATTATTAATTGGGGCATCCCAAACAATTTCCACTGAACCAGCGGCAATTTTTGCGTTTAAATTTCTTATACGACTTGGAAGTGATTCTAAAAAACTTTTCTTTTGTTTCCAAAATGGTGGAAAACTTTGCTTACGTTCTTTAGCTGTGGTTGCTCTAAATTCAGGAGTGGATTTACCAGGACCAACTCTATTTTCAGCTGCAATTCGAATAACATAAACTGATCCAGGTTTTAATTCCCCAATGGTTGCTAAAGGTTTTGGAGTCGTAAGAGTTCGTTCACGAGTTGAATCTTCTTCTCGATAGAATACATGATAATTAATTATTTCACCAGATGGTTGCAAGGGAGGATCCCATTTGAGTGTAATAATTCTTGATGCAAGGTTTGTCGCTTTAAGGCCTAAAGGCTCAGATGGAACTTGAGGGATTCCAGTTGATGCAGCTGTTAAGGCCAAATGCGTAGCTGAAATTAAATTTTGTTATTAGTGTTAAATTTTCACATACAAATTGATACTAAAAGCCAATTCATTCAGTGTTAATTCAAAGGATAATTATTTAAAAGAAAGGATGAATTCACTTCAAGAAAAATGATAAAATCTCAACAACAACAAAAATTCAAAAAAGATCACTCAAAAAAGTGTTAGTTTCGTACATTATTTCACTCAAGACTAACCCTCAACCGTAGTAGTCGTTAAAGGAAGACTCGCGGGAGTCGTCCTAGTTGAATATTTTTGACTTGTATTTTTAGCAAGATATGGAAGTAAAAAATCTACAATATTTTTCCAAGAGTGCTTTTAACCTTAATATTTTAAAGTTGAAAAAAATATTGCTTACCAGCAGTATCAACAACCAGTTGAGCATTAACTTGAACACTGCCGGCTTCATTATCGATAATGCATTGATAAATGCCTTCTGAAAGGGGTTTAAAACAATATACTTTTGATTATTATATTTTTATATAATCGATTTTTTTTTAATTCGAGACAAATCGAAACCTGGCGGACATGAAAAAACTCATCTATGGTTAACCGAGGCTGAAAACTCGGATCCTAGGGTTAAAAATTACGTAGAACACGAATCTGAACTCAGATTTATAGAACATTTAGGTGGAAATTGAGTTACAGAATGTCTCACCACGAAAATCCAAAATTCTATTATTAATTTTTTGTGGGTTGCTCTAGGGGTTATTTATAGCGTAGATTAACGTTTTCGACAAGTTTCAGAATTTTACTCTTACTCATTCTTGAGTTCCAGGTCCTCAAAGTTTACAATTTGTAAGTTTTAATATATCCCAAAGGAGAACCTCCATTTTTTTCAAGGTCGCCAAAAATGTAATCCACTACGATTAATCCTAATAACATACTGAAAAAACGTATCGAATAAAAAAAAATTCCTACTGGGGGGAAAAAATACTTTTGACTACTTGAATACGGAAAAAAGCACACGATACAAAAGAAGGTTTATTGAAAACTTAATGAAAAACATTAGTTTTCAAGGAAATGTTTTGTAGAAAAATTAAAATAAGCATAAAAAAAATTATTGGTAAGAATAAAAACATTTTATGCCTTACTTAAGGCACCATACCAACCCAATACTCAATACACCCAAAATTAATAAAATTAAAAAAATCTAATATTTCAAAAACTCTATTTTTGGCTTTAACTCATCATTTCTAGACCTAATTTGGGTCGTAGAAACCGAATTTCACAACGGTTGACCCATAAAACCTACTAGAAAGTGAGTTATGAATTTTTGAAATATGCAAATTTTCACTATCCACAAAACTTTTTTTTAAACAGCTCTCATATAAAAGATAATATCAAATTCGAGTTCAACGACCCAAATTAGGTCTAGAAATGATGAGTTAAAGCCAAAAATAGAGTTTTTGAAATATTAGATTTTTTTAATTTTATTAATTTTGGGTGTATTGAGTATTGGGTTGGTATGGTGCCTTAAGTAAGGCATAAAATGTTTTTATTCTTACCAATAATTTTTTTTATGCTTATTTTAATTTTTCTACAAAACATTTCCTTGAAAACTAATGTTTTTCATTAAGTTTTCAATAAACCTTCTTTTGTATCGTGTGCTTTTTTCCGTATTCAAGTAGTCAAAAGTATTTTTTCCCCCCAGTAGGAATTTTTTTTTATTCGATACGTTTTTTCAGTATGTTATTAGGATTAATCGTAGTGGATTACATTTTTGGCGACCTTGAAAAAAATGGAGGTTCTCCTTTGGGATATATTAAAACTTACAAATTGTAAACTTTGAGGACCTGGAACTCAAGAATGAGTAAGAGTAAAATTCTGAAACTTGTCGAAAACGTTAATCTACGCTATAAATAACCCCTAGAGCAACCCACAAAAAATTAATAATAGAATTTTGGATTTTCGTGGTGAGACATTCTGTAACTCAATTTCCACCTAAATGTTCTATAAATCTGAGTTCAGATTCGTGTTCTACGTAATTTTTAACCCTAGGATCCGAGTTTTCAGCCTCGGTTAACCATAGATGAGTTTTTTCATGTCCGCCCCTGTCTCGAATCAAAAAAATATTCGATTATATTTAAAATATATTAAAATGAATAAATTATACTCACCATCATCTTTAACCAACCCAAGAATTCTTAGCTTTCCAGATTCAACAACAAAATATTCACTTGGAATAAGTTTTTCGCCATTTTTAAACCAAGTTATTGTAGGCTTTGGATTTGCTTCTTTTGTTTCACAATCAAATTCAACATCAGCTGTTTCTTGAATAATTTTATGAATAGGAGCTTTATTAATTTGTGGTGGAACCAAAATTGTAACAGTTGCAGAAATATCTTTGCTATCATTTCCATTTTCTGCTCGACAGGTATAAACTCCTGAATCAGCAACTTCTGCCTTCTCTATAATAAGAGAATAGCTTTCGACGCCAATTCTACGAACTCGTATTCCATCTTCGTTTAATGGTAAAGAATCTTTCAGCCATTTTATTCTCGGCCTTGGAGAACCAACGGCGAGGCATTCAAGAACAAACGTATTTCCCAAACGAATGTTTGTCTGAGTTCGTGGTTGAAGAATAAAAGTTACTGGGGTTGCATTGGCATCGATGGAAGTAATTTGAAGTGGAACTTCTTTACTATGCCTAATTTTTCCATTTTCTTTCACCACACATTTATATAATCCTACATGCTTTTGTTGCACCGATTTAATTTCAAGGCTTTGAGAATGTGGAACAAAAAAGTATCCATCTAAAAAAAATCTAAAATTATTGATTTGCGTTTTTTGTTTTATTTAAAAGGTTTTCAATTGTTCTTTTGTTTACTCATAAAAAAACTTTTTAGCGATAATATTGTTTTTTTTTTTTTGCTCCATTACGGCCAATAAAACCGCAATCATTTAAAGTCGTCTGTTGACTTTTAATTCTGCGTCTTGCAAGAAGTATCGCGTTCTTTGACATTGCCTCTCAGTGAAGCAAAAAAACCAACTGCACAAATAAAAGTACCCGTAAAAAAATGTTTCCGGTTGCGCTACATCTGCCATTGAAAAAAAGAATTTCGATGGATGCACATAGTTATTGCACATTTAATGGAGCAACTTAAAATTTGGGCGTAATCACACATTGACCATCGCCATTGTGTCTCGTTTCAAAATTTTTACATTCCTTTCTTTCGCGCAATTTTGCAGAAAAAAAATTTATTCTCTTTTTTGTTTGATGTTTTTCTTATCGGATGCAACAATCTCTTCTTTTTTTTCTTCAAAAAAATAACAAAAAGAAAGCTCATTCTTTTAGATTTGAGTGACATAGTGACTCAGTCGGGTGTCACAAGAAAAAGAGAACTTACCGCCTTCATAAATTCTTCGGTCATCTTTATACCATTCAACTTGCCCGGGAAAATATGAGTTCTAAAAACAGTTTCATAAAAAAAGAAGATATAAACTAACTAAAAGAATAAATACCAAAAGGCATTGAAATGCTGTAGGTTGATGAAGTCGAACTTCTCGAGGTTTAGGATTAATTTCAAATGTTTCAGTATCAAGCACTCGAAGATATGCTCGTTTTGAAAGATAACTCCATGTAAAACGTGGCTCACGTCGGGGTGAAACATGAACAGAGCACTGATATGAGCCTTCATCAGATGAAAGTACATTTTCAATTAACAAAGATCCATTTGAAACAATTAAACTAAAAAAAATGAATCATTGTTTTTATTATTTTTTTTGCAATTTTTTTCAAATTTATTTCCGCTTTATTTTTATTTTTGCAATTTTGTTTATTCTTTGGCTTTTTTTATGAAGGCACATTGCTGACTCCACTTTTTTGAAAAGATAAAACACATTCCAACCAAAAGGTTATCATATCGGGAACCTTTTACCTTTTCTATGAAGAAGAACCAAAACATGTGATTAACTACAATACATACACATGTTGTTTCTTTTATGAAAAAGGCATCGATCAAAAAAAATTAAGTCAAAACACGACGACCACCGGCAATGTTTCGACAAAACTCATCCATCGAAAGTCATCAAATGTTATCGTCTTCCTCCATTACAAGTAGACATACATACACATACATATACACACTTAAGTCCTTTTTGCGCGATATGTAACTTTTTTCTTTTTGCTTTCCAATGTTAAGAACAATTGCTCATTGCAAATATCGGCGGCCCAGCAGGAAGCCAAGGCAAAAAAAGTAACATTTTATATTTTTTCTAAATTCCTTCAATCTTATTCGTCTCTTTTTTTTTTTTGACTGACCTAATCCTTATTCTCATTCGAGCCTTAAAGCATTGTCTTTGTCTTTTTCGTGCCAGCAAATAAAATAAAATGTAATACTAAACAAACTTTTGCACTCTTTTTTACAATGGTTCTTCTTCCTTTTCATTTATGCCTACCATTCATTGACACTAGCAAACAAGCAAGTCCAGCAGCAATGGTCACTCATTTTTGAACAAAAGCAAAAAAAAAGCCGTCTTTTTTGTTGGAACGGCGCAGAATATTCTCTTAACAGCAAAAAAGAAAGAAATTAAACAAGGCGATGGCCACTACCACCGTCCGAATAAGAAATGAAATGGACACTAATTGCTCCCGTTAGGGCATTAAATCTCCTTTTAATTTCTTTTAAAATTCAAATATCTTTCTATCTTTTTTTCTTATAAATATAGCATTTGGCGCCATCGGCAATGATAAATGACTCCGAAAAAAAGAGAGAGGTAATTTAAAAGAATTGCGCAATGAGAAAATAAATAAATACCAATCGATCAGTCAAAAACAAAAAAGTCATCGCTAAAAATAAACAGATGGCTAAATTACAATAAAATTATATTTTTTGAGCGCCAAAAAAATATAAACTTTAGAAATAAAGAGTTATTAAAAAAAGAGAGAGAAAAGGTGTTTACAGTAGAAAGAAAAACTCTAACTTTTAAAGTTCAACAACATATGTACATACACATATCATGGCATGATCGATAAGAAGAATGGCTCCCGCAAATTATTAAAAAAAGCATGGCAAATAAATAATATTGTGTTTAAAAAAAGTCAAAAATACTGCGTTGTAAAAAAGTGTGTCATTTAAAAAAAAAAAGAGACATTTTTAGTTGATCCGGAAATTATGAAAAAAAAGCTCAATAAAATAGTGATACGAGAAATCAAAGAAATCTTTCATAACAAAAATATGGCAATGAAAATTGTTACGAATTTTTAAAGTATGAATATTTTTAATTCTTTGAAAAAACTTACATTCTCCCAATAGGGCGAATGGGCGAAACCGTAACGCCATCTTTTTTCCATTCAATTCGAACATCCGAACGTTGTTTATCAATAAAATCAAACGAACAATCAAAAATTGAAGATCCACCAGGAGTAATTATAGTATCCAAAGGTTCATGAGTAAATGCAAAATTAAGAAAACGGTCATCGCCTGCAATTATTTATAAACTTTTTTTTAAATGGGCTAATTTTCAATTTGAGGTTTTTTCTGAATTTCTCTTTTTTATTTTTCAGTGAAATTCATTTATGATGATGTCTCTGTTTTATTTCCAAGAATACTTTTTTTTTTTGAAAGTTTAAGAAGAAAGAAAGATAACGTTAAATTATGTTGTTTTCAATAAAATGCCTAATGGCTACTTGTTTTTAGATTCCATCCAATGCATCTTTTTTTCCATAAATTACTTCTCAAAAGTAAATTTACTTTTTTAAGCTGCTGTCGTCAAAAAATATGACCAGTTTTCATAAGAAAATTACTGTTTTCTTCTGGTTTTATTTTTTTTTAAAGCTGTTAGGGGAAAAATGGGAGAAGTCAGAGGGCAGATGGCATGCGTTTTTGTTCCATCTAAAGTATAAGAAGTGAGGGGTATATTATTGAAATGCATTATGGATGGATGAGAAATGAATAGCCCTGAGAGGAGGTTTGGCAGTAGTTAAGTGACTCACTCCCTCACTCAATTCTTTATACTTTAACAAAAGAAAAAAAAGTAAATCATCCTTGAAAATACATTTTTCAAACAATAAAAATAGTCAAAAATAATTATTTCATTTTAGTTTTTATGTATGTTTAAAAAACGGAAACAATGGCAATGTTTTGCTTGGTTAGAAAGGGACTAAGATTGACCTCAGATGAAGAAGAGGGGATTTTGTATAAAAATACTCACCCAACTTTACTGCTCGTCGGCGATGTTCATGCTGTTTCAGCACCACCTCTAACCTTTCGGCGTCTAATCGTTGACACATAAATAAATGACTTAAACAACATATTAATAAAAAAATAAATACTAAAAAGTGGGAAATACGAAAAGCTTTAAAAAAAGGTATGAAGAAAAACTAACGTTTACAAGTCATGGTAGCGCTTTAAAAAGTTTCGATTGAACCTGATCACATTGTAATTTTATGAGAGCAAAAAAAAAGGATGAATAAAAAAATATCTGGAAAAAAGAATCAATGACAGTATGATAATGTGAAAGAACTAAGCATTTCAATAACGAAGACAAGCTTAATTTGAGGATAAAAAAATGAAATGCAAGTCTTCCTCGAAATAACGGATTATCCGCGCACAGAATTATACAGACTTTCCCTCCTTCTATTATATGTCTGCCTTGGTTGATCAAGTCAACTGCTGCAAAAAGAAAAAATAGCCAACGACGAAAACCACCAAGTAGAAGAATACTTTAGGGAGGACGTTCGCTGGTCAATTGTGAAATATTTGATGTCTGTCCGCAATGACCGGCACAAAAAAAGGGCATTAAAACGGAAAACCCTCTTGCAACCATTTGCCATTGCCTAAAATAGAGAATGCATAAACTCCTCTCTTTATTTTTGCGCAGGCAAAAAAAATGTATTTGCTGCGGCAGTAGCATCAAAAAGAAAAAAAGACGAAGAAAGATGTTCGTGAGTGCCCAGCATTTTGCAGCTGCAATAAAAAGAAAAAAGAAAGCAGGGGTTGACGACAAACTAAAATAAGCGAACCAGCGTCTTTCTTACTTGCTTCAGTAAAAACACACATTTGGAACGACATCAATAGATGCTTTATTGAAGATGGTGGCTGGAAGGAGCGACTGCTGAATGCAAAACCAGGGAGGAGCGTGTTACTAAAAGAAACAAGGTACATTTAGCAAAATATATTACAGTATTTTCGAATAATAGAAAAACAATCTTTAATGTTACCAAAAAAGTGGTTAATTAAAATACATACAGTAATGCATGAGATCGAGAATTGTAAAAAACAAGTTTTAAATTTACCGCATTTTTGATTATTCATCCCTGAATTTATGGCGTCTTAACACGCTAAATAAATGCTTGGCGGGGTTTCAAGTTCAGACAAATTATTTTAAATGAAAAAATCTTTGTTTCTTCATCATCACGTTTAATATTTTTATATTCATATAAAGTTTTTCAAACAACTTTTACTTTAATTATTTTCATACCATTTCTTCGCTCTTTAATAAATAAATATACTGTTTTTTTTTTGTCGTGAAGTTTTCATATTCCTTACATTTTATTATTTTAACATCGTTTTATATTCTGATTTTTAGTTTCAATAATGTCTAAGAATAACATATCAAGAACGCGAAGAATTTTGGATGTTTTGGATCAGATTGCTGGTGGTTTAACAAGCTCAACTGAAGCGAATACTTCTTCTATTGATATGTCAACAACTCAAAAATGGTTGCATGATATAAGCGTTGGAAAATCTCCTGGTCCTCCACGTACTTCAATTCGTACGCCATCAAGATTATATTCAATTGCTTCAAATGTTCGTGATAAACCTTATTGGAAAAGACCAGCTGAAGCTAAACCGAAACAATGCAGTATTGAAGCTGATACAGAACCTACTGACACTGAAGTTACGTCATCTAAAGTTAATCACGCTGATCTCCCTAAAGTACATCAACCGGTACTCAAATCTGTAACTGGAAAGAACATCGCATTTAAAAGCAATACATTTAATGCTAACTTGGTGGATTTGGAAGATGATGTGGCGACAGCACAAACAGAAGTTAGTTCTTTTTTTGCGAAATATTTTAACTTTTAAACTCAATTTTTCAGAAAACTCTTGAAAATATCAAACTTCCATCGTCATTAGGCAAAAATATTGAAAGTGGCTTTTTGACTAAAAATAAAACTTTTATTTTCTCGAAACCTGTTATTCGTGGTCCTCAAACTGTACTTGAAAAATCATTTGAAAAAGAAGAATCGTCGTCAGATGATAGTTCAGAAGATGAAGTTGATAAAGAAGTTGTAATAGCTCCAAAGCCCTTGCATTCTGAAACATCGTCATCTGATAATTCTCCAGACAGTACTGTTTTTTTTTTACATTTCTTTCATTTTGTTATGATTAACTTTTTTTTAGGTTCAAAACGACAACAAACGCCACAGTCTACTGTTAATATCGATGGTGCTCCACCTACTTCTACAACTAATCTTGAAGCTTGGGAATGTCCAACTTGTATGGTTTCGAATGATGCTTCTGCTGAAAATTGTGTCTGTTGTGCCACTCCTTCTCCTAAAAGTGGCGTTGTTGCAACAAATGATAAATCTGCTGCAACTGCTTTTAAACCTACTGTATTTTCCAAACCTGCTAATTCAGGATGTAAGTTTTTGTTTACTTTAATAAATAAATATGCTATTCTGTTAAACTTTTAGTTACTTTTGGTCTTACAACTAAACCATCTGAACCGGTTAACTCAACTACAAATACAGTGACTAATGGATTGTCGTTTGGTAACACCACTGCTACTAACTCTTGTCAACCTGCTGCGCCATTTCCTTCTGTGTTCGGTGCAAGTAAACCTGGTGAACGTAAGTACTTTATAACGTTTAAAATAATATATTACTTCATACCTTTTTAGCTGTTTCAAACCAATTGTCTCAATCAGCTGCTCCACCAACTTCCAACAACATGTTCGGTCAAACTAACGGTGCACCATTCTCTCTATTCGGTCAAAGCAAACCTCTTGAATGTAAGTATTTTATAATGTTTAAAATAATGTGTTACTTTATACATTTTTAGCTGTTTCAAACCCATTGTCTCAACCGACAGCTCCGGCACCTACCAACAACATGTTCGGTCAAACCAACGGTGCACCATTCTCTCAATTCGGTCAAAGCAAACCTGTTGAACGTAAGTATTTTATAACGATTTAAATAATATATTACTTCATACTTTTTTAGCTGTTTCAAACCAATTGTCTCAACCAACAGCTCCAGCACCTACCAACAACATGTTCGGTCAAATCAATGGTGCACCATTCTCTCTATTCGGTCAAAGCAAACCTGTTGAACGTAAGTATTTTATAACGTTTAAAGGCACTTCTTCGGTATAAGCACTCCCGGGTTCTGGTTCTTTAAGAATCCTTTTGGGTTCTGGTTCTTTAAGATTATTTATAGGATCTGGATCTTTAAGAATCTTTTTAGGATCTGGATCTTTTAAATTATTTATAGGTTCTGGATCTTTAATAACCTTTATGGGTTCTGGATCTTTAAGATCCTTTATAGGTTCTGGATCTCTAAGAATACTTTTTGGGTTCTGGATCTTTAATATTATTTATAGGATCTGGATCTTTAAGAATCTTTTTAGGATCTGGATCTTTAACATTCTTTTTGGGTCCTGGATCTCTAATAACCTTATAGTGTTCTGGATCATTAAGATCCTTTATAGGTTCTTGGATCCTTTATAGGTTCTGGATCTCTAAGAATACTTTTTGGGTTCTGGATCTTTAATATTATTTATAGGATCTGGATCTTTAAGAATCTTTTTAGGATCTGGATCTTTAACATTCTTTTTGGGTTCTGGATCTCTAATAACCTTATAGGGTTCTGGATCATTAAGATCCTTTATAGGTTCTTGGATCCTTTATATGTTCTGGATCTCTAAGAATTCTTTTTGGGTTCTGGATCTTTTAGAATATCTTAAAGATCCAGATCCTAAAAAGATTCTTTAAAATCCAGATCCCAAAAAGGATTCTAAAGATCCAGATCCATAGGATTCTTAAAGATCCAGATCCTTTAAAGACTCTTAAAGATCCAGAACCCATTCTTAAAGATCCAGATCCTATAAAAGACTCTTAAAGATCCAGATCCTATAAATAATGTTAAAGATCCATATCCCAAAAATAATGTTAAAGATCCAGATCCCAAAAATGATCCTAAAGATCCACATCACATAGGATTCTTAAAGATCCAGAACCCGGGAGTGCTTATACCGAAGAAGTACCCGTTTAAAATAATATATTACTTCATACATTTTTAGCTGTTTCAAACCAATTGTCTCAACCAACAGCTCCTACAACTACCAACAACATGTTCGGTCAAAACAGTGCTGCAGCAACACCATTCAGCTTTAATACAACAGCGACAAGTAATGGATTTAACTTTGGAAATACTCCTGCAGCTCCAAATTTTCAATTTGGTGCTAATGATACTCCAAGTACTTTATTTAATGCTCCTGGTCCACCTCCATCATTTGGCAATTATGCAGCGTATGTTTTATATTTTGTTTTTCATATTTTATTCTGTTAAATTATAGGCCATCAAATACATTCATGCCGGTTACTGGAGGTAACAGTTCTTCATCGACTTCTCGGAAATTGCTTCTTGCTAAAAGAAAGAAGAGGGGCTAATTACTGTGTTTTTGATATTTGTTTTTCATTGTTCAGATTTGTTTTTCTATATGAATATTTATGAAGATATTTTTGTCATACACTAGGTTTCTTTGTTTGTTTTTATTGAATTTTTGATTTTTGCAGAAATGTCGTTTATTTATAAAATTAAAAGAAAGCCTAAATTTTTGTAACACTTGTTTTATTTTATACAAATAATGCTCGATTTCTTTTTCATTGTCTAAATTAGGATTTTGATTGTTTTCATTCCATTAGTCTGAAGACATGAGTTAATCACATTTGAAAAGCTGCTGGTCGTATGTTTATACATACACGCGAGTTTTCCTTCCTTTTTTTCTAAGTACGACTTTCCGGAATCAAATATATTTTTTTTTTGCGGCATACCACCACCTATAACAAGCATCTTATTTGTTCTACTGTATATCATTTAAAGGAGTTTTGAGTAACAACTAACTTTTGGTCTGTTATTTGGCCTGAAGCCAGAAGCTGTCATCTTCATTTTGGGTTATCTCTCAGTTTTTATGTTTTTTTTAATTCTCGGCTGTCGTGTTCCTTATAGTCGGAATACAATTCAATTGAATTTGTTTGTGAATTGAAAGCAAATATTATATTGTTTTCAACCATTTTGTTAGACTTTACATTTGAGGTTGAAAGAACTTACATATTGTAGAACCGAGTCTCTTAACCTCTGAAATAAAAAAAAGACTTCCATTTTTGTGTAAACATTCCCATTTTTATCTTTTCTTAAAAAAAGCGTTTACTTTTATTTTTTTTTATTTAAAGTAAGTTGTTTTAAAGTTTAAGTTTTTTTTGTATTTAAAAATATTGTTTGAAAAACAGAAACTTCAAACAGTATTTATCTTTATACTTCCCAATTATTAACAAGCCGAGCATTTGAATTTGTGGAGAAAAAAAGGCGGCGGCGACGACGGCATCATCATAAAATAATCAAAATGAAGGTTACTAATCGACGGCGTAAGCTTTTTTATTTTATTTAAACAATGAATAGAAAATCTTAATTATGTTTTATGAAATAGAGTCAGTACTTAAGACTATGGGTAAAAGTGTTAATAATTAATTGATATCTAAAAATCCAACGTTTATTTTATTTTTCGAATAAGTCAAACGTTGTCAGTCATAAGTAGTTGAATAGTGAGTATACTGTAGCAACATATTTTGCTAAATTAATTTAAAAATATTATATAACGAAATTATAAAATCAACACTATAGTTGGACCACACCCATTTTTTAAAATTTTTTTCGTTGAATTTTTTTTTGAAATGTTTTCTAAAACTTTGAATATTTTACGTTTATCAAACTTTGTTTGCAACAAGGTTGTTATCGACCATATTTATTGAAAGTTTTAAAATAGTAATCCCATGATAAAAATGGTTTTTATAGAAAAAATCCAAAAATAATAATAAAGGTTTTAAACTATAAAGTACTATTGACTTTATGTGATTAAAGGTTTAAAGGTTTCAGTTATTAAAATACCAAACAAATAATTCAATAGCGCCTTTGAGTCTATGAATAATGCAAAACATTTTTATTTTTTAACATTATTTTCACGAAAAAATAAAACACATGAGATGAAAGAAGAACCCAACCCCTTTTTTGTGTTATTTTCTAACTAATTAACACTTGTGATGATCGAGTTTTTAAATGACGATACAAATCAAATCAGTCGTTTTTTTTTCATCGACTTCTAACAAGACGACGCACGTGAAATAATATTTATTTTTGATAAGTGACTAATTTTCTTTACAAAGTAGAATATTGCTTCTCTTTGCTAAACACCTTGAAGAGCTAAAAAAACTATTTTTTAATTCAAAAACTTTTGTCGCTGTCTGTTTTTTTTTTTCGTTGATGTATCTTCTTCAATTGTGTCCATGAACATACATATTTCCAAAAAATAAAATCAAAGACGACAAAAAAAGAACAGCGACTGAACGGTTTTCTTTTTTGATCATTCAATCATCCATCGTCTTTTTTTCTACGTTCGCATTCTTTAAAAAAGTAAAAAACAAACATTTGTCCTAAAAGTTTTTCTTTGCTTTACTTTTTTTTTGAGACCAAAGGCGATGCGCAAAAAAAAAAAAAAATAAATAAACGAAGCTGGCTGGCCAATGGTCAAAAATAATCCGTGTCAAAAAATTAAACCCGTTTGTTTTATTGAGAGGAGTGTAATATAATAGCTGGCCTGCTTCTGGTGGCGGTGGCTTAAATGGTTCAATCAAGTCTGCCATTTTAGCCTATTCGCCTCAGGGGCTAATCCATTTTCTTTGGGACATCACATTACCTTTTTTTTCATTCGTTCGTTATTCTTCAAATAAATATTCATTTGTTAAATTTTTTTTTGGGTTCTCATTTTTAATCTTTACTTCCAATCACCATCAAAAACATTTGCCTTTTTTGAAATATAAAAAAACAATATTCAAGTTTAACATAAAAAAAATAGAAGAAATAATCTTTCAAACTTGTTCCTGAAAGAATTATTTTATTTGACCCTTTTTTAAGTTTTTATTTTTTTATTTTGCAGCCGACGATCGTGATCGTCGCCCTTCACGGTTAATAGCAGCCGCAGAACCTTTACTTGTAATTGATTCACCCCCATCTCGATCACGATCACGTGCAGGATCTCATCCAGCTCTAGGTGGAACACCCCTTGATACAATGACCGTGGTTGCTCCATCTCAAGGTTTGGGAAATGAAAAAGCTCAACCCCATTCATGGTCCCATAATGATGGTGGCCCAAATGACCCTCCTGAAACCCAAGGATTGATAAGTTCTTTACGAAGTTATCCAAAAGGTGTATTTTTTATGCTTGGAAATGAATTTTGTGAACGATTCAGTTTTTATGGAATGCGTGCTATTCTCATGATGTATTTCATTTATCAACATAATTTTGATACAAGGTTAGTTTAATTAATATTAAGCAAGATTTTTTTGGGATATGATTTTTCAAACTTTTTTCACATAGTTTACTTTTTGATATTATGCAGTCAAAATTTCTTAAAATCCTTTCCTATTTATTTTTAGCACAGCAACATTCCTTTATCATGGATTTATATCTATGGCATATTTATCACCATTAGTTGGATCCATCGCTGCTGATAATTATTTTGGACGTTTTCGAGTCATTCTCTGGGTAACTTAACTTTCCTTGCTTCATTATTTTCTTAATTTCATCATTTAGGTTTCATTGATGTATGTTTTGGGACATGCATTGCTTTCAGTTGGAGCACTTCCATATCTCACCCATTCAATTCAAACAACCCTCGACTTTAGTGGTTTAATAATCATTGCATTGGCAACTGGTGGAATAAAACCTTGTGTTTCGGCATTTGCTGCTGATCAATTTAATGAACATCAACACCAACAACGAGCCCAATTTTTTTCATTCTTTTATTTTTCCATCAATGCTGGTTCCCTTCTTGCTATTATGCTTACTCCACTTCTTCGCGGCCGTGTTTCATGCTTTGGTTCACCATATTGTTTCCCACTCGCATTTGGAGTTCCAGGAGTTTTGATGCTTGTTGCCTTTGTTATTTTTCTTTCTGGATGGCGATTTTATAAAATTACACCAGCTGGAAAAGGAAATGTCGTATGGAAAGTTTTAAAATGTATTGGTTGTGCTCTTAATGGAAAGCTTAGGGCTGTATTAAAACGTCAAGATAAAGCTGCGAATTGGGTAGATTATGCTTCCCCAAAATATTCTGATCCTCTCATTGCTGGAGTTAAAAGTTTGCTTGCTGTTTCACTCCTTTTCGTTCCAGTGGTTTTCTTTTGGGCTCTCTTCGATCAACAAGGCAGCACTTGGGTTCTTCAAGCAAGTCAAATGGATGGCCGAGTTGGCCCATTTACAATTCTTCCAGATCAAATGAATACATTTAATCCTTTAATTATTCTAATTATGGTTCCTATTTGTGAAGCATTCATTTATCCATTTCTTCGAAAATTTGTTGAAATTACCCCACTTCGAAAAATGGGTGCTGGTGGAATTTTGGCAGCTTTAGCTTTCATAATGGCTGGATTTCTTCAACTTAAAATCAACCGAACCCTTGATCCTTTACCCGCAGATGGAAATGTTTTTATACAAAAATTTGGTGCTGATTCTATTACATTAAATGAAACAATTTTGAATTTGGATAAAAATGAAATTTCTGCTGGGTTTTATTCCGCTAATATTAATGGCTATTCAACCACCTTCAATCTACAAAATGAAAATAATGCTTACATTTTGGGAATTTTTGAAAAAGAAAAAGAGTGAGTAACTTTTGAAACCTATGAGTTTACAAAAAATTCAAAGTTTAAATTCCCAAAAAATATTTTGCCTCGAATTTTACACAAACAAAAAAGATCGCCCAATTTAACAAGTTTTAAAATGATGATGCAAAAAATATCCTTTGATTCCTTCTTTCTTTTTCATTGGAATTAAAAATTCTTTTGCTCAAAATTACAACAATGAAGAAATCATCATCGAAAACCTTAACGCAAATTAGGCTCGCTCGCACACATGCACGCACAAGTTATTTTCAAATTAAATTGATTAAATTGAATCATTTATTTTTGAGAGAACTGAAAGTAAAAAATACCGAAAATACTTTTATGTTCATTGAATGGTCTTTGAATTTTATCAATCAATTTTGTTTAAAAAAATATTTATCTCTTTTCTTATTATTATAAAAAAATGACGTTTTCATGTGACAATTTGTATTTTGAACCATTTTTTTTATTAGGGATTAAAATCAGCATTTTTAATTCTACGAGAAAAAAACTTATAACATACTAAAAAAAGATTGTGTTTCGAACTTCAAAAAATAGAATTAATTTATAAAAATGGATTTTGTTTTTTTTTAATTGAGAAAAATTAACAAACACTTCTACTATCATTTTCAAAAATGAATACTTTTTAGAGTTTCAACGGTATTATTCCCCTATAAACTTGATAAAGCATCAAATGGTCAAACAAATTTGATTATTTTAATCGAAGATGATTCTCCATTAAAAGGAAATTCAATCATTGTTGTTGATAATAAAGGTTCAATGATGGTTTCTAAACAAATTGAACAGGGAACAATAATCAACATCCAACCAGCGATTATAAGCACACAAGATTATGTAATTCATTATGGCAAAAAATGTTTCACATTTAATATTTCTCTTTGTGAACATCGATTGTAAGTTGTTATTATCATTCAAAAAACTAATATAAGAAAAATGGAATTTGTAGGCCAATCTTTGCTGAAACCGGCGCAATTCATGTTTTATATTTTAATAATGAAAAAGCGGAAATGCGACAAATTATTCAAGCTAATAGTGTAAGCGTCTTATGGCAACTTCCACAATTTTTTGTTATCACTGTGGGCGAAGTCTTATTTAGTGTCACAGGATTGGAATTTTCGTATTCTCAAGCTGCACCAAATATGAAAAGTGTTTTACAGGTAAAAATAAATTACTCGTACTTTTATAACGCACGTGAATAACAATAAAAAAAACTATTTATAGGCTATGTGGTTATTGACTACTTTTGCTGGAAATGTCATAGATATGGGAATTTCGGGTTCAAAAATAATTCATGAACCCGCATTTGAATTTTTCTTTTATGCATTTTTAATGTTTATTGTTATTGGCATTTTTATTCTTATTGCTGTTAATTACAAATATGTTGATGAAGAGGCTTTAGAAACCGATTCACAAGCTGAAGCCGAAGCTGAAACAACGATTCCAACAATTGAAAAGAAATCTAATGAGCTGCCTTGATTAATGACTGACGCTCCTTTTATTTTATAATTTTTGACTTTCTTTAAAAACAAAACAAAATTCATTTTGATCTCATCGCCAATTTTTATATATACTATTTTTATGCCAAATATTTAAAGGACGACTATACTTTCTGTATTTTTCAAATTGTTTCAAACAACGCGCGCGTCTGTCCCCAAGTGGTAAAGCGTTTTGAACATCGAAAAACCGTAATGCTACAGTAATATCTCACTTCCAAATTACTGTAGCATTACGGTTTTTCGATGTTCAAAACGCTTTACCACTTGGGGACAGACGCGCGCGTTGTTTGAAACAATTTGAAAAATACAGAAAGTATAGTCGTCCTTTAATCTTGCTTTTTTAATCAAAATTTTCATTAACTTTTTAGAGTTACTTTTGAATGAAAAAGGTTGACTCCAAATTTCGATAATATTTCCATTCAATAAGGTTACTTTTAGTAGCAATTACATACACTTTAATCCAAAGTTTTCTTTTATTGGTGCAACTATTTTTCTATATAATTCTTTTTAATAATAACTTTTTTTGAATATAAATAAAATATATTAAATTTAAAGATGTTGTCCATCAGTTTCCAACCGGCGATGTCCATCTTCTTCCCCTTCCTCATTGTTACTACCCTCATCCAAATATTCTACAACAATTTGAGGTATTGTTGGAGCGGGTGAATAAAGTTCATTCGATGTTGGTCCCACGCGTTTACCCTAAAACTAATTTCTTAAAGGAATTCTTAGTAGAAATAAAAAAATTATATACATTTGGAACATTTTCCTTTGATTTATTCTTAGTGTTTTTATTTTTTGAAGCATTGTTTCCCAGTTCTGGATGTTCAAATCTTGAGCTCGTGGGATTATGGAAATAACTAATCCTTCGACTCATTTGATTTGGAATTACACTCGTTCGACGCTCATATGCTGCTGCAAGCTCTTCTAATGAAACTAAAAATCTCAGAAATATTGGTTGCTAAAATAATCTTTGATATGCTTACATTCAGCGTTAGCTGAAAAGGTTCTCGCTCGTGATCTTCCATCTTCGCTTACAAGTTCATCCCATCCATGACCATAAGCCTAAAAAGAGCTTTAGATCTAAATATGGGAATTCGAAATGCTGGGAACTAACGTGGATGGGATATGCAGCTTCACCATGCTTGAAAATATCTAAGCCCTTAATTTCAACTTCTGGAACAACTCTAAATTTTTTAATTTTCTTTAAAAATAAAAACACTGGAATCATAAATAAAGACGACCAGATAATTATTGCCAATGCACAAATAAGATTCCATCCAAGTTGAGCGAAAGCTTGACCAACTTTAGAATTATCGCCGTCGATGGCATCAACTATGGAATAAGCAACACCATCATGTCCAATAATACATACGGCAATAAGACCCCAACATCCTCCTCCTGCATGAACGGCAAATGCGTCCAAAGGATCATCAATTTTTATACCAATCATCATTTTGCTTAATCCAAGATATACGAGTCCAGCGCCTGTTCCAGTAAATACGCTTGCCTAAACAACATACATAGTTTCGATATTTATAAAAAACATCAATAATACTAACCCAGGGTTCCATACGGTTACATCCAGCACATGATGCCACCATTCCAGCTAAGCAAGCATTTATGGTTAATAATAGCGTCCATTTACCTTTAAAAAAGAATATTGAAAAGCTGTTTTGAAAGGATGCTTTTCAAATGAATAAGATTTATTCTGTTTCTTAGTATAAATAATCAAACGTTAAAAATAGTAATGTTATATGTACCTTTAGTGAGATAATGAATAACTAGATAAATAAGAGCTGCAAAAGCTCCACACATAATTCTGAAAAAGTGAAGAAATTTATTTACTCCGTTTATGTCTCTGACGAGCTTACGTATTTATCATTGCCAAAGCAACGATGTCACCTTCACCAGGCTTAACAATGTCCTAAAAAACCCTTTTGATGGTCTATAAAAACCTTTAAAACCATTTACCGCCATTGAACCTCCTAAAAACAAAATTTTCGTTACTATTGGAAAAATGATTTTAAAAAAATTACCGTTGAAAGCCAAAAATCCAAACATTAAAATAAATCCACCCAAAGCAGCAAACTAGAATATTTAAATTAAATGAAAAAAATTAATTTATTCATGTTAAAAAAGATTTTATCTTCCACTTTAAATATTCTTTGCAAAAGCGCAGTTTATTTAGAAAGTGCGTTAGCTTGTTCTAAACTAAAAATAAAGTTCATAGTGTGTTTTTTAGCTTTGCAAAAAAAATAACTGATAATTATTTCCATTTTTAGTTTTTTTCCTTGTATCAACAAAGTCGAACGGTCCAAGAATACATCTGATAGAAAGTGTAAGCGCTTATCTTTAAAAAAGCTATGATCTTTCGTACTTTTGTTGTTCCGCTTGTTTTTTATAAGTTTTTTTTTAAAATGTGTAATTTTTTTAAATTCGCACCGGAACAGAATGTCCTTGGATTTCAGCACTTTTATCTTCATTTCGATTAGGAAATCTTCCAATTCTTGGTCCCATCATGTATGCAGCAACAAATGAAACCGAGCCACCACCTATAATAAATAAAATAAATAAAAAAGCCATTGTTAGTGTCCACTTACATAAATGAACAACACCACTTCCAGCAAAATCAATATAAGTTGTATTAATATTTCCTGAATTAATTCCAATATACATCCATCCATTAGGACTCCAACCCCTTAATATTAAAACAACTTAAAATATTGCAAATTGCAAAAAAAAATTGAGAAACATCACTACTTACCAATGTGTAAGAATGGGATATACAAAACCTTTAAAATAAAATAAAAATTAAATAAACCCTAAAGAAATAAAAAAAGAAGAATGAATTACTTGATATAACGGTGCAATATGTAATGTAAGTGGCAAATTCACCTTTAAAAAACGCAATTAATGAATGTAAAGTTTTGTTTATCAAAAATCCTTACACCTTTCGGCTACAGCACCCGATACAATGGTTGCTGAAGTGGCAGCAAACACATATTGAAAAAAGAATTTTGGATAATCTTTAAAGCCACTTAAAAAGAAATTCGATGTGCCTATAAAGAGGCCCCATGTGGAGTTTGAAGCATTTCCAAAAGCAAAAGCCCAACCAACGCTCCTAAATTTTTTATTGGAATCATGAAACTTAACTAATATTTATGATATTTTTTTACCAATAACACACAATAGCTATGCAGGAATCCAATAAATTTTTAATTAAAATATTTGTCGTGTTTTTACTTCGAACCGCTCCAGCTTCAAGAAAAGCAAAACCACATTGCATAACTGAAAACATTTTGGTTATGAAATTTTTTGAAGAAAAAAAAGAATTTTTATAATTGATATTTGGTGTCCAAAATTAAACTTTAAAAATAGTAAAACAATAACATAACTAACAATCACCGTAAAAAGTATTTAGAAGGAAAGCTTTAATTCAGCGAAAGAAGTTTAACTAATTTGTTAAAACAATAAAATTTCCTTACGAAAAATAATGATGGCCATGGAACACATAAAAAAAGCATTGTTATTTTCGGCGAAATCTGATTCAACTTGGTTTATCTTTGCTTCAAGAGCTTGAATCTGCTTCGTAAGATTTTCAAAGTCCGCCATTGATTGATTGAACTTCTTTCCTCAGAAACAAGGAAATCAATGTGTCGCGACTGATAAAAAAAACTTCTAATTAAATTTTGCCTCCAATAACAAAGGTTGAAATATAACATTTTATTTTTTTATTCTTACAAACATAAAGAAAAATGCAATCACAATCACTTGTTTTTTCACTCCGCCTATTAATTGATCTTTAGAACTTTTATTATTTTTGCTAATCAAAATCAACTGCTTTCGGACGAGTGCTTGATACATTCGGTAGTTGTAAATCGAGAAGGTTTGAGACAGCATTGGCGGCAACTTTGTTAGCAATCTTTGAATGTTCCGGAGTTGGTGGGTATTGACGTTGCTGCTTTGATGTTCTCACGAAAGAGCGGAGATCAGATGATCCAGCAAAAGATGATGTAGTCGAACGAATGCTACCATTTAGACTTCGAGGAGAAGGAGTTGCGACTCTTGAATTATTTGAACTACCCATTTTGATTCCAAGTTTGTGATGTAAAAGATTCTTAGCTGCAGGAGAAAGTCCCATAGCAAGTTGTGCACTTTTCGATGATCCAAATCGAGGAGTTTTCCTAAAAAAGGCAAATAAAAAAGCCATAAAAAGTAATAGTCAAAAATGTGATAAGAACTTTTAACTTACGCGTGAGCCTGAGCAGCGGCTTTGAGAGCAGTTTTTCTTTTGTCAGTAAAACGTTTTCCAATTGTATCATTCATATAATTTGCAAGTTTATCACGAATTGGAACTTCAGGAATTTTGAATACAGGAGCATCAGCAGAAATTGGGTCGTCATCGCCATCAAGTCGAAATGGAGTTCCATCAATTTCGCCCCATGTCATTAAAGGAGTATCATCAACACCTGAAAAATGAGTTTTAATATAAAAAAAGCATTTAAATAACACAAACCTGGTTCAATTGAAGGGGTAGCAATACATCCCAGAGTGTCAGCATTTACAAAACCAAGGTCCTTGCCAGTAACATCGACTCTATGAATGTTATTGGCTGCTTGGTGTAATGCTGCCCTCGCCATCGTAGATGGTTTAGCATGCTGAGCATCCTCTTTCCTTATTCTCGTTGCTTCTTTATTAATCAAAATTTCGTTCATTTGCATTCGTTCAACCAATTCTGCATTTGTCAAAGGTGCTTCATCAACAGGATTAAAGATTAAATCATTACGCGCTTTATAACTCCATCCATCGAGCGTTTTAGATTTATCTGAAAAATATCATGAATGCTTATTGTATAACAAAATTATTGAGAGAGAAAAAGCATACCATCGCTATTTTTAATAGCCAACATTTGTTCATCAGCAGCAGCTGTAAGTGGCTTTATTTGATTATTGTAATCTTCGTTATGTTTTCTTTCAGCATTATACATCCATGCATTTTTCTTCCGTTCTCTTTCATTCATCAAAGCAGCCAATTCTTCAAACGATGCATTGTCTTCGCTAGTATAATTATCCAAATATGATTGCAAAGTAAATTTATCCATTGCTTTAGCTCTTTTCTTTTTCGGAGCACCCTAAAAAAATAAATATAGCAACAAAAAAATGTAGTCAAAACTTACAATTCTATCGTTATCCCCTTCTGGATTACAATAATTGTAGCCAGAATTTGTAATCGGTGTTGAAAATTCAGAATAAGAAGTTGATGGAGTACCAAAATCACTCAAAGATGGCGTAGCATTAGGTGCATTCTTTATTCCATATTTAAGTTGTAATTCACGAATCTTTGCTTCATCACCAGCAACCAAAGCATCGAGATATTCTTTTTGAACCTTAAATCAATCATTTTATTATCTTTATAGGTATAAGCATAAAAAATTTCACCAACTTTAAGCTTCTTAACATCTGGAAAATAATCTCTTTGAATAATGGATGAAATATTTTCAATGAATGTTTCTTCAGGTACAACTTTACGAGTTTCTTTTTTGGTTGTCAAACTTTTTGGACCAACTTTGACGATTTGATTTCGATTTGCAGATTGTGGAACTTTAGGAATAGCAAATTGTAAATCCGCTTCCTTAAATCTATCTGTAGCCATCTTTAATTTAAAAAAAAGTAAATCAATACAAATAACTTATAAAAATTTATTTTGTTGGTTTGATTTTTTTTTGTTGCAAAAAAAATTTCTTTAGTCGAGATATGATTTGAATCTCGAAGCGAAAAAAGACTCGTGCTCGAACTTCAAAAAAGGAAGAAGAAAACTTGGAGAAAATTTTTAAAAAGGTTTTTATAAATCCAGAGATTCCTCTAAAAATAAAATGGCAGATAATATTATTGCTGATCAATTATTGAATGCTGCAAAGGTTGTTGAAAAGCAAGTTGATGCGGAAATTCAACGACTTGATAATCTTGATGACGATGGCTTGGAAGAAATTCGGCGTAAAAGAATTGAAGAAATGAAAGCTGTTGCAAGAAAAAAGCAGGTAAATTTTGTTGAATATTTTATCATGTTTTTTTTGTTAAATTTCTAAATATTTTTAGGATCAAGAAGCTGCTGGCCATGGAAAAGTCACAGAACTCGCCGATGAAAGAGATTTCTTTGAAGCTGGTAAAAGATCGGATAAACTTGTATGCCACTTTTATGATACATCAAATCGTCGTTGTGAGCTTGTTGAATGGTGTCTAGAAAAATTATCAATGGCACATTATGGTACAAAATTTGTAAAATTGAATACGGAAAGAGTACAATTATTTTCTGAATATTGTTCATTTAATATTAATATTTTTTAGGTACCATTCTTGATTAAACGACTCAACATTCGAACCATTCCAAATATTTGCGTGGTCCTTGATAACAAAATTACCAATTATCTCCGAATTCCTGATGATGGAACGAACCAACATGAACTTCTCGCAAACATTGAAAAATGGATGCTTAACGAAAATGCTATTGAAAAACTTTCTTTAACTCGTAGCAAAAAATGATTTTATTTTTGCTTTGAAATCGTGTTATTTTACTTATTATTATAAGATCTCGACCAGTGTTTAATGTTTTATTTATTAATTTATACTTTGCTATGCTTTTTTTTTATAAATAATTACACAATTCAACTTAAAAAATAGTACAAACTTTGGTTTGAGTTTTTGGCATGAAGGGATTTCGAATAATTCTGGGTCTTCCTTTACGATCTTTAGCCGATTCTGGATATGATGGTGGTGGTTCATTTGGGCTTCGTGAATGCATGGCTTGTAGTTCAGCTAGTTTTTTCTAAAGATTTCATGACTTATTCGATAGAGAGAAAAAAATAGGCTTATGTACTTGTAAAAGAGCCATTTGAGTTTCATGTCCTCTGAAAGTTTTTGATTGTTTTTGAACTTGCTTTTTAAGTTCTTCAATTTCGGATCGTAATTGTTTTTCTGTTTGAAGACATCTGAAATGACAATTAATAATAAAAAAAAGGTTTTGTAATTATACAATTACTCTGTTGTGATTGGAATTGGTGGAACGTTTGCTAGTTGTTTTGGCCCTGGTATCTGAAAGTTAAATTTTTGTAAAGACTTTCAAATATTTTTTAATGGTGTATTAACTTACAAATTGGCTATAGCTTAAGTATTCAGCATCATCAAGCTCGTTTTGAACCCATGTGGGCACTTCGGTTAATTCAGGTGCTGACCTTCTTCGCGCTCCCCAATGTCCAGCTAAGCTCATCATAGTGCTTCGACCCGCCGCAGAATTAGTTTCTTTTTGACCTGATGGCGATGTATTTATCACAACAAAAACTCTTTTGGCTTTTCCTTCAAGTTCTACAAAATCAAATAAAAAGTTTTTAATATTTTCTCATTCAAATTTTTTTAGTCGTTGTTCTTCCCTCTCTTCGCGACACTTACGAGCAAGCTTTATGAATGGTTTTGAACCAGCTGAATCTCGCGTCGAATCCAATCGAAGCACCAATGAAGGAATGGTACAAATATCTTCTTCTTCACCTCCAGGATTTTCTAAACCTTTTTGAAAAGGCCAATGCATTTTTGTTGCTGATCTATTTCTATCTTTTGTTGCTGAATCTGCATTTCTTCGATCTTGGGATATTTCAACTCGTTCAGAAATTTCCAAATCTTCTATTGTAACTGCGTCATTGATTTTTCTCATAATTCCTTTAGTTCCCCAAAAATAAAGTTCATTATCAGCTGTTGCAACTACAGTAAAACCATCCCCACAAAATAATTGCTAAAAATCCATTATTTAATTAATAATTTTAAAATAAATACAAACCACACAAGCTTTTGTTACGAGGGCTTTTACAGGCCTATTTGGAACCCAAAAATCCATAGGTTGTCTATGGCCTAAACCTAATTCACCAAATTCATTTCTTCCAAAAAGATGAACATGTCCCGATTCTAATAAAACTCCACTATGAAATGAACCAAGTGAAACATCGACGATGCGAGAATTAAAAGCTTTCATGCAAGTTGGAATCAAAATATTTTCAACTTCTGACTGAAATTTTTTTAATTTTAAACAAGTATCGTTTTAAATATATTCAGTTTATACCTTTGTATGTTTAACATGAGCGAAAAATCCTATCCGCGTGTTAAGGTTTAATTTATTATATTTGTTTGAACCCATTAAAATCAATATTCCACAGCTGGTAATTAAAGCGGTACAATCAGGCCCGCATTTAACATTGATAACGATCAAATGAGCAGGAATTTCAACCTAAAATAGTTTGTATTACAACGTGGTTTATGAAGAGATAATAATTTTACTTTTTGAGCCGTTTGAATGTGCTCTAGTTTTCCCGTACCAAGTTGGCCCATTTGACTATTACCCCAAACAAAAACTTGTCCATCACCGCATACCGCCGCAGCATGTTCATTTCCAGCACTTAAATCAACGATATCATCCCTTAAAAGGCTATCGATAACTTTAGGCCTTAAATAATCATCCTTGGATTTTCCATTTCCCGTATATTTTCGATGTCCACAAACCATAACAATTCCACGATCAGCGCAAAATACGCTAAAATTTGCGCCACATGCAATTCGATTAATATCTTTTCCATCGAGGGAGTCAACCCGGGCTGGTTGAATTCGCGACCTTCGATCACCCAAACCTAGTTGACCAAATTTATTTTCACCCCATGCATACACGGCATTATCTACTGTGAGCATTAAAAGATGGTCTTGACCAACAGCTAACTAAAACTTAAAAGGGTAACACAAAGAAGAAATGTTTGCATTATTGGTGGCTATCAATAAAATTTAATACATACTTGTTTAACTCGAATGTTTTTAGGAGTATTTGAAACTGCAGAAAGAGTAACTTTTCCAATATCAAATTCATACAAAGCGGAATGACAATTTCTTGGACTTTGACTTCTTTGAATTCCACGAAACCTTTCACCACCCTTTTTTCCTCGACTTCGTTGAACCATTTCAAGAACTTTCGTTGCATTTGGACGTGCTTCAGGTTCGACTTTAAGCATTTCTCTCACAATTAATTTTAAATCATTACTATATGGTCCTCGAATTTGTTCATAATCTCCTTTTACTATTTTTCCTACAAGTGCTGGAAGATTGCTTCCTTCAAAAGTTTTTTGAAGGCATGCCATTTCATATAAAATACATCCAAGTGCCCATACATCCGATTTATTATTATATGATTTACCTTCGCACATTTCAGGACTAAAAGCAATGATTTTTTTATCAGCTTTTAATGTACATACATATGAAATTTACCTAATATAATATGGAGTTCCAACAACCGTTTGAGCTCCAGCAAATTGAGTTTGAGTTCCCATTATTTTGCTTATACCAAAGTCACCTATTTTTATGTGATGATCTTTTGTAAGAAATATATTTGCTGTTTTTAGATCTCTATGTAGTACATTATTATCGTGTAAATATCCGACTGCAGAAAGCATTTGTTCAAACATATAAAGAATTTCAGCTTCCGGAACATAATCCGTACGACGGGCCAAATATTGTGCAAGAGTACTATAAAAAAAATAATATATTATTTTTTAAAGGACCCTGGTCATTTGCTTCCCTTTTCAAACTCGCGGCTGGATATTCGACCACGCAAAGTGTGGACGCTTGTGGGGACGAATATCCAGCCGCGAGTTTGAAAAGGGAAGCAAATGAATATGGTCCTTTAAAGTAATTAAAATGGAGTATAAAAAGTGAGTTTTAATTATTTGTCATCAAAAACATGATTACGTGGTATTTTATTTGCGTTTTAACGATTGCAAAAAAGACGTTCATAATAGTTATACACTTTTTTCATTACAAATAAAATTTTCAACATACCCTCCATCAGCATATTCCATTTCAATCATTAAAATTCCTTCCTCTTCAAATGAATCATAATATGAAATAATGTGAGGATGATCCATGCTTGAAAGGAGGGCAACTTCATTAAGCGCTAATTGCCTCTCAGTCGTAGATAATTCATGCATATTTATTTCTTTTATAACCACTAAGGACTCATCAACTTTTCGACGATATAATATTGCGCTTCCAAATGATCCTTTTCCAACCACTCGAATTCTTTCATACCCGCTAACTGTAGATGGAAGCCGAGTGGTGGAAGCTTCAATTTCATCGCGACGAGTTTTACGCATTTTCAAACCTTAAAAAACAGTTTTTTCTAAAAACCATTTTTTCAGATTTAAAAAAAAAGCTAAATCAAAAACGGTTGCTACGGAAAAGAATTTTATAAACTCGATAGAAAAAGAAGCCTATCATCATCATTTATTCGTTGCTTGGCACAAAAAATATTTTTATTACAAAAAAATTTAAAATTAAAAGAAAAAACGGAATTATTTAAAACAAAACAAAATAAAAGTAATTATTAATTTTAAATTGCGAAAAAGTAATTTTAATTTTTAGCTTTGCTTAGTTTGGTTTTTGCCACAGTCGTCGACGTACAGCCGCCGAAACCTAAGTTACCGCTTCAACAATCTCTCTTTCTTACCATTTCAAGCTTTGCCTTCTCTTTTTTTTCTTTGCCATTATTAAAAGCTTTAATGTGCATGTGACTTTTTTTCCAATGTGAAGGTGGTATAAAAGTTGGGGATACCAATATTTTTAGGTTTATTTTTAAATATAAGGTTATCTAAATTATGCTTTTCTTTAAGTTACATTATTTTTTTTTATTTTGAAAAAATCTCTGGACCATAAATCATAAATCAAAAAAGGGTTTAAATAAAAAAGAAAAAATCAGAAGCTATAGTTTGTTTTTAATTATTTTCATGTTTAAAAAGTGCGAAAGAAACATAAAGAAAATATGTGTCATAATAATACAAATATGTAATCCCTCAATTTTGGCTAAATACGTCAATAACATGCAAAGGTTGTTTGTTCGTAAAGATAGAAAATATGCAATCGTTTGTATGTATGTTTAATTCAACCAAGTGAATTCTTTCAAATGAATCATTTTAAAGATATTTTATCAGTAATCCAAAAATGAGTTCTGATATTCAACCCATAACAAATTTAAAATTAATTGATATTCGAAGAAAAGAAAATGAAATTCGAGTAGGTATTATCTTAAAAAGCTTTTAAAAAAATAATGAAATTCAAGGGTGGATTTGCGGTTGATCCAAGAATGGGAGATTATATGCCATATGAATTTCGAATGCCCAGTAATAATCCAAATGCTTCACCTTTTATTACAATCGATAAAGATACGGTTAATCTAAATGATTTATTAATGAATATTTCCGTTCAACTGGGTTTACCCAAAGGTGGTTCAAAAGAATATGGCCTTTTAATAGATAATCGAAGCACTTTGAATGTTGGAAAAGCTTTTGTATTTGTTACCAATGATGATTTATTATTACTTAAAGATGGATTTTTATTAATTGTTACTGCGTCACCCGTGAGTAAAATTTCTTCTGAATTGTCTTGACGAATTATTTTTTTATAGCAAAATTATGCAAAGACAATGTTAAATAAACTTGAAAACATTGATTTATTTTCTGGACCTACTCATCTACCAATTTGGCAAAATACTTTAGATACTTTATTCAGCTTATCGCAAAACGTAACATTTGCTTCAGAATTTCATAAAATTAATGGAATTCAAAGGGTTGCTGAAATAATTCAAAATGGAAGTTTTGAATCCAACACTTCCGCTCTTTGTCGACTTTTTTATATTTTTCTCGAACTTATGAGACATCCAGGACTTGTCGAATGGACGGAGATTTCACCAGCTTTTGTGGATAAAATTGCTGAATATGTTAATGGAAGGGCAAAATTTGAAAATAATGAGTCTTTGAGACTTTCATTGAGCATTTTATTAACTATTCTCGATAAAGGGTATGATGACCTTTTTTATTCGATTGCAAAATTTTAACAACACAACTTTCAGGGGCGAACTTGAGAGTGTTGTTGAAGAAAGGGTTAAATTTGAAAGTTTAATTCGGCATTTACAAAAGAAGGAAGAACGAATATTGTTGGTAGTTTTAACCCTTATGAATCTTTTATATAATAAAGTGGATGATACCGATCGAATTTCAATTCTTCAATTAATTCGTGATAAAGCATTTCTATCTGCAATCGAAAATGTTATCGAAGTTGAAAGAAAACATCCAGATGATCAAATTAAAGAGCAACTTCTTTTAATTCAAGAAAAATGCTTTCATCAATTGAGAGATTTAGCCATGAGAAGAGCAAATTGTTCAGAGATTGAACATGTTACTGTAAGTTTTCTCACTAAATAAAAAGGTTGCTAAAATATAATAAAATTTAGGAAATGAGTGAATGGAATTATAATTCTCCAACCCCTTCATTATCTGAAAATATAGCTGCTGCAGCTTTTGATCGACATTCAATGCAAGGAATGGCACCAACAGCTAAAACAAAATTTGCCGATTTAGTAACGTTAACACCGCCAGGTGCTTTAGCCGTGGATATCATAGTCGATTACTCTCAACGTTATAAAAAGCGGCTGAAAGATGTAAGTTCACTAAGAAGATATATTATACAATATAATTAAAGCAAATTGATTTCAGATTCAATTTGAAAGCAATCTTCCTAATGAAGTTTGGCCCTCAATCATGAGCCAACTCGTAGTCTGTCTCCTTCAAATTTTTTGTATTGTTCCAGAAAAACCCGAAGATCAACCCGATGTTCCAATTCGTCCATGGCGAATTATGTTTAATGCAGAACAACCATTTCACGATCTTTTTGCCGTTGCCTTGGATGTTTTCTTTCGAACTTGGAGAGAAATGCACGCTTCACTTTCGGATGAAGATAAAGTTCTTCACGTCGTTCGATATCAACTCGCCTTAGGAATTGCGGAAAATCCAGTATCCCTCAAAGATTTGGATGAAATTATTCAACGAAAACTAAGTTATTTTCATGTTCAAAAAATGTGGGAGAAGGAAAGAATTGAACGGGAAGAGCTCGAATTGAAAAGTTCCGCCATTCGTGATTTACAACAACATTTGCGACCATCAATCGAAGAACTCATTAAAACAAAGAAAAAGAATTTACTTAAAAAGGGTTTCTTTTTTGCTAAAGTAAGCAAAGGAAAATCTTTCAATTCCGATAAAAAATTATATTGGTTTTGGAAATTGGACGAGCATGAGCGCTGCCTCTGGTATACAGACTGCTTAAATTCAACTACACCTAATCCAAAATTGGATTTAAAAACAAAAAAGAAACGTAAGTGTTGTTTGCAATAAATCGAGGAGCCTAAAATCAAGGTAATTTCATCTGTCATAATTTTTTTTCGATTATTTCAAAGCTTTTTTAAGCTTATTTACTAACTTCTTAAACCATATTTAATCATTTTTTAAACCAAACAAAAAATTTTTTTAATCGTCGTTGTTAATTACAGTAGCAATTAGCGATATCAAAAGAATTGTCACTGGTTCAGAATATAGCGAAACTGTGGTTCAGCAAATTGGAATGAAACTTTCCAAAAAAACTTCAACTCTCTCATTTATAAAACAAGGATTTTCCATTGAATTAAAAGATCAATCAGAGCCACTCACTTTAGCGACGGAAGACGAAGCCGTACTTCAAGCATGGATTGAAGGTTTGAAGCTTCTTCTTGGATCAGAAATATTGAATGAAAAAGAAGTAAAAGCAAATAATTTTCTTTTATTTTTATAAAACTTAAATTTCTTGTAGATTAATAGATTACTAGATATTGAAGTAAGAATACGCCTTTTAAATGTAACAAATCCACCAACCAATCCTCCTCAAATTCCTGAATTACCTAAAAATTTTGATTGGATTCCTGAAAAATATCGTACCAAAATGCAAAATAAATAATATTAATTTATTAAAGCTTTAAATAATTTATTATTATGTTTGTTTTTTTATTATTTAAAATATTGAAAACATGGAATTCGAGATTTAGAAGATGCTTGAAATCCTAAACAGTATCTTTTTTGTTGTTGGTAAAATGCCCATTGACGTTAACTTTTTTCGTGATAGAAATGAATAGCAATTTTGTACCTAATTTTTTATTATTATTAAAACTTTGTAATTTATCCGTCTTTTTTACATGCCTTATTACTTACATCGTTGTTGTATAAAAAAATAAATATTCTTCATTCCTACCACCATAACATGTGTAAATATCGTTTGTTAATATCTTTTCTCCTTCGCTTTTCTTTATTTTACATAGTTTTTTAGATGTGCGAAAAAAATCTTCAAATAGCTTTTGAATTCATCGAATTTGCTTCAACTCCTCCGACTTCGCTGCCTACAAAAGAAAGCAAAGATCCTTTTCAATTAGTGACGCAAACGCTGTGTGACAAAATTTTGAATTCTCCTTTTCATGATTCCTTTCTAAATCTTCATCTTGAATCTTCTTTACCTTCAACGAGTGATGGATCCAATTTTGATGCAAGGCTGACATACTCAGAAGTTCTCCGATTTGTTTTATCAATCTTTTGTGAACAGGCTGCCGATAATTCTTTATCAACTGAAGATTGGGCTGTTTTATCTTCTCATCAATTAGGAGCTATCATTCGCACTTTTGAACTTTTGGTTGCTATGAGTATTTTGCCTTCAATTGATGATGGAATTGGTGTGCCTCTTGAAAAACGTGTGAGCTTTGTTAAAGTTTGGAAACCATTTACTGATATCTCTCAACGCCTTGAACAACTTCAAAAGACTCTTCAAATTTTTCAAAGGTTATGTGATTTTAATGAAAATTTAAAGATCCAGCTTATTTCAAAGTTTTTACCTGATTTTATTTCTGCCAATGAACAGGTTTGTATTATTCATTCTAATGTTGCATCTGTTTCTTGTTTATTCTTCAGATTATTTATTTCAATGACTTTACATCGGAAAAACAATATCAATCATTTCTAAACCAAATTCCATTGTCGGTAGTGATGAAAGAACTGTTGTTACTAAATGGCGGTTTTGGATTAAGTGGACGGAAAGTGATGGCACCAGCATGGTTTTTGACTTCTTTAAATAAAAAGCTTTCCGAAGGATTGGCCTCACCCAAAGGCTTATCGCATTTACTTGTATGTTTTAATGAACTCGGTATGTTTTGCTGACTGACTTTAATTTTTTTATAAATAAACCTTTTTAGGTGGTGAATCGTTTTGGAATAATTCTGTAATTCTTTCATCCGTGGCAAATTTGTTATCAACAAAGCCACAATGTGCAGAATCTTATCAAAAATATGCTCTTTCAATGTTTTCACAATTCCTTGATATTATGAAGGTATATTTTTTTAAAATTATTTATCTCTAATAAAAGACTTTTTTTAGAACAGTAATTTTGGCACCAATGTCGCTTTACTCTTTGTTTTGACCGTGGATAAGCTCTATGTGAAAGCACCATTTGTTGTTGAAGTTCAACTTATTGATAAATTAATTCGTCCATGGGAAATTTTGGTTGAACGTGGAGTTCAAAACCCTTTAACAAATGAAAATGGATTTTGGAATGCTAATCTTGATAGTTCTATCATTATCTTAAAATCCTGGCTTAATGCATTACCACATCAATACAATATCAATAGCTTTACGTTTTCTCATCGATTTTCAAAACTTGTTCCATTGTTTATGCACTTTTGTGGTCAAGCAGCAGAAAATGAAGTGCTAGATGAATTTAAAGAACATTTAAGTCTAATATTAACTCGTCTTTTGGGTGAAGATATCAAAGAACATACTGTGCTGATGAAACAAATGTTAAGCGATGGTGTAAAAACTCATGGATATTTTAAGATATCGCCGCAAAAGAATCTTGCTATTTCGGAAGTAAATGAAAGCGCTGTACTCCTAAAATATCCTGTCAATCTTGAAATCCTTGAAGAACCCATGGATGAAGATACTTTACTTGACTTTAAATTAGAAGCTTTACGGTCTCTAGTAAAAGTTTGTTTTGTTTTTTAATATTTTTAGTTAATATAACCTTTTTTTTAGAATTTATCACCTGATTTGGCTATAAAATCGTTAGTTGTTCTCATGGCTGATTGTTTAAATGTTTGGGTTAATAAAGAAGATTTGGATATTTATGAAGAAGACAACATTCGATTTGTTCCAGCTCTTGAACAACTCGTCGCTGAAAATTCACAAACACAAAGATTAAGCGCAGTTTACATTCTTGGCTCTGTTGTGGAGATATTGGCGTCTTTGGAAGCTTTAGAATTTTCAACTGATATTTTGTTGGATATGGTTAACATTGCAATAGTTTGTTTCTTTTCTTATCTTATTTTCTTTAACCGCTTCATTTGTTTTAGACAATTTTTCAAACTTCTATTAAAAGACTTTCTTCTGTTACTGATGTTAAAATTTTGTCAAATGAAAATAATGAATTAAAGGATGCTGAAGCTCATACAACCTCGCTTGCCGTTGGTCTAGTTAGCGCAATCGTAACAAATGGAATGAACGAAGAAAGTTTAAAGCATCGCTTACAAATGGTTGGAAATGAAATGAATAAATTTTGTACAGTTTTTAAACGACTTGAAGCTAATGCTTTTGCTGATATTTATCGACCTGCTTATGAAAATTGTAAACAGCTGTTGGAATTATTTTCAAATGAATTGAAGTGGAAGCTTTTTGACTCGGATGAAATATCTAAGAGGTAAGTTGCTTTACACTTATCTGACTTTTTTATCGTTAGTTTTTAGGACGCTGTTGACTTCTCGAAAAAGTACACATAATGTAACACAATTAGAAAAATGGCGCCTTTTACTTGAAAGTGATGATGAAGAAGCTGTGAAAGGTGGAGTACTTATTCAAATTGCACAAAGATTGAAACTTCAAGATCGTCAAGCTTTTTCCTATCAAAGTGATTTTGAATGGGTGTGGAAAACAGCTTTTGGTTAGTTTGCATAATTTGAAACATATGTACCATCTCTTTTCAGAATTTTCTTCTCATCATGATAGCTATGTGTTTCTTTCATCTATTAATGCTCTTGCTGAACTTTCCTACTGGCAAACTGAATCATTTCTTCCTCGTTTAATCGAAAGTTTCACCAATTTGGATGAAAATAATATTTCAAAAGATGTTTCAATTATGTGGCGGGGAAAATTGGGTGAAGCAATTGCTAAAGTTTTCAAACAACTTGGAAACTATTCAGTTTTTTATTTTGATCAATTTTCAAATTCTCTTCTCCAATTAACCAAAACCGGTGATGAATTAATTCGATCTTCTGCATTGAACAGTTTTTCTGATCTCGTGGTTGCATGCAGAGGGCGAAAGTATGATGCTATCATACATGAGGTTTTGGCTTTCATATTGCTTTTTTGTTTACTAATTAATTAATATTTCAGTTACTTTTTCTTGTATCTCAATATCTTAAAACTGAAGAGAGTGCTCTTGTTCGTCGCTCTGCAGTTCATCTTTTGCGAAGCCTTTTGACGTCTGCTGAAGATTCTCTTTTATCGGTATGCTCCTTTTTTTTATTGGAACTTTAATATAAAGCTTGTAAATTTTAGACATTTGCTGACACTTTACGAGATACTCATCGTTTATTGAAACGTCTATGGCTTAATGATCAAGATGATATTGTTCGTTTCCATGCAGAATTAGCATTAATTGATCTCAAAGCTATTATGCAACGATTGTTTGTAAATATTTAAAATTTTCATAAAAATAAACTTTTGACAAAAATAATAATAAATCATTGGTGTCTTTTCATTAACATAGTTTTTGTGTGGTTTTTTGAGCTTTTTTCAATGCGCAATTCTGATAATAAGAAAAATTCTGTTATCATAACTTTGCCAACCTTTATTATTATTATTGAACGTGAAATTAAACATATGGATACAAATGTGTCGGATTGGTGCAAAGAAATTGATCATCATGCATGTAAGGTGGTTATAGTTTCTCCTTATAATTAGTAATTTTTACAATCCAAATAACTTTGCTTAACCATTTTATTGCTTGTTTTTTCTTGTTAATCTGAAATTGAAATTTTTTTCATGCATGCGATATTTCTTGTTTCAATCTCCTGTAATAATAGATATTTAAAACATAATTTTATTTTTCTTTTATAAATGATAAACATAAGTTTACAAAATTTCAAAATCAACAAGAGGATAATACTACAGGAATTCAGGTATTAGTGATAATCGTCAAAGTTACGCTAAAATAAATCATGTAGTGAGGATAACCTATTTTCGTTAGAGACAAACTTACTGAACAAATTCTTCGTCATCAGCTTTTGCAACTTTTGCTTCAAGAATGCTTTTTGTTTTTTGATTATAAGCCGAATATTCTGCTTGTACTTGAACGTCGTATTCAAACCTGAAAAATGCTTATTATTTTTTAAAGGAAAGGATCAAATAAGCGCTACCGAGTTGTTCTAGATGAATGTACAATTTGTGGTCGACAATGTGCAATTTCTGAATGGGGAATTGCATGTTTCAAATCAGTTTCTTGAACAAATCGCTAAAAAAATGCAAAAGTAAAACAGTAAATAAAGCTTTTGTAAAACTAACAACTAAGGCATTATATACAAAGGCTGATGAGACCGAAGGACTATCCAAATATAAAGTGGCGCGATCAACGGCCAACGTATATTTTCCAAAGATGTAATCTAGCAATACATCGTCACCCACTTCAAGAACTACGTCCTCATCATTGATAGAAGACACGTCATAAACTAAAACAACAAATGATTATTAACAAGGAGTTGTGAGATTAAAGAAAAATCCTACTAGTTAGATCTTCTGCTTTCTTGATAGCTGTTCTTTCGAATAACTTGCTTCCGAAGTGTTCTCCTTCAGCGTCAGTAATTCCATCAAGAAAATATTGATCCGCGCTAATTTGTTCGCCAATGAATTTTTGAAACGTATCTGCAGTTAAATTTCTTAAGCTAACACCTATCATTTCAACCCGGTAAAAATGGACGTCCGCTTTTTTGAAAATTGTTGATAAATCTGAAAAACAATAATATTTTTAGAACAAATTCAAAATCTACCAAATTACCATGGACAAGTACTTCCGTTAAATGAAAGCCACAAAGAACAAGCCTACGGACTCGAGAATATATAAGCATTTTAGAGACACGGTCAATAAGCTCTTGATTTCTAAAAATTTAAATCGGTAGTTTAATAATGTTAAAGTTAAAATTACTGAATATCACCACCATAGTTGAAATGATATTTAATATTTTGTGTTGAAGTTGCAGCAGAGAACATAATTACGTTGGTATTCGTTCCAACGATTTTAAATAATCTAATCTTTCTCCTAGCAAGCGAGGGTTGGTGAGAATCGACGATTTTTTTCCATCGAGAACAAACCATTCTTATGCGATCAAGATCAGGACGTTCAAAATATTTGAATAAATGGAGCATTACTTCATTTGGAAGCCCTATATCTTCTTTTTCACCCATATCTTTCTTAGTATGATGTGAAGTTCCTTTTTGAGGTCGACAAACATTTGGCGTATCCAAAAGTTTGATTTTTTTTGTTGGAATTGAACCCAAAGAAGCTGTAAGTAAAAATGGTTGTTGATGACGACGCTTTAATAATTCGCCACTTAAGGTATGAATTGACTAAAATAAATATAAATATATTTTTTTGGCAAATATCAAATAATGAAATTGACACCTACAGCTACAAGCGAATCATTTGATTGTGTTAAAGCCAATACTTCTTGCCGCAATCTGTTTAATTCTTCACGTTCTGATTCATCAAGTGATGATGACATTTTGAATGGAAAGCAAATTTTTAACAATAGTACACTTTATTATTCCTTTGATGAAAAATTCCAAAATGTATTTTTAACAACAAAAAAATGTGGTCAATGTGATTGCAATTGCAATGCTTTGACACTTTTGATCACAATTGATTTGCGTCGTGATAAGACCAATTAACGTTAATTTAATTACTTTTAAAATAAAAACCGGCCTAAATTTTTATGTTTTTTTTAATAACCACTGGTTATAAACTATATTTAAAAAAAAATACACAAAATATTTACATAATGCTTCTTCAAAAAAAAAAATAGCAAAAAAAAGGAGAAGAAAATCGGCATCTTTGCAAAACCTTCTTTTTGATAAGCTTTGGTCATCAAATAAATTAAAATGAATGGTCATCTGATGAGGTCGTAAAAGAAAAAAGGATGCTTTGTACATTCATAACTTAAGCATTCTACAGCGACACAAAAGATTTTTTAAATTTGATAGAAAGATAAAATGCACAGCTACAGAAAATGTTCTTTTGTTTCTGCCATTCTTATAGTTTAAGCCTGTTGCTTACTTTAATCCTTTTTAAAGTGGATATTCATAAAACATTTTTTCAATATTCTTTGAATTCGCCTCAAACCTCTTATTGAATACGAAAACTGCACCATTGAGGCATTTTTAAACGATCATGTAACTTTTGTAAAAATATCAAAGTAATTTTTATTTATTTTTTACAAAATTTTATTATTTAAATATAACCAGTGTTTATTAAATCACAATCTATTCGATGCAAATTTATGGGTAAAAATGTACATAATCATTCAACATTCAATTGATATCTCTAACAAAATTAAAAAAGGAGGAAAGACGAAAAAAAGCACTGGTATTAATTAAATAAGAGCGCAACAAATTAAATATATACATTATGTTAAAAGTGATTATAATAGATAGAGAAAGAGAGAGCGACAAATGAATACTGAATGATGATATCCGTTATAAAGTAATAATATAATAATGACTACTATTTTTTTTTACTATCTCATTTACTTTTTGAGCGCTTTCATTACTTTTGAATTTAAGGAGGAGGAAGGTGGTTTTTATTTGAGCCGTTGAGTAATACTTGCAAGGGCAATTGCAAAGGCTTGAACAGCCGAAAAAGGTGATTTGAAATCCAAAGTATATGAGCCATTTTCAATTCGACCAAACTGCATCACTTGCTCAGAATTATATTCAATTTGAAAATTTTTTGCTGACTCTTGAGTAACTCGCCCACCAAAATCAAGCTAAAAATGAATTATGTATTAATTCCATTGTTTTTTTAAGAACTTTTATTACCTGATAGACGCTCGTTGCCTCATTCCAGAACGGAGTCTTATTTGACATTGTTAAAGTTCGTAATGGTTGTTTTGTTCTTTTAAATGGAGTTTCTTCCAAACCCGTATCATTGGATCCAATACTTGCAAGCAGAGGTTCTCCAAGCACGGCTTTAATATGTTGAACCCTTTGATGCAAATCTCCACGAATATCATTGAGCATATCTATCGTTATTTTCTCTTCTATTTGAGAGACCTGTTGAGCAATTTGTCGTACTTCAGCTCGAAGTTCAGCTACCGTCATTTCGGATGGTAATTCTTGCTAAAAAGAAAAGAAAAAGAAAGTTAAATCAATTTTTTTTGTTGGGTTTAACAAACCTTCAATGTTAAAATTGCTTTAGATCCAACAGCATTATTTCCCACTCGTAAATTTGCTGATGGATTTCGACCATTTGTAGGCGGCATTCGAGTTGAAAGCTCATTCGCCATTAAAGATAATTTTTCAACTACCGCGCGAATATCATTCAACTGCTTTTGTTTTTTCTTAGATGTCGCCTCATCTTTCAACCTTTGACCTGAATTTTTAGAAACAGATGTTAGCAAGCGTTGATGATCATCAGCAACTATCACTTCAGCATCGTCATCGATATACTGTAACAAGGAAAGATTTGTAATCAGAATTAAAATTTGTGGAAGCTTCCAATGAGCAACAAAATAGTAAAAAGCATGTGTTTCAAAGAGAAAAAAGACACAAATTAATATAATTTTACATCTCTTATTTTTAACTGTTTTACCATTTTTGTGACTCAAATAGTTTTTAATTTTAATAAAAAGCTTACTTCGATATTTTCAAGCCGATTTTTCCAAACAATTTCATCATTTCGTGGAACTCCGGTTGAAGTGGAAGGTCTAGGAGTGTGCCCCATTACGGCAGTATTCGCAAGCATCGCTGGTCTATGAGTTTGATTTGCCATCGATGGTTTTGTAATTGTTTGCAATGATCGGCTAATAATTGATGGTTGTTTGTTTGCAACTAAATGAGAACTTGCTAATTCTATTTCCGTTGCAAATTGTTTCATTCGATCTATGTGATTATGCAATGCTTGTCTTAATCCATCAAATTCAGTTAAAATAGTTGTATAAAAAAATTTTTCTTCTGCTAACAAAGCTGTATCTTGATCATCATCAAATTCCATGGGAACTTCATTTCTTTCTTCATTACTATTATCAAAGATATCGGTATTATCTATGAGTAACCTTTGCAATTCTGCAACATCATCTTCAATATTACTTCCTGTTTGTCTTAAGGCATTATTAGCTGCTTGCATTTCAATTTCATGAATAGCTGCGGCAGTTGGATTAAATCTTCTTGGTGCATTTCGACGAGGAACTTGTGGAGCATGAATTGGAGTCTCAGCCAAACTTATATTTGCCACATCTTGGATCGGCTCTCTTAAATCACTCAAATGAATGGTCATCTGTCGAGGTTGTAAATGAAGAACAGAGGTTTTATAAATGACCTAAAAATTTTGCCAGATGCCTCAAAAAAATTTTTTATAATTTCCTTACATTTGCTAAAAAATTAGGTAAAAGATCAATACCAGGTGCAGTTATTTTAAATTTTGTACACCAAACATTTGATGTTACTTGCACCAATGTGGGTGGGGTTCTTCGTTGATTCGATGTTACACCTTTTGTAAGCAATCGACGAACCCTACGTTTGCTTTGACGCCATAATGAATTTCGTTGATTACTTTCACGTCGAAATGTTGCCAAATCTTCTAAAACAAAATTTTTTGATTTGCTCTTTTTTATCACTTTTTTTGTTGCTACTTTTGAAATTTAATTGTTGCTCCGACAACCAAAATAAAAATTGAGAGAGTCATGTGAAGAAAAAAAACTCATTGCGCACAATGGAGTGAAGCGTAAAAAAACGGGTTTTAGTATGGATGAGTTTGTGTGCATGAAAAAAAAGGAAAAAGCAAAAATTGAATGAAAATTGAAGGCAAAAAAAAATAGAAACACATATGAAAAAACGTGAGATGTCGATCGACTATTTTAAAAATAAATGCATTATTTAGTGTAAGAATTTTTCTACTTCTTTAAAAAAATAAATAAAAAATATCAAAAAAGAATTTTTTTAATAGGGAGCCAAATTCAAAGAAGAAAAAAATATTTTAAGTATGCACCTACCAACTTGAGCAGATGAACCATTTTCATACTTTGCTCGAAGACAATTCTCTCGTCGAAATAAATGTGGCGGTAATGAAATAAGGAATTGGGGAATAATTCGATTGATTTGGCGTCCAAGTAATATGGGAACCAAACCACCCATATGTTCCATGCAAAGCATATAATGATATGATTTTCTAGGCACTGGTACAATTGTACAATACCATCTCCAATCGGTTGGTATTGTAATTGCTTTAGGAATATCAGTCACTTTTGGAACACGACACTTAAAAAAATCAATTAAATTTCTAAAAAAAGAAAGACTTAAAGTAAACAGTACCTGAATGCAATGATGTTCGAGTTGCTTGAGATTATTTTTCTCTCTGGTTGGTAAAGTCAGTTGATCAACTCTGTTAGCATTTCTACCAGAATTTATCCATAATTGATAGGTAACAAGTTGAGAGAGGAATGGAACTCCACGAATTACTCTCCCAATTGCGAGTGAACCACCAGCAGCAATTATTACTGTATTATCATCGTGACACCAACAAAATGCTGTCAATGGAGATTTTGAAAGGGGTGCAGTAAATGTATGTAAAATTTCTCCATGATAACTCAGAATCGTAATCCTTAAAAAAAATAATTACGTAAATAATAAATATTTAATTTAAAAAACCTGTTGGATGCGCAAATAACAGCCAACATATCTCCTGCAGACGACCATTCGATTTTATGAATAGGATCAACACTTTGATAATTATATGTTTCTAATTCATAATAAGTATTAGTAAAAACAATTACATCAAGTGCTGAACAAAGAGCAAGAGTCCATTTTTGATCTGATTGTCTTATAGAAGAAAATGCAACTTTAACCACGGGAACCGAAAATATTTCTCTTTCATGAATAATGTTTCCATGTTCATTTAAAACTTGAATAGATCCCGTATTAAATCCCATCACAACTTCTTCAGAAGTTGGTGACCAAGCACCGCAATGAACCACTGTATCAAAATTATTTGACCATACTCTTTGTCCACTTGCAGTTCCTAAAATGCTTTCATTGAAAAAATTTTTGATTGCTTTCAAAAAATTACAGACCAATTAATACAAAATTATCTTCATAACAAATTAAAGTTGCTAAACCGCTAGGTGACCAACAGAAATCTTTCACCTTGACTCCTCGATCATTGACTAATTCAACGGACCACCTTTCATCATTAGGAACCTAAAACCTTTTGGAAATAATGTCGTTTTAATCTTTTAGCAGTTTATTTTACCCAAACGTAGATGAACCCACTAACGTCGCATGAAACAAGTTTCGATTGAGGTTTATTCCAACTAACATGACCGATAGCACTATGATGACCACGAAGATTAAAATTATAACGACGGTTGCATGGAGTATCACCCGTAATATCGGTATATGTAATACCAACCACACCTGATTCGGATCCTACGGCCAACAGTCCTTTGCCCTCTTTGGTAGCATTTGGCATCCATGCTAAACAGGTTATTGTTGGTTCAATCGATCCACCACTCCAATTGCTATTCTCCCAGAAAATCTTCATTCTGAGTTATTTGCAACACTGCTTATAAAATATTTTTGAAATACATCCGGATATTAAAAAAAAATACAGACACCTGAAATCTCTAATAATAATAATTAAAAAACGCTTCAATAAAAAATAACGTGTCGATCACAATTCAATAATAAAAAAGTGGAAATGATTGAAATGCGACGACGCAACTTTTTGGTATAAACATGAATTAAAAAAAGTATTGAAAATGTTGTCGGTAATAGTGGTGATGGCGGGGAAGTGAAATGATCAAAAAAAATATTGTCAATAGTCGAACAAAATCAAATAAAAAAAATTGAATCTTTTTCCTCTTTTTTCATGTTCCAACACCATCCCAACAACTAACATCGCGCAGAACCCATTCTGGTTGGCTCGATCGACAAACGCACACCAAGTAGAAAATTGTCTCTACTGGCATTATTTCAGACATACATACATATATTACGCACAAACATACATGCATTGAATTCAATAATGTTTGGTTAAAAAAATTTGGTTGGTGAATAAAAATGACGGATGAAAATTTTGTTATTTGTTTCCTTAGTAGCTAGCAAGCACCCGACTGGAGAAGAAAAAAAGAAACGATTCTTCCATCCTTCCTTTCAGGACCCATTATTGGAAAAAATAAGCGAGCAGCTAAAAAGTTTGTATTACGCGCAACTACGACTCACTTCTTTTTCTCGCGTTTCTTTTTTTTTCATCATCATTGACTTTTTTTGCGTGTTGAACATTTTGGATCTTTATCATTTTTTTAATAATCTAATTTGAGACCTTTATTGAAATAATCCCAAATATTTCTTTGAAACTTATTTTATATTAAATTGATTTATTGGTATTTATAGCAGACAAGAAGAAGATGGCAAATCTACCAAATGAAAATCCATTTGCTGATCCTTTCAGTGTAAGGTTTTTTAGTGTTAATTGATTAGTCAGCTTTTATTGTTTATTTCATGTGCTTCATTTTGTATATCTTTATTTTTTAGGATCCCAGTGTTCAACAAGCAACTCGTCCAATTGACTCAACAACTGAAGAATACAATCCTTTTGCTCAACAACCTGGAACAACTCCACGTCCTCCTCCAGTCACTCAAACAGCTTCTATCCCTCCTGTAAGTCTTTTGTAATCTTTATTAAGTTTTTTTGATTCGTGGCTTCACTAAATTAGTTTTTTGAAAAAAAAGAAGATATGTTTTTGTATGAAACCGTAAATAATATATATCGATTCTTTTTTGTTACACTATATATAATGGTTTTACTAAGCATTGATGCGTTTTTAATTATTTTGCTAAAAAAAAAGAGTTTTGGGTTAATAATCTCTTTTGGTCATTAAAAAATACATGGTTTCATATTTCAGGCTTCAACTACAATTCCAATGAGCAACGATGAAATTTTCCGCCAGCAAGAAGAACTTCGCCGTCGTGAACAAGAATTACAAAGACGTCAACAAGAATTCGAACGTCGTCAAAATCATGGTAGTGCTGGCGCTGCACGTGGTGGTCAACCACATAGTATGTTTTTTTTACTTCTTAATTTCATAATGTATCAACTTATTTTATTTTCAGATTGGCCTCCTATTCCTGCGGTGATCCCAGTCGATCCTTGTTTCTATCAAGATATTGATGTCGAAATTCCGGTACAATTTCAAGAAACTGTTCGCCTTGTTTATTATGTTTATCTCGTCTATGTTCTTGCATTGCTTTCAAATGTTGTCGCTTCGCTATTTTATTTCTTATTTGCTGGTGGTTCTATTGGGCTTTTGTTCCTTTCCATTATTCAAACTATTCTTTTCACTCCTTGCTCCTTCTTATTCTGGTTCAGACCTGTCTACAAAGCTTTTAGGTAAGCTTTTTTTTTCAATAAGCTCTTATTTAAATATCATTAACATTTTAGGGATGACAGCTCTTTCAATTTTATGATTTTCTTCTTTGTTTTGTTCTTCCATGCCATATTTTGTCTTATTCAAGCTCTTGGATTTTCAACTTATGCTTGCGGTTGGATGAATACTATCCCAACATTCAAGTATGTTTTTTTTGTTTAAAAAAATTAAAATGACATTTTATAAATATTTTAGGGAACATATTCTTGTCGCTCTCGTCATGCTTATCCCTTCTTTGGCATTTTCTATTGCATTTGGTGGCATGGTTTACTCTCTTCTCAAGGTTCATCATTTTTACCGTGGAGCTGGATTTAGTCTTGATAAAGCCCGTAAAGGTAAAACCTTACTTGCAATTCTTTTTTGATATTTAATTTAATCTTATTTAGAATTCACCGATGGAGTTATGGCAGATGCAACTGTTAGAAATGCTACAAATCAAGCCGCTCGAGCTGCCGCCAATCACGCTGTGAATGAAGCTGTTAGTGGTCGTTACTAACCTTTTTTAATCAATGTTCCAAAGAAACTTCTCACTCTGTATTATTTTCTATTTTTCCGTGTCATGGCACTCATGGTGCCCATTTATTTTTGTAAATTATTTTCTAATGTCTGTCATAGAGCGGTAGCAATCTTTGTTTGATCTTTTAACCATTATATTTTTTTATTTATTTTAACATTGTATTTATTGTCGTTTCGACTACTTTATTTTTTATAACTTTGTATAATAAATTTTAAATATAATCATATTTTTGTGCGACTATCTTGAAAGTGAAATAAAATAATTTTAAAATTCGTTCGTTTACAATTACAGATATTTTAATTGAATTCCAGCAGCTGGAACACTCCAAAACAAAACATTTAGCTTATCTGCAATCTTTTCACGATCCTTCGACTCGATTAGTGCTACACAGCAACCTCCCCATCCAGCTCCTGTTAATCTTGCTCCAAGACATCCAACTTTTCGACATTGTTCAACCGTTTCATCCAATTCCGGGCAACTGCATTCAAAAAGATCACGACAAGAATCATGTGAAGCATTCATTAATTTTCCCATTTCAATCAAATCATTCTTTTCACATACTTTTTGAAAATCTAAAACCCTTTGGGCTTCTGTATAAACATGCATAGCTCGCTTTCGAAGGTTGAATTCTTTCACTGAAAATGTGAAAACGTGATTATTATGATTTCAGAAAGTATGTAACATTTTTCAATTTTTAAAAAGAGATCAAATATCGGTAAAATAATATTTGATGTGAAGAAAAATTTTGTGAAAATCAAAAATATTGGAATAAAATATAAGTGTACCGTCTAAGTAAAAATGGACGACAAGATATGTTAATAATTAGAACACTTACTATCAGTTGTATTGTTATTGAGACTGTATTCGATTAAATCTTCATCCGTGGTTTCAAGTTCCCTTAATACCGCTTCTCTTGACATTGGATCTTTTTCGAAATGCCTATCGATGACTTCAACCATATCATCTAAATCTTTTCCAAGAAATTCAGCCAAATGTTTCAAAGTTCGTACTTCTCTCCAATTACAATGAAGAAGGCGTCGAGCAACTATTTGGGCTGCAATTCGGCATTCCACAACTCTTTCATTATAATAAGATGATGCGCCTTTGTTCATTGTTGCACCAGAATGAATGACGGCAAAAAGGGCTGTTTCGGGAAGTTTAACTCGAGTCGACATTAAAGGATTAAAATCAATTCTCAAAGCTTGTCCTTCATTTGCGAGGCACTTAAAACAAATTTAATAATACTTTTAAAGGATTGAGATAAACTTATTCAATAGCCTGATCCATTCCACCTCCTTCAACACCAATGTATCGTTCAACTCTGGAAGCAAGATCCGCAATTCCATTTCGATCAAGGTTCTCTGGATTTAATTTAGCATCAGCAGCAAGGGATGCAACAAGGGCAGCACAAACAACAGATGATGAGCTACTAAGACCCGCATTGGGTGGAACATTACCACTTAGAAGCACATCCAAGCCTAAACTTCGAGGTGGATGATTTCGAAGTTCTTCTTGAGCTCCTTTCCATCCAGATAAAAAATAATGATACCATTTAGGTTTGGTTGTGCCTGGCCATGACACAGATGCATCATGAACATAACTTCTATAAATCATCACATTTTCATCATCTCAGAAATTAAAGTATCATTAATCAATTAAATCAATTTAATTTGTGGTCTTCCCACGGTCACGTGACGTGAGATTTCCCCTCTCATTTTTTTATTCATTCGCTCCATAAATAGGTATTTGAACGTATTTATTTTTTTGAATTCTTGCTCGCATTCCAAAAAAAGGTGAATTAAAAAAATGATGCAACAGAAATCTTTTTAAAAAAATGTAATTTCGTAAGAAAATTTTGTTAATCACCAGAAAAATAAAATAAAATAATGAACTTTTGTTCATTGAAAAAGTTTGTTTTAATTAAAAAATAAATACAGAAAGCGTTTAAGAAATAACAAAAATTTGGACGCGAAAGGGATAATAAAATTCTTACTCATATTTTTCGTCCGTATTGTAAAAATGAATATTATCAGTTCCATTTTTTCGAAGCAAAACATAAGTTGATTGTTTAATTGCCATAGGTAGCACAGAATATCCAGAATAATCAATGTGTTCACCTGTAGATGGAGAAAATAAACTAAAGGAATGGGATAAAATTGCTTTAAACGAACCAATTAAATTAACTCGTCCAGGGCATCTTACAAGAATTTGTGGTTTATGTCCATATTTAGCTTCAAATTGAGAACAAAGAGCATCTTCAATATTGCCGGGCATTTTTTTTTCTGCTTTGCAAATGAAAAGAGAAAGAAAGACTAAACAAGTGCGAATGTAATATAATGAAGCTCGCAGGCAAAATAAAACTATGCAAAAAATGATATGTTCTAAACTGACCGCCGCGGTTGCGATAAAAATGTAAGTAATAAAGCGTAATCGCGGTGGAAACCAGCAAATTTAACTATTTCCCATCTTTCCTGCCCCGTGACATCCCGTTTTTTATGTGTGTCCGTCTTTTATATACATATTTTCTCGCGTGGTGGTGGTTTCTAAACAAAGACCAAATTAGACAACAACAGGAAGAAAGGAAGGAAGAAAGTCAAATCACCATCAAACGAACGATAAATTATTGAAAAGTGATGATTCCATTTTCCCGCATTTTTATTGTTTTTTAATGCAAAAAAATGAGAAAGATTTTTTAAATTGATTTAATGAGTCTGCATTTTTTGGCAACAAATCCATTTCTTTTATTTCATCCAATACAAAAAAAAATTATTACGAACAAAATAAAAAAGAAAAGGAAAATACATACATAATTTCAAGAAAAGAGGGCGGCGCAAAAAATTATCATAACAAAATAGAGAAGAGACAAAACGGAAACACTTTTGAAAATCATTTCAGCTTTTTTATTAATAAACTAAGTCATTATTGAAAGGTGAATAAACGGCGGCATAAGGATGGAAACTTCGCTTACCAAACTAAAATGAAAATAATTAAAATGCTATGATAAAAAAAATTAAGTAACCTGAAGGGGACGGTAATCATTCTTTTTACCAAATTGCAATGGTCGGAAGCTGCTGTCACGTTTCCCAAACTAAAAGTAAAATTAGCTTAAAACACCACACTTCGAAATTTTAATGGTAGCTCTTATTTTTAACTCAATAAAGAAAAACAAAATTAAGATATGCATAAATAAAGGCTTTGTAAAGAGAATCAAAATAGAAGCTTAGATAATTAATAAAATATACTTATTCCAGAAATAAGTAAAAAGCTTTCATCGTGGAAGTAAAATCTACTGTATAAGGCTTAGCCTTAAGGGTTTAAGGAATCAAAACTAAATTTACCTGTAACGGGCGAAAATCTCCACGATCGGTTCTACTAAATCTTGTCGATTGTTGACTTTCTTCTTCATTAGCCGAAATCACAACAATGCCAATAGAAATAACAAGAATAAAAACAAAATACCATGATGAGAACATTTTTTTGAGAGTAAAGAGAAGCTGCTAGTAGCAAATCCCAAAAACTCAATTGGACTAAAAATGAGTCTGCAACTTGAAAAAAAAAGTAAATTTAAATGCTCAAATTTTTTAAACTTCTTTCTAACTTAGTTAATGGAATAAAAATGTCAATAAAAAAACAGTCGTTAATTTGTTTAACTAACACTGGAGCTTCCAAAATACAACACCCAGATGGGTAATCAAAATGTGAAATCCTGGAGGCGGAAAGAAAAAAAAGTTTCATTTTTTATACACATTTCAAATAAAGCAAGACAGTACAATAAAAAAGTAGTAATTTTTGGTCAAAAGAAAAACAGAAATACATGAAAGTTATTCACAGGGATAGGTTAAGCACGAGCATATTTACTAATGTAATCTCGAGCTTTTGCTTGAAAAGCATCTGAACTTGCAGCATATTGTTTAGCAGCTTCAACGTTGAGAGGATCTTCAAAATCCATAAGTTCACTGAAAAGACTTTGAAGGCCATGAATGACATCACTGAGTCGACGAGTGGGCATCCAACCTAAAATGGGAAAGTTAGAAAAAGATATTAACAACTTTAATAGCAGCTTACCAAAACCATCAAGAGTATTTTGACGGAGAAGACTGAGACAAATGGCGCCATCTTCAGTAATATTTGGATGCCATATTTTAGTAAGACATTTGACAATTGGAGGCTGAAAAACATGCATAATTTTTAGTTTAACAAGCGGTATAAACAAAACTTACAACATTGTTGTATTCTGGTGGAACAGTAATATGAAATTGAAACACGCCGCCGCGGTAAAAGCCAGATGGTGGAGCAACTTTTAAATACATTTCATGGAAGTCATTGATTTTTGGAAACGTTAATTGACAATGTGGTAAATCCTTCATTCTTTCTTTAAGTTCAGTTACTTCTAAAACAAAGCCATATGATTTTTTCTTATTACAAAAAAGCAAACCTTGAGCAAGAAGTTTATCTCGAATATTGACTCGTTGTCCCAAATATTGACGATCTTCATCGATACCTTTAATGCGTTTTTGAAGATTCAACATTTTGTTAATACGGAAATCTAAAAAAGAAAGTTTTACGTATTATTTAAAGGGAGTGTACCAGCTAACAGAGATTTTTTTTACGACGGACGGGTGTTCCTAGCCCGAAAGTTCACTTCTTCGAATTTTCGTAGCTTTTTGTAGCACTTTGAGAAAAAAAAACAAAATGCTACAAAAAGCTACAAAAAATCTGTAGCTCTTTGTAAGCTTTTGAGACAATGAAAAAAAACTTTCGGGCTAGGAACACCCGTCGTAAGGAAATCTCTGTTGGCTGGTACACTCCCTTTAATAATCAATCAATGTTCACGAAAAAAATTTCAAAGCATGATGAAATACCGCGTCATTCCCATTAAAATTACGAAGGGTTCAAACCAATTAAGAAAAGATTTAATGGATTTTTTAAAAACCATTCTGAAATTTACAAAAAACCTATTAACTAAAAAAGTTATGACTTGAATGAATGAGAGAGCAAGTAAGCAAGCAAAAAAAACTGTTATTGAAATTCCATGAAAATGAAAAAAGGTGCTAAAGTAGTCAGTCCCAGTAATTCTTGGCACGAAATGTTAGTGAAAACTGTCTTTCAACCTTCAAAAGTTTATTGAAAGATTTTATTTTTGCTAAAAAAAATTGCTAAAAGTTGTCCTTATTCTTTATCTTCTCTCTTTTTGTTTACACTTTCTTTAAATTTTAGGCTAATAAAAAATGAAACCTTTATCTTTAAAAGGTCATGATCGTGCCTTAACACGTGTTCGGCTTAATCGCGAAGGAGATCTTCTCTTCTCATCTTCTAAAGGAAAATCTGTTTGTGTATGGTATACTGACAATGGTGAACGTATTGGAACGTATGATGGCCATACAGGTGCTATCTGGGATGTGGATGTTTCTTGGGATACCGTTAATATTGTCTCTTCCGCTGCTGATAACACTATGAAGGTTGGCTATATATTTTCACAAGAATTTACTTATTTGCTTTATTTTAGCTTTGGGATGTTGAAACTGGTGTTTGTAAATCAACAGTTTCTTGTAAAACAGTATGCCGTTCTGTTTCTCTTTCATATAGTGGAAATTTAATTGCATTTACAACAACCAAAATCGCAAAAGAACAAGAAACCTTAAGAGTTATTGATATGCGAGACAGTGATCACATGGTTGGACAAGGTCATATTGTTTTTCAACCTCTTGAAAGCCAAAGCGCTTGTATTTTTTCACATCTTGATGATACTATCATGCTTGGTAAGTCAATTTAGTCATCTTTTGTAATATAGATAGTTTTTAGGTGACCAAAATGGAAATTTGACGCTTTATGATGTTCGACAAAACAGCGATGCAAAAGATTTCAACAAGGTACATTCTTATGGTATTACTGATTTACAACTTTCTCTCGACCAAGCTTTTGTTATTTCTTCTTCCGTTGATAAGACTGCTAAACTTCATGATGCTAAAGAATTGCAAACATTAAAAACATACAAGTAAAAAAATTTGTTTGTTTTTTTTACTTTACCTATATTTTTAATTTTAGATCTGGAAGACCTGTAAATTCTGCTGCTATTTCGCCTACTCGTGATCATATTGTACTTGGTGGTGGTGAAGAAGCTATTCACGTCACACAATCTAGTACTTCTGGACATTTCGAAGCAAAATTATATCATCTTGTTTTCGAAGAAGAATTCGCTCGATTCAAAGGTCATTTCGGTCCTATCAATTCTCTTGCATTCCACCCTAATGGAAAATGTGTGGTATCTGGCGGAGAAGGTGGGTTAAACAAACATACTATGTTAACTAATTTTAATTTATTTCAGATGGCTATATTCGCATACAAGATTTTGATCCTGAATATGCTGAGTATGAATACGAATATTGAATGTTTAAATTTTGTGGATAAAATATTTAAGTTTTTGTTTTTGTAAACTTTATTTAAACTTGTTGTTGAAATTCAAATAAAATAAAAAAGAAAAACTAATGGAATAAATGACAGATAGGAAGATTGTGGGTATAGAAACAAGCAGAATATCCAACTATGGGGATTAGCCCGATAAGAGCAACGAGAAGGATAAGTGTACGGATGTACGAAATCATACTGGTATGTTGTGCGCTGTGGAGTCGGGAAGAAATTGTTACAGTTGTTGCAAGTGCCGTAAGTAGAATATTACGACCTTCGGGAAGAGAATGTGAATGAGCGAGAAGTGGTCCACTTTCAACCGTATGTAAAGACCATGCCAAGAAAACAGTTTCAAGAGCGCCTAAAATTAGACATGGTGTATTATTTATTTATTCCCTCTTGTTGCCAAATGGTTTTTATAGAGAATTATTTTTATTAAGATTATGAGCGCATGCAATGAAAAGTCCTACCTAAAACAATAACAATTGCGGTAGAGAGCCGCCAATAAGCGCATTTCGGCTTATTAACTAAAAGTAAAACAGCCGCTGCTCCTGTAAGCCATGTATAAATCCATGCGTCTACTGATTTCTAAAAGCATACTTTTGAAAAATGCTTTTCTAATAATAAAAACAAACCATAGAATGGAAAATGGTAAACCCCGCTAAAACAGCAGCTACAGTAAGCTGAATAAATCGAAAAGTCCCCATTTTTATATATACTTTTCACCAAAGTATTTGAGAATATTTATTAATAAATAAAATAAAAGAGCAAAAAAAAGAATCACAATCGATTTCTCAAAATGTAAATGTTTTTGTCCTTGACAAACGCAGTTCTTTCTTCTTATAGTTTGTATCTTGTATTATATAGACAACGATGGTTTTTTGAACTTTTTCTTCTTCAACTTTGTTAATCAAGAAATCACGTCTAAAAATTTAAAAAAGCTAGAAAAATTAAACTTTTACATTTGAATAATAATAACCTGATTTTAATTTTTCCGAAACTACTAATTGACATTAATATTTGAGCAAAATTAATAAAGCTCACAAAGAGCTAGACAATATTTGGCAAATCTTTTAAACAAATCATGATAGGATGAGCTCGTTCGAAATATGAATTTAGAAAATATCAAGTTGTTGAACTAAATGAAAGTAATAAAATAAAAATGGCTAACAAATAATTTGAATTCAAAAAATGAGTTTTTAGTTAATTTATTGTTTTTCTATTTAAAATTTTTTTTCTTTTAATATTTTGAATTCAGAAAGCATTTCAAAGGTACAGGCTTTGTAAAAAAGCGCAGCAGCGCTTTAAATAAACTTGAGACAAAATATTTAATAATTTCAATGATTTTCAAAGCTTCGTTTCTCTTTTTTTTTTATCAATGTCTTTCTCAACAGAAAAATAGGTTCTAAACGTGTCTTACTGTATCAATCTCCTCGTTTTATCAAAGAAAAATTTACACCTATAGTAGAAATGATAGTTCTAATGATAAATGCTACAGTAATGGAATTAACTACATATGCTAGCTAAATGTCGCCGGATTTTTCTTCTTTAACTTCCTTCCTTTCACCACGTTCTTGATTTTCCATACAACTTATACCAATTGTTCATTTTAATTTACCGTATATATTTATTTTTTGAGAAAATATATTGTGCTTTTAAAAATTAGTTTATCGGCCATAATTTTTGATAATCGATTGATTTGTTTACGAATTTGCAGCTTTATGATAGAAAGTGTGAAGCTTTATTGGCGCAAGTATGAAGAGGTATTGCAAGGCGTTGATTGTTTGCTTCTTCATTTCTTGAACAAAGTCCATTTTTTTTTGCATCCATCATTCTTACGATTTTTTTTTATTGAAGAAAGAAAGCTTTCGCTCGTTCAGGTTCTTGATTATTTTTTTATTTGATTTCTTTATAAGCAAAATTTAAATAGATTGAATTAGTTAATTTTGTTGTTGAAAAAATACCGATCGTGAGCTACTTGGCCGCTTTTAGCCAGATATTCGTGTTGGCTTTTGCTCTTTTTTCCTTGAAATTTTTCTTCCAAATTTTAAGAATATAATTTTTATTAATAAATAAAAAATGGTATTACATGTTATTGTCCATTTAAGCGAAAGAGATGAAGGAGGGCCAACTGAAGCTTTGGTTGAATTGGACGATGTCACCCTATTCTTTCTTGATACCGTCTTAGCTGAGCTTAAAAAAGCTCTTCGGCTTGATCCTGGATCACCTTTTGATTATTTTGAATGTATGGTATTTTTTCTTTATTTAATAAACTATAGAATTTTTAGACATTGATGAAGGATTTTCGTGTAATGTTAAAACTAATGAAGAAGTTCAATCCCTCCATGAATCTCCCCCAGAAACACCACTTCATGTTTGGCTAAGTTCGTTTAAATAATTAAATTGTGAGTGTGATGTGTTTGTGTATATAGAATCTTCACGATCACAATCAAACCACCATAAACCAAGCACATCTGAAGATCCGCCATTTAATTCAAATGATTTTGTTATGATTAAAGAAATAGCAAGTGGACAATTTGGAACCGTTTATTTGTAAGAATTGAACCTTTTTTTCACTAGTTGATATATTTTTTCCAAATATCTTTATTTCATTAAATAATCCCTAATTTTTTAGGGCCAAAGATATTCGAAATGAGAGATTAGTTGCTATCAAAGCGATTATGATTGATATGGCAATGTCAGCGATGCAACAAGAAGTGGAAATTCTTTCCCTTGGACGTGATTGCCCCGAAATTGTCCAATATTTTGGAGCCATATCAGAAGCGGACCATTTAAAATTAATATTAGAGTTCATGGATGGTTTGTCTCTTGATCGTTATGGACCTTTACCTATTGATATTCATGGCGCTTCGACCGCTTCTGTTATTGATGGTTTGTCATTTTTGTGGTCGAAAAATGTTATTCATCGAGGTAATACATACATAATTTTTAATAATTCATTGGATTCATTTCTTAATTTTAGATATAAAACCAAGTAATTTCCTTGTAAATACTAAAGGCGACGTTAAACTTGCAGACTTTGGAGTCTCAAGATTTATGTTTTTCTCCAATGCTCGTACGGCTGTTGGTACAGTTGCTTATTTTCCACCTGAAAGGATATTAGGTGGTAAATATTCAATTGAATCAGAAATTTGGAGTTTGGGATTGTCATTGTATGAAATGGCATTAGGGAATCCAACTTGGATCCTCCAAAACGACTTTAACGATGCATATAACATTGCTGAAATTATTTTAAAAAACTTGCCTAAAATTTCGAACGAGCTTGCTTCAATTGATTTAGCTCTTCAAAGTCTTGTGATTAGTTGTTTAAAACTAAATCCACATGAAAGAATTTCACCTAAAATGATAAGCGATGCAGAATTTGTGAAAAATCATCGACCAATAAATAAAACTATTGTTGCTAATTTTGTAATTAGTAAACAATCAACCATCACGGCTGATTCCTTTTGATTGAAGCTTTTGTGCATTTCTGTAAAAATATTTAAATAAAAATAAAGAATATGTTTTTTTTATGTATTGTATATTTTGATTAATGGTTAAAACCCATTTGAATACTTTATCGCATTTTTTTTTGAAACTTGATTGAGTTTATCCTTTTTTAGATGAAAAATCTTCACCTTTATGCTTCGACTTCAACAGTCAAATCTAATAATGATAAAGAGGGGTCTACCTTAAATATTGGAAATGCTCTCAATTTTTGCGTTGATTCTGCAAATGCCGTGACTTTCTTTGCCCTTCCAAAAGAAATAATTTGTTTAAACCAAAAAATGGACATCGAAAAAACTTTTCAATGGGAAGTTGAAGAACTCGGCCAACTAATTATGTTTGATTTTCTCAGTGATTACATGGAAATTTGTGCTATCTTTAGTCAAGGTGCTGTTATCGTAATTTCAGCTATAAACGGTGATGTAAGAAGTTTTTTTTAATTGATAACGTTGCAACTTTTTTTAAATTTTAGATCCAAGAATATCCAGTTTTGTTTGATCAAACCGTTCTTGGAGGTGCGTGGAGCCCTGATTTAGGCCTTCTTATTGTAGCAACAGAAGAAAAATTATTTTCAATTACACGTGATTTTGAAGTTGAACGTGAAGTTGAATTATTTATTCAAGACCCGGGAAGAGAACAATTAATGACAATTGGATGGGGAAGTCGAGATTCTCAGGTAATTTTAGGTGTGATTACCACTTTTTAGTTACACTTCCCTATTTTAGTTTCAAGGAAACGTTGGACGTCAAAAACGTGAAAAGTTGGATGAGGATACTGTGCCTGGCCTTGTTTCACTTTTTGATGACAAAAAAGTTCTTATTTCATGGCGGGGTGATGCCCAATATTTTACCGTAAGCACGGTAGAAATGCGACCAAACCCATGGCATAAAGAAGATTCAACTAAACCCGAATTTGTAGAAGGTCGACATCTAAGAGTTTGGAATCGTGATTTAGAACTTATGAGCCAATGTGAAGCCCTAGCAGGAATGGAAGAATCTCTTGCCATGCGACCCATTGGAAATTTAATGGCTGTTACTCGAATCCTTAATGGACAAAGAAATTTATGGTTATATGAAAGAAACGGACAATGGCGATCTCATTTTAAAGTCGGTGATGATAAAGCAAGAGTTTTATCGGTTGGTTGGAACACTGATGCAACCATTTTATTGATTCATTTACGAAAAGATGAAACAGACTATGGTAAAGTTTATTTAATTTACTTTTAAAAAAAGCTAACGATGTGGATTTTCAGTGCAACTTTGGACAATTTCAAATTATGATTGGACCCTTAAAACTGAAATTCATAAACACGTCTTAATTGCTGCAAAATGGGATAACGAAAATCCAAAAATGTTGCATTTGTTAACAGGAGACGGAGTTTATGATCTGATTGAAATCGAATCAGGCTATGAAACTCGTGATGCTATAGTTCTTTCAATCGCAGGAGAATTTGTTCGAATTACAGATTTAAGTAAAGCTCCTATTCCACCTCCAATGTTTCATGAAAAATTTGAACTTGAAAATTGTGGTGTCCAACTCTTTTCTCAATCGAAATTTGGTATCGCTTTCTTGTTAGCTGATCAAACACTTGTTACATGTAAGCATTTGGATTTTTCTTTTAATAGATGTAATACTAAAATTTTAATTTTTAGTTCGTCTAAATAGCAGAAAGTATTCTAAATTATCCAACATTAAAATTTCAAAAACTTTTGTCAATATTGCTTACAATTTGCAATGGGTTAATGAAAATACTATTAGTTTGATTGCAAATAATCAAATATTTTCTTACGACATTTTGAATGGCAATGAGTAAATTTTCTTTTCTTATTTTTTTTCTTTTCATTGTGGATTTTTTTCAGAACTTTGATTTATGCTTCTCCTGATGATTTAATTTACCATAATTTTGTATCCTCAATTAATGCATGGTTATTACAAAGTTCAGATGGACAATGGCATAAATATCAAAATTCCGAAATAACTAATTATCCTGTTAATTTGAATTCACCCAAAGTGTATAAAAATCATATTGTTGAATTCGATGGTCGCATAATTATTTTTAGCATTAATCATAATAATCAGCTTATGATTAATGGAAACGTTGCCCATCAAGCAATTGGTTCATGGTCATTTGGTTCAACTAATTTTCTGGTTACTTCATTGAATAATCAACTTTATTCAATGACTTATGAACAATTGCAAACCCTTTTGGAATCACCACCAAAGATGACTACCAAGAATGCTGCCCATGGTTGGTTCAATGAAAGTGCAGCAAGAGCGGTTGAACGTGGAGCTTTAGTGGTAGCTCATGAATCAGAAGGTGTAAAAGTTTTTCTTCAAATGCCCCGTGGAAATCTTGAAACTATTGAACCACGATTTTGTTTGATTCCTCGATTGAAACAACTTATTTCAATGAAAAAATATAAAGAAGCAATGGTTTTAATGCGACGTCAACGCGTGGATATGAATCTCATCGTGGACCATGATCCATCAGAATTTTTTGAAAATATCAAATTATTTATTGATTTGGTTGATAGCGAAGAACTTTTAAATCTTTTTGTTTTTATTCTTAATAAGGAAGATACAACTCGAACATCATTTCTACCATATTATCCTGAACGAGAAAATTCAAAAACATTGCTAAAAGATAAAGTTTCAAAAGTATGTAATGCTGTTTTAGAAACAATTCTTGCAATTCCCGAAGTATCACGCCGTCACAAATTATATACTCCAGCCCTTTCATCGTTTTTAAAGCAAGAACCTCGCATTGTTCGAAATGCTTTTATCAATATGAAAGAGCAAGTCGCTGCTTCTGGGGAATCTCTTCAGCAAACTAATGACCAATTTGTTCAACAAAAGCCATCACTCTTTCGAAAATGGATAAAACATTTGAAATATTTTGTCAAAGATGGAGAACTTTTTCAATCAGCCCTTCAAACGTATGATTTAACCCTCGCTTATGAAGTTGCAGACGAAATTAATATGGTAAGCTTAAAAATATTTTAAAACCTTTTTATTAAAAAAAATATTAAGGATCCTCGTGAATTTTTACCTGTTCTTGAAAATTTGCAATCAAAGTCACCCGATCATTATCGCCGCTTCCATATTGATCTTTATGTGGATGATTATTTATCAGCTTTAAAAAATATTGCTAAAGTCGAAGACAAAATTGATGAATGCATTTTACATGTCAAACAACATAATCTTTATTCCCAAGCTTTGGTCATTTTTAATAAGAATCCTAATTACCAGGTAAGTTTTTTTTGTTATGAATCATTAAATATTACCAAATTTTTTGTATTTAGAAAATTTGTCAAATTTGTGCTGAACATGCTTTGACTCAAAAGCAATATGAAGAGGCTGCATTATTGTTTACAAAATCGGGTGATTATCAAAATGCATTAAAAGCTTATGAAAACGCATTAAATATTAGTGGATTTAGATCAATTGCAAAAAAGCTTGCTCTTGATTCAGCTACTATACAACGATCTCTACTCCTTTTTGCTTTAAAATTTGAACAACATGGACGCTTTTTAAAAGCAGCTGAAGTTTATAAATTAATTGGAGAAGAAGATAATTTAATTAAAATAGTTGAAAATTTAATAAAAGCTCAAGAATGGAATAAAGCGATGGAAGAAATTCAACTTAATTCTGAACTTCCTAATTCCCCTCATGCTCAAGCAAAACTTGTTGATGAAGCCGACAAACGTGCTGCATTTATTTTGGATGAACTTTCTCAAATTCGTGAAAACATCGAAAAATATTCCTTACGTCTTGAAGTCGTTCGATCGCAGAAAGAAAAACAAGTTGAAGAATGGCTTGAAAATGAAGGTGAAGTAGATGTTGCACAATCGGAAACTATGAGTGAAGCTTCAACCGCTTCTGGTATGTCGAATATTTCTCGTCTTTCCAAAATGTCGGTTGCACAAGTAAAGCGAAGAAAAAATGTTGAAAGAAAAAAGAAAACCATCAAAGAAGGTAGCCAATTTGAAGATATTGGACTTTTAACTGCTTTAACAGAAATAATTTCAAAATTAAATGAAATTCAAAAAGAACTTTCACAATTGCTTCCAGTTTTGGTTTTATTTGATAATATTACTTTAGCCCGCGATTTACAAAAAGTAACACAACAAGTTGTTAAATTTGCAGCTGATCGAAGAATCACCATTTGGCCTAGACACTTGAAACCCAAACATTTGACTGGACCTTTAGTTGAAATTGTAAGTAGTTATAATGATTTAATTATTTGGGGTTACAACATATTTTTTAGTATCGATGCGATGATGGAATTGTACGAATGCCTACCGAAGAACATATGCCTAGTCGAATTTACATTGAAGATGAAATGTGCCCTCCTAAATTAGAAACTTCTTATTCATGGAAACTTAAATCTCTTGAATAATTTATTTTTAGTTTTCCTTGATTGTTGATTTATGTTGTTTGTTGTTGATTTTGAAAAGAAAAATTTTTTTATTAAAATATTTTTGGATATTTTTTTGCCGTTCAAAAACGGTGTCCTTTTTGGAATATCTTTTAAATATAGGGTCGTAAGCGTGATAAAAAGAATTGAAGTCCAATAGAAATTATAAGAGTTAATGAGCCGAGGTTAAAAAACGCAGAGAAGGGGATAAAGTAATGAATGATTCTGTTGATTTTTTAATGTAAAAGACAAACATTTTTATTTCCTCAATTTTTTAAATTTAAAATTTATCATAAAGATTTCGGGCATTTCCATAATTAAAATAATAAAGTAATTTTTTATGGTGGATCACTCTTTTCGCAGCTTGCCAAAAAAACAAGCAACTCTTGGTCGACATTTTTTTTCTAATACGCTGAATATCTTCAATCCCATTTGTGTATCTTCTGTTAATTCTTTTAATAACATTCATTTTCAGCATGGCAAATCATTCGTTTAGTGCTGGAGTAGCCCTCGCTTTGGCAATTGTAAGTTAATTTATTTTCATATTTTTAAAATAACCGAAATATTTTAAAGGTCACAATCACTGCTGGTCAAGCATTCAAAGCTCAACTTGCCGCTTCTCGTCAAGGTACTCTTGTTGCTGGTCTCCTTGGCTCATTCGTATTTCTTATGGCTATCACCGCTATTAGCAACCTCAAAATGTCTACAGCAGGGAATCATGTCAAATCTGGACTTGGAGAAGTTGCATTCGCTCTCTTGATTGGTATTGTCGCTGCAATGTCAATTCATCGTGTAGCAGGGACCATCTGCTTGCTAGCTTCTGGTGTTCTTCTTTATCTTACCAATCTTGTCTCACATGAACGTTATAATGTTGTCAAACCTATCGCAACAACAGCTAACAAGAAGAAATAATTTTGATATGAAAGAACGTTACGGTATCAACTCATTCTGCCTTTTAATATAACGTTTAATAATTTATTGTTGATTGTTTTAATTTATTTCTATAATTAATTTTTGGTTATAATAAAATTTATTCAGGGATATGTTTATATATTTTTAAAATGAAGGGTACTTGCCCTTATTTATTTTAATAAAGACATCACAAAATTTTATGCGATAATTTAGATATACAGTCTTAGGAGATGTGATAACATCCCGGTATTTATGCAATGTCTTTTTTGCACTTAATTCTGATATCCTTTTTACCATTTATTAATACAGTCTCTAATCCATCTATTGATGCTTCTTCCATACAGCCTTTGCCTACTCTTAAACCTTTGCATTCTAATGGACCTCCACCAAAACCTCCTCAACCAAAACTTCCATTTATAATTAAACCTGCATTCGAAGACAACTCATTGTAAGCATTACTTTATTTTATGTCAGTACTTCAGTAAACTTTTTTAGTTGTTCTCGAGTTGATTGTTCCCACTATGCATCATGTTTAAGTTGTACATTTCCCGATTGTGATTATGGTAATCTTGTAATGGTTAATTGTACAACCATTCCAAGAATGTGTAAAAGACAAGAACAAACGGTTCCGAAAGAAGCCATTTGTCGTTATTGTTATCAAACGGAGGATAGCGAGCACGAATGCGATGAAGTTAGAAATTGTTCTTCATCTTCGGTTCAACTTTATCCAACACATTGCCATGTTTCTCAACATGTTATATGCATGGGTAATAATAAAAAGTCATAAGAGTTAAAGGATAATAATTTTTTATGTATTTTTAGGGCGAAGACAATTTTTGAAAAATGTTAGGTGCCGATGGACGAATGGCTACAGCTGGTCCAAGGCAATGCTACTTTCGATAACTCTTGGAGGTTTTGGAGTTGATCGATTTTATCTTGGATTGTGGAAAAGCGCAATTGGAAAACTTTTTAGCTTTGGTGGATTAGGAATTTGGACTTTATTAGATATTTTGCTCATTGGTGTTGGATATATTCAGCCCGCCGATGGATCTATGTACATATAATTATATTGTTTTCCTCGAATAAACTTTTTAATATTAATAATATACACAAATTTGAGATCATTTTCCATTGGACTTGCGTTTCATTGATGGAGTGTGGCCTGATTCCGCTCGCTCTTTTTCATAATCCATTTGTTGCTTAATAAAAGTGCTTTGACGAAGCATCTCAAGAATGCTGTCAAAAGTTGGGGCTGCTTTTTGCATTTGATGGATTGCTCTAAAATAAAAAAATGAAAGAAGGCGATAATCAAAGAATTTACTCGATAGAATTATCCATATCATAACAAGCTCCTTGTAAGCTTGTATTAATTTTCATAATTTCGTATTTACGATTAACCAAAACGGGAACGGTTTTATTTACATGCTCTTGTAATCGATATAATGCCATTGATGGGTCATGATCAATTATGTGAAAACTTTCAGATAATTTTTCTGCAACTAAAAATGCAAATAAATGGTTAATTGCTTGTCGTCAAAAGTGTATTAGCTTACTTAATTTACATCTTCCTTGAAGCTCTTTTGATGCCATTTTATTTGCTAAAAATAAATAAAAAAAAACGTTTGTTAAATGTCATTAAAAAGAGGATATATTATATAACCGAAATCGGAAACAACCATACATATTAAACTTTACTAACAACTATTTATTTATTCTATAATAATGCATCAAACACAATAACAATAAACCTAATTTTTAAATTACTTTGCGTTTGCTTTTTGTTTGACCTGAATAGCTTTTTCGAACATAGTTTTGGCGTATTCACTTTCAGTAACAGTTTCATCCTTTTTGTTCAAATTAAATTCTTCAAATAATTTGTCTTTTTCGGCAGCTTGATCTTCCCAATTAACACGATTTTCAAAGAAAAATAAAACTTCTTTATTTTCTTCTTGCTTTTTAAGTTCAGCTTTAATTTCTTCAATTCGAAGTCTCAAATTTACGCGTTCAGCTTGCATCCGAATAAAATCTTTTCTTTGTTGACTCCAAATATCAAATAATTTTTTTTGTTCTTCCATCAATTCTTTTTCAGTTTCTGGTTGAATTTCATTTATTTTTGAGAGAATGATGTCAGAGATGTTTTTTTCAGAGACAGCAGAAGCGCCAAGTTTTGCCTAAAATTTTGAGGTTAATTAGTTTTTGAATAATAATTTTACATACGATATAGGATGAAAATTGCTTGTATTGTTCGTTTTCTTCTCGACCTTCTTCAGGAATTTTTGCAATTAAACCATTCAAATACGCTTTTGCAATATTGATAACAGATGGGCTTAATTCAATACCAATGGAAAGTAATTTTTCAAGTTGTGAGTAATTTTCACGCATTAATAATGCGAGAAGTTGAACATTATGTACAATACCTTGATCCAATGAAGATTTCAATTCTCGTTCAAGCCATTCCAACGATTTTCCAACCAAAGCATTAGTTTCAGTAATATCAAAATGATCATCAAAGAAAGCATTTTTTAAATAAGGAAATTTAATTGTTCCTAAAAGTACAGAGTTATTCTAACTGTTAAATGGAAATGTAATAGTGGCTTACGAAGATCTTCTTCATTGATATCATCTTCATCGATTGCAACTACACGTTTTTGAATGGTATCATCGAAAACACGTTCGTCAGCAGGCAGTTCGCAAAATTTTAACAAGCTATAAAATGCCAGAAGGTTGACAATTTTATTATCAAACATTTCTTGTTGCACGAGAACAGAAGCAATTTTAGCAGCAGCTGGAAAGTTTTTGGCTTTGATAAAATGAGACAGCATTAAACCCATTGAATGATAATTTGGAAAAACGCCGTAATTTATCTATAAAAAAAAGAAAACATTAAATTTTTTAAGATAAAAAATATATCTTACCGGATCATTGATAATTTTAAAAAGCTCCTCATTTGCATTGTGTTTAAGAAGCAAGCGATAAAGAGCATATTCAGTTGATGGCAATAAATCAGCAGTATTTTCAGTATGACGAAGTTTATAAATAAGTTCCATAATGTCTTTTAATTGATCAGATTCTTCTGAAAGACATGCAGCTGCATCAACATCGACAGCACTAGCTTTTCCACCACCAGCAAATTTCTTTTGAACTGCAGCAATCCATTCATAATCTCCACCAAGATTTAATTGTTTAAGAGCGATATGACGATTTTGCCATTCATCATTCAGTTCAAAGGCTTTACTTAGAATGCGGCGAAGTGATGAAGTTGATAGGTTTCTAGCTCCATTTAACCTTTGGAATGCTCTTAAAGAAATTAACATCCTAAAAAGATTTTTAATGAATACGTTTTGAAGAAGCGCAGAAAAATATTATTTTTTGAATTTAACAAATATTTGAAAAAAATAAAATTTACAAGAAAAAATTTATTTCAGCCCTGTAAGCAAACCGACAAGAATGTCGGTTTGCTTACAGGGCTGATTTATTTATTGAAAAAGAAGCAGCAAATGTGAGACGAATATAAAAAATCAAGCAAAATTTTGGTGAAAAGCCATCAACGTTCAAGGGTCAATATTTGAATTCATCATTATTTTAATTTCGGTGCTTCTACAACATTTTTGGATATGCATCTTGAAGTTTGTAAACGATAAAATCCATCATGACATTTTTTATATTGAAATCTATTAAAACCATTTGGAAGGGGTAAAGTATGAACGGTAATAAAATGCCTCGATAAAGATGAGCCATTCTTGTATCTCATTGGACATTTATGACATAAATACGGAGTAGCAACATAATCCTAAAAAAGAGCTGATAAATCTACTACACCCATACTTAATTTCCTACCTCTGAGTGGGTTTTATGGTGAACTCTTAATTGCTTTTCCCATCGAAATTTTTTTGTACAAAATCGGCAAGAAAATTGTGGTTCATCTTTATGAAGTGCATCAATATGCTTTTGAAGATCTGTTTTTAAGCCAAATTTTATTCCACATTCTGAGCATTTTTCATTTTTAATTCGAGCATGAACAATTTTCATATGCTTTGCTACAGCTGAATAACAATCCATTACAACATCACAGTATGCACATTTAACGGATTTAACGTGTTTTCTACAATGAATTTTCAAAAGTCGATTTGTTGTAAATTTTTTCTGACATAGAGCACAAGTTAAGGAAGCTTCTGAACCTAATTGACGACGATGAACATGATCACTAAGCTTTGTGGTATTTGCTAGGAAGGTTCCACAATATGGACAAGCACAAGCCCGATCTCCAGAATGGCATTTGAGATGAATCCTTAGAAATGATTTATGAGCGAATCTTTGATCACATTGTTTATGCTCGATTCCAGAAATCCAATAACATGGAAACATCCCTTTTTCATCTGCTTCATCGTCACCATAAAGATCCAAATGGCTTGCAACATGATCAATAAATTTCCGCAAATCGTCAAAAATGTTCTAAAATTTAATAATTTAAAAAAAAACATTTTCCAACAACTATCCTAACTCACTTTACAATCCTTCCATCCACAAACCCATGGATCTCCTTCTAATGGCAAATAACTCGTTCGCTCAAATCCACAGGGTGTAAGATCGGGGAATAGCTTTCGATAAAATTCTAATCCAATCTTTTGCTTTTGTGCTTGAAATAAATGACTCTTCAAATGGCGATAAACATGCTTAGAAGATTCTAAATCGATTTCACAACCATAAATTGGACATTTAAAATCTATAACTAAATTTCAAAATATTATATATATATTTATTATGTGTAAATATTGTTAAAACTACCATCTATAGCTTGATGAGTCAAAAATTCAAAGTTAAAATGATCATCCAAATGTTTTTCAAGCACGTCTAAAGATGAAATATGTTGAAAACAATTCTTCCATAAACAAACAAAGGTAAAATTTTCCATATTTGGTCCTGTGGAAAGCACCCAAGAATCTCGTGGGGATGTTTGAGTTATTTCTGAATTTGATGCATTCGAAGTTGAAGGAATATTTGATGAATCAACATCTAAAAATTCTGAAATATTTTCCAATACTATTTGGCCATCTTGTTCTAATTCAAGCTCAAAAGGAGTATTATCGTTTTGAAAAGTTGAAAGTTGGTGGAAATCCATTTATTAATAAATGGTATAAATAAAATAACAAAAAGCTTTTTTTATAGTATTCATCCATCCACAACAAGAAAAATTATTTATGATAGCATATTCGCTTTAAGAGCATAAAGTTTTGTAATGAATTGTTCATAAACAAAAATTGCCTATTATTAATGTAAAACAAATTAAATTTTTATATCCATATTTACTACAGTAACTTTCACGTATTGCTTTTATATCAAACTAGTAAAAATCATTTTTGCTAATTTTAAACAGAAGCTTTTGGATTTAATGAATTGAGAGACAGTGTTTTCAATTTTATTAATGGCAAAACTCAGCTTAAAAACTTATAACAAAATTTGTTTAAAATTTAAGAAAAAAATCTAAGTGAGCTTTTGGGCCGTCGGAAAATGGTTCATTTCTATTGCTTTTAGTTTACAACAAAACTTTATTATTGATCCTTCCTATAAACAATAAGATCCCATTACCGTATAAAATTCTACTTTCTATTACGACATAGAGACAGACCCATTCAAACCCGTCCTAAAATGTCTCAGCAATATCCAAAATTATTTCTCATTTTCCAATGGTCACCTTTACATTACCATAATTTAGATCCTTCATTCATCCCTAAATATCTCCCAATGTTTAAAGCATCTTTAAAAACCGCAAATAATCGCTTCATGCAATAAAAAAACCCAAAGTTTCTTCACTAAATGAACTTTGTAAAAAAGAATAGTTCATGTTTTATACATTTCTTTGCTTTTTGCTTGTGAAAGTAAAATAAGCGCTCCTTAACGAAAAGATAATGAAAATTTTAGAGGAAGGACTTTATTATGGATCATAAATGATAAAGCATTTCTTCCTATTTATCATGCAAATTACAAAATTTCAATGTTGCATTTTCATATGTTCCAATCCCATAAAAGCATTAGCTTTCCCATTTTCCAAGCATATTTTGTCAACCTTTGTTGTTGAAAAGACATCATGTATTCACAACATTTACGTGGTCCTCCTGTTCAACATCAATTTGACAATTTTCATTATGGTGGTGGTATGAATTCGCCTTTCTTCAAATCAACTTTTCTTCCACCTCCTGAATTTATGGTTTGTTCTCCTCCACCGGTTCAACCTCATCATACTACCACGGTAATCATTATCAATCAACCAATGTATTATCCTCCAATGCAACGTCTACAAAATCATCATCTTCCATCCATGAAGGCTCCTGTTTATTATAATGATTGCTTTTCTACTGTAAGTTAATTATAATTTCTATATATCGTCTTATTTTTTATTTTAGCCTCCACGTTCTCGTCCCATTCGTGTCAATGCACCTCCCGTTCGTCTTGCTGCTGGATGTTATGAGCTTTCTGATCGTGTTAAAGGACTTGCTTTTGATCATCCAACTTCAACAACAACTCGTTCCTCATCAAAATCAGTTTATTTAATGGATTTTATGGATTTTAATGATGTTGATGTTAAAAGTGAACAACCTCATGCCTCATCATCTCATTCACTTTATTCTCATTCAACTGATGATACCATTGAAGAATCCCTTCGTCGTGTCTTTCTTTCTGATGGTGATGATGCTGATAAAAAAAAAGTTGTTCATTCTCCTCTATTAAAATCTAATATTTCAACTAAAAGAACTACTGCATCCAATGATTCACATATGCCTCAAATGATTGTTGCTGGAGAACCTGGTTTTAGAAGTTTCAAACGTGGATCATCTGCTGAATGCGATGAAATTGAATCAGAAGTTGGATTGAAACGCTTTCGCTGTGATTAATGCTCGCTGGTAAAGATTCTATAAATAGAAACCAAACATACATAGCTTTTTTTGTGTTTAATTTATGTAATAATTTTTTTTTGAAAAAATAAATTGCTTGTTTTTTATTTTATCACTTTTTTATTTATCATAAAAACAAAATGAGTTTAAAAAGCCTTTTTTTATTACAAAAGATTTAAACATTTTGTTTTTATTTACATGAGACAAGTTTAAGAAACGAAATAAAATTGACGCAAAAAAAGGTAAGCAATTTTGGGATTAAAGTTTTCAAGGACGTTTTTGATGATACTTGTTTTTTATGAGTTTCTAAAATTTCATTTTTAAGAAAAATTTGTTAATGACGAAAAAAGAAATGGATTTTTTGAATTCAATTTTTCAACGTGGTATTTCAGCTTTTCAAAGGTCATTTTTTATTTTTAATATTTTTGTTTACAAATAATCATTATTACAGTAATAAAAATCCATCCCCATTCGATGCTCAGCTGGCACGCTTTGTAATTTGGGTTGCGCCAACTGAAAATCGACGAAAACGCCGAATAGCAGAAGATTTGGCTTCATTACCTTTTTATTATGGCTCCATGCTTGATGATGTTGATATTCAAATGCAACTTTTAGCATCTCCAAGTGACGGATTTCTCATCGTTTGCCCTCGACATGAGAATGAAAAATCCAATACACATCGACGTTGGTTACTTGTTTTTCTTGCAAATAATGAAACCGTCATAAAAATTAATGTTTGCTATTGTTTTATTATTTGGCTTAATAATTATTCAAAAGCTTTAGATAATTTATTCAAAGAAAAAGTTTGTGCTTGCAAAAGAAAAAAATGTGACTTTACAACATTTTTTGAAAGAGCAAGAAATGAAAACGATTGAGCGAACATTTTTTCTTTCAAATGACCAGGTTGTTCTTCTTTTTTTTATACCGTAGTTTGAAACATGAAACTTTAGATTGTTGAACAAATGGCTATAACTCCACATTTACCTTTTCCAATTCCTAAAGGAGTTTTTAATCTTGGATGTTTATCACAAAAAACTTTACAATTTGATCCAGATAGAAGAATCCCTATTTTTCAACTCGATTGTACCTTCCTTGATTCACATCTTCGACAACAAGTTTATGAGGATGCCAGGAAAATGTTAACTTTTGGTTCAATGCAAGTTTTTCTCTTTTTAGCTCTTTTAATTATTAAACCATTTTATTTCAGTCGCATTTGGAGACTTTGGGGAATTGTTTATGAAACTTCTACCCTCAAACTCGTTTTTGAAGATATTGTATATGGTTCATTAGCAGAATACGCCAGACTTGGACACCGCCTTGAAAGCCAATTAAAGCGATTTTCTTTACAAATGGCTGAAGGATTACGATATTTGGAAAAATTCGAATTTATTCATTATCGACTCTCCATTGATTGCTTTCTTGTAACTTATTGTTACAACGTAAAATTAGCAATTTATGGATTGAGTGAAATTGAGTTGATTCCAAAATCTGAAGATGCTGAAGACGCTGATCAGTGTCGATGGATGCCACGTAAATTGACAAATTTAAAAATAATTCTTTTCTTTTTAATTATTTCAGCAGAATGTTTACCAGCAATTGCTTTACCAAATATCGTTGCCCCTACCAATCGTGCCCGATACACTCTCAGTTCAATGGTTTGGACATTTGGAACCTGTTTATGGTCCATGTTTCATGGTGGCGCATTACCTTGTATGTTTTTATTATTTCCTTTTCAACTCAACTTTTTTTTTTAATTGCAGACGAAGACCAACTACCCGAAAATATTCGTGATCGGTTGTACCGCCTTGAAAATTTGCCCCAAGCTGATGAAGACTTTATGCCACGAGACGTTATTGAAGTAAAAAAAAAACTAGCATTAATTTTTGTTTTAAGCTTCCAAACAAAAATAAGTTTAGGTATGCCTTCGATGCTGGGAATCCAAGCCACAACATCGACCGCGTTTTAAAGAAATCAAAACACTTCTTGGAAAAATTCAAAATACTTTTCATTTTTAAATACACAGACATTCTTTATAAATTTTTATTTGGAAAGTAAATAATAAAATTTTAAACTTCATCGACAGTTATCGTTAATGGAGTTTCTTGAGATACTGTTGGCAAAGTTCGGGGATTTCGACGATTTAGATAGAGAAGGCGTAAATAAAGGCATATGGCGACGATAATACTTGCGGTTATTAAAATAATACTAAGAATAACCAAAAATATATGAAATGGTGGGATTTTATCCCATCTATCTATAAAAAATAAGAATTATCGTAAAGAATAAAATAAATTTTTTTAAAAAATTCATAAAAAATGTAAACACCAAAATTAGGCTGTTCTTTTAAAAACTATTAATCAAAAAAAAAATACTTGTAGCATTTGAAAATGATAAATCCATCATTGAGACGCCGATGCTGGAATTAAATTTTAATTACAAAGAAATTACTTTTTAATAAAATAAAACGAGAAAACGTATTTTAAAATTGAATAGTCATGACTTGACTTTTTTGATAAACATAGCTTTGGCTTTCAATAATTTAGTCAAAACCTTTCACAAAGTTTTCTTTCGATATTTGGCTACTTTTTAAAGTCAAGTCGTTGAAAAGTAAAAAGAAAACTTCTTTTTTGAAGCATGAAAAGCAAAATAAACGGTAATGCAATTTTCCTCGTCAAAGAAAAAAAAGAAGCAAAGGAACGTTAACGCTGTCTTCTTCATCAGCCATTATTTTTTATGTAAATTTCACTTTTGGTTTTTAAGAAAAAATGGCGTTTCATTTTTTTTGTTGTAAATGTTTGTAAATTTTCTAAAATGAAATGCAATTATTTTATTAGGCTTTTTGTTGTTTTATCTAAATGACATCATTCATTCGCACGTTTTTTTGAGACGGTGAGCGGTCGCTCGCTTCATTGTTCTCTTAAATAACTTTATGCTAATTTGCATGGATGCAAGTTGGTATAAAGTGTACGAATTGAAGATACCTTTCCACCATACAGTAGCGTGTACGGAAAGGGAATAATTAGCTAAACCTAACTAACAAATGACACCACTAACAAGAAGACTGATTGCAATGACATACAACTGCAGATCCATCTCAACCGCTGATCGATTCCAATCGTTTCAAAATGAACTTTCAAAATTGAAGAAATTTGATATTCTTGGTCTTGCTGAAACATGGAAAATTGGTCAAACATGTGAACAACTCTCATCTGGATACTTCATGTACAATAGTGGTAAGTCTGTTTTTGGCTATTCTGGTGTTGCTCTTTTGATTTGTCCTGAACTTAACAAGAAAATAATTGGTGTTAAATACATTTCTGATCGACTGATCCAAATCCTTTTCAAACTTCGTGGAGGTAAGACATTCCGGGTTACCCAAGTCTATGCTCCTCAAAGTGGACGCGGCGAAGAAGAATATGAAATGTTCCTTTCTCAACTTGAAGATGCTCTTTCTGGTCGTGTAACTTATGAATTGATTCTTGGTGATTTTAATGCGTCGACTGGTCTTGGTGAAGCTGGTGAAAACTATATCGGTAAGTTCTCTTTTGACTCTCGAAATGAACATGGTCAACTCTTATACAACTTCTGTGAATCAAATGAGCTGTACCTTATGAACACATACTTCAAAAAAGGACGAAACCGAAGATGGACCTGGCATTCACCAAATGGAAAAACAACAAAAGAAATCGACTACATTCTCACTAAAAAGAAATCAATCGTTCAAGATGTAACAGTGCTTAATAGATTCTCTGGTAGTGATCATCGTATGGTTCGTGCTATGATAAACATTCCAATAAAGAAATATGCTCGTTCTCAACCATGTAACTTTGTCACTCCTGATTATGATAAATCGCTGCTCATCTTCTCTATGAATGAACAACTGAAAACACTTCCAACTGCTACAAATCCTAAAGTTGAACTAGAACAAATCAAATCTGCTCTCATAACAAGTTCAAAAGTAAGCTCTTATCAACCTGTTTTATTTTCTAGACTCTCACAAACAACTCTTGATCTTATGGAACAACGTCGTGAAATGAAACATGGTTTGACTGATGCTCGTCATGCTCTTGTAGAATATTCTGAACTTTGTAAACTGGTCCGTAAATCCGTTAAAAATGATCTCATTAGTCATTATATAAACGTGATGGAACGGGCTATCCAAGACAACCGACTGAAACGTGGTCGCTCTGAAATGATCCAAAGACGGAATCAAATGGTCCAACTGACTCGATCGGATGGTACTGTCACTGAAACTGTTGCTGAACTCATGGATGTCATCGTTCAATTCTATGAAAAACTCTATGTATCTCGAGATGGGAACTATGTTCATGTTCGTGATCCAGAAGTTTCAATTGCGGAAATTACTCCTGATGAACTTATCTCTGCTGCTCGTCGAATGAAGGCTAACACTGCTCCTGGCGCCGACAATATTCCATCAAAAGCTGTCAAAACAACAATTTCAAGTTTTGCTATAAGACTTGCTGATGCTCTAAATGGATTACTACTCGGAAACAATCTGCCTCCTGAACTACTTCATTCGAAAACCATCTTGCTTCCCAAGAAAGGAAATAGAAACAATATTGAAAACTATCGTCCTATTTCACTACTTCCTGTCTTGTATAAGCTGATGACTCGAGTACTTACTCAACGTGTAATGGATGCTGCTGAAACTTCTGGTGCTCTTCCTCCTCAACAAGCTGGATTCCGAAGATGTTACTCAACTATTGATCATATACATACCGCAAATCAACTATTTGAAAAGTGTCGTGAGTTCAATTTGCCTCTTTTTGTTGTTTTTATTGACTTCAAAAAAGCATTTGACTCCATTGAACTTTCTGCTCTATGGAATGTTCTTCAAAAATTTGGTATTGATCCTGGTACAATTGAAATCATCAAAATGATCTATGCTGGTGGTACATCAAGTATAAATATTGGCTCTTCATCTATCAACATCAATGTCCAAAAAGGTGTAAGACAAGGAGATACGCTCTCGCCTATCCTCTTTGCTCTTACCCTTCAAACTGCTCTTGATCTTGTCAACTGGAATGCTGGAATCAACATCAATGGAAAAAAACTAGGATATCTCACTTTTGCTGATGACATCATGCTATGCTCTCATTCATTGGAAGGTCTCCAATGTTTGCTCAACCAAGTCGCTGGAACTTCTGCTACTGTTGGACTCGAAATCAACGTCGATAAAACAAAGTGGATGACTAATGCGAATACTCCTGATGGAACTTTACTTCTTGATGATCTACAAGTTGAATTGGTAAATGAATTTATATATCTCGGTCAACTGATCTATTGGCCTTCAAAACCAAAACGATTCAACAAAGAAATCTCTCGAAGAATATCTGCCGGATGGAGCTCTTTCTACAAAGCGAAGAATTTGCTGATGTCAAGAAGAGTCCCAATGAACTTGAAAAGAAAATATCTTCATCAATGTGTGCTTCCTGCCATATTGTATGGATGTGAAACCTGGGCTTTGACCAAATCTGAAGAAGATCGTCTTGCTGTAGCTCAACGAAGAATGGAAAGAAGAATGCTAAACGTGAAATTAATCGATCAACATCCTCGTGAATGGCTTCGTGAAAGAACTGGTCTCAAAGATTTCGTTCATCAAGCAAGAAAAAGAAAATGGAATTATCTTCGTAAACTCCTGCTGCTTCCTGACAATCGATGGAATCGTTTACTGACTGAATGGAAACCTGCTGGCAAGAGACCTCTTGGACGTCCTCCAACTCGCTGGATTGATGACATTATGAAACATACTCAAGAAAAAAATTCCCAACGTCTCAATGTCATTGCTTTGTCTGATTCGTGGTGTCGTTTGTTAGAATCTTTCGTCCTTCGAGACAGATAAAAGATAATAAATAAAATAAATAAATAAAATAAAATAAAATAAATCTAAATGTCAAATCCGAATGGATTTGTTCTTTGATTTAGAAAGAAAGAATGCACGCTATAATTTAAATTTATTTATTATAACTGTGATTTTAGAAGCACTTTTATTTTCATAAAAAATAATAACGTTGATTCATCAAACTTTCAACTCTTTAATAAAATACCCAAAAGCAAAATTAACAATACAAAAAATAAATTAATAAAATTTAATCATTGCGTTAATATAAATATTTACACATTTGCAACTTCTTCAAACGAGGATGTTTCCTCTTTATTTTGGAAAATTTTGAGTGATGAAAAGTTTTTATCGAGGATATCTGACAAAATCGCGCATTCTTCATCATAAGTTTCTTCACAAAGTGGCAAGACCTGAAGAGAGAGAAAAAAACATTTCAATTTTACTCCCAAATAATAAAACTAAAATAAACCTGTGAAACGATAAATTGACAAGTGAGAGAATGAACATTAAGGGCTGAACTTGGGCTACCTGAAGCTGCAGCGGATTCTCGAACCTTTTCACCCGAAACCACGAGAAATGAAAGGAATTCCTTCCAAAGTTTTTCAATAAAATTATCACACAATGTATCCAAATGAGAAATATGAAGGATTCCAAGATCTCTGCTAAGGCCATGTGCAACACGAGAAAAATGACAAGCGGATGATGCAAGGCTAAGAGAATAACGAGGGGCAACCGCTACAGCCCAATCAATGGAAAGCTCAAGATCTGACATTTCTTCGAGATATCGATTTAAAGCCAATTCTGATTCCAAATTATATGGACGCCATTTTTCTTCCTTAAAAAATATTTTAAAATATTTATTTCTAAAGTATTAAAAAAGCTTGCCGAAATTCTAAGTTTAATTGATTCATAAATATTTGAAAAGTTTGATTCAAGAGCTGTTTGTAAGCTTGGTGCAAGAAGGCGATGAACTTCAAAACTCAAATCAATTCCAGCTTCGGCAAGACAGCGACATTGTTCGAGAAGGATTCTCCAAGTATGAGCAAGAACCGCCATCGTAGGAGCAACTTCAATGACATTTCGTCGAACAAGATTTAAAAGTAATTTAAGTTCGCTTGAAGCAAATTGAAGCATTAAGCAGAGATTTCTGTGAGTTCTGGCAGAATTTGCAACATCAAGGATTCCATTAACAAAAAGGGTAGAAACTTGTTTTACATATGATAAAGGTTCTTCACTAACCGCAAGTTCACCAGCTGCTTGTCGAAGAGCTTTACTCCTTCGTTTAAGGAATAAATCCATTGCATATGTTGCTCTATTAAGACTTGAAAGCAAATCCATATTTCGATGAAGAACTTGCGATCCACCATGAAGAGCGCCAGGGCTGCGTATTTCATCACTCAACATTTTTACAACCATTCGTTCAATTGCAGTCCATTTTGAATTTACAGTAGAATCTTTACAATTAACGCCTTTAAAATCATTTATCATTTCAACCGCTTGTTCCATATCTCGCTTTGAAATAACATCTTGAATATCATTATAAAGATCAATGCAATATTGAATATCTTCAACTGCAGTTTCTTCAACATTTTCAGGTTCTGAGTCTTCACTAATTCCAGCTGCAACACCTCGACTTTTTGAAGATAAAGTGCCTTGTCCAGCAACGGAACGTCTTTTGGCTGCAAATTATAAAATTCTACTAAGAAAAACACAAAAATGTTAAATTTTCAACCTCGTATGGTAGCTTGTCTAACAAGAGAATGCTCCTGTTGTTGTCGTCTTTTGGCATGCTCAATTCCCTCAAACCATTCTCGCTTCATTCGAGCACTTTCACATTTAACATAAAGTTGTTCGGGAAATATTAGCAATTGCAAAATTTGATCTCCAGTAGTTTGAGATCCCGCAGTTCTTTTAACATTTACTACAGCTAAACTATCCAAGGTATGTACAGAATGAAGTTGAAATCGATATTTGCTATTATCGGAAGGAAATCCAATGATTAACTTATCAGAAAGTAATACAAGCATAATGGGATGTAAAGCTTCCATGGTACTTCCATCAAGTAAAGTCATATCACTATGAAATAAAATACGATCAGTGTCGTTTAAATTATTCAAAACTGCAGCAATGCCATCCATTTTTTGCATTAATGATTGTAAAAGACTTTGAGAAGAATTGGATGATGATGATGTATTTGTTGTAATTGCAGTTGCCCTTTTATCTGGTTCAACTTTAGCAATCATAGATTCAATTAAATTTTTTTGGTCAACTAAAAATGTGTTGAGTTGATAAATCTCCCTTTCAAGTTCTAAAAAATGTTAAGGTTCTTTTATATATATATAAATTTAAATTAAATCTATTACGTGCAACTTCTTTTGAAGTATCAATAAACTGTCGATATCGTTCAAAAACGATATCTTTGATTGCTTCAGATGATGTTGCATCTTTTGCAGTAAGCAACGATCGAAGCTTTTGAAGCTTTGCAACTTCATCACCGCCTTTGACGCTTCTCAAAAATTCGTTAACATCTAAAAATTCCAATTTAAAAAATGGAAACTTTGAGAAATATTTATTAAAACATACATTCTGCTGCATTAAAATTATTTGATAATAAATAATTATCTTCGTTGTTACTCATAGTTTTTAAAGGTTAAAAGCTTTAACACATTCAAAAAGGCACGCAAAAAAATAAAATTGTATCAATCTGACCCAAACCCAAATTTGATCTTAAAACGATTGTTTGAAGTGCGTGACTTACTAGCAGCAAATATGCCGAAATATTTGCCGCGTTTTTATTTTTCGCTTAATCCAATACGATTGTAATCTTTTTCACTACTTTACCTACTTATTATTATCTCATAATAAAATTTTTAGGTAAAAAGATTTATTACTGATATAAATTTTTAACGATGGCAGATAATAAGCAGTTTAAAGTGAATGATCTCGTTTGGGCAAAAATTCGCGGTTATCCTATGTGGCCAGCAAAGGTTTTTTTAAACAAAAATTTGATTATTAATCATATATTTAATGAAGTGATTTTTAGGTCAGTGAAGCAGGAAATAGATATTGTGTGACATTTTTTGGTACGCACGAAACAGGAATTTTGAAAGCAGCCGATCTTTGCGATTACCTCGAAAATAGACATTTGTATGAAACAAAAAATAAGAAGCCTGAATTTGCTAACGCTGTGCAAGAAATTAGAACAGAAGCTGGAATACCGCCTGATGAGGATGGTGCAACGACATCACAAGGTACTCAACCAACTCAAACGACAACAACGAATTCATCATCATTTGGTCGAATAAGAAAACCAAGCGCTCGAATATGTGATAAAGATTTTGTGCCTTCTGGAATGATACCGCTTCGAAAACGGCAAAATAGTAATTCCATAAATTTTGATTTTCATTCATTTGATAGACCTCGAACTGATAGCACAGGATCTATTTTTGGAACAAAACGAACGAAGGGACCTAGCATAACGGGTGAAATAGGAGAATTTGATCTTTTTCACGTATGTTTGAAGTTAAAATAGACGATTATTTTATTAACTAAATTTTAGGCAAGTACGCTGCTACAAGGTGATTTGGGAAATCTTTTAGATAATTTTGAAAGCGATGCAAGCATGAATTATACTCGTCGTCGAAGAAGAACAACTTCAAAAATATTGGATGATATATTAAGTGGATCGCGAGAACGAAACTATTCAACATCTTCACATAATGGCACTGATTTAAAGTTTGTAAATCATTTTATTTTTATTAGGTTAACATCATATTTTTAGAATTCCAACTGATGGTAGTGGCTTGATGGATATCTTTGAATCTGCTGGATCTATCCTAAATCCTTCTGATTTTTATAATGCTATAGACCAATTACCCAGTGAAGAATCAGGTACATTTTAAACTATTGTCTTATCATTTGACGAAAAATATTTTAGATAGACCTCAAACTCCAGAAACAATTCAGCCTATGCCACATAATAATCACTTATGTCCTAAATGCTCAATGCCTCAAAAATTTGTTGATTTTTCGTGGAAGTAGGGTATTTGTTTAAATCTTGCAAATAACTTTGTTTTCTTTTTCAGATGTCCTAATAATTCATGCTTAGCTAATGGAGAAATAAAAACTGAATTTGAAGATCTTGAAAGTTTCTTCGATACTGGAAAAGTTAACAAAATGGAACGAAGCGTGTTTAGTCATAAACCAACTAAAGTCAAAAAGAAAAAGAGCATTGCTGAAGCAGAAAAAGCAAACGAAAATGTCTTATCGAAAAAGTTGGGACGTCCTCGATCTTAGTAAGTTTCATCTTTTTAGTTTTTGGATTATAATTAATTTGGTAGTTTTAGCAAAGTTGAAAATACGCCGGCAGTACAATCCAATGGCGTTCGATTATGCATTTTCTGTAATGGCCATGTAAGACCGCAAATGTGTGGAGGTAATTTTATATTTTATTCGTGGTTTTGGATTAGCTTATAGTATTCGAAAATTTCAGGAAACAAACATCGATGGCGGTGTGTCGATAAAAGATGTCGAAAATGGTATGGATGGGTAAGTTAATATAGCACAGTAATAAATTGTATGAATTTCTCTGTTTAGGTTCGAAGCAATGAAGAGATTCCAAAAGATCTTGGCAAAAAAGGAAGATGGAAGGACTTAGTATTGAAAGTTCAAGGCCATACAGAAGATGGAAAGCTAGTTCAGATGATGCCACCACCTGATGATGTAAGCTTTTACTAACTTTTCTATTTTCTTTACATATTCTATTTAGCCTCGTGATGAAGAACGGGCCGCTGAAGAATTAAAAGCAAAGCGCGTAAAGAAGAAAAAATTGGGAGTAACTATCCAAAGACGTATGTTTTTTTCTTTTTAAAAAAGTTATTACACATTAATGATTAATTTTAGCGCTTTCACCATTAACCGACGAACAGATTGCTTATGTTCCAACAAATATGGAATCGAGGGCTCATTGGTGGCGTCCTGATCGAAAAAGAACTGAACCATCGCCTGAACGAGAATTTGAACCAACAAACATGGACTTTGCTGCTGTTTCAAGAATTGCTGAACAATCTTTTCGCGCCAATGCTATTTTAACTAAATCAATGTCCGCTGCAGGCCAAACAACAGCTGATGCTGGAACAATGCGAGGTTTTACTGATATTATGCTTGATACTGCTTTTGGTACAATTGGACCTATTTTATCTCTAACAGCAAATATACCTCATATGGATAATAATCCTGATTTACGAAAAAAATTGTTTAATTCTTTTGAACTATTACCTGTCATCAATCCTTGATACATTTTGATCAATTTTTAGTTTTTATTGTTTTAATTTTTAATTTTTCATTTTGTTTTATTTTGATTATTATTGTTGATTTATAAATTTTAATAAAAAAAAATTCAAAAACAATCAAATTTTTTCTATTTCTCTCAACCAACGATTAGCGTAACTTGATGTATGTGGCCTAAAAAACAATATCTTATTGCGTTTTTTTCTTCATAGAGAACTCACTTATGAACAATTTTCCCATTGCCAAATGTATAAGTTACGGTTACGGTCCTTTCCGAATTTGTTTTTGGTGCATCAATATTAAAGTAAACATCGTTTGTTTTACCACTGGGCGATCTCCAACAAACACAGTAGCGAAGCCTTTGAGATTGTGAATATCCAGTATGACCGACATAATTGACAAAGTAATTCAATAAAGGGCTGTAATTCCACGTCTTAAAATACTTTTAATTATTTATGACCCATTCTTTTAATATTACCTTTTCAATGAATTCAATAATCTTTTGCCGTCCAATTTCGGGAGTTAAATATTTCGCTTGTGGCCATTTTATTGCTTCAATTCGCGGAAACGTCACTGTTTTTTGTAATTGATTAACGACTGCATTTCTTCGATAACTTACTCTTTGAATATCCGAGCAAAGCTTTCGTGTTGGAGATGGAGGACTACTGTCATAACCATAAAGGGATGTAGTACTGCGAAAAATGGGTCTACGATGATGGCTGCTGGCTCGTGAGCTAAAAACTCTGTCATAGCTTGGCAAATCAGGATCTGGAGGATTAAAAAAGGATTCAGATGAAGCGCTTGAAACCAAAGTTGGAGAGCTTCTTGCTGAAGATTCGACTGAATCATCGCATAATGAAGCAATTGGTGGTACAGCTAAATTCCGAAGTAATGCTTGGTGAAGAAGCTCTTGAATAATTGAGCGTGCAAGAATGTTTGATAAAGTCAACCGCGTTTCCATTGAAGTGTTTTTAGACTAAAGCTACTAAAGTCACATAAGAAAAATGCACCACCAGAAAATTTGGCAATAAAAGAAAGATCATTCAAGCAAATAATAATTTTATTTTTATTTTCGTACAAGTGAAATCAAACAAGGAAATGTATAATAAATACAGCGGGTTAGAAAATATACTAAACATAAAATAAATCACAAAAATAACCGAGAATCGACAGAAAAATAAAGAAATAGATACGCGCATCATCAAAAACAAGATTGCCACGACAGTCAAAAACACGTAAGAACAAATGAAAAACTATCGAGCATAAAGATAAAAGAAGAGTAAAAGAATTCCAATTAAGGCAAGACAAAAGATGCTTAAAATGACCTTCTTTTGGCGAGCTTTGTTTTGATAATCAAGAGCTTGACGAACATTGGAAGCACCTTCATCAACATAAATTGTTGCATGTTCAACATTAGCTTCAATGCTATCTACCATTTCACCTTGTTCATGAACAATACGAGCCAAATCAGTGAAGATTTCATTTAATTGTTGAATATCCGATTCAAATGATATCAAGGCCTGAAGAAAAAGAAAAAAACACTTTAATAGGAATTAACAAAAAGATAAATCAAACCTGTTGACGTTCACGTAATTCAAGCAAATTTTGTCGATGTTGTTGTTGCATTTGCATTCGAACTTGATCTTGTTCAGGAGGAGATTGGTTGGATAGCATATGATCTTGCACGGTAACATTCTTAATCTTTTCTTTTTCTTTCGATACAGCAGTTCTTTGAGCTTCTTGAAGACGTTTTAATATTGCAAAATATTCATTCATTAATCTTTCTTTATGAATTCGAAAATCTCTCTGTAAAACATAATATGTTATGGCGTGAATTAATCCATATGAAAAACACAACTTACATTTGATTTAGCAAGGACATTCAATTGCTTCATCATGGTATTAGTTTTTGATGAGAGAGTATTGCATTCATGGATAAGGTCATTGAGATATTCTTTGATTCGTTCATGATCATGCGTATCGATTTTATTAACGCCATCTTCAAGCTTTTGAACTGAAAGAAAAAAAGTTTATGAATCAAAGTTTTATTATAAACAATCAACAAAAAAAGATCATACCATTTTGATTTAAGGTTAAAATGTTATTTGCGATTGATAAAATCAGGTCATTCCCATCTAATAAGCTCATGATTCAATAATAAAAGTATTGAAATCAAAAAAACAAAGGACGATAAAAGTAAAAGTTAGCTGAAGACAAGAAAGTCAGGTTTTCTTTTTCTTTCAATTCCTGTTTTTCAGCGGAGAGAGAGAGAGCGAACAAAAAGAAAAAGTTAAAAACACAGCAGCAAAAAAAAAGCGCACGCACGCAAGGCTTTTACCACGAATAAAGATTTTGAATGAGTAAGCGAGCAAGGGGCTAAAGCAGCAGATAACTAACTAACTATCAACGAAACAATTTCCATTTTTTATGTAACAAAGCTTTTTACAACGCTTATCATTCAATTGTAATATAAAGTAACGGAAAAAAGATTATAATATTGGTAGAACGAAAAAAATGTTAAAAGGATTAAAACAAGAAGAAAAAATCATTAATATTATTTGATGGCAATTTTTTTTAAAGCCTAATCTGAAGACTATGAGCTTCTTGTCCTAACTAGGTATCACCATTTTATCTGATAACAACAGTTTAGTTTGGATAATTTCCAACAAAAAAAGAAGTATCAAAACATATTTCATAGGAATATTCATTCAAATGAAAAGAATGGTATTTGGTTGCTATAAAGTTTGCCGTAAAAAATATCTCCAAAGATTAATGAATTATGATGTAAAAAAATTTATTGTAAATAAGACAAAGCAGTATAAAATCAATAAAATACATGAAATAAATAATAGATTAATATGATGCACATGAGATTCTTAACCGTTTCAAATAAACATAATCAGAAACGAGGTATTGGTGGTTTAGCAGCAAGACGACTAAGTTGTTTCCACATAGTTAATCCATCTTGAAGAAGCAGAAGAGTATTTTCATTTACAGGAATTTCCAAACTTTGCGCTGCAGATATCAATTCGGATATTTTTTCAATCATTTTTCCAGCACGATCTTCAGATAATGCTAAAAGTTAAAAAAATTAGAGTTTATTAATAAAATTAAGATGAACTTACTTAAAGCTTGTTCTTTAATGAATATTGCTCGACGAAGAACATCAAAGATAAAATCTTCATTGAAAGAGTTGTAAGCATATTTTAATAAATCTGCGACAAAGCCTGCGGAAATTTTCTTCAATTTGTCTCGAGTTGTTTTTTCTGCAGCACACAGAATCAAAATATCTTGAACATCTTCAGTGAGGTCTTCAATTCCTCTCATGATACCTCTTTCAAAAACCTTTTGAACTTCAGTTTGATGGATTTGAGTTTTTCTACCAAGGAAGTAACCAAGATGACCCACGCATTCAATAATTCGATCAATTTCAATGAAGATCAATTCTCCATGGCGTTTTGAAAGAGTATCATTTTTAACACCATCGATCCATGCTTCCACTAAACGTCGAAGACAATTTGAGCGTTCAACAATCTAAAATTTTTTTTAAATATGAATGAAAGGTTCAAAAAGTCACGATTTTACCTGCTTTGGTATGTACTCAAGGCTAAGGTTGAGTATTTCAGGCATTATATAGCAAAGTTGTCCAGCTGTTGAAATAACATCAATATTGCCAAGAGAACGATAAAGACCAACAAGTGATAATGCTTTCTTTTGAAGGCTAGCTGCAGTCATAAAGTTGTCAGGAGCAATGAAAACTTCGAAATTCTTTCTAGCAGTTGCACAGGAATTTAACAACACTTCCACTTGAGTTAACTTGTTGAGTTCTTCTACGTTATCAACAGCAGAATTGGCAGTTACAGCATAAAGTAAAGCATGTTGAAAGAAATCTTCTATAGGATTAGCAGGTTCGTTCGGCTTTTGAATGATATCAGCAATTACGGATTGACGAGAAGAGAATCCTTGACTAACTTCAGCAAAAGTTGATCGACGTTTACGAGCAGTTTCATGCAATGAATTCATGACAGCTGTTTGAACAAGAGAAGATCCGATTCCAGGACGTGCAGGTTTCCAGATATACCGAGTAGAATAAATGATTCTTTCAATTTCTCCAACCATTTCTTGTTTACTTTTCTGACTTTGATAGATGTTGGAAACATAATTGAAAAGATCATTGAATCTAACATTGTCAATATCAGCGAACATTTCTAAAAACAAATAAATAATAAAGAAAAAAGAGCATAAAAAAAGGATCTTACTAGATTTCTGGTTGAAAAGTCTAACACATCCAGCGGAATGTACACGGAACTTGTAATACTTTGATTTGCCAGTGGTTTCAAAGAAGCTATTCAGCATGTCAACTTTGCTTCGAAGATAAACTAGCGCGGCTTTTTCATCATCGGTTTCTTCTTTTTTCATAGCAGTTTCTTTGAAGATGGTAGTTTCGTGTATTACAGCAGCTTGGAAATTGCTTTGAACTTCTTGAGCGTCACAAATCATGCTTTCAACATCATCACATTCTTTCTTTACACTTTGCTTCTCATGATCATTTGTAAGTTCAAGCTTCTTTTGGAGTTCAGCATACTGTGAACGCATAGTCTCAAGTTCTTGATGCAGGCTTTCACGAACTTCTTTTGTGTTTTTCTTTGTTTCTTCTAGCAATTGTTCATAAAGATGTTTCTTTTCTCTGAAAAAAAAATAACGATGTAAGAACGAAATCAAATTTAAATATAAAAACTTGCTTGTCAAAATTAGCTTGAATGTACTGTAGGTTTGCTCGATCAAAGTTAACAAACTTCCGAGGATCGCACGATTCATCAATGTAAATAGCACAGAATTTCCGACCAAGAAGTGATACTGTGTCTCCCTGAATAACAAAGATATTTAAGAAGAAAATGATAAACAACTCACATGTTCAACAACTTGACAACTTCCAACAGCAAGAGTTTTACCATTAATGAAACCACCATCAGCTAAAGGTAAGACATTCCATTGACCATCCTTTAAAATAAATTCCACCAAATTGTTACCTTCCATGAGAGAGAGCTTAAGATTGTTAATAAGTGCAGTCCATTGGTTGAGAGAATCATCTTCAAAGAGTTCCAAAACAGCAGGAGCTTGGATTTTCTCGATAAGAGCTGAATGACGTTTTAAATCTTCGATTTGAGCAGCCATCTCAGCAATTTTCTGTAGAAAGTATTCATTCTGCTCGCGCAAATGCGCAACACTTTCAGCTCCTTTTTCTTCATTGATAGTTGGCGCTTGAATGATTCTTGATGCTTTTGAAGTGAAGCGTAAGGTGTTCAAAGTTTCAGTATTGTAACGTTCAAGTGGAGAAACAGTAGCCAAAAGAGTTGTAACAGAATTTCCATCGAAACAATTCTTTAGCAAACGAGTTAAGACTGAATCACGGTAATTGATAAAAGAAGCATTAGAAGCACGAGATTCGACCACACGTTGAAGAGCAAGAAGGGATTTATTGATAGAAATTGATTCCTAAAAAAACACAAAATTATATTATCAATGCGAAAAGAAATCTTACACTCATGAGATGGTCACCAGAAGAATGTAGCCTTTCAGAACCAGCTAGATCAACGAAAAAGCATTTTGATACAATAGCACGACCATCAGAAAAATCTCTTTGAACTTTTATGCAGAAGATTGCGTGACTACGAGAAGAAAGTTCATTGACCAAAGTGGCAGCAGTAGCTCGTCTTGAAAGTCCCATACGACGCCAATGTTCTAAATCATTTTGGTCTTTAACACCGACTTCAGAAACGTTTTCAACATAAGAATCATCAGCTCCACCACGAATGCGCAAAGGCTTACGAACAGTTGATAAAAGATCATATATCTAAAAACCAAAAATAAGAAAAAGTGAAATATCGCTTTTTTTTATTACCTTTTCTTGGTATATTTCATAGAAGCTGAGTGACACATAGACGTTGTTATCAAGACCATTTTTGCCGATTTGATGAAAGAGATCATGAGCAAAAATTGGAAGGAGACCAGGACGGTTTTCAGCACCAGTGATACTATAAAGATAGCTTATGAAGAGAAAAAAACAAAGACACAAACATACCTATAAGTTTTTCCAGATCCTGTTTGACCATAGGCTAGTACACAGATATGATAACCAGCGAGACAATGTTCAACACCTTTGCCAATAACAGCTTTGTACGTATCATCTTGAGATGCACTTGGTGACAAAGCCTTATCAAAAGAGAAAGCATTCTAAAAGATAATGAACATAAATAAATGGGTTAAAGAAAACAACAAAAAAACATACATGAGAATCAGTTTTGAAGATAACTCTATCTTTGCCTTCAGGATCTTGAGAGATTATAAAGTTGTTGCCATCACCATTGGTATCACCTCTGATGCGAAGAACGGTTTTAACACTTGCATCAGGTTGTTGAAGACGATGATGAGCTGCTTTTGACGAACTTGAAGAAGCAGACCGAACTTTCCTAGTTGTAACAGGAGAGAAGTTTTCTTTAGCATCCACGCTAGCGAACACTTGAGGAGAGCTGATACGAGACATTTGAAAGCGAAATGAAAAGTTGAAACCAATTTTGAAAATTGAAGATTGAAAAAAAGGGTTTTTTTGAAAGATGAAGAAAAGGTAAAAAAATAAAAGAAGCGAGACAAATTTTTTACTCTCGCTTCAATTTTCCATTGTCCCGCAAGTAAATTTTTTCTTTTCAAGATCTGATTTTACACGAATGAAAGTTTTTTTCAATGAAAATAAATTTTCATCAACTAGTTTTTTTTACATAAATTTTTGCTATAACCATTTATTCGCCTCCTCAATAATATTTTATTTTAAAAACATTTTACATTATATACTTTAACATTATTATCTTTATTGCCACTTCCAACTACATATGGAAAATATGGCATTCCATTGCATGCCGCACCATGTTCACCCTTTATATTCGCAGCAACAACGCCTCCAAAGAAGTTTGGATAATATTCTTTCATTCGCTAAATGTTCTTTGTTAAAGGACCCTGTTCATTTGATCTTTTTTTCAAACTCGCGTTTGATTATTCCCTCATGCCGCAATATTGCAGAGTCCGTAAAGTACAGTAATTTGACCGTAAAATTACTGTACATTACGGTACTTTACGGGCTTTGCAATATTGCGGCATGAGGGAATAATCAAACGCGAGTTTGAAAAAAAGATCAAATGAACAGGGTCCTTTAATAGTAAAACAAATTATCAAGATGTTTACCAAAATTGCAATTTCTGCTGCTTTTTGTGGGGTTGCGCCAGATCTCATTTTTTCGACAGCAAGAAAACTTTAATTTTTGTATTAGTTGTTAGTTCAAGAATATTTAAATATGTTTTTACCTTGGTAGAAACCGCATCATGATATCACCATCACCTGTTGCAGAAGCCCCACCAGCACGATTATCAACATAACTCCCCGCTCCGGGGATCGGTGAATCACCTATCCTTCTAGAATATAAAGAGTTTTTTCAACTTTCGGAAATTTATTTTTTACCCTGCAATTTTATTTCGAGCTCCATTGGTCGAAGTTCCAACGGACACATCAGCATTTTTATCGATAATTATTATTCCTATGGTATCATGACTTGTTTGACTAAACGACTTGTCTTCTTCATTCTCTTTCATGCTTGTATTCTTTTGAGGTTTATACGGTCCACAGTTTTGTTTTGCATCTGGTAAAACATTCTAAAGAAGATTGCAATCAATAAGAAGGAAAATTTAAATGGTAGTAAAAACTTGCTCGCCAAAAATTAGGTTGACATTTTGTTTTTATCCAATCTTGATGCATTTTGGCTGACACATCAGTTTCTAAGGAATCTTTTTTGAATCCCATTTTTAAAGCAAATTCGGTGGCTTAAATTTTCAATCGTTAAGTTTTTTTAGGATAATAATCATAATATACCTTGATTTCCGGCGATAAATGAATGCTTGGTATAATTCATTACTGCCCATGCAACTTTTGCAGCATCTTTCACTTGTCTCAAATCCCCAACTGCTCCCATTCTTTGACCTGGTCCATCCATTAAAAGAGCATCTAAAGTTGTTTCACCTGTTTCATCTGGAGACCCTCCATATCCGACTGTGGTGTCACTTTAGTTCAAAATAATAAAGTACTTTTATAAAATGGTACAGATACTTACCATTGTCTTTTTTCACACTCGCTTAAACCTTCCACTAAAGCCAACATTCTGTGGGTTGGAAAAGCCCGTATTCGGTCTAAGCCTAAAGGATTCAAAATTTTAATTTGAATTGTAATTTGAAACAAAAAACTTCGTTGAGCTGCTGCTTGAAAATCCGCGTTTCCCCATGTTGAAACAACGATCGGTAATTTTGCTTCTTCGTCAACAAACCCCTGACAAATTATGATCATTAAACAAAGTAAAAATAATTTTGCTACAACCATTTTTGGAGCTGCTCACAACTACAAAATGGCAATCATTATGTTATTTGACCCATTTAGGAAATATTTTTGCAATGCCTGCTCGTCATCATCTATGAATGCCCTTTTTTAAATTTGTTGTGTATTGAATTTCCTATTAAATTGTTTGGTGGTTTCTTGCTTCCTTTAGTTGCTCTTTCAGCCATTGCTGCAGTAGCATTCGTTCATGTCTTTCTTTCATCCTTTTCGTGTTAAGAATTGATTATGTTTTGTATTGATGGATGTTGTTAGTATGTTAAAGTGATTTACACTTCTTTATTTTCAATTTTTTGTTTTCTTATATTCAAAAAAACAATTTTTTTATTACATTCCATATGCAAATTTACTTGTTATTTTGATTGAACGCGGAATAATAGTTTAACAAATAATGACTGAAGTTGCTTTTTATTCACTTTTTACTTCTTGTATTTCGTTTCATTTTTATTATTAATTAAATAAACGCGTGCATGCTTATTCATTTTTTGGTATTATCTTAATTATTTTTTTAGCCGAAGATGTCTTCTCATCCATACCAAATGCGTCAAATGCTTCATACGAGCGCCAAACGATTCCTCTGGGCTTCAATTGCTGGTTCAGTCGCTTCAACTGTTGCTATGTATGTTTTCTACGTTCATCCTCGCCATCTCAAATATGAAGAGTTTTTCAAAGTGAGTTTTTTGTTTTATTTAAAAAAGTCCTAACTTTTCACTCACCCATAGACGGAAGTTCATACAATTGTCTCCAAAAATATCTTTTTTGTTATATTAAATTTAGCCAAAGAGCAAACATTATTTTTTGTTAATATTGAATCATCATCGGTAGTAGCGAAAGATTTTTCCGTAATTAAACTTTTGCTACATCACTATTTTTCAATAAATTTTCATTGAAAAAGGAGAAGTTGTTTGTTTTTGATTAAAAAAACTTTTTTGAACATATTTTTTTAATGGCGCATGCAAGTTTTATCTTGTGACAAATAGAAAAATATTAGACAGTTTTGGATGGCCTTGACTGCCATGTGATGTTAGATATTATTTTTGAAGTTTTGATACCATTTTAAACAATTCCATATGTTTGTTTTGTAAATTTTTATTAAAGATGAGAACGATAAAGTTGTAACTGCATTAATGATAAACAATAATGACTGATTAGTAATTCATTATTAACCGAAGAAAACTCGACCATTAAATGGTGTTTAAAGCATCATTATCGTGAAGGGGTTTAATATCCGATAGAAAACCTATTGATTTGTCGGTCAAATATAATATTATGAAAGAATAGGGAGTCTTCCGTGAATAACCAGTTCTTACGTGATTAAAGCAACAAACTTTTTTGGAGACAATAAAAACGACGACTATGGCCACAGTGACCTTTTTTTTAAACTTGTTTTTCACTTTATTTCACAAATACTAATGTTTGGATTATTTTAGAATTACGATGCCTACACTCGATTCCGTGAAATCTGTGAAGCTAATAAAGGTGAGTTATTTTTCTCCTTAAATATGGTAAACCTAATTCTTTTTCTTTTTTCAGGCTATATGCATACCTGTCCTCATGAACTCGCAAAACTTTATGAAGAAAAAGGAAAACCAATTGCTCCACTTCAATAGAATTTTCAATGTTTCATTCGGTTTTTTTAAACTTGTGCTGAATGTCTAGGCTCCATGTTGCTATTTACGCTTCTTGATGTCCGAATAAATAAAATAGTGTAATTTTTTTTCTTAAAGTTTATGGTACACGTATATTTATTTAATAAGGATTTTTTTGTGGTGATATCACCGATGTTTAATGAAATACGCACACAACTTATGAACATTATAATGCAAGGAAAAGAATAAAAAATTAAATGCAGAAGAAAAAGTAATGTACAAAAATAATGTTTTAATGCGAAACACAAAGGTTAGCGGTGGCAAGATGGGGTTGTTGAACGATCTCGAAAGGAGATGGAGATGGCTCTTCAATAGCAACCGAATATCGTAATTGTTTAGCACTTAACCATGAATAATTATTATCAAATTCAACAATGTCTAAAATTTGCGGTGTACATATGTAAAATTTCTTATTATTACACTTACATCGACCTGCATGTTCACAAAGAACACTTCCACTTATTGGAACTTGGGAGCATTCAAGACGAATGTAAGGAAAAACTGGTTCCATTCCAGTCAAATCATTTGCATCTTCAGTTTTATCGTAATATACAGCAAATCCGATATCATCCTCCTCCGTCATGTAACGCCAGCTACAAATTAACATAATTTTTATTCTCTGTATATATTTTTTTGGTTTACGAAATCCATTTTTGTGTTTATTCTATCCTTTTTTTAAGAAAGAAATTAACGATTTGCAAAAACAATTCGCTTCGGCGATTTTTATCGATAAAAGAAATAAAAAAAGAAAATAAAAAAGTAGTATACGTGTGCTTGCGATTGCCACCGCCTGTTACATATGTAATGTATGTGTATACCGGATTTCGCAATTTTTTTTCACTCGAATAAAAAATAAATCTGAAACTTAAGTTGAAAAACATGACCGCTTTCTGGTGTTTATTTTTTTATCTGTAAAATCCGGATAAAAATAGACTAAAAACTTTTCTAAAAGTTTTGACTATTGATTCAATGCAGCAACAAAAAATCAATGAATACTTGGATGTTTGTGAATACAAAAAATCTTACCTAATTTTTGAATTTGCTTTAACTTTCATTTCAATAAGATGTTTATCTCCTGCATAAACAGTTGTAAGCTGATCAAATGCTGGTGGGGATAAATCCATGTAATAATTTGCTGGTACGGGACCAAGTACAGATTTAGCTCGGATCACAAATGAAGACCTGTAGCAATCACCTTCAGAATGCTTATGGTTTTCTCCTCTCAAATGGGAAAGAAAAGAAATTTATGAGGAGGAAAAGCAAAGGATTATAAAATAAATAAAATAAAAACATGAAATAAAAAAATGCCTTAAGGCATTTTCTATTTTATTTTTATTTTATTTGAGAAATCAATCAATTGTTTCAAATTAAAAATACAAAACTTACTCCAACTCTTCCAACCTTCCTCCCCAATGGACAGGCCAATTTTCAAGATCAACGTAGCTTCCAAGAGCTTTCTGCCAATCTTCTTCGCTTGGAATATCAATCAATTGTTGAATTGATTCACTCAAAAAAGGAGTCATTGAATTAAAAGCAATTCGGGCCATTGAAGGCGCACGAAGAATCAAAATTTTTCTAAGAACTAAGGGATAATGTTCTTGAAAGAGGACTACAAGAGTGGTAAAAGCTGAAGCAAATTGTTTGGAAGAATAATGAGCGGAAGTGATGTGATCAAGATCAAAAATTAACATCATTTGTTCAAAAGCACGGCCAGAAAGTTTCGCATGCTCGGTACAAAGCTTTAGACCTTTTTCAATTGCGGCAAGTGAAAATTTAATGTAATCTTTTGATTCCACGGAACGTAACATGCCTATAAAATTTATTACAATAGTGGCGTAAAAATGGTAAGACCTATCATACCTTCAACATCCATATTGCCTAATAATGACATCAATATAGGGTTTCCTTCACGATCAGTAAGAAAACCATATCCACAATATTTTTCTAAAATCTATAAAAGAATTATCGATTTTTTCTTTTTCTATGAAACGCAATAAAATTTTATTCTTCTTACTTCGGGTGGCGTCCATCCGTCAACTTCATCTAATTGCCATGCTTTACGGAACACCATGTTTTTCTTCAACCCATCCGCAGCCTCCTCAAATCTTCCATCCCGTGAACGAAGCCAACGAAGGATATAAGTATCATCAACAGCATCTAATTTAGGAACATAGGATCGTAAACTTTGAATTGCTTCAAGTTCTTGAGGTGAAACAGGACGTGAGGCAATTCGATTAGGCATTTCTATAAATTTTATACTATTTATCACGCTAAAAGTAAAAATTTCACGCGGAGTATTTTGTTTATCGGCCGAATAATGGCGATTTGGACGTGCTACTGAACCGGTCGCCGTCCGTAGCGATGAAATAATCATTGAGAATGGAGATAGCCTCTGCCGCCGCTGACTGTCACTGCGCACACCCAACGGACATATGAATAAAGGCGGTCGTCAATATTTTATTCTGGTATCGCACACGTGTTATGTTTAAAGGTCCAAAGGCGGAGCGCAATATTGCGCTGCCTTTAATTCTTCCTTTTTGAATTGTTTCTTATTATGATTTGTCATGGGAAAAAGCGAAAAACAAGTAAAATTTGTCATAAATGTACCGAACATAAAATTATATAATTTTTTTTAATGAACCAACATATTGTTTATAATTTTAACAACAAAGACACAAAAACAATGAGCGATCTTTGAAAAAGATCTCCCTTCCATTGAAATAAAACTTAAATCTCTTTAAAAAAGAGGTTCAGGAAATTCAAAGGTTACAGCTTTTCCAGTAAGATACTTGTAGATGGAAGTGAATGTATCAACTTTGTGTTCGACATTGGTTTGCTGGGCACGATCAAGATGAACTTTAAGAAGTTGTTTGCCATCAAGCTTATAGCGTATTCTTTTACCAACGACTTCAGCAGGATAAACAAGATCTGAGAGGATAGAATCATGAACAGCAGTAAGAGTACGGCTACGAGGACGCTTTTGTTTGAGAGGAGTACGATTTTTTCCACGAAGAGGTTTATTGATGATTCGGCGCTAAAATATTACACATATTAGTAATTCTTCAAAATGATAAAGCCAACTATGCTTACCTTAGCAACGAAAACAACATGTTTGCCTCCAAACTTCTTTTCCAATTCACGAACCAAGCGAGCATGGATTTTTTGATAATCACGAAGTTGTGGAACAGGAACGTAGATGATGATAGACTTTTTGCCATTGGATTCATGTTCCTAAAAGTAAGCATAGTTAAAAAGAGTTTATATATAATAAAAATGAGCTTACTTGAGCTCCAACGAAGTACAATTCAGTCATACGTCCTTTCAATTCTTCAGCATTGGAAAGCTCGGAAAAAGCATTAGAAACTTGCTTTTCAAGGTCATCGGGAGCTTTGCCGTCAGGCTTTACTAGCTTATTATATGTAATTGCCATATTGATGAGACCCAGCAGTCACTAAAAAATTAAGCATGAAAAATATGAGTACCTTTAAGATTAAAAATATAGCAAAAAAATGCAAGTAAAACACGTAAAAAATGGATTCATAGCTCTTAAAGATGCTAGAGGTATATAAATTAAAGGAATATCAACAAATTTATTATTCGTAAAACTAATATTACCGCTTGAAAATACAACAGAGAAGCACAAATTTTTTCTTTTGGGCCGAGCGAAAAATTGAGTGAATGGAGTTGCCTGTAATCGTTGCGAGAACACACTTGATTCAAAAAGACACAACTGCTGGTTAAAAAAAGTTTTTTTCTGGACAAATTTGATTTTTGCAGTTTTAAAAAAAATATTATACCATAGCTAAGAATGTTATTTATTAGTTTTAAAACTTTTAATAATCGCTTAAACATTTGGTTTATTACAGCAATGACAAAGCATAAGCAAGAAAATTTTGCGAAAAATAAGAGCTTATAATAATAAAATCATATAATCCGATGTGCCTATTTTTTAGTATTCTTGCTTATTACATAATTAGTTTTTGATAATAATTATAAAAGACTTTATGCTTATCTCAATTAAAATTAAAAATGTTTCTTTATAATAAATTAGACATTGCATTCTATTTTATCTTGCAAACTAAATTAATTCTTTAGTTTTTTTGTTATCCAAAATCTTTAGAATAAATTTTAACATTTACTTTGCCTTTAGGCATTTTCTGAGATATGAAGCTTACAACATTCAAAAATGACCATATTTTAAAACATTTCAATCTTCAACGGTTTTTAAAAAAGGGGCGTGGCAGCTGCTAGAAGCCTGACCAACTTTTGAGTTGTTCGCCGTCGTCGTCGTCTTCGGCAAACGACATCGAAAATTGTCTTGTTTGAGAAGATGAAGAATGAAGCCTACAACAAGTTAACAACATTGAAGATTCTGTGAGAAAGCATCTTTAAGGTGTTTACGATTTTTCTAAAACAATGATGATGATTTTTTACCATCCAAAAATGATATGATTTTATTATTTTCTTTGAATACATCGATCATTGAAATATGTTGTATAGTCACGTAACACTTTTAATGTTAAGGGTTGTTGACGTGGTTGCTAAAACTACTGTACAACAATCAGCTCGAATGTTAGTTGCTGAAATTCCTGGTGACATTCAGGTTTGTATTCTGAAGGAAATATTATTATGTATTCATGAAATTTCTTTATTGCAAAGTTTTATGCATTTTTAAGTGATTACTTTTCTTTATGCCTTTAAAGCATAGCTTTTTTTTAACGACTTTCAAGGTACAAAATTCAAGCATAGAAGAAAGGTTTTAATAATGCATAATTTATTAATGGGAATATTCCAGCATACTTTGTTGACCAATAGCCGCGCATCTTTATCTTTTTTATATCCATCTATATTGAAGCAGCTTAAGCATTTTTTTATATTTATTTATTTTTTTATACTAAAAGCGGCATCGAATTGAATTTTTGCGGGATGGCGCCTCTTCAAAACCTTAAAAAAAGAAGAAGAAAAAAAATGCACTTATCTGTTCAATTTTTAAAAAAGATGGAGAATAAAGCATTTTGCAGTTTTGTGATGAAGCATTAAGTTTTTTTTTTGAAAAACTTGTATGAGGGTGTTAAAGGATAAGAAAAACGCCTGAAGCATGCATAGGATGAGGAAAACTCATTTAATGGTAGCACATTTAAATAAACGACTTTCACCTAAAAGAAAAGATAATTAATACCTTAATTGTTTGATATTGGTAACAAACCATTGAATTTACAGATAGGAGCATTATTTCCCATGCATCGACAAGTAGCTGGAACAGAATCTTGTGGTGCTTTATGGTTTGTTTATTTAAAATTAATAAAAAAATATTAAGCTTCATTAAATAACTAAGCAAAAAAGAAAAAAAAATTAGCCGTTTAACCTTCCAAAAATTTATAGTATGTTATAGGGAACAATATGGTATACAAAGAGCAGAAATAGCAATGATTGTTGTTGAAGAACTTAATAAACATTTACCATTTAAACTTGGAATAAGTATTCGGGATTCATGTTGGACGGAACGAATAGCAATGGAACAAGCTATTGCCTTTTTGAGAGAAGGGGTTGCACAATGTTCTTGTTGTCAAACCGCTGGATGTCAAAAGAAAACAAATCCTATTACAGCAATAGTGGGACCCGCTAAAAGTTCAACAACAATTGCAGTTCAAAATTTACTTCAAGTTTTTCGAATTCCTCAAATTGCTTATTCTGCTACAACAACGGATTTGAGTGATAAAGAACAATTTAGTTATTTTATGCGCGTTGTTCCAAGTGATGGATGGCAAGCCCGTGCTATTAATCTCTTATTAGGGAGATTTAATTGGACTTATATAGGAGTAATTTATTCAGCTGGAAATTATGGTGAAAAAGGTTTTGAAGCAATGGAAAGGCTCAGCAATACCGATGGAAAGGTAGATTCAGGTAACGAATGAATGCTAGTATAAGTATAAATGTATTTACTTGCATTTTAATTAATATTTCCAACTGAATTTAATCAAAATGATGATAATATGTACATATGTAAAAATCAATTTTAGAAAGAATTTGTATTGCATATTCTCAAAAGGTAAAGACTTTGGGAGAAACTGCTGAATATGAGCATGTCTTAACAATGATGGCAAAACAAAGACCTCAAGTTGCTGTTTGCTTTTGTGAAGGATCTTCAATGAGAAAAATTTTTGAAGCTCAAGCAAATCTTCGCCGCAAAGATCCCACATTTAAATCCTTTCAATGGATTGGAAGTGATGGATGGGCTGATCGGTAAACTACTATTATCAATCATTTAATAGTCCCGCATCGTAAAGTAAAATTTCACCATTTTTAGACAAGATGTTATTGAAGGAGTTGAAGATGAAGCGGCTGGAAGTTTTTCAATTCGAATTCATTCTCCTAAAGTTGAAAATTTTGAACCCTATTATTTTTCCTTGAATCCACACAATCATACTCGAAATCCATGGTTTCGAGATTTTTGGCAACAAAAATTTAAATGTCAATTAACTGTACCAAAAGATGATACAGTGACACCCATTTGCACTGGAAAAGAAAATCTCACATTGAATTATGAACAGGTTTCGTTATTTTATTTTTTACGAAGCCATTCTGCGTGTGTCTTTTTTCTTTTTTTCAAAACTTTTATTTTTGCTTCAGGGCATTTCGGTTCTCTTTTTTTCTTTTTTAAAGAAAAAGCTAAAATGCGAAGAAAAAAATTTGATTTTAACATATTCCCCGATTATTAGAATAAACAGGCCCCATAAAAAGTGCTGTTGCATTTTTTTTAGCTTCTTCGAAGCAACTAAAAAAATAAATAAGCAAGAATAAATGATTAAAACCTTTTAGTAATAAAATTTACAGGATCCAAAACTATCACAAGTTGTTAATTCAATTCGAGTTGTAGCATATGCATTAAAAACCATGTATGAAGATAAATGTCGTGATTATACAAATAATTCAATTATCCTTCAAGGAACAACCATATCTCCCATTTGTCCTGATATGGAACATATCAATGGAACTCTATTATTTCGATATATGGTAAGGAATGATCGTAATTGAAAAAATATCAAAATGATGGGAGTTTTTTTAAGATGAACGTATCTTTCATTGATGAACATCAACAGGATATAAGCTTTGATGCTTTCGGAGATCCACCAGCATGGTAAACTCACAACAACAAGATGTATTTACCTGATTCTTTTTTCTTTTCTTTTTTAGGTATGATATATTAAATTATGTTGGAAAAGATGGGTTTCGTCTTGCTGGGGATTTTAAACAAACACGAGATGGTCGGCATTTTCTTCGAATGACTCAAGAGCCAAAAATCTTTTATGATAAGACTTCAAAATTGCCTGAATCAGTTTGCTCTAAACCTTGTACAACGGGTCAACGACCAAGGAAAACTACAGCGTGTTGTTGGATTTGTGAAGATTGTGCTGAAGTTCAAATTGTTAATTACACAGCAAATATTTGCCAAGATTGCCCATTTGGATATTGGCCTGATAGTTTACGAACAAGTAAGTGAACAACGTAATTTTTTTTTTGATTTCTAAGATTGCATAAAGCTATAGTTTAAGCTTTTTTTTCTAAAATAACAATAAAAAACTATTTTTTATCGTCTCTTTTGCTTCTTTTTTTGTTGTTGATAATGTGATTCATAAAGGGTGGAAAATTTGCTACTGCGCTTCTTCTTTTTTTTACTCCCTATCATTCAATGATTTTTGACACTTGGCCCACAATTGAATTAACCACTTCAACGAAAGAAGAAGGAGAAAAAAAATTTCTTCTTCTTGAATTGAGTTAAAAAAAAGAAGAAAGAATAAGAAGTCGCTGCTTTCTATAGAAGAGATAAAGCTAAAAAAAGGCACTCACAAAAAAAAATTGTAAAAAAAATTGTTACCCAAGGAAGGTTAGAGGAAAAAAGCGAAACATTTCAAACAGAGGTTATTGCCATGAAAGATACTTACTTATACAATAAATATTTTAAGAGTGTTTTAAATTGCAACATGAATATCATCATATGTCAAGTCCATCATCAATTTTGGCATTAATTTTTGCAACATTAGGAATAATTACAACTCTTTTAACAATATTCATTTTCTTAAATCATAATTCCACGCCGGTTGTAAAATCAACAACTCGAGAACTTTCATACATAATTTTATCTGGAATTACCGCATGTTATCTTGTAACATTTATAATTCTTGCAAAACCTTCATTTATTACATGTTTTGTTACAAGAACTTTGCCGCCCATATCATTTTCAATAATTTATTCGGCACTTTTAACAAAAACCAATCGAATTGCAAGAATTCTAGCAGGAAGTAAAAAAAGAATTTTAACTAAAAAACCTAGATTTTTATCAACTATGAGTCAAGTTGTTATTACATGGATTCTGGTTGGAATTCAAATCGTCATAGTTACGGTGTCTTTAATCGAGGAAATGCCCGCAGGTTTTTTTTATGCTTTTAATAAAACTCTATTTAAAATTATTATCATTTCCAGCTGGATTTGAGCCACATTTTCTTCCAAGAAAGATGTTTCTTGTTTGTACTTCATCATCCTTTGCTTTTATGACACCATTTTTATGGAATTTATTTTTAATTTCTTTATGCACCATTTATGCTGTAAAAACAAGAAATTTACCTGAAAATTTTAATGAAGCCAAATTTATCGGATTTACAATGTAAGTATTATTTTTTAAAGTTTATAATCGCACACATATTTGAGTTTCGCATTATGAATTCTGTACAATCGTTGTTGTGAAACATGATTTATACAAGATAGCTTTATTAAATAGTTTAAATGCTTTTTTCAGGTACTGTACTTTAGTAGTATGGGTTGCATTTATTGTATTACATCTTGGAACGTTAAATAAAGCTTTAACGATGTCCTTCTCATTTTCATTATCAGCCAGTATTGCCTTGATTTTATTATTCTTTCCTAAACTTTACATTATTTTATTTCATCCAGAGAAAAATGTTCGAGCATCATATACTACAACAAAATTAATTCGATGTCATTTTGGTAATTCACAAGGAATGAGTGATAGCAAACATTTTTCATCCAAAACTCGAACAAGTTCTCAATCCATTTCTATCAGGTTTGATATTTTGATTCTTTATCTAATTTTTTTTAAAGCAATGTTAAAAAAATAAATATAAAACTAATTCTAAACTTTAGAAGCTCAAGTGGTCCAACGCGAACAGCTTCATTACATATTGTTAATCAATCGACGGCGCCTTTATCATCATCATCTCTTGGAAGACATGATGCTTCAACTCAAACTGATACAGCATCAAAATTTCTTCGAACCTTTTCCGTTATTGGCGGTGGACATCATCCATCATCTCGTCGTAAAACTGTTGATGAAGATGTCCTGCAATTAATTGATTCTTGTCGTCGTTACAACGTAATTTTTCCCTTTTTAATTTTATAATGATGACGGAGAAGGCTTTTCTTCCTTTTATTTACTTTCTATGAATAATGCAACAAAAAAATGCAAACAAATGAAGAAAAAAAATGCTGAATTTGCCAAAAAGTGCAATTTAAGCCTTTGATTTTGCTGTCAAACAATTTTGATTCATTCATTTTCATTTAAAACATAATTTTATCGCAATTTTTTTTTTGTAGATAATTTTTATATCGCTTGCTATTATTTTTTAGGATGAAAAAATGAATTCAGCAAATATACAAAATATGCTTCTTGAAGAAGAGGAAGCCAGTGAAGAAGATGTTGGTTCAGTGTTGGCATCGTCGATTGAAAAAGGAATGCGAACGGTACTTTCAACAGTTTCGCGGACTTCAAAATTGCCATCTCAGGGAAATGAAATTGCTTTAGCTGTGCCACATCGAATGCCTTCCATAGTATCATCGACGCCATCAACTCCAAATTTAAGCGGCCGTGGAACTCCAAGCAGCGAAAATTTTGAACAAGTTGGTTTCTTTCCTACCAAAATATATTTTTTCTTAAACTTTTTTTGGTTTTTTTACTACCCTCGTTGATTTTTTTTTGCTTTTGCTTATCACCTCACATTTTTTCTTCCATTTTTTTTCTACCTTGTTCCTGGGAGAAGAAGACAATAGGCGGGCATAAACTCATATAAAAAGCATGTCTCTGTATTACATTTATTACAAGGGTTTCACATTCCTTACTAACTCAATTTCAGCTTCTTCGAAGCCGCGGAGTTCAACCTCTTCATCTTAGTTCAGCAACTCAATTATAAAAAATAAATAATGGAGCCTCCTGTTATTATGACCCCACAACAACAAAAAATCCCTAACCATTCTCCCCAAATTGATTTATCTCAAAATCTTCAAATTTCAACCCTTAAATCTGATTTTTATTCAATGGAATTAAGAGATTTTTCTTCCTCACCTTCAATTTCACCTATTTCAAAGTCACCTTTATTAAGTCCAACCATTCCTGGAAGAATTGTTCCAGAGTTAAGTGATGAAGAATTAGCGCAGCTATCTGTTCGACAACTAAATATGAAATTACAGGTGAGAAATAAAATTTTATTTTAATCCAAACTTTTCTAAAAAATTATCAAATTCTAATATTGTGCGAGTGTTTTTGTTAAACAAGATGCAAAAAATAAAATTCAGTTTGTAAATTTACGTTTTATTTAGGCATCTGTAAATAAGCATGGGGTTATCAACGAAATATATTTGTATTCAATATTTAAAAATTCTTTCAAAATTAGCTTCAAATCTATGTATCCTAAAAAAAATTCCTCAACTAATTTCATTTAATACTTTTTAGGGGCATGATCGTAAAACAGTATCAGTTTTAAAACAAAAACGAAGAACTCTTAAAAATCGTGGATATGCTTTGAATTGTCGAGTTCGACGAATTAAAAATCAAATTCAACTTGAAGCTGATAATATCGCGTTAAAAGAACAAGTGAATTATCTTACAGATGTTCTTCATCAACTAAACGAGCGTTTACAATATTACGAACAACCCCATACATTTTTATTACCTCTTACGCCTCCAACTATGTCAACAGGAGCTGCTTCACCTACTTCGGCACATTCCTCATCTTCATCCGGCTCGCCATCCTCTTCCTCCTCCTCGTATTTTTACAATACACTTCCACAGGGATTTGCTTCACATTGAATTTGAAACTCTTAATTTAAAATAAACTTTTACGGGCTTTTTTTGTTGTTGTTATTTTAAGTAAATAAACAAAACTTATTTAAAAACAAAACAAATCATATTGTTTTTCTCGGTGTTGTAATATTTAATGTTTTTTCTTTTCAATAATAAACTCTTATTTATTTGCATTTATATACTCTTAAAAATACAGAGCATAATAAGAAAATTAATGAAAACCTTCGGTCAGCAAAGTCCATGTGAAACAAAAAAAAATTTATCACCAAATAAAAAACACACAAAAAATGAAAGAGAAAAGAACAATATTTTTAAGCACCAGGTTTTCTCGCGCCTGGTACAAGGAGGTACCAAAACGCCGAGATGATTATAGATAAAATAAAAAAGGGTGCAAAACGAAACAGCATTGATAAGAATAAAAATTTCTTTATTTGACGAGGCAGGTCATTTACTATCATTACATTACTTTAAATTTATTTGTTCATGTCATTTACAATATTCACAGTATCTTTAAAACCAAGTCGCGGCCATGCATCTTTATCCATTAAACCAGCATCCATTCGACATTGAAAATAATTCTTCGCTCGATCACGACATTCTTCATTCTTGTTTTTGTGTTCACGTAAACATACCATATATTTTAACATTTCAAGTTTGCAAGTTTGTTCGTGATCCAATGGAAAGGAGCCTTTAATTGGAGGTGATACAGTATGAATTCGTTGAAAAGGACCAGTTGACATTTTTATCCTTAAAAATTAAATACAAAACAAGAAAGACATAATAACAAAAATTTCAACGACAATTATATCGTATTTGAATCAATCAACAAACACACAACAAAATTAAATCCTAATGCTTTATTTTAAAAATATTAAATTTCACGTTTAGCTTCTTTTTGAATTTTAACATAACGTTCGAAACTTTGAGCAGGTATCTAAAAATGATTATTTTATAAAATGGCACGAAAAAAAAAATGAAACACAAACCATAGCACTTGGTTCCTCAACAAATTTTATATGATAAATTTGGTAACCAGCCACAGATGCTATCAAAGCGAGAACCATTTGAGATTGTCGGACTTTTATATAATTCACCTTGATACTTCGCCAATTTTTGATTTTTTGGAACATATTTAACATTTTTTCGGCGATCTCTAGAACTTCGGGAAATACAAGCTTTTAATCTGATTCTTCTTGACTTGGTTTTTCAACAATTTGAGAAAGCCAACGATTTAAATCAGAATTTCGAAGTCGAGTACCAATTTTATGTTTGCGAGAAATAAGATCTTCTGACCAATAATAGTATTCAGAAATTTTAGGATAATTGAGGTATAGATTATGTCGAGTTGATTCCGATCTTCGAAGATATGCAATACCAAAATAGCTAACAGCAGCGAAAGAAGCTTCGATTGCAAAAATAGAAAAAAACGTTTTTTTCAAAAATGACGCCAGTGTGAGCAAATCTGTAGTTTTAATTAAATAAGTTTAAAAAACTTGAGTTTTTTAACACCAAAATACCTAATTGCGCTATAACGCATGTAAAAAGTCAGAAGCGTTGTCAAACAAAAAATGTTTAAAAGAAAATATTTATACTGGTTTCAAAATAAATAAAAACAACAATAAAAAATTTAAAAATAGATAGAACCGAACACCATGCATGAGTATCATTAAGCAAAAGCATCTTCTTGGTCAGTAGGCATAACACCTGCAGCATCTGAAAGAAAAAATAATAATAATAAATAACTTCTAACTTTTAAGATACAAACATACCTTCAAAATTGCGGAAATTTCTAAAATGAAGCGGACGATGGGCTTCATGGTAAAACTCTTTGGGTGTTGCCAAAATCAAATCGTATTCCATACCAACATCATGACGAACAGCTAAAGAAAAGATAATTAAAGAAATGTTTAAAGAAATAGAGAATTAACTTACCAATAAAGTTATAATTCCAAATTCCATCAGAAGGAACCATGAAGAAACCAAGGAATCGATCGGTCAAAAGCATTTGAACTAAAAAAATACAATTAATTTTTGTTTTTTGCTGTTTGGTAGTTTTTTTTAAATAAATTAATTAAAAAACATACCCTTGTCATAATGAGTGGGCATGTAGCCTTTAGGATTGTTTCCTTTGTCTGTATTATTTTTTCCCCATTCATAACCACCAGGAGTTAATTTGTAAGCCGTAAGAGAAACAGATCCAGGAGTAAAACTAGAGGTAATAATAACAGATTTTTCAGCATCCCAATCAGAATTATTCGAAAGCATTTTTGCATGTTGGGTTACATCTTGAGGAGAAAGCTGTGGTAATTCATTTGGCTGAGTATGAATCCTATAAAATTAAAAATTACGCAAAAAATATTTATAAAAAAATACTAACCATCCCAAAGGTTCCAAATCTTTAATAAATTCATGCTTTGGAAAATGATCAGGCAAGTTGACTAATTGATGCGTTCCCCACTGTGGTGCCAAGATGATACAACGAATTTCTTTAACATGAGGATTATCAGGAGGACTAACACCCATCAAGTAACCAGCAATTTCAGTACGCAAATCAGAAATGGTAATAAACTTTTTTAGAATATTCTTCGGCATAACATAAGTGAAGCCAGTGTCTTTAACATCATCAGAGTTAATATAAATATGTTGAGTTCGAAGATGTAAGTTTGTAGCACTGATAGCACGTAATCGCCATTCGGTTCTTGAAGCAAAGGTTTGTGATTCATAATTGCTGGTCGTTGATGTAATAATTTCATCACCATGTTTGTTAACAGTTCTTGTAGTTGTTGCAGTAATTTGACTTTGTTCTTTTGTACTTTTTTCAATATCAGCTATTTGTTGACGTTGTTGCGATGGAGCACTGATTTCCATACCAAGAATGATATCACGAACTTCTGATTGAGTGAGAGATGAAACATTTACATTACTCTTTTTACCATAATCATTAAGAATCATATCCTTCAAAGCTAATTCAACTTTAATCCATTCTTCATCACTTAAAGTTGGCCAAATATGATGCGGTTCAGTCACGGTAGTACGATCAGGCTTTAAAATAACTTTTGTTTTATCTGGATTAATATGCATTCCACGCATAATAAGAATAACGCGAGAGAAAGCAGTATAGCTGGAAATCGTTTTTAGCCAATCATCATAAAGATTGAATAAAACCATTTGAGGTTCTGTTGCTTTCAAAATCAAATCACTGAATTTTTCAACCGTCATAATTGCACGGAATGGAAGCATTAATTCAGAGCCTTTAATAACCTAAAACAAGTAAATGAATAAAGGAGAATTTTAATAACAAAAAAAATACTTACCACATTAGGGAAATCAAGCAAGTGAACTTCAAGAGGATCTAACATAGCTTTACGAGTAACAATGATTTGACGAGGTTGTTCTTCAACAGGAAGCGAACGAATCAAAGCAGCGACTTCTTCTGCGGTTTTCCATTTGGCAAGTTGACTGAGACGTTTTTGACCAGCCCAAACACTTGTATGAATAATTTTGAGGAAAAGTTGTCCAGTACGAGGATTGAAAATAAAGATAGCTCCATTGATGGGTTTTGTCGTCAAATTACCTTCAAATGTTTTGTGGATTGTGACACGATAAACATTTGTATCATCAACGAACCAAATAATTTGATTTGAAAAGAGTTCACCATAGTTCTGTGATGTAAGATAAGGTTCGGTTGGTTCAGATGAATAAAGTTGTAAGCCTTTACGGATACGTTCACGTAAAACATAAAAAGCAGGATTAGCTTTAATAACCTTTGCCATTGCTTGTCGAAGAAGAACTTTAAGACCAGGAAACCAATTACCATAAGCACTGTACAAGTTATATGCCAGATCAATTGCAATAAGAACTCCATTAGGTGACGGATAAATAGACATATTGTCAGTTGTGTAATCCAGGAATTTGGAGCGAGAATACCGTTCAATATCATGAGAATCATAATCACCCCAACGAAGTTGCACATCAACCCAGAATTTCTGTGCAGTAGTGTTATCCATAACATCTTTAGCATCAGCTAACAAAGAAGGACGAGAAATATGCCACTTAAACTGGGAAAACAACAATAAATCCGCACAAGATGAGTTCATTTTATAAGATTTTCGAGGATGGATAGTTTCTTTTTGAACATTTTGAATTTCCAAAGCATCCAATTCAAGATCAAAAACTTGACAAAGATCCATTACCACAGATTCATGAATTTTCTGCCACAAGTGAGCACGGAAAATTTGGATAAGAGAAATTTTCAAAGTTGGAATTTTACCATGCATGAAAATACCAGTCAAATCAAGTTGTACTTGGAAACCAACATAAACCTAAAATTAAAATAATTATAAATAAACATAAAAACCTCGAAAAGATATTCTTACGTTTGCACGATTGATGGTTGGTGACCACCAAAGAGTAAAACGACGATTTGGAATTTGATTAAGCCCAGAACGCTGAGCATTTGTAAGTTTCTTGAATTTCATGGATTCTTCGAAGCCGGAAGCACGTTCCCAGAAAAGACCTTCCCAAGTTGGAAAGTAAGTGCCACGGAAAAGAGTATGTTCCAAAATACCTTCAACTCCACCAAGAGCTTGAATCATATCAGTACGGTAATTATTTAGGTTCCAAAGTTTGCCATCGTGTCGTTGATGAGTCCTGAAAAAAAATTAATACATTTTTTAGTTGGGATTCTTTGATATATTGTTTTTTAAAGAACTTACCACCAGAAAGGATTTTGTTTTAAAATTTGATAAGTTTTAAATTCAGTTCTAACACGCCATCCTTTATCATAAGCAAGAGTATTACGATCTTTTTGGAACAAAGTATTAATTCTTGGAACACCCCGATCCCAACTATCATCCAAATCTTCCAAAGTGAGTCGGCGATTTTGAGTATTTGCTTCTTGACGTTTCAATGCATATTCAGCCCACACACGTTGTGAATCAACAATTTCTGCTTCCCATGGCTAAAATTTGATATTAAAGATTAAAAGAAAAATTAAAAGCTAATATATTAACCTGAATGTAACGATACAAATTAGGAATGGTTTGTTCTTCGTCATGTGTCATACCACTACGAAAATGGGTAACACCACCAGCATCAGTTTGTTTGATCCATCGCAAATCAGATTGTGGAATAAGAACATGGCCCATAGATAGCATACCAAGACCGCCAATTTCTTTAGGTGTGTAAAAAACCACGGGAGGGAAACGAGCAGGCATTTTAGAATTCAATCCAATTTTGATACTAAAAAATATTTTATTTATAAGAAAAAGTAAAAAAAAATATTGTTACCGAGTTTGAATCTTATTTTCACATTTGACGAGAAGATCAAGCAACTCTTGAGTATTTACAACAGCTTCGCGATAGTAAGTCATCAAACCAATAAGAGCAGTATTCCATTTATTCACAATTTTTGTGAATGTTGTTGAACCAGAAGACATAAGAATTTGGCGAATACGGTTGTGGAATTTCTAAAATAAGTACAAAATTATTATTAGGATTTATTCGTTTACTCTATAGTTAATAAAAAAAATATCCCACCTGCATAGAATCTTCATCCACTTTCAAGAAGCATTGAGCAGTTCTTTCTTTGGTCATTTCATTTTGTAAATGCCAAATACCATCACGATGAACAAATTCAATATTGGCTGTACGACATTTAGGAAGGATTCGACATTCAAAGCCACACATATCAAAAAGTAGATTCGGATTATCCTTGCTGTAGACCGATACAAATGAGCTTTCCCATTCAACAGTAGTTAAAGATCTTGGCAAACGATTTTTGATATCCCAAAAGGCAGCGCGTCCGAGGTTAACATCATGCTTCATCAAACGCATTCTAGCATCACGAGGCCAACATTTCTTATTATTATATCCAACAACATTTTCATTATTAGGATCAGGATGTTCGGCAAGATATCTTTGTATCAAATCTCTTGTTTCATCAGCATCGAACCTCATGAATAGCCAAATTTTATCGATATAGCGGCAATAGAGTCGAATAGGATGACACGTTTCGGTTTCCGTATCTTGAAAAGAGACAAAATCATTTGGACATTCAGGAGGACCAGCGATTTCATTTGCACGTCGCATACCAAGAATAAGAAGGTCCATAATCAAAGCATAATATTGAACAATAAAAGATGAGAATTGAAGACCACGGATCAAACCATATGTATTTGTGTGATTCATGTCCTTATAATTGATTGTAACGTTATTTTTAGCAGTCATGTAATCAGCAATATTATGGTCGACAATGAGACGCAAGAGACGACTGAGAAAAGTAAGATCAATTTTTTCACAAATTTTTTCCATTTTTGCTTCAAGAAGAACATTGCATTCGCCTTCATTGGTTTCCCAAACGTTTTGCAAATTGTTGATACCTTGTGCCCATTTGTAAACAAGAATTGGAGGAGGTTCAGTATCAGCTGGCTTTACCCAATTAGGGAAAAGATGACGTTTATCAGCTTCGTACCAAAGATATTGATCAATATAAGCATCAGTAACTTTTTCAAGAGGTTCGATATCATAAACAGGAATCAAATGACTGTACAAATCCATAAATTCGATACCAACTTCTTTGAATGAACGACTGGTAAGAATATGACGTTTAATTCGAGATAAAGCTTCATGTGGATTATCATATGCTTGTTCAATAAGAGCTAGTTCTTCACGTTGACTTTGATTGAGACGATTCTTAACAGAATAAGCTTCTTTGAGGCGTTCGAGAGCAAGAATAAGGAGTTTCGTATCATGTTTGTAGCTGAGTGGTGGAAATGGAATGTGCGAAAATCGGCGCAATTCAAGCCAATTTACAGTAGTAGTAAAAATGGCAACAGCTTCTTCAGCAGACATGTAAGGACCATCTTTAAGATAATTATGTTGCCGCTCTTGTTCAGACTAAAAAAGATAGGGAAATTATAATTAGACAAAAAATTCAAACCACGAACCTTCAAATACAAACGGGTCAAACGACCAAGATTTTTCTTGCATACAGTTTTATCAACAGTAGCTCCACGACGAACACGTTCACGATTAAAATGCGCAGAATTTGTCCACCAATCAGCTTTAGCTTTGACATAACGAAGAATCATATTTTCGACAGGTGTAGGTAAACCAGGAACTTTCCAAGGAATATTAGCTTTCCAACAACGCCAAGCTTCACTCAAATGTTGAAGAATAACACGAGCTTTATTTTGTTTAACTCCTTCAGGCATCATATCGAGAATGTCATGCATTACAGCAGCTCGAAGTTCAAGATCAAAATGAGATTCAACACGTTGTTTAGTAACAGTTTTTGCAACACCCTTTGAATGACGTCCTTCAAATTGACGAGAAAGTAAATTTCCAAGCCATCGTTCCAGCAAAGGAGTAATTCCACGCATGAAGAATATCCAAACCCGCCATCCAGGAGCCCAGAAGCCACATCCAGGACCTTTGCCAACAGGACCAGTGTTAAATCGATAATAAATCAAATGCTTCAAATCTTTACACATACGAACTTGTCGCATAAGTTTGTACTTATAGCGGTACATTCCAGTAACTTGGCCAACATGAGCAAAAAGATATTGAAGACCATCAGAAAGTTGATAAGCATCAACATTGTTTAGACGATATTGAACATGAGCATCAACAACCAATTTTGTAAGACGTAGGATTTCACGACATAAATGGAAAGCATTACCAAAGCGAGACTTTTTACGTTCTTTTGTAGTCAATGTTTTCACAGGCTAAAAAACGAAACCAAAAAGTTTAAAATAATAAGAAAGAGAACTAAACAAACCTTTAAGTTAAAGTTGTAATCCAAGTGAAGATAGTTGAGATTCTTTCGATGAATTAACAAGTTAAGCATATTGTAACCTTGACGGAGGACTTGAAGGCCAGCTTCTACCCAATCAATTGTTGTTGTTTGGAAAAATTTGGTTCCTTTAAATGATCGGAAGAGATATCGACGCTTTTGAGGTTTTGGAGGTCGATGATGAAGAGCATTAAGTACGAATACTTTCAGAAGTTTTTGGTAAGAAACACGGACTTTAACAGGCATACCAGCAGGACAATGTTCACGATACCATGACTTGACAAGAGGAACATCAATAACACGACGAGTACGACCAGAACGGATATTGAAAGGTCGTGGAGCAAAGAGCAATGCGATACCATTGGACGTGTTTGGTGAATACAAAAAAGTTTCATCGAATAATGGAATGACATTTGATGGAAGTTCAAACTCTTCTTCATCCTCACCAGGAAGAGGCTCTTTTGTCTAAAAATTAAAAGATATGGTAAAGAAGAGAAATTTCTTTAAATACTTACTCTGTCGCTAGCTCTTTGTGAGATTGGATTTACAAGAGGATCGAAATAAAAGGCTGGTAAATCCACATCTTCGGTTCGAATGTAACACACTGTTGGAGAATGATACCAAGAAACGGTTACAGGAACTTTGTTGAAGAGATTGTTGTACAAGAAAGGAAATGCAATACGGTATTCAGTACGAATAGGAGAGCGGACAATAACCTTATTGATATCATTGAATTCATTCCAATCTTCATCCCTAAAAATTATTAATTATTATTTGACCACAGCTTGATAATTAAAAACTACTTACTGTTGAATCAAATCTTTGAAAAGTGGTTCAAACTTAGGACCGCCAGGAATAGCGATATTTAAAGCTTTCGCAGTAAAAAAAGACTTTATATCAAAAAGATAAAAATAATTGTCATCATTTAAATCAGTTAAGAGTTGATTAGCCAAGCGATACAAAGTAGACATCATTGGAATTGTAAACGACCAATTTTTGTATGATTCTCCATTGACAAATCGACTTTTTGCAAGAGGATTATGATCGTAAAACCATGGTAAAACAGCAGCGTCTTCTTCTTCATCAAGTTGGATTTGAATAGGCTCCACTAAAAAAGTACAGTAAATTTTTTGGATGTTTGATACAAAAAAAAGTATTAGAAAGAAACTTACAAGGTTCGACGTCAAGAATATTATCAGTGTAGTCAAGTGGAGGTTCTTCATCATCGAATGGAGGAAATCTCATACGTTTGAAATGACGACGATCACGCTTTTCTCTCCTCTGCATAATCCACATTGTACCCCACTGTGCGATATAAACAGGCTCGATAACTTTAGGAACTTCATTGACGAATGTGATAGCGCCAGTAACATGATAAAGCACCTTTACATCACGAATTTGTTCCCATGGCATCGGCATATTTTCCAAAAGTTTAATGATCGCATGAGGCATATACTTTAAAGCTCCAAGGTAAACACGTTTATCATGCTTGAATTTTCTATTTGTCATGTCACCTGAAATAAAATATTAGATGGCCCAAAGCTCTTAATTTAAAAAAACTCACCATGATCACGAATAACCTTCCGAACATGCTCTAAAATAAAGAATATCATATAGGGCAAGATAATAGTGTATAAAAATTAACTTACCAGGTGGAAGTTCTGCTTTTTGAGTATTTTCAAAACCAAATCTCTTCTGAATAGCGAAACGCTTTGATTGAAGAGCTTTCCATCTTTTCTGTTTTTCTTTTAACAATTGTAGCGGTAATTCTGTCGCATTTGTTTGAGATTCCATTCCAAAGTCCATAGATTCGATACCCCCAGAGGGTAATTCACCATCAGGATAACCGGAGTACGACATCTGAAAATATTAATCTTAAATTCAGTATTTTAAAAAAAGGCTAGAAAGTTATAAGATTTTTTGATAAAAAAGAAAGAGAGAAAGAGCTTAAATTTCAAAACAAACTAACAAAAAAAGGCACAGAAAAGGAACAGGAAAATTTTCTCATGGTTCTTAGAAGGAAAATTTTTAGTGGAAAATTGAAAATTGTTTCGAAAAATAAAAAATATTTTCGATGTTTCTAATTTGAAATAAAATAAATTTTTTATTGTTATTAATATTAATCTTTTTGTATCTTTTCACTTCATATCTTGTTTGGTTGTAGTTATTGTTACGCTTTTTACTATATTAAACGCGTTCTTTGCTTCCTATTGTAAAATACATTATTTTTATTAACAGTTCGCCTCTTTCAGAAACTTCAAAATGGTTCGTGTTATTATCAAAGGTGGAGTTTGGAAAAACACTGAAGTAAGTTAATCTCTTACTGGCTATTTCACTATAGCATTCTTTTTTTCAGGATGAAATTCTTAAAGCAGCCATCATGAAATATGGTAAAAACCAATGGAGTCGAATTGCATCTTTACTTCATCGAAAATCATCCAAACAATGTAAAGCTCGATGGTATGAATGGCTTGATCCAAGAATTAAAAAAACCGAATGGTCACGTGAAGAAGATGAAAAGCTTTTACATTTAGCAAAGATTATGCCAACTCAATGGCGTACAATCGCTCCAATTGTTGGACGCACTGCCACTCAATGCTTAGAACGCTATGAACAACTTCTTGATGAAGCTCAAAGAAGAGCTGAAGGTTTAGACGAAGGCGAAGCATTACGGGAAGCTAAAAAACTTAAACCTGGAGAAGTTGATCCAACGCCTGAAACAAAACCTGCTCGCCCGGATCCTATTGATATGGACGAAGACGGTAACTTTTTAATTTACACTTATATGGTCTTTAAAAAAACCTAAGTTTTAGAACTTGAAATGTTATCTGAAGCTCGTGCTAGACTTGCAAATACGCAAGGTAAAAAAGCCAAACGTAAAGCACGTGAAAAGCAATTATCAGAAGCTCGACGACTTGCATCTCTTCAAAAGCGACGTGAATTACGTGCTGCTGGAATCTATGCAGGTAAGATAAAAGAAACACTGTATGAGTTATAAAATAATGTTTTTCAGGAAACGGACTTTATAGAATGCAGAAGAAGGGAATAATTGATTACAATCTTGAAGTTTGTTTTTATTGTGCTTTACTTTTCTTATTTATTTGTTTTAGATTCCATTTGAAAAACCTGTACCGGCTGGTTTCCATGATCCCGTAGAAGATGAATTTGATAAAAGCGCTGTTACAAGACAAGCTGAAAAACGCCGCGATCAGGTTGAAGCTGAAGAACGTCGTAAAGACAAGAAGAAAATTACGAAAAGAAGAGCTGATGATAATCCAGAATCAATTTTCTCTCAAAAACAAGAACATAAACGAAGCAAACTTGTCCTTCCAGCACCTCAAGTTTCGGATAAAGAATTAGAAGATATTGTTAAAATTGGACAAACTTCGGATTCAATTCGAGAATTGATTGATGAAAATCCTACAAGTACTTTGCTTCATGATTATTCTGAATCTTTCCGTAATACTCATGCTTCACGTACCATGCGAACGCCTGCTGCCTTAAGTGATGCAATTGCTAAAGTGAGTTTTATTTATTTTGTTTATTCCCTCTTCCAACCGATTTTGTCGTAGAGTATATTTTTTTGTGCTTTAACACTTTCGGCAAAGTTAAGCTTTTAATTGACTACTTTTTTCTTTGCCGCCACTTTTTCTCATCAGCTTATCTTTTTCTCTTCTTACTTTTATTGGTTTATTCCCCCATTTTAATTCTAAAAAATTTAGAAAAAAAAATTTTTAAATGTTGCCTTTTCTCTCAACGGGTGGTAAATGGTTAAATCAAAAAGATCATTACACATTTTTACTTTAATTGATTTAGGGTTGAAATACACCATGAATGTTGCGGTTTTTAGGTCGAAAAAGCGTTTTTTTAAAGGATATCTTATCTAGATTCCTTTATACGAAAAAATTTCTTTACTTTTTTGTACAATAAACTATTGCTCTTTATGAATGGATTTGACCTTTGCGCAAATAATGGGATTAGGAGGACATGACCTTTTTTTTCTTTTTTGAAAAAAAAATAAATAAAGAAGCAAACGGCTTTTGAGTGAATAAAGATAAGAGAGCAGCTTTTTGTTATTTTAATGAACTATTTTGAAATGTGAGAGTCTTTCTTTATATTTATTTATGACTAAAGGAAATTACATAATGCAGTTGGCAATTGTAAAAAAAGGAAAATAGATTTAAATTAAAATACAAAAAAATGATTTTATGCTAAATACTCAGTAATTCTTAATGAATATTCAAAGATTCAGCCATAAAATAGGAGGGAAGCTAGCATATGTGAATAGGCCTTATAGAAAAAGGGAGGAATACCAAATAACCTTACCGAAGGGACGGCGAGAAATGTATGCAAAACATATGCGTGATGGCATTGCTCATTCAGAATCGTAAACAGTTGTGTCTTTTAGAGTCGTTGCTGAGCTGTCGACCTTGTGTTTATTGCTTTCTTGCCTTTCTCATTTATTTATTGAACTTTTATTTTTTGATAAAAATCAGCTTTTGTTTTCAAGTTTAACGCGTTTCAATTTTTCAGGCCGCCGATGATCTTCTTGCTCTTACAAATACAGAAACACCTCTTAAAGGTGGTGAAAATGCTCCTCTTCATTCAACAGACTTTACTGCACCTTCAAGTATCCGCGCCACTATTCAAACTCCAAATACCGTACTTGCTGCTATCGGTCAAACACCTAGAACCGTTTATGAGCGTAAGTTTAACTTTTTATGAGCTGTAAAAAAATCATTTTCAGAAACACCTGGAACTGTGATCTCTGCTACACCTGGTGCAACTCCATTTCGAGATCAATTAAACATTAACAAAGAAGCCGAACGAGCTTCCGTTGAAGAACTACGTCAGCAACTGAAAACTTTACCCGCGCCAAAAAATGATTTCGAAGTTGTTATGCCAGAAGATGAAGTCAGAAGTGATGAAGATGATGCTGATATGGTATGTTAAATTATTCTACGTTTGAAACCGTAAAATTTAAATTTTTAGGAATGGATTGAAGATGCTGGCGAACTTGATTCAAAACGAGCTGCTCTTTTAGAAAAAAAGAAACAAAAAGAGTTAGCACTCCGTACAGAAGTATTTCGTCGTAATTTACCAAAACCTTCAAAATTGAATGATGCATTTTTTAAACGTTATTCAGTCAAGAATGAATATGATGAGGTTTGTCTTTTATTCATTTTTTTTTTAAATCTTCAGTTAGTGGATTAAGAGGACAATTGAGGTGATTTCTTTCAATGAATGTGTGAAGTAACATTCATGGCTTTTGTTTATTTGAGTGATTGATGGCCGACCTGCTGCGCATGTTTGGTCAGTCCAATTTCCTACGCATAACTCACTCCATTTTATTTGAAGCAAAGGAAATGCAGCGTTTTTTTATAGTGCAAATAATTTTTTTTTTGAAAACTGCAATTTTGCATATGACCAAAATAACAAATTGAAACCAAAAAGAGTATTTAAATTTGAAATATTGCTATATGAAATAAATGATTTTAGGCTGACAATTTGATTCGTGCTGAAATGCGTAATCTTTTACGATGGGATGTTAATGGAACGGTTCCTGTTGATAAATTTACTATTGAAGAATTAAATGAAGCCGCTGCTCTTATTAACAATGAAGCTAGTAAACGTGGTGAATACGATGAAGATGAATACATGCAACGCGCAATTGCTCAAACTTCTGAACGTCAAGTATTTTATAATGGCCGATTTATTCAACCTAATGAAATTCCAAAGAAAGAACGAAGTAAAGCTTTTATTGCTGAAACCGAGGTATTTTTTTTTTTACTTTTTTTCAATGCTTCCCTTTGAATTTTTCTTACTTTTGGTACCATTTATTGGCGATGTCACCAACAACCAAGAAAAAATAAATAAATGCAATTACACATAAAGTCGAAGAGTCTTAAGAAGTCGCCGGATGCGCTTATGTAAATATAATTCCAGAGAGAGCAATTCAATTTCACTAAATTCTTTTTTTGAGACACTTATTTTTAACTACGGTGAAATTTGACTTTTCGTGTTATATTTCACTAAAATATATCGTATTGTTTGCTGATATAATTTAATTTATTTTTTAGAAACTTTTCAATGTCGGCAAACAAATCAAATCGAAAACTGACAAAGTACAAAACAAATTAAAAGTAATTCTTCAAGGATATGAGGTTCGTTTTTAGCTTTATCTTTTAAATTACGCTGTAAAAATTTTTAGAAAATCGAGGAACAAGCTATTAGTACAATTCAAACAAGTCAGCATGAAGTTCATATTAATAGTATGGAAGTGGAAACATTTAAGTCATTGCAAGCATACGAAACTAATGCCGCAAGATTTCGAGTTCAAACTCTTCTTCACGAAGTAAGTCTTATTTTTAATTCCTTTTGCCACTTGTCTCATTTTTTGTGTAAATGCGATATTCATGATCCGCTTATAAGTGTCGTGGAATACCGCCTTGCATCAAAAAAGGTTATTATTAATTTTCCCATCTTGCAATAGCATATTTACGCAATTTCTTTTTTTTTCTGTTTTTAAAACTTTGCAATAAAAAACAATTATATCTGTGGGAAAGGTCGTTACTAATGTTGCACTTTTTTCAGGTTGGCGAACTCCAGAAAGATGAAACAACTTTACAAAAAGAATACAGCGATTTGATGCATCAACAATGGGAAATTAATCAAAAATGCCGTGGAGAACGTGATAAGTAACATCAAAAGCTCTTGTTTATATTTTTACCTATGTGTTTTTTTTTAATTCTTTTTTTGTTCTTGATTATTTTCATGTTTAGTTGTGTCTTCAAATAAAATATTTTGTGATTTAACTACGCTTAGTATCGGTTAACTTTTATGAGACGAGAAAGAATACTTATGTTAATAAGCAATTCCTAAACCTAACTTATATTTGGATGACCAAATCAACAATAGTTTATTTTTTTACGTATATTGATTGATTTCTGATATTGTAAAGTATTGCCACCTGTGACCATTTCATAGTGTTTGCTGACATACCGTATTTAGTTAGCCATTGTCGCATCGATGATGGAAGGAGAAGGAGGTGAGCCGCGATGAAATGTGACAGTGGCTGTTTGTCTTTTTTTGGTTTTTTAAAAATGAGTTTTTTTTTTCGTTAGTGTGAAATGAATGCGATTTTTGACACTTGGAAAGAAGACCATGAAAAAAAAATAAAGAAAAAGGAATAAAAAGGATAACGTTTGCTTGTGTCAAGTGGAGATCATCAGCCACCACCCTGCTTTTCTCGATTCAACATGTGCCGTCGTCGTCCTTGGATAAAGAGGTCCTTGTCCTTTTTTTGCTCTTTTTTTTCTCCTAGCCGATATCAATGCCTGATCCAAAATAAAATGAAGAAAAAAAAGAAAAAGAAAAAAGAGCGCGGAATTTTTTTTCTCTATCTCGCTAATGAATTGAGCCTGGCTCTACCATCTGCAAAAATGCCAAAACGTATTTGAAATTGATCCAAAATGAAATGAGAAGATGAGAAAATCGGTACAATCTATTTTTTATGTACAGAAATACATTTTAAAACAATAAAACACATTTTAAATTTTTTTAAGAAAAAAGATAGAACTCTTGTCAAAACTCATCAAAACGTGGCAATCTCTGATTTTTTTTGGAAAGAATTACGGCCTTAACAAAAAAGCATAGCTTATCAAAAATCACAGTATTCGAGAAAATATTAAACTCATAAATTTTTTTGGAAAAAAAATTAGTTGGTTTTTTTTAACAACATACTGTATTTTAATCCTGCCATGCTTTTAATACATAAATAAATAATAATAATATTAAATTAATAAAAGAAAATTAATAACCAGCAAAATTTCCATCATGTCCTGGATGATGATGACCCTGAGGTGGTGGATGTAGTTGATGGGGATAATTTGCAGCCAAAGCCGCAGCTGCAGCCGCAGCAGCGGCATTTGAATAAATCATTTCATTGTATTGAGGAGTCATTCGCTTTTCTTTCTGCCTTCGATTACAAAACCAAACACGCACTACCTCTTTTTCAAGTTGAAGGGAATCAGCAATATGTGTTATTTCACTGGCTGAAGGTTTTGATTGTTTTTGAAAATGACATTCAAGATTTGATTTAACATTCACTTCAATTGAAGTTCGCTTCTTACGTTTTCTTCCAGCTGGACCCAAATTTTTATCAAACATTCCTATCATTCCATTTGAAGAAGGAATGGAGCTTGAATCAGCTTCTTCCAACCATTTAAATAACAAAGGTTTCAATTTACACATATTTTTGAATGAAAGTTGTAAAGCTTCAAATCGGCAAATGGTGGTTTGAGAAAAAACATTTCCATAAAGGTTTCCTAACGCAAGGCCAACATCAGCTTGCGTAAATCCAAGTTTGATTCGACGTTGTTTAAACGTTTTTGCAAAAGCTTCCAAATCTTCACTACATATTTCTTGTTCATCTGATGATGGCAAATTTATACCATTGATGGAACCGGGTTGAATTTCGGAACTGGAATAAAAATTATTCGGAGATGGCCATGAACCATTTGAGGTTGAAGAAGTGAGTCGTTGAATGATGTCGGGGCGGTCAGGTTCTTGTTTTAAATCTTGAAAAGGTGCCGCCGGTGGCCATCGTCTATCCGAATTTCCCGGGCTTTGAGAAGCAAACATTGCATTTTGGGCTTCCGCTGCAGCTGCGACCGTTGCTAAATTTTCAACATTTTGTTGATTATTATTGTTTACAACTCCTCCTATGAAATTTTGATTAAAATGCGATTGATGGGGAAGTGAAAGTTCATGAGGTTGAGGAAAATGAGCTGATGCAGTTGGATAACAATTCATTGAATTTTGCCAATCATTAAAAAACAGGGATGGATAAGCTGAAGCTGTAGGCATCCAATAATTTGCAAACATAGCATCGGTGGAATTTGTATCGCCATGAATATTAGCTGCTCCTGTTGCTGTTGTAGGATAATGAGGAAACATGGCTGCAGCGGCTGCAGCTGCTGCAAGATTGGCTGTTGCGGCATCATTTGAAACTGCAGTATTGGGTGAAAGTTTTAAATAATTTGTTGGATCATGAAGATGTGTTTCAAGTGGAAGGCCGGATAAGCCTAAGTTTGGAATCGACGAAGACACTGTCGATGATGTTATTGTGGTTGTTGTTGATGGAATTGATTGGGTCCCACAATTATTATTCTCATGTTGAGTCATCTATAAAAAAATAAAACTCATTAAAATAGGACCATTCGAAAAAAACGGAAAATATGCTAATTTTCTCATTACTAAACAAAAATTTTTAGACTCATAAAAAACGAAAGTAGTATAAAATTTTAAAGCGTTCAAAGAAATAAAAAAAAAATGGGCGAGGACTTCATTTAAGGAGGAGGAGGGCCACGCTGGTAGTGAAGCGCAAAACCACAAAGCAACGGCGTTTTCAGAAGGATGAGCGGCTGTAGAAAAAGAGGAAAACAAAAAAGGGTGGAGTCAAACGAGTTGCGATGATGAGGATTGGTTGAAAGGAGGGAAAAAAGCTAGAAAAAAAAACCACGATGCTGTTGGATTAAAAAAGAGGAACTCTCAAAAAAAATGTTTTGCGATCGGATGTTTTATAAAAAAAAAAGTAACAGAAAACTTTTTTCACTTTTTTTCAAACACGCAAATTCTCTTATTTTAAAAAGCGAAGCAAAAAGAGCATCAGCAGCTGTGGACCTCCTTCCAGTTAAAAAAATAGCATTTCTTAATATGGCGAATAAAAAAAAGAAAAAAGTAAATTTGCATAATCGCTAAACGAATGAGGTGCTGCTGAAGAGAAAGCACTATTAACGGTCTCTCATCAATGTCTTCAAACAAAACAAAAAAAACGAATCCATTTTTTTGCTTCTTCAAAACAATGAATCGAGAAGAAATTGCGATCTACTTTTTCAATCCAAAAAATGACTTTTGAAATAGGAGGAGAGAAGAGAGAGAAAGATAAAACATTTAGGCTTGAAAAGGGCAAATATCGAACGGCCGATTTTTGGCTGTGTCTGTTCAAATTTTTTTTTTGAAATTTAGGGATCAATGACATTTCAAAAGTTTTTCCAATCATTTTGGAATTTTTTTTGGATGCAGCTTTTAATTACTCACACAAGTCGAATTTTTTGAAATGTCTTTAGCTTCACTACCGTAATCCTTTAATAAAAAAAATTGTAACATTTATTAAAAAAAAAACTTTCAGATGGATGTCCATTTATAGACCAAACATTAGAAAACTTTAAAAAACTATTAAACCCTAAAATGAATTTTTTTACAATGATAGTTTTAAAAAAGTACAATTTTTAAGAAAAACTTTGTAATAATAAGCGTTATGCTGAGATCGAAGTACATAAACAAATTAAATAAAATCACTTTAATGCTGAATCGTGAATCCTCTTAATATTACCGAAACATTTACATTTTCACCCAATCCAATTTCATGATTTTTACAAGAAACATTAGATAGTTTAGAAAAAAATAAAATTAACATTATGAAAATATTTATTTTAAAAGAGATTGATCAAAAATAATCTTTTTTTTTTAAACTTTTAAACAGTTTTTTTCCATGAAATCAAAAACTAAGGATTTTCTGTTACTACCGTATCCACTTACAATTACTCTGAGATTTAGCGCAACAAAAATAAAAACGGAAACATTCAATTTAATGTTTAAATTAGCGCAACACTTAGTTTGCAACAATTGGCCAATTATAGGGTTTCAAAAAAAGGCAAAGCAAATCATTAGGTTGCGCTATTTTTTTTATTTGTGATTCTTCTTCGCCTCTTTTTCTATTCATTCACGGCTGGCAGGCAGAAAACAAACAGGTGGCACGGCGGGTGGCTCTCCTGTTTGCAATACTCATAATTTTCTTTTTATTTTTTTTTCTATCTCTCTCATGATTCTTCTTTTCATTCTTAGGTTAATACTTATTTTGTAACAATGAGAAGAAGAAAAAAATCAAAACATCATTTAGGACAATAAAGAAAATGAATGAAAGCATATACATAATTGACACCTTTTTTGCTTGATGCTCGCTGCTGCTCTTGTTCCCTTTTTTTGCCTTTGCTTTTTTTACATTGAATTTTTATTTTTTTGTTGCTTATGAAGCTGTTGCTTTTCCCTTTAGGGAAACCATCTCTTTTTTTTAACAATTCAATCAAAGCTAAACACCTCTCAGAATTATTATTATTATTGTTATAGAGAAAGAACTCACTTAGCGACGACGACCAATAATAAAAAAGGGAGAATCAACAATATCATTGCTGTGTTATCGCGCGCATTTTTTCCCATGAATTATTCATAAATTTTATGCTCACATCGAGACTGTCAACGACACCAACAAGCAATTTCAAATAATGTAATCCTTGAAACTGCAATGACAACGTAAAAAGTAAAAAAAAATAACGGGAAAGGAAGCATCTAAAAAAATTGAATTATATTATTGTTGAAAATAACTGAAAAAACACGTTAAAGAGGAAAACCACAAAAAAAACACGCTAGAAAGATACGGTAAAAACCACGCACAAGGATTATTATGAGATTATGGTAGATGATAGTGAAAGGAAAAATAAAGGGTGTGAATTGAGAATTTTTTTTAAACAAAAACTTTTTTAGGCAAAAAGTAAGTTTATTTTATAAATATTTTTCAAGGCATTCACAAACTTATTTTGCCAATTAATATATGTCTTTTAAAGCCCGAAAATTGATAGAAATTTTTTTATATTTTTGTAATTTTCCTTAACTATAATCTGTGGTCAATAAGAAACACATATGAGTTCGATCGCGTAACTAATGTTATAATAAAAAATTCTATCCATGAATACTTCTTTTTGGAATTTTTATTTGAATTTTTTAAAGAGGTTACACTTCATAAGTTTTACACCGCCATTCTAAGAAATAGCAGAAGAATGATGATTATAAATTTTTATTAATAAAAATCGGTTTCATTAAGCATAAAGATCAGCCATTTAAAGGAAAATTGCGCAACTAAATTCTTGAAAAATCAATAAATGATTTTGTAAGCTTGGATAATTAATTAATTAGCGGAATAAAAAATTAACTAAATATAATCACCGATTTTGATTGGTTGAAAGAAAGTAAGTAACAAATAAATAATTAAAAAATTGCTTTTTCTTTTCTTTTTTTCACCAACAAAAAAGCTAACAAACGCTTTATAGTTTTTACACTTGCAATCTAAAATGAAAAAGAATTATGGGAAAATGAAACTTTTTATTACTAGTGATTATTATTGTGCAACATATACTCAGAGAAAAACAATTTAAAAAAATTCTTGTTTAAAAATGAGACAAAAAACGCAAAACATTTTTTTCTTTAGGTTTTGGTAAACGAAAAAAATATATGCGGTGAATGCCTGCATAAAGCTTAAATATAAATAGCTGAGGAAACAAAAATACATATTCAAATATTCAAAAATTTCACATAATTATTTGTCCATTTTTTTATTGTTAAAATTAATGCCGTGTGACGACGACGACTTTTAATGTTTAAATAATCAGCAATGAGTCGTCTCCCTTTTTTTGCATTATAAATTATCTTATAAAGAACATTCGGTTGTTTGTTTAATAAATATAGTATTACTTTATTAATGTCAGGAAACAAATCAGAAATTAAAAATTTCCAAATTTTCGAATTAAATTCCCAAAAAACATTTTTGTTTAGATGCGAGAAATTTATTAAACGCTATAAATTTGAAGTGAATGTGCTTCTTCAAACGAAATCCGAATACTGTATTCTACTGGAAGCAACAACTATTTTGGTGAAATTCATTCAAAATATTTTTTTACCAAGCAAAGTGATAAACTTTGATTTTCAACTCGGTTTAGGAAATTATTTATTTTCTTCTTCAAAATGGAGAAACGTATATTGGATTCCGTTCCAAGGCTTCTTAATAAGCTTAAAGATCAATGTGAATCACCGGAACAAATTGAACGTTTACGTGATTTACTCATTCGGTAATTTCTTTTTCTTTCTTTTTTTACTCATTTTCTTATTTTTTATAGATCTGCTGTTACAAAGATTAACGTCAACACTGCTTTTGATACGCTTGATAAAATTGAAGAATTGTTCTCAACTAGTAGGATTTTTATTTTCGTTTTAATTTTACATCAATCTTCGTAAATTTGATATTTTAGGTATTCCTCTATATGATTTACTTGTTGAAAAGATGGTTCATGCAAAGGTTTTCGTTTCTCATAAAACTCAAACTCTTCATTCAATGAACGAAAGCCTTGCCAATGTTGTAAAAATTATTGAAGAAGAAAACCAAAAGAAGCGTGAATTGATTGAAGGTTATCAACGACTCATCGCAAAATATGAAAATGCTATCATTGCTGCTGAAAAACGTCGTATTGAATGTCAAAAAAAGCTCGAGGACACCATTCGCGAAACTAAAGAAATTCAAGCCAAGACTGCTCTCCTAAAAGAAAAGAAAGTTGTTGCAGCTCAAAAACGCAAAGAAAAACGACTTGCTCGTGAAGAAGAAGAACATCGCCTTCGTGGAGAAAGTCAACGTCGTACTTTTGAAGAAGAACATCGTAGTCTTGGACCTGCTGCTAAGAAAGAAGAAATTCGTAAAAGAGAAGAAGTTGAAAAGCTTAATGAAGAAGAATCTCAGCGCAAAACTGAAGTCAAAAAGGCTAAAAAAGAAGAAATCCTTATTAAAGCTGAATCTAAACCATCCATAAAATTACCTGCTGAAGAAACTACAACAACAATCAATGGTGTTTCGGAAAGAAATGATACTCCCCGTGCTCGTCGACCAGTAGATCCTCATTATGTTGATGAAACTAATCGCAAGGAACTCTCTCGTTTTAAGCGGGGAGCAGAAGCAAGAAGAAGTGATGAAGGTCGTAAGAAAGCTGGTGAAGAAGTTACAGAAAATCTTGCTGGAGAAAAGGAAAGTGAATCTGAAAATGAAAGTAATATCGTTGACTCATTTTGGGATTTTTAAATTGCTAATTTATTGTATTAAATCTATGTTTGGATTTTTAATTGTGTAATCTTATTTTTTAATAAAGTTTTGTATTGGTTAAATAAAAATAAATAATTGTTCATTCTAAATCTTGTCTCTCCTCCTTTCATAATCCATATGTTTATACGCTATCTTTAACATTAAAATATGAGAGATCTAAATGGCTTATTACGCTGGGCTGCTACCCAACTCGCGGAAAAAGTTCCCACTCGCGGGATGTATGTAATTATCCATAGGCTTTTCCTATGGATTGCTCTCAATGATCCATATGCTTTCCCTATTGATCGATGTTAATTAATATTAGAAGTATGACGAATCAGTATATCTTTTTCAGCTAAAGTTTTTAACTACTGTTGAGGTAAATTACATAACAAATTTATCAGTCATAAAACCTTTTGATCAAAATATAAGGAAAGCAGTGGCAGTGAATCAGCTCACTCGTATTTCACCCTTTCTCAAAACTTAGCATAACCTTTTGAATAAGCGACCAACTGACAGACAAACCTTTAAATTGATTAATTATAAAATATGGCATAACTGTGGATCATTTTTTATCGTTTTTTTTTTTGATAATTATTTGTTTTAAAATTAAAGCCAAAAACATCACGCGAGTTGGGTTTTTGCCATCACGCTGTCATTTCTCGTTGATATTATTATCTCATATTTGTTGAATAAAATAAATTGTTACTATTATTGTTTAATCGATTATGGGTTGCTTTAAAAAAACATACATAGTTTTTTCAATTTTTTTGTTTTTGAAAAGTCAGTTGCAGTTTGCGAGCGTGATAAAGAAATATGGCATTTATTATGTTTATGAAATTTCTTCTTCCTCTTCTTCATAAACCAATAAACGTCAGCGTTTTAGAAGATGGTTGATCTTGCTCGTCGAAATCCTTCTCCTCCACGAAATGAAGATGTTGGTAATAGTGTTATGAAGTACTGTGATAAATTTTTCCGATATTTACGAAATCTTAGCTACAAACCAGTTCCTCTTCAAATTGGTGTTGGTGCTTCATCTGGATTTGTTTTAAGCTATTTCTTTACCAAAGGAAGCAAAATTTGTGCATTACTCATTGGATGTTCTTTCATACTTCTTCAAGTTTGTTTTTAATTTTGTTATATTTACTAATAATAATGAAGTTATATTTTATAGTTTTTCAATTATCGTGGTTATATTCGTTTCCATCGATCTCAAATTCGTCAAGATGTTGATATGCTTTCTGATAAAATTAAGAAAGGTCTCGGATATCGTCAAGGAATGCCATCATCTAACGAAGTCGATGATTTTTTAACTCGCTATGCCTATCTTTTCTCTGGATTTATTGCTGGCAATTTAATTGGATATGGAATGGCTTGAATGAATCACTTTCTTTTAACTTTTGCATACGTACATATATCCCAGCTGTTTTTTATTACTATTAGATGTTAGATGATGTTGCGTTCATTGTAGATTTTTTATAATTTGTTTTTTTCTTCTTCTTGTATTCATTGTGTGTAATTTATTTTTTCGTAACTCAGTCGAGTGTGAATAAATCGAACGTGGCCAAGTGAGATCGCGATATGACGTGTGTTGTTAAAAATCACAATTTATTTATTTTACTTTTTTGATTTCTTCTCGTGTATTTTCATTTATTCGATTTAGATGGAATGGTTTCGAAATTATATGATCCGGAAGAGGGATCAAGCCTCTGTTAGTTATTCGAGATTTGGAGGTAGACAAGGTGAAGAAGAGGAAGATAGACCCGCACCAACTCAAATCATGATAGCCCCATTTGATGAAAATGATCCCCAATTCAAAGTTATTGGATATTGGCATGTTGAGCGAGCCTCTGTGGTTTGTTTCTTTCCTTTCAAATCCCAAAAGTCAATGCTTTACTATTTTAGACTTTTGCAGCTTTTGGTGTCTGTATGGTCATTCTTCTCTTCATTTCGAGTTTTTTCGAATTTAATTGGTATAATCATCAACGTGGGGTTGATATTTCAGCCCTTCTTGGACTTTTTACTTATCTTGCCCTTGGCGTTCTGATTCATTATTATGTTCTTTATGGCGTTAAAAAGCAAACAGCCTATTATCTTCTTCCATTCATCGTCGTTTATTCCATCGTACTAACAGGAGAATCAGTTGCTTTAATTGGACTTATAGTTAAAATAGTTGAACCACAAGATCCTGTTCATGCCCCATATACAGGAATATTTATTTCATTATTAGTTGTTGTAGTTGTTCAAGTTTTTATGCTTTCAACTATTCTTCGTTGCCGACAATATCTTAGTTTGAAAGAAACTCATGTTATGGAATTACAAGTAAGTAATTATCATAACCATTATTTTGTTAAAAGCCTTTGTTAGCGTAGTATGATTCAGCAACAAAAAAAGGATTAAAGCAAAAAATACTTTATTAGAATCATTTTTTGAATTTACTTCTTAGGTCTTTGTATCCAATAAATTTTTTATATTTTTATCTAAATGGATTTAATAAATCCCCATAATAATGCTTTGTAATAATATGAAATTAAAGGTTGCTGAAAAAGGCAAAAATCAAAATCCTGAAATGGAAATTGTTATTGTTGGTGATAACAGAAATAATACAGCACCAATAAATACCATTACGACTTCCGAAAGTCCATTAAACCAAGCTCCAGCTCCTCCTTTATCAGATCCTGTCATGTCTGCTGATAACCCACTTTATGGTCAAAACAATTAATCCTTTTTCATATTTGTTTTTTTACATATTTTATCCTTAGCCGTCCTACTTGCCACCATTTTCCTATTTCTCCGTATCCCAAAAGCATAAAATACGCCAAAAATTAGTTTCAGCATAATACCATTTTTTGGCCAGTTTTTATATGTTCCTAATTTTTGTATATAAAAAGTGCCTTTTTTATTACTATTTTAAATATATTGTTTTGTATCTTTAGAATTTTTTATTTAAATTAAATACTATTTATTTTAAATTAATCACAAAAAACATTTTATACAACACTACGAACAGTTGGACTTCGAACAGGAGGCATTGATTGATAATCATCCAATGATTGATATTGATCATTCGCAAATTGTGAAGGAGAAGGAGAAGAAGGATGAAGTTCGTTCTTTTTTGATTTTTTTGAAGACTTGTTTGCATCAGCTCGACGATGAAATCCAACACCCATTGAAGTATATGAAGTAGATGATCGACATTGATCTGTATCAGGTTCAGCAAAAGCAGCTAATGATTGAAAGATAAACATAGTTCCATAGAAAAGCGTTAAAATTAATAAAATTCCCGCGAAAAGTCCCATATCTTTTCTTTTGCCCAATTTGATTGAAAAAAAATGATTGAATAAAAAAACTAAATCCACTAGGAATTAAAATTTTTTTACGCAAATTTATTAATTTATTTATTTTCCATATTTATCAATGGTTTGCTTCTCTTTTTTTGCATGGGAAAGTTGATAATTTTTTAAGTTTCTCCACTTTTCTTTTCTTCTGTTTATATATGCTTTGAAAATAGAAGATTTTTGAGACCTCTGTATAAAAAAATTAGTTGGTTCGCTCACTAAATTTAGTAAAAAAAATATTTTCCATTTCATTTACCAACTAAAAATGTTAGGCAAACTGCAATAGAATTTCATATGTTTCTCCTTCGGCTGATTTTTATTTTTTATATTTATTTGTTGTCATTATTGTTCTGCTTCATTCATCATTGTTTGCAAAAAAAAACTATTTTTACTTTTAATTAAATATAAATAATAAATATTTTTATTGCTTTAGATGATAAGTTATGCATAAAATTTTGCCTTCTAGTCATATTCTTTACTATCTTTTCACTTTTTTGTTTTATTTATGATGACTCATACGTTTATGGATTTGTTCAATCATTCATTGATAAATCATAAAAAAATAATTTATCGTTTTAGTTCGAAACTTGCAAAAAAAGAAAATGGAAGGAATTCCACGAGTACCGATGATTGCACCGGATTTGAAAATCCCTGATGATCCAATGCCCGCTGATTGGGTTCCAAAACTTAGAGAAGTTAGTTATCAACTTTCTTTTTAATTTCTTATATCTTTAACAACCATTTTTCTAGTACATTTTTACTCATTACAATGATGATCCCTCAAAATTTAATGAAGCTTTTAAAGAACTTCAATCAATGAGATATGTAAGTTTAATATTCCAGAATGAAACTTCGAAATTCTAATTTTTACTTATAGCATGCTTGTCGATATAATGCTGATGTTGAAAGTATTTGTATTATGAAGCGTTATTATGCACAATTGCTTATGATCAAAAGTCGATTCCCTATGGAACCCAATGAACCTGTATCCGTTTCATTTGCTTGGAGCGATAGATCAAACGACATGGCGGTTGGAGCAGCATATGAAGATATTAATTTTGAGCTTTGTTGTATTATGTATAATATTGGAGCTGCTCATGCCACTATTGCTATGAATGAAACTCGTTCTGATGAAGATGTAAGAGCTTTAAATTAATATATAAAATACTAAAAATAATTTTCTTTAATTTTTAAGTCGTGTAAAAAAGCTTTTATGCATTTTCAATTAGCTGCATGGCCATTTGAATATCTTCGAGATAAATTAGGTGCATCTAAATTTGCTTCATCAAATTTTGAACCCGAACTTTTAACTTATTTTGTTCAAATTCTTTCTGTAAGTTTTTACTGATTAAAAAATTAAAGATATATTTTTTTTTGAATTTTAGGCCCAAGCTCATGAATGCCTTACGGAAAAAAGTATTTATGATAATCGAGCAAACACCATAATCGCAAAATTAGCTCGACATGCTTCTGAAACTTATTTTGAATTGAAACTTCGATTGGATCAGGATACCCTTTCTGATTATATCCTTAGCAGTAAATTAAAGACATGGAAAAGACTTTGCGAATCTAAAGCTCATTTTTATGAAGCAATTAAGCGATTTTATTTGGGACAACAATGTTCCGAGGAAGAAAAACATGGTGAAAGGTTTGTATTCAAAAGTAATAATAATTTAGTTTAAATTCTTCCTCATTACTTTAGTGTAGCCCATCTTGCTGCTGCTTTGGAACATATTAAAGAAGCTCAAAAAATAATTAATAAAGATAAAAAAGAAAGCGAAAGCATGAAGCAAGCGATATCTTTTGCCTATGATGTTATCTCTCAAAAGTTTGTTAAATGTTTTACATTGGAAAATTTTATATTTTAATTTTTTAGAGAAGCTAAAATTCGCAAAGAAAATGATTTTGTTTATCATGATAGAGTACCAAAAGCAGAAGATTTGACTCAAGTTGATGCAGTTACAAAAGTTCAACTGCTTAGTTTTGATCCTTGCGATCGCTCAGTTAGTGGAGATGATCTTTTTGCTGCCCTTCTTCCCGCCAACGTTCTCAAAGGTGTTTCGCTTTATTGCGAAGAAAAAGCAAAATTAAAGCGTGAATTAATTAAAAGAATTGAGAAAAAGGACACCGAATTAGAGCAACATCTTTTATCACTTCAACTAAATCAATTAAATTTGGATCAAAGCATTGATGAAATGAGACTTCCAGAAGAATTGTTACAAGCAAGCGCAGCATTTACAGCTCAACCCCATGCATTTTCAGAATTAATTGATAAATTAAATGGTTTGTTTCTATGCAATACACAACGATAATTTAAATAAAGCTTTTTTAGCTGTCGCAACAAAATCAAGTGAAGCTGAAATAAAGTTAACTGATTTAAAGCATCGATTATTGAATGTCAAATGCCCACAATTGGAAGAAGATGAAGGGTATAAAGTTATTTCATCCAAAGTTGATGAACTTATGGATCATCATATTCAAGCTCGAGCAAATAATACTGAGCTACAAAAGGCTTTGGCAAGTCAATCAGAACAATTAAAATTATTGGCTTTACCTTTAACTGAATTAGCAAATAATATTTGTGATAAAGTTGTTAACGTGAATGAAATGCCTGAAGGAAAAAAACTTCGAGAAATGATTGAAAAAGTTGAAGAAATGAAAAAAGGTCGAATTTATTTTTTTAATAATTTTACCAAAGATCTTGAAAATGATGATATTACTTCTAAAGTTCTTGCGGAAAAAGATTTCAATACGGATGCTTTATTTCAAAGAGAGCTTAAAAAACATGAAAAAGCAATTCATATGATTGACATGAACTTAGACGCTCAAGAAAAAATTTTAACCGCTTTAACTGAAGCTAACGCAAATTTTGCTGAATGTCGCCGAGATATTGTTGAAAATAATGAAAAGTAAGTGAATAATATTTAATTAAATATAGAAACTGACGATACAAAATATTGTAGGCGGCGATCTCAATCCATAGCCCTCATTACAGCATATCAAGTTTTTGCTGGTGTTAAAGAAAAAACTGAAGCAGCAGCAACTTTTTACGATCAACTTTTTGCATTAATTCGAGCCTTGGATAAAAGCGTTTCAGGAATGGAAGATACTTGTATGTGATAAATGTTATGAAATATAAAAATATATTAATAAACATTATTATAGTTAAAGGAGAACGCGAGCGTCATGAAGAGCAAAAACGTATTGTAGCGGAAAGAACAAAACTTTATCGAGAGCGAACTTCAATGGAAACTAATGAACAGCCCTTTCGAGAAACATCAGAAAGAAGACGCCCTAGACTTGGGGATATGATGGAATATTATAGAAGTAAATTAGCTGCGGGTTCACAACAACAACAAAGTCAATCACCATTTAATGGATCACAACAAAATAACGTTTCAACTTCAAATGATGATCCATATTCAAATCAAGTACTTCAACAACCACAACAAATGTATACCACTACTTCACAAATACCTACCAAGCCAACACAGACTCGTTACAGCTCCCAAGTTTCATCGCCGTTAAATGCAGCAATGCCTTCAGAAGGTAAAAATTCAAGAGTTGATCATTATTCGCAACAAACTCAACATTCGACCCCAACATCTTTTTATTCGTCGATGCCGCCCAACAATTATTCTCCATATTCACAACAAGGAGCAACATTACTTAATAGCGCTCACAACATTGAAACTTCAAATTCTGGTCAATATTTTGACCAAAATCCTCAACAACAACAAAGTTCTTTTATGACTTCCTCTCAAATGCCATCAGTTGCGCAGATGTCATCTAAGCCCCAAACTCCATCAATGCCACAACAAACAGAGATTTCTGCTTCTAGTCCCTACCATCAAAATCAGCGACAACATTCATCTCCCGTTGTTTCTCAAATTCCATCACTGCTATCAGTTACAACACCATCTTCTTTTACATCGCAAACTTCATCACCATTTAATGGCGCGTTGTCTCAACAAAACACGAATTTAAATTCAAACCGTAACCAATATTCTAATCAAAATATGCAACAACAATCCTTTGTTCCTCCTGCTTCCCAAATGCCGACATCTAATACATCTTTTCCTTATAACCCACAAGCGCCCTTTAATGGGCCATTAAATCAAGATACTTCTGTTACAAATTACAATCAGTATTTGAATCAAAGTCAACATTCACTAAATTCAATGCCGACTGTTTCTCATATGTCATCAACCACATCATCTCCTCAAACTCCTCAAATTTCATCATCATTTAATGGATCATTAATTCAACAAACTGGAACATCGATTTCAAATAGAAATCAATATTCTAATCAAAACCCACAACGACAAGGAACTATTATGAATGATTTTCAAATGCCCTCTGTTGCACCATCTTCTTATATGTCGCAACCTTCCTTTAATAATCCATTAAATCAGCAAACTGGCACTTCTGTTTCAAATTTTAATTCGAATCAAAATGCACAACAACAAAATTCATTCCCGTTTGATACTCAAATCTCATCAGTTGTACCACCAACACCACAAATTTTATCCGCTTTTAATGGTCCCAAACAACCTGAAATTTCTGCTTCGAATTATAGTCAATATTCTAATTCCATTCAGCAACAAAAAAAATCGGTTCCTGCTGATTCTCAAACACCTTCAGCTGCCCAATCATCTCATATGACACAATTTGATGGAACATTAGTTAAGCAAACCGGAACTTCTCTTTCAAATTCTGGTCAATATATTATTTCGAATGCTTCTCATATGTCTTCGATGCCGTCGGTTGCGCATTCTCCTTATACTCCATCAACACCGTTTAATGGACACCAACAGCAAATTGATTATTCATTTTTAAATAATCAAAGTCAACAACGATCATTTATTTCACAAGATCCTACACAGCCAACTTTGACATCCCAAGTTTCATCACCATTCAATGGAATTCAGAAATTTGAGACTTCTGTGTCAAATAATGATAATCAAAAGTTGCAAAAACAAAAAACGATTCCAACTGCATCTCAAATGTCGGCGTCGATCCCATTAACCACGACATCATCTCATTATGCCCCACAAGTTTCATCGCCCTTTAATGGACCTCAACAATCTGGAAGTTCTATATCTAATCAACCAAATCAAAAAATGCAACAACAACCACCGCAACAACCGGTCACGGCTGCTTCTCAAATGCCATCAATTACACCATCTCCTTATGCTAACCTTTATAAAAAGCCTACTCAGACATCCACTTCCGATTCACCTTGGCATCGAAGCTTACCAACTCAAAAGCCTGTTAGTCAAACTAATTATGTTAGCCCATTTGCGCCTCAAAAGCCTGCATCAAATCAACCAGCTGCTCCAAGCCCATTTCAACCCATTCATCCTGCACACCCTCAATCAGCAACATATTTTAATTCCGGTCAAAATAATTTTAATGGAACAAATTCAACAGAACGTCCACGTGATATTACTACTGTAAGATTGTTTTTTTAAATAGCTTTTAAGACTATCCTTGTTTGCCTTTTTTAGGATTTACTTAATGATCTTTTTGCAACATCTAAAGCTCCCATGAATTTTCCAAAACAAGGTTCAAATAATGTTGGTAATGTCAACCAACCTACACTCGAACCTTCAATGCAAGGTCGTCCCGCTGCAACTGTATTACCATTTTCACAGCGTAATCAAAACTTATAATATATTTTTTTATTATTATTTCTAGTATTCTTATTTTGTTTTCATGTCAATATTATTTATTCCATTTTTATTTTCTTTTAAGCTATTTGTGATATCAAATTAAAAAAAACTCTAAAAGAATATAAATAGATAAACCATGAAAAAGTGATAAACACACACATATCGTTCTTCGATGGGGTCACAAAAGAAAAACAAAAAACAAACTATTCTCTTTTTTGTAAAGCATGCCTTTTTCTTTCTCCATTGATTGAAAACTTATTATCTACGTTTATAAATATGTCCGCATTTGATGGAGGCAGCAGCCATATGGCATTTTTGATGGCTAAAAAAGGGAAAAAAATTCACCCCAAACAAATTATTATGATTTTTTGAATGGAAAGCAGTCGCTACTGTTTTCTTCTTTTTTTATTATCCAACTGCTCATTCGTCTATCTCCTTTTTCTTTTGCGCGCCGTGCAATGCAAGTCTTTTGCCAACAACAAAATGAAACTTTTTCTTCTTTTTTTGGTGGAAGCTTAAATATGTAATTACCCGATTATTTACGATCGATTGAGACCATTTGCGCGTTTTCAAAATAAAAAAATTGATTGAGTGAGGAAAAAAATTATTTTTTAGTTCAAAATCGATTAATATGTATGTTGTTGATCAATTATGTTCCATGACCTGTTTTGACATTTGATAGTATTGCATTCTATTTTTCTCTTTGTATTATTCAAATTTGTTCTAAATTTCTTTTATAAAACATATGTGTCTGTCTTTCACGATTAAATACTCATAATATTTCTGTGTTGTTTTTTCAATAATTAAAAAAATGATAGAGTAGCGAGTTGAGTCGAAAATACATATAATAATTTTTTTTGAGGTTAGGATATTCAAGTGAATCATATTTGAGGCTCATGCGTCAAAAAATTATGAATCAGTAATATTCAAAGTCCCAACGTCGTTATTTTTTAAAACTGTTTATAAATACATAAATGAAACCAAAATCAATTGAAATTTTGATCAAAAGTCGTCCCTTCAATTTGATCATCGTTTTTTTTGTATATTTTTAAGATCGATTTTTTTTCGAAGTTTTTTTAATTTTGCGACGATAGCGGCGTGGTTCGACCTTTTTGAAAGTGGAAGCTTTCACCCAATATCGGAGTTTTTTTTCAGACAAATTTTAGAGCTTTTTTCATATCCTCGTTTTTACTTTTTTCTTCCTTAAATAAAATTCAAAATTGACTTTTGGTTTAATTATAGGAAGAAAAAAAGGAACACCTATATACACTTCAAAAAATGGAAGAATGAGGGATACCTTTATTTTGAATTTAAAGAAGTGTTTTTCCCCTAATAAAAGTAAAGTCTCTAAGTTTTTTTAGCGTCATGTCAATTTTTGATCAGCTATTTTTACTACCTATGGGTATTATTATATTTATATGACTCAACACCAAAGGTCTTTTTTTATTCATTTTTTTGTTTTTGAATGAAATTTTCTTTTTATTATTTTTTTTGTTGCAAAAAGGTTAAAATTTTAGAAACAAAAAGTAAAAAAAATGCATAAAAATATAAATAGCAACTGAATCTTTCTTTGATCTTGTTCAAATCCTTTCTTTGGTATTCAAACATTTTTTTCACTATCTTTTGAATCAAAGGATTTTGGGTTTATCCTTCCGTAGGTAACTTTAAATTATATAAATCAATTTTATTTTCACCACCATCCTTTTCAAGGTCATTTGATTTTTTTTCTGAGTTGTTTGCCTTTTTTAAGCACGCTGATGTTTTTTTTTCTCAAAAAGGCCGAAGTTTTGTTTTTTGAAGGCTGGTGTTTGCGCCGAAAAAAAAACCAAATCAAACCAATTTGTTTGTATCTTTTTATTTTGCTTGGTTTACGTTTGCAAAAATGCTCAACAAAAAAAGTAATCGTCAAGTCGCCTAAAATATTTTTTCTCTTTAACCATTTTTTAAACGTTCTGCTAATCGGTCGTGAATCACGCTCATCATAAATTTAACACCTGTTATTATTCATTTTGATTCAATGTTTTATGCTTCCATTTCAGCTTGATCCAATCAAACTCATTCGTCCCATTAAACGATGAAAATTATTTGGGGTTTTATTTTATTATTTGAAATATATTTTATTAAAGCGGAACTCACGGGTGATAATGTTTGTACAAAAGAAATTGAGTAAGTTAATATATTGTTTTTTTTTTAATTACAATAGTCAAAAGAGGCAACGGAAACAAAAAATACGAAACATTATTTTTGTTGTTGCAATTTTTTGCGTTATTGTAACTAGTGTTCATTTTCCCCCCCGTTTTTGAAAAAATACGGGGACGGGACGGGGAACTTTTTTGACGGGGAATCCCCGCGGGGAAAAAGGCGGGAAATTTTTTTAGACGGGGAGTCCCGCGGGGACTCCCCGTTCCCGTTCCCCGCGGGGAATTACGGGGAATTTCATTATAAATTTTTCTTAAATTGGGTTATTGCCTCAAAAATGCCTTTTTTAATGTAATTTGGTGTTATTTAGATGTTTTAAGCCATTTGGAAAGAGTTTAGATTATTATTAACGAATTTTGAAAAATATTCAAATTTTTAGACGGGGAAAAATTATCGGCGGGGATTCCCCGCGGGGAAAATCCCGTCCCGCGGGGGGGAAAATGAACACTAATTGTAACTAAAATCTAAAACCCTATTCCACGCATTTTTAAATTATTTTTTATAGTAAAACCGTTTATGTGACAAAAAAATTCAATCAAATTGTTCAATTAATCACTACTCAAACATGTCCAGATTTTACCCGCGGGTTTCGATGTCCAGTAAAAAAGTTAGTTTTTGTCCTTTAAAAAAAATTCTTATCAATTCTCAATATTATTATAGAACAGGTACAAAAGTTACTTACAAAACAGTACCTGAAATCCAACGGGTTATTGAAACCATGTGTTGTGAAGGATTTCATGAATTTGATGGAGAGTGTTTAGCAGGATGTGACCCACCATGCAAAAAGGGAATATGCATTGCACCAAATACATGTAATTGCTTCGATGGTTTTGGGTTTGTATCTCACACTTTAAAAAAGTTTCTTTAAATTTAAATTTTTAGGGGACCTACTTGTTCTATGAGTATGCGATCATTGATTTTTTTAACACTTATTAATATATCGTTTTAGAGTGTTCACATGGTTCCTGGGGTCCTAGCTGCCGTCGTACATGCAATTGTGAACAAAATGCTTCATGTGACCCTGTTACTGGATCATGCATTTGCTCAGCAGGTTTTACAGGTGAACAATGTGAAAGCAAATGCGATGCTAATCATTGGGGAAACAATTGTGCCTCTGATTGTCTTTGTAAAAATGGCGGTAAATGCGATGCTATTACTGGCGAATGCAGTTGTCTACCTGGGTTTAAAGGAAAATATTGTCTTGCTGAACATGAATGCGGGTGTAAAAATGGTGGAAAATGTGAAGAATTAACCAACAAGTGTGTTTGTGCACTTGGATTTACAGGTGAACTTTGCGAGTCCAAATGCGATAAAGGATGGTTTGGACAAGATTGTACAAGAAAATGTGTTTGTTTAAATGAAAATGAATGCGATGGTGAAACCGGAAAATGTATTTGTGTTGGATTTACAAGTGAAACATGTGATAAACCATGTCCAGTCAACAAATATGGTCGAAATGTAATCATATTGGAGTAATTGCAATAAATAATTCCTAAACATTTTAGTGTTCTTTAACTTGTAATTGTGAACACGGAGCACTTTGTCATCGCTCCACAGGTGCTTGTATATGTCAAGAGGGATTTACAGGTCAAAAATGTGATGAAAAGGTATGCCCTCCTTCAAAATTTGGAAAGAAATGCGAAAATACGTGTGCGTGTAACATGGAAACAACAGAGATTTGCCATCCTATGGATGGTACATGCGAATGTAAGTCTGGATATACAGGTGCTGGATGTAACTCCCTCTGTTTACAACCATACTTTGGCAAAAATTGTGAACAACGTTGTGATAAATGTGCTTTCGAAAATGGCGCAACCTGTGATCCCATTGATGGAAGTTGTGTTTGTCCGCCTGGTATGCCTTTTATTTTTAAAGCTATTTTTTTTTAACAAAAAGTTTAAGGATGGACTGGAGAAAAATGTGAATTTTCATGCGATGATGGTTTTTTCGGAATTCATTGCGAAAGCAAATGTAGCTGTAAAAATGGTGCAAAATGTGATTTCCGTTATGGTACTTGTAATTGTACTGATAGTCCCGGTTATCGTGGACCAAGTTGCGGCTTCACGTGTTGGGCAGAGCAAGGAGGTGATGGATGTCAAGAATGTAAGTGCCAAAATGGCGCTGGATGCGATCCATTGACTCTCAAATGCATTTGCTCTTCTGGTAATGCCATTTATTTTTAAATCTATTTTTTAACAAAAAGTTTTAGGATGGACTGGAGAACAATGTGAATCACCATGTGCTCCAACTTATTATGGAATCGATTGTAAATTAAAGTCACGATGTGAAAATGGTGCAACTTCTGATGTTCATTCTGGAAAGTGTGAATGCAAAAATGGTTATCAAGGTGAAGCGTGTGAAAGCAAATGCGATTCCAACCATTGGGGCCAAAATTGTGAGAATGAATGTGATTGCAGCGGATACGGCAGTTGTGAGCAACATACAGGTTCATGTATCTGTCGAGATGGAAGAGTTGGCGATAAATGTGAAGAGGTCTGTAAAGTAGGAAAATATGGCCCTGGATGTCTTCAAGATTGCCCTGATTGCGGGAATGGAAAAGAATGCAACCCAGAAACTGGAGAATGTTTAAATTGTGAATGTGGAAAATCGGGAATCGAATGCGAAATGGCTTGCCCAGTGAATAAATGGAGCAACGGATGCAATGAAGAATGTAAATGTAAAAAAGGACAAGGCGAATGTAATCCATTTGATGGTAGCTGTGAATGTTATAATGGTTTTTCTGGACAATATTGTGAAAAGAAATGCGAAAAGGGTTATTTCGGCATTGGTTGTACTCAAAAATGCAGGAATTGTATGAACAACGGTGTTTGCGATCCCTTTGATGGAAGTTGCATTTGCGCTCCAGGCTATGAAGTATGTGTGACTACAGTTCATCAAACAAACAAAAAAGAATTTATTTTAGGGTGATGCTTGTCAACGCCAATGCTCTGAAGGAACATGGGGGATTGGCTGCCGATCAACTTGTACATGTTCAAGCGATAGGAAGCAATGTGATAAAGTTACAGGAGCTTGTCATTGCGCTGCGGGTCTTATGGTAAAAACTTAAACAAACCCAAATTTAAGTTTCTAATCTACTAAATTTAGGGTGATATTTGTGATCAATATTGTTCTAACGGATTTTGGGGCCCTGACTGCATAAACAAATGTAAATGCCGCCCCAATACATCGACATGTCAAGCACCTACTGGGCAATGCTTATGTCATCCAGGTTATTTTTTTAAATTTTTTTAATTAAAAAGAGAATAGGGTATATTTTTATAATCAATAATAAAAAAATTCAAAAGAAAATACATATTATTTTACAGGTTATTTTGGAGTAAAATGCGATAAACGTGAGTTACCTAAAATTAATCTAGCACTATTGATAAAATATAACTCTAGTATGTCCAATTGGTTCATATGGAGATCAATGTACACTATCTTGTGGGATCTGTCAAAATGGTGAAATATGCGATCCCGTTCTTGGATGTTGCCATGAAAACGATGGTTATTGTGGAATTGCTTGTTAGATTTTTTAAAATTTAAAACTTTATTTAAAAAAATTTATAGATGCTGAACAACAAGCTCTTGCATCGAATAATTCATCCAAAATTGGTTTGGGAATTATTTTCGTTATTATTCTTGTCGCTATTTTATCTGGAGTTATATTTTATTATCGCAAAAAATATTACAAAGAAAAAGATCCTGAACTTCCCACTGTTTCTTTTAAAAGTCAACCACCTACTGTGTTTGATGAAATTGTTGAACCTCATCGAGAATTTGAAAACCATGTTTATTTGCGCCCAATTGAAATGACGGAAGAAGAAAAACAGCTAGAAAAATTCAAAATTGGTGAAAAATTCTCTGATTTAGAAGATAATAACGCTTCAAATAATTCAAGTATGTTTCAAAAACTTCCATGTATTTAAAAAAAAAATTTTTTTTCAGATGAATATGAAGCCATAAGTGATATTAGTAGCCGTCCTGGCCCATCATCATCTTCATTGCCGGTAGTGCCTCCTCGATCAACAGCTCCTTCAACAGTCATTCGAGGATTCAATAATCCCAATACTCATAATTCTCAATGTATGGAACCTTTACTAATTACGGATGATGAGATGGCTGAATCATTGGACGGTCGGCACTGACGGATATTAGCGGGGGTTCATTTTCCTTCCCTATGTGTGTGTGTGAATGCATTTTAACATTTTGCTTTTAACTTTTTGTGTTTTCGTTTCCTTCTTTTTTTACTATTGCTTTTCAAATCCAGTGCCAGCCGTCCAAGAGATGGCAATTATTAGTCCGTGTGTAGTTTTTGCACCATCTTTTATTTCATCTACTTTAAAGTGAAGTCCGTTTTATTTCAGATTCCAACCCTAGCAGCAATATCTATTCGTAAAAAACGTGTGTCCTTTTTTCTACTTCTAAGCTTTCCTTCCATTATGTGTACGGGCATTTCATTGCTTTATTTTATTCTAAAAAGAAGCAATGAATTCAACAAATTTTTTTGTTCTTATTTTTGTTGTAAAAAAAATTATTTAAAATTTTATGTTTAGACTAGAGACTATTATTATTTCTAAATAAAAATGTATTTTATTTGTTTTGAGTATGAAAAAATTTGCGCCCCCTTTATTTCTGTTAGCGAAAGGTTGTAAAGCATTTTTCACAGACAAATTAGTCACAAATAAGTTTAGAAAGAGACAAGAAAAACATATGAAAACATTTAGAAATTGAAAAATTACTGTATTTTCTAAACATCAATACTCACAGATTGAATTTTGGAAGGAATTTTCTATTTAAAAAAACCATTTTGAAACATTCAAAGTAAAAGTAATTTCTTTTAACAAAAATCTTCTCTTGGCTAAGAAGCCATTTCTTGTACAACAACAAAAAATTAGTTTAGTCACTAAACTTTAGTGACTAATCATTTTTTTGGTTTTATAGTTTGTCTTTTTGATGTTTTTTTTTTGTGCGTTCCTTTGAATTGGATTTCAACATGCGATTTTTTTCTTTCGTCTCAATATGACTGGATGGTGCAACATTTTTTTGTAATTTCTAAAAAAATAAATATATGTATCAGAAATTTATCTGTGTACAAATTTTCTATCTTTAGTTTTTGACATTGAAAAATGCCTCGCCCGCTAAAAGTTAAAGTTATCACGGTTGGAAATAGCGGTAAGCAAAATTATATATTCCAAAAGTTAATAAATTTTATGATTTATTAATTTAAAAAAGGATAACTAATGGAATATATTGCATTTAGGAGTTGGAAAGACGAGTATTATTTTACGGGTTGATGGACAAGAATTTTCCTCTAATGTTGTAGCTTCTCTTGGAGCGAGTTATGTTTCAGCTCATTCGTAAGTTGGTCTCCCATTTGACAAAGAAAATACAAAACAGTTTAGAAAACATAATGGAAAAGAAATTATCCTTCAAATTTGGGATACTGCTGGACAAGTAAGGATTTTTTAAATATTGAAATGTTAAAATCCTTTAAAAAACATATTTTTATATGAAATTTTTGCAGGAACGTTTTCGATCCATGATTCCTCTTTATGCTCGAAATGCGAGAGTAGCCATTCTTGTTTATGATATAACAATGAGAGAAACATTTACTGATATTCCTATTTGGTTAAGAGGTTAGATAATTTATTATCACCAAACTTTTTTATTTTGGTGATTTTAGAAGTTCAGAAAAGTGCATGCGAACTTGATTTAATCATGATTGTTGCAAATAAAACTGATCTCGAAGAATTGAGAGTCGTTTCGAAGGAAGAAGGTCTTGCACTTTCTGAAAAGTTAGGTGGATTTTATTTTGAAACATCAGCCAAAGATGGAACCGGAATCACAAATACTGTAGCAGAACTCGGTGAACTTGTTGCAGATAAACTTATGAAAGAAGAACCCAAAGGACTTCAAGCTTTGGCAATTATGGAAGATGAAGAGGCAACTTCTAAAAAGCGATGCTGCGGGCTTTTTTAAATCATTTTTTTTATCTACTTATCATTTATTGGAACTTTCATTTTGCTTTAAATTTTAAAAATGTTTATATTCTTAGTGCCTTTAAAATGCTTTAAACATACGTGTTTATTTATGATTTTCATTCCTTAATACGTATATTCCTTTGAGATGTTAATAAATTTTTATTTTCTTTTATGCATTTTCATTTCAGTTTTCCTTGGTTTATTTTTATCCAATCAAATTTATTTGCAAGCTTCCTAAAAACCAAATTAGTAAAACATATTTTAGTAAGAAATATGAGTAAACTCCGTGCAATTATTTGTCCATCAATTTTGAATTCAGATTTGTCAAATTTAACCACTGAATGTCGAAAGCTTCTTTCTGCGGGTGCTGATTATTTGCATCTTGATGTTATGGATGGCCATTTTGTTCCTAATTTAACTTTCGGTCATCCATTAATTGAATGTCTTCGAAAACAACTTGGACCAACACCTGTAAGTTTTACACGTAATGTCAACCCTTTTTGAGTTAAGGCATGATACAATGCTTTAATTTTTATCTCCTCAAGCGGATTTCTTTCGAAAATTTAATTAAAGTCTAATAAATTTGAGTGTTATCATTCATCTGTAAACACTTTTATGTGTTTGAATTGCTTGAATCCAAAAACTAATAACTTTTATTTAATTTAAATAATTATTTTAGTTTTTTGATGTTCATTTAATGGTATCAAATCCCGAACAATGGCTTGAACCTATGAAAAAAGCTGGAGCCTCACAATTTTGTTTTCATTATGAAGCCGTTCATGAAAAAGGTGGTGAAAATGCTGTTCGATCATTGATTGAAAAAGTTAAAGACACTGGGCTCAAAGTTGGCCTTGCAATTAAACCTAAAACTGATGTTAGTTATTTTATTTATTTATGTGAAGAAGAATCCATTAAATTTCAGGTTTCTGTCGTTCTTCCCCTTGCGAACCTTCTCGATATGGTCCTTGTGATGACAGTTGAACCAGGTTTTGGTGGGCAAAAGTTTATGGCAGATATGATGCCTAAAGTTCAACAATTGCGTGAAAAATTCCCTCAACTTAATATTCAAGTTGATGGCGGCATTTCAACTTCAAATGTTGATATTTGCGCTGAAGCTGGAGCAAATTTAATTGTTTCTGGTACGGGAATTATTAAATCCGATGATCCCGAAGATACAATGGATAACATGCGTCAAGCAGTTGAAAAGGCTCTTGCTGCTAAAGCTTCTCAATCCTAATACATACATTCGATTTATAGTTATATTTTTTCTTTGATTATCATAGTTTTTTGTTTTGAAGTTGTTTAGATTATTTTTTAGAACAAATTTTTGTTTTTTTGACCATAAAGCGTTAAAAGTAAAAGGTGCAGATGCATCCATCTATGGGGTAAATAAAATTTGCATAAAGAATTTTTTTTCCACAACACATTAACATACTATAAAAATTCAATACTTTGAATTTAAAAAAGTGCTCAAAAAAACAATTCAAGATTAACAAATGCTTTCAATTTTCTCTCAAATTCTCCTCTCTCTTTACATGATAATCTTTCAAACACATTAGGAGCATCTCTTCTAAATAAAATTTTGATATTTCACAACTTCATTTGTCGCAACCGATTCAATTTTGGGGACTTCTTAAAAATGCTCTAAAGATTGAAGAAGCATGAGTAAGGAAAAATATATTTATAAATATTTTTTGCAAAATCCAATTTTTTTTAGAATTTCTGTATATTTATAGTATGAACCTTTTTTAATCCTGTAATACTTTTCAAAAAAGGGTAAAGCAACGTAGCATAAAAAAACTTACTCACACACATACCTCACTCTTCATATATAAATAATAATAACACCAAGAAATAGCGAGCAGTCTGCATTTACTCGGTTCATGTGTTAAAAAATAGTCAAACCAAGGAAAAAAATTATATGCTGACGACGACATCGGTTATTTTTTATTCAGCGGAAACATATTAACGGCAGCGTGTATTTTTTTCTTTGTTACTTACCTTCAGGTCAGTTTTTCTTTACGTGGTATTCTTTCCTTTCAGATATTCATTAGAAAAAAACTTAAAAAAATAGTGGTGGTGTAAAATAACTAGTGTTCGACGAGAAATGAATTTCCCGATAGTTTGTGTGAGCGCCCGCATCAGCTATCTGGATTTCCTTCTCAGAGATGACCGGTTTCCGCTTTTTAGAGATTAATAAAAAATAATAATCGCGTGGATATTGTTAAATTTTCTGCAATCGGAGAAAACTGTTTTCATGTCCTTTAACTTTGACATATGCTTCTCTTTTTTTGTGCTTAAATTTAAATTCATTTTTAATTGTTGCTTAAATTTGCTTTTGCTGTTTAAAAAAATTCATTCTGGATCATTTTTCCTTCATTTTTTTGTTTGTGATTTTTCCCTCTTCCAATTCCCGCCTCTTTTAAACAAAAAGCCTATAGGCAATTTCAACAAGGCTTCAAACATTGTTGTATTTTTTAAATGCATTCTCGCTTTTCTCTTTCAAGCCGAAACAACTTCCTTTAATTTTGTCAGGATCAAAAATGAGATTACCAAGGTATGGAATAATGATACAAATGATGTTATTAATTGGATTTGTTACATATGGTGAAAGTCAATTTGTGCCAGGGAAAACATGTTTTTGTAAAGATTCTGAAGCTGTGGAAGCATGTCCTTGTGTTGCTGACTCTATTGATATGTTTAATAATAAAAAGGTTTATCCACTTCTTCACAGATTATTACAAAAAGATTTCTTTAAATTTTATAAAGTATGTTTTTTATTTTATCAATACGATTTACGTGGAACTTATTTTTACTTTTTGAGGTAAATATGGAAAACCCATGTCCATTTTGGAGTGAAAATCGAGAGTGTGCTTCTCGCCATTGTGGAATTGAAAGCTGTGATGATGAAGTTCCAGAAGCATTAAAGAGATCAACAGCTATTTTATCAACGGTTCGTTATATTCAAAAATTATTATCCCAAAACCGTACATCCACATCAACATCTACTACACCATGTATAGTTGCTAAAGATCGGCGCTGGTCATTTAGCAACTTAGGAAAATATAATCAAACTGTTGTTGTTCAGGTATCATCATCGTCAAAAGAAGTTTCTAATGAAGATGAAGCGTCGAAAGAAGAAGAAAAGAAATGTGTTAGTAGCAGTAATCAATTTGATCCTTTGGATCGTTCATTAAGCGAAGTTGATCGTGCTCAATTAAGAGATATGGATATATTCGAAGATACTAATGATAAATTTTGTGATATGGGAGGTTAGAATTTGTTTAGAATTTTTTGCTTAGAACACGTTGCTTTCGCACCCACCATTTGTTTAAATTCTTTTTTCATTGATTTTAGCTTTTTCTTTGTTATAAAAGCGCTAAACAGCTTTTTGAAAAAAAACGATTGATAGTTATTTACACAGATTTTTTAAATGTCAATATTTTCTGCAAAAAATAAAACCACTAGAATTTTTTTGAAAGGAAAGCTTTTGAAAAATAAACCGGAAATTTTTTGCTTTTACTTATTGAACGAATGGATCGCAAAAATCGGAAGCAAAGTGGACATAGTGTTTAGATAAAATTACTTGAAAGACTTCCATTTTATTAAATTGTTTTTTTAGATGAAGATTCTGTGGACATGCACTATGTTAATCTTCTCAAAAATCCTGAACGTTATACAGGCTACAAAGGAGATTCAGCTTTGAAAGTTTGGCAAGCTATTTATCAAGAAAATTGTTTCAAGTAAATTTTTAACTTAGAATTATGTACAATTTTTGTTTACTTTTGCAGACCTGACCCTAAATTTGATAAGAATTTCCTCCTCCATCCTACAACTGTTGGTAAGTCTCTTTGAAGATTTTTTTGGTAAAGGTGTCTAAAGCTTATCCTATGAATTAACAAAATATTTACATAAATACTAATTTTTTCTTTGTTTAAAAATCCTTTTTACATATCATACAGCGTTGATTATTATTTTACTAATTAAAATAAAATTTTCTGTGAATAAGGTTTAGACACCATTTTTAATTACATAAAGCCTTATTTATAATTTTAGACGGTATGCCTTTTTAATGCTTTTATTTTATCCTTATTTATGCACGCTCACACATAGTTTATATTAACGCTTTTGTTTTTGTTTATTATAATTTGGTTGGGTTTGCAGTGCTTTTTGTTTACATTATATTTTGACATTTTTCAAAAAAATGATTTTTATAGGACTTTGCCTTGAAAAGCGTGTATTCTATCGACTTATCAGCGGTCTTCATACTGCCATAACAATTTCAATTGCTTCTTATAATTACAAACCTGCTCCAGGCGGATTTGGAGAAGGGACATGGTATCGTAATATCGAAATGTTCAAAGGAAGGTTCGGTACAAAATGGAGTTGGGAAGGACCTCAAAGGTTAAAGAATCTTTATTTTGTTTATTTATTAGAGCTTCGAGCTTTGGTTAAAGCTGCACCTTATCTTCAAAAAGAACTTTTTTATACGGGAAATGAGGAAGAAGATCAAGAAACTCGCCAAATGATTGAAAATCTCATAGAAATTTCTAAAGCATTCAAAGACCAATTTGATGAAACTGAAATGTTTACGGTATAATTATTTTGCTAATACTTTTGCAGTCTAAAATGTTTTGGTTTAGGGCGTTGATTCACATGCTCGTTTACTTCGTGAAGAATTTAGACAGCATTTTTTGAATATTTCGAGAATTATGGATTGTGTGGATTGTGATAAATGCAGGCTATGGGGAAAACTTCAGGTAATTTTATAGATGTGAATTTTTTTACCCTTTTTTCATTTAAGACTCATGGTATTGGGACAGCATTGAAAATAGTTTTTTCTGATCTTCCTCATTCATATTATCAATCTGCCGATGGTACTGTACAAATTCCATTCCAACTTACAAGGTTAGTTTTCTTGTTTTCAAGAAAACAAAAGCAAATATAAAAATAATTTTTTTGCCTTAAAGTTAAAATTAAAACAATCTTCAAATCAAGTTGATTTTTTAATTTGGTAACACTTTTTTTTGACAGTAACGCACTTTTCGTTTTTTTCAAACTCACATAAAACAAGAAATGTTTTTATTTTGCTAATTTTTAGGAATGAAGTTGTTTCACTTTTTCAAAGCTTTGGTCGATATTCTTCAAGTATTTGGGAAGTTAATGAATTTAGAAAAATGATGAAGGAAGAATTAAAAGCTGCTGAAACTAGAACTGAATTGTAACGTGTATATTTTATTTCTTCAATAAGACTTTAATTGAGATTTTCATCTTGTTTGCCTTTGGATGATGTGTATATTGTTTTTTATTGTGACTTTTTTGTACCATTTTTATTTCTGGTCTATCTGTTGTGACAATTTGCTTCAAACGCAATTGAATGGGTATTTCTCGTTATGCAATTTACTTTTTTGTATATTTTTATGTCTGTTAATAATAATAAATTAATTTGATCCTAACTTTTTCCATACAAATATGACATCACAAAAATTTCCAAAATTTTTTAGATTTTTAATAACTTGTCTTTTTTTATAACTCATAATCTTTAAGAATACTCTTTTTGCATATTGGGGATGAATACTCTCGTGTAAGTTGTATCGCGATATTATGATGAGTTTTTTTTTATTAAAAATATTAAAATTTATAATTCTTTTTTTTACACGTTGGTTTTTTCGCGCTCATGTGAGCAGCAATAAATAAAGTTTATTGATATGCAAATTTGATTTAAAAAAAACCAGTTAGGAAAGAATAAAAGGCATAAAATTTTTAATGGTCGACAGCAATCCGTCTTTTTCTAAGCGATTCTCGTTGAGCTGAAATGGGTTCACCATCTCCAACACTAAATTGTCGAGGATTCATATTGACTGCAGCTCGAAGAATATCTGCCAATTGACCGATTTCTCTTTGAATATCAGATAATTGGTGTTCCACAGCAGTCATCCGTAAAGCAAGTCCTTCTTGTGTGGAATGTATATCATGAATAAGCTCATAAGAGTTTGATGAAGTCTATAAAGCAAGTTTTGAATAAATTACATAATAATAAATTAAAGTAAAATCATCTTCAATTATAATAAGAGCAAAAGTTTGTAAATAAAAGTCTTACTTTCGCAACATCACCCAATGAAACTGAATTTTCTGCAAGTTTTCGTTGATCCCTTTTAACTTTTCGCAATCTAAATTTTATTTCCCTTCATTATTTGTTTTTTCTTCTTTTTACTCCTTCAACTTACGCATAAATTGCCATTAAAAATTTCCTTTGATGATGTCTAATTTTACTTGGATCTATTTTATCTACCAATCTTCGATATTTATAAATGAGCCAAGTTTCTCGAAGAACATTTGCGGCGCTATAAATTGTAAAAGGTTATGTCATATTTTATTCAACAAAAAACCTGTGTTTGAGTTGTTTGGTTAATTGGGTATCAATCATAAAATTATGAACATGTTTTTCAGCTCGAGTAAGTTCAAGTTTTCGAGCAATTACGGCTACTACCATCGAACTTGTACAAGTGCCTGTAGAATAAAAACATAAACAATGAGTATAAAGATTTTAAAAAATTCTCTTACCTAAGATTCCTGTAATAACTGCAACACCTCTTCCACAATAAGTATTGGGAACAATGTCACCATAACCGACACTAAGAAAAGTTATTGCAATCATCCAAAGTGAATTAAGATAATTTTGATGTTTGAGAGCATGGATATTGATTGGATCTCCAACATGATGACGTTCGCAAAGCCTCAACACCCATCCTGCCAAAACCCAAAGGCTTGCAGTGAAAACCATGAGCATTGTTCCTAAACAAGAAAATATATAATTTCTTTTAAAAAATTACAATCAAGTTTTACCTGGACAAAGAGTCATAAGAGTTTTTAAAATAAATCTTGCATTAAATGTAACCCGATTTAAGCCAGCAATACTTCGACTTGAAGCGTCCGTAAATAGTCTGGAATGCAGTAACATAACTCTACATAACCAATATAATCTGCAGAACATAGGAATGCTCAAAAAAATATCCAATGGTACTTCACTCGTGGATACTGTAACACCATCAGAATGTACAGTAGTCCATGAGAAATAAAAATTATATGGTAATGGGCAAATTCCACAAATAGTAAGTTCAAAAAGGATATAAAAGCATCGATGAAAAGTGAGAGCTATCCTCCAATCTTCAGCACTATTTGCATTCATAAAAAGTTGAACTTCATGAACATGAAATTTTATAACAAATGCCAACAATGCTGCCGTCGAAAGTAATATTATTCCTTTCAAACCCAAACTCGTTAATGAATTCTTTGAATATACACCTGCCGCAGATAATTCATTTTCGAGTATCATAACAACTAAAACATTTTTGCATTATTTTTCATAAATGAATAATTAATTTAGAAATATTTTGCATAAACATATAGTTAATAATCATTTTAATAATCTTTTATCAAGTTATCGAAGGCAAAAAGTTAAAATTTAAAATGAATTAAAAAGTATTTTATAAAATGAGTAAAAAAGATTCAAAGGTTTGCTTTAACTTTGAAAGGGACTAAAATCCCAGAAGAAGATTTGTTACAGTAATTTTTACATTTGTTAATGAGATTTTATAACTAAAAATTATAAAAAAAACTCACTAATTCCTAAAACTGCAAAAAATAAAGCATAATCGCTTGTAACCCGTCTAACATGAAATAAATGTTGGCGATGAATTAGACGACCGCCACCCTTTTCTTCTTTCATTAGAGGAGTTCGTGAATCGTCTTGATTGGGTCGGCAGCCACCTTCGGGATCATCACTTAAAACCAATGAAAGGGATTTTTTGCTTAATTGATCTCCTAAAAATTACTTTATATTTTATTCATCATCAAATTATTTTTTGTTTAAATATTAAACCACTTTTAGGCTGTTTTGGAGTTTCATGTAACCAACTCAAACCACTAGGACCCAAAATTTTTCGTAAAAGCGCATTTTCTTTTGCTGGATTTAACATAGCAACCGAGCATCGACGAACTTGAAGACCGGAATCAATCATGGCTTGAGGAAATGAAGATGGTTGAAAGGCTGATTCACTTGATGATCTCTGTTTCATTATGCTTAAATGCCATTTGGTTGGATCTCGTTCAATGCGAGGTTTGGATTCCACTGAGAGAAAGGTGGCAGGTAAGAACCCATTTGCAACGAGGGAACCGCCATGCGTGTGGGCCAGCGATGTTTTCTTATGTCTTTGACTATGCGATCGACCAAAAGAAGAACTTGTGGATTTTGCCAATGATGAGCCAGAAGAAATATCAAATCGAATTTGGAGATTATTTTCACATGAATATGCTGGTGGAATGGGTGAAGTTGCTGCATCTGTCATTTGTTTCCTTACCACTGTTTCAGTTACATCACTATGAGCGGTACTGATTTCTCGTTGAAATTGTTTGCGACGAGCAAAAACATTTGTATAAAGTGAATTTGTTGTTGCAGCAGGAGATAAAGATAATTTTCTACATGGGGAATCAAATCCACTTCCTGCTGGGCGAATAGGAGATGGAGAGCGGCTCCATGTGAAATGTTCATTATCGTTTTCAAATAAAATTGGTGATGGTTCTTCTGCAATTGAATCCTGCTTTCGAATAATAAATGAACCATTGCTTTGAGGCCGTCGGCTGTGATATGACATAGCAGGCGGAATTGGAGGAGTTGAATCTGGAGACGCCATAGGAAGTTTAGGTGGTCGAGGAAGTGGAAATAAATCACGATCCACAGTTCGAACAACTTTTCCGTTTGGTCGAAAATCAGTCGAGCCAGCACTAATAGTATGGTGGCGGCCACCACCACCTTGTGATGAAGGCAAAGGGGAGACACTTCCTTCGGGTCGAGTACAACCCCAACCAAAATCAAAATCACTTAAACTTGATTGTGGTTGATCTCCACTCGATCTGCGCATAATTCTAAATTAATTTTAAGACGAAATATGTAAAAACGTCAAATACGCAACAAACAAAAGAGACAAAACAATATGTTAAAGAATTCATAACTCCGTATTTTAATCCGCAAAAAAAGGCTTTCTTTTATTTTATTTTTTCTTTTTCGTTGCCGGGGAAACTATTTATTTAGAAATTGGAGTAAAAGTAATTTGAAAGTAGTACTTTTCAGTTGGAGATGAAGCTGAATGACTGGCACAATGCCCAATAGGGAATAATATTAAAAATAACAAGGAAAACAGGAAATGTCCGCGCAAGTAAATTTCCTTTAGGAAAAATAAAAAGAAGAAGAATGTGGCAGTCATGCATCGTCGTCGTCACCTTTGCCTTCCTTCGTTAACATTCACTCGCTCGTCTTCTCGTTATTTTAATTCCACGACAAATTTCATCATTCTACTTTTATTCTCTTTGCCCAATTCTATTAAACAAACACACATACACAACTTTAAGAAATAAAAAAAGAAGCTAAATGAAATATTCGCTTTTTTATTCTTCGAACTTCAACGCCTTTGGCAAATGAGAAGAAAAAGAAGAAAGAAATCTGATCGTCGTCCTATAGATAAACATTTGAGAATTTTTTTCCTTCTTTTATAAAAGTTTAATCTTATCGGTTAGCTTTGAATAAAATAGAATTCTTCATCCTCGTCGCCATTGTTATATATATTTTTTAAATAGATGCTTCCAAAAAAACTTATCAATTATTTATTTTTTATAAAATGCGCTCCCTTCTCATAAAATTTGTCAATACTTTTTTTTCTGCATAAGCAACAGTTTCCAATAAAATTTCTCTTTTTTATTTTTTTTTAAACTTCACGCTATTTTTAAAATTGGACAATTTAACACGTTTGTTAATGAAAGAAGGATAGCTTTCCAAATTATGAGACACAACGGTGGCAATGTAATTTTTTTATAATTGTAACTTTGAAAGCCAAAGCGAATGACACATACACACGACAAGCTTTTAGTTTTTTCTCTCCATTTTTTGTTTCCACTTTTTATGGTTGAAAAACAAAAAAAGCATTGAATAATTTTATTTATAAAAAATGCGAAATTTAGAAGTATGAAAAGTTCATGCTTTAAAAAAGTTTTAATGTCTAATAGAAAAATCGAAAAACTCCATTTCTATTTATTTAAATAAAAGGATTTGTGTGTAGTGAATATAAAACGATATTTAATTTTTTTAGTTTCTCCAACTCTGATTTTATCAATTAATGATCCTTTAAATTCACAAGTTATCGTAGCGAATATCTTAATTTGCCCCTTTTTTTTTTCTTTCAATTCTTATTTTTAAAGTAAAAAATTAAGCTTTAATATTCTCTTGAAAAACTTTGGTCTTTAAAGTCAGTAAAATAAAAATATCCTGTGGACATTGTAATAAAAACTTTAATGAGACGTGTTCGCGTACATTTGACCTTTGTTCTACTTACTTTCATAATGATGGCACACGAAACTCCACAATCAACTTTTCTCAAAAATTTAAAAATCCCCCAAAGTTTTCGTTCGCTTACCTTCAATTGAAATTTTAACCGGATCCGATACTTTTCGATATTGATGCCAACTTTCTTTCCTTTTCGCCGTTTGTTCAATTGTTAATGGAGAACTACCAACTCGAGAAATGCCGTTTCGTTCACCAATATTTGCTGCTGTGGCAGCTGTAGTTGTTGTTGTGGTGGTTGTGGGACCTATACCATTATTGGAACATGCAACATTTAAGCCAAAGGGGTGTTGATTACTTTTTGAAGTGGATGTGAGAAGCGTCTTGAAAGGAGCTATAGTTCCATTGACTCGCATAAAATTTAATGAAATCTAAAAGTGTCCATTTTTTTAGCCTTTTCCCTTTTTTTTTAAACAAAAATTCTCCATCGGAATAATTATTATTTAGAATTTTTTTGGTGATTTATAAACAACGGCTGTCGTTGTTTAAAAATTTGTTGTACATATAACTAAAGTTTTTCACAAAACAAAACAAAAAATGCAACAAAACTTACTTGTCCAACATCACCATTAGAGTCAAATGAATTTTGAGGCGATCGACCTCCCAATGCAGGTGGTCGATTATATCCTCCAGATGAAAATCCTGAACCGCCTAAATCCATTTTATTTTTAACAAAAATAAATCTTTTAAAGTCGTTTTATGTTTTAAACCTAAACAATGCAACTCACTATTGCGACGACTCCGATTTCCGTAATCTTTTAATGTTGGCTCGAGCATATTTTATTTTTTGTTGGATGTGAGATGATGGCACTTTAAAATTTTTAACCCTCAAAAAAAAGCAATAATCAATCATTTTGACGCTTGTGAACTTTGAAGAAAAGAAAAAAAGATTTTAACTTTAAAATAATAAAAAAAGCGCGTGATGGAAAAATGTTAAACAAAAATGACAAATAAAATCTCAAAATAATTTTTGAACTTTGCTGTGACTATAAAAAATGAAGATCCTCAGAAAGTATCGATGTATTATAAAAAAAATTGTAACATTAAAAAACAAAAATAACGAATGGATGAACAAAAATTTAAAGAATTTTAGTTAACCATCGTATTTAAAAAATGAGTGACGGAGAGATAATAAATTCTTTTGAAAGGTGTCGGCAAAAAACAAAGATAAAGAAAAAAAATGTAAAGCACAATTCTTCATAATATTTTTCTCTTCAAAAGCGTTTGGAATAAAAATTTACTATATTATTTTAAAATATTTTAAAGCAAAAAATGTTAGTTATACTTAGAGCGGGACTGTTTTAAAGATATTTCTTATGATCAAATTCCCATATAGCAATAGTAATATTGTACAAAACTGTATAAATCTAATTCAGTTTTTCATTTTGCAATAAAAATTTATAATAAACGCGCAAAAAAGCCGAAGAAGCTTCACCCAGAAAAGAAATGTTTTGCACCTAAATTTTTTTGACTTTTTTATTTTTGAACTCTTTTTTTCTTAGAAAGTTAAGTGCTAGGAGCAATTTTATAAATGAACAAAGAGCATTAAAAAAAAGGCACTGAAAAGAAGAGGGCAAACAATTATGGACACAATCAAAGCTTCCAATCAAAAGCATAAAAAAAATTTGGTCGGGCCAAATTCCCACAGACTTTGGTAGCGGCATTGAACGATGGTCGATGCCTGCTGCTCCTGAAAATGACGTTACAGCCAAAAATATGTTTTTTTTAGCATAGGCTTTTGGCTTCAGGAGTCGATTTATGTTAGTTCACAGCGAAACAACATTCATTTTTAGAGCATCCATCCTTTAGGCTAAAAATGGAATTAAATTTCCTTCATGCTTCTTTTTTTTGCTTAAAAGGTTTTTATTAAGAAGACGCAAGCTTACACCATTCTCACACTTTGATTTTTGTGAAATAAAAAGGGTTTAAACCTTTATGCAAATATTCGGAAGACAACAAAAGCGAAAAAAACGGAAGTAATAATAAGGAAATTCAAAAGAAAAAAGTAACCATTTTTTGCAGAAATAAAGTTCACGACTAAAACTTTCAAAATTTACACCAAGAAAAAAAATAGAAAAATCAAATTATAAGGTTAAAAATTTTTTCTAATGTTGAGAAGATAAATATGAAAATAGTAATCAAAAATCTTGAATTTCATACGCGCCACTTAAAGAAATAAGTGCCATCGTCAAACGAGCCTTTTTTCTGAATAAAGCATTTATTCCAAAAATAAAAAAGGCATAACCCATTCTAAGCAGAGGTATAATAAATTAAAACTCAAAAAATTAAGTGTACGAAAAATCAAATTATTTTCATCCATACTTTAATGTAATAATCATTCAAAGCAAAACAGCAAGGAAGAAAAAAGAAAGACAAATAAGTGACAAGAAAAAATGCAAAAAACTTCAATCATTTGTGTTGTTTTCCTCTGCTTTTTTAAAAAAATGAATGGAAAATATGCTTCGTTTTTTTCGGCGTTGAAAATTTTTTTGACGTTTTAATAAAAAAAAATCGAAATATTTTTAAAATTAAAAAGTAAAAAATGAAGAAAAAACGGAGATCAGAGTCATCTCAATTCTTTTGAATTTGTTTCATTTTGCTGTTGCATTACTTACCTGTTGTATAACCTCCAGCAAAAGCTCCCTTGCTTGTATCTCCTGAACAAATTGCAGCTCTTCGACGTGAATTATGCCCAGAAGAAACTGAATGATTTCGAACCTGAAAATAAAATAAATTTAACCTTTTTATTGAAAACTAAATCTTGAATAATCAGTTCTTCTTGAATTAAACAATCGATGGAATTGAAAACCAAATGCTTGTTATTGGATTTTTTTGTTTTCAACCTACCTTGCTTTTTGCGTCAGTCAGCCAATCTATCAAATCCTTGACTCTTTTTTTTTTTCTTGACAGACATTTTTTTATTCTATTATTTTTGTTATCACTTGAAATTTTTTTATTTTTTGGAAAGTACTAAATTTCAATTAAATTAATTTTTAAAAACATTTATTTAAATTCAAAATAATTAACTTTTATAAGTTTTTTAATGAAGATAATTTTCTTCGTTTTGCACAAATAAAATAAAGAATTCTTTTTTAGTGTTAAAAAGAAGGTTTGACTTTAGAGTTAAAAGTAATTATTTTTTTCTTCTGGCTGCTTTTTAATGACCTTTTGCTCATTTTGTTGACCATCGAATTTATAGAATATGAGAAATTTAAAAAAGCTTTAAAATAATTTTAAAAGAATTTTTGCAATTTCCCAAGAAATGAAGTTGGCTAACTTGAATACTTTGTAGAATTTGCTATTTTTTTTGTTAAACCAAAAATATGATATCCTTACTTTTAAGTTCCATTTCTAGGTAATATTTTATAACCTTTTCTTAAATTCATTTGTAATCAACTTACTTGTTCGTTAATATTTCCACAAGAATTTGACAACGTATTTGAAGTTGAACGTAATCGATCATCGAAACTTTGGTGAAAAGCTGTTGGGCTTAGAGACCATAATTGTTTTCTATTTTTATCATTTGAATCTGGTCCAATAAAAGTACTATTTATTGTCCCACCAGGGCTGAGTCCAAGCGAATATTTGGGTTGAGGATGAAGCATACTTCCATCAGAATGGCCTACAAAAAATTTTCTCACTCTTTTTTTATCGTTGGTAGGGAAGACAAAAAAGAATTTTTTTCATGTGACTAAAACCATAACAATATAATACTACAACAAAGTGGTGAGGCTCAAATACATAAATATATATACATATGCTGTCAACGAGAAACACTCAAAGTCACTCCCCCTTTCTTTTTTTAAAAAATGAAAAAACAAATACAATTTTTTTAGTTTTAAAATAAGCTGCGCAAAAATATTGGCACACTTCAAAAATAAAAAATAAAAGAAGATAGAAAAGGGCAACTAATTTTGACGTTTTAATAAAGAGCTTCGTTTTCAAAAAAAAAAGAAAGAGAAGGAAGAACAACTGCTTTTTTTATGATGGGTTTCTTCCTTCATTTTTTTTTTGTTTCTATTCAACTGAGAAAAAAAGAGGGACAATGGCTAATTTATTAATGAGGTTTTTGTGGCGCTGCTGACAGCAAACATCTTCTTCAATCGACCAACGAATGACTATTTCAAAAGAAGTCATCTCCCAACACAAAAAAAATGAAAACCACTTTCCTTTTTTGAAAAATTTATTTTTTTCCTTCTTTTTTTTATAATCCAATTTCATTTTTATTTAGTTTAAAATTATTTGGGAACGGTTGGTTGGATGGAAGATGACGAACACTTTCGTAAAATCTACTAACAAAAATATAATCCCATTCATTCTTATCTTTGCTCTGTTTGACTATGCTCTGGCCCTTATTTTTTTGTATTTTATGTGCCTCACATGTCTTACTTACCCATTAAAGAATCTTCAGTTCCCCAAGTTATTGTATTTCTTGGTCCTAAGACACTTCGGCCACCAAAAAATTTATCTCTACTGGATTTAGGTGAAGAATGAGATTCAGATCTGCGGGGTAATTTATCAACTCGAACATTTGTAGAACATTGAATAGAAGTTTCCATTGGTGGAGTTGTTGTTGAAGAAGTTGATGGAATTCCTTCGTTTATTACCCACGTTGAAGTTCCAACACAACTTTCGGGTAATGGATTCCTAAATAATTCATTTAATTCATTTTATTTTTGATGGAAATAATGATATACCCTTCAGCCCATTTAAGTAATGTAGGTTCATTTCTGCCGTGATTCTTTCGACGTAATAAAATCGGATAATGGCTTACCTAAAGATAGATGACTAGAATTAAAAAATTTTAATCCATATAAATTTAAAAAAAGAGACAATGGAGATGAAAGATCAATAGAAAACCGTTGGCACGTTTGTTGGGAATTCCTCAAGGGTTACATTTGACTGTTTAATAAATGAGTTGCGCAGTCAGCTGCTGTCGCTTATTTTTTTAATGCAAAAATAAAAAAAAATAAAATTCTTTAAAGCAAGCATGCAGACAAAAAATTCTTTAAAGCAGAAAGGGTAGTAGTCGTGAGTAATTAGGCGAAAGCAAGCAACAACAAAAACCAAAACTGGCAATATAAAGTAAAATAAAATAAAAAGACTGCTTTTTTCTTTCCGCTTTTTTTTTTTTTGCTTCACTTTTGCGCAGATGGGATTGGTTTGTTTTTCTGGGTTTTTAAGGCGTGGAAAAAAATTGGAGTATAAAAGCCATTTTTTATGAAACATTTGGAAAAGAGATATCACAAAAAAAAACAATAATAAAAGTTTTTATATGCCACTAGGGCTTTTTTCTTCGAACAAGGACGCCTGAGACATATATACATACCTTGAGTGAAGCATGCCGACGATTATTTGGAGCTGCTTGAGGAAATGATTCCCAATCTGATGGGGAATCAAGTTCATTACAGCCATTACAAGTTCCACCGGCAACGGCTTCGCAACATTCACCTGACATCTGAAAATTAAAATGAGGCCATCACCTGCCTTTTTTTTAAAAAATTAAAAAAGGAAATTAATTAACGCCAAAAGCAGCGAAAGTTATTTTTAAAATGAAAATAAAAAATCTTGGAAGCTTTCAAGCATTTTATTTAGTCCAGTGGCGTTGAAAAGGTACTTATTTTATTTCTTTTTGATTGATGATGACGCTTCGTCACTCATTTACACTCTTTACTGCTTTTCTTCTTCCTTCGAATTAAAAAAAGTATAAATCATTTTCTCAAGTTTTTTACTTTTGAGTGCCAAAAAGAAGAAGCAAAAAAATAGCAGCCGTTGCAAAACTTTTTTTTTATTAGAGAAGATGTCATCAAATTTTGGCTTTTCCTTTTACATAACAAGAAGAATAAGGAGCAGCAAGTAGTAAAAAAAAAACAGAAGGTGGCGCAAAATCGCTGTTTTTTTTCCATAAAAATACACAACATTCTGAAGCTCGTTTTTCTTTTTGCTTTTTGCATCGGTTTTTTCCTCTTCTTCACACATATGTATGTTTGAGAGTAATTATGCCTTCTCAAAGAGAAAAAAAGAAGAATGAAGCAAGCTTGCCTTTGAAAGCACTTAGGGAAAGGAATCATAGCATAGGAGCAAGGAAATGAAAAAGGGATCTGCAGTTTAATAGTAAGTTTTATATTCAAGCAAATACTTGCTCCTCTTTTTTTTTAAAGGTTTTTACTCTTTTAAAAGGGAAGCTTTTAAAAGTGAAAGGTGAAAACTGCCCATTTCCGGTAAAATAATAGGCTCAACAAGAAAAGAATTGCTAACAGAATCCAAAAAGCCTGCAATGAAAAAATGGATATGCAATGACCGTTTATTTCTTTTCATGCAATGATATTTGGAAATTTTAGTCAAAGCGTCTGAGTTTTCTAAAATTTTCAGTTTTTTTCAAAAGTTTCGCAAAAATTAAAAATCAAGATATCATTGAAATAATTTCTTTTTCCAATATTTTTTTAACCCTCTTTCGCGCTTTATCGTCAACAATGTCAAACTTTTTAAAATAACTCTGTATTATTGTTTATATTTTTTAAAACCCCAATTGTCTCATAAAAAGCTTCCGATCCATTTGTCCATCAAAAATTATTCAAAACAATCCCTAAAAAAGCAGCAATAGTAAAAGAAATTTTTGGGAATAAAAATAGGCACCATTTGGTAGTTTTATGCCCCATTCAAAAATATCTGCATTTTTTTTATGACAAATTTGTTTTTAAACTTGAATGACTCTTATTTTTATATTTGGCTTTTTAAATATTTCCTTTTTTTGCTAAAGAAAAAAGAATTGCTTTTTAAGGGAACGTCAAACCTAATAAAATTAAGATAAACCAGATGAGAGTCTTCTTGAGGACATGGGGAATGCCCGCAAATGGAAAAAGGTTGCTACAAAGCATCAAAGACTAACACTGATTATGAAAATTTTAAACTATTTTGATGAAATGTGGAAAAAAAGGTTTAAAAAATTATTTAAGCTTAAAATTCAAGGATTAAAGATTTTTTCGGGAGAAATTTAAAAAAAGAAAGAAAAGGCGTTCACTTTCATAGGAAGTCGTAAAATATTATAAAATACTAAGTAAATTGCACATTTTTTTACAACTATTAATTAGCTAGAATATAATTTAAAGCTCTAAAAATTAAAAAAATAATATACAATAGTTACCATTTTGCTGACACAATTAATAAAAAAACTTGTATTATTTTTCTAAAAACTGATACATGGTAAGTAAAGGTCGTTATGGTTTTCACTCCAACAATTTACCAACTTATTAAAGCCCTGTAAAACCCTTATTAAAAGAAATTCTAAACTTTAACCTTTTTTCATTTCAAAAATCTGAAGGTCTAAGTTTAAAAATAAATAAATATGCTTCAATGAAAAAAAGAGAAAAAAATGAAACTTGTAAATTTTATAAAAACACGATTTATGGGCCATCGTCTATTTTTATAATTTTCTTTTCTTTTTTTAGGCTAACAAAGTAACAACAAAAAGGCAAAAAATAATTTAAAACATTATTCAAAACCATGAAATTTTTTAAACAAAAGTTTATAAATTCACGCCATTTTTTGTTGTAAATAATAAACAAATATAATCCGAATTCCAATGTTTTTTTTTCTTGTAGTTTCCCAGGGCAATTTTTTTACGGAAGAAAAAACTAAACATTTTTATTTTAAGGTTTTTTAATCTTTTTTTAGGACCGTTGTCGAATGCAGCAGCGTGATGGGCAACCAACAAATGACGCCGCAGTTTTTTTGCCAAAAAAAAAACATACGTTATTTTTTTTATTGTTGACAACGAAACAAAAAAAACAAGAAAGAAAAAAATAAATTTGAGCAAAAAAATTCAGAGAAAGCATCGTTAAATTAAATTAACAAAAAAAGAAGAAATGAAACAAAATAATTAAGTATTAGTAGTTTGTTGATCCATAATTTCAACTGTGATTAAGGGCTCATTTTGATTATCATAAAGCATGAATAAGGCAAAAAGTACGGTAAAGGATGTAAAAAATATCATTAAAATTTTTTCTATCATTCTGTAAAAAAAAGATTACTGCATTTCGTGATACGATAAACACAAAAATTAATAAAACCTTGCAAGCATTTGCCATTCATTTCGAATGGTTTTTAAATGTTCATCTGCGAGAAGATCTTGTCGAATGGCTTTTACCGAAGTTAAGACTTCCGCTAAAATAAAAAATGAATTAAAATCAAGAAAAATCGTAATAAAGTTTTAAACAAACATAATAAATCATTTACAACTTTATTCGTTCCATCAAAAGCTTTACTATCACAAACATGAACATCTCTTTCTTCAGCATCTATTAATTGAATCGAACCATTACTACTCGCATTATTTTGTTTAAGAAATAGCTTGGAATTCTACAAAATAAATTTTTAAATATTTAAAAAATAATAACTTAAAGATTAGACTGAAAATGGTCTGATCGAGTATACCCAAAAAAATGCAGATTTTCTTATATCTTTTAACATGTGATACTAAATTAACTTACGTTTGTTTGTGAATTTGGAATTTCAGTGGCACAAAAAAGTTTTTGTTGAAATTGCATAAATTCTTGTGCAAAATGTTGTTTTAAGGTTTTTAATCGATCCTAAAAACATTTATATAAATAAAATTTTATTCCTTATTTTAGTTGTTTTCTCTAACTTGTTTTTTCATTCGCATTTTAATGCTTGTTTGTGAATTTTTTAATTCTCTACCAAAAAGAAGGGATATTATCCAATTATCACTATCCATGTGTAAAATAAGATTTCGAACTCGACGAGGGATGGCTTTTCCAGCATTTCCTTGCATTTGAACTCCTAGGGTCCAAGTTGTGCAATATGTTGCCGTAAACATTATCATAATTAATCCTATGTAATATTGGCCTGTAATTTAAATAAATAAATATGAATAAAACAATGATTAATTAATTACCAAGCAATGGCACGGAATCTGATGTCGCAGGTAAAGAATCCGAAACCATCATAAGAATAATAGCTAACGAAAGTAAAGCTGTAACACCGAGTGAAACTTTTTCCGTATTTTCTCCTGTTGAAGAATGAGGAGTAAAGAAGCCAACAACGGTAACAATGGTAATAAAAGCAGATGGAACAATTAAAGTAAAAAGATAATATGAAGGATTTCGTTTAATTGCAAAAAAATAACTGATATCAGGATAAGGGGAATCACAACAGCTATAATATTTGGTATTGATTCGATATTTAAAATCTGTAAGCTTCCATTCCATATTTGGAATATAATGGCGAAGGCTAGGATTTGATAACTTGAGTTTATTTTTCTCCGTAATTGGAACGGTTATATTTTCAATAGCAGGTTCAGCAACGCTCAAAAGAATCTCCGAGCCCGAATATGACCAACTTGCAAGCATTATGTAACAAACCTAAAAAAGAAATCCAGTTTAAATATATATATGCATCTATTTGTATTAATCTTTGCCTTCTTATTTTATGAAATACGATGATTATCTTTTATTAAATTTAAGCTAATTTTTGAACAGACTTGCAAAGTTAGTTGCATAGGCGCTTGCTTCTTCGACGTGGCAAAAGCCCGATGTTTTAATAAAATTTATATGCAAAAAAGAGTCAAAGGAGTGAATGACTTTTTTGCTGCAACTTTTTTTAAAAGATTCCTTATTTCTTCGATGCAAACAAAGCTAATTGTAAAATTTTTATTAAAGAATTCATATTTTTTGGAGAGAAAAAATTAATAAAATATGCTTTGTAGAAAAAATTTATAACAAAATAATAACTTACTTGTTGATCGAATGGAAATCGATGAAGTGAAAGTGAACAACTTATATCGGTAATAATGGCTCGGAAAAGTGAAACACTTCCATCAAAACTTATTAATGCATTTGTTTGTAGCTCATTTTCTTTGACATTCATGTTTGCATTATTACTAAAACAATCAAATATTTTATTGAAGTAATTTTAAGCCGAAATTTAACAAAAATATTTTGCCCTTTCTTAAAAAATTTTTTAGTGGTTTGAAACTCACTAAACAAGTAAATCAGGTCGCCAAATTGTTTCAGCTGGCACGTGGAGTTCTTTAACACCACCAAATTCATCTGGATCCCATGTTAAATATTCATCTTTCCAATACTAAAAAAAATTTAATATCTATGTTATCTACCTAATTTTTAATTATATCAATCAAACCTCTTCCAACCAACAATATAATGTTAAAATTTGATCACTTTCAGAAATTTTTTGAATTTGTTTAAAATAAAGTTGAACCGTAACATTTGTGGGCCCTGAATTTTCATGCTTGACCGGTCTCAATTCTTTTTTATATGTTTTAAATAAATGTTCCAATAAAGGTTTATGTTGGGCTTTGCAAACTTCCTAAAACATTTTTTTAGTTTAATAAAAAAGAAACAAAAAAATATTCTTACGAAAAAAGCGATGAATGCAAAAAGCAGCTGCAACAAAATCATTTCCGGCTTCCATCAACGGAGTAAATGTTTTCCTTCTGAAAAAAAAAAGAAGAAGTTTCTTTACATCCTTCAGAGATCTCGGAGCTTTGTCTTCTAGTTTTTTTACTCGAAAAGAAAACACACTTCAAAATCCTCTTCGCCTTCACTTTTTATATATTTAAAGAAAGAAGCAAAAACAATAAGAAAATCGGCGAAGAAAAACTCAATAAAGTTTTTTTGCTTGAAGAGCCAACCTTGGGGGCGGAAAACGGCACTCAAAAAGTGAAAAAGGAAAGGCATACGATTTTATGATGGCAAAAAAAAAACATAGGAGGAAGGCAAGAAAGTTAGTGAACGTGAATTAATGTCTTAAATAAAGGGTTTATAAGAAAAACTTCTCAAAAATCTTTGAAATTTCCAAGAGTCGTAAAGGTAATGATGATATAAAAAAATAAAATAAAATGATATCTGTTATAAGGCAAAAATGTAACAACAAAAGAAAAAAAATTATTAAATATGAAGTTTTACGTATCCCGAATTTTTGGAAGACGCAACTATCATAAACTAAACGGTGTCCCGTTAGAATGATATATTAAAAGTTAAATTTAATTTAAGTTTTAATATTGAAAAATGTTCGTTAAAATAAAAAAATAAAATATCCTAAACTTTAATAGTAAAAATTTTTTATTATTTTATAGAAGTCTAAATGAAATAAAAAAAAATAGCAAATAAAATTATGGGAAAAAAATCTGCAAAACATTGTTATCAGATGGTTGCCATAAATAATAAAAAGAGTTTTTGATGAACAAGGTTTTCAATTCTCAACTATTAGAAAAAGAAAAAAGAAAAATTTTATCACCGTCACTCGAAGAAAAAATGAATGCCATTTCTTTCTTTCAAAACCATGATAAAATGCAATTAAAATAATTGCATATTGTTTTTTTATTTGGCAATAAATACCAATAAATTGGGTTTATTTTTAATGAGAAAAATAAAGATTTATATTTGGTAGATAATTTTTTAAAAATAAATTATAGTTTTCTTTTTGAATATTTTTCTTGAAATTTAATGGGGAAAAGAACGGCGGCTCTTTTAATGGAGGAATCTCTCTTCCTCACTTGAATCAAAAAAGAAAAATGCTCCGCCTTTGAAGATGAAGCTCCAACAAAAAATGAATGAAATTTGAGATGTTTTGACTCCATATATTTTAAAGTCGATATAAATATCAAAATAAAAAATAGTTATGGCAAATTTATGATTTTAAAATATTTTTTGTCGTAAAAAACTTATGGTTGATGGAAGCGCACACAAATTTTTAATTCAATGCCAACTTTTAAAGTACCACATAAAAGTGAATTTTTTATGTTTCTTTTTTATAATGAATTAGCTTTATATTCAAGACAAAGCCATTTTCCTTCATAGAAAAAAGGGTCCAAAAAGTTTTAGGGATTTTCATAAAAGTCCAAAGTTTTGGATGAAAACGAAATTAAATTTTTATTTTCCATGTGTTTCTTTTCTTCTTCGAAACAAAGAATGTTTTTTTCTTGCAGAACAAAGAAGAAAGGTTTAAAAATATTGTTAACTTTTTTCTTTCACCAGGAACCAAAATCTTCATAACATTTTTAATTCTAAAGTGTTTTTAAAAAAACGTATAGCATGAGGCAATTTTGAGTGGTTTTCTATACTATAAAAAGTTTTAAAGAAACAAAAACCAAAGTGTGTGTATGCATAATTTTGAAATTGACTACATTATACTACTATTTAAATTTTAAGAAGTATTACAAAAAATGTAAAGAAATAAAAATAAATTTCTTAAGATTAAGGCTCAATCATAAAATTTACCACAAAAATGAAAACGGTTTTAAAAAGAAAGCATTCGTGAAAAGCTTTATAAAAAGTTAGAAACTAAAAAAAATAAAACGTTAGCATAATTTTTCTTTCAAGATATTTTTTAACCTTCCTGTTCGCTTATAAATTTATAAATTTAGAATCAAATTCTGTTCCAGGAAAGTTTCTAAATGCTATGAAACTTCATCTTTCAACGCTTTATCCATTCAATTTATCAACAACAACGAAAAATTTAATGTATTGAAAAATTCAGCTCAAGGGATTTGAAACGCGTAAATAAAACGAAAATATGTCTATGTATTTCCAAAAAAAACTAGGAAGTTTGATGTAAGCACTTAATCAAAAAGTGATGTCTGAAAAAAATTTGTTAATTGCAAACTTTTGAAGTCTGTTAAAACAAAAATAACATTAATGAACTCAAGTATTAAGAAAATGAGGCAAAGAGCTTGCAAGGACTTTTTTGAAGTTTGATTTGAAAATAAAAATCCAGGCTTAAGAGAGTGCAATGTTTTTTTTGTCAAAAATAAACGTTTACATGAAGTTTTAATACCTCAAAATTTTGACAAGAAACATTTGGAAAAAATTGCTTCAAAACAATGCACCATTTAAAAAATATTTAGTAACAATAAAATAGAAACTTTCGACTAAATTTTTAAAAGAAAACTTTTTTCAATAAAACTTTTAGTTAATTTTAACAAACAAAAAACATTATGTATTTTTTCTTCTTAAAAACCATTTGTTGAAGAAAAAATAAATTTTTTTTAAATGCTGTATCAAGTTTAAAAAGGTAATAATATCCTAGAAGCATCGAAGATTAAAAAGTTGTTTTATTTGTAAAATTTTATAATTTTTATTAATATTATGCAAGAGTGAGACTCGTTTAGTTTAAATATCTCCATTTGAGGCTCTAATTCCTCGAAGGAGTTTCACTTTTTTAACATGGGTTCGATAATTATAAACAAAACCAAGAAATGTGATTAAAAACGCTAAAACTAATGTGACAATTTTAACAATAAAAATAGCAAATGGAAGAGTGACGAAACTCGATTTAATGAGATCAAAAGCATTTTGTTTAAGATTTCCATTCGCAGTCAAACGAAGAAATGGCAAAAGCGCGTTTGCCATATTTGCAGTTATAATAAATGCTGGATTACGATAAATTGGAGCAGATATTTGAAATTGAAATATAACTTTTGTAACCATTCCTGAGGTCTGAAAAAAAGAAGACGCAGAAGTTTAATTTATGTATTTTCTAAGTTTGCTCTTACTGGTTCATGATTATAAATGAATGGTGTATGTTCTGGAAGCTTTGGTGAAAGTCCAACTACAGAATTAACAAGTTGAGATGGAGAATAAGCATAATGTGGAGCTGAGATAAACACGATAAATGGTGGCTTTTTAACTTGTCCGGGATAACATTTCACTGGAAACAAACCCGGTGGAAGCAAATAAGTGTCATTGTAAAATGAGCCATTGCAACATGAATGACATAAATTTTGATTTATTCTACAGTCAATTTTAATATTGGTACAATCAATTGTTAAATTTTTGAGTGGACATTCAGGCCATCCTGGAACATAATTAACTTTTTCATAATTTTCATATTGCATTCCAACATTTTCTTCCAAAGTTGTATCAAATACTGAAGAAGGAGAATGAAATTCATAAGTTGGAATTCCCGAAATATCAACTTTATCAGCAAAATCCATATAAAGTGATCTAAAAAACACTTTTGTAATTTTTAAAACCTATTAATTCAATGCTGAAATGAGAATGAAAAGTTTATAGTTAAATTTTACCTGCATAAAAATGACATAAAAATCTCTAATCTATCAGTTGTTTTCATATCGGGATGTTGAAATGTGCCACTATCAGAGCCATTAATCATTCGACTTTGATTTGTAGAATACCAAGAATCGGGTAACATAGTTAAATTCGCCCATGTAATTACTTTTCCCAAATTATTTACATCTTTCTTGCCTGTGTCAACCCAATATTCTTCATCATTCGTGTTATTATACTTTAAAAGAAAAATTATTTAAAGGAGTACAAAATTCAAGGTTGTCTTACATGATAAAAGAATGCAAGTTTTTTCATATCAGGAACTGGAACCGGAATGAAAGTGGTTTGATTAAAATATGATACATTAAAAGCTAAAGCAATAAGCCTAACAATTTCTGAATGAGCTGCTGAGAGAAGCGCATCTTCATATCCATCAAAAACAAGTTCACCAAATTTTACTTGGCTGAAATAAGACATTTATGAAATTTGAGAACTCTCGAATACGATAAACTTGCACAAATGAATATTCTCCTAAAAGCATAATTCCAATTGAATAAATTTGTTGAACAAAATTAGAAAGTTTATACAATGGGCTTGTTAATTCCATGTATGCTCCAAGCCCGGGCAAATTAGGAATACTCACAATCGAATCATAACGGCATACATCGCAACTCACTTCGGGATCATAAATATAACTTTTATAATTTTTATACCAAACTCTTGTCTAAAAATATAAAATAAAAAAATTTTGTTTTTCGCTTAAAACCAATTTTTAGGATGCAATCTGAAGCTGAAATGTCAAGTAGAAACCCCAAATACGGGTGAATAATTCCTCCATCATCTAATGAAAAAGAAAATTAAAGAGTATGCATAAATTTGTTTGTGAATTGTATTTTAAAGTTGTTATTGTGTTTTTTTATTAACATTGAATTTTTTATATTTATAATAGATTATAAATTACCTGGTCATCGTTAAAAGCATATTGTTTCTTATCTTCAATTTCCCTAAAAAAATTCCTTGCAAAAAATAAAGTTATTGAGAAAACAAAAAATGTGTACAAAATGTGCAGCAAAAACTTACCAAACTCCAAAAGGTCCAACTTCAATGATGGTTGGTTTCTCACCAAAAAATGCCACAGCATCAATATTTGTAACATTATAAATATAAAAATTCATTAAATTTTTTATTGGAGGCTTTGACCAAAGGAAGGTAGTTTTGGGAACTTGGCCATCCTCAGCTTGAGATAGTTTTAATTGTGAATGAACAATGGCTTTAAAAATTGGATGAAATCCAGCCCAAAGAAAAAGCGAGACAATTAAAGTTATCCCTGCAATAATCCAAATAGCAATGGCACATTTATTTGGCTTTTTTGTAGCTATTTTAATGGCGTCCATTCTCCTTGTTGTTTGTTCGGAAGACGCTACCAAAAAAATAGATTATCAACTAACTATGTGTCTGAATCGATGAGCTTCATGTTGTACACATAAAATTATTCTTTTCTTTTTTGTTGATAAGGTCTTATCATTCATATTGCATCCTAGTTACAACCTAGCACATCATCAAAAAAAGCATAATTAACTTTAATAGAAGGAGAAGAAAAAGAAAAAAAAGGAAAGAATATTTTATTGGCATACGCACATAAATTGAAACAAATAGAATGAAATTACTTGCAACAACAAAAAATAATGAAACCCCTTTTTAAAACATGTTTTAAAAAACTAAAGTCCAAAAGAAGGTTGTTGTAAAGGTAAAGAAAATATAGTCGGTTGACATGCCGATTCTAGGTGTTTGTTGAGATATGAACGAAGAGTAAAACCACGCCCGCATCGAAAACATTTGAATCTTTTCACTCCTGAAAAAAAGAGAGAATATTGATAAAATGAAATTAAAAATGTCGTAAAATTAAGACAACTAAAAATTAGGATAGTATTTGTTTCAGGAATTTTTGCTAAATTTTTTTACCAATTAAGTGAAAATGGGCATTTCAAATAGAGAAAATTTAAGAGTAAAAATGATACGATATAGCCAAATTTGAAAGAAAAGTTTTAAACCAAAAATTGGTTTTGAAAAAAATCTTTCCTAAAATGAAAAACATTGTTTAGCAAAGCTAAGTAAGGCTTATATGTTTTTGTTTTTAAGAAAAAAAAATAAAGATATAAACCTGAATGTGTTTGTGAATGAGCACGTAAATTACTTTTATCAGCAAATTTCTTATTGCAAATGGAACACTTGAATGGCTTCTCTCCTGTATGAATTCTTAAATGGCCTTGGAGCAGCCATCTGCGATCAAAACTTTTGCAACACATGTGACATTGATATTTTTTGGGTGAATTTGGATCATTGGAACTGCTTTTACACGTTTTTACTTGTGATAATTGAGGAGCGGGAGCAGCGGGTAAAGAAGATTCACGGAGAATTTCTTCTATACGAAAATTTCTTACTTTTGATGGGGCTGGTGGATCTAGAATAATGGCTTTGGAATAAAACTTAAGAAGCAAAATAAAGTCGTTTTTACCTGGTGGTAATGATAATGATGGTTGCAAATCGCGTGACACTTGTAATAGTGGCTGTGGGTGTTCAAGAGGCCGTGAAGAAATAGAACCTTGCTTCTGATTTTCAAACCATTTAAAAGCTTCCAAAACCATCGAATATTGTAAAGGCCATGGATGTGAAGAATGTTGGAGAGTCGAAGAATTAAAAATAGAAGATGACGATATCACCGGAAACATTCTTTTTTCTCCTTTTTAACACCAACAAATTTAAACTGTTTTCAAGATATGTTCAAGCTCTCAAGTGAAATCACCGTAGCTCCACCAAACAAAAACAACCTGGGATTTGGAATGCCATCAGTATCTAAGAGAAGTCCAATCAAATGTAAAGTTTAAAAAAAGGTGGGGCACGCCTGCCGCTTTGCTTTTCTTTTTCTTTTTTTGCCACCACCATATGGACACATCATTTTCTTGGATCAGCTAGAAAGGAGGGAAAAAAACCAAAAACACAAAAGCGGCTGTTTTATTTGGAAAATAAAATATTTTGACACGAGCGGTGTCGTTTACGATCAAAAAATGAAGCACATCCTTGTCATAAATATTGCGCAATCAAAAAATCAGACCAGAGGATTCCCAATCCCTAAACTTTAGCATTCTTATGAGGGCAATCATTTGAATTTAAGGTGGAGGAAAAGTGACAAACAAATGACCAGAAGATTGAATGGTGGTGTCGGATGAATGGAAAATAAATCACAGGACATAAGATTTTAAACCCTTTCAAAAAAAAAAAACAATGTTTGGATAATCCCTTGTTTTTTACATTTGTTTTTTTTGGAAAAAATTTATTGCATAAACTTTTCAAATTTTAACATCAAAGAAATCCAAATTCGACTAGCAGAAAGTATCTGTTTTTTGTTTGTTTGGATTTTATGTGTGGATAGTTGCCGCCATTTCCGCTTGCAAATCAACCACAAATCATTTGTCACCTTGTTAAAGGGGTAGAATCCCGGAGGGGATGAGAGGCTTTGATGACCACCGACAATTTACAACCACAAGCATATCGCCGACGACAATGACAATCCGTTACAAAAAGGTGTTCATCCAAGACACTTTGTGCATTATTTTTATTATTTTTAATATCAAAAACTTGTCTTTCCGGGGTCAGATACTTTTGCTTTTTTTGACATTGATCCCAGGTAGATCAAAACAAAACACTTTTTTTTTTACCGAGGATTCGCTTTAGAGAATATTTGATTAATCTAATAAAAAAGAATTTCTTGAAATTAAAAATTAACTTATGTTTTGAATTCTTATTACTTAAAACAGAAAAAAAAAACATATTGCGGCAAGATGTAGCATCTTTCGTTTTCAAATTATTTGTTAATGACTCCACAAAAAACAAACATTAAAAGCACTCAACATTCTTGTAAACAATAAAAAATAAATGACACTCAATTTCCAGATGTTTTTGATATTGTTTTACAACATTTTTTTTATGTATACGGTAATTAGCAATAACACGCTTTATGCAAATAAAAAAAAGGGTTGAAAAAGACTGATAAAAACAAAATATGTAAAGGAAAATCGAAAAACAAATGATTCAAAAAATGTATTTGCTTCCTGCGTTTTTACTGATAATATATTTCAAATTTATTTTTGCTCAAGATTCAACGACAGCTGGCCCTCGACAGATTGAAGAAAATTGGTGGATTCTTCTTATTGGCCTTATTACAATGTAAGTTTTAATCAAAGTGTATTTTGTTATTAAATTTTTTTTCTTTTTTTAGGTTTATTGTTGGTGCAATTTTAATAGCAATTGGTTTCGTATGTAGTGGAAATTCTCAATCTCAACGTTCCGAACGACAACTTCAACAAAAAAGAGGCAAATCTATCGAAAAAGTGTAATTGATTAAAGAACTTTCTTTCATTTTTTATATATTTTTTTGTGCATAATAAAATAAAGTTTAACGAATATTTCGAACGATATCATAACCAGACTCGACATGAGGAAGAGGAGGCGAAGTTCGACGAAATCCACCACCATTAAAAATATATGGTCTTTGAAGGTCGTATCTGAATGAACCATTGGGATAAGGTAATCGTCGACGATATGATTGTCGTTGAGTGAGTCGTCGTTCAGTGCTTCGAGTTGTTGAAGAGGATTGATATGGTTGGAAACAACAGCAGAGAACATTGAAGAGAAGTTCTCCAATGAGAATGGTAACTTCCATAATTGTAATAACCGAAACACCCATCCAAAGACCTGCAAAAAAAAAAGAAAAGAAGATGGTTTGGATGGGAAGTTTCAAGCTTAAAAATTACCAAGTTGTCCGCCAAAATCGGATAGCAAATTTGGAAGCTAAAATATATTTATCAAAAAAAGCTTTGTAAAAGGAAACCACTAACTCCGTAAGCTTCACTTTCAAGTAAACTTTCGTAATTAAGTTGTTCAAAATAAACTTCAATAAGGGCTCCTTGTTCTCGATAAAATTGTAAACATTGCATTGGAGTCAAAGATGGATCACAATCTGAGAGACTTGAAGTACTCGCGGGCCATCTAAAATGCTTTCAAAAATGTCAACGCTTTTTTAATTCTAAAGAACTAACCGAGCGCAGCTATAAGAAACACTAAAAACTTCCTGTCTGCAAAAAAAAAAAGAAAGCTTGAAATATGTATTATCTAAAAATGAGAGTCATAACTCACTTGCAAGGTTGTTTGCAAACACAGCGAGGGTCTCGAGCTGCATATTTTATTTCACGAGTTAAACATGCTCCTAAAGAAAGAAAAAAAAGTTAATTGCTTTTAGCTTTTGGTTGTAAAAAGTTGTTTTTACTCAATTTTGGATCATCCACTGGACAATTAGTAAAATTTTTGTATTTTGGAAATCGAGGATCACCGCAGCCACATTTTCGAATAAGAAAATTTTGTATACAACTTCGTTGGCATCCCTTAAAGTAATTGTTTAATTTTATAATCAGAGCTATTTAATTAAAATACAATGGAGGACAATATGTTCAGGTCAAAATCGACGACATCGAACGACATCTAACGACGGTCGTTGATGTCACTTTGCCAAAAAAATGGCTGCTTTTGAAAAAAAAATTTTGTACAAAGCAAAGAATTTTTTTTCATAAATAAATCTTTGGAAATGTTTTATAACTTTGCAAAATTAAGTATGGAAAGGCGGTTGCAAAACTGAGATTGAGGAAATATTTGTTTATTAGGCTTTATGTAATGAGATAAAGGATATCGCACCCTAAATTTTTAATAACTAATATTTAATTATTTTTGATACCTCTCTAATTTTAGTGTTAAAGGTTAGCGCGTTTTATGCTTTCAAAAAGTATTATAACTCATTTTTTTGAAAATCGAGCTTTTCTGTAAAAAACCGGAACAGCAAAAAATTTTTTTTGCTTTTTTATGACTGAAAACTCGATCCTAGGGGTTTTTAACTATGAAAATCACGAAAATAGAGGCCGTTTTGCCATTTGATATACTCATTCTGGAGATACAGTAATCTAATCAGCGTAATTATGGATTTTTTTATTTTTTTAAGTTTTATATACCATTCGATTCGTAAAAATGTGGTGAACAACATTGTAATTGGTTCCAACCTTCGAAGTTAATATAAAAATAGCATTATACCGCTATAAAAGATTATGAATTATGGTTTTGACTGGAGAAGTATGTCATAGAAGCCCTATTGGGGAGTTTTCTCACCGGAATTAAATTCTCCATATATTTTTACATATTTGAACTGAAATACATTTAAAAAAAAGTGATGTTACGTATATATTCCCCAATCACGAAGATGATACACCAATATGAGGTATATGGACAAGTATATCATAAATACATGAAAAAATTCCAAAATCTATCCAAAAACGTAGAAAAACTTATTTAATGATTTTACAAATCGAGAAAAAAAAATATTCCTTGACTAAATGATTTTTCCTGAATTTTAGAAGTTTAATAGTAGCACACGATAGATAAAAATAATAAATATTCTCTAAATCAAGGATTTATTTTTAAAATCATTTTTTCTAGACGTAATTTGGGTCGTAGAATCCGAATGTGGCATTAGTTTCTAACAAGTTCTTAGTTATAATAAAGTTATGACTAAGCGAAAATTTGCATATTTCAAAAATTCATAACTCGAGAATTAGCCAAGGAAATGTATTTGTGGCTATTAAATTCGGTTTCTACAACCCAAATTACGTCTAGAAAAAATGATTTTAAAAATAAATCCTTGATTTAGAGAATATTTATTATTTTTATCTATCGTGTGCTACTATTAAACTTCTAAAATTCAGGAAAAATCATTTAGTCAAGGAATATTTTTTTTTCTCGATTTGTAAAATCATTAAATAAGTTTTTCTACGTTTTTGGATAGATTTTGGAATTTTTTCATGTATTTATGATATACTTGTCCATATACCTCATATTGGTGTATCATCTTCGTGATTGGGGAATATATACGTAACATCACTTTTTTTTAAATGTATTTCAGTTCAAATATGTAAAAATATATGGAGAATTTAATTCCGGTGAGAAAACTCCCCAATAGGGCTTCTATGACATACTTCTCCAGTCAAAACCATAATTCATAATCTTTTATAGCGGTATAATGCTATTTTTATATTAACTTCGAAGGTTGGAACCAATTACAATGTTGTTCACCACATTTTTACGAATCGAATGGTATATAAAACTTAAAAAAATAAAAAAATCCATAATTACGCTGATTAGATTACTGTATCTCCAGAATGAGTATATCAAATGGCAAAACGGCCTCTATTTTCGTGATTTTCATAGTTAAAAACCCCTAGGATCGAGTTTTCAGTCATAAAAAAGCAAAAAAAATTTTTTGCTGTTCCGGCTGAAGCTCGATTTTCAAAAAAAATGAGTTTTAAATTCCCGACTTCCCGACCGACGATAATTTCTATCCCGACATTTTCCCGACCGACTCATTTTTCATCCCGACAAATAAAAAAAATTAATATTAATTTTAAAAATCATTCATTTTCGCTTTTATTTTAACCAAAAACCCTTTATTTACATTTTATTTACATTTAATAGCTCATTTTTATATATTTAAATTCTTATAATTAATTTAATTAAAAAAATCCCAACACCATACCCTACTTTTCGATCCCCCGAATTCCCGACCGACAAAAATTTTTATCCCGACTTTTTCCCGACTTTTCCGACCGACAGCAATTTCTATCCCGACTTTTTTTGAATTTCCCGACTTTTTTGTCGGTCGGATCGGGAATTTAACACTAGACCTGAACATATTGTCCCCCATTGTAAATACCTCTGTGGAATATTCTTTATCCCGATAAATGTATTCTGCTGTTTTAGCATTTTTTGTGCAATCACCATGTGGAGCAGGAAGGCGATTCATTCGTTTCTAAAAATACTATTTTATTCAAAACTTATTCCATTTAATTAATAACATTTACCAATCGAATTCCAAAGGAACTAACAAATCCCGTTGGAGCTGAATATCCGTGAGTATCAGGAAAGGGTTGTTCATCATTTGAATGAACAGTTAATCGAACACCTGCAGCTTCTGTAGTGGGCATATAATCACTAATATTCACAAAAACTTGAAATCTTAATCCTAAAAAAAATAACATCAAATATGATTGATTACTATTCTAAGCTACCATATGATGGTCCAGCTCGTTCACTTGTCATATTTTCAGATGCGTTATAATTAAAGGTGAAACAATTTCCAAATGATGGATCAATATATACATCAAAATCAGTTTCAATAGAGCATGCTCTTCCATTAAATGAACATTTTGTTATAAATTCATGCTTATTATATGACAACTTTTCTTTATCTTTTTCTGGTAATGAACTTACAGCAAATACAAGATTTTCAGTTGCTTTAGCTCGAATTGCCACCGGATCTGTGATACCCTAAAATGTGAAATGTGCAAAAAGACTAAAAAGAAGGTTTTCTTCATTAAAGAAGAAAGATTTCATTTAAAATATAATTTCTATTATTTTTTTGTTGTCTTTGTTTTTATATACCTTAAATCCATATGCTTCTTCCCTTTCTGCAACATCTTCAGGAATTGGCATTTCTGTGGTTGTAATTTCCCAAATTTTTGGAATTCTATCTCCAAGTGCTAATTTCTCGCCTGATTCAAATCCTAATTCTGAACTTGTTACATTTATAAAATCTGGAATTTCAGTTGAAGCATCATCTATTCGAACACACATCCTAAAATTTATTGCAAAACAACTTTTTTTAAAAACACGTGTTTTTTTTTAAAGTTTTATCTTTCATCAGAGAGCCTTTTGGGATTTTTAAAAAATGTCATCGCCTTTAGTCACAAACAAGGGTGATTGATGGCATGCATCAATTTTTGGGCAGCGATTAAAAAATAAAACAAAAAATTTTTTTTACAAATCAAAAAGCTTTCTTTAAAGTTTTTTTTTTGTGAAATTTATTAGTGATTTGAGATGTTTTAAAAAACTTGAATAGTAAGTTTTTCGTAGATTTTTATCACATTAACAAATAGTTTTATAATTTTTATTTTTTGTTATGTTTACCTAATTATGGAAGCACAAACACATGGAAGTTGGCCCTCAGATTCGCTGAACGCACAATCTAAAAACAAGGGAAGGCTATTGAAATCATAAATGATTATTTTTACCTCCCATGGGAGAACATTTATGACATTTTCTTTCAGCCCACATTGATTCTATAAAGTTTTTCGGTTTTTTAGCTCATTAAATTATGAAAAATTTACCAGGGTAGCATGGCCAAATGCTTCGATCCTTACGGTTAAAAAAACAAAGGCAAATTGTATCATTTGAATTATCCTAAATAATTTTAAAAAACTTAATTTTTTTTAAAGGGAGAAGCTAACTTTTAAAGCCTGACATTGGCCATTTTTACATTCACACATGGAATAAACGGCTAAAAGGCCATCATAGCGATTGTAAATTTTCTCATAAACTCTTCTAATTTGCCTTCGAACTCGAACTAATGAAGAACTTGAAGATGGTGGTGGTTGGTCGTTGTCATTATTATCGTCATCAGAAGGCGTAACAGCTAAACATTTAGTATTATGACACAAGCAATTTTGTGGAGCTTCAAACGAAACGGAAAAGAAACATTCGCCATTCCAATTACATTCAGTGCATTTAGAATATTTCCATGCTTCTGATGGAGCACAATAAGGAGTATTTGAATGTGGAGTTGCACAAATACAAATATCATTGGAATTCAATTCATTCGGAATGCAAGGATGATCTGGATTGTCGCACAAACACGGCAAAGTTGAAAATAACATTGGCCATTGACCTTTAACCTATAAAAAAAAGTTTTTCTTCAAAAATCTCTAAAGTTTAAGCTTTTTTTACCTGATCAAATTCTGAAGCAATACAAAAACTCTCCAAATCACTAGCTTCTTGACATAAACATGGTATTAGCATTGTAAAATTATTTATAATATTTTTATTTAACCCGCAAATTCCAGTAATTTCATTACAATCATTGCATAAATTATTTTTCCATGAATCAATTTTATAGCATTCATACACGACTTCACTCCTTCTATTTTGGAGACATAAACATTCCTGTGTTCCTTTGTCATCAGCAAAATACATTCCAGTAAAAGTTTGTGAGCATAAAGTTCGAACTATTCTAATTTCAAAGTCCGGAATTGCCCGTTTCCTGCGTCGACTTTGTGATGAAAGTTCCACCGATTGTTCAATAGCTGTGTCAAATGCGGCAAGCTAAAAAAGCATAACAATAAAAAAGAATAAGAAAGAAATGAGATAAAAAGATTTATTATGTCAGTTATGTCTAGTGCAATTTAAAAAAAATAATATACATATAACTTACAGTGTCTCGAACAGAGCCCATAGTTCTTGCAAGACTATTTTTGTAAGGATTCAAATTGCATACCTAATAAAAAAAAAATTATTTAGATATTTATTATAATTTGAACTCACAGTAACGGCAGGAAATGGAATATTCTAAAAATATATGTTTGTAAAGAGACAACAACGTTTGCAAAAAAAAAAAAAAAACTTGCTTCAAATTTAAGTTCAACACCAACGATAATGTCATTTCGAAAAAATCGTTTAACAATAAGAAAAGCTTGAAGAGAAAATGCTCCCAAACAAGTGAAAAAAAGTAAAAGCCATAGAGATCTTTTTAATGAAGTTTGAGAAGTATAAACTCTTGGAATTCCATGTGCACTTAAAATTTCTAATTTATGTTAAGTTTTATTTTAACCATAAGGTTTATTACATACCTTGTATTCTCAGCAAAATCACTTAATCTATCTACAATTTTATTATAAATTGTTGGAGGCTTTTTCTTAATATCATTTTCTATGGCTTCCAAATTATCATCAAAGCTCGCCATTTTTTCAATATTTTGATTTTTTACACAATCGCCGTTATTTACCTTTTCATTTTCCATATTAAATTCAGGATCCATCGTGTCCAATTCAAAGCCTCAAAAGCAAAGTCCAAATAATGCTTCTTTTTCTTAGTTCGTCCGTTGTTTCTTTTTTTATTCTCATTCTTCATTCTTCACTTTTTTTTTGTCCGACCGCCTTTAGAAAATAACAGGGCAATTGAGCTTCAAATCCCTCACTTTTTTTTATGATGTTTTTAGTTTCTTTTTTTTCCGCCAAAAAATCTCATGCATTTGTTACTCATATTTTTGCTTTTCCTCATAAAATCATTTTTAACCATCCATTGTTTAAAAAAGCATAAAAGTAACCAGCTACAAATATTTAAAAAGCTAAAAATGACGTTTTATTCCAAAAGATCAAAGTTTAAAATTATAATTTCGTCAAATTTTAATATAAAATAAAACAAATTATTTTTAGTATACTTAGAGGTATTGTTGAGTAAGGCTTTACTTTTTACCAAATGCTTTCGTCGTTATGATTTTTTTTTCTGTTTTATCATATTGACTTTGCGTAAAAAAAGAATTATGGAGACCGACAGCACTGAAGAAGTAAAAAAATAATTAACAAATAAAAAAATATATTGGATAAATCCTATAGGGATGATAGAACGCAATCTTAATTTTTTAATAGAGTAATTCAGCAAAGATAATCTCAAGAAAATAAAATAATAAATGAATACAGCAAGCAATAAACATATGTAGGTTAAATATTTTGATAAAAGCTTCGTTATTGTTGATGCAGTAACAAAGATATGAATTATCTGCGTCCTATAACGAAAGCTTGATTCTACAGTTGGAGATTCGTATTTTCTTTTGTTTGTCATTCATCGCTGTTTTTACTTTGTATTCCGATCATTTCTTTAAAGGGACATAGCTATTTCATGCCTTTTCAAAAATTTCGATACTGGGGCTGATAGGAACAGTCGGGGCGGCGCGTGTTTGAATTACCGTGTCACTTCTGTCTTACACGGTAATTCAAACACGCGCCTTACCAAGTGTAACTTTCAGTGCCCGCAAACGAAATTTCAAAAAAGGCATGAAATAGCTATGTCCCTTTAATTTGTAAAAATTCGTAACTAACAATTAAATAATTTTTATCAAGGCTCAATAAAGCTCTGCCATTTTATTTTTAATGTAATCGAATAAGTATCAAAAAAAATTATTTTTGTTTATCACTCATTTTTTTAAACTAATTTTTTTATCCTTTTTAGAATGACTAACGACGAAAGATTCCGTGAAAAACTTAAGATTCTTAATGAAGAATTTGTCGATTTTGTTTCCGCTGCATTACAAGATAATCCTTCGTATGACTTGGTAATATTTTAAGATTAATTTTTTTTAAATAATGTTGTTTTTTTAGACACCTTCTGTAACTGACTATTTAACTCACGTTAAATATCTCGACCAGATGTACGCTGAATTTCCACAGAAGAGAAAGATTGTATGTGCAAAAAGAAAAAGATCTGCAGAAGAAAAGCCAATAAATGAAGATAAGTTGTCTAAAACTTCAAAAGATCGAGAAAAAAGTGATTCTGATGTTGATTCACCTCCAAAAGCCAAGCTTGTGAAGCATAATGAACCAAATGACGCTTTTTCAACTAACTGTTCTATTTTGGTCAATCCTGATTTAAAAAAAGCTGGTGATGGTTTTCTTCATAAAGCTCCCTCGGCAACTCAAGCTCAAGAAAAATGCAATGCTGGTGATTCTTCACATCATAACGTCAAATTTTCCAAAAAACCTGAATTTTCTGTTAAATCTTCTCACAATAACAGTTCACTTTTTGGTGGTTTGATTAAACCAGGAGCTTCTTCACCTTTCACATGGAATCCTTCGACTGTTGCAAATTCAACTACTACCGGCCAATCACCTACAGCAACTAATGAAAAATCAGAAAGCGATTCACCTCCTAGAGTTGAGCTTGTCAAACATGAAGAACCTGATGCTGTCTTTTCAACTAAATGTTCTCTTTTCAACTTTATCGATCATGAATATAAGAAAGTTGGTGTTGGTTTTCTTCATATCAAGAAAAGCGAATCTGGAACTCAATTGCTTATTCGTGCTGCAAATGCTCTTGGTACTGTTTTGGTTAATACTTATATCAAGGATACTTTCAAAGCAGAAAAAAAAGCTAAAGATAAAATTCAGGCATGTTTTTTTATATTCTGCATACGTTTATTGTTTTCATTTTTTAGTTTTCTTATCCCAATTCAGAAGGTCCAAAGACACATCTTGTTAGAATGATTGAAAAGTTTGAAGACGCTCTCGCTTATCTTACTGGTGAAAAGAAGCCATAATTATTCTTTCTTTTGTTTCGTTCATTTTTTAAAGAAACTTTCGTTATTTTTTTTGTCTCTTTTTTGAAGTAAATATGCATAGTTTTCTTGTGTTTAAAATTCTTACTTTTACAAAATAATACACTTTTTTTCAAGATATTTTCTTCTCGTCAACGGTGGAAGTGTAATCTTTTAAACTTTACGAAAAAAGAAGTCACATTTTTATTGCAAGATTGTTTTCTTTTTATGTGTTTATGCATCGGAAACAGCATTTGTCAGAGTTAATTATGGAGAATGAATATATTTTTCCATCTTATTGCAACCTTAGTTTTTGTTTTGGTATTAACAATAATTTTAAATGTTTATATGTTTTAACAATCAAAATGATGAAATGTTTAAGAAGTTTATTACCCTTTTTACTCCATACTGTTACACAGTTATTATTATGCACATTTATTTATAAATAAAAGACACATCACAAACATTATACAAGAAAATACTACCTCTTGTTACGGGGTCTTGAGTGTATTTTGATACAAGTAGCACACATATCACATCAGCCGTCTAACTACATAAAAGACAAACATTTACATTAAATCCATTTCTTAAAGTATTATTTGAAGAGTTGCATATCTTTTTGCTTGTTATTAGAAGCAAAGCGAGTCTTCGACCCGCCATCAGATGTATCTGTTTCATATATTATTTTTGCTTACAATATAAAATGCACATCTCTTAATTATTCTTTTTCCATAAAAAAATCATAAGCTCCTTTACTATCCTTTTTTATTTTGCTTTAAGCTACCAAAATAGAGTTTTAAGTATACTTATTTATAATGCTTCCACCAACCAACTGCAAGCTTATTCTTATCATTAACCCTGAGATCCTCACTCCACTAAAAAGGGCCTTCAGCAACTATCACGTCGACATCACAGAGCGTTAAACTCCTTTAAGGTCCAGAAAGCTCATTCTAAAAAATTCTCAGCAATATCCAATGCATATAAATGCCTTATAATTACCCTTACGTTACTTCTTTCATCCCTAACAAAATTCCCTCAAAACTTTAGGGCACCTCCAACGTGAACCACCACAAACAGCCGCTTTATTTCAACTAAATAAAAAACTAAATGTCTTTTTCATCAAAAGCACTTCAAAACGCTTTCATGCAAATATTTCATTCATTTATCTGCTTTTTGTTGATTGTGAAAACAAAATATGTAAATTTGGATAGAATCGAAGCAATAACTAAAGCTAACAGAAAATGAAAATTGAGAAGAATGAAATGGACAAAAATTTCAATTCCCCTGAATCTCGCGAGGAAAATTTCCATTTGCTCGCACCATTTCCAACAAACCGGCAAAAAAAAAAAAGGGATTTGAAAGCTTTTTTTATTCATCTTTTTGAATTTTGATTAATTTGTTTTTTGTCTGCACTTTCGTTATTTTTTGTTGTTGCGGTAAAGGTTACATGATATCATTGCGTGCTAAAAAATATATTTTTTAAAACTTTTTTTGTTTCTTGTAAAACATTATCTTTTAGCTTAATATGGCATTGGCTTCTGTTGCTACCAACAACCGTTCTAAACAAAACCTTCGTGATGCTGAAATAAAGCAGGTGAGCTTTTTATTTTTAAATTTTCGAATCAAAACAATACTTTCGTTTTAGATCATTGAAACAACCCGCTGTTCTCCTTCTGTAGCTGAAGAGGCTTTGCATGAATGTAATAACCAACTTGAAGCAGCTGTCACCTGGGTTCTTGATCATGGTGGTATGGATAGTTGGATTGAACCAAAAAACCGCAAGCCTAAGAAAACTGAAGTTGTTGAAGAGCGTCCAAGTCGGGTTGAATCTGGAAATCGCCGTGGTAAAATCCTTTATAAAATATGCAAAATGTATATATTTTGATTTCAGGAAAACAACGTGGTGGTCCAGCTCGTAGTGATCAACAACAAGCTACTGATCAAAGTAGTGTTCCAATTGAACCCAACGGAGGAGTCGACTCCAAGAAACCTGAACTTAATGAAGAGCGTTCAAAACGTCGTGAATCTAGAAATCGTCGAGGTAAATTTATTTTGTACCGGATTCAATTTATGCTTTATTTTCAGGAAAGGAACGTGTAGGTCAAGCACGTAACAATCCACAACAAACTCTTGATAAAACTGGCGTTGTAACTGAATCCAAAGGACGCAATATTAAGGAATCTGTAAATGGTGATCAGCGTCCTAAACCTGGTCAATATGGAAATCGTCGAGGTTAGTTTAAGTAGACGAGAAGAAGAATCATTTTTATTTTTAGGAAGGCATCGTGGCGGTCCACCTCGTAACATTCCAGAACAAACTCCTGACCATACTTGTGTTCGAACGGAATCCAAAGGAAACGTTGTTAAGGAATCTGAAGCTGCTACTTTAAAACCTACACTCATTAAAACTCCTGCTGGTCCTTTATCGTTTGCTGCTGTTGCTGGAGGAAAGAAGCTGGAGCCACCTACGCCTCTTCAATCATCTCCCCCACCAATCAAATCAACATCTCCAACTATTCCGCTTCAACATGTACAACCTTCTAAAGATGCAACACCTTCTACAGCTAAAGAATCATTGCCTATTGTTCCTGTGAAGTCATCACCAATTTTGTGTAAACCAGTCGCTGATATTTTTGAATTTTATGAAGCTCAACCTTCACTAGCAACACCTAGTTCTGCTAAAGAATCATCACCTGTTTTAACAAAATCTCCTGTTAAATGTTCATCATTGGTGTCTAAGTCAGATGTGGCTAATCCTGATATTTACGATGCTCCTCCTCAAACACAACAACTTCGAGCTTCTCCTTCCATTCAACAACCTTTGCGTCTTAATACTTTTGGTTATGCTGAGACGTCGACAATGTCCTTTCCTCCATATGTTAACACTTCTCATGCTCCACCTTCTACAAATGTGCCTGCTTCTTCAAATTATGCCGTGTCTGTTGCATCAACTCCGCCATCTTCATCCAATTATGCTATGGCTTGTGTTCCTCCTCCATCAACGCTTTCACATCCTCAACAACATCAAGTTCAACAACCTCTTCATCAGCAACATTCTTATCAACAACAGATGTATAATCCAACATATGGTAACTATCCTCCATATATGATGGATCCTGTAACAGCTCAAATGATGACTCATATGCCTATGCGAGATCCTGTTCATCGTTATCCTCCTCCACCTCCTGGATTTTCTGGTCCTCCAGCTAATCATATGTATGTCAATCAAAACATGTATCATGTAAGGTTTTTATATTTTTATTAATACTAATTATATTTTTTCTAGTATCCGCCAATGAGTAGAATGCCAAATCAAATCTATGGGCAGCAACAACAAAGAACTCAAACTTATCCACATGATGGAGAACGATGGGCTTGGAGTGGTTCCAATGGTGATCCTGCGGCTGTTGCTCAAGGTGGTTATGGACAACAAAAAGGTGAATGGACACAAGAAAACTCACAACATAAACGTGGCTCTCAAATGTAAAAAAGCAACATTATCTTCTTGTTTTTATTTATTATGTGGAGATTTAATTTTGATCTTCTGCTTGGATTTTTTATTATTTTACTTTTTTTGTGTTTTGCATGCTAATAAGCGAAATAAATAATTTTTATTTTGTTTTTGTTTTTTTAGTTTGCGCATTTATATTATAGTAAAAGAGCAATTAGATTTTCAAGAAAATTTCCTTTGATATATTATTATTTAATAGAAAGTTGATTAACACAAGGCTTACACTACGACAAATCTCTTATGAAGCGTTGATTAACCTCACATCAACTTTTACTTTATTTAAAAGCAACAACAAAAAAAGGAGGAAACGACTCCATCGTAAGGATTGGCAAGTCATACTTCTTTTTTCATTCCTTTTATTGTATTGGATACTTTTCAAGCTTTTTTACGATATAAAATTTCGAACAGATGAAAAGTTTGAAAATTATGAGATTTAATTTATCTTTTTTCATGTATTTTTTTTATTGAAATGATTTGCACATGTGGAATCAAAAAAGTCAGCGAACAAAGCTTATCATCAAAAATTTATCGATTTACACCCTTTTCTTTAAAACTGTTGTTGTGTTTCATCTCGGAAATTGAGGGTGTCACGAAATGCAAGCATTTGAGATATCAATATAATAATGTTTTATTGTTAAAATTGTGGAATAAAATACTTTAAGTTAACATTAATTTTATTTGTTGAAATTTTTTACAATGAATGAAAATTTATATACTCGTGTGATTAGAGGCATTTTACATGCTGACTCATCCATCGAAGAAAGAGAACCCTTAAGAACTTATGAGTTAATTGAAAGATTAAAACAAGTTTGTCTTCACCCTTTTTTATTTTCATTCATGGTTTATTATTAATTTTAGGTTGTTTGGTTTGATGAAGAAACTCATCAACGAGTTCTAAATGAAAATGAAAACTGTGTAAGTTGTTTTTGTTGTTGAAAGCTTACTTAAAAATTTTTAATACATAAATTTTGATCGACTAATTTTTAGGTTGAATATTGGATAAATGTAAAACTTTCAAGTAAACAACAAAATCGAAAATATTTGTTGCAAATTTCAAAGTATGTAAACATTTTTATTTATTTTAAAGTTTGGTGAAGTTTTGATTTTGAATTTTAGATCTTCAAATCGTAATAATCTTTTTAAAGAGCACATAATTGAAACAAATCGTGATTATTTTCTTGCATTAGCAAACACAAGAAACTCTGTTTTGAGAGTTTTTAGTATTGATCATCAGGATTCGGCTTCAAATTCTGGTGATGAACGTGACAAATTAGCACGATCAAGTTCATTTTTAAAAAGGTAACGCATTTTTATTCTTACGTCAAATGGGTGCTTTTAGGGAATGGATAAATTTGGATGATTATTGTTATATTTGAGTTTTTTACATTTTATTTGCGTTACATACATATTTATATCGGGGGTTTTTTAAAGATGCAGATATTAATATACTTGATAAAAAATAAATATTTCAGATGGGTGCGCTCCCATGGCCGCGATCATTCCGCTATGACCCAACGCATAAAAGATCTTCCAATTGGAGAGGAAATTAAACAGAAAATTGAAACCTCCGAGGATACTATAATTGTGATGACGTTAAAGAGACGCTTAATTTCTGGTAGTGATTTTGATCCAATCGATACCGAAGAATTAATCGAACTTATCAAATGTTTATTCAAGGATAAATTTAATACCGTATACTCGAAAAATGTTTCCGAACTTTTTTACAATAAATTTATAGGAAAATAATGAGGATGAAGTTTCTGTCGATCTCACGCGACGTATAATTCATCGCATTTCAAAATTTTATTCAATTCCAATGAATCAAATGCGCCTTTTAATGATAGGTGTATCACTTGAGCAAGATTTAAATGAAGTTAATTTTGAGTTAACACAAGAAATGATTAAACGCTCATATCCCAAACTTAAAACTCTGTCATTAATTCGTGAACCATCTTCAATTCCATCGGCGCTTTATCTTTCTCGCCAAATTTTAGCTTATACAACTAAAGTTATTAAAAGACAATCCGATTCTTTATTTTTACCCATTGCAACTGAAAGCAGCGTAGTATTTTTTGCATTTTGTCATTATTTAACGTGAGCTCGTCTTTCTTTTTTTTAATATTGCAATGTTAAATAAGTTGATTTTTTAAGACCTATAATGGATCTTTGCCATTTAAATTTATGGGAAAAAGCTGAAGTTAATGGAATAAAAGACTCTGTTCGATCGCTATTTCATCATTCAATTCAAAATTCCGTTACTCAATGGCTTATCGATTTTAATTCTCGTGAAAATGATGCTGATTATTTATGTCAAAAAATCGATGAACTTCATATTTGTTTTAGAAGATTTTCCAAAAATTACGATGAATTTTTTGATAAAGCTTTTTTTCGTTATTCTGAATTTATTTTGGATTTAGTTGATTCCCATATTATCGATGCAATTCAAAAAACTGTTGATGCTTTGACTGAAACGGTGGAACCAAGAAATCGTCAAAAACTTGTATCTTTTACTCGAAGCACCATGAAACTTTTTGACGCCCTTAGACAATTTACAGAATGCATCGAAACTTTATCGTAAACCAAATTATAATGTTTTAAAGCATTTATTAAAATAGGTTTGTTTTAGACAAAAGAAATATCGTATTCTTCAATTTGAATTATCGTTTGAAAAAACCATAGTATTTTGGACTTCAACTTGGAGAAGCGTTTATTTAAATTTTGTTCGACGCAGTATTGAAGTTTCAGAAGAAGGACATCATCCTCCTCCAGCTTCGCCAGGATTTGATGAAAAAAATCACTTCTTTCAAACTAAAGTTCAAGAACCTTTAGAAATTGAACTTCATCCAAGCACAATAAGTTGTTTAGCTTTTTGTAAAGCATTATGTGATGATTTTCTTCGTTTAAATATTAATGCACAAAGCACCATGCTTTTATGCTGCTTACAAATTGTAAATGTTAGTTTTTTGGTTTGCTTTTATACATATCTTTTAATTAAAAACTAGGTACAAAGCGGGGCCACGGCCCCGCGAGAAAACGTTTCAAAAACTGCGAATGAAAATTTAACATTTATGCAAATTTTTAGTATTTTTTCTTTTACTTGTTTTGTTTCATTCTTTTTTCTTTCTTGTTTCATGAAATTGAAAATTTGCATAGAAGCGCGGACGCACGCACGACATAAATTACTAGAAAGGATTTTGAGTTTTAGACGTTAGCAGATTGTTTGAAATCGTTTGCAACTCAACTTCGCATTCGATTTAGCCTTCAACCTAGTACGGGTAATATCATTCGAATTTCAAATGGTATTGAACATGCATGCAATTATATTGAACAAAATTATGAAAAATGGATTGAAGTTCATAAACTTTATAAAGTTTTACCCGAAAAAGATCGAAGCCTTATTCGTGATGGAATTTCTAAAATAATTGAAGCCGGTGTAAAATATTGTCAAAGCATAACTGATGAAATTGTTGACAACCTTGTAATTCAAAAAACGATATGCTTGCAAAAACATTGTGAAGCTATTGCCACAAATGGTGATAATCAAAAGAAAACATTTGTAAGTTTTATTTTTGGTGATGTAATTTTTGAAAAGGAAAGGTTGTTGATGGTATTAAAAATTTCTAGAAATTTTATATGAAGCAAGTGTTTACATCGGAAAAAGAAGACCAACTATTTATTTGTCTTGAAAAAATTTCAACCGGATTCAAGCCTCGATTGTTGCCAAGACTGTTTAATTATTTTCAGAATCAAATTTGGACAACTGTTAAAAATGTTTTAGAGAAAAAGCTTCTTGATGGTGAACAACCTGATTATTACATCAACATTGATGTGAGCGTTTTTAAACAACCAAGTTTTGTAAAGAGAAAAAAATAATAATTTTAGAGAGCTTGTGATACTGTATGTCGTATTCTTGGAATGGAATGGTCGAAAGACCAGTCATCGTTGAGACGCAAAATTCATATGAATTGTGCAGAAACAAGAGAATTAATTTTAGAATATTACTGCCATTTGTCGGATTTAACTGCGAGTGCCCCAATTAAAGAAGGTGTTCCTAGAGTTTTATTAAGAATTGGATATATTCCTTCTACGAATCAACAAATTTTACTTCATGTTTTAAGTTCGTCTTTTATTAATTTTACAAACTAAAATTAAACTTGATTCTTTCAGTCATGTCAGCTTATGATATTCCAATTCTTGATAGTTTATGCCAATCGAGTGATCCATATCTTCGACTTGAACTTTATCCTCGAGCATTTTTTCCATTTTCAATGTTTCCACCTGAAACTACGGAAACAAAAAAGAAAACATTGAATCCAAAGTGGAATCAGACATTTCAGATGGCTATTGACGGTAAGTACGATGCGATGCTTCTTCATCGGTTGAAAGAATATTCTCACGCCTTACATTAGATGAGAGGGGCTGAGCAAAAAGCTTTTTGATAAGATTTATAAAGAAATTAGCTTCAAAAAGAAAACTAACGATATATAAAATGTAAATTAAATAAACTCACATAATTCAATTCCAGAAGAATATTTTTTCACTAATGGAACATGTTTGTGTCTCACAGTGCTCGATCATGATGTGATGAGCTACAACGATCTTGCTGGTCAAGCCCTTATTCCTCTTAGCACAATTCCTAGGCTTCGATCGCTAGCAGCTAAACATTTACCACCACCAGTCGTCCTTCCCTTGGTGTTACCATTTTCGACTCAATATAATCAAGTTTTTAAGGTATCCATCCATCTTTAAAATTTATAATGTAGAAAAAACGTTTGAATTTAAGATTCTTGAACAGAGAAGTTCCCGTGATTCGTTAGCTCATGAAGTCACATATTATGAAAAGTATTTGAGGGATTATCGTATTCTTCCATCAAACGCAATGGATGATAAAGAATCTCCAATTCACAATCGATTAACCCTTGCAAAAAATCGACAAAAACTTAAACAAGCTATTCATAGTTTTATTCGCCATTAAAGATATGAAAAAAATCTATATTATTTGTTTTTGAAAGCATAAAAATAAACTAACTTTATTTAATGAAATTTTTGATAAAATTAAAAGCGTCACTAAACAACGTAAACAACTATGTTTTTAAGAAAATGTTTAGAATCACTCAAAGGTAATAGCAATTCTTCAGAAAAATGTTTGGAAAGATTTTCACAATTAACAAAAATTGTTCAAAAAAAATCTTTTACCGTTTGTGAAAGCTACAATTTTTTTTTAATTTTAAATTTAGCATATTTAGCTCAATTCTCTTCTTTTTTTGTATCATCATAGTTCGTTCCATCATTTGATGAAACAATATGATTCAAGGAAAAATTAAAAGACATTTTTATAGTTTGATTTAAAAAAAGACTCTATTTTGTGTTTTCATTGATTTAACCAACCCATCCAACTCTTTTTGAGTTTTATTTTTTTGTAAAAGAATGCGAGCACAGGTGCTTTTACAAATATTTCAATCGAGACAACTCATTTATTTCTTTCAACAAAAAAATTTGGAGAAAATTAATATGATCATGTCAAATGAAAGTCTTGTGTCATAAATTTTTCGTATAATTTAGTTGTTAATTTCGGTTTTCATTTAATTAAAATTTTAATTGAATTATTTTTGATTTAGTCAAATAATTTTAATTTTTCCACTTTTTTCACGCACACAATAAAGCCAGTTTTTTCCATCACTTCTTCACACAGAAAAAAGTTGCTTTACCACTTTTACAATAATCGTGTTACAACAACCACCAACAACAACTTATTAATGGAGGGAGGAGTTCTTTAAATTTAAATGCATTCAACCATCATCTATCTATTTATTGGACCAAGCACTTTACAAAAACCTGCCGCCATTTTTGATTTGACTTGTCTTTTTTTTCTTCAATAAAAGTGACCTTGACGCTCGCGCTTCGATAACGTTATCCAAAATCTTTATTATTTCTTTCTTTTCAGATGGAAAAACTCACCATTTTTTTTAAAAGCAAGAAAGTTTATTTTTTGTTTTTGTTTTTTTTGTACGGAAGAAAATGACTCAAAAAAAGTTTTCCTTCGATTGTTTACACTTGCAATTTTTGCGCGGTTTCTATTTTGTGCCACGTTCAATCGAAGCACTCTTTTCTTTAAGTTAACCAAAAATAGGGAAAGAGATCATTTGACCTTTTTGGACATTCATCTTTTTTTTGCGAACATTCTTTACATTGTTGTGCGATTTTATTTTTTTGTAAAAGAAAATGGGCGTCATTACTAATTTATTTTTATAATGATAGTGTCTTTTTCCCATTCCTTTTTTATGCTTCTGTTGGTGGTAGTTCATATTTGCAAAAATTTGATACTTTCTTTCTCTCTTTCTTTGTCTTCGGTTATTGAATTTTCTTCTTCTTTTCTTCTTACTAATATAAACTTTGCTAATCTCTCTATTGCTGATATTATGATTCATAATCATACATGGGAAAGTGGGTGTGTCGAGATTTTTTTTCTTGCGGTACCTCATGAAATTTAACAAAGTGTTACGAAGTGTAACGAAGTTTAACAAAGTGCTACAAAGTGCTACAAAATACTATAGAGCTTTGTAATATTGCGCAGATCGATAAAAGCAATATGCGAGTATTTTCCACGTTTTTGGTTTTTAATATTATATTAGAGTTTCCTTATTCTATTTGTCAAAAAGAATATGATACCATTAAAATTAAACTTTTCGTTATTTTATTCGTGTAATGCTTGTATGCTTTTACTTAATGAACTTAATAACCGTTCTATTCCTAGCTTGGCGGACGGATAATGAATTAGAGAATTAGTTTGTAAGCTTAAACTTAAGGGTTGCAAATTGCAATGTAAAAATGATGATTCTTACACAATTATGCTTTTTAAATTGCATCCGAAAAATGCAAAGCCATTAAACGACGACTATACTTTCTGTTTTTTTCAAATTTTTTCAAACGAACCGCGGTTCTGTCCCCAAGTGGTAAAGTGCTTTGAACATCGAAAAACCGTAATGCTACAGTAATATCTCACTTCCAAATTACGGTATCATTACGGTTTTTCGATGTTCAAAGCACTTTACCACTTGGGGACAGAACCGCGGTTCGTTTGAAACAATTTGAAAAAAACAGAAAGTATAGTCGTCCTTTAATGACCCCGCATTTTGCTTATAATTGATTTATTTAAAAAAGATTTTATGGTAATTCTAAATTTGATTTGAAATTTGACGATAGCAAGCTTAGTTATTTCAAAGAAGGTAAGAGCGAGATGACAATGATCAAATTTTTACAAAAGGAAGGCAAAACACAAATGATGACCCTGCAATTCATCCCCATGCTTTAATAAAATTAAAAATAAATAAAAATGACAAATCAATTAATGCAAAGCTTACTGATTTTAAATATGCTCATCTTGATGCTCATGGAGATCCAAAAAAAGGAGTGATCTTAATTTAGTTTTAGAATAGTTTTGTTTATTTTTAATCATTTTAAATAATCGATTGAAATAAATCTTAGAAGAAAAAAAGAAAAATAATTCACTGTTTTTTTCTTATATTTGCTATGAATGAAGAAAAAAAATAAGTGACAAATTCTCTTAGGTAATGAAAAAAATAAAAGAAAAATCCTAACTTTTTGGAGAAGAGTATATGCTTCACTTTTACTCTATAATCTTCGAATAAAAAAGCGCTCTCTAAAAAAATATGTATTGCAAAAATTTGATTCGCAAAAATTATGAATTTTAAGGCAATAATGAAGGATTTAGCGGACTTTTACTTCTGAAAAGAAAATAAAAAGTTCTATGTAAAAAAGTGGAAAGTCAAATATTTTCTTTCTTTCGTTGAGAAAAATACAACCGACGACTTTTTTGTTTTTATCAAAAAACGAAAACGACAAATAATAGAATGGAAATATGGGGAAATATTAGTTTAAAAATAGAATTTTGTTCCATTTTTAGTAACAAATTAATGAAAAAAGATGCTCAAAGTTCACAAAATAAATTTTTGAAATTTTTGAAATATAAATTAACTTTTAGTTTTTTGGAAAAAAAATTTTTTTGCTGGAAAAACAAGCATTTTTCAAAATTTCTAAAATTTTTAGCGGTACGTCGGCAAAAAACCCAGCGGTACGCCGGTACGTCAGGGTGTGTCAAAACACACCCTAACACACCCTGTGCCCATGTATGTTCATAATGTTTATGATGGCTACTTTTGAATAAGTAAAGATTTTGCCTTTTTCTCAAAAGCTGGTGAAAAGTTGACCTTTTAAAATTCTTAGATCACGCTGACGCATTATATTAAGTTTTTATCTTGGAAAATTGAAAATTGTTGATGCCATTATTTTTTTTTAAATGCTCTGATGAGGTCACCTGTTTACTTTATATGTTTCTTTTGCATCTTCGTGTATATATATTTTAAACATTTTCATTAAAAAAAATAAATAGTCTAATTTCTTTATGTTTAGAATCTACCACAAAAAAATGGAAATTACACCGACTAAAAAACTTTTAGTTCGAGATTGGAAAGAAAATATTGTAAACATTGTACAATATCCGAGAGCGACCTCGATTCCAAACGTAAAACCCAGCTCTTTTTTATTTATGCTTTAAAAATATTGAATTTCAGATGTCCCCTTTTTCACTCAAAGTTGAAACCTTTGTTCGATGGAACAAACTTCCTTATTATGTTAGCCATTTTCGCCTTCGCTTTTTTTCTTTTATATAATAATAGCTTTTAGAATGTTAGTAATGACTTTAAAAATGGTTCGGTGAAAGGCTTGGTTCCATTTATTGAATTAAATGGACGTCATTACGCGGATTCAGGTCATATTATGGAAGTTTTAATCAAGGAATTCAATATTCCATGTGATAGCTTTTTGAATGAAAAGGATAAAGCCGATGCACGAGCTTACACTATTCTCATTGAACAATCTCTCTTCTTAGCAATCGTGTATCTTCGAGGTTTAGATTGTCGATGGATGTTTAGTGAAAAATTTGGTGCCATTAATAATATGACTGGACCCAAAAAGTTTATCGCTCAAACCTTGGCCCCTACTTTACTTAAACGACGAATAAATCAAAGGCTTCAAGTTCATGGATATGGTAGGAATTCTCAAGATGAAATTGAAGAAATTTTACGCCGTGATTTGACTGCACTTTCCACAATTCTTGGTGATAAGCCTTATTTCTTTGGTACAACGCCTTCATCGGTTTGACGCTTTCTCAGTGCTTTAATGTTTAGCTAATAAACCCTTCATTTTTTTAGTTTGATTCCACCGCTTTTGCTAACCTCGCTCAACTTTTCGCTACTCCTCAACCGAATGATGTAATTCTTAAATTTGCGGAAACAAATACTCCAAATTTAAAATCATTTTTTGAAAGAGTTAAAGCTCAAGTTTGGCCGGATTGGGAAGAACTTGGTCGAACCCTTGCAATGAATCCTGAACCCATCCTAGAAAAATCTCTTTCCGTTGTTGCTGAAGTTCCTGCTGAAGAAGCCGCCGCCGAACTTAAACAAACAACTTAATTGCAGTAAATAAATTTTAAATTAAGCTTTTGACTTCTTTTTTTTAATTTTTGCTTAAATTTTTAAATTATTTATTTTTGTTTTGATTATTTTTGAGCTTCATTTTATGTTATTACTATGAGATTTTTTTATGAAAAAAGTTTACTAACATAATTATCATAATACATTATTTAACAATAAAACTTTTGTTGCAACAAGCGTTTATTAAAATTTGAGTTATTTATTACGGGATCAATCGATTTTTTTTTTCAATTTTTTTGCCTTCCCTTGTTGTTTTCATTCTTTTGTATTAATGAATTGTATCAACAGTTTTCTTATTATCGATACAGTATTGTTCTATGTGATGATATCCGTGACGTTTTATGTGATATATCTTTTTTTTACTTCTTAAATTTTTTTTTTCTTAGATGAAAGCAACAAATGATTTATTGGTTCGGGATTGGAAACAAGATGTCATTAATTTGGTCATCTTTCCAAGAGCTGGATGCATTGTAAACATATCTCCATTTGCTATCAAACTTGAAACATGGCTTCGATTTAATAAACTTCCGTATCGCGTAAACATTTCCTCCCTACATATAATTATAAATTTATCATAATTTAATTTTAAGGCAGTCAGTAATGAATTTACTAAAGCTTCTTCTCGTGGTCAACTTCCATTTATTGAGCTTAATGGTCGGCAACATGGCGATTCTAATATTATTATTGAAAATCTCATTGGTACTTTCCATCTTGGAATTGATCGAAATCTAACTACAAGGGAACGTGCTGAAGCTCGATTGCTTAGTGTTCTGATTGAAGAATCAATTTATAGGTTTATTTTTTTCAAAAAATAGCTTCAAAAATTTAGACAACTTAATTTTTTTAGAGTTGTCGCTTACCAAAGATCAAGAGACTGTTCTTGGATTGCCACCGATAAAGGTGTCCTCCGACATTTTACTGGAATCAAAAAATTTGTATTCCAAAATTTGATTGTCAAAAAGCTCCAAAAAGATTACAAAAATGCTGTTCATGTTCAAGGTATTGGACGACATCCTCCCGAAGAAGTGGATGAAATTGTTAAACAAGATTTATCTATTTTATCCTTTTATCTCGGAGATAAACCATACTTTTTTGGTACAAAACCAACTTCGGCAAGTTAAAAAAAAGTTTAACCTTACTTGATTTATCTCTAAGCCAACCAACAAAATAAATTAAGGTTGATGCAACAGCTTTTGGTCAACTTGTAACATTGACTGATACTCCTCTAGCAAGCTCTGTAATTAAACTATACATGGAACAATCAACACCAAATTTGATTGCATTTGTTAATCGAATCAAACAAAATTATTGGCCTGATTGGGAAATTTTGACATCAACATTGGCCCTAAATGCTCCAGAACCATGAAGATATTTTTTTAAAATGCATTTTAAATTTTGAACTTTTTTTTCTAATTAAAAATCAAAAAATATGGATTATTTTTTTTAATAAACTTTTCAATAAACATATAAATAAAAAATAAACGATTACAAAGATTAAATAAAAAAAATTGACCAGACGCGTTTTATGAATGAAATGACGTTAAAGTATTATGGAGGTAGAAGCACTTTAAAGATTTTTGATCAAATATTCCGAACTCATTTGAATATTTTAAGCGAAGGCTTAAACAAAATTAGGGTTAGTCATTTTTATGTTGCTGTTGTTGAAACTGAAGAAAAGATAATAGTTACGTCTAAGATAATAAGAAACATAAAATTGCAAAATATTATACCGTCATCATTCATTACAGTAATGGTAATGTGTTGATTCAAAAAAAAGAAGAAGATAAAAACAAACTTTAAAAGCTGCAATATAAAATAAGTTCCCTTAGACAAAAGCCATTTGTTTTAGAAAATTTAGTTTTGGAGTGTATTAACTTCTAAATTGCCGTCTATTATAATCTTAACTTATCAAAAATTTTAGATTTAAGTTTTTTGCAATGCTGACCAACAAAATTTCTTAAACTTTTGAAATGAATTTTCTACTTATGAAACAAATAAAAATTTTAATTCAAAGAAAGTATAAAAACACATTTTGAAAAAATTATACCCGTTTCTGGTTTATTTCATTTTTTAACACACATAGTAGTGTACATGTCTAATTAAGTGTTTCAAAGTAAAAAAAACGTCTGTGTTTCATTTTTAACATTTTTTTATTATTATTTCTTCTTTTTTTATTGCCATAAATTTCGATTTTACTTCCTTCGTTACTCTGGTATGATTTCCTTACAAAAAATAAAAAAGGAATAAATATTACGTCTTATTTTTTTGTTGATACTCGCTTAAAATTTATTGCACGTTTTTAGTTTGTGAAAACAGCTGGAACTGGTTTAAAGTTAAAGTTAAAGAAATAGAGAGAGAGAGAGTTTTACTTCAATTCAAAGCACAAACCTTTTTTTGCTTCCTGTTGCAAAAAAAATTATAAACAATATCAATTTTTAAGGAATATAAATTTGAACAGCTGATTATTATTCTTCATCCATCCATTCGAGAAATTCCAGAAGCGTTTATTTTTATAGCCAAAGAAGTTATGAAACATATTTTTTTAGCAACAAACAATTAGTTTCCGTTTTATTGCATTCTCCAAAAAATATGAGATAATCTCTATTTGCTCAAAAAAAAATTTTGCGTCCGTTTTACTTCAATTGTTTCCATCTAAATTTATTACAACTGCTTCTTCGACGAAAGCTAGCATTCAAGCATTTTTCTATCCATAATATATTGGTTTAGCTGTTTTCATTCTTCTTTTTTTTGTTGCTAGAAATTTGCTATATTTATTTTATCTGATATACCTTCCTCCATTTTCTTTTAATTCCCCAAATGGAATAAATAAAGACCATCCATGAAAACAAAAAACGTTGGCGGAAATTGTTGTTTTCTCTTCTTTCTTTTTTCCCTCGTCTATTTAAAATTCAGTTTAGAGATTAAATTTAATACCAACAAAATAAACTTTTTAAAAGAAGATAACCAATTCAAAGTTAATAATCTCGTCACTTATTGATTTTTACCCTCCGACATTCATTTAAGTAAAAAAAATGACATATTTAAAAGAGGGTTTAAAATTAAAATTTATTTTTGTTTTGATGGATGATCATGGCCGTATCTTTTTTTAATACTTTAAAATCATTTTTCCCTCTCCGATTTTAACTTGATTCCAACTTTTTTAACTTATTTTTAACGTTGCTGTTATTTTTTATATTTTTTACCCCTTCATGTTTACCATATTTGCTTATAAGCAAAACGGTTTCCTCTAGCCTATTTTTTCGAAATTTAAAAGAAAAAATATTTATGCTATTTTTTTATGTGCAGAGGATGGGGATTGACCTTAAAATTTCTGTTTTTCTAGTTTAATAAAATAAAACAATTTTAGTAAATAAAAATTCTACATTCTGTTTATTTTCAAGTAGAAAAATAGTTGAATTTTGTATTCTTTGAAGTATTTCCAAAGAATTATTTACCTTAAAAATGGAAGCGCCTTTGGCTCCAATGATGAATAACGAATTATTCCTTCAAGATTTTAATAGCAATTCTCATTCTAACAATAATTCATCATGCGAAATGTGCATTGATGATACTTGTATTTTTGATTTACCATTTAATTCTGATGATACACAACAAAAAAAGAAGCGCCGTCGTCAAAGAAAACGACGAGGAAATGGTCGAAATGAAGCAATGTCACCATCATCAGATTCTATTTGTTCGTTGGCTTCAATGATTACAAATTCTAGTGGAATTAGCAGTGCAGGAAGTTTAACTTTGGATGAAATGGAATTAAAAAGTAATTTTTCAATGATTTCTCCAACATCTTCAGCTGCTTCTTGCATTGGTTTGGATGAGGAAAGAATAATTCCAGTTTGTGAAGATATCGATGAAGCCTTCGTTGATTGCTCATCATCCGCATCGTTTACATTATCAGATCCCAAAGAATTATGCAACGAATGGTCAACAACAATGCTTGAAGTTCCAAATAAACTAAAAAAGAACAGAGGAAAAAAATCTCGTTCGTCATTACTCAAAAATTCGAATTTAAAAAATGATCCCTTTTTAAAACAATATTTTTATCAACAAAAATTATTTTATCGTACCATTTATGAACAACAATTTGCTGCCTTATCATCATCATCCTCATCTTCAAATACAAACACAAAAAAATGTGGATTAAAAAAATATCCTCATCAACATCTCGGCCTTCCACCTTTAGCGCCTCCCTCGACTTCTTCATTCTCAAATTATGAAAATTTTATTCACGAATTTACAAATTTGCATGGCCCATGTGAAGAAGCATTTTTCAATAAAATGCGACAACATTCAGTTGAATTTCGTCGTAATTTGTCGTCATTCGACAATTTTTCACTTCAACGTGCTACTACTACTACAACAACAACTAATCCTTCAATGATTTCTCGGGTCGATTCAATTTCATCAACATCTGATGGAGCTTCTTTCGATTCAAACTATTCAACTGTAAGTTTTTTTTTCTTTAAAGGGTAATTGAAAATATTGAAAAAAAGGGATTGATAACAAATATTGTTTAACATCATTTATATTTCAAAAAATGTTTAACTCTTACCGCTCGCTTTTGTAAAAAATGCCGCGAACTTTCGCTTTTTGTTTTTGCTTTTTTATATTTTTGAATTTATGCTTTTCGATCGTAAAAGCTGTTTGAATCATAGAAGAACGAAGGCAATTTTTTTTTTCTCATGCTATAATGGAGTTTAAGACCGTTCAGGTTCCATTCACTCATTATCCTCGTACATCGCCGAATCATCAAAACATTCAGGATAAATTAACAACCAATATTATTGCATTCTATGATAGTGTGATTCAAAAAGAAGGAACTCTTCTAAAGTTTGTTATTATTTTTTATCAAGTTTTTTTTATCTTCATCGCTTGAAAATTTTAGAAAGCTTCGACTTCGTGATCTGCTTTATTATTCACTCGTCACTCATTTTCCTGCTTGTGGTCTTTATATTGTTGGTTCAACTCTTAATGGATTTGGAAATGAAAGCTCAGATATGGATATTTGTTTTGTTCTTACCAATGGTGAAGTGAGTTTAAGATGTTTTTCATATTTAAGTTTATAACAAATTTTGTTTTATTATAGGTTGACCAAAAAGTTGAAGCTATCAATACACTTCGTTCAATTCAACAAATTCTTTCCTCTCTAGCTGCCATTCAAGAACAAACTCTTATCCGCGCTAAAGTTCCAATTTTGCGAATCAAATTTCAAGGACAACATAAAAACATGATCGTTGATTTAAATGTTAATAATTTGGTCGCTATCCGCAATACTCATTTACTATATTATTATGCTTTCCGTGAGCCATTTTATTTACTTTCATTAACATCTGGTTTTCAGAAGATTGGCGTGTTCGTCCTTTAGTTGCCGTTGTGAAAGAATGGGCCAAACAATGTGATATCAACGATGCTTCTCGCTCTTCCTTCACATCTTATTCGCTTGTTCTTATGGTTATCCATTTTCTTCAAGTTGGTGTTTCTGAACCTGTATTGCCTTCGCTTCAAAATTGTTGTCCTGAAAGATTTAATTCATTCCTCGATATTAGAACATTAAATATTCTTAGTCCTCTTGAAGAAAGCTTTGATAATCTTACTACGAAAAACGCTACACAGCTTGGTGATTTACTTATTGGGTTCTTTTACTATTATGCTTACGTATATGAGTAAGCTTGTTTCAATTTTTTATATTTATTAAGCAAAATTTTTAGTTACGAAAAAAATGCAATCAGTGTACGGTTGGGTCATCAAGTTGAACGTAAAGCTGTAATCAAAGATAAACTTCAATGGTCTCCAATCTGCATCGAAGAACCGTTCACTCATACAAATACTGCTCATTCAATTTATGATGAACGTGTGTTTCAACGTATCAAAGGAAAGTTCTGTGATGCATATGCAGCTCTTCAACATGCTCGTTGCCTCGATAAGCTCATCACTATTCCTTCTCCTTCAAGCTCTGAATCTGATATCACTTCTGAATGTCAATTTTCTATTTAACTTCTTTATCACTTCTCACCTGGTTATCGTCCTTCACTGCCATGATTCTTACCGGTTTTTCTTCGTTCATGCAATTTTTTTTTTGCAAAGTTTAAAGATTCCTACGTTCTCTTTATTGTAAACTTTATGAGTGTATATTTTTATTGTTGAAAATGAAATAAAAAATAAATAATGATAAAATTTTTATGTTTGATATTAGCCACTATTTATACAGGTAAAAAGAAAACATTATATGTAATTTAAAGTGGTTAAAAGTTGCAGAATATATAAAGTCATATCATGTAAAACACAATTGTTGCTATTAAAAAACCAAATGTCATATGGTAAGCGTTAAATTTTTTCGTTGGGTACACGCAAAAACCAAAACAGTTTAAGCACATCACTTTTAATTAATTTCTCCCTAACCCATTAACATTTTTCAGTAAAGTTGTTTTTTCAATAAAATTTTAGATAAGCTTACTGAAATTTATTTTAGAGTTTCTTGTAAAAAAAAACCCGAAACTTTTCTTCGCATCCTAAATATGTGTTATATTACATGCAACATGCATATTCTCCATTGTGTATTTGTTTCGCAACTCATGAAAAAATTTTTCTTCAACGTTCATTCAATTTCTTCAATTGCTGCTTATTTTTATTTTGTAAATCCAAAATATAATGTCATTTAAACTATTAGAAAGTATTGTAAATAAAAAGCGGAAAGCAGTAGATGATTTAGCTGTAAGTTTATTTTTATTTAATAACATTCCTTATAAAGCTTGTCATTTCAGGGTGGAAGTAAATATATTCGTATGGGTGATTTGCCTCAAATAGAACGTGAAAAATTTGAAAAGAAACAACAAGGCTTACGTGATAAAGATCATGAGGTAATATTATTTCTTTGTACTCAACAAGCATGTTTAATTGGATTTATTTTTTAGAATAAGAATGATGAACTCAAAGTGAAAGCTGATGATGTTTTAAAAGAAGTGAAGAATATTCCTCGTGATGAAGTTATACATAAGCTCCGGGAAAGGAATCTACCTATTAGATTGTTTGCTGAAAGTGATCGTGATGCTTTCCTGCGATTGAGAAAACATGAAGTCGATGAACCTGAGCTTGCGATGGGATGGAAAAATGAATATCAAGCTGCATTGAATCGTGCTCAAGATGACGTTTTGGATGAAATCGTTCATGGAAGCTACGGTCGAAAAGAAAAGAAAAATGAATTTTACATGGAACCAACTGAAGATCTGTGGAATAATATAAAAGAAGAAGCAAAAAAGCTTGGATTGAATGATAACATCAAAGAAGATTGCTTGATTATATATAATTTCTTAGTCTTTATTCTTTCAAAGTGGCAAAAAGAACTTGATGGTCGTTCTCTTGATCAAAAAACCAGTCCTCGTGGCAAACTAAAAACGGGACATTTTCAACAGACGATGAAAGATGTTGAACCTTTACTTCGCGCTCTTGCCAAAAGCAATCTTAACAACGATCAACGATGTCATTTGGTCAATATTACACGGATTATCTTACTTGATCATGACTACATTATTGCTAACAACGCGTATATGCATCTTGCGATTGGAAACGCTCCATGGCCTGTTGGTGTAACACGCTCAGGTATTCATCAACGTCCAGGCTCTGCTAAAGCTTATGTAAATCAAATTGCTCATATTCTCAATAATGAAACACAGAGGTTTGTTTTTTTATTATTTATTCCAAAAGCCTTTATCATTAATTTCAGGAAATACATCCATGGTTTGAAGCGCGTGATGTCAAAATGTCAAGATTATTATCCTGCTGATCCTAGCAGATGTTTTGAGTTTGTTAAAAAAGATGATCTCTAGTTTTGTACAATTTGTTTAAAATAAAACTCTTCTTTTTAAATCTTTTTAATTGTATCTCTATTTACGTTGTTTCGTTTTACAATACTTTATTTTTTATTATTGGAAAAACCGTGGTTATCATTCTTTATTTTTTTAGAAATGGCGTCTCAGCAGACACTATCGGAACTTAGTGAACTTGATGGTAATTGGCAGCTTTGGATTAAAAATGTTATCCAGACAAAAGATTTTACTGATACCGTTAATTCGTTTGAAGAATTACTATCTCTTTTACCAGAAGACATCAATATTTGGAGAGAATACTTGGATTATCTTAAAAATTTCCAAAAACCTGTAAGTTTTATTCTTTCCTCCGATGGATAATTTTATTTTTTTTATAGGAAATTCTTGATGTGTTTTCTCGCTGCTGCCATATGTGTATGGAAGAAACTTATTTTTGGCAAGATTATTTGTTTCAATTAGAAAGATTTGGACAAGCATGGGTGAAATTGAATGATGTTTTTGAAACTGCTCTTGAATACACCGAAGATTCAAAATCAGCTGCTGCACTTTATAGAACAATCGTGTATGCAAAATTACGGTATCAAAGATTGGATTCTATTGGAAAATCCGAAGTTGATTATTCTCCAGTTGGTGAATTTTTCGCTAATGCTTATAATTTCTTAAAAGAAAAGTATGGACAATACTGGGACGAAAGTTGTAGCTTTACTAAAAACTACGCTTATTTTGCCTTTTATAGGCTAAAAGATGTGGAACTTGTAAGTTTTTTAAAGCAATTTTAAAAGATATTTTTTATAAATATTTTGCAGGGTCGAAAACTTTGGAAAGAAATTTTGGGATCTGGTGTTGCAAACAAAGCTAAATATTGGATTGAAGCTGTTGACATGGAAAGAAGATTTGGTAATGTGGAAGCTGCAAGATCTCTGCTTTATCGCGCAATCAATTCTGTATTCGACGATTATGAACTTTTGTTTGATTATTTCATTCAATTTGAACGGGATGAAGGAAATTTTGAACAAGTTAATAGAGCTTTGAAAAAAGTTAATGATCAAATGGCTCGTATTATTGAATCTAATAAACAGAAGAAACTTGTTCCCAAAGGCAAACACCACAATGATAAAAGCTTTAAAAAAAAGATCCAACCTGATATCTCTCAACTTGATATTTCTCCTAAGAAAGGAAAGAAACGTCCAGCTTTTTCAAATAATGGTTCGGAACCTTCATCCAAGCATTCAAAAACACCGGAACCTGAAATTATTAAAGATAAAGATGGCTTTGTTATTCCTCATATACCTGTCCGATTATCTCCTCGATCAGGTGAATCATCTCCAACTCCTATGAATGTCTCCAAAGCGCTGGTGCTTAACAATACTGAAATCGAAAAACCAAAAGAAACTCCTTCACCTGTTGATGTCAATGTTGATCCTGAAAAGACTATATTTGTTTCAAATTTGGATTATGGCGTATCTGATGCTGAAATTAGTTCATTCTTTCCTGGTAACTCTGGTGTGCGCTTGATTCCTCGTCCTGGTACAAATGTTTCAAAAGGCTATGGCTATGTTGACTTTCCTACTGTTGAATCTGCTCAAACTGCACTCCTTTTGGACCGCACACCGTTGAAAGGTCGTCCTGTCTTTGTTAGCGCTTACAATCCTCATGAAAAGGGAGAACGTGCAAAATTCCGGTACTCAACTAATATTGAAAGAAATAAGCTCTTCGTGAAAAATCTTCCATTTAAATGTGATAACCAAGAATTAAAGGTACAGACTTTTCTTTTTGTAAAAGTTTTTTAAAATTATTTTTTTTTAGGAAGCTTTCTCAGTATATGGTAAAGTAAAGGATGCTCGAATTGCAACAAAGAAAGATGGTGTTTCAAAATGTTGTGGCTATGTAGATTTCGAAACGGAAGCTGATGCAGCTAAAGCTTTACAAGCACAAATTGAAATTGGTGGTCGTGCTCTTAGTGCGTATATTAGCAATCCTCCGTCCAAAACTGATACCAAGCCTCCACAACAACAAAGAAGTTCCAATCAAAAAGCTGCTTTAGGTTCAAGATCCAAACCAATGTCAACTCCACCAGATGGTCGTAAGATGCGAATTGAAAGTTTTGTTCCACGTTCCGTTGCTATTTCAAAACCGGTAAAAAAATGAAACGGTGAAAAGTTTTTTTTATAAGATCTCTTTTATTGTTTTGTTTTTTTTAAATATTTATTTGATGTGTTTATAAAGTTTTAATTTATGTTTATGTATGTATAAGATTATTCAACACCAAATTTCATCCAATCCAATTTTCGGGTATTCGTTGATCAAAGATGAGTTTACATTGAAAGCAGCACACGAATCCAATAATAACAGCTTCGAGAATTGCGGTAATAATGCAGCTATATGTAGTAATAAGCAATAAAGGTGATGAACAAGCGAAATCAAAAGTTTCATTGTGCTGAAAAATTAAAAGATCAGATAAAGATTATTACGAAACTTAGTTTTAAAAAACGGTGCATATTTTTTAGGAAAGCAAACAAAAATTTTCTTGTTAATGCTTAAAATTAAAATATGAAACTCAGTAAAAACTTACAAATTTAAAATCTGTTCTGTTTGAAGGATAACAATCATAAGATAAAGTTGAATGAAAAAATATCAAAATTAGAAATACCACATAGATCTTGGATGTCATTTTTTTTTATTGTAAAAAGTAGTATGTTTTAAAAATTTCTTTTTACCACATAATTTTCGTAAATTTTTTTACTAGTAATTTGCATATTTTATACATATGTGCATACATTTTATTGATGAACAGATAATTTGCATTGAAATGAATGACATTAATCATATTTTGTTAATTTATTTAATTTTATGTTAAGGCCATTTCAATACAATAAAAAGGATTTAATGATAAAGAGCGTCGTGGTAGTAGGATGAAGAAGAAGGCCATTGCCACACAAATGGCTGAGAGAATTTTGCACACATGCATTCATTCCAGAGGAGAAAGAATTCGACTGTGCTTTTACTATTGGCAAAGCAATAAAATAGTTTTTTGTTAAACTTTTATCGGAAATATTTTAAAGGTCAAAAAGAAAGTGAGAGGAAAGTTTAGCCAGTAATATTTTCTCAATTGAGAGCTAAGACAAATGCCTTGAGAAAAGAATGAATGGATCATTGAAAACCCTTTTTTTACACCACATGCACATGTTATTAATGGTTGTGGTTACTAGGAAAAAAGTAGTGGCATTTTATAGATTTTTTTCTCTTACTACTTTTTTTGCCTGACATCAGCCATTTTTTCTTCTTATTTGCCTGCGCAAAAATAAGTAACAAAGAAGCAGGCAGTCGCCCATAATGGCGTTCGACCCTTTTTGTTGTTGTTAAAAAATGAATGTCTAGCGCGTGTTTATGTATTTTCCAGCTGGTTGTTGATAGCTGCTGGCTGTTTGGGCTGCAGACACATATACATACGTACACGTGGCTCTCAAGCCTTCCTCATTTTTCTTCTTCTTCTTCTTCTTCTTCAGAATTTGGGCTCTGCATTTCCTTCATTTTAATGCGTGTTCCATTTTTCGATTTGCTCGTGTTGTTTGAGACTTCTTTTTATTTTGTTTTCACCATTTGCTTTTCTTTCGTAAACAATAACTTTTTACTATCCATGGTTTATGTTCATTCGTAATTTTTCCAAACATTCGTTGATATGACAATCTCGTCCTTTTTTTCTCTTCAAAAAGCATCAGACACTCATTGATCAGCCGATCAGCCGTTTTGCATTTTTTTTTCTCAAACTCGAGCTTGACACAATAAACTTCAAAAAACGTAGGGAAAGTAAAAAAAAGTTTACACGCGATTGTTTTGTGTTGTCAATAAAAGAAACTCGAGGCGGCATGACAACAAGCAAGCAATATAGCGTCAGCAGTCCATGTTCAACCGAAACGGACGGCGGCTGGCTGCTGTCTTCTTTCTTTTCTTTTTATTTTTCTTTCTTCTGGCTTCCGAACTAGTCGTTTTCCCGCTCATTTGATTCCTCCCTTTTTTGGTTGTCATTGTCTGCATCATTTTAATTTGCTTGCGTGGCGATTATTTCAAAATTATATTATTTTATTTATTTATTTACAGTCGCTGCTGCAAAAATGGCTGCAGCCACGCAAATGCTGGTCATTCCACCACAATGGCTAAATTTACCCGAGCATGAAAAAGAAAACACCTCATCAAATGAGTATATGATAACGGCGGAAAATGGCGAAGAAAAATTCCTTCGGCCAAAAGTTGAACCAATTCTTAATTGGCAAAAACAAAAATTTCAAGAATGGTTAGCTGAAAATTCTCAAAATATGTATCCAACGAGGGAGCAAAAAGAAAAATTAGCGGATTTGCTCTCAGCTTCATATGTTCAAGTAAGCCTTATTTTTAATATCTGCCTTTAAAGACTGGCAAAATCAAGAACAAAAAATGATTTATAAAAGTGGATTAAAACTAAAGAATCTTTTAATCAGTTTAAAAAAAGTTGGCACAGGCACAGTAGTAATACATCTTTCGAATGAAAAATTTAGATTTTAAAGTTTTTCATGCGAAGGTCGCATTTTGTTTTAAAAAAAGTTTACTTTGTAATTTCAATTAAAAATCTTTTTCGTTTATTTTTTATATTTTATAAATAGGTTGAATATATATATATGTGTATTCATTGGTCATAATTAATAAGCTTCAACCTGGCTAAAAATTTTAACAGATCTTTTTTTTAGATCACCCGTCTTTTTGCAAATCAACGTCGGCGGACGCATAAAAATCGTAAAGTGATGATAATCAAAGATGAAAAAGATTTACCTAAAATAAAATTAATAAGCAAAGGACCCTCAGAATTAAAGGAGGAAGTTTTTGACTTGAGTGTAACATGGAGTGAACGATCATCTTCACCGGCTTCGTCCATTCCTGAAAATGAAAATGTTTCGGCAATTTGTAGTGCAGTCGCTGATCTCATTCATGTTGATCAGGAAAATAAAAAATGTTTTGAAAAAATAACATCGGCAAAGAAGCAGCGATCAAGAAAACGAAAAAATAAGGAAATTTCACGTGAAATAAATATGGAATTAACGATGGATGAAATTCTAAATAAAATTAGTCGAGAAGAAGAAGAAGATTTTAAAGGTATGTTTTTTGACTTTTTATTTAGAGATATGTAAGTGAGATCAAAAATAGTTTTACCACTGCTTCTGAAATTCTACTTTCCGCATACACACTCGAAACCTTTACCATTTTTAAATTGGGTTTTTTTTTAAATGCATGGCATTTCAATCTATAAAAAAATTTCTTTCCTTTTTTTTATGCGTCTCTTAGAAACGACCTCATTCATTTACGACGATACAGATTACCCATAAAAAAAATTCACATTTTTTTATTTGGTAAGCTTTCTTTTTTTTAATGTGCAAAGGTTTCTTCTCTGTTGCTTGCTTTATTTTCCTTCTCATTTGCTGCGAATCTATAAATTAATTCAGTTTTTTGGCGCGTCCGCTAAAAAGCTGTTTCACATTTTTCGTTCATTTGTTTTTGGTTGTCCTTGTAATCGATTGAAAAGAAAAAAAATTGTGTTTTTATCGTAAAAAATGAACAGCTTTTTTTTGCTATAATGTTTTTTTCTTAGAAATTATTTTTTTGAATGTTGTTTTCTTTTCCTTATTTTATGGCCGGTCAAGTGACTTCCTTCTTTGGTTTTCCATATTGTTAGTTGATTTTTTTGATTCTTATTTTTTATCATAAAAATTTTTTTTTAAAGGGAGTGTACCAGACAACAGAGGAAGTTGCTTACGACTAGTGTTCATTTCCCCCCCCCCCCCCCCGTTTTTGGAAAAAGACGGGGACGGGACGGGGAACTTTTTTGACGGGGAATCCCCGCGGGGAATTTCATTATAAATTTTTTTTAAATAGGGTTATTGACTCTAAAATGCCTTTTTTTAATCTAATTTGGTGTTATTTAGATGTTTAAAGCCATTTGGAAAGAGTTTAGATCATTTTTAATGAATTTTGAAAAATATTTAAATTTTTAGACGGGGAAAAAATATCGGTGGGGATTCCCCGCGGGGAAACGGGCGGGGAAAAAATTTGACGGGATTTTCCCCGCGGGGGCTCCCCGTCCCCGTCCCCGCGGGGAAAATCCCGTCCCGCGGGGGGGAAAATGAACACTACTTACGACGAGCCCCGTTCATTTTTTTATTCCTAGCGCGAAAATCAGCATTTTTACGTGCAAAGTTGTTTCAGAAACTTCTAGAAGAAAAAATGAACGGGGCTCGTCGTAAGCAACTTCCTCTGTTGTCTGGTACACTCCCTTTAACATAGACTCAGACAATGGGCAATTTGATTTTTTTTTAAATATTTATTTTATGTCTGGCACATTGCCCGTCGTCCATCATAAATTCTATTCACCAAAGAAAGAAAAAAAAGACCTTGAGAAGCATTCCACAAGCAGACGATGGAGAGACGCCGCTACCCAACAACGCGGACTAGTTTTTTTTTCGTTTTTTTTATATGATTTCGCAAGCTTAAAAAGAAGGCAAAGAGAAAAAAAATTCAAGTACACACAGACAGTGAAAAAAGTAATCTTGTGTTCATCGACTGACTCTGCACTCTAACCGAAGAAAAAAAGTATATTTTTTTAACTATTTTTTTTTATTGCCCTTAGGTAGGTGTTAAATTTATTTTTAAAAAATTTTTCTTTCTTGACGAGCTAACGATTAATTGATGACTTTTTGATAGATTTTTTTGATGATAAGAAGCTTTTTAGAATGTAAGAAAAAATGAGTCATTTTGACATATTTTTTTCTCATAGGTAGTAGATTGTTTTTTGATTTTAAATAGAATTTAAAAATATTATTTTTACATTATTTTACTTTTCATGTAATCGCATGTTTTTCGGTTATGCTCAATGGCATTTTACTATTTTTATTTTTTTAAATTACTTTTTTTTAAATGAATTTTATTACGTTTTTTTGCTTTTCAACTTAAAACGTTGTTTATTTTTAGCTATTTAATTTAAAGCTTCTTCATTATTCCCTTTTTAATAAAAATTTTACATTTTCCCATAGTTTTCTTACTTTTAAAAAACATACCTTTTAAAACGATGACTTAAAATGAGAAATTCAAATCCTTTAATTGTTTCATAATCTTTTTCACCGTTTTTTATTAAAATAAAAAAACAATTGCTTTCATCGATTAAAAAAAATAGGCGCACGCACCTGTCGTGATTGTCGTTGTTGTCTCGCTTGCATCATTTGTGTCACGTGAATCAACAAGTTTTTATTATTATTATATAACATTCGGTGCCATCTGTCACCGTCTTCTTTGTCGCTTTTTCTTTTATTTATTTTTTTTGATGACGTAAGCATGCATTACCGATCTTGAAATAATTTTTTCCAATTCTTCTTTTTTGCCTTTGTTTCTTTTCTTTTTTTCTACTTTATCACTCAGTTATAATGCGTTGTCGTAAAACAGCTGGGAGACGACAGACATGATGATGATTTCGACATCATCTTTTTCCCCAACATTTTTTTATGCTCTCAAATTTTCCAGGGTCGTTTTTTTTGGCGGGGTTGAAGGCCAGCCATCAACCTATATGAATGAAATGCGCGTTTTTCGTCGTCGTGGTTATCGAAGGACGCTTCTTCTTAAGTTTGAGCAAACATTGCGAATTCTTTATTTTTTACAAACGAAAAAAAATCCATTTCTTTTTCTCGCGCAAACTTTTTTCCCTGAACAACTTCCACGTTTTCATTTTTTTAAAATTATTTTTTAGAGGAACAAATGTTTCCTGCAATGTCAGAAATGATTGCAAGATCCAATTCTGATATGGTGAATAATTCTTTGCTTTCTTCCATTGTAAATGAAGTTGTAAATCAACCGCCCCCACCATTACCCCATTCAGTTATGGCTGATGTAAATCCTCGATTATTGCAAGCAATGGAATTATTAAATAACGGTGTATCATGGACTCATCCAGCTATTTTATCTGTTCTCGTTCAAATTCTCCATCAACAGCAACAACAACAAAGAGAGCAACAATTTGCTCAACAAAGAGCATACTTTGCTCGGGCTCTTAATAGCCCTATTGAATCTTCACCACCTCCAGCTTCTGAATCAGCATATTCCCATTCATCTTCAAAATCAACTGAAGAACTCATGAGCACTCTTTCACCTGATGAATGTTTAGCGGTGAATGTTCTAGCTGATTTAGCAAATGAATGGTAAATTAATTATATTCCATTTTTCTTTTTTTTGCCATTTATTAATTTTATTCTCATTATATTTTTTGTTTCTTTGCATTTCCTTCCCATCATATTTATTCTACTTACGGGTTATTTTTATTATGTATTTGAAATCGTGTCAAAAAATTCTTTTAAAACCACATATTTAAGTGGATTCAAAAAAAACATTCATTTATGGTTGGTTGTATGTCCGGTCAGTAAAAAATAAGAGGAGCTTTTTTTCGAAATGTATTGATTCAATATGATTTTCCATAATCAATCGATAAAAAAAGTTGATAATTAAGGCGATTTTTTTTCTAAAAAGAAAACCGATATAATTTATTTCTAATGGGGAGTTTCAAACCTTACAAAACTTAAAGGGCCCTGTTTATTTCATCTTTTTTTCAAACACGCGGCTGGATATTCGACCCCGCAAAGTGTGGGCGCTTGTGGGGACGAATATCCAGCCGCGTGTTTGAAAAAAAGATGAAATGAATATGGTCCTTTAATATCGCTTAATGAAAAAAAAACTCTCATTATTTTTTAAATTTTTTTATTCCGTTGTTTTCCATTATTTTTATTCGCTCACCTTTTTTATTATTATTATTTTAAAGGTCCAATCAAATTACGAGTACACAATATCCATTTATTTCGTGTTTTTCCTTTTCTTTTACTATTGAATATTCTTTTGTTTATGTATGTAATTTTATTATTATTATTTGTACTAACAAATAAATTTAAAAAAACAATAAATCTGTGTTATCCTCCATATCGATAAATGTGTATATATTTTTGGTTTTTTCAAAATCGATTTCAATCAAATGGGGTTTTTTTAAAGTTATAAACGTTGTGCAAGAGAAAAAGAAGAAGAAGAAGCAATTAACGGTTGAGGAGGTGACAACCTCCTTCAATCAAATTTTGAAACAACAAAGCCTTGGATTTTCACTCACCATTATTGCACCTTTTATTTTTAAAACAAATTTTTTTCTTTGAGTATTTAAATGCCTTTAAACAACTTGATGAACCAAGAAAATCTTTTTTAGTTGCTTTTCAAAACAAACTTACTTTTTATCGGATATTTTCGATGCTGCTGCTTTTATTCATAAAAATATTTCAAATGCTTGCTTTTTCTTTCGGCAAAAAAAAATCTTATCTTTTTAAATGCTCCATTCTTCTTTTTTTCTTCGTCTTGCAAGCTTGCTTCTCATTCATTTCATTTATTCTCCCACGACATTCAGTTTTTTCTATTTTAGAAAAGTGAAAAGCTGAAGCTCTTCTTCTTTTTAGACATTTATTTTCTCAATATAGTCAAAAAAAAATTTATTTTTTGAAATTGTTTCAAGAAAAACTATGACTTTTTTTTCTTAAATAGTGACAAATAAATTATAAAACTTTTAAGGTTTTTGATTCCTTACTTTATCGCAAAGCTTTAAACTTTTTTTTCACAGTTTTCAAAATAAAATTGTCATCATTTTTTCTGTTTACCGTAATCGGAGTGTTTAGGAAATTAAAAGCTTTGTAAACTTCAGAAGCTGTTTTGAGTTTTTTTTCATTTGTGACAAACCAAACCCTATTCTTATCTTTTTGCGTCAAATAGAATAACTTAAAATAGCTTGCTAGTACTTAACTCATCAATAATTTCCATGCTTTTGATGCCCACCACAATTGTAAATCAATGAAACCAAGTAAGTCATTTAAGCTTGAATAAGCGTTTTTTCTATTTATTCCATTTTTTGTTTTAGTTTAAAACTGCCACTGTGGCCCTTTCTTTTTGAAAAACTCAAGTAGAAAAAAAGAAGAAAACATGAAACGAACACTTCTTTTATTCAATGGGATGGACATTCTTTGCGCAAAATAATAGAATTTGTTTTTGTTTTCATGTTTTAACTCTTTTTTTAATTTTTTAATCGAAAAAATCTGGTCAATCTTTTTTTGTTACCTTATTTTATTCAACGCGCAAATCAATAAGAGAGAAAGAAATATATCGTTAGGATGTGTGAGTAAAGCCTCAATCCTCTTTTTTTCTTCCCATCTCTCGATCAATAGCTTCTTTATGACTCAAAGTTTATATTTTTTTTTGCTTTAAAAAAACATTTCTCGTTTTCCTCCCGGTCATTGAATGTCTCAGGAGAATTCCATCGAGCATAAAAAGTAGCTCCTGCTGTTTTTTTTTACTTTCTGAAGGCGTGATTAAAGCTCAAAAAAATAGTCAAACTTCATAACAAAGTTTTACTTCCAGAAAAGCAAAAAAATTTGTTGCAGTGGGCTTTCTCTTTAAAATTTGTCTTTTCATAATGCTTTTTTCTTAGCTTGCGCGCTTTTGAAAAACAATTGGCCATCGACATCGACAAACGTGAAAGAAAGTAGGACCATTTTTTCCGTAAAAAATAGCATTACTTTTTGTGTTTTATTTTATGCCTATGATGGCAGCGGCACCACTCCTGTTTATTTTCCTCCCCATTCTTTTTTTGGTGTTGTTTTTGGCGTCAAAAGAAGAAGAAGCGAAAGTTTTCTTCTTTCTTCTTCTCCAATTTCGTCCATCCACTTTTTTTTGTTTCTTTTTTTCAATAAATATTTTAAAAAAGAAATTTTTTGGAAATACATTTTCCTTATTTCTTTTCTTTTTTTCTTGTTGCTAAAAATAAACATTTTCTAGATGGCTGATAACGGGACAACGGAAAGTCAAGTTCGTTTTGAAGAAGAAATTCGACGAGCCCCAGATATGCAGCTTGGAAGTAAGTTTTGAGACTGACTCACGCAATTAATTTAATTCGAAACAACTACGTTAACTTAAGTTTAAAATTGGTTTCCTTTTCTAAAATTTTTAAAATGACTTACTTTCCTTCCAATCCTCCAGCTTTATAATAAGCTTTAAATTACAAAACAAAAATCGGTTTTGAAGAAATATTTAGTGGACAAGAATAGCAAAGTCAACAGACTGTACCAGTCACAATTTGTTGATTTTCTCTACGTTTTTTAATTTTTTTCTTCCACGTTAACTTTGAAACACACTTTTTTGAAACATATTAATGATTTTTCAGAAGCTAAATGGGTGAGAATTTTGGATAATATAGCATACATAATTGCCGCAATTATTTTACGCGAAAACGATGAAAATCAAATTGAAATATTATTAATTCAAGAAGCTAAAAAGAAGGCATATGGTAAATGGTATTTACCTGCAGGACATTGTGAAGCCGGTGAAACAATTGAAGATGCAACAAAACGGGAAGTTTTAGAAGAAACTGGATTTGAATCCTCTGTAGATGATTTGATTTCGTTGGAAGTAAGAGGAAGTGGATGGTATCGATTTGCATTTGCTTGCACAATTACGGGTGGGACGCTTAAAAATATCGCCGATAAAGAATCCCTCTGTGCGGGATGGCATACAATTGAAGCGGTAAAAAATAAAAGCATTGAAATACGAAGTTATGATTTTGTAAAAATTCTTGAAGAAGGACTTAAATACTTTAAATGGAAAAACTCTTTGGGTCCTTCCATCAATGATTATCCCTCTATTTTGACTAAACATGAAAATGAAAAAGGTCTTTTTGTTGAATTTGTTATTGCTAAGGTTGGATCAACATCGTAAGCTTTACATGTTTTAAAACAAAAGTTGCATAGTTAATACATATTATGTTTAGGGGTAGAACGGAAATTCTTGTACATCAAAGCATTCAAGAAGAAACAGAAATCCTTACTCGTGATGACGCTTTCCCTACTGTAGAATTTGGTTTTGAATATTTTTACCCTGTAATGGTTTCAAAATGTTATAAAGTAAAAAATCTCCAGAGAGTTGTTCCTTTTTTTCATTCTAAATGTAAATTTTTTTAGCATATCCTCGAAGATGGTTCAACAGCTTTAGATCCTCCATCATGCGTAATTGCAATGACATGCCTTCCATCTCCCATTGAATCCTTTCAACATGGTTTACGTACTCGCATCTTATGTTATCATAAAAATACCTTTTCAAAATCCCCCATAAACGACCCACGACGTTATCATTGGTTAGAAATAAGAGATAAACGGGTTCTCTCTTCACTATGTTTAGCCCCTGGACAATTTCAACCAAAACTATTCTTATTGTGATCATATTTTAAAACGAAAAGCTTTTACATTTTTATTTTTTTATTTATTTTTTAAACAACAAAAACATCAAATGTACAGAAAAATAAAATTTTACAAACCAAGTGATTATGTGTAAGAAGAAGTTGAAGCAGGTGGCGGCGGTCGAGAAATAGATGAAGTTGGAGAAGGAACATAAACATTAGTTGCAACAGGTTTCTTGCTTAGATGAGTATATCCATATTCACATGCTTGATAAAGACCATAGAAAACATATCTCATAACGCGGAGAAAATATACGAGCGGCCATCCAGAGAGAAAAATGATAACGCGAACAGGATAAAGAATGGTATGAACATATTTTCTAATTTCATAATTAACAAATTTTCTAATAAACTTGAGAGCATATCTTACTGGCCACCATTCAAGAATAGGTTCAGGCGTTCCAATTTCAGAGAAATTTGTTGTTGAAGAAACTGGTGAAGAAGTTTTAGGCATTCGAGTTGACATCGTTATAATAAACTTTGACTTGAAAAAGTATTAATAAAGAATTGAATGAAAATTTTAGAAACCTTCTTCAAAATAAAAAAATAATAGTTTTCTTGAAAAGAAAATTTTTTCACGGAAATGGTATTCAAAATATTTTTTGAATAAAATAAAAACGGCTACTGAAATATTTTTTTAGAAAAATTTTCACAACAATGTTAAATAAAGATGGACGGAGTAAAAAAAATAACACAAAAATAAGAGTTTATTGATCGCTAAAGCTTAAACAACAGAGACGTAAACAAGACCCTCTTTCGCTGTTATCCGCAACAGCCCGCCTTGTTGTTTTTTTTCTACCAATAAACAAAACAAAATAAAAACATGCACACATTTTTTTTTCATTTAAAAGTATTTCATCACAACTTCAATCATACATAACAAACAGTGTTTTTATTTTATTTTTGAATTTCACCAAAGCGACGTTCAACACTGATTTGAATTCCAGAAATACGATCAAGATTTTTAACATTTTGAAGTACATATTCAATGAGACGAGAAGATTTCATTGCTTGAGTTTCTTCACCTTGAGAATGAGAAGGAGGAGAGTTGTGTGAAGAAGAACCGAGAGGATGTGAAGCACTATGATCCATAGATAGAATTGGTGAAGACTAAAAAAAATACAAACAATTAAATTTAAAGGAATTATGTAAAAACATAAAGTAGGAGGAGCAGTAGTTGCTGCTGCAAGAGATTGAACCTTTGTAATTGGTGTGCTCTAAAAATGATAAATTATGATTATTTTAAACAAGATTAAAGATTACAGTAGCAGTAGGTCCTAAAATTTCTTGTTTTTTTGTTCGTAAAACATCAATACTGCGATAAAGTTTATCTTTCAATTCACTCCAAGCACCTTTGATTGTTTCAATTTGTGGAAGACGGCTGGAACATGTTTCGGTTGTAGAAGCAGCTGAAGATTTGGACAAGGATTTGTGAGAAGGTTGATTAGATGGGAGAGTTTGAGACCGAATTGAAGAATTTAAGATGCCATCGGATACGGTTGTAGGTACGGTATTAAAAGTTGAAACAGATGAAGCATAAGTTAACGCGGAATCACCACTCATTTGTGTTGAAGCGGAAGCGGTCATTGGTGTTGAAGCAGTGAAAATGGGAGTTGAAGCTGAAGTAGAACCATCAGTGGAAGTTGATGCAGAGCTTGAAGTTGCTGTACTCCCAGTAGACGAAGTTGAAGATCCAAATGACCCCTATAAAAAAGATTTGATTAATTTTTATATTATTCAATATTTATTGCTTGCTTTAGTTGTAGCATCATCACTTTCATGATCACTTGCTGTTTGAGTTTTGGAGACTTCAATTGATTTTTCTTCACTTTTCTTATTTTCCTTTTCAACTGAATTTTCTTTTGGTACAAATGTTTGAAGAGCTTCGGATTCTGAAGTTGAAGCTTCATCAACTTTGATTATTTGAATTCTTGGCAAATCTTCTTTTTTCTTTGATGGCGTCATTTATTTTTATTTCTCACGTGCGTATTTACAATCTTTGAGTAAATGATTTCCTTCTTTTGAAAAAATGTTATCAAAAAAAGTGTGGTTAAAAATAAATGCAAATCTTCTTTTATGTCTTTTTTTATTTTCTTCATATAAGTTTTAGGCGTTTTTGTGTGTTCCTACTAGAAATGTGTTTAAAAAAATGAAAAAAATTGCTGATAACACCTTTCTTGAAAGCGAAGACTCAAGGAGATGACGGAAAAGGAGTTATCAATCAATTTCTTCTTTTAGACTTAAGAAAGAAGAAACGATGATTTTGAAGCATTACCACCAATCCTTTTTTTCTTTTTTTTCTTTTTTACAATACACGTCTTCCTCTTTGGTGTTGTTGATTCAGCTTTTCTTTCTTCAATACATTGATCTTTTTCATTTTCAACTTATTTTTCAGGTAAACGAAAAATATTTTTCACACATTCGAGATGACGGCCACAAATTCAGCTTCTCGTATCCATGTAGTTTCAGCACGCAGTACAAATAATCCATACGGTAGTTAAAATTTTAAATATAATAATATTTTTTAATTTTATTTAGGTTTGATAAATTTATACTGTACTAAAGTAAAAACAAAGGAACATTCGCAGTTTGTTGGAATTTTGAGCTTTGCTTTATTTATGTTAGTTTCTTTTTTAAAGTTTAGTTTTAAAAAACTTTTTTTAGATGCTTAACCGTTGCAAGCTTTATGATATATGAAGCTGAAGCAATATTCTTTATAGTTTTTGGAATTTTTATTTATGCATTTTTGACAGAAAGCTTATTTCGGTCTCCACGACCTTGTGGTGTCTTATTGTACCTGGTTTTCGAAACACTCCAGATTGGATTTTATATTGCAACAATTATTTTTATTTTAGTCGAACTTACCTTCTCAGGTTACTATTCTGACATTGGATGTAATGATAATACCACAGATGCTTCGCCCATATCTCCATCCACTAGTACAGCATCAAAAGGTCCATCCTCAACTCCATGTTCAGATGAAGACCGCTTGAGCACTTTCGGGTTAATTATGGGAGTTTTAGTATTTTCCATTTTAATGATAGTTAAAATTTATTTCCTTAAAGTTTTTACTCACTATTATAAATTTATAAGTTACCAGGAACAACACTCAAATGAACTTCGCGCTCAATATGTTAATGGAAGGTAACTTTTCCATTGTTTCAACGAATTGTTTTAATTTTTTTAAACACGAAATAGCTTTATTTATTTTTCAGAGGTGTAAACATTGGTTTTCCTGATCCTGCCGCCTATAATAATCCAGTAATAAACGACCCAGCTTATGGTTATTCATTATATCCGCATACAAGCCCTCTTCCTGATTTGCCTAGCTATCATCAAGCAATGAGCAATGTAAAACCATCAAATCCTCCAACCACAACAGTTTTAGCTCCTCCGCAATATTCTACTACCGAGTCTACAAATGATCAAACAACAACACATCCCAATTCAAATGTTTGAGGAAAACAACGTGTAATTTTCATCAAAAAATAATCATCTATTAAGCTATAATAAAACTACTTAGCATATAACAAAATTCATATCTAAAAATGTATTCATTACTCTCTAACACTTTTATTGCAGTCCACTTTAATAAATAAAAATCCGATAAGCAGCAAAGCTTCATAAAAAAGCATTGAGCTAATTCTTGTTATCACAAAGCGATAAAATACAAAGATTAATAAAATTTATTTTAAAATAGCACAAGATGAAGAATTATTAATTTGAAAATACAAAAGTAAAAACTCTGCAAAATTAGTAATTTTGGATAAATTTGCACAATTTTGAAGAATAAAAAATACATTAGAAAAAAATAAATTTGTTAATATTATATAAACTCGTAATTACAAGACAAATGCCCAAGAATGAACAAATGCCAATGCAAAGTATAACAGAATATAAGTTAAAAAGTTAGAGAATTAAACAGTGCGAATACGACCAGGAACATAAGTCTTGTCAATTTCATTACTTTGAAGGAAAATATGAAGAGATTTTTCACTTTGAGCCAGAGGATGTCCAGAAACTCTATAAAAGAAATAACGGTAAAATATTAACAAACGTAGATAATAAGACTTACTTGTTTAAAAACAATTCGAGACCTTTGCGTCTTTCTTCAATAAAACCTTCTTCAAATATTCCATCATCAGCTCGGAAAGGAAGTTGTCGCTTTAAAGCTTTACCAGGAAGAGTTGGAACAATAATTTTTGAATCACGTTCAAGTTCAGATCTTAACCATTCAAAGTCAGAGTATCTTCTACGAACACTTGATTCTTTATGTTTAAAAACAGGAAGATTTGTCTAAAAAAAAAGTTTATATATAATTCGAAAAGGCATTAAGAAAACATACTCTTAAGCGAACTTCATAATCAGTATAGCGATTCTTTCCAACACCATGTGTAATTGGATTCACCACTTCGATTTCAAGAAAGTTTGCAGGAGGCGCGTATGCTTCATCCAAGGTTTGCCTTTTAGTTTGTAAGCGTTGTGTTGCCGTAGTCATGTTTTGGCCTGAAATTTTGCGCATTAATCGATGAATCGATAATTAGTTATAACGCGAAAAGAAACATGATTATTGAGAGAGAAAACGATTAATGATGTCAAAATAAGAAACAGAGAAGCTTTGTAAAAAAAAAGCAATTCAAATAGCCATAAAAAAACTTGTTTAAAGCTATTATATGTTAAAACAATGTTAGACAATACATAATTAATGTTATGCGCTGTTAGAAGAAAAAAAAATCAAATAAACAGTTGTGAAAAAAGAACCCAAAAGAAGTGAATCATCCGATTATACAAATCACAAAAAAATCAAGTAAAATTCACAATGGATGAAACCAGCGCAAGTTCAACAGTCAAAATCGAATTAAAGCAAAGGTTCAAAAAATGGGACCATAAAAATATTTGTAAGCTAGGTTAGTTATCTTCAAAAAACAAATGAGAAAAATCAGGAAATTTTATTATCGAAGAAGCAAAGCTTTAGCAAAACACATTGAAGAAACTTTTTTTTGGCAAAATGTTTATGTTTAGGAAGAGCGAGAGAAAAAAATATACAAGTTCCCCATACAATCGTCATCATCCAAAATTCAAATTGGCTGCTGTCTAAAGGCTATTTATTAGTTTATATGAAATATATGTATTGCAACAATAAAGTAGTCAGTTTTCAAAAAAGGAGATTATTTTATTTGAATCAATAAAAAATCTTTCACATAAAAAAAACTAGATTTTAATCGATAACCACCGCTCCAGCTTTTTGACGAGCTTTTTTCAATGAAAAATTTGAAAGTTTTTCTAAACTTCCATTCTCTGCAATTTTGAATCTTTCAATTGAATTGAGGGATTCATTTCCATTCCATCCACCAATAATCCATAATTCACGCTTTGCTTTCAAAAATATTGTACAGTGATTTTCTCGAGCTATTTCAAGTTTTTGTGGTAAAATTTGGATGCCATTTTTATCAAATTTTGCTATGCTGGAAATAGGAGAAATTCCATCATAGCCTCCTATAAGAAAAATTGAAGAATCAATCAAAGTTGCAGTATGACCTTCAATCCGATAAGGAAGTATTCCATCCATTGTACACGTGAAATCTAATAATGAAATATTAAAAATTGTGTTCAGCGTCCTTTTCTCATCCCACCCACCAAAAACCAATACCGAATTAGAATTAAAAGGATTTGGGCAAGCAGCAGAATTTTTTAACGGTGTTGGAAGTTGAGAACGATGTTCCAATGAATTTGGGGATGGACCAAGGAAGACAGAATTTAAGCATTCAATACCATTAAAACCACCAGCAATAAATAATGAATTCTTAAAAGTCTAAGATTTAAAAAGCATTTTTAATGAATCTCACAAACTTTAGCTTCACAATAAGCAAAACAGCTTCCTTCATCAATTTTGGCTTCAATGATTGTTGCTTTAAATTTAGTATCAATTTTTTCGATTGATTTTAAATGTTTTCTTGGGCCCTTACAACCACCAATGACGTATATGAAGCCATTATTTGTAAAAATAGCAGATCCTCGTCGAGGATTATTTAAAACTTTCTCAATTAGAACTCCATTATTACCATCACCATCTTCAAAAATTTCACAACACTTTAAACATCCTTCTTCAGAAGGTTCCGTACATCCGCCTATTACGACAATTTTCATCTTAAATAATTCATTCATTTAATCTAATTTTAAACAAAACATAAACACATGACATTATTACGGTAATCCGTTAGAAAAATAAATTATACAAAAAATTAAATAAGAAAAAGCTTATTATTATATTTAGTTTTTAACCAAAGTGAAGACTTCATAAAAAAGCTTATTTTAAAATATTTGCCAAAAAATCTTTAACATCTTTCAATTCAGCAGCACAGCTCGAATGGTCCATGGGATAAGATTTAAATTGTGAATTTGGATTGAATTTTGAGATGGCTTCATTAGTTCTTTTACCGAAATCCAAAGGCACTAATTGGTCCTAAAAATTGTAATTTGTAAAGTGAAAATAAATGTATGAACTTAATTGAGTTCCATGTCCAAGGAAAACTGGAGTCTTTAAATTCGCAGTATGGTTCTAAAACAAATAAAGTTGATAGCAAAAATGATTTGAAAAAAAAGTTACCCCTGGAATTTTTTCACGCTGTAAGAGGAAAGAACTAAGACCAACGATTGCAGCCAAAGGTTTATCAAACGTCAAACCGCTATACACAGCGAGAGCTCCACCCATCGAAAATCCAGCAAGTGCAATTCGTTCAGAAGGAATTCCAGCTTTGATTTCAGCGTTGATAAGACCATGAACATATTCTGCAGCACGTTGAATACCAGGAGCATCTTCTGCTGAATTATCAGTTAATCCAAAGATATCATACCAAGCAGGCATTCTAAAATTTTTTTTTGAGATATTTAATTTAAAAGAAAAAATCTTTCTTACGGCATTCCAAAGTTGAGAGAAACAGAGCGTACCGCGCTAAAATAAAAGAATTAAAAACCCAACATAGCTTTAAGAAATTATATTACGCATTTGGACAAACAGTTTTGACATGAGGTAAAACAATATCTTCTCGAAATACTTGTGCCCATCCGTGCCCTTGATCACCTAAGCCATGAAAGAAAAATATCTGAAAAGTAAAATGATTACAAATGTTTATGAGAACGCAAGCACCTACAGTTGCAGTGTGATTTGATTTAGCATTGACAACAATTGGAGCTGAGCCTTCAACGTTCATATTGCCACCAGGATTTCCACCTCCACCACCAAGATTTTGCAAAAATGAAAACGTTTTGGCGGTAGTTTTAATAGTTCGAGTAAAATGGAATGTTGAAGTCCGCGAAGCGGAGATTGTTTGTAAAATTGATAAGACGAAAATGGCGCTAAATAAAATAAGAATAAAATATCTTAATGATGATGAATCACGTGCTTCACGACAAAATACAAATGAGCGAGAAATAAGAAACATAAAAAAAGTAATTTTTCAGACTTTGGAAAAATAATGGTGGAGTTTTTCTCCAACAGAAAAACATAAATGTCTAACACAAAAAGAGAAAAATATGTATCGCCTTTACTAAAACACTTGGTGTTCCTTTCATTTTCCTGTTGTCAATTGACTCGGCAAAAAAAAAAGAGAGAAAAGAAAGAAGCAGAAGCAAAATCTTCGTCCCGCGTTCATTTATTTTCATTCTTCGCTTTTATTTTCTAAAAAAGTGAAGAAGTGAATAAATTAAAATTTGTTTATCATCATTCAAAACGTAAAACATCTTATCTTGTACGAAAGTCAGCGAACTTTAGTTGTAATTAATATTGTTGCAACGAGCAAAGCTGTGCCATGGCTTTAAAACGTGGTACATTTTTTTGGACGTTCATTCTTTGCTTTCTTCCAATTTATAATGGCTTCTATGTAAGTATCGCATATTTTCACTTTTAACATATCTTCAATGCTTAAAATTTCAGGTTCCTGGTGTTGCGCCAAAAGAATTCAAAGATGGTGATGGTATTGAAGTCAAAGTAAGCTTAATTTTATTACAGGCTTTATAATTCTTAATCCCGAAGACATAAACATAATGACATCACTATATTTTCAGGCTATTAAACTTACTAGTGTAAAAACTGTAGTTCCATATGAATATTATTCTTTACCATTTTGTCGTCCTGCGGGAGATCTTCATTACAATTCTGAAAACCTTGGAGAAGTTATGAGAGGCGATAGAATCGTGAATACTCCTTATGAAGTCTTAATGAAGAAAGATGAAAAGTGTCGATCTCTTTGCTCTGCTACAAAAACTCCTACCAAAACTTTGACAACAGAAGAATCGGATCAATTGAGACAAAGAATAGCTGAAGATTATCATGTTCATTTGTAAGTATTGTTTGTATCTTTATGTATTTTTATTTTTGATTTTTAGACTCATTGATAACTTACCTTGTGCAACACGCTATGAAGTTCCAGAAACTGGCGAAATTTTTTATGATCACGGCTACAAATTGGGATGGACTGAAAATAACAAACTTTATGTTAACAATCACCTTGAAATTATATTGAAATACCATGAACCACAACCAAATGTCTTTCGTGTTGTTGGTTTTGAAGTTCAACCAAAATCTATCGCTGCTAATAAATTCATTTTCACCGATGGTTCAAAATGCTCTTTTGGAGAAACTTCAGAACCACAAGAAATTATTTCGGGGTCAACAAATGAAATTGCCTGGACTTACAGTGTTCAATGGAAACAAAGTGACATACCATGGGCTTCTAGATGGGATAATTACCTTTCAATGAAAGATGTTCAAATCCATTGGTTCTCAATTCTTAATTCATTTATTGTTGTCGCTTGTTTAAGCGGGTTTCTCAGTGTTATCATTGTACGAACAGTTCGTCGAGATATTGCAAAATACAATCATGATGAAGAAATGGATGATACTTTGGAAGAAACTGGCTGGAAACTTGTTCATGGTGATGTTTTCCGTCCACCACGCTATACAACGCTTCTCGTATGTTTAGTGGGATCTGGTATTCAAATTATTGGTATGGTTACCGTTACAGTCACAGTAAGAAAAGCTCTTTATTTATTTCCTTAATTATGTATAAAATAATTTCAGCTTGCAATGATTGGAATGCTTTCACCTTCAAATCGAGGATCACTTACAACTGCTGCTATTGGTTTGTATTGTCTAATGGGTGTTATTGCAGGATATCATGCTGGAAGGTATTGTTTATTTTGAATGAAAATATTGTTAAAAACATTTTTTTTAGACTTTACAAAACATTTCGTGGTATGGCACCTAAACGAACAGCATTGAAAACCGTAATAATTTAATTCTCACATTAATAATATCATCATCACTCAAAGACGTTTTTTAGGCTTTATTGTTCCCTACAATAATTTTGGGCACTGGATTTGTTCTTAATTTCTTCCTGATTGGTAAACATAGTTCTGGAGCTGTCCCCTTTACGACGATGGTACTTTATGTTTTGTTTTATTTTCTAATCAATCTGTGATTTCTAGCTTGCTATTTTGACCATGCTCTTCGGGATCGATGTGCCACTAGTGTTCCTTGGCTTCCATTTTGGTTTTAGAAAACAAAGCTATTCACACCCATGCCGCACAAATCAAATTCCACGTCAGGTCCCTGAAATGCCGTGGTATCTCAGAACAGTAAGTTATTGAATTTTTACAAAATAATAACATTCAATTTTAGGGTCCTTGTATGTTTCTTGCTGGAATACTTCCGTTTGGCGCTGTCTTTATTGAGCTTTACTTTATCTTTTCTGTAAGTAATCAATCACTCACTTTTTAATTTAAATGATGTGTTCTTTAATTTTAGGCTATTTGGGAAAACCAATTTTATTACCTCTTTGGTTTCCTCTTCATCGTCTGTTGCATTCTCTTTGTTTCATGCGCTCAAATTGCCATTGTTGTTACATACTTCCGATTATGCTGCGAGAACTATCGACATTGGTGGTACAATAGTTTACTTCTTTCAACTACTCTATTAAAACCCCATAAATTTTAGGTCTTCGTATTATGTTTCTGGTGGTTCAGCATTTTATGTCATGGCTTATTCCGTCTTCTATTATTACTCAAAGCTCAATATTATTGGATTTATTCCAACATTATTGTATTTCACATGTAAGTTAAAATAATATTTTTGCACTGAATATGTAATTTTCCTTTTTTTTTAGATTCCGCTTTGATCGCAATTACTTTCTGGCTGCTGACTGGAACAATTGGTTTTTATAGTTCATACTTCTTCCTACGTAAAATCTATAGCGCTGTCAAGCTCGATTAAATTTTTTCTTTGTTTTGGTTTCATCTCTTTTATGCGTGTATTATTATTATTAAAAGTGATTGTTTTTAATATTTGTACCAACCAATCCCACTAATCCTATTTTACTTTGTTCTTTGTCACTAATTTTTGATTATCTTTAATGACGCATTATCTTTTTTATTTTGTTTTGGTCTTTGTTAAATATTATTATTGTATGTAATTATTTTAAAAAATTCCACCAAATTGGGTTTATAAAAGATTTTTATCAAATTTTTACACAAAATAAATAACATAAAAAATATGAACAAATTTTGAGATCATTCATAATCCCTGTTCACCAGAAAAATCTGGTCGAAGAAGATTATTCACTGTTTTGTTTTTCAATCCTTCAAGTTTGGGACAGTTGGTAATACGATGACCAAGACCTAAAATTTTTGTGTTTAATGAAATCGATAAGGAATAAAAAAAATTTACCTGAACAATATGCGCAACCTTCATCGTCTCCACCAGCCATTTGATTTGCACCCATTTCACCATCATCACCAATAAGCTCTTTAAGAAACACAGGTAATTCTTGACCAGCTTCAATAAGAAGGTGTCGAAGATCCAGAAGAACAGAAAAATCAGCTTTTCGATTAACAAATGTTGTTGCAACTCCTCGTTTGCCTTTTCTTCCTGTGCGACCAATTCGGTGAACTAAAAAAATTAATACAATAATAATAAAATTAAAAGTTTAAAAACATACCATAATTTTCAATATCTTCTGGCATATCATAATTAATAACATGTTGGATGTTTTCAAAATCTAATCCTTTTGAAGCCACATCAGTTGCAACAAGAACATCTTTTTCACCTCTTCGAAAAGCATCAACACCAGTGTATCTATCTTTCGAATCTAAAAAGTTATAATTACATCTGTAATTCATCTTTAAAAAATCATACCTTTAGACCCATGAATTGAAACAGCTTCTACGCCTTTGAGCAATAAATATTCTAAAAATATTTTTTTATTAAATAGAAAAAGAATGATACGGAAGGAATCTTTTAGCATTGGTGGCACCAGAAGAAATTTACTTACCATAAATATTATCAACATCAGATTTTTTCTCGGCAAAAATAAGGACTCTTGGTGGCGTCTTTTGTAAGCATTCTAATAATTTAACCAATTTTTCTTCAGTTCGAACATATTCTATTTCTTGAGTAACATTCAAAGAAGCAGCACCAGCTCGACCAACGTTAACAACTACAGCTTTTACAAGAGCATTTTTGGCAAAATTTTGAATCTTTTTAGGCATTGTCGCAGAAAAAAGAAGTGTTTGTCGTTGTGCTTTAAAGAATGAGAAAATTGATTTAAGTTCTTCTTCAAAACCCATATCAAGCATTCGATCAGCTGAAATAATACCAAGTTACGTAATTAACAAATTAATTAAATATTCATACCTTCATCGAGAACAAGATAACGGCAAATTTGGAGATTCATCATTTTTTTGCGAAGAAGATCAGCAAGTCGACCAGGAGTTGCAACAACAATATGAACGCCTCTAAATATTTAAATTAAAAAAGAGTAAGTTACATTAAACTCACCGTTCGCAAGCAGATTTTTGAGCGGTAAAAGATTCGCCACCCATGCAAAGTAGTACGCGTATATTTGTCGTTTGATGAACTTCCATCAAAGAATTCACCAAATGGTTCGTAACATCATAAATTTGTCTGGCCAATTCGCGAGATGGAACTAAAAATAACGATATAAAAAGCTAAAGTTAAATTATTCCAAACCAATAATTAAACCATATGGTCCTTCTCCGCGATCAAATCGCATTGCAGTTTCTTGTTCTAAGCAAAACATAATCAATGGGAGAACAAATGTCAATGTTTTTCCAGATCCAGTGGACGCAATTCCAATCATATCACGACCAGAAAGCCTAAAATTTACAAATAAAAGTTTTTTAAATTATAAAATAAATGGACATACGCCACAGGAATTCCTTGCATCTGAATAACCGTTGGAATTACAATATTTTTAGTTTTCATAGCATTGATTAATACTTTGGGAAATTTCATCTCCTAAAAATATAATATTAGGATCTAATTAGAAAAATGTATTTGAACTAACAGCAAAGCTTCCAATGGCAGGAGGAGCATTCTCTCCTTCGACGGATATACCTTTCTTTTTTCTGAATTTCTCCATATCAGCTTCACTCATTTCACGAATATGCAATGGAGGTCTCCATCCAGTTTTAATTGATTCTTCATATCGTACACCTCTTGCAAGTTCTGATACAGTTATCAATGCTAAAAAGTAAAATATGATTATCATAACTCGATTTTTTTTAAACCTACGTCCTGTGCTGGTTACACTTTCAAGAAGTTTTTCTTCAGCTTCTCGTTGTTTTTCTTCTTGAGGTCGTTTATCATCATTATCCTTTTGTACAATTTCATTGTGTTTATCTAACAAAGTTTTCTTAGATTCTCCTTGCTTTTTTTCTTCATCTTTTCGCCTCTTTTTAGCTTCCAAATATTCTTCATCTTCTTCTGTTGCTTTTTCCTTTGCATCTTTAATAACTTTTGAATGTAAAACATTGTTTAAAAGTGCTTGCCGCTTCGCCTAAATTAAATATTGGTTTCTTTTAACAAAAATTGCGAATATAAATTAATATACTAACCTTTTCACGTTTTTTGAGTCTCATTGATACATACTGTTCCATGTCTTCATCATCGTCATCAGAGAGAAGTCCTTCATGCTTTGCTCGGGCTTCTTCTTCTTCAATTTGACGTCTATGAGCCTATAATCCACCACCAAGAGATAAGCTTTCTAATAATAAAAATATAGCTTACCTCATATTTACTTAATTGCTCTTTAATACTGGAATCTTGTGATGATGCCATTTAGAAAAAGTAAATAATACCTTTTGCTAAAAAATGGATAAATAAAAAAGGTTTTATAATTTAAAAATAATTATTCAATCAAAATTTCAATGAAGCTGACTGATACTTTCAGAAAATATTTTTTATATACTCATGTGACACATTGCCAGATGATTTGAGTTAATTCAACAATTCTTTATTTATATTATTCTGAATAAATAAAGCCATTCATCCATTTTAATAGTAGCTTGTGGCGGCCAAAGGCGGTCTTTTACTTACTAAAAGTGTAAAGCAAAAATTTCCATCTGGTTGCTTTGCATTTTTGTTTGGGTGTTTTTTTACTTTTTCAAACATTGTAAGTTTTTGTATGTTTTTTTTCCAATAAAAATTCCCACTCGCATCATTGTTCAACGTTTCAGTGTTTGTTGATCATTCTTTTTTTTTCCTTTACAAGCAATGTACTTTTGCTTTAACGGTGATTTTGTTAAAATATATTAAGAAAGTCTCGTCATCATCGTCATCGATGGCATACATCCGAAGAGTAAACCGCTGTTTAACTGGAGTTATAGCTATCTCATTTGTATGTTTTTTTTGTAGCTTTATTACATTTTTATCTATATCATTTTAGTTCTGTCTCATAACAATATTTTATTCGAATCCTCCATCAAATTCCGATCATGGGAAACCTTATGATTTTTCAATGTTAAATGGATCAAAACATACATCAAATGAAATATTTTCTTTGTCATTAAATTCGAGCAAAGTTAATGATCCGTCTCAATGGAAAGGACTCTTTAATATTCCTCCTGAATATAAACCTATCGTTGAATCAATTGAATACCTGAACTTTCACCATGAAATTCAAAATGAAAAACGATTTGGTAGCGTTAATCAATCAACCTATGTTATCGTACGTGAAATTTTATCTTCTTTTCTTCTTTAAAATGCTGTTTTAGGCCATTCAAGTTCACAAGCGACTTGATTACTTGAAATACCTTATCGAAACTTTAAAAAATGTCAAAGGGATTGAGAATGCTTTGCTTGTTTTTAGTCACGATTTGAATTCTGAACCCATCAATGATGCCATTAAACAAATCGATTTCTGCCGAGTAAGTTTTTTGCCATCATTATCTTTTTTTAATTAATTTTTACAGGTGATTCAAATATTTTTTCCATACAATATTCAAATTTTTTCAAATACATTTCCTGGTACTGATCCTAATGAATGTTCATCAAAAGTAAATGCCAAAGAGTTAGTATTGAATTGATGCAATTTTTTATATCGAATTTAATTTTTCAGAGCAGAAGCTTTGAAATGTTTAAATTGGCGCTTTCCAGACAAGTATGGTCATTATCGTATTGCTGGTCTTACTCAAATTAAACACCATTGGTGGTGGAAAACTGGGATGATTTTCGATGGAATTATGAAAAGATATGGACTTGACACATATACCGTATTCCTTGAAGAAGATCATTATGTGGCTCCTGATTTTCTTCATATTTTGAAAATTATGGTTGAAAATAAAGATAAATTCTGCCAAAACTGTAAAATTCTTTCTCTTGGTTTGTATCTCAAAAACTACAATACTTATCGGGTTGACATTAATCGATTGGGAGTTCATAATTGGTAAGTAGTAATAAACCGTTATTAAATTTATTTTTATTATTAATTGTTGGTTTTAGGTTTTCAAGCAAGCATAATATGGGAATGGCTTTCAATGCTTCTGTTTGGAATGAAATACGAGAATGTTCCAAAGTATGTTCATATTTTTTTGTTATTTTTTCACGTTTTTTGTACTTAGTCGTCATTCATTTTTGTTTTTATGACATGATTGTCTGAATATTATTTGTTTTTCATTTTTTCTTTTTAGCTTTTTTGTACTTATGATGATTACAATTGGGATTGGTCCATGTTACAAATCAGTGTAAATTGTATGAAAGAAAAATTACGGGTTTTAACCATCAAAGCTCCTCGTGTTATTCATGTTGGAGAATGTGGAACTCACGTACATCATTGTGACAATGTTCACAAAGCAACAGCTTCTGCTAGGTAAATTTGTTTTGTTTGATGACGTCATTATATATTATTAATAATTTTAGTGATTTATTTCAACAAAATTCTGATGTTCTTTTCCCAGAAAATCTTACGGTAACTGAAGTTTCAAAACGTATGCTAAAACCATCTAAACCTAATGGAGGATGGGGTGATCCAAGAGATCAAGAATTATGCTTAATGAATTCTTATCCTGCTCAAAATGGCACCTTTCTTCCAGAAACTCTTCTCAACTATTCCTCAATTTTACTTCCTTTTGATCGTGGCTTTAATCGAACATCCAAAACCAGCAATGAAAATGATTTATGATTTCCGGTTATTAATATTTATAAATGAAAAGAAAACGTGGTGCTACATAATTCTAAAACAACTATTTACGGGTATCAAAAATAATGCTAACCAAATTTTTGCCAGTTCTCTAATTCTTACAGGTTTTACTTATTGTTTTGTAATAAATATACATTAAATAAATGCATAATACATGTTTTTTTCTTTTTAAATGGAACAACTCAAAACAAAAACACTTTTAAAAACATAAAAAGTTTAATCGAACAATATAGCCTTAGGGCAAAACATCGAAGGTTACCGATCGAGGTCGGCGGTTTTTTTAATGAACGATGATGAATTTATAAAAAATAAATTTATTATACAAACAAAGATTAAAAAGAATCCCGCGAGTGTCCCGTTGCTTTTTTTAAAATAAAAAAACGTCAAAAAAAAAAAACTCGTTCAACATATTTTTTTACAATCAAATCAGATAAATTGAGCAATGGAGTTATTGTGTTACGTTTATTTTACAATCGTCATCTTGAACTTCTTATTCAAAAGAATAAAAAGAAAATGAAAGAACCTTCGAACTGGTTTCAATTAGTTAGTATAAAGGCAAAAAGAAGAAGAAAAAAACTTTCTCTTTTCAAATAAAATAAAAGCCATTGAAAAAAATAATACACACATTCTAAAACCATTGTTTTCATTTATCAAAAGTGATTTCTGTACGAAGAAGAATCTCTGTGAAAAATAGAAGAAAAAATAAAAGAAAATGACGAAGTTTATTTTCAAAAGAAATATAATGTGAGGAGTATCAATTGCGCGATGGATTGCATGCAACTTTGAGATAGGAAAATTTTCATGGACCCGTTTTTTTCTTCGAGGAATTAAAAAAAAAGCGCAGATCTATTCTAATTTGGATGAATCATATTATTTTTGGCTTCTAAAATTGATTTATTTATCTTCTCTTGTTAAATCTTAAAAAAGTATCTCTTATTTTTATATTAAAATTGGTGTAAATCTTTGAGCGATTACAGTATTATTATTTTTTTGTGAATTATTTTGAAATTAGAAAATTTAAGAGAAAAGGGTACGACTGTTATTCTTTAAAATTTGTTGCAAGAAACTAAAGAAAAAATTGTTATTTTGTTTTTAACTTTACAATAATAAAATTATATGACTACAATAAAAAGGTTTTGTTAATGTTAAAAACAAAAAAAAAGTTAGAGTCATCAAAACCCCAAAAACTAAAAAACTGAACGTTTTATTTTAATAAACTAAACAAATCATAAATAAAACCCATATTTAATGGATGTTTTAATTGAAAGTGAAAGTTTACCTTTTTTATTATTCGTTTTTTTTTTGCTTCTGAACAAGTTTTTTTTTCTTTCAAATTTTTTTTTGCGGTTTTTTTTATTCTCCCTTAGGGTTCTTGGCTATCATCCAATCAATTATTTTTTTGTTTTATGTTTCGCTTTTTTTTCTCTCTTTCTGATGCACTTTTTAACTGATTTACTTTGTGGTTATGCAATAAAAATACTTGTCACATTTGAAGCTGCGCATGCTTTTTTTCTTTTGATTCGGAAATATTATAATACTCACGGATTATTTCCACAAGGTGTACGTACGCTTGTTCCACTACAAAAATGTATTTGTCTGAAGATGATGAACTTAAAAGGCATCATCGAGAAAACCCATCATCATTTTCTTTGCTTGTTTTACACGAACCTGTTTCCCGTCTATTTTTTTGTTGGAATTTTTTTTTGTCTTTCAAATAAGAGGCAAGAAAAAAAATAACCTATGTTCTTTTTTCTTTGTTGTTTTTTGATATTAATGTTTTCGCTTCTTTTAAGATTCATTCAATAATAGTGTAAACGACATTTTTCTTCTTCAAATGTTCATTGACAGATGACGATAAAATGTGTCACACTTTTTTGCCTTTGGATCGCCATTTTTTGTTTGGTTAATGTAATATTTGCTCAAAGACAAATAGCATCATCACAAAATCCATTCCCACAACAAAGGCCAAATCTTCAGCCAATTCAACTTCAAGCACAACAACGCTCAGCATTTACAGAGAGGCGCTTTCGAACTCGACCCCAACAAAATCCCCTCACTCATCGACCTCTTCCAAGGTTTGCTTCTTCAAGGTTTTTATTAATTTTATTCTAACCTTTGTTTGTTACTAACATTTCCTGCCCTTTAGAATCAGTTTGCTCCGTAGAAGCCCTCCATTTCGACCTGGAATCAGTAACCGTAAACCTGCTCGAATAACCCTTGATCCTCAAACTAACTTATCTAAGGAAATAAGGTTAACATTTTAAATTAACTCTATAATAACATTTTTATTTTCGATGATTTTATACATAAATAAAAATAAAGGGAGAAAATTTTAGTGAAAATTCTCCTAAATTGAGAACTCAAGCAAATGCAGAATTTCAACGACCGACTGTATCGCCACAACAAAGGCTTCCTTTACCTCGACAACCAGCAAATTCTGCATCGATACCGCCCAGACGACCTCGAATTGAAGTAGCTCCAAGCAGAGGGCCCTTGAGAAGACTGCCACCTCCATCTGTGCAAGCTTCAAGGCGCCAACCTGTGCCACAACCTCAATCTGTGCGACCGAGAGCTCCTCCATCACAACAATCACCAACACGACCTCCATCATCGCTACAAAATCCAAGTTCATTGCCACCTCAATTTGTAAGAGCTCCTGTTGCTTCTTCTGCTCAAAGATCATCACCACCTGCTTCCTCAGTGGCTCGCCCTACTTTCCAACAACAAGCAAGGCAACCGCCACCTGCTCCTCAAACATTTTCTCAACAATCGAGAGTTGCTCATCCTTCACCAATTTCTCGACCTCCTCAACAACAATTTTTCCGACCTCCACCCGCTGCGCCTCAAACTTTCGTTCCACAGCCTCGACTTACACCTCCATCTCCTCCCTTGCTATTTCGACCTTCTCCAATGCAACCTCCTCGACCCCAACCACCGCCATCAATCCAACCACAAAGAAGGCAACTAATTACACCCGATCAAAGATTTACTCGACCTGACCAAGCTCGCGTTTTACCTCTTTCTGCTCCAGTTGGACCACCGAGACAAGCGCCTTTGATGTCTAACAGCATAGGTACGTAAACACATTTTTTGAATTGACAAATCCGATTCTTTTAATTTTCAGCTGATCCTCCTCCTTCTCCATCATTACCGATTCCACGATCGCGACCATCAGCACATCCACCAGGCTTTCTACCACCAAGCAATTCTATAATCGATGAACTCAATCATTCAAACAATTTTATGGAAGTCGCTCGAAGGCTTCAATTACGTCGGGTTATAAGAGGAAGTGCTCGTAAATAGTTGCTTTTTATTTTTTTAAATAATTAATCTTTGTTAGATTTTTTTTTTTTGCCATTGTACAAATTTGTCTCTTTTTTTTACTTTTATTGTCCTTACAAAAATCACCTCAACCTGCATTACATAGTTTCCCCGAGTGTAATTAAATAATATTATATTTTTTAAAGGATTTTTATTTTCCTTTTCTATATCCATTCTTTTATTGATTTTGCAACAATTTCTCGAGCATCTTGAAGTCCTTGAAGATCATTAGTTTGGGGAGGATACATATCAGCGCAATGAGCTGTACCATTAATGAGGATGGAAACCACATCCTCGGATTCGTATATTTTTTTATGTGGAAAATACAAACTCAAAGCATGCCAGGGGTCATTAGACCCATTAATAAGCACAAGATTGGTAGCATTAAAATGTTTCAAATCCCCGTAATACTCTTTCGTTTCTGCAATGTTTGAATCAATTGTCGATCGATCGAATTCAAATACATCGGTGCAAAGGTCAATGTAATAACTATAAATAAAAGAAAATTTGAATTTACATTTAAAAAGTTTTTGATAGTCCTCACTCAAGTGTGATAGCACTTCCAAAAATATTTCTTCCCAAATCGGTTGATTGAAAAGATCCAAATTCGGTACACATTTGCCAAAGCCAACTTCGAATTGCGGCTAAAATTTTTTTAGGCTTTTTTTTTTTGCTTCACTTTATTTATTGTGGAATCTTACCATTTGAATTAAAGAATGACTCTTCTTTCAAAGAATCTTTATAGCTTTGATAATCATTGTTAACTTTAGCATCTTCATCCTGGTTCATATAAACAAAAACGTTTTGAACATTTTGAATAAATTGTAATTCGGAAGATGACGAGGAATCATCATCATTATTTTTCATAATCTCACAAACATTTTTCACGCCATACTCACCTTCTTCATAAACTTCCACATTGTTATAACCATCATTTTGAATTGCGGTTTTAAAAGCAGCTATCAAAGAAGCAAAAAAAGTTTGAAAATCTTTTGGATCAGAACTTTCGCCAGAAAATGCTTTTGTGAAATTAAAGATTTCATTTAATTTATTTCTGCTGTCGGAACTCAAATAAAGTTGTTTTTGAATATTAGCAAATGCGGTTCCAATATTTTGGCTACAATCGAGATTAAATTGTTTAAGAGTTCTTTGAACAACTTGAAGATATTCAAAGAAATTTATTTTAAAATTTAATGGAGCAGAGCTCGCTATTGCTCCCACTGAATGAGTTTGATATTTTTCTCTAAACCAAGCTGAAAGAGCTCCTCCATAAGAGCCACCGAAAGTTATCCATTTTGGATTTGAAAAATTTATATTCATTTTTTCAATAAAATTTTTTATGTCACCAAGTGCTTGTTTACTTGATAAATATTTGAGATTTTCAATTGATTGATTTCCTTCTTCAGGAATACTGTTTCCATAAAATCGATGTTCTAACATAAAAACTTGAGCATTATGGTATTTAGCTAATTGAATATAACTCGCATTTGGGTTGGTGATCCATTTTTCATTTGCCGCTGATTCACCATTAATAAACAGAAAAACAACATCACTCGATTTGCGTTCATAAAAATCTGACATGCTCCAATATCGCTGTTGCAATGTCCGAAGATCGCTATCATTTAAATGATCGAGAGGTTGTGTGATATAATTTTCCGTTGCATTAAAGGACTTTTCATAATCGGAAGGTTCAAAAGGAGCTGCTCCAATAAGAATGGGCCCAAATTTTAACCCAAGCGATTGATCTTCCCATGTTGTTGATATAATGGCCTAAAATTAATACCATACTTTGATATTTTAAAACGAAATAACTTACCAAAAATACAAAGCAAACTTTCCACATTTTGGCCACAAAATAAATGAAAGAATTTAAAACAATAATGAAAAAAGCCGCTCAAATAAATTGGTTGATAAAGCAAACTTCTTTTAAGATTATCATTTTGACTGAGACCTATCAACAAAAACTTTAAGCCGATTGGGTTGAAAAAACAAAAGGATTTTAAATAAAAAGCCTTTAAGAAGGACCATGTTTCAAAAAGTGAGCATTTGATACCACAAATAATAACCAAAAAAAGGAAAGAAGAGAAATATAACTTTATTTTATTTTACACAAAAGCTTTACAAATTTGATAAATTACAAAGAGATCAGTCCTTCAAAATTTCTCTAAAGTTTTTAAGAATATTAATTGCATGTTGAGAAGTTGAACACCGAGAAAAGCTTGGTTGAGCCCATTGAGAAATAAGTGAAGAATGTCGAAAATCTGAATAGCGAGCATCTAAAAGAACAACAATCCCATAATCTGATTTATGTCTAACAACTCTTCCAATAGCTTGATTAACTTGAGTCATACAAATATTTACAGCAAGATTTGAAGCAATTTCTGAACCACCAAAATGCTTTCGAAGATATTCAGTTTTGGCTTGAAATTCTGGAGTTAACATATTCGGATATGGCAATCCAACAAGAATTACGCATCTAGCAAGTTCATCAGAGAAATTCACTCCTAAAATAAAAATTAGATACGCATATACTATGGGTGATTAATCTTTAAAAATCATACCTTCACTAAACTTTCCACCTATAACAGCAAAAAGTGTTGCTTTTTGATTTTTAGCTTTAGTCGAATATTTTTTCCAAACATCCGGTGTTTCACCTTCAACAAAAAGATTTCGAGAAATCTAAAGACCACAAATAAAATGATTAAAATCGAAGTATAACAAACCAAGTCTTTAAATTGTGGTGATTTTGTTTGTCGTATGTTTACAAGAAATGTTCCCATTAACGCTTTACTTGGAAAAAACACAGCTAAACCATTTGAAACAGTTTTGATAAAAGGGTGAAGAGATTCAAGCAATCGAGTAAAAATATTTTTCTCTTTCATCGACGTATGAGTAAAGGTTATTGGACCATGGGAGTCTCTTTCTAAATTTTGATAATAATATTACGGTAGAAATAAAAAATATATATTAAAGACTTATTTGTGTACAATAAGAAGAAGCTTACCAATTGAAACAATTCTTAAATTTGTTGCATCAATGATGTGATCGTAACTTTTATCAATGATTCTTTCTTTTTCAATTCCACAATCTTTTGTCAGCAATGATGTCACTAATTGTGTTGGTCGCATAGTTCCACCAATCAAAATTGTACTTCGAGCTTTCGAAACAACTGAAGCAAATTTTTCACCACCATTCAAACATAAAAGTTGAAATCTAAATAATACCTTTAAAGCAACTTGTTTTATAAAATTTAACAAACTTTCGAGGATTTGAATTTGTATCTACAATGACTTGAAAATTATCACCAGCAGCACCCAAAGCAATAAAGAAATCAGCCAAATGAAACAATGGAAATGGTCCTTGTATTTCTGTTTCCTCCTTCTTTTCTGATTCCTTTGCGATGACGTTTTCTTCTGGTTTCTTTCGAGCAAGAAAGGATTGTAGTCCCTTTTTAGGCTTTATTTCTTCGTCTGATTTCATATGATATGCAGGACTACGATAATATGAATAAATTCGTGAAAATAAATTTGCTTTTTTCGCTTGTTCAATTGCTTGAATTAATCGAAGACCATCACCTTTAAAAAGCTAAAAAAAAGTTTGAAATTTTGATTCGAGTAAATAATAACAAACTTCATCCAAAAATTTATAAACAGCAAAATTCTTTTCTGGCTTTCTAAAAAAATATGGTCCAGATAATAAAGTTTCTACTTGTTTCAAAGCATTTTCAAAAAGCTTCAAATTCTTATAATCAATTCCTTTGGTTCTTTCAGCTTTAGCATCTAAGAATTTTTGAAGTATGTGGCTTCCTGATGAAATTGACAAAAGATCAATGGAACAGGAACTCATTTCAGTTAAAGTCGCTATAATTTTACTTTGACAAAAGGTAAAAAATATTAAACCAACCAAAAAGATTATGTGCTTCATCTACAACTACAATGGTTTTATCATCAATAGAAAGTCCTGTAGATCGTCGCATTTCAATATCAAATAAGTTAGCATATGGTACAAAAATTAATTCGCACCAAGGAAAAGCTTGTCGAGATGCATAGTACGCACAAGATTGCTGAGTTTTTGATTCTCGGATAACATCGCGTTGACCAGAAACAGCACCAACAAGTATGTGATCAGCAAGGAGAGTGACTTTAGCTCGTTTGTAAAATGGACATTTATTGGCCTAAAATATTTATAAATCATACATGGTATTAGAAAAACAAAAACATACATCTCTGAGATCTTTACATTTATCAGCGGCAGCGGAATTCGGTAGATTTTTAACATCTGAATTAATACAAAGAAGCGCACGTGAACCCAAAGATACAGTCTAAAATTTAATTTATTTCACACAGTATAGGATGATGAATTTAGCTAACCCTTGGTTGAAATTTTGTTCTTTTCAATTCCATCGTCAATTGCTCAATTTGAGAATGTGTTCGAGTCGTAAATATTACTTTGAATAATTCAGGCGATGGTTCAGATTCACGTGGAAGCTATAAATTCAAATATTAACAGTTTTTTTATAACAAAAATAACGTACTCCACAATCTTCAATTTCAATTATATCTTGAAGTTTATAAGCTTCCAACCTTTTTCTTGCTTCTTCAAGTCTTTTTTCGGTTCTCAAAAGTTTTTCATCTTCGATATCTGCGAGTTCACGATATTTTTCTGATTCCTTGAAACGTTCCAATGCAATTTCGAAGTCTTCTTCACCATTATCTAAAAAATAACCATTATCATAAGCTTAAAATAATGAAAGACACAAACAAACCTTCTTTTAAATTTTTAGCCTTTTCTCGATTCTCAGAAATTAATTCTTTCACCTTTTTGTTTTCATCTTCGATGAACGTCAAAACGGCACAAAGCGAAGTTAACGTCTTTCCAGTACCAGTGGGAGATTCCAAAATTCCAATTCCACCTTGTTTTAAAATTTCATATAAATCAGACATAAATTTAAATTGAGTTGAATAAGGTTCAAATGGAAAAGAAAACGGATAACATTCAGCTTTTTCCATGAAAGGCCTTTTAACCAAAGGAACAGGAGCATTGTTTTCATTGTCGTTATCAGGTGGAGGAGGACGCTTCATGTAGTTAACAATTGAATAAGATTGCAAATACTATAATATTCAAAACTTTAAAGGGACATAGCTATTTCATGCCTTTTTTGAAATTTCGTTTGCGGGCACTGAAAGTTACACTTGGTAAGGCGCGTGTTTGAATTACCGTGTAAGACAGAAGTGACACGGTAATTCAAACACGCGCCGCCCCAACTGTTCCTATCAGCCCCAGTATCGAAATTTTTGAAAAGGCATGAAATAGCTATGTCCCTTTAATCAATCTTCACTTTTTTTGAACCTCCAATATTTTGACGAGACTTCAAAAATTTGAAATCGCTCCAATAATGTCTCAACACGACACATTTTCTTCATCTTACACAATCCAAAAAAAATTTTTCGCACAACTTTTTATTTATTTTCAAAGTACGTAATTACAACTTTTTGAAATCTGTATAGTTTTCATTTGTAAAAGCGCTTACAATGAAAGAAGAATCAATGGAAGCTACTGCTACTACCACTGAAAACATTCCTAGCAATGAACTACAACCAGAAAATGGAAATGATGCCAAAGAAATGGTGATTTCAGAAGGAGAAGAACCTCAAGAAACTTTAATTACGACTGGAATCAAGCGACCTGCACCTCGTGATGGTATCTATCTTTTATTCTTATAGTAGTTATAATAGCTTTATTTAATTTTTTAGAATCCGCTTATGACAGGAAGAAAATTTGTGGACCTACTCCTGATATGGCTGATGAACTTGAAGAGCTTATGGCAACAATTGGTGATAATACTGAAAAGAACATTGTTGAAACCCTTGAGTCCTTCCGCACCAGACTTGCTGAAAATTTACAAGCTCAAGAACCACTCATCATTAACATTTTTGCTCGCTGGTTAGTTTTTTAAAACTTGATTTATTTTAAATATTAATTTGCAGCATCAAATTTAAACCTGAAAAGCTAACTATTTATTCAACTTTAGCTGGTTTAGTTAATGTGAATTCGCCGAATTTTGGAGCATCGGTATTTTTTATATTTTACATTAACTTTTTATAATTTCTTTTTTTTAGTTACTTGAACGTATCGTTACTGACTTAAATTCTTGCTTGTCTGCAGGCGAATTTGATATTGCTCTTCGAATTGTAAGCATTTTTTGAAATCCATAGTTCCCTAACTTTCGTTGTTTAGATAACATTTGTGGCTGATTTAGCAAATACTGGTATTATTACTCTTGAAACTGTTGCTCTTTTCTTGGATAAATTCACTGAATTTATTACCACTGAAAATGTAAGTTTTTTTTTGTTAGTTAAAGTTGATAATGACATTTATTTTTTAGCTTCAAACCGATTTCTTTGTTTATACTGTTTTGCACACATTACCTTGGGTTGGATGTAATTTTTATCTTCATGCTCCTCAACTTCTTCAACCTATTCTTGATAAGCTTTCGAATTATATTGGCAGCAGAAAGAAGAGTCATTTGAAGTCCTTACAAGTTTGGACTGGCAAATTAGAGCAAGAACAAGAAGATTATATTGACAGTCTTTGGTCTCAAATAATGCATCTTCGACAAATGGAATGGAACGAAGAACATATTTTACGTGTGGATATGGCTTTTAAGGATGTATTGGTGGAAAGTCAAAAGCATGAACTTCATGAGTAAGTCTTGATTTATAAAATGAAATGTGTTACAAGTAACTTTTTTAGAATCTGTATACCTCAATATAATGAAAGTCTCAGTTACCCACTTCCACGAATTGTCTTCCGTCTTTTCACACAAGAAGATTGTTCAAATAGTGATGCTCCTATGCCAACAACAAATTCCATTGAACGATTCCTTGTTGAAGAAGACCTTAATTGGATTATCAGTAATAATTATCTAAATTGGAGAGTGTGTGGTCGAGAACTTCTTGCTTATTACCGTGGTGATTCAATTCCTTTGGAACATTGCATTGTCGAAGTTATCTTCAGTCAACTTTTTCGTCTCCCTGAAGCTCCATATCTTGAAATTTTTTATGGTGCACTGCTTATTGAACTTTGTCGAAAATCGGCTGATAAAATGCCTCAAGTTCTTGCACATGCTACTCAAATGCTTTATGAACGAACTCCACATATGCAGCTTGTTTGTGTTGAACGATTCATTAACTGGTTTAGTTATCACCTTTCAAACTTCCAATTTCGTTGGGCATGGAGTCAATGGGAAGATTGTATCAAAGCTGATGATTTATCACCAAAATATATTTTTGTTCGAGAAACTTTGGAAAAATGTATGCGCTTGAGTTATCATAAGAAAATCATTGAAATTTTGCCTAAGGATTTTACATCACTTATTCCTCTTGAACCTCTCTTTAAATTCGTCGTTGATGATGGTTCGTTTTTTTATTTACTGAACCTGACTTTAATTTTAATCTTTCTTTAGTTGAACATCCTGCTCATGAAGAATCCAAGCTTTTTGCTAATAAAATTCGTAACAAAGTATCTGCAGAAGAAATTATCTTGGCTGTAAAAAGAAATGAAAGTGAAGTAAACGAAGGTGAATGTATATATGATCCAGATCTCGTGGCAATTTTTACTGGAACACTTTTAAAGCTCGGAAGCCAAACATTCAGCCATACTTTCGCTGCTTTAAACAAATACCATCTTGTTTTCATGGAATTTGTTAAATACGCCGATGTTATGCAACCTGTTTTATTGAGAACTATCCATGAATGTTGGGGCAGCCATTTACAAGTTTGTATTGTTCCTTTTTTTTACTTTTTATCATTTCTTTTTAGTTCGTTGTTCTCATAATTGATAAATTATTGAAAATGCAAGTTTTTGATCCTCATATTATTATTGCTTGGGTATTTTCTGGTGATTTAAAAGATGAAATTGGTCGCTCATGGGTTTGGGAAGTTCTTAATATTGCTGTAACTCGGGCAAGTAAACAATATTATCTTCATAAACATACGAAGGAACAAGTTGAAAAATTTTACAATAAGAAGTTGGCTAAATTGGAATCGAAGAATGGTGGTGGTGATGGTCATGATTTGCTTCTTGAAGGTGAAGAAATGGAGGTTATGGATGAAGAAGAAGACCTTGAATCAAATAAAAATACTGACGCCCGTATAGCTGCTTTAGCTGATGATGTTGGTAAAGCTGTCATTGATCATGGTAAAGCTTCTGATGACCTTAGAAATGTTGTGCTTGATGTTTGTCACGTAAGTTTTACATTCGATTGATAAAAATTAAAAAAAAACTTTTTAGAAATTCTCGATGGCTATTACTGAAAACTTGTACGCTTCTGAAGAGGAAGGTTTATCTTTCGATACTCCTTTCTACCGTTTCTTAGTTGGCCGTTTCAAAGAAGTTCTCATCTTGGTACGTTCGTTTTTTATGCTTCCCTTTTTAATGGCTGCTCTATTTTTTAGCATTGGCGTGAAATCTTCCTTTATTGGAAAGATGTTGAAAGCGAACTTTTAAATTCATCCGCTATTGATGATCGCATCCGTGAAATTTTCGTCGAGTTTCGTTCGTTAAAATATTGAATTCTTGTTATCATTTTTTCTGTAATTTATTTTTGTTTGTGGAATTTTTTATGAAAATATAATTTCTCAGTTGTTTTTTTTGTTTTGTTAAAAAAACTTTGTTCGTTTATCGAAAAATCATATTTCTCTTTTATTTTTCTCAAGTTGCAAACTAGCATGCGCTTTTTATGACGTAGTTTGAAAGATTGAAGAGATCGTAGAGAATTTCTTTAGCGCTTGAAACATTACTGCGAAGAAGTAATACAGTTTTCCCCTCGCTATCACAGCCGTCAACCAACAACACGTGTCATCACTTGTTTCTTTTATTCTTTAAAACATTAACTAACATTGCAACTATTAGTTGAAACGCATTAAATAATTGCATTTTATTCTCTAAGGACATTTCTTTTATGTACTTGCATTGCATTTCGTGACTGATTGTAGTTTTGGTTATGCGGAATTAGTCGGGCATTTCTTCTCTCCTTTTTTAACTTTTATTTTCTCCTTATTTTTAGCGCGCGGTTCTTTTTTTCTTTTGAATAAATATGCTTGTTGTAGATTTTCACAGCTGATAAAGTAAAAAAGCTGTTGTTTGTTATTCTTGCTATAATGGCTTCAACCGAACTTATACAAACTTTAGTACAGAAGCCAGATATTTCAAAGCCTCGATGGGATCAGTCTACTTATGCTAACAGAGCAAAATATTTCTTTACAGTCGTAAATCCTTTGAATTTATTTGTAACAGAAAAAACTTTGGATAAATCTCGTGAAATAGTGATGAATTATCGAAATGGAATTATTCCTAGAGATTTGACTGTTGAACAATTATGGAGAGCTAAAACTTATTATGACTCTACATTTCATCCTGAAACAGGTGAAAAGATGTTTTTTCTTGGAAGAATGAGCTGTCAAATGCCTGCAAATATGATCATCACTGGCGGCCTTCTTACTTTTTATAAATCAACTCCGTCAGTGGTATTTTGGCAATGGTTAAATCAAACTTTCAATGCTATTGTAAATTACACAAACAGATCAGGTGAAAATGCAGCTGAAGGAAGCAGGCTTATTACTGCTTATTGTTGTGCAACAGGTGGTGCATTAACGGCAGCATTAACTCTTAACGCAGTTGCCAAAGTGAGTTTTTTTTATAAATCAATCATTTCAAATATTCCTTTTATTTTTATTTTAGAAATTACCACAATTTTATGGACGCCTTGTACCTTTCTGTGCTGTTGCAATTGCAAACGGTATTAACATTCCGATGATGCGTGCTGATGAGTTTAAAGAAGGTATTACACTGATTGATGAAAATGGTAACAAAGTTGGATCAAGTACAAAAGTTGCTAAATCTGCTGTGGCTCAAGTAGTATTTAGCCGAGTTGCGATGGCTACGCCATATATGGGTATATTATTACTTCACTTAATCATAATGTATTATGTTGTTTTAGTGCTGACTCCTGTTATTATGAACCAAATTGAAAAGAAGCGATGGTATCAAGCTCGTCCATGGCTTAATGCTCCTATTCAAATAGCCATTTGTGGAGTTATTTTGCTGTTTTCCACTCCATTGTGTTGTGCAATTTTTCCACAATTAAGTTCCGTGAATGTCTCTGATCTCGAACCTGATGTTAGGAAGAAAATTGAAGCCTTACCCAATTCTCCATCTGTTGTATACTACAATAAAGGTCTTTAAGAGCTTAGATTTAAAGTGATCACTTTTTTTTGTAATTTTTATATTCTTGTAATTTTAAAATTTTGACAAATAAAATATTTTTCTTTATTATTTACAAGAATTTATGGCATTATCATTTGAAAACAAGCTAAAATAAATAAAGATTTAGTTTATGGAATTTCAAAAAAAACTAATTTCATTTTCAAGTACGGTAAAAGCAACAAATAAATAAATAATATCATTTCATTTGTTTCTAAACACTTATGTAAATTTTTCTTCATTTTTTAAAAGAGTCTTTATAAAGCTTTGTTTGAACAATAAAAATAAAAAAACGTCTTCTTTCTTGTTAAAGAATAAATTCAACATGTCAACCGAACTTGTACATGCTTTAGTACAGAAGCCAGATATTTCAAAGCCTCGATGGGATCAATCAACTTATGTCAATCGTGCGAAACATTTCTTCACCATTGTAAATCCTTTGAATTTATTTGTAACAGAAAAAACTTTGGATAAATCTCGTGAAATTGTTTTGAACTACCGTAATGGAATCATTCCTCAAGATCTTACAATCACTCAACTTTGGAAAGCTAAAACTTATTATGATTCCACATTTCATCCTGAAACCGGTGAAAAGATGTTTTTTCTTGGAAGAATGAGCTGTCAAATGCCTGCTAACATGATTCTTACTGGTGGACTTCTAACTTTCTACAAATCAACTCCAGCTGTAATCTTTTGGCAATGGTTAAATCAAACATTCAATGCTGTCGTAAATTATACAAACAGATCTGGTGAAAACGCTGCTCATGGAAAAAGGCTTTTAACTGCATATTGTTGTGCTACTGGAGGTGCATTGGGTGTTGCATTATCTTTGAATGTTGTAGCTAAGGTTAGTGATTTTGTTTTCAACCTTTAAAACATTAATAATAGACTGGCTTTACAGAAATTACCACAATTTTATGGACGCCTTGTTCCTTTCTGTGCTATTGCAATCGCAAATGGTATCAATATTCCATTAATGAGAATCGATGAATTTAAAAATGGTATTGTTCTTACTGATAAAAATGGCAACAAAGTTGGTGAAAGTTCTAAAGTAGCTTATTATGCTATTTCTGCGGTCGTCCTAAGTCGAGTGAGTTTTTTATAACCGGAGCTTGATAGTTGAAATATTCATTACAAAATCATTTCTTTTTTTATTAAAGCTTATTTATTTTTTTTAGGTTGGCATGGGAATGCCTCATATGGGTATGTTATTATTCGTTGTACTTGCATACTATTGGTTAAACTTTTTTTTCAGTTTGCACTCCAATGATAATGAATTATTTGGAAAAATTTCCGACTATTAAAGCTCGTCCATGGTTAAATGCTCCAATTCAAACATCGCTTTGTGGCTTCTTGCTTCTTTTCTCAACACCTCTTTGCTGTGCATTCTTCCCTCAAGAAAGTTCTATCAATGTCTCAAAGCTTGAACCTGAAGTCAAAAAGAAGATTGAAGCTTTACCAAATCCTCCTCCAATTGTATACTACAACAAAGGTCTCTAATTCACAAAACATGTTTTATGTCATTGTCGTAAAAAAGAATAAATAACTGTATAAAAATAATCAATTTATTGAAACAACAAAACAAAGTTGTATAGCAAAACCATACAGCAAAATTTACGCAACAATTTCAAATCGGACAGGCGTCAAAAGTTCTGGAGCATTTAATTTGTTGACTTTAACAAGATGAGCACGACGAGGTTCAGCAGGTTGACGACGAAGGCTAACATATTCAGCTTTACCGGCTTTAACATCACGTTTTTTTTGGTCGTTAGCTTTGCACCGAACTAAGAATTCAGCACGAGAATTTGATGGTTGAACGTGTTCGACGCGAACATTGATACGTTTAGGAAGAATACGACCTCTGAAAAAAAGAAAAAATATAAAAAGCGAAAAGACAAGAAAATTACTAACTTAACACGTTTGTTTACAATGACACCAAGAGCATGTTGAGTAACATTGAATACACGACCAGTACGTCCATGATAAGCTTTGAATGGCATACCCTTGTGGAAAGCACCATTGCCTTTGACTGTAACAATATCACCTCGTTTGTATGTTCGGTAAAAAGTTGAAAGATGTTCCACTCCATGTTGACGGAATCCTTTTGCGAACATATAACGCGTACCACGACGATAACCATTTGGATTGACCATGATGACTTGTTACCTAGAAAACGGAAAATTAGAGAGAATGTGTAAGAAGTGTAAAACAGCATAAAAAAACTAAATCGTGTGAAAAACGGAAAACAAAGTACATATCGTCCATGACTTTAAAGTCAAAATATATATATAAGTATAAACCATGATTTGGAATAAATAAGGTAAAATATCGGAAAAAGCAAAGCCAAAAATAGATAAGAGATAGATAGAAAAAAGTTTGGTTAAATTTTTTTAAAGAGAATTGCAATGGGCGCAAAAGAGGAGCTCATAAACACCGTAACACGCAGGCAAGGCAATCAAATTATTCGCGTTGAGACTTTGTATTTGAAAAATTTGCTTTATCCAAACAAAAAAATATGAGAAGTGAAAGTTTCAAAAATTAATGTTAGAAAACATTCTTCGCTTTATTTTTATATTCTGAATAACTGTAAAAAAATGTCTTGCGTGTTTTAGGCGTTAAAATGGTATAAAATTTATTTTTTAGTTCAATCAAAGATCTCAACATGGCCATTCAAGGAATTTTCTATAAATCAGTCGCTCGTCGCTTTTCTACTCTTCTATTAGCATGTGCAGCTGGCTCTTATGTCTTTGATTTAACCTTCAATACCGCTACTGACGCTTATTGGAATTCCGTATGTTTATATTTTTTCTATTGCGTCATTTTTAAAAGCTAAAATTTCAGGCAAACAAAGGAAAACAATGGAAAGATATCAAAGATAAATTGGCTCAATAAATATATAGATGAAGCTTTCGTCATTTCTAATGATGTGTATGAAAATTTAATTGTAGATTGTCTTATTCATAAAAGTTTATTTTAAATAAATGTCATAGGATATACTAATGGAGAGAAAGAAGACATTTCATGCTTGTAAGAGTTCTTCACCGACATAACCATGTTGAATAAATTTTGAAGGAAAAGATTCAATGAAGCGATCAGTGACAGGATCTTTACGGAATGTTTGCAAAACAACAACTTTGCGTTGAGCAGCATCTTTGGCATATTCTTGAGCAACTTCATCAAGTGATATTTGCATGTGATCAGCGATAACAGCGATGACGGCAATAGGAATTTCAGAGTAATTGATACTTTCTAAAGCTGTTGGAAAGATTGATGATGCTTTATGAACCTCTTCAATTCCCTAAAATTAATAAATTATAAAATTATTTTGAAAATATGTAAAGATGCTTACTTGTTTTCGAACAACAATAATTGTGATAATTGCACAAACAATACCAGCAAGGAGAATAGTTGAATTGACAGCAGCAGCGACCATAGCCAAAGTACCGACTGTAGAATAATCCATTTTGTTGCTTTTTTGGTTGTTGAGATAATCAATGAATGAAAGTTTGAATCGTCAGCTGAGAAATTTTTGATAACAATAAACGGCAAACTTTTTCATACAAGTGCTAAAAAAATATGTTAATTTTTCAAATAAAAAGTTGTAATGATAACATTTATTGTGAAAATAACAAAAAAGTTAAATTTCAATAAAAGCTATGAAAATTTAACTTTGATTTAGATTTTCACTTTATGGATCTTGCGCAATAACTACTTTCATTGTCTTCAATATTTATTTATTCTTAATTTGTTTTGAAACTACTAAATAATGACGCCGATTTATTACGCTTTTTTTTTATATTTCTCTGGGCTTCTGCTAATATTTACACCGAATGCTTAACTCCAAGAAAATCAATAATTACTCGAAACGTCTTACAGAAACTAACATTTTTCCAATTAAGAATTCGTTAGACTGTATGTATGTCTAGGTTTTTCTTCAAAACATTGATAATTTTTGCAGATTTTTGAGGTCCATTGATTGAATTAATTATGGGCCGCCCTTGAACGCTTTTGACGAAAATTTTATTAGATTTCGTGATAACAGTGTATTTGCTTTTTAATATTTTTCTGGAGACTTCAACGTCGATTTTTTCAAACATTTATATGTGAAAAATAAAATATCGTATTCCAAAAATTTCTGCGCTAATAATTATTTCACAAATTTTCAATCTTTCAGTAACAAAAGTTTCCTCACTGACAAAACTTGTTTCACGAAGTGTTTTATTTTAATTTTTTTTATTTCACCGGATTTTATAAAATGAATTTTAAGAAAATACGAGTAAATAGCAAAAAAAAAAGAATACAAAAAATTATACTCGAACAAATATTATTTCGTGGTACATATTTAAAATTTGGTGATTTTAATTTAAAAAAAGGATTTATAAAACAATCATATTTTCTGTATCAATGCTGCATTTAATAAAAATTGTATCCTCTTTAATGTAATGTGTAGCAAGCTCCATTTCGCAAAAATTTGTCGCCCCAAATGAAGCATTTCGATCTCCTTTGGGACGATTAAGATATTTTTCATTTTGAACAGAAGCATATGGTTTAAGCGTGTAAGAAAGATGCTTGCGCTTTTCTAAGTTCGGATTTTGATCCATAATAGTGAAAGTGATTTTATGAACAAATGGCCATGGTAAAATTGCGTCATAATCACCTTTCATAATTGCGATAAAAATTGATAAATACTCTGCTCCATTTGAATCAGCTCCGCCACCTCTGAATCCGCATGACATCATTAACTTATATCCCTTAAAAAAAGTTTTAAATGTTTTTTTAACTGTAAAAGAAAAGAAAGGATACTTACATGTCTTCCAGAAAGAAATGGTGGTGAAAAGTAAATGGGATGATTTGTTAATTTTGATTTGTTTAATTTTGTTTGGAAGTCGTTCAATTTCCAAATATATTGAGCGCCATAAAGCTTTTCAAGTGAAAGAATTTTTGATGTTAAAAGTTCCATATTTCGTGAAAGTTTGTCTGCGTTGAGTTGAACAGTCGCAAGAAGAGCTTTCAAATCGAGTACTCCATCGCAGAGGAAGGATAAATGCTTAACGGGTTGATCTTTGATGTGTTTTTGAAGATTTTCTCGCCCACCAGTGTAATGACAACCAAATTCTCCAAAGGGGCAACATGAGCCAGCTTTTGGACATTCAGGTAAATGTTCGTTCATCTCCATTCGAGGCTTTGTTATTCCACAACCATTTGGGCAATCAATCAACATGGAAGGACAAATTTTTAAATGTGTTTTCAGACCTTTTAAAGTAACGGATTTTTCACAATGAGGGCATTCTTGAGTTTTTTTTGAACATTCTTCTTCAAGATGCTTTTCCTCTTCACTTTTTGGATAAACCATTCCACAACCTCGTGGACAAATGATGTCTCCTTTATCACAAACGAGAGCATGTGCTTCAAGTTCTCGAAGTTCTCCTTTCCAAATACATCCATTATCATGAAAAGTGCATTGAACTGAAAGACGTTGAATGCGACGTTGTGATTCTTTGTCAAGTTTTAACTAAAATATTATAGAAATAATAATAAATTAAGCCTTAAAAATGGAAGGAATAAAAAAGACTAGCCTTTGTTGGATCAATGAGAGCGGAACATTCTGGACAAGTATGTAATCCTTTAACACAGTTTGCACAAAGTCGATGTCCGCAATTAAGTTTTTGAGGAAGCCGAAAAACTTGATCACATTTTTTGCATTGCAATTCGGCAGGCAAATCATCAAGAAAAACTATTTCAATTGGTTCATTTTCGTTGTTTTCTTCTCCTACAGTATCCACAAGCTTTGCTTCCGTTTGTGCTAGCATTGGAGTGGGAAGGCGATTTTCAATTTCAGAAAATGGAACTTCCATTTTTTATTTAAACGCAACGCTTATACAAAACCAAATATGATAATGAAAAATTCCAGAGAATATGAAAAAGAGGATAAGTTTTTGTTGCTAAGTGCGTTGCTTTGGATTCGATCAAAATGCATTTCTTGTTGATAATAGCAACAACAAAAAATACACATTAAATTTTAAGATTCATAAAAAAGGCTATAAAAAATATAAAGAAAAATATATTTCAAATTAATTATCCTTTCAAACCACATATTTCACATGGAAAATGATATTTCTATTACCGTAGTTGTCTTTTAATTTTGATCGTAAATGAAATTGGTGTTTGTAGGAATGTTTTATGTACAACCTTTGACGATTCTTTGCTTCTTCTAATTTGGAACATAATAAAAACAAATGTAATTATGAATCCCTTCTATGATTTTTGTAAAACAAAACATTGGGGATAATAGCTATATTTAAAGTAATTTTAAACCATAAAAAAATCTTGTTAAAGGGACATAGCTATTTCATGCCTTTTTTGAAATTTCGTTTGCGGGCACTGCAAGTTACACTTGGTAAGGCGCGTGTTTGAATTACCGTGTAAGACAGAAGTGACACGGTAATTCAAACACGCGCCGCCCCGACTGTTCCTATCAGCCCCAGTATCGAAATTTTTGAAAAGGCATGAAATAGCTATGTCCCTTTAAAGGAGCCCAACGCGATAACGTAAATGCTTGTAACAAGAGTGTTCGTGGTAGGAACACTTTCTCTTTGTCAAAATTTTTTTTGAAAGCTTACAAAAGCATTTGAAAAAATTTTGGGTGCGCTACACTTTGCAGAATTTGTTCCTTGGCGCCAAGGAACAAGCTATTTGCAGAAAAATGGCGCCAAGGAACAAGGAACTAGGGCATTCTCAATAAGGAACAATAATAAATAAGTCAAGTGCTTTGACGCTTTATTATCTTTTCAAGGACGTTTGCTCATATTAATATATAATTTAATAACTAATTCTTAATTAATTTCTCTAATTAATTAACTAACACTTGGTTAAAAACTATAGTCTAAATTTTGTACCAATAGAGCTAAAAAACCTCCATAAGTAACAAGTTTACTGATTTATTTTATGATAAATAGCACATAGTCGTTGTTGTTACTTTATCTTACGAAAAGAAACACTGCATTCATTGTTCCATAAAACATTAATTTAACTGCAACAACGAGAAATCTAAGGAAATTACCTTCTAATTTGATAAATAAAACGGTAATTTGTTATTGTGAAGGACAATTAAAGTTGATCAAATTGATAAAGTTTTCTAACAAGCTACTTTTATTTTTATAATTGTATTATTTAAAGAAACTTATAAATTTTTAAACATACTTATTCAACTTAATATTGAAGAGAAAAAAAGAGATAAATGTAATCTAATTTGTTATCATAGTAAAAGTTAAAGCTTGAACATGTTTTGTTTTAGTGTTTAAATTTTCTTAATTATTAAAATGCTAATTTTCATCTCAAAGTAATAATTCAAAATAAATCCATGTGCAACAGCATTTGACTTATTTATTATTGTTCCTTATTGAGAATGCCCTAGTTCCTTGTTCCTTGGCGCCATTTTTCTGCAAATAGCTTGTTCCTTGGCGCCAAGGAACAAATTCTGCAAAGTGTCCTTTGCCCAAAATTTTGACAAAGAAAAAAGTGATCCTACCACGAACAATCTTGTTACAATCCGTTACCAAGACGTTTGAACAACCATCGGAACGGTACGGAACGGACCGGAACGGAACGCGGTGTTTTTAGAACGAAAGTTTGACTTTGTTGGAATTTTTCGAAAACTTTCGAAAACTTTTGAAAAATGGAAAATTCCAACAAAGTCAAACTTTCGTTCTAAAAACACCGCGTTCCGTTCCGGTCCGTTCCGATGGTTGTTCAAACGTCTTGGTAACGGATTGTACAAGCATTTACGTTATCGCGTTGGGCTCCTTTAAGCTTTACTCCAATTTTAAAAGCTTACATTTTTTGAGTTTTAAAATCGTCGTGCATGTTTCCATGGTAACTGCTTTTTTTTTACCATTGGAATAAACAAAATTTATTTTTTGATTTTCCATCTAAAAATATGCAAGAATCAGAAATATTTTCTTTACAAATTCAATCATCATGGAATAAAGAAGTAGAAAAGGTGGATGCCACAATGGAAACGATGCCAACGCTTCAAAGAGAAGTGGGTTGTGATCCAATGAAACCCACGCATGCTTCAACCCAAACAGATTCGATGGTTGAAGAAAGGCTTTCAGCTCGTGGAGTTTTAATTTCTCATCAAACCATTGATTTAATTTTGGAAGCTATTGAAGATGCGGGAAGATTAAATAAATATTTTGAAAAATTAGAAGCTTTTCGGAAAACTGATAAGTTGCAACTTGTGCCTGTTAAAAAAATTTCACTTGAAAGTGTAAGTTTTTTAAATTTTTTGATTTCAAGAAAATTCAAATAATTTTAGAATGAAAAGCTACCCATTGTTGGAATTAAATGTGGCCGAAATGGGCGAATTGCTCTACTTTTAGGTCATTCTCAGCATGAATCCTGGTGCTTTCATACGGGAAAAGTTTTGATCCTTCATAAAAATCAAACAATTAATATTCCACTTGCTAGTTGTCCTACCCAAATAATATTTGCTCCACAACAACAAGTTTGTTTTATATCAGCAATACGAAAGAACGAAGTTTAAATATTTAGGTTATTGTTGCAACAGCTTCGGGTGAACTTCTTGTAACATTTGAAGGTGAAATTCTTTGGCAATCAGATTCCATCCATTCTCAAGCAATCACATGTCTTCGATGGGTATCGGCTCATCTTTTGTTATCTGCTGGACTTGATGGAAGATTGGTGGTTTCAAGTTTGAAATCAACTAGCTTGGAAGCCATTAAATCGTCTTCTATCACAGTATCGGATTTACCGCGATCGATGCGTCGCTCAAATATAAGTTCACGTCGAACGGGTGTTGTAGCAATTGCAGGTTCAAAGAGGGATTATTTTCTTGCAGGTAATATTTTATTTTAGAAAATAAATTAACTTCTATTTAATAAAAAAATATTACAGGCGAAACGGGAGCCATTTGGTCATTAAATGCTGATTCATTGATCGTTCAACCTATTGGAAATGATTCGGATGGAATTGAACAGCTTTTTACTTTTCCAAATGGTTTTATCGCTGTAACACCCGAGAAAGAATTAAAATTCATTGCAAAAGATGCAATAACTTCAGAATACTTTCTTTCTGGACATAAAACATCTTCAGATATTTGTTTTCGTGATTCACTTTTGCTTTTCATCGATACAACAACAACAACTGAAAATTCAGGTCCATTATTGGGGTTTGATTTAAATGAAAAATCACTTGTTCTTCGAGAAGATTCTCAAAAATATTTTGCCATTGATATCAATGAGAATAATGAAGTTGTAGCAATTAATTCAAAATATGAAATTGATATTTTTCAATTTGCAGATTAATAGAAAATTAAACTAAATTTGCCAATCGTTGTAATAAATATTTTTAACTTTTTGATGTTTTAATTTTAACACATTTGTTTTAATATTTTTTATTATCATTTTACATTTAAGATGTGAATTCATTCATCAAAAGGTTAAAAATAAAAATAAACTATGTATCATATTTCATCGCCGCTTTTTATCTTTTTCATGTTTTTTAGGTTTGAATTCAAATACATCTGGATGTTCTTTGTAAATTCGATATCTGTAAAAAACATATTAAAAATATGATAAAAATAAAAATTAAAACATACAGCAGAGGAATCGGATGTTGACACTTTTGTAATTGATCCGTCGGTAATTTTCTTACAACTTCACGAAATCTTTCACTAAATTTTTTTTTATGAAATGGAAAAAATTTAGTTAAAGCTTACATAACAGCATTGAGAAAGAATGATCGAATAATATCCTAAAAGAATGATTTAAAAAATTAGATAGTCATAAACAAATTCAGTTACTTACAGATACTTCGGTGTATAACGCTATTTGATATATTTCTCTTAAAGAATGTCGTTCAATGAAATCCAAATATTCAGCTTTATTTGCACCAATGTCAGGTACCGGCACACCATGAATTTCACAACAAGTTCGAACCATATTATCTGCTTCTTTTTGTAACCAAGCTTCTTCATCACCTGGCACGGTTGGATCTCGGTCGTTTATCCAAAATCCATGAGATTCTGCTATTTTTTCTGCCATTTTTCTATAAAAAAAATATAAATTTTAAAATTAGATTTAGAAAAAGAATACAAACACTGCGCTGTTGAAAAGTTTGAATCGTTTTCCAGAATCGATGGTCGAAAATGCAATGTATTCAAGTTCATCGGGCGTCATTTCAGTTTCAGTTTTGGGTTGCGTAATGTCGAGAGAAAGTGATGGCTGTGTTGAACATGTTGTCAGCATTTGAGAAGTTGGCGGTACCTTCTTATTAACGTCTTTTTCATTATTTGACGAAGGTGGCATCGGGCGCGGCATAGGTCCATACGGAACATTTTTTGGTTTGGATGGAAGCTTCACATTTAAATTTTGAGATGCAACTTGCTTTTCAGGTTGTTGATTGACAGGAGGCATCGGAAGAGGAAGAGGAGCAGGCGGAGGTAAGATAATTCCTTGTTTTGGTCTTCTTCTACGTTTCTTTCTGCAGCAACGTCTCACAATAATGATTATAGTAATAATAAGAATCACACTGAAAGATTGTAAAATAAAATTAATTTTTAAAAAATGTTAAACAATACCTTATACCAAGAGCTCCAAAGATAAGATAAAAATATAAATTCCAATTCTGAGATGTTTTCATTTTTGCTTCGGTTGGTATTTTTGTTGCAAAACTAATAGTCGAAATAAAATTTTTACTGTAAATGAGAGATACAAAAATGGAAAAATTTAAATATTACCCAAAAATTTGTTTGTTTTTTTAAAAGCCATTTTTTCTAGGAATCGCACTTTTTCGATGGATTTTGGGATTTGAGAAAAAAATAAATTTCGTAAATTGACTTTTGTTCAATCCCCCTTAGGTTTTCGGGGTCGCTGATGCCGAATCTGACCTCAGTTTCATTGGTTTCATAGGTATATCTCGAGATACAGCTGCCTTGATCAAAAAATTCAACTTTTTTTTAAGACGCTTTTTTTAAAAACTGTCTACACAGAAAAATAGTAAAAAATTCACTGATTATTTTTGTAATTGATGCCAAAAATACAAGTATAGGCTTAATGAGGTCAAACAGCCATTTTAAGGAAAAATTCAACGTTTCGCTTGGCAAAACTCGAAATCTATGGCCGCTGGCAAGCCTATTGATGTCATATTCTGATTCCCCATAAAATTTCACCCTAGAAACAGGAAAATGTAAAAAAAAAATGGGTGGCCATTTGGAAATGGTGACTGGTTGAATGATGTACACCAATATGAGGTCATAGAACAAGTATATCATAAGCACATGTGAAAATTATAAAATCTTAACAAAAAATGTAGTAAAACCCATAAAATAATTTTAGAAACTGAAAAAACTTCATGTTGTTATGCTTTTTGATTTTTTCTGAATTTTTTAAGGTACTATAGTAGCATAAGATGCACAAAAATATCAAAATACGCAAAAGTTAGAATTTTTTTTTGAAAGTTATCGTTTCTAAGTAAATTTGAAGTTGTAGAAACCGAATTTGCCATCATTTTTATGCAAATTCTATCATGAAATTTCATTAATGATCAAATAATAATCTCCCAATATTATTCAAAATTGTTGAAAATAAATTATGTTTTTGTTTTTTTATTATTTTTTCTTTTTACATACATGTGTTAATTATTATTTTAATAGCAAATTTGCTACTGGCCGTCTTTTATCTAGATTATCTTATTTAATAATAATTTAAAAATTCTATAAATTAAAAAACAAAAATTTATTATCTTCGTATAAAACCGAAACAAGTAAAAACATGGGAAATACAAGAAAATAATAATACAACAATACTAATAACAATAAGAAGCCCAAATAAAAATGTTAAAAACTGCCAATGTTCTTTAACAAAATTTACACAACCATCGATAAAAGACATAATAAAGTTAGTTCCTTGAGATTCTTCTTTTTTGTGACGTGTCTCGACTTTAAGATCGCTTTCGAGAGCCTCCTGATCTTTCTCCAACTTTATTCTATCACTTTCATCCATTTTCGTTTCAAAAGTGTGATATGTAATTTTAGTTGGAATATCACTAAATCCATAAAAAGTATGATTTCCTACATGAAGAACTTCATTTTTTCGGAGAACAACAGTAAACTTTCCAGAAGATGGAACTGTAAAACTGTTTTTCATTCTTGTGGGCGCGTTCTTAGGCAATACAGAGAAAGTCTGGAAAAAACTTTAAAAATTTGCATGTGCATAAAAATAAAAAATTACCTTGAAATTTGTTACAATTTGAATAGTTGATTCATGTTGATGATATCGGATAAATCCTTCTTCGATTTTAAATGATTGCTTTTCACATTTATTGACATTATCGGGATTGCACTCGGGGTATGATACAGCTGATATTGTGCATTTGTCTTCAGTTGCGCATTGGTAATAATCTAGCACAGCCCATTTTCCATTAATATTAACAAAGCGCGAAGGGAAAAGGGGTTCGGTATAAATATCATCTTTGATGGTGCCAAGAATTTGGAACTAAAAATTTAAATTTAAAATAGTTTAATCATTATTTTTTTACTGACCTCATAAACTTCATTCTTTTCAAGTTCTCCACCGGAAATCATGGCATGATGAACAATAATGGAATCATTCGTGCATCCAGCAATTTTATTGTTAATATTCAAAAGATTTGAATGTTCATCATAAGAGGAGAGAACATATTTCTCATTATAAGTTGTCCAATTATAGGTGGAACCAAACATATCAAGAATAGTTGATGCAGCTTCAGAATGGTAAGTTGCAAGTAGTTGGGTAAAGAATCTTTTTTCTTCATTTCTCAAGGTAATTTCAATTAGATCTTTCGTTACCTGCGTTTGGTCTTTCATAAAAGCATGAAGATCTTCACTGATTTCCGAAAGTTTGTTATCATGAATAAAAGCCATGTATCCAAGGCCAGCAATCGATGCTACAATTAAAACTGATGCAATAACAGCAGGTAAAAATCTATATTCTTATATCAAAATGGCTACAGAGGAAACACCCGAAACTGAAGGATATGAATTTTGGAGAACGAAAAATTCAATAACCAAAAAAGTGACAAAGCCAAAAGAAAAAAATTCCCCAAGTGAAGGTGAAAGCGATAACGATGATGTGGATAATGTTCACGAAATTATTAATTTTGAAAAAAGTCAACCATCCTTCAATCCCTTTGCTTTATTCCAATGCCCAACTCCAAATTGTCAAAAACAGTATGCTAAAATAGGAAATTTATTGAATCATATTGATCTTGGAAAACACAAATTATTACCGGAAAAAGCTCGCCTTTATGATTATGCTTTGAATTATTATGGCGACCAATTAGAAGGATTACAAAAACGACAAGATAACTCACGCCTTCAAGAAAAAATTGAAGAATCGGTTAAAGAAGTAAATACAGATGTGAAACAAGGATGGGCACTAAGGGTAACCACAAAGAATACAAGATTTACCAGTGATGTGCACAAATTCGTTGAAGAGCAAATGGAATATTGTAAATCCCATGGCAAAAGATTGGACCCAAAAAAATGTGAGAAAAATATGGAATTGGAAAAAAAGAAGGATGGCAAGCGCCGTTTTAAAGCGAATGAGCGTTTATCATCAAACCAGATTTCTTCGCTAGTAATAAGAAAAATGAAAAAAGCAAGTGGCGACAATGTAACAAGTAACGAAAAAAATAAACAGGATCGAAGAAATGCCATTAATAAAGAATTAGAAGAAGAAACAGGTAAAATTAATACAGAGCTTTTATATTTTTTAAATCGATCATAATAATTATTTGTTAATCTTGGAGAAAAATTAAAAAAAAACCACATGAAACTAATATTTTTTTATTATAGGAGATATGGAAATTGAATTTCAAGATGATCCTTTGTTTCCCGATATTTTCGAAGATATACACAGTTTTACTAAGGAAAGTAAGAAGATTAGAAAAGATAAAATAGGCGAAGAATCTGAAGAGGAGGAAGAAACTGAAGAAGATCAAGAAACTGGTGAAGAGGAAGAAGACGAGGAAAATATCCAGCCCTCAAAAAAGCAGAAAGGTGCGCCTCCAAAAACACCTTTAAAAAGATTACGACAAAGAATTAGTTCACCTCGAGATAACCCACCAAAAACAAAAACAAGTAAAAAATAGCCAAATATTTTGTACTGTCATTTTATATTTATGTTGTTCTATTTAAAAAAAATAAAATATTTAAAGAAATTTTTTTGATTTTTGGTAAATCAAGGTATAATAAATTGAAAATCGTAAATTAAGGAAATCATAATATGATTTAACAAAATTTTTAAACAAAGTACAAATATTTAACAAACAAAAAAATAAGCTTAAAATTGACATCAGTGAAAACAAAAAAAAGAAAAAATAATAAAAAAACAAAAACATAATTTATTTTCAACAATTTTGAATAATATTGGGAGATTATTATTTGATCATTAATGAAATTTCATGATAGAATTTGCATAAAAATGATGGCAAATTCGGTTTCTACAACTTCAAATTTACTTAGAAACGATAACTTTCAAAAAAAAATTCTAACTTTTGCGTATTTTGATATTTTTGTGCATCTTATGCTACTATAGTACCTTAAAAAATTCAGAAAAAATCAAAAAGCATAACAACATGAAGTTTTTTCAGTTTCTAAAATTATTTTATGGGTTTTACTACATTTTTTGTTAAGATTTTATAATTTTCACATGTGCTTATGATATACTTGTTCTATGACCTCATATTGGTGTACATCATTCAACCAGTCACCATTTCCAAATGGCCACCCATTTTTTTTTTACATTTTCCTGTTTCTAGGGTGAAATTTTATGGGGAATCAGAATATGACATCAATAGGCTTGCCAGCGGCCATAGATTTCGAGTTTTGCCAAGCGAAACGTTGAATTTTTCCTTAAAATGGCTGTTTGACCTCATTAAGCCTATACTTGTATTTTTGGCATCAATTACAAAAATAATCAGTGAATTTTTTACTATTTTTCTGTGTAGACAGTTTTTAAAAAAAGCGTCTTAAAAAAAAGTTGAATTTTTTGATCAAGGCAGCTGTATCTCGAGATATACCTATGAAACCAATGAAACTGAGGTCAGATTCGGCATCAGCGACCCCGAAAACCTAAGGGGGATTGAACAAAAGTCAATTAACGAAATTTATTTTTTTTTTGAAATCCCAAACCAAGTGCGATTTTTAGAAAAAATGGCTTTTAAACAAGCTTTTTATTTTATTTGCATGCATCAGACTTTTTGTTTTAGAGCTTTTATAATAACTTTATTTTTCAATTCATATTTTTACTAATTTGTTAAAAAGTATTTAAAATGATTTTTTGTAAAATGATAAAAAATATTATTATAATCCGTTGTGAATAAATTTAAAAAAATAAAGTGTTTAAAAATTTCTACTAAAAAATGACAAATTTTTAAGCTTGATAAGCATTTGAAGTAACTCGGCCGCCACGTCCTGTCCAATTTGTGTGAACAGAAGTTTCCGGATCGGAAAGAAGTTTGTAAGTATGGGCTCCGAAATAATCACGCTGAGCTTGTATTAAATTTGCTGGGCCAACGGGGCGACGATAACCATCATAAAATGAAATGGCTGAAGTAAATGCAGGAATTGGAATTCCACCCAAAACGGCAGAAGCGATGACAACTCGCCATGATTCCTAAAAAAATGAAGGTATGAGAGGAATGATAAAATTAGGTTATGAAATTATCATTTACCTGAGCATCTGAGACAGCTTTTTTGAAAAAATCACTAAGTAATAAATTTTGAAGTTTTGGATTTGTATCAAATGCTTTTTTAATTTCTCCCAAAAATCTTGATCGAATTATGCATCCACCTCGCCACATAAGAGCGATAGCTCCAAAATTAAGTTTCCAATCAAATTCTTGACTTGCTTGAGATAGAAGCATAAAACCTTGAGCATAACTGCAAATTTTAGAAGCGTAAAGCGCCTGTAAAAAAACGAGCCATTTAATAAATATTTATTAATATTAAAAGAATTACTTACTTGTCCAAGTTTCAAGATAAAATCTTTTTTATTTTTGAATGCTTCAGGTTTAGGTAAAGGGCTTCCTGGTAATACTTTAGAAGCATAAACTCTTTGTTCTTTTAAAGCTGATAAGCATCTAGCAAACACGGCCTCAGAAATAAGTGTTACAGGTTGACCATATTCCAACGCTGAAATTCCCGTCCATTTGCCTGTACCTTTTTGACCTGCTGAATCAAGAATTTTTGGTACAAGTGGCTCGCCCTTTTCATCTTTAAATCTTAGAATATCGGTGGTAATTTCAATTAAATATGAATCAAGTTCCCCTTTATTCCATTCATCAAAGACATTGGCCATTTCATCATGAGAAAGTTCAAGGCCATTTAAAAGAAGATCATATGCTTCAGCGATAAGCTGCATATCGCCATATTCAATTCCATTATGAACCATTTTAACAAAATGACCACTTCCAGCCTCACCTAACCAATCACAACAAGCTTCACCATCGGATTTTGCTGCGATGGATTGGAAGATATCTTTAAGATGAGGCCAAGCTTCAGAAGCTCCTCCTGGCATAAGTGATGGACCATGGCGAGCGCCTATAGAAATTAACTTTTGTTAGTTTTAGTTTAGAAAAAAAATTCCACAATCAAAAACTTTTTAAAAAATGCTTTGGGTTAACAATTCGCTTGGTTGAATGAACCATTTTATGGAATATTTTTAGGTTAAATCATCCAAATACCACTGTAAGGTATGTGAAGATTATGCGCATTCTTGTTTTTATGGAAGAGCTGGATGTTTTAAAAGATAAACTAACCCTCTTCACCGCCCGACACACCACAACCAACAAAAAATATTCCTTTTTCTTTTAATTCTTTAAAACGCCGATTTGAATCATGATATTCGCTATTTCCGCCATCAATAATGATATCACCTTTTTCAAGATGAGGAACAATTTGATCAATCATTGATTGAACGGCCGAACCAGCTTGAACTAAAAGCATGACCCGCCGAGGTCGTTTTAAGGATGCAACCATTTCTTCAATTGAATGTGCTCCAATAATTTTGGTTCCTTTTGCTTCATTTTCAAGGAACGCATCAACTTTAGCTACGGTTCGATTAAATGCGCAAACTCTAAATCCATGATCATTCATATTTAATATCAAATTTTGGCCCATAACGGCAAGGCCGATAACAGCAATATCCGCAATAGCAGTTTCAGGCATGGTTCACAAAATCGTTAGCTGAAAACTTAAAATAAATAAGTTCATAATGAAAAAAATTGTTGAGAGCAATAAACTACAAAAGAAAAAATTCTCCACGATGGTCTGATGCAAACAATAAAAAAATGAACAAAAAAGCACAAAGTTTGCGCGATAAACAAAATAAAAAAAGAAAGCAGCAAGGAATAATGGGACCACAATGGCCGCCGCCGCCGTGTTGAATGCAATAATACAATGGCGGTGGTGGTATGAGACAAAATCAAAAAAAAAAAACGAATTGAAGGCGGAGTTTCTTCGATAAAATCTACAAAATCTTCAAACAATCAAATGGATCAATGCCGTTGAACAATCGGGAAAAACGCACATAGGTATTGAATCATCTAATATTTAAAGGGAAATTTGCTTTTTAAAAGGACATTCTATTTTATTAAAATTTAGAGAAACTAAAAATTACGCCTCCAGTAAGTAAAATTAAATTAACGAAACCTGAATTTAAAGCTTCTAAAGAAAGAATGTTAAAAAAATCCAAAAAAATTAAAACACAATTTTTAATGTTCACTATTTTAAGAAAAAATAACTACAAAGTAGAAAAAAAGAGTGACTATTGAGGTTTTTCACTTTTTCATTCAAAATGTTTCTCTAGTTTTTTTTTTTGCTGGCGGCTTTGTTATTTGGGAATAAAAAAAAATACATCAATATGCTGGAGAAATGCTTTAAGATTTAAAATATAAGCTACAAACAATTTTTTTTTGAAAAGTGATACTTACTAATCTAAAAGAAGTATCTTGAGCAATTTTAAAACTTATTTTATCCTTTTCCAATTGTTTTCATTTTTTGTTCCTGGATTTTACAATAGGATGTAAAAAATCTTTATCATGATGTTTGAATTGTTTATAAATCGACGATAGTAGAAACAACCAAAAACTATGTCTGCATAATAAGCAAAAAAAAAAAAACAAAAGCGATTTAAAAAAAACATCATTCCGTAAAAACTGAAAAATGTTTTAGATTTGTCCTTAAATTTTTTTTCTTCAGTAATTTAGGTTATTGTTCGCAAAAAGCTGAAGCGTTATTTATGTATGAATTTAGATGAAAAATAAAATTAAACATTCTGCAAAGTTTTATTACTAAAATAGAAAAAACGATAATAAAAAAATGCAAAATGTTTGAACTTTACGGCAGCTTGTGGAATTAAAAGTGTTACTCTTTATTTTGAAATGAAAGCAACTTTACTGTCTGTAATCAGGCACAAATGAAGATACTAATTATTACATATATACAATAATGCAAAAGTTAAGGTTAAGCAATGACGTTTAAACGTTTCACATCCCTGTCATGATAATACAGAATATCATTTAATTATACCTGTAAAGAATTGTTTGTTACTTAATTCTCGAAATGCACAGTTCTTGCCGCGAAATATAATAACAAATCAAACAAATATTTTTTTGTTTGTAATGAAACACATTATTTATTTAAGAATTATATAAATTATTATTATTAAGCTTCTGTATAGTTTTCAAAATGTCAAGACATAGACATTTGGCTAATTTAGATTATGAAGAAGGTTTGTTTTGGTTGAATGCGAAACAATGGCTGATTTTTACTTTTAGAATTAGAATCAGATGATGATAGGGATTATTATGGAAAATCATTCGAAGAAGAATCGGGTATTGATAACACAAATGGTAAGATATAAATTTCAAAAGTAGTTAAAGCATTCAGTCATTGTTTCTAGCTCAATACATTTATCGAAGAAATAGAGTTTCAAGCAGCAGAGCATCAAACAGTGTGGATGATTATATTCACGAAGAAGATTATCGTGACAATGCAGAGGATCACGATGAAATGTTTCAGATGGAAGCTCCAGGTATTTGAAAACTTTTACAGAATAAAATTTAAAAGATTTTTTTAAAGCAAAATCTCAGATGAATTCAGCTTCAAAACCTTCTCCAGCTGTTGCTCCTGCAATTCAACAACTTCGAATTAGCGAACAAAAACCCGCTCAACGACAAAGTTCTAAATCACCAGTTAGGATGACTCCAAATCTTAGCTCTCATAAACTTTCAGCTCTTGAAACTGCTGTTGCAGCTACACCTGTTTTCAAGTAAATTTTATAACAGAATATTAAGAATCAATGTATTTTAACTTTTACAGAACGAGAGAACGTGCAAAAGACACAAAAGAGTCAATAAATTTGGTAATTGTTGGCCATGTTGATGCTGGAAAAAGTACTTTAATGGGCCACTTACTTTTTCAACTTGGCTGTGTTGATCAAAAAACTCTCAACCGATACAAACAAGAAGCAAATAGGTTCAAACTTTTTTTAATTTTAATTTTTATCATTCTTATTTTTATTTTTAAGAATTGGAAAATCTTCATTTTTTTATGCGTGGATTTTGGATGATACTGAAGAAGAACGGAGTCGCGGTGTGACTATGGATATTGCTCGAGCTTGTTTTGAAACTAAAAAACGGAAGATTAACGTTTTAGATGCTCCCGGCCACAAAGATTTCATCCCAAATATGATCACAGGTGGATTGAGTTGTTCATTAAAGTAAATTAATAAAAATTTCTTTAGGAGCTTCTCAAGCTGATGCTGCTTTGCTTGTGGTTAATGCCACAAAAGGGGAATTTGAAACCGGTTTTGATCTTGGCGGTCAAACAAGAGAACATGCTCTGTTATTACGGTCCCTTGGAGTTACCCATCTTATTGTTGCTGTAAATAAATTGGATACAGTTGATTGGGGAAAAAATCGATTTGATGAAGTTGAAGCAATTCTTGTAAGTTAAATTCATTCATTTTTTGCTATTTTATAAAACATGAACCCTTTTGTTTAAACAAACTCGTTTTATTTTTAGCGTACATTTTTAAAACGTCAAGCTGGATTTTCCAAAATAACTTTTATTCCTCTTTCTGGTTTATCTGGAGATAATCTTACGAAGCCTGTGGGTGAAAGTCATCCGTTGAAATCATGGTATAAAGGACCAACCTTAATTGAAGCGTTAGGTAAGAAAATATACACATAAATACTAATTGAATCTTATTTACAGAAAGTTTAACTGCTCCCGAACGACCGGAAAACTTACCTTTACGAATTGTGGTAAATGATCTTTTGAAATCAACGAATAACGCTCTTTCTTTGAGCGCTAAAATTGAAGCGGGTCATGTTGAAGCAGGAGATAAAGTTTTCCTTATGCCTCGAGCGGACTCTGCCGTAGTGAAAGGTGTATGTGTGGATGATGCAAACGCTTCAGCGCCTCCAAATACTGCAGCAGCAAGTGAGATTTGTTTCGCTGGAGATCAAATTTTGATATCACTTTCTGGTGCATTTGAAAACGAGTCAATTACCTCCGGCTTTGTTATTTGCCGAGGTGGAGCAGTAAGTTTAGCTTTTATTGTAGCGCGTTTTAAATTTCTTTTTTTCAGGATTGTTTGGTACCATGTAAAAAGTTTACAGTTCGTTTAGTTGTTTTTGATATTGCAATTCCAATTATAAGAGGAAGTAAAGCTGAATTGTTTGCCCATTCATTATGCGTTCCTTGCACGATAACTCAATTAAAATGCACTCTAAATAAGTCAAATGGCGAGGTTCTCAAGCAAAAACCTAGGTAATCCCTTTTTTTAATCGTTGCCGTCACCTCTTTTTCTTTTGCAGATGTTTGCCAAAAAATTCAACTGCATTGGTTCAAATTGAAACCGATACTCTTGTCAACCTTGAACCTTATTCAAAGTGCAAAGCTCTTGGACGTATTACTCTTCGTGCTAATGGAATGACAATTGCTGCTGGGGTTATCGATGAAATTTCAATGTGATTTATTTTTAAAAACGTCTTTACTTTGTTCATTGTTTTAAATAAAAAAATTTTATTGATTATTTCGTTAAAAGATTTTATCGTCAGCTGTTTTTCTTACATTCAATGATTTTTAACACTTTTTTCTTTGCTGCTTTTTGCTGCTCATTGACTGAGAGTTACTCCCTTTGGAATCCAGCTCCTCCAGCATTTAATTGGACACAAGATTTTGACCGTAATCTAGCAGATTTTGCGTTAGAATTTGCAGCTGCCGTATATGCACCAGATCCACTACCATGTTTAACTAAGAATAAAGCAAAATTAATTAAACGAATTCAATTATCATGTGATTCTATCCACGATGAATGTTGGGCTTTTATTGCGGTAACTGAAGAATGGATCGTTTTATCGGTAATAACATATAAAGTAATAAAAATATAAAATAGAAATTAATTCAGATTCGCGGAACGAAGACAAAACTTCAACTTATTATAGAACTTGCTGAAACAATGACAGCACCAAAAAAAACTTTTCCAGCTGGTGGCAGTGTTCAACGGTATTTCTGTAATTTTGGTTTATTTTAATTTAAATTTTCAACCCAAACTTTTAGACGCGGCATTAGAATCACTTTGGCAAGCCGGATTTGGGCATATTTTACGGCAGCTAAAACAACAATGTCCAACTTGCAAGTTATTATTCACCGGACATTCACTAGGTAACAAATTTTCCTTATCAAATGCATTAAAAATAATAATTAATTTATTGGTAAATATCGAATCAAATTTTAGGTGGTGCATTAGTATCACTTGCATCAAGCCTTTTTGCTTACGAACATCGACATCTTGTTGATTCTTCAGAAATTTTTCTTATCACATTTGGTCAACCGAGAGTTGGTAATCAAGACTATGCAACTGCCCATGATAGTCTGGTACCAAATTCATGGAGGCTTGTTCATCGTTATGATATTGTCGCGCATGTAAAGTTTTTTTTTGACCAACGGCACATTAATTTGAGTTTTAGCTTCCTTATTGCTATGAATCATTATTTTCCCATCAATGTTCATCCGCTTATAATCATGGCCCTTTTCATCATGGAACAGTTGAGTCAGATTTTATTAGTTATTTGCGTAATATTTTTTTTTTCTAGGAAGTTTGTTTGCTGCCAAAAGAGTTAACCGAATGTAAGAAATCAAAATTTTAGATTTGGTATCCAGAAGACATGGAAAACAATTCTTCATTATTTAGAATTTGTACTGGAAGTCCTATTAACGAAGATAAAGCATGTAGCAATGGTTATTACATTCATTATCGAATAAAGGATCATTTATTTTATCTCGGGAAAGATGTAAGTAACTACGGTAATTCAGGATGCGTCACAGAAAAGAAGAAACGATTGAAATCAAACAAAACAAAAAATTTAAATATTTTTCTAAACAAATGATTTTTTATTGCAATTCACAAATAAACATTTTTTTCTTGATAAAAATTTGCATACCAATTTTATTTTGTTTTTAAATCAAAAAATGTCTTTGTTAGTGTATCAAGTGCGCAGACGATGGGCTTTCTTCATCGATGGAGTAGTCATCGCCGAAGTGCTCGCACTCAACTGACTACTAACAAAAGCGAAAAAGTATTTCATCGTCCTTCAAGATTTGATTCTGGTGCTTCTACAATTGTTTCTGTATTAAAGACAAGAATATTAAAAAATGACAATGCTGCATCAAACGAAGTTGAAACTTTGGTGGAAAACAAACATTTAAGAACTTACCCATTGATTCGTGGATTTCCAGTTGAGGTATGATAACTGTTTATATTTTTTTAGTTATATCATTGCTTGTTACCTTTTTAGAATGATTTTGTAATAGTTTGGAATTTTCCACACCATATTTCTCAAACTCGTTTTGGAGCTCGTGGTTCACCTTCAAATGCTTGTTCTTTAATATCTGCGGCACTTGCTGAAAATATTTTTCGAAAGGGGATCCATTTACCTATGTGGAATGGGGTCACTTCCATCGATGTTGATGCTGCAAGTTTTCCAACTAAACAAAATAACAAAACTCATCATGTCACAACAAAACAAAATGTAATTTTTCTTTTATTTTTGTAGTTAGAATAACATAATTTTTTTGTGACTTTTAGATTCTTCCTTCTCGACTTTGTGCTGCTATGGTAAACTCAATCGTTGATGGTAATGACCGAGCTGATGCTGTTACGAATGAATGTGATTCTTCTCTTTTTAACATTCCTACTGCTTTAAAACTTCTTGATTCCGGTTTTGGTGAAGTGGCGTTTGTTTCAACAAAATCAAAACATGGTGATGCTTTTTCACTTCTTTACGGTAATCTTAAAAGTGCTATTGAACAGTAAGTTAAATAAAACATTTTTTTCAACTTTAATATCAAAAAAACTTTTAGCAATCTTGTAACAGAATGGAAGCAATTGTTTTTCCTTGTAATGTTTGTTGAAAGATGTGTTTTGATCGTTTATGAACGTGACACTGATTCTATTGCTATATTTGATTCTCATACTCATAGAAATTTTGGAGCTCTTATTGCTGTATCAAATCAAAAAAATCTTCATCGCTTTTGCTCTTATGTCATTCGACGATTTTTTCCCGAAACAAATGGATTAAAACCTGATAAAATGGTAAATAGTTTTTTCATTTTTTGAATGCTTACCAAATAATTTTCTTTATTTTTAGAAATTTGAAATGTCCCTCTTATTTTTCAAAGGAACTCTATCTGATTTTGATTGCCCTATTGATCCACGAAGTATTTCAAGAACAACGCAATTACAATATCGAAATAAACGACCAAATGTTTTTGAAAATTATGAACGCTGGACAAGACAATTGCAATGGAAACCTCAACCAATGGAACTAATAACGAACAAACGAGTCATGAATATCTTGAAAGGATTTTAAACACTTTTTTGCTACTAATTTACTGATTTTTATAAATAAAGGAATTAAATAAAACGAGTCTGATAATAAGGATTTTACATAAACGAGAAAAAAAAGTTACAGAAACTTTAGATCAGCCATTTTGCCAAACAACACGACATCGTTGCTTTTTATTTATTTTGTGCACCATCAAAACATTTAATACAAAAAAACAAAAAATTGTTATTAGTTGTTCGAATTATGGATCTCTTTATTTTAATCTGTTCCTTGTTATTAATGGTTCCATCGCTTAATTCCGAATTCAGTGCAGATTTTATTGGTGATCTTAATCATTACAGTATTGCGTATTATTTGCAATTGGAAGGAGATCAAGAAAAGATTGACAAAATTTTTCAAGAAACTCCTGAAAGATTGGTGTCCATGAAAACGGCGGATCAACAAGATTACACATGTGTTTTACCACAGGCTGAAGATAAAGTTTGTCTTTATTTTTGAGAATATTTGGTTAAAGCTTTATTTTTTTAGAACCAAAAAAAAATTGAAGAATATAAAGGACCCTCGCCATTCGAATTATTAAAACCTTTAGCTGATGAAAGAGAAATCTCTATTTATGGAGGAAGTGGATTTTGGTTTTATGAAATAGCTCATGGAAGATTTATTCGTCAATATCATGATGACAGAGATAGCAAACAAACAACCGAATTTTTGCTTGGAACTTATAGACACGATCAAAGCATAGAAGTTTGATTTTTTACTTGATACTTCAAAAGCTGATATTTAATATTTTTTAGGATACCAAGAAATTTGATCAATTACATCCCCCAAAGACAAAAATCAACAACATACAATATTCGTACTTCCCTGTTCAATATCGACACGGTACACCGTGTGATCTTACAGGCGAGCAAAAATTTATTATCTATTATTTAAATAATTTATAATATCTTACAGGCAAGCCACGCCAAACAACTCTATTATATATTTGCTATGAGGTAGTATTATTATTGTCATTTCTTATAGTTTTTTCATGTTTTAGTACTCTCGTCATTTGATTCATTCCATCACTGAAGTTAGCACATGCAATTATGAAATCGCTATTTTAACAAACATTCTTTGTTCACATCCCGCTTTCGATATGCCAACAACTCCAGAGCATGAAATTCGTTGTTATACACAAACAAAAAGTGCTAATGCAAAGCCCACTAATTTACAAGCAATCGAGCAACAAGCAGTTTCAGAACATTATGTACAATATTCCATGGCATCTGATTCATCAATTGCTCCTCAAAAATCTTCAATTTTTTCTAAATTAGTTAACCCTGAAACTGATTTAGAAATCAAAAAATATAAAAAGTCTTTGAAAATCAATGCGGATCAAACTGGAGAGGAAGAGAAATCGGTAACAGAACAACTTAAAGAGGTTATGGAAATGTATAAGAAACTTCACGCGTCTGGAATTGATCCCCATCCAAGTAAAATGGCAAAATTTCAAAAAGGTTTCACTGATGAGGATTTTCAATTAATCGACGATTTTTGGTCTGGTAAAAGCTGTAAGCTTTTTGTATTCCACTCTCTAACAATTTAAAATTAGGGGTTTTTAAGGCTTCATTGGAGGTGGACAATCATATTGGACTTATGAATTTTGTTATAATAATAAAGTTGAGGGTTTTTTAAACGTGAGCCGATTAGATAATATTGTTTATAGGTAAGTCAATTCCATCTTGAAGGAGGTAAAAGAACGAAGGAAAATATACTTGGCGAATATGATCCGGAAATCCACCGTAAATGGTTATTAAGAAATCGTGAGAGAGCTTTTGTATATGATGATGATGATCACCTAAAACAAGTATCAAATTTTTACGGAAATGGTGTTGTTTGTGAATCAACTGGGGAAAGAAGGTATCATATCCATAAATATATTAACATTTTTCTTTAAATTATTCCATTTTAGATCGGTTGAAGTTCGGCTTCGTTGTCGTATGCCATCTGCAAACGAATCCCCATCAATTGTACTCTTTTCTCTTGATGAACCCGAAACATGCAAATACACTCTTCTTCTTGAATCTGCTTTATTATGTGATGGTTTACAGCTGCTTGATAAAGATGGTCTCATGGATCCAAACACTGAATTAAATAATGAAGTTTTAAGCGACGATGAAGCAATAAAAAAAATTGTTGAGAATATTAAAACAACCAAGCAATATTTAGAAACATTTCAAACTGAATTCATTGTCAAAGATATTACAGAAGAAGTTGAAGAATTATTGAATAGTAAATCCAAAAAGAAAGAAGAAACGGATAAAAAGAAAAAGCTTTCAAATGCCAAAAATTAAGCGTTGTTTTAATTTAAATCGGGTTAGTATTATAAAAAGTTATCAATATCTTACTGTAAGTTTGTACGAGATATTTATTTTTTACCATAATTGAAAAGCACATGGCTTACTTAAATTATATTTGTATTAATTTATTTTATCATAGCTAGTTATTTCGTTTTATTTATAAGTAAAAACAATAAAGTTTAATATTTGTCCTGGAATTACATATTGCCTAGCAAAATGCTGCTTAAAAAAAATTAAAAAAGATATTTGCTTTCATAATTTTCAAAAGCTTTTTGCGAGTATACTTCTCCAAAAAGTTAAATTTCTCATATTATTTTTAACAAATGAAATGTTTAATACAACAAATAAATTTTATTGGGCATAATTAGAATCTCACAAAAAGGATCAAAGAAAGCATAATAAACTATTTTTAACATAAAAAAAACTACAGTAAATAAACTCCTAATACCAATAGGTTGGTTTTGGCTTTCTAACTTCTTTAATTCCACATTCTTCCATAAGCTCTTCTTCAACCAAACAAAGTTTAGGAGTATAAGTTCGTTTGAGTGCTACATCAGCTTTGGTATCCTTGGCTTCACATTCTGAAAATTAGATTATTACATAAATTAATCGTAATTAAAAGAAAACATACCGATGTAATCACTTGGAGATATATATTCGTATGTAACCTTAGCTTGATTGGGAAGAGGAATTTCGACAGAGCTTCTTTCACTAACACGGATCCATTCTGTTTTAGATTCATTTAATTCCCATTTTACAGTACATGGTTCCCTAAAGATACGCTAGTATTTAAGATTTTAAAATAGAAAAAAGAAAACTTACTTTTCTTGCGGATCAAGAAGCATAACCTCCCCTTTTGAAACATCCAATGGACGTTCGTGCCATTTGTACATTGTTGGAATATTATAACGTTTCAAGTTTTCCATTTCTTTCTCAAGTTTCTAAAAAAAATAACCATATTAAAAAATTCAAAGGTTATTTTATGACTCACTGTATGAAGTCCATCAACAAAAACGCTATTTGTATCACGCAAAACTTTTGAAACAATTCCTTCTTTTCCTTTATGTTTACCAATCATAACTATTACAGTATCACCAGGGAAAATTGTCCATTCTTCATCTGGAATTCTTTCGATTTTATTGAATTCGATATCATAGAATTTGCTATGTAACAATTTTGAATGATATTTATTTTCCTTTCGAAGCGATTTTGAAAGAACTTTGTGTTCCCATGGGCGACCTTCATCACTTGGAATATAATCTTCAGGTAAGATGCTGAAAAAGTCCAAAATGTCTATATATTTAAAAAGCAAAAATCATACTGATAGCGAGTTATAGCAGATGCTCCAAATCGATTATCATAAATTTTACGAGGAATGGTTCTTTTCATACGTTCAACATAAGCATTTGGCATATGCCTTGTATAATCAAGATGAACATAAGCCCTTTTGGGAGCATGGAGTATTTTCGAACATAACATGTCTCTAAAATAGAAATGATCGATTTAAAAAATAAAACAAACTATTGACAAATAAATATGGCGTAAAAAACCGCGATAAATCAAAACTTATTTTTACACCTAATTATTTATTTTTTCACCAATAAAAAAAACAACAAAGAGCAGAAATTTTGTCGCTTCAAAAATTTAGCATTAGTTAGAGAATATTAAAACTAACCAGATTTTTAATAAATAAATTAATTCTAAATCGTCTGCTGCTGCAACAAGAAAAAAAACCCAAAGAAGTTGAGTTCTCGATGACGATGAATTCAAACGCGGACGATATTTTCAATGAATGGCTTAACGCCAAATGTTTAATATTTCAAAAACTCCAACTAATGGAAAAAGCTTTTTCAAGGATGAAAACATTAGCTTTGTCGAATTTAACTTTTTAAGAAATTAATTGCAAAAAAATCATAAAACTTTTTTTATTGCGTAATCTGTAAAATTTAGTTTTGCAGAAAAAGTGAACCGAATAAATCATATGTTATTAAAAAAGAATGTGGAACAAAGACAAAGAAGTGTGGAAAGTATTACAAAAAATAGTACACGCATTAGTGCAAAGGAAAATGGTTAAACGATATCTAAAAATTCATCAGCTTAATCCAACGTCCATGGACATCATCACAAGAAAACCGCCAATAGCGGCTGCTGATGCCATTTTTTCATTTCCATTTCGACCCGCTTCATGTATTAAACTATCGAACACAACGTACATCATCGCTCCAGCGGCGAAAGATAAAGCATATGGAAGGACAGGTTCCATTAATATAACTAAGGTAGCACCTAATACAGCAGCAATGGGTTCAACCATACCACTTAATTGACCGTAAAAAAATGCTTTCCACTTTGGATAACCAAATCCAGCTAATGGTAAACTCACTGCTAATCCTTCAGGGCTTAAAATGTGAAAGATATATATAAGCATAAATAAGCGATAGTGTATTTTAAACTTACAAATTCTGAAGGCCAATTCCAAGAGCGAGATTAAAAGCTTTTTCAAATGTGGCAACGGGAGTTTTACCAATGGAACCAAAGCCAACACCAACAGCCATACCTTCGGGGATATTATGAACCGTGACGGCCGTAATCAACAACATTAATCTTCGCCATGATACTGAATAATTTTGGGAATCTGTACTTGGATCATCTCGAACATTGATTGAACGGTCCACCACCGAAGAATGTGGGTCAGCAATCATCCTAGAATGGGAAGAACGGGTTCTATGACGCAATTCAGCGGAATTTGAATACCGTTGATTTGAAGCTGCATCATTGTGGTCATTAGAATGACGCGGCTTGCCTACATCCGAATGTTGATTAGAATGTTCTGTTAAGTGATCGATAATAGATAATTCTTTGTTAACACAGCTGCAAAAAATTGTTTTAAAAAGTGAAAATAAATAACATATAAAACTAACGAAGGAATGAAATGATCGGAAAGTTCAACAAAGCCGGCACCTATGGCTAAAAGTTAAAAAAAAATGCATTGTAATCCTGAGATAAAAAAATGCAATTAATTTCTTACCAAATCCAATAGCAACAGGCAAAAAGGCCCATTGCTCAAATTTATTTTCAGCAATTTCTATGGCTGGTGCTAAAAATGGCTTGAAGATGTCGCCTATTTCAAAATTTTATGTATCACTCACCAAGGAGACTCCAGAAACTCGCAGCTAAAAAAAGTATGCTATAGAAAACTCAAAGATGCAAAAAGTATGTTGATACCTGTCATTACACCAGCTGCAAAACCTAAACTTACATCTAAAAATTGAATGACAGTAAGTAAGGTCAGATATTTAAAAAAAAGATAACCAACCAAGAATCTTTTTACTTCCCGATGGCAAAATGAACACTAAAGCTGCTCCAAGAGCTGTAACAAACCATGTAAATAATGAAGCAAACAAAGCTTGCAACACCGGATCATATCCGGTAATCATTTTGTAAGTTTATCTATCAATCCTAAAGATAGGCAATTAAGATATGTATTATTATAAAAATGAAATTATTTTTAACATCTAACAAATTAAAAAATATGATAGAGGATAAAAATGCTTAATCTCAATTGATAAGAAAATTTGATTAATGTTTTAATCTTAAAGAAAATGAAGCAGAAAAGCTCCAAATCATTTGGATTACATCGAATCAAAAAAAATAAAATTAAATTATGCAATTAACTAGAGAAGAAAAGGTGTTATTTATTAATTATTTTGAAAATCAGTAAAAATTAAACAAATAATACTTTTTAATACAGTACTCATACATATCCAGTAGCCTATGGTTATGTGTGACAATTTATTTAATGAAAGATTTAATTAAACATTTTGATTTTGTAAATCATCTAACGACTATAAAGCCTTGGTTGGAAAGAAATAAAATATCAACCGATTGAATTTGTTTCGTAAAAGAAAAGAAAAAGCGGACTAAATGGAAGAAAAGAAGAAAACCACAAAACCGTTAGCGATGATGCTGTTGTTGCTTCAGCATTGTGTTGGCATATGTATGTAATTGTGTATATACATACATATGTGGTGGGGGAATAAATGACGCTTGGCCAACAACCATTTATTGTTGTTGCTGCTTTTTTCTTTGATGCAGTTATTTTTTTTGGATTTGTTGTTTACTGATATTTTTTTCACAATTTCCTCATCCATAAATAAACATTTTTTATAATGAAAAGTTTTTGACCGCTAACTATCACCATCTCTTTCCTCGCTACCTTTTTTCGCTGATTTTGAAATCATCCAACCTTTTTTTTCTCTCGCGTCATTTTATCGCGTTGCTTTGAATGACTCATCAATATTTTTCTTTCTAAATATAAAAAAGTGAATATTTCAGTTTCGACGTTTCTTTTTCTTGAAACCCAACTAATTCTTTTTATAAGATTGCTTTTTCTGCTTCAACCAAAAAGTTCTTATAATTTTACAGCAACGGAATAGAATGTCTGCTCTCGATAGTAAGTTTTTGTTTTAATTATTTTAAAAAATAATTCATCCTTTTATAGCTCATTTGTTTAACTTGCGTTTTGCTGCTAAAGAACTTCAACGTAGTTCCAAGAAATGCGATAAACAAGAAAAGGAAGAAAAGAATAAACTTGTTACTGCTTTAAAGGTAAAATTTTGTTTGATTTAACTGTGGTTTAATTGTATATATATTTTTAGAAAGGAAATCGTGATGTTGCTCAAATTCATGCCGAAAATGCTATTAGAAAAAAGAATGAGTCGTTAAATTATCTTCGAATGTCTGCTAGAATTGATGCTGTTGCTGCTCGAGTCCAAACTGCAGCCACTCAAAAGCGCGTTACTCAATCAATGTCTGGTGTGGTTAAAGCAATGGAATCCGCTATGAAATCAATGAACCTTGAAAAAGTTCAAAATCTTATGGATCGTTTTGAAAGAGACTTTGAAAATCTTGATGTCCAATCCGCAACTATGGAAAGCTCTATGAATGCTACAACAACCCTTAATGCACCTCAACATCAAGTTGATGCTCTTATTCAAGAAGCTGCTGATCAAGCTGGAATCGAAGTCGGTATGGAAATGCCTACTGCAAATACAGCCTCTATTGGAACAAAACAACCTGTGGCAGAAAACGATGAACTCACAAAGCGTCTAGCAGCTCTACGTCAATAAATAAAAATTTCATCATTTGCTTTGTCTAAATTTGTATTAACAGGTTCACGATGTATTGATTTTTTCTCTTATTGTATTTTTTTCTTCTTTATTTGACAGCAAAAAACTCATGTAAAAACAATCTTTGTATATAAATAAACAAAACAGTAAAAAAAAGTAGGATCTAATTAAATTTGAGCTCGGAAATATGCTTTTTAATTTGTTCATAAAGAGAATGTTGCTTTTCAGTTTCCTTAATTGCAGCAATAATCATAGCAACATCAGAATCATTTGTGAGTTTTAAAAGATCTTTAAGTGCTGTACAAGAAACAAATATGCTACGATATCTTTCCATTGTTCGTTTACTTTGACGTTCAATAACCTTTGCATCATGTTGTTCTTCTAAAAGAGTTGCTTTCTTTTCACCTAATTTTTCAAAGCGTTCTTCCACATTTTCAACTTCTTCCTCCAAATTGTTTATTTTACGACGTAATTTTCTGTATTCTTCTTCTCTGCGACGATTAAATTCTTTAAATTCATCAGTAAAAATTTCAAAATTAAGTTTTTTTGAAGCCAAAGCTTTTTTGGTTGTTGTTTTCAAAGTTGTGATAGACTTTTTTTGAGATCGAGATTGTTTAGGAACATCATGAGGATTTAAACGACCACCTTTAACGTCTTCTTTCATTTCTGAAAGTGGATGAGGTTCACAACAAAATAGATAGTGCAAAAAAGAATTATGATATTTAACTTTATGGAGCTCAGAGCCTTAAATTTTTTAAAGTTTAATCTCGTAAAAAAAGAAATTAGGGCGGTTTTCAGAGAAGAGATTCCCATAATTTCTAAAATGGTTGTTTTTCCTATTTCAGAAAAACTCCAGCCTATTTTTTCATGATCACTTTAATCCGAATTATTAAATGTAAATTAAGTAAAAGTCTTACGTAAGAAATTTTTGTAATTATCCGTTTGACGGTAATCATCCATTTTCTTATCATACTCTTTCTTAGCTTCTGTCGATGCATCGTCGTATGGCTGAAATCATATCAGCATTAAGTTTGAATAAATATCTTTCAATCTTACTTTACGTTCTTCAGGGGTCATTTTGTGCCAATCTTGCGACATTATTTTTATTACATCTCCAAGTGAAACACCAACATGCTTGTTTATGTATTCAGTTGATTTATGCTTCATGTAGAAATTGAACTTAAAGAAGTTATGATTATTAAAGGGAAAACTCGAAAATTAAAATTATCCATACTGATGTGGTTGGACGTCTAGGAGCATGGGGATCGATAACTCTGGGCTAAAAAAATCTTTTCGATTATAATTTTAAATCCAAGGAGGAAACTAACTTTTCGATGCTTTTTTGGTTTATTTTCGTCATCCATTTTTTATAAAAAGAAATGAAAGCTTTAAAAAAAATTAAGAATTGCTTTATAAATATTTTTTCATAAAACTGGAAAATATATTTTTTTAGAAAACTTCTTTGGCCTTGTGGTTGGTCATTCGCTTTAGGAATTTGATTTATAGACCACGTAGCCTCATTTTTATTTTTCCTTACATAATCTTTATTCAAAGAGCTACTTCTTTATATTAAATTTTTCCATTTTATAAAACACAGCTCACCATACTTCCATATCCTGCTTTACAGTATTAGAACATATTTATTATTAGCTGCTTTCCTTACATTTTCTTCTTAACATTTTCATAAATATTTTAAATCTGAAAGGACTTAAAGAAGGAATGTTATAACCTTTTATTATTATTATCAACCAACAACGTAACGTGTCGTCTTTTGAGCTTTTACACTTTTGATTAAAATATAGAAAGATGTTAGCTAACGATATTTTAAAAGCTGATCATCGAAAATCGAAGGCCCCTACTTCTTTTACGTAAGAATTAATTTAAAAAAATAATATTATTTAGGATTTGATTATTTTAGATCCGCTACCCAATTTGTATTTTTATTAGTTGGAAAGCTTTCAAAATGTATAGGTATTTTCGGAATTGGAAGTTTAGCAAAACAAGTTCATGTTGTAAGCTTACTTTTTGTAATGCGATTAATGTAAGTTTCTCTAGAGTTTTCTATTATTGATAATATAATAATTATTTTTAAATTTATAGTTCTGGTTCTATTTTATTACCATTACAAAAACCATGTACTTCTGGTAATACGATAAGAAGGGCTTTACACGTTCGAATAGGTCAATTGGCATTTTTAAATATTTTGATTGAACTTTTATGGTTTTATGGAATCACTTTATGTGGACCTTTAAGGGCTATTCTCGTCTTTGAATTAAATCCTAAAATTATTGCAATTGCTTTAGAAGTTTTATTTTTTGGAAATCGATCACCTTCTCAAGTGCGTGGAATTTTTATGCTTGCAGTTGGAGCGCTTGCTCTTATTGTTATGGATGAAGATTCCACTGTTGAACTCAATCATGGTTAGCATATACATATCTTTTTACTTTTATTTTGTATTAAAACCTCAAAATTTTTAGCTGAAGCCCATGGTCATCAAAGCGGACTGAATCATATGTTTTATCATTTCATGAATTGGTTTGGAATATCTGATCATAAAGGTGGCTTATTTTTGCTAGTAGTTGCCCTTTGCTTAAAATACGTTTATGATGTTACCTTTCGTTCATTAGCGGTTGAAATTGGTGGACCAAAAAGACTTTATTCTATGGTATCCGTTATTTCGGCCGTTTTCCTCGTGCCTTTTGGTGTTTTAGCTTTTATTATGACTGAAAGTTTTTACACATCGATTTTAAATTTCATTTTTATGGCAACCGTTGCCGCAGTATTAGTATTTGTTGTTGATTTTTTTACCGAATCTACCGTATTTGAACGTTTACCACAACCTGTATTAGCATCAGCAAGATGGGCTCCTATAACTATTTATGCTTGGGCCTTAATTTTATCATGGTTGTATTATCCTGCTGGACCAGCTGGCCATGCTCTTTCTGGCGGCGTTTTGGTTACAATTATCTGCTTTTTCTTAGGTAATTTATTATAAAACTTTATTCAAAAAGGATCATTCTGGTTTATTTTAAATGGCTGGATTTTATATTAAAATATTGAATTTTTTGATACAAACTTAACTTACAACAATTTTTTTTAGCTTCTTACATTTTAACGAGCCCGTCTACCATGCATGCTGGAGGTTATCATGTTAGCGTAAGCAAAGAAGGTGAATTATTTTTCACTAAAGGTGAAGCATTTTTACAAAAGAAATCACAGTCACTCTTGAAATTCTGTAAAGAGACAACTCGAGAAATTTTGGCTAATGATGATTCTAAAAAAATTTTCTACTTTTTATGCGTTAACCTCTTATTTTGTGGTGTTGAATTTTTCTACGGTTTTGTCAATGGAAGCTTAGGACTTATTTCGGATGGATTTCATATGCTTTTTGATTGTACTGCGCTTGTTATGGGCCTTGTGGCTTCGGTGATGGCTCGATCAACCGCTTCTCGTCAATTTTCATACGGTTATGGCCGAATTGAAATCCTTTCCGGTTTCATCAATGCTTTGTTTTTAATTGTTATAGCTTTGATGATTTTATTGGAAGCATTGGAGCGACTTTATAATCCACCTGAAGTTGACACAGATAAATTGATGATTGTCGCTGTTCTGGGATTGTGTGTTAATTTGTTTGGAATGTACGCTTTACACGGAGGCCATGATCATCATGGACATTCTCATGGTCACAGCCATGGCCACGATCATCATGGTCATTCACATGGAAATGCAAATATGGAAGGTTTGAAGGCTTTCGTTGAAAATTTAATTTTATCTCTCAATTTTAAGGAGTGTTCCTTCATGTTCTTGCGGATACATTGGGCAGTGTTTTCGTTATTATTAGTACCCTTTTAATTCAATTATTTGGTTGGCAATGGGTTGATCCATTTTGTTCCCTTGTTCTTTCAATGCTTATTTTGGGTTCAGTCTTTCCATTATTACGGGCATCGGCTTCAGTTCTCCTTCAATGTGTACCGGGTGAAATTTCTCACGACCTTGAACATGCAATTGAAAATGTTTTCAACATTCAAGGAGTTGTTTCTTATTCTCTACTCCATTCATGGCAATTAAAATCTGAAGTTAATATTTTAACTATTCATTTACAAATAACTGAAGAAGCAAATGATCAAAGTGTTCGCCAAGCAGCTATCCAAATTTTTAAAGAATCTGGAATTCAACATATTACTGTACAAGTTGAAAAAGAAAGATTCTTCCAAAGAATCAAGAATCTTGTTCCGATGTTTCGTCCTCCAGCCAGGATTGAAAAAGGAATATATATAAAAAGTCATTCGCATAATCATAGCCATGATCATTCACATGGACATTCACATAGTCACACTCATGACCATGATCATAGTCATAATCATACCGACCATAATCACTCACATGGACATCATGTAATTTCTTAATTTTTATATTTTTTCTTTATTAATTTCTTTCAGTAGCTTCAACTTTGATTTTTCAATACTTTGGCGGATAATTATTTCAACAACAAAGTTTTTTCTGTATACATAGATAGCGGGATGTAAAAACAACTTTTATGTGATTTTGGCAACTTGAATTTATTTAAAGTTTTTAAAAAAAATTTTGGCGGGAGATTGTTTGTTGTCTTTTGAAATAATTATTTTTAATAGTATTTATAATAAATTATTGGTATTTTTCGTTTTTTTCAATAACAAAGTTCGAATCTATATAGTACTTTTAATATAATGATAGCTGCATGCTAACTATCCTCATACAGCTAATTTGCATATTGGAAAAAAGAAATGAGTTATAAAGTTTAAATTTCTTGGAAAATATATGGGCGTTCCCAACTAACAACTCTTTTCGTGGATACGACCCCAATTTTACCCTTGGAGTACTTTTAAGTGTTTACCTCATCCATTGAATTTATATGGCATTTTCTTGAATAAACCAAGAACCGTTTAATAATCATTATTGCTTCTCGCATTTTATTTTTGTCGTCTTAAAAAAAGCTCCAATTTGTTTATTTGAGATTTATTATAGAAATGGAAGCTCGGTCATTTATAAATAATTCGGGTGTTTCATCTTCCGGTAACAGAAATAGCTCCACCTTTTACACATCTCAATTTTTTAATGCTGATCAAACGGATATATTTAGTGAAAGTAAGCATATTTGATTTTTGATAATTAAATAAATAGAAAGCGGGTTTTAGTTTGTCAATCTATATTTGATGACTATCATTCGGCGTGTTTCACTGGGGCCTCATTTGAAGAAATTGTTAATGGATTGAAAGATATTGCATCAAACGGTGTACAAATATTTGAAAGAACTTTTGAAACTCGCCGTAAACATGATGATCGAATTGATGCAATTGTAGCTTCACTTAAAGTTGAAAGAAACCTTTTTGATCTCATTTTTAAACTTTTTCATGCGGAATTGATTGCCCAACAAAATGATGAATGCTCTTCGGTTTTGAAAAAATTATTCAATGAAAAGGCTGAGTTTCGACGTTTAGTGACTCTTTTGCATTGGAGTGAAGAATCAGCTTTTCAAGATCCCCTTGGATTTAGCCAGTTGATTAAAGAAGTTGAACATATTAGCAATATCGACCATGCTTTGTTGGTTTAAAATATTAAAAGCACAATTAGTTAATATTTGAATATTTTTAGCTCTCAAACAACATTACAAAAAAAATTTGCTCACCTTGATTCATGTTACTTGGACCAGTTTTCTGAAGATGATGCAAAAAATTTGGAACGAATTAAAGGAATTTTCTTTTGTCTTCTTAGATGCGGACGATCAACTGGCTTAAATGAACTTGTCGAACAAACAGGCTTACCTTCCCTTAAAGCATTTATACAAATTCGTCAAGCGATTACTGATCCTGATTCAACTCCTTGTAATCCCATGGCTAATAATTATAATTACCCTGTAGCTCGCATACACTTTAAAAATACTGCAGCAAAGATTATTAATCTCGTAAGAATATTTTTTTGTGTTTTCGTAAACTTTGTTTGCTTTTAGCCAGATAGTGGTATATCGGATGTTGATCGATGTATTTGGGCAACCCTTTCTGGTAATCTTGCTGCTCTCCTTTCATATGCTGAAAGTCCAGACGATATTCTTTGGTCGTATATTAATTGCGCTGTAGAAGGAATTCTTGATGAAGAAATAATTCAATCAAGAAATCTTGATGATGGTGAACTTCTCAAAAATTTTAAAGAAAGTGAAGAAATGTCGAAAAGTATCAAATCTGTATTTTCGGCTTTTTCTGCTCATTGTGACAGTATTTTCTTTAAAATTATTGGAAATTTAGCGGCAAATAATTTTGAAGAAGTTGTTAATCTTGCGCACGCAGATATTTCCTCCGATTCTCCAGATCCTAATAAGCTAAGACTTTATGCTCATCTTGTTTTGTTAATTAAATATGGTGAATATAATTGCGATAAATCTAAAGCTAATGAAATTATGCTTCACTATAGTAAAATGCTCATAGCTTTGGATATGTTTACAATTGTACCTTTTTATTTATCAAAATTGGATGATGATCAAGCCCAAAAGGAAATGGTTGATTTTCTTTATGGTAACTTTGTTAAAATAAATTTTAGAATTAAGTAGAACTGTAAAACCTTTTTTTAGATATTAACGGGGAGTCTATGCGTATCGACGTTTTAAAAGCTGCTGCAGAAGTTAAATATGATGTTGGAAAACTTTGCACTGAAGTTTATGCAAAAGCAAAACGTGAAAACCCATTAGATGATACTCAAAAGATTTCTGATTCAATCGCACAGTTATTAAATATCTGGAAATTCTTGTTAATTTCACCCGAAGAAACAGGTTTTGAAGCTTTAATGGAATGTAACAATCTATTAAGAGAACTTTTTGGTGAGTTAATTTGAATTAAAGAGTCAAGAAAGTATTATTTTTTTTATAGAAAGAGATCGTTATGCAGAAGCTATGGAACTTCTTGCAATCGCTCCTCAAAATCTTACTGTAGAAACCACTGAAATTATTAATAATCTGCCATCAACTGAAGAAAACAAAGCTCTCATCCGTCGAATTCAAGACCAACAACGTGAATACAATAGTTATTTACTTTATCTAGAAATTATGGAAAAATTTTCATTATGGCAGCAACGAGTAAATGAAGAAATTCCCGAACGGCCAAAAAAACTTTCTGATGCTGAATATGCCAAACTTGACATAGTTCAAAAAGCTGAATATGAGCGACAGATTAATCAAGCTTTGAGTAAAATTTCCACACATATAAAAGATTGTGAACAATATCAAAATGTTGTTGTTCAACAAATTCTTAAACTTTTACAACAAGCTTCAACTTGGTTTACATGTTGTTTGGATTTGAACGACGTTGAAGATATTGATGAGCATAACATTCGTGTAACAAAACTTAAACAAATACATGAACGCTATCTTTATTATTCGATTACTATGTTAATCACACTTTATCGTGATAGTCATAAAGATCAAGAAGTCATTAAAGTCGCAAACCTTCTAATGGACAATCGATATGATCTCTATGTTGTAAGTTTTTATTTAACATAAAAATTAAATTATTCCAAAGTACTAATTAATAGAGCTTTAAAGACTTCAAAAAGCATATTATCCATTTTTCCACTCATTAACATAAATTATTGTTTTAGCATCTTAGTAAAGATTCCTTGCGTAAACTCATTGCTGAGATCTCAAAATCTGCTTATGTTCTTGCCGTAAACTCTGAAGAATGATTTTAATTATGCTGTTTCGTTTATTTTCATTTTCATGTTACCGTTTATTATGTTTTTCTTTAATATAAAAATTTGAATTTTGTGATTCGGTCTTTTACACATTACATTGGCTACTAAAGAAATTAGAAATTTAGCAAATTTTTATTTTACAAATATTAACCTTTTTGTTGACAACAATTTAAAAATTAAATCGGAATTATGATTCCTCTCTTTACCACCACAAAAAATATGTGATAAATGCTTCACAATGACACTTTTTCTTCAACTATAACAAATATGTACAATAGTTTTTTTTAAAATTAAATTTATTTTCACAAAAAAACACATCAACAAAAAATAAATAAATATTGTAAAAAATTAATCTTCGTTTTCATTTTCATCATTTTCAACTTCTTGAATTTGAGGAGGCAAAATTAAAAACATATCTTCATTACTGCCAGAATTTGCTTTGTTTAAATTATTTTCAGCTTTCTCTAAAGCTAAAAGTTTATAAAGAGGATCGACTGCTGGATCAAATTTCTTAAAAGCATTTTCATCTTCTCGAGGGCGAGAAGTTGAAGCAAAATCATGTTTTGGTGTTTTTAAAGGAAATACTTCAAGCAAAGCATGAGGTGGACGATTAGTACGAAGAGTGGCGATGATTCCTCGACTCCAATAGGAATCCTAAAAAAATATTTTCAAATCAAATAAGTCTTTTTAATGTGTTACCATTTCTAATACATTAACAAATCCAACTAAAAGAGGATAAAATCTTGCGCGAAAAAATTTCCAAAATGTTATCCATTCATCGTAAGCAATAGAATGTAAAAGATATTTTATAAGTAATATTGGTTTAGGGCCAGAAGCAATTATAGCTTCTGGAAGAGAACCATGGAATATTTTAATTAATCTTTGAAGTCCATTCTTCGAAGAGGCATTGGAAATTAAAGAATGAGAAGCTCTAAAAAAAGAAGAAAAGTTGGACATTCTAAATAAAAAAAGAAAATTACGTTTGAATTCGCATTTTTGTATCTTCCAAAACATTTAATTGTACTGAAGCTTTATCAATTAGATAAGCAGCTGCATCAAAATGACGGAAATGTTCGGCAAAAATGGCCATGGAATACATTAATTCATCAGAATGTTCATTGACATCTTAAAAACAATTTTTAAAAAACGATTCAAAAAAAAATTTAAAAAAAACTAACGAAGCAAATGTTTGATTGAAGTAAAATCAAAATCAAATTTATTCTGTGATTGGTTTAATGATTTTGCTTTAACCAAATAATAAGCGAATGCTTCTACTGCTAGGAGCTAAAAAAAATGGGAAAGAATAAAGCAAATGCAAAAAGAAAAAAAATTACGCAAGGTTTAATAGATAATGAATGTTGGAAATTATTCATAATTTCTGTGATGTTAGAATTTTCTTTGAGTTCACCTAAAATTCCTCGACCACACCAATGTTCAACTTGAAGGGGTTCTAAAATATGAGCAGCATTGAAAGCTTGAATAGAATCCTCTATCTGAAACTTTAATTATGTAAAAAGGCAATAAAAAATAAGAATAAATTACGTTATTTGTTTTTAAACCTATGAATCCAATATTGGAAAGAGCCGATGGATTGTGTTTGTCTAATTGAAGCGATCGAAGAAAGCAATGTAAAGCTTTATCATATTTTTTTTCTGTTCCAACACAAAATGTAAATCCGAGATTTACGTAAATAATAGAACGATCAAAAGAATTTTGACCAGGTAAAAGAATAGCTTTTCGGAAAAATCGACGAGCACTAAAATTTTTGGTAATATAAAATAGTTTTAAAATATGATCATAAAAATTAAGAACTAAATTTATGGGGAAAAATGATTGGGGGCCTTTTTAAATAAAAGAAAAACTTACATTTCTGCTAAATTACTCGATTTTTTTTCAATAGCATAAGCCAAAATTCGAACACCGGTTTCATTTATGATTCCAATATTTTGCTCTGTTGAAAGAAGATTCAACATTAAAGCAATTTCAATATTCAAAATTTCTTCCTTCTTTGAAATCCCACATTTCTTTGAAAATTCAGAAGTTTCAGAAAGAAATGCGACGATGATATTATTATTATATTTTCGTAGAAGGGCCAATGCATTTGCAATTGAAAGGGATAAAACCCGAGATGAATACCATTCAGAAATTTTCATTGAACCAACAATTTTAAAGAAAATTAAAAGTTGACGCAATTGAGCTTTGCCTGGAATTAAATGAGCTGCAAATAATGAAACAGATTCAATAAAAACTAAGTTTCCATGTTTATGAATTTGAGGAGATGTTTGAATGGAACGAAGCTTTTTTAATGTTTGAAACACTTCCTCAAATTTGTAAAGACTTTTTTGAGTGAGTGCAAGCTAAATAAAAATAATTGTAAAAAGTTTTTGAGAAAATAATTGAAAAGCTTACTTGAAGCAAAAAGCTTGGATTTTCTGGTTCAAAGCTTACAGCCGCTTCAAAGGCATACATAGCTGATTTTGCTTGTCCTCGATGAAAATTCACCAAACCAACATATGCCCAAATATCTGCAGCACTTTTTCTAACTTCAATATCAACATCATCAGGTAAAGCATGAATAACCCGTCGTAATTTATTTATAGCTTCTTCAAATCTTCCACTTTGTATTTCAAGTACAGTTACATGTCGAACAGCCCACATGCTATATGGTTTTAATATAATATATTGGTTAAGATTTTGAATTCTTTCTTCGATGGATAATTCCTTAAACAAAAAAGCGGTATAATAAAGGATAATTTTCAAAAAAACCTACAAGTAATTCATAAATTTTATCTTGAAGTTCTCGAAAATCTCTATTGGATGGATTTAATAAAATTGCGTGATTAATAAGTTGTTTAGCAGATTCAAGTTCTTCAACAGCAATATAAAATTCAGCCATGGAAGCAAGGATATCAGCAACAAAGGGGTTTTGAGAATATAAATTCCTTAAATCATTTTCAGCTTCATCAAATTCTTCTTCAACTATCCATTTGAGTTTTGCTAAAATAAGCGGAGCTCTCCAAAATTTATTAGAAGCATTCTCAATTTGTTCAAGGCATTGTTGGGCAAACCGTTGAGCATTTGGATAATTTTTAGATGCAAAATAAAATTCAGCCAAAAGTTCTGATTTTATTTCGGGTGACAAATCAGATGATTGTATTTCATTTTCATTTGTTTTTCCAAGCAAATTTTTTGCACGAAGTTGAATTTCGGTAACCTTTTTATTTTGGGGAAAGTTGGAATTTTCTATCATTCGAAGCAGTTGTTTTAATTCACTTTTGTCGCCGCAGCTTTCAAAAACAGCTTCAATTTCCAAAATTTTGAATATTTCCAAATCAGGAAAATTAGAAAGATTTGATCGATAAACTTTTAAAACTTTAGCAAATTGATGTGTTTTGAGAAATGTATAAAATGCAAGACCAGAATAAGGCCATGTATGGTAATCATCCGGTGAAAGTTTTGATAAAGAATCATATGCTTGAGCAATTTCAAAAGCAAACAAATGAGAAATCCAATCAGTCATAGGTTTTCCCGATTCCACGAAGCCTTCCATCTTAACAGCTTCAGACAACACAATGGGCATTTTGTCAAATTGAATAAGTTCAATTGCAATTTTAGAGAAAACTGAGTTAGAAATCTCAGAATTTTTGCATCCAAAGCGACATGTATGTTCAAGTGCAAAGTCATCAAAACGCCGATCATTAAAGAATAATAAAGTACCATGAAGATGCTCTTTTTGAGAAAATTTATCTTTACAATTAAGAAAAGCACTTTGAACCTAAAATATGGCAATAAAGAATAATAAGAATGTTAAGGCTCGTACTATATCGATGGGTATTTTCTTTTCAGATAATGACTTTTCCATAATAAAAATGCAAACATCAGGATCTTTCAGAGCTTCGAGATAATCTTTAGGTTGTCGAAATTCAGCAAAAAGGCGTAAACGTATTAACGCAATCCATTTAATCTTTTGCAATCTTTGTTTCTTTTCATTTGAAGTCCTAATTCACTCGAGAAAATTAAAGTCAAAAATTAAAAAATAGCCCTTACTTTTCATCATTTATAACCTTATCAAAAATATGAATTTGATCCTTCGTAAAATTTTCAGGGAACTTTTCATAAATTGCACATTCAGCTCGAATGATTTCAGAATTATTTGGATCAAGCTCTTTAGCTTTATTAAGATAATGAATAGCTGTATTAAATTTATCCATTTCTGTAGCCACTTTCATTCCAAGAAGGAATAAATTTAATGTTCCATTTCCTGCTTTTTCAATAGCCTGAAAACTTTTATTTATGTATATCAACCAACCATAAACCTAACAATCTTACCTGAATTTCTTTTTCAGCTTCATCATATTTTGCAGTTTTAACTAAATTAGCGATAGCTTTTAGAGACATATCTATAGATAAATAAAGCAATGGAATACCCAAACTAAAAATATTACTAAAAGTTTTATTAATTATCGCAATTTATCAGAGAATGACATTTTGCCAATGAAGTACTTCACATTGATGATGAAGCTCGCCTCACATGTTTCTTCTGTCGGTGAAGTTTTGAACGAAAAGCAAGCTTATTTTCATTGATTGCTTTTTTTTCTTCGTTGCTTCCGTGAATAAAGTTTTTCTAAAAAAACTTCATTTTCGTAATTTTTTTCATTGTTGAAAAAAGTCATTCTTGAGAGCAGTCAAATCATGGCAGTCGAACTGGGTGTATTTCCATTTTCTTCGGACGCTAAACCTTTAATGAACAATGTTGGTATTGAGGTTTGTAATTTTATAAATTTTAGGCCATTTTAATTATAAAATTTTTTGTATAAGATGATTAAAGACAGTTTTTAGGAAAAAGTTCCAACAAGTTATGGTCTTGTAAAAGTTTCAATTTATGGAGATCGGAAACGGCATCCAATTGTTACTTTCCATGATTTAGGAATGGATGGTAAGTATTCAAACCTTTAATTTATTTTTATAATACTTTTAGCGGATAATAACTTCCAAAATTTCTTTCAATTTGGTACGGTATCCGAATTTTCTGAAAAATTTTGCGTCTACAACATCAATGCTCCTGGACAAGAAATGGATGCTAAACCTTTACCTGACAAGTAGGTTCATGCTTTTTACATAGGTATTATGATTGAATTTCGCTTTTAGCTACGTATTTCCATCAATGGAATCAATGCCAACTATTGTTCAAAGTGTTGTCAATCATTTCCAATTTAAAACTTTTATTGGGTTTGGAATTGGTGCCGGAGCCAATATTATGCTTCGTTATACGGTAAGCTCATTTTTTTGTGTAAAGAAAAATAACAAAAACTTTCAGCTTATGAATCAAAAAAAGGTTGATGCTTTAATCTTGGTAAATTGTTGTGCAGATAAAGCTGGATGGCTGGAATGGGCATATGAGAAGGGTAATCCTTATTATTCTAATAAAAAATATATAATTTATCGATTTTACAGTAAATATTAATTATCTTCGATCTCATAAAATGACTGCATTCACCATTGATTATTTAATGTGGCATCACTTTGGTAAACGCATGGATGAATCTAATGAAGACATCGTCCGCCAATATCGCTCTTTCTTCAATCATTTACCAAATCCTGGAAACTTGGCTGCTTTTGTTGAAAGTTATTTAAAGTTTGTTTTCCTTTTTTTGCTTCACTTTCTAATTAATTTTTTTAGCCGTACACCAATTGTTTTCTCTCGTGATGGAACAAATGGTCCAAAGCTTGTTAATGTTCCCGTTCTTCAATTAGTTGGAGCTCGTTCAGCCTTTGTTGATGATACTGTTAATGTTAACACCAAGCTTGATCCCGCTAAAAGTGATTGGGTTAAAGTATGCTTTATTTGTTTTAACGATATTTAATTAAAAGTATTTTTCAGATTTCTGACTCTTGTGGACTCGTACTTGATGAAAAACCAGAAAAAGTTACCGAAGCAATTCTTTTGTTTTTGCAAGGCCTTGGCTACTGTATGTTTTTTGAATTATAAATCTTAATTAGTTTTTCTTTTTTAGTCCCATCCTTGAATGTCTTAGCATTGATCAAACGTCTTGAAGCTTCTCAACAAGGTGGTTTGACTGCTACAACTACTATCTGTGAAAATATCAATGAAGTTGAAGCAGCTTTTTAAAATTAATTTTGTATCGCATCTTTAATATTATGTATAAATAAATTTATGTCTATTTAATTTAGTTGGTCTCATTTTTTTTGTCTTTTATTGTTTCAAGAACTTTTTTATTCACTCAAATACTTGTCATTCTGTTTATTTTATACAAAATGTTGTCATTAATTACGCTGAGATTATTTTTTTTTACTTGAGTACGTGTCAATCTTTACCCAATTCCTTCCATATGCATTCTTTCAAATAATGCATACATATTCAAATATTTTCAATTTTGACTGATGCATTTAGTCTCGTTTCAATAAAATGTTAAGAGAGATAATATAAAATTTAGCAAAACCGTTTATTTATAACCAATTTTTTCTACCAAAGAAAAATAACAATTATTAAAATTAAAACTCCAAAAGAACCAAGAGATAATATCAAACTTTTTTGACGATTTGTACAACCTGAATAAAAAAAATTAGAATTGAATAAAACTTAATTAAAGCTTACATCTTCATCAAATAAAACATGTTCTTTTCCGACCCTCTGAGGATTGTATTTGACAGATTTTCCTAAAAAATTACACCGTTTATCACCACACAAAAAAAATGATAAAACAAACCCCAAACTACAGCATGTTTAAAATCCTTTGCCAATGATTTGTGAATTTTCATACAAAAATCTTCCACCGAGCATTTTTGACTATTTAAAACAATTGGTGATGAATAATCAGGCATTTGACCTTTAGGCTTGGTATAGACACGAACAAGATCCAAGTAATCCCACATCTTTTCCAAAAGTTCATCAAAGTTCCATTTATGGTGAGCAGAGATGGGAACACAATGAGGAATCTTAGAAATAACGTCCAATTCTTCGATAGTGATGGAGTCAATTTTGTTAAGAACATAGATAGCAGGCATGTCTAAAGGATTAAAGTGGTAAGAAAAAATCTTCAGAAAAAAAAACTTACAAACACGGTTCCCTTCAATAACATCAATAAGGTCTTCAGTAGTGCAATCAGCTTTGAGCGTAATATCAGCGTTGTGGAGTTTATATTCCGAAAGAATGGTCTTGACGGTTTCCAAATCCAACTCAGATTGAGGGACAAGTGTTGTCAAATTCAATCCACCCTTCTCTTTCTAAAATGAATAATAATAATAATTTTTTCAAATGAAGTGAATGGAAAATGAAAACCTTTTTAAAAGAAATTGGTGGTGGCTGCTTATTGAGACGAATTCCAAAACCTTCCAATTCATATTCAATAAGTTTTTTATGTTGCAAAGGTTTTTGTACATCCAATATTAGTAAAATCATGGAACACGTTCGTGCGACAGCAATAACTTGTTTACCACGGCCTTTACCATCTTTAGCACCTTCAATGATACCAGGAAGATCAAGTAGTTGAATTTTTGCACCTTTGTAACGAATGACACCGGGAACGGTTGTAAGAGTAGTGAATTCATAGTCAGCAACTTCAGAATATACACCAGCTAAAATAGATTTATTAGAAATAGAGTATTATTTTTTGATGGACGAACAAAAACAACAAACCGAGATTGCAAAGTAAAGTACTTTTGCCGACTGACGGAAATCCTACGAAGCCAATTCGTGCATCCCCAGTTTTAGCGACATCGAAACCTTCCCCAGCTTGACCACCTCCTGATTTAGGAGTAATAAGTTCACGACGAAGTTTAGCAAGGCGAGCCTTTAGTAAACCTAAAAGACAATACAAAGTAATAAAATTTGAAGGAATATTATTACTTACCTAAATGACCCATGGTCGCTTTATTTTTTTGGGTTCTAGCCATTTCAGTTTCAATTTCTTGGATCTTTGCAAGGATCGACATTTTGAGAGATATTTAGCAATTTAGCAGTGATTTCAATAACCTAAAAAATAATATTATTACATTTAAAAAAGATCGGATGAATTTTTTTTGCTAAAGTGAAGAAAAAAATGAAACGCAAAAAAAACATTGGAAAGCAATGCTTGAAACGCATTTTGCATGCATCAAATCGCATCAGAGTAATGAATCCTATTTTTAGAGTGTCAAAGCTTTTTTAATGTAAAAAAAAAAAGAGGGAATCATTACTACTTATTATTCAAAAATTATTAAAAGTCACCAAAAAATGACATAACTTTATTTTGTTTGTATCAAAAAATAAAATATTAATTGCTTTATTTATGCATATAATGTTTTAAATTAAATAATTTTTATATCAATATCTTGTTAAAAATAATGTTTGTGAGTTTGCATTCTCACCAGTGTTCTGCCTTTTGAGGTACGGTCGCCCCGCTTGCACGGAAACATTCCGTGCAAGCGGGGCGACCGTACCTCAAAAGGCAGAACACTGATTCTCACACATTATTCTTTGTTACTTTTCTTGGAACCATCAAGATGATCAAGAACACTTATTTTTCGCTTTTTGAATGTCTATGAACTATCAAATCCAAAATTTCCACTATGACGTTTCTTTTTGCTCAGGCGCTTTCCATTTTTCTTTCTTGAATTTGATTCATCATCTTTCATATTGTTAAAAACTTTATTTTGTAAAAGTGGTTTTGTGTGAATTATGGGTCCTTCAGTAGGAACAACTCCATCACTGACAAATATAGATGAATAAGGCTGACGTTGAACAGCTCGACCTGCTGAAACCATTGTAGGATTGTTTTTTGAAGGTTCATACGAGTTATGAGTATGAAAGATGGATGTTATGGCCTAAAAAGTTAAAATAACGCTTTAAAAAATTGTTGACTTAATGGGTCAACATCTTCTTTATTAGGAAGAAGGTTTATTTTTGGTGGCTGGCTTCACATCGATGTCACTATTTTGATAATCACCATAAGTTGGCATAGTAGCGTTAGTTTAGTTTGAAGAACTTTGTTTGAAGCGCTGCTTTCATTTTCTCCAACTTCGTGAGAATTTTGTTTTTCAACACTGCATGATTCTTTTTGTTCGAAATGTTATCTTTAGAAACGCTTTCACTGTTTGAAGCTTTTCTGTTTTCTTCAAAACTATATTTTTTTGCAATTTTTTCGTAAATCATGCTTGTATTCTTGCTAGAAATCGTAGTTTTTATGACAAACTTTTGATATTTCTTACTTTTCAACGAAGAACATAATTTGTAAACAGATTTATTGATAATACATATTTATTACATAGTGAAAACAAAATTGAAGAAAAATGATATTAAACATAAGGATTTATCCAGTATTCTCCAACATGATCTTCTTCGAAATCTTTAGTTTCCCAATCGAGATATCGGTTTTCAATGCCCAACATTTTCAAATCATAATTCTGGAAAAAAACTTTTATTATGTTAAAAAATTGATTTTTTTTAAACTTACAATAGCGTGAATGACTCGATGATAGTTAATTTCTTCATCCAAAGCTGTATCCTTTTGTAAAAATTCGAGAAAATAAAGAATTGACGGAGGTGGCCCGGGAGCAGTAAACCAAGGATGAAGTACACGACCTGATGAAATAGCGTGATCTTCAAGTTGTTCTTTATAACACATAATATGGCATCGATTTTGTTGATACCGCCATGGAAGTTGACCCAAAATATTTTCAATTGTTGTAAAATAAATGCTCCATAAATCACCTAATTTTCCATCATCCTAAAAACTTTGAAGTTAATAAAATATATAGCTTGGTTAAAGAAAATTTATAACTTACAAAACCCTTTTGAGACATAAGAGAAGCATAACGAAGAGTTCCAATAAAAGATGTTTCACGAATTCCATTATTTTTTGGATAAAGAGTGCATTTTCTTGCAACACCAAAATCAATTACAAACATTTGACGCGAACGAATTCCAAGACCAATACAAAAATTTGAAGGTTTAACATCAGCGTGTATGATTCCATTTGAATGAATAAATTGAATTGATTCAAGCAGCTTAGAACAAACCCAAAGAGAAGTTGAAATTGAAAATCGATCAGTTGATAATGATTTCTTTAATTCACGTATATTTGCACCAAGACGATCCATTAGCAAAAGCGTAAAATTTTCATTTTCAACATATCCATAAAATTTCGCAATTGGTTCTTGAACATTCCAATTTTTTGAAAGAAAAACATTATTGAGTTCTTGTAAAATTTTTGCTTCATTTTTTGCAAGAGTTGAATTAGCTCCTTCAATCTTCGCTATCATTTCAAGTCCTGTATGCAAATCTTTTGTACGATAAATCTAAAAAAAAAACATTTAAGCAAAAGTTTTAAAATATGAAACCTATGTATTTAAAAGAAAAGAAAATAAAGCTTACTGCTCCAAAACCACCAGCGTCAATCATTTGAGTTAGTTGGTATCTTTGTTGTATGGTTGATCCACCAAGACTTTTTAAATAATCGGTAACCTGTGATCGAATTGAAGCCATGGTTTCTTTTAAAATATTAAGTTGACTGACAATAATAAGATGAAAACGAGCAATAAAAAGTTCAAAATGATTGATTTACATTTTCAAATTTTTAGAATAATAATATTCATGAAAATATAATGATATGCAAATTATTAGATAATTTTATGTTGCATTTAAAAACACCGTTTTCCAATATTAAAAATGACTAATGAGGAAGAAAAAAAAAATACGTTCACACCGAACTTTATTGAATCAGTAAATGACGAAGCATTGATTTTTTGCTTGAATCATTTATGAAAAAATTTTCCAAATTGACGCCATTCAAAGAAAATATTTAATAAACGAAATTAAAAAGCTATTTTGGAAATTCTTTTTAGGAAGTTTTATTTATAAAAGAAAAATATGTCAATTTTTATTACAATTTTATTGAATATTTTAATTGCAATTACGCTTAGCAATCCTATCAAGTGCAGAGATGATCAATTTGTTGATGAAACTTCTTCTGTAAGTTTAATCCTAGTAAAAATAAATATTATGACCGATATTGAGTGCATTTAGAAATGCCAAGATTGTTGTGTTTGTAATTCCACTGAAAATAAAATGGTAGTTTTTTGTACTCTTGATTGTCCTCCTCCAAATCCAACCGAAGTTTTTAATTGTCAGAAATCTTCTTATTACAATTATGAAAATATTACTGAAATATTTTCGCCTCTTCAAACTGCAAACGAAGCACAGTAATCGTTTATTTAGCCAGCCTTTCATTTGATTTCTAAACTCTGTTTTTAGGTGGTTCTTTTTAATAGCTGCCATTCTTGCTTGTTGTTGCTTTTGTTGCGCTGGATGAAGAGTACTTTATAAAGACAAACTCAACGAAAAGTTAATCGTCGCATTTAAAACGTTTTTCTAAGCAAATAAAGAAAATTTAAATTACAAATATCATTACCAAACTTTGTTGAATAAAATAAAAAATTTATTAAATGTATAGTTTAAACATTATTAACAAACAAACAGAATGTAAACAATAAGAGGTATTATGGTCGCGATGAATTATCGAAGAAAGTTTCATGTAATCCATGAAACCAAGGATGTTGAAGACCTAAAATACTAGCATTATTAAAATAAAATATGTTGAAAATTCACTGTACATTCTTGAGCAGTTGGACGTAAACTAGACACGAAAAGCAAAGATTGATCAATTAAATCAACGACATTAGGAAAATTTGTCAAATAAGGTGCAACAACAGCAATTGAATTTTTTGGATGTCTTGGAAATGTTGAATGTTGAACCACCGAATCAGCAGGCCATTCTTCCAGATATGGTAAACCTAACTTCCTAAACGAATTTGTATAATGTAAAGAAGATATGTAAGAAAAATAAAAACATACTCAAAAATTGCAAACAAAATTTCAGTTTCTGTATTGAGTGGAAAAAGAGGTTGACGAATGAAAAGTTCCGCAATCTAAAAATAAGGGTGACTCTTGTGGAAGAAACGAGCGAAATTATGTAAACTCATGTTTGGAACAAAACTTACAATGCAACCAGTAGACCAAATATCGATAGCCGTATTATATCCACATTGAAGCAATAGTTCAGGACATCGATACCATAGAGTAACAACAGTAGTCGTGAAACTTGCATTAAGGCTAAAATTGCGTGCTAATCCAAAATCAGCAATTTTAATATTTTGATTCTTGGTAACCAATAAATTTTGAGGTTTGAGATCACGATGGATGATACTGTTGTTGTGAAGAAATTCAAGACCCAAGAAAATCTAAAAAGGTAAATAATTAAGAAATAAATTGTGAAAAAGAATCGAACTTGATATGCAAACCATCGACATTGTGTTTCACCCATATTTCGTGGAATATTTTCAAGAAAATGATGTAAATCCCAATCACATTTTTCATATAAAAGATGAAGGGTATTATGAGAGTTGCCAGTATTACCATTTATAAAAGCTTCATGCAATCTAAAATTAAAACGTCATGAAAGAAAAGAAGAATAGAAAAACAACTGACTTGACAATATTTGGATGAGAAAGTTTTTTTACCGCCATCAAAGCAGCCATTTCACGAACTACACTTTGAGGTACGCCATCGTTGGTTACAGCAAAGTTTATCACTTTCATAGCAAACTAAAATAATGGAATTAATTAATAGGAAAGATAAATAAAAGAAACTTACAACTTCATTTGTGGCTCGATTTCTAACTTCATGAACGACTCCATAAGCTCCTCTTCCAACTTCTTTTGTAAAATGAAAATCCGATAAAGCTACCATTATTTGAAAAGTTCAGAATAAATCTTTTTACAATAGTTTCATAATAATTCAAAACTAAAATATTAAAATAGTGATGGAGAGGAAATTTACAATCGATTGCAATTGTTTCGGCGCAAAAAAAGGAAGAAGACTAAAGCTTGAACAAAAGAAAAGACGTAACACAAGTAAAAAAAAAGAGAGCCAAGGACGACACCCAACGATTTTCTTTTCTTCTTCGTCTTCGTCTTATTATTTTCTCCATATCAGGATCGATTGGCGCGATGCCCATTGCGCGGGTCTTTGATAGTTTAAAAAATTTTTTGAAAATCATTTTTGCGCTAAATCATAGCGACAAACTACGGTAATCAAAAACGTTGAATGAAGGTGTGTTTTACAGATCTTCTTCAGCAAAAATTTTATTTTTGTAAGCTTTGCATTATTAAAATTCTTAACAAAATTTTTACAAAGCGCTTTCAGAAATATTTTATTCTATTTAATTACAAAAAATCAATGCTTACTGTTGTTAATTTATTAGAAATTATTGTTTATTTATTTCCATTTTTTGTTGTTGAGGAAATACAGAAATAATGGCTGATTGTTTTTAGATAAATCAATTTTTAATTGTTCTTCAAAAAATGCATTTTCTCATTGTTTTAACTGCTCTGATTGTTATCTCACATAATAATCTATTGTTATTTATCTCCGCTCAGCTTTCAAAAATTTATTTTATACCTATTTTTCATTAAATAAAACAATGCTTTCCGGTTTTTTAATTTTTTCTTATTCTTCTCGATCTTTTGATATTTTCAAAAAAATTTGAAGGCACTTTCTGAAATTTTAATTCCATTTTTTGAAATAAATAAAAAAGAGCTTTGCTTTTAATAAAAATATATAAAAATCAAGAAACTTTTTTTTTTGAAAAATGATAATTTGTATCGCCGACTTTTTTGTTTTGTTAGGGTTTAAAACCACAAAGCTATGTTCTTTAGTGTGAATATTTGGTGACAGATTTAGTTTCATTCCGTTCTATATTTTTTTTACAACCAGTGGCGTCAACCACACATATTTGCAGCTTTTTGAACATTGTTTTAAAAAGCTACAAAGCGATCTTGTCGACCATCATGTCTTTTTTTTTTCTTAGCTGTATGTTTAATAATCGGTTGTTTAGGCAATTGATGTTTTGTCCTTTTAAAGCGTTTTATTTGTTTGTTGCTTGGCATCTTCTAGTCGCCATCATCAATTTTCTCCTCATTTCGTCTTTTTTAGCCTTTCAAAAAAAGCCAAGCATTACATACGTTGCATTTTCCATTTGTGTTTATTTATTTTTAACAACCGTGATTCGTAAAAAAAATAAAATGAAACAGATTTTTCATTTTCCCATTTTTGTTTTCCATTGTTTTCCCCATTGCCATTTTTTCGATCATCAATGTTTGTTCAAAAAAAAGTGACAATGTGATGTGGAAGAACGAACAAGGACGTCCGAGTTTTAGGATTTTTAGTATTTTTTTTTTCAATTCATATTTAGCGAAACACAATTGATTTAAAAACGAAATAATTTTTTTCTATGATTTGTTTAAACATCTGTTTTAAGCGTCTGTAACTTTTCTGAAATTCAATTGATTGACGAATCTTTTTTTGTTTGATATTTTTCCTATAGTCCATAATTTTTTTAATGTTGTCTAAATAAATAAGCTAAAAAGAGGATAAAAAATTATGGTGAAGGCTCATTATTAATTCAATTTTAACTTGTTGGCAGCAACTTACCAACATTTATTAGGATGAAAGTGCTTTAGGTGTCTGAAACACCTTTTTTCATAAAATCGTTGATTTCGAAGCTTATGGATTCAAAGACTGATTAAAAATTTTAAAATTTGGGTAATTTTTCGAGACATTATAAGTATGTACATGGAATAAAAAAAGGATTAAATCATTCTTTTTTTTGAAGCGATAACTACTCCTTTTAGTGGACATTTTACAACCAACGATGATTGAACATTCATAATTTATTACGACAACAATCCCACATTAACACCTTTTTTCGTTTTTTATCGCTGATCTTTACGACCTCCACCCTCATTCATTGACGCTTTCTTTTTCTTTCCTGTCTCATCTGATAAAATTCTTTGCCTTTCCCAAACTTATCAGCAATCTCCTCTATTTTCTCATCAAACCTTTATCAATCAAAAAAGCCAAAATATAAATAATGCAAAAAAAAACATTAGAGAAAAGAAATTGTTGGGCTTTTTTTCGGATTAGCTATTTAACGTAAATTGGTATTCTGTGCCAATATTTGCCAACAATCAAACTTTTTTTTCACAAGTTTTACATTTTTGAAAATTGTTTTGTTTTATTTGGGTTGGAATAACATTCAACATTGATTATTAAAAATTTTGTTTAATCAAAGCCTACACAGTTGACGAATCTTGACATCATTTAAAAAGGGACAGTGATATTATTAAAATTCCTCAATTATTATTCATAGTTAATCTTTTCTATATTAATAATTCAAAGGTCGCGACTAAGCTTATTGTCTTTTTTTTTATTTTTGCAACGTGGAAATATTTTAATTTTAAAACAAGTGAAATTTCAACTAAAACATTAAAAAATGAGTTTAAAGGAACAAGAAGTCGCTGAAAAAAATTTGAAAATGGTGGAGAAAGTAAGTGTGTTTAAGAAAGTTTATGATTTTTGAGAGGAAGTTCGATGTAATTAATTAACCAATGAAAAAAAATTATTTCCGTTTTATAATACGTATTCTTATTTTAAAATTTTATAATAAAGAAATAATATCATTAAAACATCGAGCTTTCTCTAAAAGTATAATATTTTTTTAACAAAAAATATTAAAATCCAAAATTATTAGGTTGAAAAAATTGCCTGTGTTGGAGCTGGGTATGTTGGAGGTCCAACGTGTGCTATGATTGCGAACCAATGCCCCGACATTAGAGTTACTGTTGTTGATATGAATAAAGAAAAAATTGATGAATGGAATTCAGATAAACTTCCAATCTATGAAGTTTGCATTTTTTTTTTTTAAAAGTCACTGTAAATATCTTAAAAACTTTAGCCAGGATTAGAAGAAATTGTTAAAAAATGTCGTGGAAGAAATCTCTTTTTCTCTGCTGATGTTGGTTCAGCAATTCAAGAAGCTGATCTTATTTTTATATCCGTCAATACTCCAACAAAATCATATGGACGTGGTCAAGTTTGTTGAATCACCACAATTATAAAAAGTTCTGTATTTTTATTTTATAGGGAATGGCACCTGATTTAAAATATGTTGAATCCGTTTCTCGTACTATTGCTGAATATGCCCAAAGTCCTAAAATTGTTGTAGAGAAATCTACGGTACCCGTTAAAGCTGCTCAAAGTATTAAACAAATTCTCAAAGAAGCACAGGCTCATAACAAGCATCAATATTTTCAAGTTCTTTCAAATCCTGAATTTTTATCTGAAGGCACTGCAATGCATGATCTCGCAAATCCGGATCGAGTTTTAATTGGTGGCGAAAATAGTGAAGATGGGCTTCAAGCTGTCGCACAATTGGTTGCAATTTACGAGCGATGGGTTCCTCGTGAAAAAATTATTACAACCAATACTTGGTCGAGTGAACTTACCAAGCTTGTAGCAAATGCTATGCTGGCTCAAAGAATATCCAGTATTAACGCAGTTTCAGCAATTTGTGAAGCCACCGGCGCGGATGTTCGAGAAGTGGCTCATGCTGTAGGATGCGACACTCGAATAGGGAATAAATTTTTACAAGCTAGTGTTGGATTTGGTGGAAGTTGCTTTCAAAAAGATGTCCTTAGTTTGGTTTATTTATGCGAAACATTAAATTTATCTAAAGTTGCAAATTATTTTCTTGGGGTGAGTATAAAAAAAAGAAGAAGAAATATTGTCAATATAAAACCATTTTAGATTGTTGAAATTAATAATTATCAACGCCGTCGATTCGCTGATTTAATTATTAGCGAAATGTTTAACACTGTGACAGATAAACGTATTGCTTTGTTTGGTTTTAGTTTTAAGAAAAATACTGCTGATACCCGGTAATTATTTAAGCATAAGATTTAATTTTAGAAAATTCATAAATTTAGTGAATCCTCTGCCATTCACGTTGGAAAACATCTTCTTGATGAACGAGCTCAACTTTGCGTTTATGATCCAAAAGTTCCTGAAACTGTTGTTCGTCATGAATTGGGTTTGGTTACTTCCAAAGATATTGGTAATTCTTTTTTTTGTTGACATAAGTAAATCTTCTTCCTTATTTTATAGTAAACAAATACGTGGATGTTTTTCAAACCCCATATGAAGCTTGTAAAAATGCTCATTCAATTGTTATTCTCACAGAATGGGATGAATTCAAGGATATTGATTATGAAAAGCTTTATTCTGTTATGAAAAAGCCAGCATCAATTTTTGATGGCCGTTTAATCCTTGATCAGAACAAACTCAAGCATATTGGATATCGCGTTTTTTCAATTGGAACAGCTAAAAGCCAAAGTTTAAACCTTTTCCCTTAAGCTTTCATTCATTTTCCCCATTTTTTGTTGCCTTTCAAAAAAAATTTCACTTTTGCTTTGAAATTCCATTTTTAATTTATTATTTTCATAAAGTAATTTATTTTGCCTATCATCAAATTTATAAAAAAAAAGATAATAAAATAATGCATGCAAAGTTTCCATAAACTTTACAAACCATGTTTTACAACTCCATAAAAAATTTATGTGAAAGATGAACGTTTAAAAGAGCAGTAAAAAGTGTGGTAAATAGATGCATTGGACTAAAATATATGAATGTTTTAAAATAAACAAACAAAATAAGTTTGATTAAAAAAATTTGTTTACATCATTTATTCAAGCAAAAAGTAAGACAAACTAAAGCGATACCTAGGATGCAGATTCATATGCTACTTACTTGTTAAATTATTTTCCACGATGATCTTAATTTAAAAACAAAAAAATAACGGAGCTCTTTTTATGCAGAACTTTGAATGTACGTTTAGACATTTTTTTGGTGTTGTTAAAATAAACGAAACAAAATTGTATGTCAGAACTTTATGATCCATTATTCTAAGATGAATTCGTTGTTTGAGCATAGCATGTTGATATTCAAGAGTAAAGTCGTAAAATTAAGATTAAATTTTTCTAAACATTTATATATGCATGTTTTTAAGTTTAATTTAAACATGCGTGAACTCTTATTTTGTTGCTGCATTCATTGGTCGAAAAGACTCTTTATGAATCAAAGCTCCACCTTCGTCTTTTTTTTCTTCTGTTTTTTTTGTGTCAGTCTTTCCTTGGCTTCTATGTTATTGTTTTTTTTTCAAACCACAAAAGTTGATTTTAAAACCAGCTGCTCTTTATTTCCTTACTCATATATTTTTTTTGTTGCGCACATTAACTTCTTTCAATTCGATAAATAAATGTGTTATCTCATTTTTTAAAGTGATGATCGATAAAGAAAAAATACGATAGACTTCAAAAAGTCGACACCAAAAGGATGAGGAAGAAAAAAAGTAAATCAAAACCTTTCAACGTCGTTAAAATAAACGCTAAACACTCATTTTTTCAAATGTATATCTCAAATTCGCGCGCAATTTTTTCAGTCGCAGTTGTTCGCTTCTTTTTTATTTTGGACGTGGTTCACATTTTTTGTTGCTTTTTTGTCATCGATCAATTTTTTTTTCAAAGATTTTAGCTTCAACGTTTCTTCAAGCCTCAAAGAATATTTCTCTGGTATTTATTTCATTATGGTTGTCAATGTATTCTTCTCTGCTGTAACCCAAGCGACGATGTCCAGACATGAACTGTTAGGTTTGTTTTTCCATGGTTTTGCTTCTTTTAACGTCATATTTTTTTAGCATGGGTCAATGGTTCATTGCATGCAAATTTGACAAAGATAGAAGAAATGTCAACTGGAGCTGCTTACAGTGGAATGACTGATTTGCTTTTCCCAGGTATATAACTTTATTTCTTTATCTTTCCTCTCTCATATGCATATTATTCAGGTTCAATTCAATTAAAGAAAATCAAATGGAACAGCCGGCATGAAATCGATTGGATTAATAATTGGAGAATCTTACAACAAGCATGGAAGACATTAGGTGTTGACAAAGTAAGAATACTACCTTAATATTGGCAGCTTTAACATTCATCCATTTTTTAGCCTGTTCCTGTTGAAAAATTAATAAAAGCTAAATTTCAAGAAAACTTTGAATTCCTTCAATGGTTCAGAAAATTTTTCGATGCCAATTATGAAGAACATGAATATGATCCATTAGCTGCAAGAAATTATGAAGTTTGTTTTTGCTTTACCTTTTTCCTTAAATATTTTGGTATTATAGGACTTCCCTGCTGCTTTACCAGGAGGTAATAAGCCAGCTCCTGCACGTCCTTCTGCACCTCGTCCGGCTCCTCCTCGTATTTCTATGGCTCGTCGGTCTGTTGCTCCTACCGCTCCATCAACGACTCCTCCAATATCAGCAACACAAAAGCCTCCAGCTGCTACTCAAAAGGTCGCTACTCAAAAGCCTTCTGCGCCTACCATTACCAATGGTGGTGCATCAACGGGTGCCATTGCTGCTATGGAAGAAAAGCACAAAAAGCAAATGGAAGAACTTTGCCAAGAAAATGCAATGCTCCGAGAATCTGTCGAAGTTGTTGAAAAAGAACGCGATTTTTATTTCACCAAATTGCGAGCTGTTGAAATTTTATGTACTGATCTTGGTGAAAACGCTCAAGTTGAAGTTAAGAAAGTTACTAGTATTTTATACGAGACTGAAGATGCACCATTAGACGTTGATACTGCAGCTGATGAAGAAGCTCTTGTTCATGAAGAAGTTCCAGAAGCAAATGAACAGCATAATGGCACAGGTGAAAAAAGAAATGGTCATTCTGATTCTGAAGCAACTCATAATGATGCTCTTGTTCAAAAAGCTGCTGAAGTAAACTTGAATGATTCTGAAACTTTCTAAATTAATTATATGTTTTCTTGTAATTTTCGAAAATTTGCTATCTGTTAAATAACTTATTTTTTGCATTGAAATAAACGTGTTTAATAATCTTTTTATGTTTTATTGAATCGATGATCGATTCTAATGTCTTGTGATTTATAAAGTATGAGTTAACGATGCATAAACAGATAATTTCTAAGAGAGATGGAGAACTTAATATTGCGTCCTAAAGGTGCCAAAAAGCCATCGAGAATTAAGAAAGAAGTTATTCAATTTCGAGAATCCCATTCAGCAGTTGCCATTCCTTCAACTTCATCATCGGAACCTCCTCTTCAAGTAACATTAGACGAAGCAGTTGCAAATTTGTTGAAGAAAATTAAATTCTTTCAAGATCGCGCTCATGATAAAAATCCAATCAAAGTTGGTAGCTTATTTATTTTTTGCTGTTTATTATATTAAAGTAAATTTAGGCTAAAGCTCATCGCCGCATTCTCTATGGGTTTCGTGAAATTAGACGTGATTGCAATTTGCTCAAAGCTGTTATCATCGCCAGAGATATTGAAAGTATTACAGGTTTCCTTATCTTCCTTTTTTACTAAATAAGAAAGAATTTTTTTAGAAGAATCTGAACTCCATAAATTAATTAAAGAAACCAGTGAAAAATGTCGAGAAAATGGAATTCCACAAATAATTGCATTAAAAAGATCAAAACTTGCAAGAATTTTCAATAAACCACGAAGTATTGGAGCTGTAGGCATCGTTGATTATTCTGGAGCTGAAGTACGTTTATTAATTTATTCTATGACTTAATGACAAGTTTTTTAGGTATTATTTGATTCAATGATTTCATCATCTGTCAATTTATCTCAAACGAATATATTTCATCAGCAAAACATTTAGCATAAACTTTTTATGTCGTTTTTTAAATAATAAACTGAACTTTTTTTTAATGTATTTTTTTTTTACACTTGTTTTCTATCAAATAACATTTATCTTCTCTCTTCTTTTTAATTCGTGTTTATTAATCACTTTGTTTTTAGGTATCATCTAATCGCATTGATGACTTCCAATTTTTCACTTCAACCTGATGCCGGGAGGCAAGGAACTATCTTTTGTGTTGATTGTAGAGATTATATGTTTGAAGTTAATGAAGATGATGAGAAAAATCGAACTCATATGGTTATAGCTCTCCAAGTAATCAGTTTTTTTCAAATATCTGTTCAAAATTAAAGATTCTTTTCAGGCAATCCGTAATGAAATGAATCTTATCTGTTGCTCAGCCGATCTTCGATATATGGTTGGAGTCATCTTTTTCAACACTGCTAAAACAAACATTCAATCTCAAAATCTTGACAACATCTTTGTTTATCGAAACATGCGTGACTATAATGAAAATGGATTCATTAAGTCGCTTGATGCTAATGCTGTAAAACAAATTGATGGACTTATCAAAGATGACAAGGAACGTAAAGAATTCTTTGAAAAGACGCTTGGAGGTTCTGGCTTAAGTGACTATTCCGAGCTTTTATGGCTTATTCAACGAAGTTTCCGTCATGAGTGAGTTATTTCATATTATTTATTTATGGTTAAACAAACGCGAGTTACAGTGTAAATGCTAAAAAAAAAACTGTTTTTGTTTTTTCCCGCAATCAATTTTTGGATGAATATGAGAATGACACAATGGTAAAAATTAGATCAGAAATTAAAAATGTCAAAGCTGATGGAATTCAAATTACTCATATGCTCTTGGGCGAAGAAGACATCGGAGACCGTTGGGTAACATTCTTTTGCTAATGTTTGTTATTTTATAATTGGGTTACTTTAGCGTTCATTAGGTGTGGTAACAGAAGTGTTTAATTCATCTGAAAAGCTTGCAACTGGAATCAAGCGTCGTAATATTGCTAGGCGTCCATCAACGACCTTATCTATGCATTTTGGAAATAATATCAATCTAGCTGTTTCGGTCTTTTATCTTATTGCTGAACAAAAACGTGAAACTGGTGTTTACTTAAATGAAGAAACCAACAAACTCGTACAATGTAAAACTCGTATCGTCAAACAACCAACTATAACTGAAAAAATGTCAATTTTAAGAATTACTGGTGATGATAATGAAGATGGCGATCCATCAACTGTTCGTGAAACTGTTGATCCCAATAAGATTAAACGTACTCTCCGAGTTGGTGGCACCAATATTGAACTCAGCAAAGATGAATATGATAAAATGAAACGCATTGATAATCCTGGTGTTTATATTATCGGCTTTAAGCCTATGAAATTTTTAAAGACTAGCCATCAAATGGGTCCAACACAAGTAAGCCACTTTTTGTCTTTACTAGTTTTTACAGTGCTATCTTATACAAACTAATAAAATAAAGAAGATGCAGAAGAAATGATAAAATGCAGCCAAAAATTTTATTATTCATTAACATCGTTGTATATTTGTGTCGATGACGCATTCTTCTTGATATCACATTTCTCTAACTTAACACACAATTTACAGTTTTTATGGCCAAATGAAAAGCTTGTTAATGGAAGTGCTGTCATGTATCGTGCTCTTCATTCTCGATGTTTAGCAAGGGATGTCTTTATCCTCGCCCGCTTTGTTTTAAAGAAAAGTACAATGCCTAAGCTTGTTGCTTTGATTCCTCAACGTAAAGGCGACCCTGAATCAAAGGTAACAGACGTCGAAGATTATTTTTATGAAGGCTTTCATGTTATTCAACTTCCATTCGCAGAAGACAAAAGAAATTTACAATCAAAGCTTGAAGGCGATTGGCCTGAACCAAACACTGAACAAGTAAATGCAGCCGAAGCATTCATTGAAAAGCTCACTATTCCGTATTATCCTGAAGCTTTCTCAAATCCTACTTTGCAAAAGCATTATTGGGTTTTAGAAGGTAAGTGATATTTTGGTTTTATGTTTTAGTTTATCTCTTTTCATAAATTTCAGGTCTTGCTGTTGAAAATAATGATTATGAAGAAAATCATGAATTTGATCAAATTAGTAAGTAAAGCGCTAGCCCTTTTTTTTGAGAAACAAAAGCTTTCAATTAACTTTTATTTTTTAGAGCCTTACTTTGAAAAAACTGATCGTGCCAAAGAAGAAGCAGAAGCTCTTGCCGCAATACTTCTTTGATCTTGTTTTGTGTTTATTATGTTTCACTTTATTTGAGTCTTGTTCTTGTTATGATCTTCGATAGGAAAACAACTATCGCTGATATTAAATAAATTTGAATGCGTTTTAACTTGCTTTTATTTTTTTTTTGATAGAGATACTTGTTATCGCATCATGTGGAAGAGCAATGAAATATCCCGCGAAGTTGTTCAAGTTTTGAAATTGATTTCCTAAAATATTACATGCTGTACGTGCTCTTTAGAATTAAAACATTTCACGAAGTAATAATAAAAAGAAACAAACAAGATAGCCATTTCATAAGAATTATGACAAAATTCTAACAATTATCAGCCAATCATGATAACTGATATCATTTTTTTAAATTTACAATTTAGAATAAATAATAAACAGCATTTTATTTAAAAATTCAACAAAACAAATTACACACTTGATAAAGATTATTTATTCAAAGTGGATGAAACAGGACGAGAATCAGGAGCAAGCCAAGGTGAGCTTTTATAATAATGTTCGAGTAAGCCCCTTGTAGCATAGAATTTACGAAAAACATCCGATAATGTATGAAACAAATCCAAAATAATAGCGGTTTTAGTACTCGCTGTTTCTTCATTCTGAAAATTAAAAAATTCATTTGATATATTATGTTGTAAAAATACTTACACCAAGAATTTCATTTATCATGGTACCAAATTCTGAAATACCATCTCTCGCATGAGGAGGTAATTGATCCAAAAGTGAATGAAGCATAAGTTTGATACAAGTGACAGATGTTGCTTGTTTTAAGTCCAGTCCAGCACCCAAAGCACTCGTATAAATGGCATCGTTCAAAATATTGCGAGACAAAGAGAAATCTATAAAAAAATTTGTTAAAAGATTTTATAAGATGATATAAAAAGGTTATAAGGAAATTAGAGAAATTTTGAAAATTACTTACCAACACCAACATCATTTATAGAATTAGATGATGTGTTTGCATTCATAAAAGTAGCTGGCATGTTATTGTGAAAATTTGTAGAACCCTTGAGAATATCATTCTGGGGCTTACCAGTCTTTTTAGAGTTCGTATATTCTTCCCAAGCTTCTCTAAAAATACAATAATTTTTTTTATCATGCTGCTTTGTAATGATGATAAAAATACTTACTTCCTTTCTTCAAGAGTCAGTTTTTCGTCTTCAAGATTTTCAAAAAGATTTTCATGAACGATGTAATCGACAATAGCAGCAGGATTTTTGAGTATGAGTTCACCAAGTAAACGGTCTTTCGGAGGTACCATGGAGTAGCTTTCGTTTTCATCATATGGTTTATGTTCTAAAGTGTACAGAACATCTAAATCCCGATTTAGAAAATGTCTTTGGATTTGAGCTTCATCGATAACCCGCATTGACGTTGAGTCCTTTGTAACTTGACGCTTGTAGATACAATGTTCCATAGTGCCGTAAGCGACTAAACGATAGATAAAAACAGGCTTAGTTTGTCCAATACGGTAAACACGGAATAGACTTTGAGTATCATGACTTGGATTCCAACAAGAATCAAAGATTACAACACGATTAGCGGCAACCATATTTGTTCCTGTAAAAAAACCATAAGAAAAAAAATAATAATGGTAACATACCGAGGGAACCAGCACGAGTGGAAATTAAGATCAATCGACTTCGAAGGTTCTTCTTGTTATTGAAGCGAGATTGAATATTTTCTCGATCATGCGCGTTTACCTTGCCATCGATAACGAGGTAATCACTACCTTTCTTCCATCCCCATTTTTCGCCTTTTGCGGCAAGGCATTCATGACCATCAACGAACCATTTACCAGTTTTATCATATTCTTCAAGAAAGGAGGAAATAAGACGCAAAGATTCAAGAGATTGAGAAAAGACAAGCCTGCAAATTAATTAATAAAAAATAATAGAAAATAAATGAAACAAACAGTTTATCACCAATAGCTTCACAACGCTTAATAATGTCGAAAAGGATTAGTAATTTGTTACTCATTTCTACGTTAAATTGATCTTCTTGAGTGACATATTGAGACCACCAACCTAAATGATTATAAATAACAATTCCAAAAAAACAAACAACAAAGCATACCAGAGATTCCTGGAGTAGGTGATGGCGAACGAGGTCGTAGAGGAGAAACATCACCAGCTAATCTATTTGAACGTCGAGTAGCACGATTAACAGTAGGTACTTCATAATCACTATTTTCGCTAAAATTCCACAAATTTTAAAATATTTCTTCAAAAAAAATTTAAAAAAAACATACTCAGAATAACCTTCAGAAGCTAAAGAAATTTCATCGTCATCTTCAATGAAACTATCATAATTTTTCAATTCTTTAAGATGTTTTTCATTTTCATGATGAATAATCTGATAAGGATGAGTCCAAATTCGAGAAAAGATATAATAGTCTGAGAACAATCGTTGGCGAAGATTAGCGCCACCTGCTTTATCAATCATAGACAAGAACAGTTGATAAAGTTGAACTTGAGGTTCCGTTAATCGAACTAAAAATTAAGAATTTTTTTTTGGATTGATGTCAAAAGCAAACCAACCATTTAAGACATATTCCATTTTTCCCGGAATCTCTTGTTTAAGAACAGAAATATCCTTTCGTTGAACGACATGCTTCAAACGATCAAAAAGAACAAAGCATCGTCTTTTCATTAAACGAACGTCAAAAGGGCTTGCATCTTTAGTTCGTCCATGTTCGATTGGATTTTCAAACCTAAACATTTTTTTAATAAAAGAGGAACACGTTAGTAAAAACAAAAACTTACTGATTTGCAAATTCAACTTTATTACCAAGTAAACCAGGTTTAACAAAGGAAATCTAAAACAATTAAAAGAATTACTAAAAAAGAAACAATTCAAAAACAAACCATAACATAGTATTCTTTGAGATTATTTTGTAGAGGTGTTCCAGTAAGACAAATACGACGTTTGGTTTTAATCTTCAACATTGTTTGAGTCAAGACGGTTTCATCATTCTTTAACTTATGGCCTTCATCGCAAATAACTATATCAGGACCAGGATTTTGCAAGAGTTCACGGTATTCTTCTTGATTTTTAACAAATTTTTTTTGCTTCGAGGTAAGTTTTTTAGGCTTTGGTGGAGGCTTTTTTGATTTCTTTAATAAAAATCGGCGGTCTTCTGGACTTTGAGTTAAAAGTCTAAACATATCATATCCGATCTAAAAAAATAAATATGATAAGTTTGATCGTATTATAAAAAAACATACTATCATCACAGAAGGTCCATCTTCGCTTTTCCAATTCCGAAGACAGCTTAAACGATCACCATCTTTTTTGAAAGAATCAAGTTCATAAATAGGAAATGTATCAAGTCGATGAGGCTCAAGCCATTTATTGAATTCATTTCTCCAATTTAGAACAACGTTTTTCGGAACCACAATAAGAACCTTTGAGATCTTTATTGATATTTCCTTGTGATTTAAAATGGTATGAATAAATGCAACAACTTGCAAAGTTTTTCCAAGGCCTAAAAAACAAACAAAATTAATTATACAAAAAAGCAGTTTTTCTTAGTGGCAAAGTTATTTATTCAACAAGCCACCGCCTTTACAAAGCATTTTATTTAATCAACTTACCCATACAATGAGCCAAAATTCCACCACCACCAGGATCACCTCTTCGGAAGCGTTCAAGATTTTCAAAAGTATTTTCATACATAAATTGAATACCTTCAGCTTGATGAGATTTTAAAACCCGACAAAGTAATGGATGAACTTTTACAGGAATTGGCTTTCGATTGTTGCTATCAGGATCGAGAACCACTTGCTTCAATTTTTGGAGAAGAGAAGTACCATCATTAGCTGATACAGTTTCATATTCAATTCCATTAAATTCTTTTTGCTTTACAGCAAGTCGATCACGACGTTGTATTTCTGCTTCTTCAGCATCGAGCTGGAAATGTTAATATTTTGTAAGTATTAAAATAACAAAAAAAATACTCACAGTTTCTGTAGCAAGTTCTTCTTTAGATTTGATTTTTCTTGATCGTCGTTTTCTTTTCTTACCATCATTGGAAACATTCGAATTATCAGAATCAAGCAATTGTGGTTCATCTTCTTCGTCATCACTGAAAATAAGGCGTCTCTTCTTTTTGATTCTAAGGACTTCGACTTCTTCATCAGAGCTGCTAAGGATTTGTGATCTTTTGTAATCAGGTTTTCTTGGTGAGTTACTGTTGCTTCTTGAATGGCTCAATGCCTTTCGAGATGTTCGACGAAGAATGTCTTTTTGAGAAGATGGTGATTGTCTTATATCCTCATTGTCTGAACTTGAATCAATAGTAATAATCAGATTTCCAGAAGTCTTCTTTTTATCCATATTTCTTGTCTTAGGATCCTTTAAAATATCATATTATAATGGTAAAAAAATATTTGAAAAAACCAACCGATTCTTTTCCCATATTGATTGCTTTAACATATCGTGAAGCGTTTTGAACAGGTATTAAAATCCGAGAAATTTTAGAAAGATCGAGAGCTTTTCCACATTCTAAAACATGAATGTAAAATAAGAAATGAAACCATTAAGGTAACTAATACCTACCTGTATGTATAACATTCGAAGTTCCTGAAGTTGTAATAATGCTTTCAACAGCGATCTAAAACAAAGCATAAAAGAAGTAAGAAATGCAAAATCAAGGTTTTATAAATTTGAATATATTTTACACTAATTTTTAAAAATAGATAAAAACTCACGTTATTAGTTTGATTTTCGTCAACATATCCCGAAACTTCCATTTCATCCACGAATGGACTTGAACCAGTATGGCGATTGGAGCTTGCAGTATTATTCTCTAGTCTTTTCATTACCTAAAAAAGTTATATGGTTAATGATTTGTGAAGAGGAAAAGAAGAATATTTAACAAATATTTATTAACATGTGGCCATTTGTTAAACAACAAGTTATGAACAACAACTAACAAAAAACCTTGCAATCAACTGAGCGCGAGAGAACTTTTTCGCGTTGAGACTTATGCATACAATCATGGGCAAAGGACACTTTGCATAATCTTGTACCTTGGCGCCAAGGTACAAGATTATGCTGCATAATGGCGGGAAAAAAGCGCGCCAAGGTACAAGTAATTAGGGCATTCTCAATAACGAAAAATAAATAAGATAATGCTTTGATACATGGATTAATTTCTAGTGTTATGATACAAAATACACTAGGTAATCAACAATAAAAAAGTGGAAAAGTTTAATTTTTGTTTAGTGATACATAACATCACTTATTGAAAAAAATTAATTATTTTTATATTACGTTGGTAATGAATATGGTAGCCGATAGCAAGCTTTTTTGAAAAAGTGTTTTTACTTCGCCTATTACTGAATTTTATATAATTGGAATATATAATTATCAGCAAAGGTTTAACGATTTTACTGAAAGCATAACTCATTGTTGGTTGCCTACAATTTTTGGAACATCTTTTACTGTAAGGATTTCGCTTTTGCATTTTTCAAAAATTAATAAGATTACAGTGGCTCAATTAAAATAATGTCAAGCTGCAGGTTAAAATTAGTTGAAGTTTAAAAAAATTTAACCTGTAGGCATTTATTCATTCTGGATCATATTTTGTTGTTTTCGGAACTTACAAAATCATATTCTATCAACTTAATTTAAAAAGGGTGAATAGTGTTAGTTCAGACCTTTTTGGTTATTAGTCTATAGAAACTATTTCTAATGTTGTATTTTAATATTGTTAATTATAATATGCAAATTTCCTTTTTATTGGAATAGTAAAAGTTAATTCAAAAGTCAAACATTTGCTATTCATAAACAACCTATTTGTTTGTTCCTTATTATTGAAAATGCCCTAATTACTTGTACCTTGGCGCGCTTTTTTCCCGCCATTATGCAGCATAATCTTGTACCTTGGCGCCAAGGTACAAATTATGCAAAGTGTAGCGCACCCACAATCATAATGGAGTCTTTCATCGTGAATTTTGAAGCATCATATAAGAAATAAGAAAATGGTTTAAAACCTCATTAATAATCAAAGAAAACAAATGAAAACAATATTTTATTATTCATACAAAAAAACAAAATAAAAAACAGATGAAAATCAAGGTTTTCTTGATGAATTAGATTCTTTTGGACCAAATTTCATGGATTTTGGACGGTTAGGAGCATCTTCATCATTTTCATCTTCCAATGTAATTACATCAGGAGACACACGCCTTTTTGGAGCTTTCTTCGCAGATGATGCAAGCGTAGGATGTAAAACGGAATGTGAAGAACGAACAGCATTGATATTTGCTCTTGGTTGAAAAGGCATAGTTCCAGGACGTAAAGCAGTTACAGAAGACAAAGATGGCATACGAGGTCTTGGAAGCGGAGTTACATTGTGAGCAAGAGAAATTCCTTGAGATGGACGAACAAATTGTGAACGAAAGAGAGATGGTTTCAGAAGTGGGCGAGGAGTATCACTTTTTTGTAAAAATGGAAGCCCAGCATTCGTATTTTGCAATGTTGGAAATGAAGAAGTGACATGAACATTTTGCGTTGAGTTTGCCTCTTGATTTTCACCGTCATCAATCGATTGTACAGAAACTGAAGCTTCTTCTTCTTGAATGTTTTTAAAAACTTCATCTTGTAAAGGAAGAGAACAAGATTTTCGAAGATGATCCTGCCATTCAGTTTCACCAGCCTAAATGATAAAAAGAAAATATAATGAAAGAAAATAAAAGTACAAACTTCTACCGAGAGTTTTTCATCTTCATTAAAAGCAATCATACTATCATGATCTTTAATTTCAACAATGATATTACGATGCGATAAACAAAAATCATCAAACTCGTTATCACCAGTAGGATGATAATCAGGTTGTGTTGTAAAATTGACATTTTCCGGTGATGGATGAAAACGCAACAATTCGTCAATATCTGTGCGTTGGATAGTTCGGCTTGCTCCTTCGTTATCAAGAACTCTAGCAGTAATTTGTTGCTTGACAATTTGACGTTTAAAAATACAATCTTCCATTGTTCCCTAAAATGTAAATATGAAAGATATTAAAAAGTTATACAATACGTACTTGTGAAATTAAACGATAAACATGCACAGGTTTGTTTTGACCAATACGGTATGAGCGGAAAATAGCTTGAACTTCTTTTGCAGGATTATGCTTAGCTTCAAAAAGGATAACTCGAGTTCCACCTAAAAATAAAAAATTAATAAAAAATATTCAAACTTTGTTTTTACCTGTCATATTTGTACCAATTGAGCCAGCATCAGTACAGAAAAACAAACGACCACGCTTATTAAGAGGATCATTAAATTTTTGAATCATGTTGTATCGTTTTGCTGCTGGAGTGCTTCCTTGGATTAAATAGTAATCAGTGTCTCTAAAAAGCAAAGTTTAAAAGTTATAAAGACGTTTTAAACTAACCTTTGCCATCCCCAATTTTTGCATTCATTAGAAAAGTTAGGTCTATCTGAGAACCATTTTTTACTTTTTGCTTCTAGCATCCGAATCTAAAAAATAATTTAAATTTATTGATGAAAAAACTCTATAACCTTACCAAAACATCAACGACTTCAACATAATGTGTGAAAATGATTCTGTAAACAGCAGTATGAAAATATATATATATAAGCTTATAGGTAAAAACTTACGTTTTCTCTCCAAGTTTTTCAAACCATTTTAAAAGTTCAAGAACAAATAAAAGTTTATTTCCTGTATGAAATGCGTCTGCAGTGCAACCATGTTTCTTTAGAATGCCAGAATACCAATCACCTAAAGAACGAGAATCTTTTCCTTTTGCATCGTTTTTCTTTTCCGATTTTTCGCACATTTTAACCAAATAAGGATAAGCTCCAATGCGATAAAGAGTGTGTTCTTGAGCAAACGCCTTTTGCTGAGCTAACATATTACGATCACCTTGGAGTTCCATATATCGTCCGTAAAGTTCAAGTTGAGGTGGAGACAAACGAAGAAAAATAACATATTCTTTTTTCTCGGGTAAAATCTTTGATAAAATTGAGAAATTTTGACGATTCATGACCATTTCCAATTGTTTCCACAAAACGACAGCTTTCTTCTTCATGATTTCTGCATCTGATGCACTGGCTTCTTTAGTCGTAGCGGCATCGATAGGATTAATAAATAACTTTTGAAAATCCCTTAAAGATGGAAGCATACCCGGCGCTACAAAGTTGACCATATGGTAATCTTAAAAACAAATGTAATACAAAAAAAGTGAAGAAAAAAACATTACATTCATCCAGCTTATTTTGAATAGGAGTACCAGTAAGAGAAATTCTCTTTAATGTGGAAATTTTTTTAACAGCCTCGAATAATTGTGTTGAAGACGAGTTTAGAACATGCGCTTCGTCACATACTACGATATCAGGTCCTATAATATTGAGTTTTAATAAGAATAAACAAATTTTGTTTTACAAACCTGGGGAAGTCAATAAATGTGGGGATAAGCTTTTGAAAGAGTTACGAAACATTTCATATCCCATAATAACAACCTTTCGATCACCTTTTATCCATTCCTTCAAAATTTGTCGACGTTGATTCCAATCTTTTTGAGTTGTTGAAACTTCATAAACTTTGAGAACATCCAAAATCGGATCATTTTCTACCAACCATTTCCGAAATTCGGCACACCAATTAGGAATCAAACCAGGAGGAGCGAGAATAAGGACACGTCGAATGTGAAGTTTAATTTTCGGATGATTCAAAATTGTTTGAAGGAAGGCAATGACAGAAAAAGTTTTACCCAAACCCATGCAATGTGCTGAAAAATTAATAATATTAGTATAATCTTGAAACATAAAATTAAAGTAAATTGAATTTAATCAAGTTGCTTAAACCATCATGTGAAAAAAATATATAATAATTTCAAATAATAACAACAAAAACTTAGTGAAAATTTATGTTGCTTTTTAAAAAGAGTTTATAATTAAAAATGAAAACAAAAATAAGCTTACCTAAAATAGCTCCAGTGTGGAGATTTGGTCCATTCTTACCAAGATTTTCGATACTTCCAATAAGACATTTGTACAAAAACCGGATTCCTTCAGTTTGATGCTTTTTCAAAAGTTTAGTCAGTGAAGGATGAACTATGACTGGACATGGATCAGAAGAATTGGCATCAGTATCAAGAATAATTTCCTGGGCTCTTCGATCAAAATCGTCTAAAACAAATAACGGTTTTTAGCAAATAACATTTAAAAGACAAACCATCAACAACATCATCAAGAACAATAATTTCATTAACTGTTTGACTATGTCGAGCAACCATATCGTTCATAGAAACACGTTGATTATTAGGAGCAAAATTTTTAACAGCTTCATTAAAAGCAGCTTTCGAATCATCAGTTGGTTCAATATCATTAGTTTCTCTTAAAGCATAGGGTAAAATAGGCTCCTTTACACCGATCTAAAGAGAAATATTATACAAAAAAATAAATCAAATGTTTTTTTAAATCTACTTACATCACCGTTTGCAGCTTTTTGCGACTGCTGCAAAATAGGAATAAAATGTTCAGAAGCACCATCATTTCTTCCAGCAACTAAATAAGTATCGGGAGTTTTTAATGGAACCATATACGGACTTCGATATGAAGATGACTTCTTTCCCAAAAATACATTTTCTGCGTCTCCATGTCCTCCCTAAAAGAATCAAATGGTTTAATAATTAAAATATAACACCCTTACATTGGTATCCATATGAAAAGAATCAGTGTCTTCATTGACAATTTCAGCATCAACTTCACTAACATGTAAACCTGCTTGTTCAGTTGCGCCATCACATGGTGAAAAGCTTAGAAGAGAAGTTGAATCTTCAGGAAATTCAACAATGATGTTGGTGGCATTATTATCAGAATTATCGATATTAGCTACAGGTGCTTCACAATTTATTTCAGAAAGCTACAATAAAAAAATATATTTTGAGAAGAGTATAAAAATTCATACATTAAGATGGTAGGATGCAGTAGAATCATTAACATTTACAATTTCTGGTAAAACAATATATTTTTCGTCGCTATTGAGGACATCGGGTGAAGTATTATCAACATCATTGAAGCCCATTTCATTTCCATGTCCAATAGTATTGCAATTATCTGGATGAACTTGTTCAACTTCTTGTAAAAGATTATCCAAAGATGTTCGCTTAAACATAATTATTTTTAAAAAAAGTGATAAAAAAAAATAAAACTTACGACATTAATCTCAACTTCTGGAAAAATAGCTTCTTGAGTTGCCATACCATGGGGAGGTTCTTGAGACAAAACTGTTGCATTAGGACCAATTTCAAATTGAGAGGAAACTTCGTTAAGAATATTGAATACAACATCGTTCTAAAACAAAAGTTTAAATTTAAAAAAAGAAAGCAAAAAAACATACGATTTCTAAAGCATCTTCAACATTTGACATAAATGTGTCGTTATCATTCGGAAGTTCGGAATGACTTTCAGAAATAATATGGGATGATGTTGTAATTCTGCCAGATGGTTCAACAACGCTTCTAAAAAAATGTTATAATAACGTAACACACGATAAAGACTTACGATGCCGCGACTCCCTCAACATGATCTGATCTTTCTTGGCTAGCGGCTAATAAATCTTTGTAAAGAGTTTTATAGACACCAACAAATTTTTCGGGCGATTCCAATGGTGAAACTTCTTTTTTTACAGAACGTCCAAACAATGAAGGAAAGTAAGCAGGCATAATTGGTGGCACTTCCATCACATCGTCAGAAGCATGCAAAGTTTGAATATGTTGATCAGTGGAAGTTGATAAAGCTTCGTTTACATCAGTATCTTGAATCTCATTGAGTTTAATGTTGGAAGGAGTAGAGTTAGGATTGGTAAGATTTCCATTTTCTTCATCAAGCTCCATAGGTTCTTCAATAGAAAGCGTTTCACGAGAAAGAGAATCAGTGGTTAAATGAGTATCGTCATGAACGGCAGTATTCGATTCCTTACCTTCACACAAGCAAGTTTTTTGAACAACATCGATATCATTTAATTCCCGAGTATTCGTAACACTATTATCAGCAGACAGCTCAACCATTCCAGCTTCATTGGTTTTAGAAGATGCTACACCATCAGTGGGAATAACAGCAATTGAATCAGTTCTTGAAGGTGCAGAGGTACCAAAAAGTGATAATGCAGGATTAATAGGAGCCAGAAGAAAATCTGAGAATCGAACTCTTTTTACGACTGGTTCAGGAATAATAGTTTCAGTTGCAATAAATCGCCTTTTACGGGAACCATCACAAGAAAACTTTGATTCAGTTCCATTAGATATAGCCTAAAAATAAAAAGTTACGTATGAAGTAACATAAAACAAGATGCCTCAATTTCAGGAGTAAGAATGTGGTGATCATCATGCTTATCATTAGCATCAGAAGATGTTCCAGCTCCATTTTCAGACAAAAGACGTTCATTAACCATAGAAAGACAAGAGTCAACGTCGCCACATTCAATGTTAGCATTTTGATTTACGTCCAATGAACAAATGGGAGTAACGTCAGCTTCACTTTCTTGAAGGTTTAAAGTTTCAGTTCGGGTAACAAGAAGAATTGAGGAGTTACTAATACCATCATTAGCTCGCAAAACACTGAAAAATTGTCTTAGTTTAAAAAGCAAAGGTAATAAACATACCTTTCAGTTTCGAACATATCATTCGATGGTACTTGATCACTGATATTTTCTTGGAATGAAAGATTTCCATTAACAGCATCAATCCTAAAATATGTTGTTAAAATATAAAAACCAATCAAAATAACATACACATCAGGTTTAAGAAGAGCAACAGATGGAATTTCGTTGTTGGAGGATGAATTAGGCCTAAAATGTGAAGCTTAACAGCTAATAATAATAAGAAGAAAAATTTACATTAATGCGTTTTCAGCTTCATCATATCGGCTAATAAATTCATTTACCAAGGGACGAGAAGCAGCAAAAAATTTCATTGGATCATCGTCAAAATAATTAGCCCAAATACTCAAGAGTTTGGCAAACGCTTCATCGAGATTGTCGGCCATTTGATCGTTCATGATGTTACTAAAAAAATAAATATTATTATTCCGAAGTTAATTAATTGAAAATCATAAAAACACGTAATGTAAAAAGCGAAAGCAACAGAAGAAAAAAGAAATGAAAAACAAAGAGATTCTGAATCTTTTGATATCGTAAACAAACGAGAGAAGAGGAAGCGAGCAAAAAACTTTCACCACGAAAGAGCTCATCCACAAGTTCAACGAAAATTTTTGTTATAAACCTTTTAGCTTGCTGTTTTTCTGCTTTTTACATTTTTTTAAAATTACAACTATGACTATTTTATTAAATGGCAAAACAGTTCTCATAACAAATGTTTCCACCAAATTAGGATATTCAATTGCTCAACGTTTGGGTTTTTCTGGTGCCAAACTTTTTGTAACGGTAAAACGAGATCTTTTTTTTTGTTAGTCCATAATTTATAGCTGATTTCAGGATCCACATGATCAAAAGCTTCGAATGTCTGTACATGATCTTAAAGAATTAGGATTAAATGTTGCTGGAGCTGTGGTCGATGTTACTGTTAATGAGCAAAGGAAAAAACTTTTTGAAGAAGTTGGTTCACTATTTTCTCTAAGTTGTAAATATTATATCTTTAAAATTTAGGTTGAAACCAAGTTCAATGGCTTAGATGTTTTAATTATAAACAATCCATCAAATACTGTAAAAGGAGAAATTATTAATGCAACAAAAATGCAATTTGATGAAGTAAATTTGGAATCTTTTTTAAACTTTTATTATTGGTTATTCTTTTTTTTAGGTTTATACCAAATACTTGACTATTCCTTTCAAAATTTGTCGTGATTCTGTTGGTCTTTTGTCAAAATCAGGGTTTGTTTATTAAGTTACTTATCTATGTATTTGACATTTTATGTTTAAGCAATGGCGGTTCTATTGTCTTTTTAACTTCGTTTGCTGCATTTTCTCCTTTTGAAGAAATTGGCTTATATTCTGCAGCTCAAACAGGGCTATTGGGAATTGTAAAAACTGCTTCTATGGATTTAGCAAAAAAGAATATTCGTGTTAATTCATGTGCTCTTGGAATGATGCGTGATGATGGAAGTGGAGCATTTTGGTCAAATGAAAAAGATGAAGCTCGTATTTCTCAACTTGCTCAAATGATTCCATTAGGAAGGGTACCAAAGAACACGGAATGTTTAGGGCTGGTTGAATTTCTCGCTTCGGATAGAGCTAAATATATTACTGGAGAAAATTGTGTTATATCTGGTGGAGTTAGCGTTCGCATTTAACAATATCTTTTTGATCTCATTTTAGTTGTGTAGTTGTAAAATAGTAATAAAGTAATGTATTAATAAATTTTGTCTTTGTAAACTGTGCATTATTGGTTATTTACCTTATTTTTGTTACATTTTTGATCAAAGAAATAGTTATGTTAAAAGTTGCATTTGTAGAGATGCTTCAGCCTTTAAGAAATAATGGAATTCGTCATTTTTCGCACAAACCGTTATCAATCACAAGTGATGAATTTCGATCGAGAAGAGCCTCCCTACTTCATATAGCTGAATCAGAATTTCCTTCAACTTATGGTAAATCTGTTGCAGCTATTGTTAAAGGCGCAAATCGTTTTTGTTATGCTCCAGACGTTTTTCATCCATTTCGACAATCTTCATATTTCCGATATCTCTGTGGTGTTAATGTTGCTGATCAATTTTTGTATATCACTAACAAAAAATCTGTTCTTTTTATTAAAGATATCGATGATCATAGCGCTCTTTGGGATGGCCAACGTTACTCTTCAGCTGACCTTCAAAAACTTTCTGGTGTTGATGAAGTTCTCAGTGTGAAAGATTTTGAAAGCTTTATTGTAAAAGATATTGGTGATAAGCATATTCTCGCTGAATTAGATGACTTCAAAGATTCGTTCTTATTGAAAGAAATTGTGAAAAGACCTAATACAAAATTAATACCTATGGTAGATAAAATTAGATGGAGGAAAAGCTCAGCAGAATTGGAAATGATGCGGGAAACTTGTAGAATTGGTTCAGCAGCAATCAACACAATGATTCGTGAAAGCAAAATGGCTCCAAATGAAGCACATTTAAGTGGAAGATTGGAATATGAATATCGGCGCCGTGGAGCTTTTGGATCTGCTTACCGTATGTTAGATTTATAAATTTAATCAATCATAATAAAAAAAATTTAGCACCAGTTGTAGCTAGTGGACAAAGAGCTCAAACAATTCATTATCTTGATGCAGATCAGGTATTTTTTTTAACTTCAATATTGTATTTTGGTATTTATCAATTTATTTTAGGATATTTCACCAAATGATTGCGTTCTCGTTGATGCTGGTTGTGATTTTAATGGCTATGTATCTGATATAACTCGATGTTTCCCAATTAGTGGATATTTCAATGATCATCAAAAAGTTTTATACGATGCTCTTGAAATGATTCAAACAGGTTGGATATTCATTCCATCATATTTTTAAAATTTTACTGAGTTTTAAATTTAGATTGCCTTAATTATGTTGAAAATGTTCGACCATTAAAATTGAATGATCTCTATTTTGCAATGCTTCGATCCATGGCAAAACATTTAATTGAAGCTCATTTTTTTGAAAAAGATGTTAATGAAAAAGATGCTTTACATGTAAGTTCAAATAATTACGCTATAATAATTTGAATTTTAATTAAACAATTTTTAGATATGTGACGGACAACTCTGTCCTCACCATATTTCTCATTATCTTGGTATGGATGTTCATGACACTTTTAGTGTTTCTCGTTCGATTGAAGTCCTCTCTAATGTCATCATTACTGTGGAACCAGGAATTTATGTTCGAAAGGGAATTGAAAAGGTTAGAAAAGAATTTCAAGGTATTGGCTTTAGAATTGAAGACGATGTTTTGGTTACAAAAACTGGATCTGAAGTGCTTACAACAACATGTGTTCGTGGTTCAAATGAAATTGAAAAATTAATGAATCGTTAGCTATAGCTTTAAAATTGTATTAGCAATAAAAATAAAGTATATTTATTTATTGGCAGGATGATAAGAAAAAAAGGCATTTATTTAAACAAGTGCTGAATGTGGCAGGCGAAGGAGTTTTTCTGTGGGTTTTTGAAGGGGATTTTTTACTTCTCCACATTCTTGGGTTTCATCAAAAGCGAGAGGAGCGCCTCGACGATGAAGGGTTTTAGCTTGTAAAGGTTCAAGTCGAACTTTCGGCGGCCTTGGTGATTCTCGTAATGGCAATTGCCAAATGCTTTGAGGATCTCTGAAATTTGTTTCTTGAAGGGTTAATGATGGCGTTGTAGATTCTGCTCCTGAAGTTCGTCGAGACCATGTAAAAAACGCAGGCGATAATCTTCTCAACCGATGTGAGAAATCATTATTAGTTTCAGGCGGTTTTTGTTGGTGGTTGCTTGTTTCTTGTAGCTCTCGATGTTGTTGATCAATGGAATGTTTCACTGCTTTAGCCCTTTCTTGAACCCGTCTTTGAATTTCTCGACGCATTGCAATTCGATGCAATAGAGCAAGCAAAGCGGTGAATAAAAGAATCAACAATAGTGCTCCGGCAGCGGTGATCACGATATGATTTGAATAACCTTAAATAAAAGAACAATTTTTATTGACCCGAATTTAACTCACAGTTATGTTCATCGCTATTATCATTTTCGGCACAATTTGCTATAAAGAAAAAAATGAATTTTTTGATGAAAATTACATTAATAAAATATTTACCAATTCCATTGCATTGAAGTGATTGATTAATACAAAGGCGAGTTCGCTCAGCACAAATATTATGTCCATCATCAATGCAAAATTCTCCTCCTTTGCATGTAAAACCATCGCATGGTTTTGATCCTGCTTCATTTACCAAAGAATTAACTTCAGTCCAAAGAAGTTTAAATCCAATGGGATTTCCTTCTTCCTCATATTTCATATATTGTTCTGCAGCGGGTGAATCATGGGTAACAAATTTTATTATAACCCTATTTCCTTGAGAAAGATATGATTTCATTCCTTCGTCTTTGTAATAAAGTTGACCTCCACAAAATCTAATTTCATTTGCTTGATCTATCCATCGTCTAGATGAACCCATTACATGAAAATCATGTTTATAACCATCCACGATGTAAAGAGATGCACGCTCACATTCAGCTAAAAATTATAAATTTTACTGTAGCATAAATAAATGTGTGATCATATTTTTAAATATCAAATTATGTAGTCTAATTTTAAAATTATTGAAAGTTTGTGATTTTCTTATTTAAAAAGCCATTAATATTCAAACAAAAACACAAAAGCTTACAAATAGTTGGTGAAAGCTCTAAATGTACAAGGCGAATATAAATTCGCTTTGCTGCGTTCACTCTCAACAACCAATTACAGCTAACATTTCGAGGATACGTTGAAGGAAATCCAGGACTTAAAATTTCGCCATTTATTTCATTAACATCATTATGGCCTCCACATTCTCGACGCCAACGTGTATCATGATCACCATAATAACTAATGGGCTGAAGAACTTGGGCTTAAAAAACTTCATTCAAACTTTTTTGGTCAAAAATTAATTTTAGAAAAAACCTTCTGGCACAAATTCGTATTGAAGTCTAAAACCTCGTCTATTGGAAGCGTAAATTGAAACAAAATTTAAGAGAACATTTGATTGCATTGTTTTTAATGGATCTGGTAGGCGTTTACCACATTGCCGAGGACCAATATGTTTTTTTCCTTCTCGATCAGTAACTGTAAGCACAACATAATCATTTAAGCATTGAGCTGAACGAATATACTCGTTTTCTAAATCAAAATCAACAAAAACGATATGTACAACAAATCCTGGATCTGCAGTTAAATTAAAAAGGCAATTTTGTTTGCCAGGATAACCTAAATTTATTGTAAAAAAATAAATTTTGTTTGACTTTTTTAAACTTAATTTCACACCTTGTGGATATCCAGGTGAAGTGAGAAAGCCAAGACGATTTTTACCCCCATTTATTTGTTCTCTGCCACAATCAGCGAATATCTTTTTAATAAAAAGTGTTGATAAAAAGGCTGCCCATGGCCACATTGAAATTTTTTAACAAAAAAAACTTTAATAACAAAAATCAACAACAAATGTAACAATCATAGAAATTATAATAATAAAATAATCAATTACGATTAAAACGTTTGATAACAAAAGGAACTTGTGTAGGAGGAGCTTCTGATTCTGTTCCACATAGAAAAATTCGTTGTTTACCAAATAATGAAGTTTCTTCTAATACGCTTTTAGTTGAAGCAGCGGATGCAGCGGAAGAAGTAGTAGACACTTGGCCGTTCATGAGTTTTCGCTCCTGGGCTCTTGTCCTTATAGTTGGAGCACTAACAACAGCAGCGTCTTTTTTTTCTTTTTCGTCTTTCAAGGCTTGGGCCCATTGAGCAGTAAGTCTTGAATTGCCGACAAATCGATTCATACGAGAAGACTTTAAGTTGACGACTTCGTTGTCACCAGTTTTTGCGTCGGTGGCAGCAACAGCATTCTCTGGTGGTCCACATTCATACTTGACCAATCCTTTCAACTGAAAAAAAAGATGAGTCTTAAGATGCATAACTGAATTTATCGCCAAATAAGCATTGGCTTTGCAAAAAAAAAAATGAAAGCAACGTCCGGCAGCTCGTCTTTTAGGCCCCTCAACTTTTTTTTTGCCGAAAATGGTAATCTCCTTTTTTTTAAAACATTTGAGTAAAAAAGTTATTTCAAAGAAATTCAAAATAAGTGGAAAAAATTTAGAAACACAAACCTCTACATCGAATTCGAGTACATTATAATGGCGAAGATTACTTATAACAATAAGGCGTCGATCAACAATGTTACTAATAGAAACAGGATATTCAAAAAGCTTTTTTTCACTAAAAAATTGAACAAATTAAAAAGGAATAAACTAAAAAAAAAAGACTTACTAAATGGATTCTTCGAATAAAGTAAAAGCTGGAAAATTTTGCATCTTTCCGTTTAAAAAAAGTAATTTAAAAGGATTTCGAGTTGTAGACAAAATGAGAAGTCCACGTTGATCATTCCAGCAAAAGTCAATAATTGGTTCTTTGAATGTATGACGTTGAAAGCTTTTCGAATCTTCAGAAATTTTTTTACTTGTAAGATCAAGAATGATTATCTCATTTCGAAATGTCAAAGCAGCCATTAGAACACCATTAGGAGATAAAAGAAGTTTACGAACACTTGAATTTTTTTCTGAAACAAAATAATATGATATAATGGTCGTTTAAAAAATGTGACATACTAGTTTTGAATAAGCTCGTATCATCTTTAGTTTCATAATTAATTTTACGAAGTTCAAAATCATTAACAGCATAAAAAGCAGCATTATCTGTAGCAACAATTGAGGTAACAACACCAGGAGCAGAAATTTGAACCATTTTACCAATTCTTGGAGGAACACCAGACTTAACACCATATATTTTAAGAGCTTTACAAGTGGAAGCAATAACATAAAGACCATTTGGAGACAATGCAGATTTTTCAAACACGTAGTTTTTGGAAGAAACACCGACGGTTTTTGCTGGAATTACTTGATCAAAAGAATTTTTTCGGCGTTCAACAATGGTCAATGTAAAAAGTGATGGAATCAACTGGTACTTGAGTTTATCAGAAATGCTCCAATCAACCTAAAAAAAATAGAAACATAATGAACAAAAAATACAGCACTTACATATTTGATAGGACGATAAACGTGTGGCACCTGTTTTGAAATCAAAATATCATGCTCAGCTCCACCAGAAATTAACCATTTATCAACAAAAGCCATAGCACGTACATCGTTTTCATGAATAATCCGTTGGCCAATTGTTATCCAATCAACTTGACGAATTAATTGAATGCGGTAATCAACGCCAGATGCATATACGGTATCTCCATCAGCGGCTAGAGATAAAACAGATGCTTGATGAGTCTGAATGTTTTTAATTAAAGCGCCATTCGAATTATTATAAATATTGACATTTCCTCGAGAATCACCGATGAGTAAATTTGTTCCTCTGAAATAGGAGTATTAGAGAAGATAAGACTTATGACTAAACATACAGAAAAAGTAAACTCCAAGCAATTGTAGCACGGCGATGTTCTCGTTGCATTTGAATAGTTAATGATTTTCCATCGGGAGAATTGGCATTGATTATGTAAACTTTATCAAGACATCCAACAGCAATAAGTCCAAGCTTTTCTGAAGTTGCAATGGCAAGCGAACGTTGATCTGTGCCAACACTAAACTGGCGTTTTACAAGAACTTCACCACCTTCTTGTTCTTGCTTCAATAAAAATACGTTTCCAGAATCCGTTCCAGCTACAATTTCTTCTGATGAATACGATGCAATGCACCAGAACGGTGTAGCAGAAATTTGATGTCTCTAAAAAATTAAATATTTAAAGAAACTTAAAATAAAAGAATTACCGTTTGAATAGTCGACCATGGAGATAATGTTATCAAAGAACCATCCAAGCATACGCAAGCCAAAGTGTTTGAACCAATAATCCAAGCGATTCCTTCAACAAGTGTATCTTGAATAATCACAGATTTTTCATAAAACATTTTAGGCATATCAATTGTTGAATAAAATTCAATTTTGCAAAGACCTCGAGTTTCAGTTGCACTAAAAGTAATGTTAAAAAAAGATATAACAATATTATAACTGTTACTTTTTCTTATCATGTCTTCTTAAAACAGCGATTTTTCCAATGGTATTATTGACGGCAAAGGCATTTACAATAAATCCATCTTCTTTATAAATATTTGCGCGTTCGACGAAAGCTTCTAAATTATACTCGAGTTCCTTCTTCATCTGAAATAACAGCTATGGTAATAAATGTTAAGATTAAAGAAGAAGCTGCAATTAAACGACGTAAAAATGCGAATTTTTTAATATCCTTTTTAAAATGTATCGAAAGCAACAAAAAAAGTGATAGAAACAAAAAATTAAGGAAAACCAAATTTTAATTCTTGTCTAAGTGTTCTTGAATGGTGAAATTTTTCTTTCGTGCAATGAATGATTGAAAGAGTTTTCAATCAAAAAAAGCAAAAAACCTGTGAAGCTTGAAGTTACATTAAATATTTGAAAACTTTTCAACTGCTGCTGTAAGATAAATATGGATAATCCACCATTTGTTTTATTTGAAACTTCAATGGGAAAATTTTTATTAGAACTTTATTGGGATCACGCACCAAAAACATGTCAAAATTTTGCTGAATTATCACGAAGAGGATATTATGATCAAACTATTTTTCATCGTGTTATTAGAGAATTTATGATACAAGGTGGTGACCCTACCGGGACAGGTAAGAATTTAACTTTCTAGTAAGCCGATAATAATAAAATATTTCAGGTCGTGGAGGAACAAGTATTTATGGTGATCGATTTGCTGATGAAATTGATGGACGATTAAAACATACTGGAGCTGGAGTTTTATCTATGGCCAATAGCGGTCCAAATACAAATGGTTCACAATTCTTCATTACTTTGGCTCCAACACAGCACTTAGATGGGAAGCATACTATTTTTGGTCGAGTCGCAGCTGGAATGAAAGTTATTCAACGAATTGGTGTCGTTAATTGTGATGCCACCGACAAACCAACCATGCCGATCAAAGTTATTCGAGCTACGCCTACAGAAGAAAATACTTTGTAATACCCTTTTTTTGTTTTCTCTGATCTCACTTTGTTAATTTTGTGAAATTTGTGTGTCATAAAAAATCTTTCAAGAGCCTTTATTCTCTAATTTTAATTTCGTTTTAGCCGTATTTAGTTTTTAAAAAAGTCAAAAACAAAACGAGGTTTTAAAATTTTATAATGAAAGCTCCTTTCTAAGAAGAAAATTTACAATGAGGAAAGAATGCAACAAAAAGATAACATAAATTTAATGGAATATATTGTACAATTTTTGGATATTAAAAATTCACAAAGAAAATATGTATACACAAAACAAATTTAGTTTCAATAAACAATGTATTAACATGGAAAGACAGATTGCATAAAAGATAAAACCGTTAGTAATTTTCCTGCATCTTCATTGATTTTCTTTTGGCATTTATATTCTTTAACCATCAGCTTGTGGTCTAAAATCATTTATAAGATGAAAAAAATTGACATGAAAGACTTACGGAGTGTACCAACCGCTCTTACCATGGATATGAACAAGGGATTTGAAAGATTGTTGAGCACGTGATAAGGAATAAGCATTGCTCTAAAATATAATAATATAGGGCATGAAACTTACAGATATGAATAAAGCTTACTTTTCCATCAAAAGAAATCCGAGCTTTTCCTTTAACCAAAGTGGCAGAAATTTGAAGGATCAATGATTCAATATTGTATGCAGATGACCAGCCTTGTTTTGTGAGCAATTCCATGCAAAGCTTTAAATAAATTTCATTAAAAAGAAGGTGAGTAAAATATAATAACTTACTGCACCGCCACTAAGAACAAACCCGTTGGAAACTGTTGGAGAAACCAAATGAACAAATGGTGGTTCAAAACTAAAAAACACATCTTTTATACATACAAATCTTAAAAACGATAAAAACATACGGAAAAGTATCTTTGAAGTGAAATTGAAAATGTAAATAATTTTGTTTCTTTTCACGTTCAAGTTGCTTGAGATCAGAAGCGAGAGGACTATCTTCGTCAACTTTTTTGAGAAAAACGTTCCATTCATAAAGATTATCTTTAATAAGTTCGATGGAATAAACACCTAAAACTCGGAGTATAATAATGTCATAAAATTTAAAAAGCATAATACCATTTTTGAGATTTTCTGAACGATAAAGTTCTCGAATTTCTTTCATTAACCGATCATTTGCGCTAACAGATCCAGTTGCAACACCGCGTAAATGCATTTGACGTTGAACTTGAGATACTCTGGTTAATAATGCAGCCTAAAAGAGTTTTGGAAAATGTTCAATTCTTTAAAAGAATAAATAAATTTAAAAAAAACTACATACAGCTTCAGGAGTTGGTTCATCTGTTTTCTTGTCAGTGGTTCCTGCAGACGATGCATCATCAAAAGCTGAAGTGTCATCCAACATATCTTCATATTCGGACATTTCAGCATCTTCATTTTCTGATTCGATCTCTTCATCTGATCCATTGCCTTCATCAGCTTCTTGATTTGGCACAATTTGAAGAAGTTCAGCAGGAACGGTTAATTGATTGAAATCACACAAGCGTGAAACCAAGTGGTTAATTTGAAAAAGGATAGAAGGATTTGAATCATTTCCAGTTAATTCTTCCAAAACTGACGTGACCAAAGCATCTTCAGATTCACTGAACCAAATAGGAGCAGTTCGTGGATAATTTTCTTGAATGGAAGCAGACATATCAAAATATGTTCCATCAGGTTTTACAAAGCGAAGAGAAACTTCATCCAAAGACGAGGATATTATCTATAAAAAAGTAAAAATAAGTATCGACTTTAAAACACGGAAGTAAAATGAATAAACTTACTCTAACTCGTTCATGTTGCTTTGGAAATAGACGATCAAGTAAAGTCAAATCTTCACGTAATTTTTGAATGCAAGCCATGATTAAATCTAATGGATTGAATTACCCACGTTTTCTGAAATGGAAAAAAGGTTTATAATTGAAACAAACAAAATGTTAAAAACCGCGAGAGAAAAAATCATGAGAATGTATGTAAAAAAATAACGATAAAACAAAAAACATTAAATTTTACAATAAGCTTTGAAACATTCATTTCCTTTCCCTTCTCTATAAATCAAATAAAAAACATCACAAGAAAAAAGAAAGAATACATATGAATTTTTTGTTCGATTTAATACGACACATTGATTGCTTCTCACCAACCAGCACGAACACGCGGCAAGAAAAAAAGCGCACCAACCAACCACATTCAATCGTATCACATTTTTCTTTTTTGCTGAGGCTGATGCTCTTGTTTAACTAAAACACAAAAAAAAAGAAAAGAAGGAGAGAGCCAACATAGACTACTTTTTTTTCTCTCTCTCTCTCTCTTTCTTTCTCTCTTTCGTGCGAGCCTAAAAAAGAGGCGGCGGTCGCCAACTGTTCGTGCGCATACATATATACCTACTACACCCATTGGGAATGTACGCATTTTTAAGTTCCTTATTTTTGACGGTGGAAAGAAAAAAAAGACAACCGTCATTTTATAATCCACAAAATGCACTTTAGTGTTGCTAAAAAAACTCATAGTATTGTTCTTAAATTGTACTTTAATATTTATTATGCTTTGAGAAATGGCTACAAATTTTCAAGCTTAATAAGTTTAGAAAAAATATCGATAAAATCGTTTTAGGCGCATAAAAAGCAATAAGGAGTTAACAAATTTAAGGAAATTAGCTACGCTTCTTTTAGCAAAGAAAGTACACGCTTCAGCTTAAACAAAAAAATCTAGCTATGAAGAGAGAAAAAATCAATAAAGCACAAAAGTCGTGCTTCTTGAACAAAGATTATTTAATCTTTAAACTTTAGAAATGTTTGATTTTCATTTTCATATGAGAGTTCTAAAACATGGTTGGTATTTGATACTATAAAAAAAATCACGTAGACACGAAAATGAAAAAAAATGAGTCATTTTAACCAGCCAATTAAGGGAGACGAAGAAAACATAAGTTTAACGATGTTAAAAATGTGATAACATAACTTTTTTTCTCAATCTTCAGATTACAAAACGGCGATCGCAAAATTTTTTAAATACCTATTTTTACGTAATTATTTTTTATGATTCGATAGCTTTTATTAGAGGCTGGATGAAAAGGAACTCATTTTTTTATGTAATCATCTTACCGTAAAAGACATTCATTTTCAAAGAATTTTACCAATGGTTTTTTTTCTTAATTTTCATCATCCCTTACATACAACTTCTTTTTTTTTTGAATTTTAACGCTGAATCTTTGATTCGCAATCTTTGATTTTTTAAATTTGAACAAAAAAAACAATGAATTTGCACGGATAATCGTTTCTGTATTTATGTTTGGAAAGATCACGTCAAATAAAACAGAAACAAAACAAAAAAGCAAATCTTTATTCTAGTTTTGGTACAGTATAAATATAAAAGAAAAAGAGATAATTATATCAAAAACAAATAATTGGATTGTTTGGTAAGTATAAATCTCAAAAAACGAATTACATAAAACATGCAAAAGCTGGAACGACTTTTAATCAGATAATTGCAACAAAGCTGTTGCGGCTTCTTGTTTATCACCACGTTTGTCTTCCAAGATAGCTCGAATAACATTTACTTCTAAATTAGGGAACATTGCAGTCATTTCGGAAATCATTTCATCAGTAATTTCAATAGAGGGTGGTTGACCAGTTTCATCTGAAAAAAATAAAGTTTTAATTGGAGCTATATAGTAAAGGGCTTACTTTTAGAAGCTTCAAGAGCAGCAGCAAGTTCAGGATCTTGAAGTTGAAGAGGAATTTGTTGGTGTTGTTGAGCGATAGCAGCAGGATCAATTTCAAGAAAAGACATAACCAAATTAATTACTCCTTCTTGTGCTTCCCCTTGACGTCCTGATAAAGGATACCATTCATCGATGGTTTCATTATTGAAGATAGCTGGAGGTAATGTGACACGGCTCCAAGCGATACATTCATCATCAGTAAACGAACGCTGAAAATTAGGATTAATAATAATAAAAAAGATTAATTAAATGAAACAAACTTCATCAAAGACTTGTAAATAAACAGAGTCGATATTAGTTGGTAAATAAGTTTGAAGAGTGCAATTCCATGTTGGATTCTTACCACCACTTGAGTTTGTTGGAGTTTCATAAACAACATTACCAACTCGAATTCGAACATAAGGATCCATGCGAACAAAGCCATAATTCTTTGTAAGACGTGCAGATGTAATTTTGATGATAAGACGACCGCGAGTATTTGGAGGAATGTAATGTTGTTGGACAGCTTGATACTATAATAAAATATGAGTGTTTAATTGCTTGGAGAAAATTTTAATGATATATGATGTACAATCAAATAGAAGCTTGTAAACAAGCCTTAACTTACGGGAACTCCATTCAACATTAATCCGCCTGGAACTTGTTCGGGAGCATTGGAAGAAGTGGGAAGGGGAAGGCGTAAAAAATCATCGGGTATAGTTTTAAGCTGTAATCCCTTATTTATTTCTTGTTTACAAAAAAAAATGCAAAAAATAACATTACTTACCACCTGTGCATCTTCGAGAAGCATTTGAGCTTTTAAAGCTGCTTTTTCATTTGACATTTTTTTCGTCGTTTGTTCTAAAAATAGTTTTTAATAATAATTTACCTAAAAAGAAACACTCAGTATAATCAAAAGAGAGGGTAAAACAAAAAAATAAGCAAGTAATATAAAAAAAAGAAAGCTGCTTTTGCGTAAAATCATCATCATCATGTGGTTAAAAAAATTGTCAGTTTGTTTTTTTCCGTTGCATTACATTTTGGGTGGATGCACTTTGCACGCGCGTATTTTCTTCGAAAAGACATACATACATATATTATCGGGGATATTTTACTTTTTTACATTTAAATTTAAAATCTCATATATACCTTTATGAAATTTTTAGTTTTTATTCTACAGAGCTTTTAAATTCAAATACGGGAAAAATAGAAAAATGAAACGGGCTTTAAGCGCAGAAGATGTTAAAGTGAGAAAAAAGTAGGCGGTTAATTTGGTTTTCAGTCGGCAGAAAAGCTTTCATTATTATTAGTTTTTTTAATATACTCCTTTTTTAGTCGACCAAAATATAAAGGGCGTCAAAGCCTTCAAAAATTTCCTATAAATCGGAAACAAAAAACCCGAAGGTTTAGTCCAAGACAGAAAATGGATTTTTATGAGGTTGGTTGTTTTGTGTTAGAATTTTTGATTTAACCTTTGAGGCAAAAAAAAACTTGCAGGATGACTATTCTCAAACAACATGTTTAACAGTATTATCGACTTCTAAAAGGCATTCATCTGAAAGCAATTGCGGGTCACCGTGTAATAATCAACCTGATTCTCCATTTCCTTCTTTGCCACCGATTGAAAATCGTCAACCAGAATGGGAACAACTTAGACTTAAACTTGAAAATGTTGCTCGGGAAAGTGAGAAAGATGTCATCGCTTTACCCTCCAAGAATCGCGATGGTGGTTATGTAACAATTGCTGACCAAACATATAAATTTGGTGATGCTCTTTGGCTTTATCTTCAAGCTTATTTTGCAAACAGGTGTGGCATCTAAAATTTAAATTGATAATTTGAGTATCAATGTCATTTTTCAGGCAGATGGAAGCTCCTTACATCCAACGTTCAATCGCAACTCAAAGCACCGTGATTTTAAGGATTCGCGACGAAAAGTATGTTTCATCTTGAATTTTTTTTTTGTCAAGTTATAAATATTTGTTTTTCAGACGTTCAGTTTTAAAAGCTATAAAGGATTTTAAATTAGAATTGAAACTCGAAGAGGATTCAGATATCAATTGGCTTCATGCAGTTTATCATCCGGTTGTGATTGAAAATATTCAAAATGCTGCAGGAAAGGTTAATGAATTGCTTCGAAAATTTGAAGCATTTCGTGAGCTTTTCCCAACTTTTCGAGCCATGATTGAAACAGAAAAAGATTATACTGTTGAAGTGAATACAAGAATTGGATTATTGTATATGTGGGAAAATACTTTGAATGATTTATTCTCTAAAATTAAATCAATTCGAGAATATTTTGATTTCATCACTGGTTATCGCAAGCTTTCATCCATTGGATATGGTAGTATGCATTCTCCCCAATCCCCTCAACAAAACTTAACCGATATTATTTGGCCTCGAACAAGTGAAAACGAATTAAATCTTTCATTTTGTGATGTATACTTTTTTTTTCTAGCTTACGATTTTTGAAAATGTTTGATTAAATTTTAGCAAAGCGATGGAATCCTTGGTGGATCTGAAAACGAAGTATTTTCTGATTCCATTTCTCAAATGTATGCTGATGTTGTGGGTCGTTCGCTTCGACTTCGAGGAATGTCGGTTGTTTTGGATAAAATTAAATCCATCACCGAAAGAACTTTACAAAAAACTCTCATCACCCTTCAAACTCCAAAACTTTATGCTCAAGCTGCGGCTTCAAATAATGAAATGAAAATTTTTAAAGATTATACTGCACAAGAAAAGGTAAACAACATTTTTTAAAATAATTACTATATTTTATTTTTACAAGAAAAAACTTATTTACACCAAATATCTAACATTTTTAACAGTTATAATTAAAGTACCTTTACCAAAATTCATTTTTATTATGAAGTAAATTTTTTTTTTCAGAAAGAAATCTCTGAATTTACCGTTCACCATAGATTATTTAAAGAAATGAATTTACCACCCTTTCATCATCAATTTTCATTCTTAACTCGAATTCCCGTAGATTTGGTTCATCATTGGCTTAAAATGCGATCAGAAAAAGTTTCATGTGCACATTGGGATTTGCTTACATTGAACACTTTGATCGAGGATTCAGATGATTGTTTATCAGCGGCTATTGGAGTTAAAAATAAATATATGAATTATGTTTGGAAAACAACTTCAAATGCAATTGAACAACAAAATTATTTAGAAAATTTTGATAGCAAATTAGATATTGTTTTTCAAGTAAGTATTTCTTTTATTTTAATGAAGGTCAATCATTCAAGCGATGTAAAAAGAGAATAAAAATTTTTAAGGGCAAAAGTAACTTCACTTTTTAAATATGTAATTTAGGATGTTTTTAAGAAAATTTACTTTTAAAATAATCTAACAAATTTTTTATCGTACCCCGTTTTTCTTTAAAAATACCTCAAAAGCTTTTGATTTATTATTTTTACAGTTGAGACTAAATATGGATTTGCATTATCATTTTTTGTTTACAAAAGAAATAGCAACAAAGCTTCTTTCTTTTCATTAAAAGTTAAGCCCAAACATACAAAAAAGCCAAAGTATTAAAACAATAATCTCCTTTTTAGATCAGTTTGAAAATAACAAAAAATTTTAAACTCTAAAAAATACAAGATAATCTTAGATTAAATAACCACAAAAAATTCTTTTAGAATTATCTAAGTTACATTCGTCATTGGGCTCAAGCTGCGACCCATAATAATGATGTTGAATTGGAGTGGACAGAACGTGTCATCATAACGATGAGATCAGAATGGGAGCGGGTGAAAGTTCATTCAGCTTCTGTTTCAAGAGGTGAAGCTTCTGCAGCTCAACTTTTTTGCAGGTATTTTTTGAATAAAAAACATGAACTAGCAAACTTTACAGATAATCAAAACAGCACGCCGGATCGGCATGTATTTTAATAATAATCTTTTTTATTGCAGAGTTGGAAAAGATTTGCTTAATCGAATTGTTTTATCATATTTGGATGAAAAAATGTTCTCAGCTGGTAAAGAACTTGAATATGATTTTCAAGAATTTGAAGGTGATACAGGAATCATGGATGAGGAAGAAGAAGAAGACGAATCTTATTATTCTTCAGTTTTTGTATTTTGTCGAGATATTCGAGAAATGATTCGACATTTGCGCGAACGAGCTCTCAAATGCATTAATTTTATTAAAATTTTAAGTTGTGATCTTGAAATTTGCTCCAAGTATGGTATTAATGATAATAATGTTGGAGATGAGCTTTTGACAAAATTAATAAATAGTGGACACATTATGGTATGTAAAATCCAAAAATGGACAGCAATATTTTTTGAAAAAAATATAAAGCTGATTATTTTTTTAGCTTAAATTTGCAAATTATCCTGATTGTCATTTTGTCGTTGTTTGTACCCTTGACGTGGTTAATAAGCCCGAATACGTTGATACTCTTTTAAATACAACATGCAGTGAAATAGAAACCATGTCAAATGAAAGTGAAGAAACAAATTATTTGGTTTTAATTCCAACAGCAAAAATTTCTCCATCATTACTTCAGCATTTAAATTCTCGCAGTGCTTCCATGTCTCTTTCACTCAAAACGAAAACCACTTTGCAGCTTTATATCAACGCTCATGATGATATTTTTTTGATATCAGAAAAACGTAGATTTCTTGAAGAATGTCGAAGATTATTTGAAAAAGCAACAAAAGATTATTTTGAAACAGGCCGGCTCATTTTAAAGGATGATTTTTGTAGTTGTAATGAACAAATTGCAATTCTTGTATCTGAATTAAAAGAAGTTGCACTAAAAGCTTCAAATGAAATTTGGAATTGTCCTAAAAATTTAGAAGAATTAATTTTAATGAAAAATGAAAATCCTTCTGGAGAACGTTTGGGAAAAACTTTAGCTGATTTGAGCGAAAAAGAAGCCAGCACTTTAAAAGCCACTCTCAAACAAGCTTTTAATGCTGCATTTGAAGTAAGTTAATAAGAGTATAATAGTAATTTAAATTTTCAATCATAACATTTTTAGTTTGATCGTGAAATGACTCGAATTGTTTCACTTCCAAAACACACAGAATTTGCGGAACGTTCAGTTGAAAACGCATGCGCCTGGGCCGATTTTATAATAGGTGAGGGTGGCTTTTTCTAAATTGCCTTTACCGCTGAATTATAGAATCCGTAAATGCTGGCCATCGAATAACCTCTCGTTGGGCTGCCATCCCTCTTTCATGTTTGCAACTTTTAACCGCCGATAAAGTAGTGGCTTATTTAAAGCCTGAATCTTTTGAAGTTTGATTCTCATTTTTATTTTATTTTTTATGCTGATAATTAATTTCTAGAAGCTCATGATTAAATTGAACACTTGCTTAGACTGCATTAAAGAATCGCCAGTAATCAAAGAATCAAGAAGTGATACAAGCTTTCGAAAAATATCCGAAAATTCAAGCGATAAATTTTCTCCTCTCATTTCATCTCCTCTTTCCACTAAGAAGGTTACCGTTCATGAAAGAATTCAAGAAAGCATAGGATACTTGGAAGATGATAGACAAAATTACCTTGAAGTAAAGAAAGCTTTTAACAAACTTTATTAAATAAAAAAATTTACAGGAAAGCAGAAAAGTTGGCCGCGTGGTTGAAACTAAAGATGGCGCCGCTGAACATCACTTTTTGCGTTCCAAACGAGCACCATTCGAATGGCAACGGCTTGAAAATAAAATATTAGGAGCTGGATCATTTGGTACTTGTTATCTTGTAATGAATCTCAGCACTAATTGCTTAATGGCAATGAAGCAAATTAAAGTCAGTCGAGATCAAGCAGATAATATGAAAGCTCTGGTAGATGAAGTAGAAATTTTCCGCCAACTTGATCATCCCAATCTTGTAAAATATTATGGTATTGAAGTTCACAAAGAAGAGCTTCTCATTTTCATGGAATATTGTAGCGAAGGAACATTGGGTAAAGTTTGTCGTGAAGGATTAGAGTTAAGTTGTGTTCGACGTTACACACATTTTTTGCTTCAAGCTGTTGATTATTTACATCGAAAACAAATTGTACATAGAGACATTAAACGTAAGCTTTGAAAATTTTAAATCTTGAAAAAAATAACTAATAGTATTTCGCAGCTGCCAATGTTTTCCTTACTCAACGAGACATTCTCAAACTTGGTGATTTTGGATGTTCATTCCGAATTCGAGATCCCACTACGAGAATAGGTGAAATAGTCACATATGTTGGAACAACAAATTATCAAGCTCCCGAACTTCAAACCAATACCCTCTCAATTGCTGAAATTGCAGCTGGTGCAAATAAAGCAAGTGGTTATGGCCGGGCAGTAGATATTTGGGCGGTTGGATGTGTGGTATTGGAAATGCTAACTGGTAAACGTCCATATTATCATCTCACACACGAACTTCAAGTTGTATATCAACTTGGAAGTGGAATTCCTCCACCATTTACTCCTGAAATTACAAATGATCCCATGACTTTGGGATTTTTAAAACGCTGCTTTAAAGTGGATCCACGTCAAAGAGCCACCGCGGCTGATTTGCTTCAGGATACTTTTGCAAATATTGATGCAACTGTAAGTCATCTTGCTTTTTAAATTAAGATTTATCAAACAAATATTTTTAGGTTACTGAACATTAAAAGTGTAGGAAAAAAGAAAGAACAAAATGTACAATAGAAAAAAAAGACATTTACGGGAGAGATTAAATGACAAAAAAAAATAATGTAAAAAAATTTTTTCTGTAAATTATGTATTTCGATGAACGATAAAATACTTATAAATTATAAAAAAAAGATTACAAAAAACATTTTATTAAAAAAAAGTTGGTAGTGGTTCAATTTGATCTAGTTCATAAAAAATTAAATTATCCAAGCAGCTAATTTGTAAAAACATCATTATTTACATACTTCTAACAAAAATATAATAAAAATGCGTGGCAGAAAATTAAAATTTTTGTTTTGTCAAAAGATAGCTAGAGACGTGCACGTTTTTTTCATATCCAACAAAATTCGCTAATTTTGGTCTCAAAAGATTCGCAATGTCAATATTGTTGATATAGCAAAGTTTCATTAAACTTTTTGAAAAAAAAAATGAGAGATACTTAAAGGAACAAGACTATTTGATGCCTTTTCGAAAATTTCGATACTGGGGCTGGGAGGAACAGTTGGGGCGGCGCGTGTTTGAATTACCGTGTAAGGCAGTAGGTGACACGGTAATTCAAACACGCGCCGCCCCAACTCTTTCTCCCAGCCCCAGTATCGAAATTTTCGAAAAGGCATCAAATAGTCTTGTTCCTTTAAAGGGAGTGTCTCAGCAAACGAGAAAACTCCTTACAGCGGGTGTTCCTAGCCCGATAGTTTTTTTTCATTGTCTCAAAAGCTTACAAAGAGCTTCAGATTTTTTGTAGCTTTTTGTAGCACTTTGTTTTTTTTTCTCAAAATGCTACAAAAAGCTACAAAAATTCGTAGCACTTTGTAAGCTTTTGAGACAATGAACTTTCGGGCTAGGAACACCCGCTGTAGTAAAAGTTTTCTCGTTTGCTGAGACACTTCCTTTAATTTCAAAATTTAATAAAATTAAAAAAAATTCTGCCAGGGAACACATTTACTTGTATTCATCAAAGGAGCTTTTCAATGAGTTTGCTTTTTGCAGCATAACGCCAAAATACATTTGCCTATCAAAAAAGCATTTTTTCAAGGATTTTATAATTACAAAAATAGTTTTTCTTTAAAATGAATGGGTTTGCGAAGTTTTGCGAAGTTGTAATTTTTCCTATATTTATAAAATTGAATTCTCTATCCGATGGTATAAGTACCTTGACGGAATAGGGCGGAATAATGGGTAAACGAGCCAAAAAACTAAGTTTTTTGCACATTTTGAGCATTTTTAGAGAAACAACCTTTTCCAAAATTAGCATATTCGGAATGTACGATAAGAATTACATATTTTAATTAAAAGAAAAATAAAAAAAAATCGAGCAAAAAAAAATTTCTACTGTAATCTTTCTGAAAGCATTACATTGACAGAAAAAAAGTGGAGGGAACACTAGCGTTGCAAGGGTGCGTGCACGTCTCTAAAGATAGCAACAAAAAATCCAAAACCAATCATATTATTACCATTTTTTAATAAATAATTTTTACTATCTTTGGAGAAAAACATTTACAAATTTCATTGTTTCTATTAATAATAATAATCATGAAAATCGCGTAAAATACTTTTCGATAAACAACAAGCAAAACAAATTCCAATAATTTGGAGGGCTGTCGCTAAAGCAGCTAAAACTCCAATGAGGGCCACATTTTGAGTTATCCAAGATTCAACAGCTTCGGCGCAACCCATTTCGTGGAGCAATGGTTGAGGCATTTTAGCACATCCATTATGCAAATGAATGCAACACGAATCAGGAATAACATTCCAATCGGAAGAATTATAAACTCCACAGCATTCAAAAGATTGTTGGGTTTCATCCCAAGTCATTTGTACTCCTTTCGATCGACTATATCGATTGAGGCCTTGCTGAAGTTGAGTTTCAATATTAACTTTTAATGAATCATGAAAACTGTAAGCAAAAATAATTCCAAAAAATTCTGCTAATAAAATAACGGAAAGTAAAACAGCGAACGATACAGTAAGGCAATAATTTTCACGAATTGCTCCACAACATCCCAAAAATCCGATGAGTGTACAAGTTATTCCTAAAACTATCAATATATGTGGCGTAGCAAACCATGGATTTCCCAGTATATCAAATAAACCGGTATATCTCATTTTTAATACGGAACTTGTAATGGCCATTGCCAATCCAGCAATCTAAAAAAAGTAAGCATGATTTTATTGCAAATGAATAAACTAACCCATATTGCAAAATTTGATAAAAATAAAAGATATTTAACTAAAGTAATTCCACCTTCCACCATTTTTTGTTGTTTTTATTACTCTATTTTTTAAATCCTACCATTTCTGAAATTAAACGTATGTAACCAATTTTTTGAATGAATGAAAAAAGAAATTATTTTAAAAAAAGTCAAAATATTAAATCACGAATGAGGAGAAAAAATGAAAATAAACCAATGCTTCAAGTTTATTTTAACAAAGCTAAAAACATGGTTAAAAGCTTCTAGTATTTTAAACAAAATTATAGCTAAAAAAAGTGTGCTGAGGCAAACCAACTATTGGTAAAAAAGATGTGTTTATTAGAAGAGCTTTATTTTATATTGGTTTATAAAAAAAACAAAACAAAGATGTGCGAGAGAAAGATTTATTGTTAAATTATCCAAATAAAAGAAGATGGTCGGTCGTCAACTGACGAAATGGAAAACAAAACTAAATTCAAAAAACAAAGAGGAAGCTGAAGTCGTTTATTACTTTTTCATTTTTTTTCGTTGAAAAAAACAAAGAACAAAAACTTATGAGTTTCCAAAAGTTTGCAATAAAATTTTAAGAATGTGCATTATTCAGAAACTAACAACATTCATTTTTTTTATGTGAAAGAAAAGAGAGCCCACAAACTCGAATATTACAATTTGTAAAAAAGGCATTTTGAAGTTTGAGAGAAAAAAATTTTAGACAATGTTGGCTTCTTCTCTTTCTTTTTTTTTCGAAAGATAAAAGAAACAAGGGTTAAAGTCAGAAACAAGTCGAGAAAAAAAATGGCATCACATCGCAGCCTTCTTTTTTTCTAAGATAAAAAAGCTGGAATCGAAACAACGCTTCCTTCCGTTTTTTTCATCGCCGAAAGATGTCCCTTGAGAGAGCCAAAGGAGAAAGAAAAAATATATGGCATCAATCTCTTAAAGTATCCCTTTCAACTTTAACATCAGTTGCTTGCCTTACATTGAGTTGAACAAATTTTTATTTATATTAAAAAAACAGAAAATAAGACAAAATTTAAAAAAGAATATTTTACAAGTTTTAATTAAGATTCCATTTCAAATTTCTTTGAAAAATGCATCCATCACTTTGAAGGCTTCATCTTCGGAAGTTTCCCATCGAGTTTTGTAATTATCACAAGGAATTTGAATACATGCATCAATTAATGCTTTCATATTATCGGAATCAGTGCTGCGTTGACGACGTAAGCATTTATCAAATGGTTTGATGGCTTCAGCCTAAAAGAGGTTTATTAAGATTTCTAAAACAATAAAAAAAAAACTAACTTGAATAAAGGTTGGATAATGACCAGAAACAATCTTTACAATTCGGCTTTCAAAATTAAATAAAGGCATGAGTCCGAGGAATACTGTAGGTCGTAAAGCCATTTTGCAGATAAATTCTTTTTCATCAATATCATAAATTGTTGAATATTTTCTTTTACCATAAATCTTCTTTATAGGCGCCATAAGTTCTTCCTTTGATTGAATTTCTTCCATTTTTTGATTCATAAAATCCAAAATTCCTTGTGGAGGGTATTTGGCGCTTCCATATTCAGCAAAAAATTTAGTAAACTAAAAATAATAAAAAGTTGTAATTGAAAGAAATAAATAAAAAAGCATACGAAATCGAAATATGATTCAGTCCGCCAATCAAGAATGGAAACAATTGAATTTGCTTTTTTGAGGTTACCATGAGAGCGAAAAACTCCTTCAAGTTCATTATTTTCCGTTTTGAATGAAACAGGTTCTTGATCACCTCCACAATAATTTGAATTATGTGGACAATTGAAATTACAATGGGCGATAAAACGAGGAAGCGGATAACATCCGATTAGTCCGATAATCTAAAAAAAACGTGACATATTTTATGTATATTAGAAAGAAGCATACCTTTGCAATATGATGTTTTGCTAAACCAGTTTTACTTGGTTTTTCTAAGCATGGAACATGTGGAATAATTGTTTGTAACAAACTTGATGGAATTCGAACATCGGAGCGAACAAGGCTTTCACCAATGAACTAAAAACAACAATAATTTTTTAATTTCTTGATATTGGTTTTTTTATATTTAATTCTTTAAAATAAAATTACATCAAGAAATTCCGAGACATTTACATTTTCAAGATAAGTAGTAAAAAGTTGATTCCTCCAATTTTCTTCAGGTTTAGTAGTCACATGAGTTACATATGTATTCAAGTAATAAAGCCCGCGACGCTTTTTGTCTAGCAATGTATGGATTTTCTCAATCAGCTGAAGGAAAACAAACGAATCAGCATAAAAGGAATATAAGTTTTTCAGCTCTGGAGTTATTTCTGGATTATTAAATGCTAATGTTCTTGGTGTAACATTCCTAAATGGATTAACGTAAATCACTACAAAATGAGCAAAAACTTACATAAATTCGATTGAATAGCAATCTATTAATTCACTTAACATCTTTATGATAGTTTCAGTGGCAAGTTTAATTCGTGAAATTCCAGTTGAAATAACTCTATAAATAATTTATAAATAAATTCTAAAATCACTTTAACACCTTACCCTAATGTCTTTTGATTAAATTCGGTAATAAACTTAGGATAAACATATAAGTTGTTGGAATCATTGCGACCTTTTTTAAAAGAATCAAAATAAGCCATGGATACAGGTCCGCCTGTAAGATGTGAAACCATTTCATGAAAGAATGTTGGACCTGAAAATAAATGATCAGTAAGTTCAAGAGCGTTAAAAAAAGAAAGAGAACCACCAACCTGCTGTGTTATTAGTAGTTCTATAGTTGCTATACCAATTTCGAATAACTTTTTGATAAAATGTTTCAGTGCTCTCTTCAAGCCTATTAGCAGTGTAGCGAACCATTTCACGAAGGTAAATTAAGAGGAAGTTGATTTTGAAAAATCTAAAATTTATAAAATAAAGTAACTGAGGTAAATTTTTTAACATACGAATTTGCGATAAAAGTAAGAGTTTCAAAGCTTTGTCTATTCCATCCTAAATCATACTTAATAAGGAAAGTATTTGTCACAATTTTATTTTCACCATCGCTTGAGATTTCCATTTGTGTAATTTGATAAAGAGCTTCAAGTTTTTTGGTTTCATCAGAGACGAAGCAATCAATGGTTTCTAAAGATGTTTTATCAGCATATGGACCAATTTCTAAAAAAATAAGGATAATGAGAATGTAATATGTAATCCAAACAATACCATAATGGTCACAGGCATCCAACTCAAGACAAAACATATTCCCATTAGTATACAAATGCAATCTTCCTTCTTCTGCAAACCCTACTAATATGGTTCCATGAAAAGAATTATACTGTTGATGAAAATAAGCCTCCATATCAGCAATTTGTTGAGCACATTCTTTGGGTCCATCATCGTTGAAATCAAAGCTTGATGCTGTTGCCTAAAAAATGGAAAAAAGTATAATAATCACATTGAATCACACAAGCTTACAAAACTTAAAGAACCATCTTTTTTACCATTTTCATCTTTGGGAGTTACTCTTTCCCATATGAGCTTATCATAAGGTTTCTGACCATCAACGGTATATCCAATTTTGCCAGCTGCTGCAGTCAACATGTGAATGAATCCATTGTTCATCGAAACTGCTAAAATTTCACCATCTGGACTCCAAGTCATACTTTGAATAGTATATTTGTTGGCGGGAGCAGTTTTCCAGATATTTTTTATAATTCCATGATCTTCGCCGAGGTTTCGCTATAAAAACTTGTACATTATAACTATTAACAAAGAAGATGGATGCTTACCTTCCAACAAGTTTTTCTATCAATAGCTTTAACCATAATCTTTCCATTCTCAAATGCTAGCGCTAATAATTCTAAAACAGGATTCCAGGCTTCAGCAATAATTTTTAACTAAAATCCAAGAATCGTTATTTAAAAAAAATTAAGTACAAAAACAAACTTTTGGGGGAAGACGGCTTTTAATCTGAATAATTTTCTCATTATCACTATTATTATCACAGCATTCCATATGAGATTCAGAATCCATTTTTAATAATAATGTTAACCCACTTTGATTACCAAAATGATAAACATTCAAGAAAAAAGTAATCACAATAAACCAATGGCGCCATTTTATAAATTTGGCATTTTATGACAAAAACTAAAAAAAATAAAATAAAGCGCTCTTTTCGATTCATCATCATCGAAGGTTTGATATTCTCAAGTTTATAAATTAGCTTCAATTTATTAACTTCTTTTATTTTTAAATTTGTAAAAGATTACTGAATATATGAAAAATGGATGGGTGCTATGAACGTCAAATAGCTTTAAATGAATGCAAAAAATGTTTCATACAAAGAGATTATTCTACGGGACTTCAAGTTAGATTCTCAAATGAATTTCCTTTAGAGCTTGAAGGAAAGGTAAGATTTTAACAAATATAAATATACCATTTATTCGTTTTTTTTATAGATAGAATCTGAAGTATGGATAAATTTTGTTAATGACCTGAATTCAAGATATGAAAGAGCTGATAGTGTTACATGTGCATCCGTATTTGAATCATCTTTAAGCTTTCTCACATGTCATCTGTCAAAACTTTGCGTCCCATCTGTTTGGAAACGTGTGCTAAAAGAAATGGAAACCTTTATTGAAGAAAGAAATAGAGCTGTGTTTATACCTAATAATTTATTTGTCAGAGATCCTGCAACAAAAGGACTTAGAGTGGTAAGCTATATCAGTTTTTTCATTTTAAAAAGTCATTAATAAAAATTTCAGATTGAAGTAAGCTTATTGGATGAACTTGTTCCACAACATCAACCACCGCAAGAAGCCTCATGTGTCACCACACCAATGCTCACACCAAGAAACTGATTTTGGCAAATTTTTATTATTGTTACAGCACTTCTTTTTTTACGGGCATTTGCAATTTTACCAATATTGTAACATTTCTACAATCTTCTTCACAAGCTTTTTATTGATTTATTCTTGTTTTTGCTTTTCTTATCTTTGATTTCGGAAAAGCTTCGATCATACATCTTTTTTATTATTTAACTTTGCTGACCTCTTTTTTATATGTTGTTTTTAAACCAGTGGATCCACATATCCTAATAGAATAAGAGAATGCTATCGGCCCGGCACTTCGTGCCGGACCTCAGCCTTCGTTCATTTTGTTGGGATTTGTGGTATATCGTGATAATATGGTGCTCTATCGAAATCCACCCAAAGATCCATCCACCCGAACCCATAACATTTAAAAGATCCATCAAAATCCAACTGTAGATCCCCAAAGATCCATCCACCCGAAATCAACAAAGATCTATCCACCCAAGGATCCATTAAAATCGAACTAAAATAGTTAAAAGATCCATGAAAATTCACCCAAAACAGTTTAAAGATCCACGGAAAATAGTAATAGTCTCAGAAAATATCAAATTTATGCAAATTTTTTCATTGATACCTCACCAAAACATTTTAAAAATTGTTAAAAAACATTTACAAATGATTCCTTAATGTTTTATAGATAAATGGTGTAAAAAAGTAGAAAATATGATAATTTTCCATATTTATGCATATTTTAAATGCTCAAAAATTTGCATAAATTATTTTAATAATATTCCCTTTCATTTCATAGTTAAACATATTCAAATTGTTTTTAATCACTTCTTCGGATTCGAACTTTCTTACTTTCTTGCTTTTGGCAGTCCCTGGCCTTCACCATTGCGCCAAAGAGACAAAGGGAAAAGCGCAGGTTGCAAAAAAATTTTGCCGAAAGTTTTGAAAAAAAAAATTGTACCTCCAAATATCAACATTCATAGACTTTTTTTTTTCCACAGAAGCTTTTATTGAAATTCTAAAAGGAAAATCAGATTCGCTATATATTGATACAGGTAATGTCCTAGTTTCAGCTATATTCCAATAGCTGGAAAAAAAGATTTAGTCAAAAAACCTCTTTTTTGGTCGAAAATTTTTTTATGCTAATTTTTGATAATTGTTGACTATATAATGATCCCCATACTCTACGGATTCAGAATCTGTGAAAAAAATTAGGTTATATGAAGTTGGAAAAAGCAGGAAGGAAAATAGGCTCTTACTTTTTTGTGTAAAGAGAACCAGGTGGATACACGGGTAAGTTACGTGAGATAGATAAGCATATAGAGCCCATTACGATCATTATGATATTAAACATGCCAACAATGGGTAGGAAATATAAAAATTTTTTATGAACTATATAAAACATAAAGGTAAAAACAATAATGAAAAATTTAATAAACAACAACAATAACAACAAAAAAACACAAACACAAAGTAGTTTAAAAAATTGATGAATAAAGTCCAAGGTTGGCATAACACTATTCATAAAAGTTTATGGTTGGGAAAAACGGCAGAATGGAACTAAAAATAGGTAAATTAGGGAAATATAATCTAAATGTTTGGAAGAATTTACCTGGTAAATAGTTGGAATGAAAGCAATTTATAAAAACGCGAAATAAAGCATAACATTAGGTTGCATTGGAGGATAGGGAAACAAATGATAAGGATAACTAAAACTTAAAAAAGAAATAAGTATTTGTAATTCAGTACACTCCAAACTTATCTTTGGTAACATTAAACTTCGTTTTTTGATTTATCAGAATAGCCATGAATGTGGAAATAATAAAATGAAGAGAGCATAACTAAAAAATAAGAGAAGTTAATGGTTTATACAAATCATTGAAAAAATTTTTTTTACCTTTAAGAAGAAAAAAGATGAAATTGATTAAATGAGAGCAGAAAAAAAGATAATAATGAATAGGTTTTGAAGATGATCTAAAAAAGAACATTATTAGATATTAAATTTTAAAGGATCAAGTAGTACCTTCAGAAAGCTATATTGCCTGTTGTTCTTCAAGTGCTGTTATATAGTTAATCGTATACAAAAATTTTTAATCACCTCCAAGGATTCGAACTTTTTTCCTTTCGCAAATCCAACGCCTTTTATCATTGCGTCATCATGCAAAGGAAGGGAAAAGTGCAGGTTGCAAAAAAAATTTTGAATGAAAGTTTTGAACACATTTTTTACGCTCCAAAAAAGTTTTGCCGGATTGTATAGAAATTCCCAGAAGCTTTTATATAAATTTCATAAGGAAAATCAAATTTGTTATATATCAAAGGTCTCAAGATCTTATTTTCATAGATAAACAATGTTATTAGGAAAAAGTTTTAGTCAAAAAACCGTTAAAATTGCACTATTAACTAATGAATAGGTTGAAAGCCAGGAAATAATGATTTCCAACACGTATAAATGGTATTAGAACATATAAATATGTTAGGCATTCATGTGGAAAGGGAAGGGAGGCACCCTCTAATTTTCTTGTGTATTGTGAATTTCTTGTGTATTGTGAATAGCTATATTTTCTTTGTTGTTAAAAAGAATAAATTTATATTAAAAAAATCTGTAGTAATCATAGCAAATTCAAGTTTTTGTTTCTTTTAATATATACTTTTGTTATTTCGCTCACTCGTTTCAACATTACAAAACTTATAGTATGACATTAAGTTACGCTTCTAAACTCTATTTCAAACAGCTACCTGCAAATACTTTCAAATCAAAATGTTTTTCATTCCAACTGATGCAATCTAATTCGCTCATAGCTCCTACGAGCAAAGGCTTTTTCGCTTTATTACCTCTTGGTCAAAGAATTGTGGATAAGCTTACGAAAGTCGTTGAAGAAGAATTGTTCAAAATTGGAGCGCAAAAATGTGAAGTACCAAGTCTCGGTATGTTTTTAAAACTTATTTAAACAAATAAAATCTCACTATTAAAGATCCTTCATATTTCTATAACCATATTTTTTAGGTCCAAAAAAACTTTGGGAAACAAGTGGCAGATGGGACGAAATCGGTAGTGAAATGTTCAAACTAAATGATAGACTTCATGCTGAATATTGTCTTCAACCAACAGCAGAAGAAATGTTTACCAATTTGGCAGAAAATTTAGGCGTAATTAAAGAAAAGATGTTACCTTTAATGCTTTTTCAAGTAGCTTTTTTATATTTAAATTACTTTATTATTCGATTGTTTTAGACAAGTCAAAAATTTCGTGATGAAATGAATCCTCGATTTGGGCTTTTAAGATCAAAACAATTTTTAATGAATGATTTGTACTCGTTTGATATGGATCACGTTGCTGCTCAATTAACATACAAGCACATTTCAAAATTTTATGAATCACTTTTCAAAGACATTTTAGGTTTTAAAGATGATATTTTTAAAGTCGAAGCGAATCCTGGTGCTATGGGCGGAAATTTATCTCATGAATTTCATCTCCCCAATCCAAGTGCTGAAGACATCCTCTTAGTTTGCGATTCATGTGGTCACAACTCAAAGAAAGATGAAATAAACGATCATACAAATTGTGAAAAATGCGGCGAAAATGGTTTAAAACCACTTGAAACGGTGGAAGTTGGACATACTTTTCAATTGGGAGAAAAATATTCGACAACTTTTGGTGTGGGGTTTTCTTTTAATTTTTTTTTGGCTTTTGACTCCGTTTTTACATCATTAAATTTTTAGGCTAAAGCACCCAATGGAATCTCATATTTTATGTGTTGTTTTGGATTAGGAATTACAAGAATTATTGCAGCAAGGTTTGAAAATTTTTCTCTTCTTTTTGATTCTAACTCTTATATTTTTAGCATTGACGTTTTATCTATTTCAAATAAAGCCATGAGGCTTCCTGATGTTCTTTCACCTTTCAAGGTTGCCATTATTCTTCCAAAAGAGCAAACTGCCAACGCTATATTTGTACAAAGTTTGACGAATGAAATAGCTAAAGTAGGTTTTTAAAATGTTTGCGGTTTCCTTTATTTTATTTTATTTTCAGCTTCCAAATCTTTCTAATGATGTTCTCATTGATGATAGAATTGATAAAACGATTGGCAGAAGAATTAATGAAGCAAATCAACTTGGAATTCCTCACGTCTTAGTTGCTTCAAGCCACAAATATGTCGATCCTTATGCACTTCCAACAGTAGAATATTTTCAAACATACCGCAAATCTGATGTCATTGAAAAAATAGGAAATTTAACGCATTTTGAAATGTTTGAAAAATTGTCAAAAGTCTGAATCCAAAAAATAATTACTTTATTTTATTAGGCTAGATTTTATTGTTTTTAGTTGGTTGATTTGTTAAATTAAATCTTGTTTTTTTGTATTTGAATATCAATAAAAAGTTTTTTTTATTATTAAACGTTGCAAATAAGATTTACGGTTGGAGTTGCATTTCGGTTACAAACTTTGCACCAGGCGTTTCGATAAGTCTTCGCCACAATGATTGCATCGTTTTCTCTGGCTTTTTTGGATCTAAATTTTTGTTATAAGATTATGAAAATTAAAAGATTCCATACCACTTGATAAATAAAATAACAACCTTCCTATATAACGGTTATTGGATGAATTTTCTCGATCCCAAACCGAGATTTCGAGTGCTCTAAAAGCATACAATTGTTATTCTTCATTGAAGCGAAGTGGTCTTACCTTTTCTTTAATTTTTCTAAACTTTGATCTTGGATGATTATGGTATAATTCCAAATTGGTTCCATTCCGTTTCCATGAAATTCGGCTAATGAACTTCGAGCACTTGAAATTATTTTTCGATTTGATAAAAGATTACTGCAAAAGATTTAAAATGGACTTTTTAAAAATTTAGAGCCATCTTACGCTTTAACGAATGGCATTTTTGATAAAACAGGAGGATCTCCAGTGAGATTATTACCATTTTTAGCAAGGAAATGAATATCACCTCGCTGTTTTTTAGGGTCTTTAACTTTAAAACTCATTTCAAAACGTAAAAAGCCACGACGAGAATTTATTTCTTGTGGAGCTGATTCGGGCCTCGGAACATTTAAAATTAGTTCTCGTTTCAGTGGCAACCATATTGGTTCTCCTTCACTCCAAGGATAATCTTTTATTTTTATTTGGGTTTCACCAATTAATGATTTTTTAGTAAATGGATCAATATGAAATACTTGAAAATGTAGAGTACGATCATCGAGCTCAAATTTAGTTAAATTTGAAAACTAAAAATCAGCGTTTTTCCAATTTTCATTTTTACTAAAGTTTTATATTTTACCTTTAAAATTTCTCCAAAAATCGGGCAATGTGAATTTTTCTTGCATTTTGTTTTAACTCTCGAATGTTCAAGATATCCATCATCTGGGAGAAGACTTACATATATAATTGCATTGGGATAGTGCTTTCCAAAATGAGGCAAATCTCGACATTCAATAACTCCAACATCCAATGATCCCATTTCTAAATTATAATGTAATTTAATTTTAATTTGTCCCGTTGTATTATCAATTGATGGACGAGTTGAAATTGAAATGGATGTTCTCGAACTATTTCGAGATTGAGTATCACTTGGTGGAGTGGGTGGAATGGAATATTCACCCGAATTGGTTCTTTGAAAATGATCCGCTGATGCTGATCGTTTTGTAGCAGAAGGGGATGAAGCTATCAAATTTAAATTGCATTCACTTTGTGGTCGACTTTGTGGAAATTTATATACTATAAAAAAATAAAATTAAGGGTGTGAATTTTTATCCTGTTTTTTTCAAAAAGCCAAAGAAGCCGGGAAAAAAGCATACTCTTATTAAAATTAAATACAAAAAATTCAAAACAATTTTTTTAATTTCATAAAACTTTGATCTCTGAGTTGTTTTTATATTTGTCAATAAAAGAAGGTTAGCTCACTTGAATCGACATCAGAATATGCGGTGGATTCAGTCATACCACTTCGAGGCCGCTCCGTTTCAGAAGCAAATGAACAACGCGAACATGAACAAATTGAGCTTTTTCTCAAAGTTCCTTTACTAGGAATTTGGATGCTCAATGCTACAGCACCATCGGGAACATTGAGAGAATTGGATCGAATGGTCCTTGAAGAGGGAGAAGATTTGGAATTGGTTTGAAGCATTTTTTGAAAATAAGAAAAACTCTTGCAAATGAAAAAAGTTGAAGCCAAAAAGCAATTTAAAAAAGTCGCTAAAAGCTAAAACCAAATGTTTAAAAAAAATTCCTAAGAAATATGATTTTTAAAATTTTGAAGGCATCCACGAAAGAAAAAGAAAACTATTTATCTAAACGGGGAAGTATCGTCTACTCTTTATTTACAAACAACTAAAATGGATAAAGCAAAATCTGCTTCGACATTATAAACAAAAAAGCTACTTTGCATATTTTCTGGTAGTATAAAGCTAATATTTGAATATATTGAAGGGTTTTTAACCCTTGCAAAGCCAAACTTAATTCATAAAAAAGTAACATCCTTTCTCGTATTTAAAACATTTTTTTAAAATATAAAATCGTGTGTTTGAGAAATAACAAAGTGTTTTTACTTTGAAAATAAAAATTTGCAATAACAGTTTTTTCTATAAACCGGAAGTATTAGAAAAGTAAAATTATGGCTTTTCGAATGCCCGTCTAAAAGATTTCAGCAAAATTAATATGGATATAAAGAATTCCAATTCCTGAAGACTCCAGCTTTAAATGCTAAAACTTCTCCGCAGTGGTAAAATGATTGGTTAAATCTTTTTTAAAGGAGGAAAAAAATTTTGGCCCAAAATAACTTTTAAACATTTTGTTATTTAATAATGTCTTTAACTCTCTTCAGAACGTTAAAATAAAAAGAATGTCCAGCGGTTTTTTTATACTGGTATTTTTATTTAAAAACCATAGTATCTCTTAAATGATATTTTGTCCCATTTTACAGATTTCCACATAAATGCTTTAATTTTAAAAGTATAATAATATTTAACCAAAAAGCAAAAGAACCAAATAAAAAAAATGGAGAGATATAGTATTTTATAGTAAATGATGTGAGGAGCAAGTCTTTAAGACTTAAATATTTCCACAATATAAAGAAAAGCAAATAAAAAAACCAAGCAAAATTTAAAAATACTTTTTTCTTCGATGAAAAATCAAAAGGAGTCACTTTTCACATTTTTTAAAGAGAAGCCAAACCAAAAAAACAATTCCATAAAAAAAATACACATAGTAAAAAAATAAAAAGCGTCCGTTATTTTTTCATTTGAAACCCAAAAGAAGCCGAAAAAAAAAAACATGAAATGAGAATGAGAGAAAAAATAAGAAAGTAATTAGTTCAGCAAATAAAATAAAAAACAAAAAAGGCTTAAAAAATGAGAAAAATACATGAAACTTAATGTGTTGGTGAACGAGGACGATGAGGATACCTTGCTTTAACAGAATTTACTTCTAAAAATTTTCGTGAAGGATTTGAACTTCCACCACCATCGGGAGCATTAATAATTGGAGCATTTGGGAGACTACTTATTGATTCAGTTTCAGAATCTATTTCTTCAATGGAATCATTATAAGTATTATTATTATTATTGATATTATTTGATTGAATAAATCGATGCAAAGCTCGCATTGGATGTTCCGGAATTCGTTCTGAAGGAACTTGAAGTAAATTTTCTGAAGCTATTGGAGGTAATGACATATTTCGACGAGGATTATAGCCAAAAGGACGCTTGGAAACTAAAAAAAATACATAAAATAACAGGAAATTAATTTTTTTTTTAAAAACGTAAAACTATCGTTTCTAAAGGTATATTTATTAAACACATTTCTTTTTATTATTATTAATTTTGTTTTTAAAATCGTTTTTATCCATTTTTTTAATTTTGTCAAATGTTTTTTTTTTAAAAACAAAAAGCAATAAAAATCTCTCCGATTAAAAAATAATGATGCTATTCATTTTTTTCTCCCAAAAGCTTTGAGTTTAATTTAAAATTAAGAGACGTCACATTTTGTTTTGAAGCCTTAAAAGAGTGAATGATTAATGCTGCTTTGTTGCACTCATGATGTTCAACAAAACATATTCCCAAAAATTATAAACCAATTAAGGAAAATAACATGAGGCCCAAAAAAATCTTACCATTCATATAATTGCTACTTTCAGCTAAACGATGTAAAGTTGCACGACGCATTTGTAAAAGCAAAATTCCAGAAATATTTGTTGGATCTGTTGAAGCATTATAAAACCATTGGTTGCTTGCCGCTTGTAACTCTCTTAAAAATGATATATTTTTAATTATATTAATATAGGAATGATAAATACCTTTCTTGATAACAAAGAGCACAAATCCAATATTTTTGTTCTCGATTAATGTAACATTGACATCGCTCACAAACTATTGCTTGACATTTTTTACATTTTGCTCCGGCTTTAAAAATAAAACCCAATTGTTCACCACAAGTTTTGCATTGTTTTCGAGGGCCGTTTGGGGAAATTGAAGAATTGCTAAAATTTTATATTGTATTTACGCTATAAGGGAAAAGAATCTACTCACTTGCTTGCTGTTGTACTATTTTGTGAGCTAAAACTATCAGTGGATGCACTGCGAGTTCTTTCATCTTCTATATCATTGTTTGAAACTGATTTGGCCATATCAATGGAAGTCTTTAATGTTCTAAAAAATGACAGATTTTGCAAAATGCTAATTCCATTTTTTCCCTCATAAATCATAACTAAGTTTACGAATAATATTTTTTCATTTATAACTTAATATAATGCATTTTCTTCTTATTAATTTTACATCATTTCTTGGTATACGGCGTGAAAAAAAAATTTACACAACAATTCTGTCCCCAATTTAAGAATCACATGTTTCATAGTTATTATGTGCCAAGTCAACCTTATTAAAACTAATTTTAAATTTAGAGAAAAAAAAATTACTAACCTAATGCGAGCTTGTTCACGACGTTGAAATTCCAAATCTCGTTCAAGAACCGGCCGAATTTTTGCATGTTCTTCTGGAGATAAAGCATTGACAAAAGCGCTTATTTCAGTTGTAATCATCTGAAATCCTCATTTTTTTAAATCCGAATAATCAAAAGTTTATGCCAATAAAAAACAAAAAGAGAAAACATTTTTTAAAACATATATGTTTGTATGTTTTTAGTGTCACTACTAATTAGCTAACAAAGTTAGATTTCAATAACATTTCATTTTTACGAGAGACTCAAGAGAACAACACATGATATCAAAAAACACACATATTTTCGAAGACAACTCCCTTCTTATTTTTTAAAATTAAATCATAAAATGTCATTATAAAATATGGCTAAAAATAAAAGATAAAATAGAGTAAAGTTTGAAGACTCTCATTAGAGATATATTGACTGCTTTAGCTATTATTTTTTAATAAAAATTTTAAAGGATAAAGTATTCCTTATGGACGGCGAAATGTTATTGTTTTATTCTTTTTTGTACTTTTTTTACAATTCTTATAAAAACACTGAAACAACGATCATTTTATCCTATGATACAAAAGTCATTACTGTAATTTTTTAGAAAAGCAATTTTTATTTAAAACTAAAAAAACATGAAGCTATAAATTAAAAAAAAAACATTGTTGAATCTATTTTAAACATTTTTCAATTTTTATTTATTCATAGCTGATTAAAATAAAAAAAGATTTAAAAAATTAGCAAAATAAGCCGTTGACTTTTTTTACGTAGATTCAAACCTTCCAAAAAATAAACTAACTTACTTTAGCCTTTGAATTATCATACATTTGATTTAAAAGAATAGCTTCTGACAATTTTATTAATTCTGACATATTTTTATCCTATTTTCACAAACTTTGAATAGCGCAAAAATTAATAAACGTGAAATAATTTTATAGCGACAAAACTTTTGAGTGTCAGAGAGAGAGAAAAAAAAGACAAGCTTTTTGAATCTGAGATAATTGCGATGGCAACAAAAAAAGGCATCAAATAAAAAGAAGTACCTCATAAGCGGACATTTTTAATCCACTTTTTTGCTTGCTTAGTTAGCACTTTTTTATAGATATTAAAAAAAGGCCTTTTGCAAAAATAAAAGGGAAACTATGAAGCCCTTTTGTGAAAATCATTTGCGCAAAAAGGGTATTAAAAATGAGAAAAACAATGTGAACCAAAGTAGAAAAAATTCCTTATTTGCCATTAGGCACAAATCCTTTTTTTTATGCCAAATGGAAAACTCCAGAAAGTAAAAAAAAGAGATTAAATTCAAAATATTTTTATACAACAAAGTAATAAATAAAATAAGATGTTTAAAAATGTAAAGCTTTAAAGATAAAATTTTTAATTATTCTAGCGACAAGCTACATACATACTTTATGATTATTGCATAAGAATTCGCGGCTAGTCCAAAATGAAAATGCAAGAAAGCCCTTTATAATTAATCTTCTAAACAAATTATACAGTTTCATACATTATTGATGAGATAGATATAAAATATTATTCAGCTTGAATAAGATGCAAAAAAAAAAGCAATAATAATGAATGATAACAATAAAAATATATTTTATTAAACAATATGCGTGTATCTATTTAAAAGCATCTCGTCATCTCTCTTTTTCTTCCCCTTTAAAGGTCAAGCCTTTTTTTTACTTCTTATACTTTTTTTAAAATAATAATCACATTCAGCAAACATAAAAGAAAAGTTTATTTACGAAATTTTTGCAAAAAAAAAACGCAACTTTTAAAAATATGGGTTTTTCTTTATGACTACAAAAAGGCTTTAGAGAAAAACAAATTCGTTCTGTAATAAAGGCAAGAATTGAAAACGTAAAGTAAAAAATTCAACTTTGTTTTTAAAAAAGAAATAATTAAATCAAATATTTTTTATGATCTAAAAAAAGTAAAAGTCAAGGATTATTTTCAAAAGATATGTGACAGATTCTTGCTTCAGGGAAAAATCCAAACAGTAATTAGGAGAACCACAATAAAAGTGGTTGGAATAAAAAAGGGTTATAAAAATAAATATATGTAATTAAATCCAAATGAAGAAGCATTTGAGAAAGTTGACGACGAAGAAAAAAACGATAAAAGATTGTTTCTCAAAAAATAAATAAAAATGATTGCCCTTTCGGAATTTATTTTTTCATTTCATTTATTTCTTTTTTTTTCTAGTTAAAGATTCGGAATTGCGAGGAAAACGATTTCCGTTGTCGTCTCAGCAAATATCACGCAAACTCTCCCTTCTTTTTTCAAAATGTGTATCTTCCATTTTTAATGTATTTTTTCTTAAACATTAAAAACAAAAGAAAGCTTTAGTTATTTATGATAGATAGAAAACAAATGTGGAGAAGAACACAGTAGAAAAAAAAATTAAAAGCTTGTACACATATTTTAAGAATGATGATATTACTAAATATTTTTCAAAATGTATCATTATGCAAAAGAATATAGTAAATTTAAATTTAAAAAAAGTGTTCTTTAAAAATTATAATATTAAATTAACTCTTTTGAAGCATCGCAATTTTCTGCATTAAAGAGTGTATTTGAGTATATTCGATTGCACACAAAAAACTTTCTCAGGGTTGCTTAAAGTAGAATAAAGTTATTTTTAATTTTTTGACGCAATTAAAAAAGCTTTAAATAGAAATTTTGTTAAAGCGCTGTGCTTCTTGGAAGTTAAACATAAACTACAACTCAAAAACCCTGCATTTTTTATAAACAATGTGCCTACTATAATTAACAATTCATGATGCCGTCAAAAAAGATAATAAATCTTTATAGCTTTATTAACATATAATTATAAGAACGAAATAATACAGAACAAAACAAAAAATATGTATGAATAAGGTTCTTGAAAAAGTTCATCCATCATCATAAGCACATAAATATTATTGGCGACCAGATAATTTGCGTTTGGCAATAGCAGCTTCACGATTCATTCGAATTCGTTCACGTTGTTCAGGAGTAAGAGCAGAAGCGGAAGGCGTAGAAGTGATTGGCGTGCTAAAAAAAGTTGTCATGATTCATGATTAAATAAGAAAGTATACCTAGAAACATTTGAATCATCTGGAGATTTTCTTTTTCGGTCCATGCTACGTCGAGCAACCATTTCTTCCCTTAATTCATTGCTAATTGTAGGAGGTGTAAAAGGCCTATAAAGCAATTGTTACATTGTCAAAAATTATTGAAAAAGAAAAGAATTACTTGAAAGCTGTAGAACTTCTATTTAAGATAAGAGGCTTTGGTGGAGTATAATCAACAAGACTGAAAACAAAAATTAATGGAGTAAAAAAGGAGAATAAAAAGTTACCTAGGAGTAGTATTAGTTAGCGGTGAATTTGAAAGAGCACAAACTTCACGATAAAATGTTTCAACTCTAAAGTAAACCCATAATAAAAACAAAGTAAAATTTTAACACTTACTCATATTCACCTTTTTCATCTTGAGAATTTTCATATTCAGCTGTACCAAAAGAATTATCGCGATAAAACATATCAATATTATCAACACGATCATCTATTTCATTGTAATCTCCAGCATTCGGCATAATTTTATCAAGCCACAGTTGTGACTGCTTTAATTTTTCTTCCGAAACTTCAATTGGAGAACCTTTTGCTGTCTTAAATTCAACAAGAACTTTAACATCCTCCATAATATTAAAATATTATGATTATGGTTATTTTAATTTTTATTTAGAAAACCAAAAAAATTACAAATAAAAAAAAGTTTGATTTCAAATTTTTGCGCAAGACAAGTTTTCTTTTCAAGAACGCTGGAATGATTAGAAAAAACTTTCAAAGTTTTCCTTCTCTAAAAAATAATAATAATAAATTATGATTATGACATTGATGTGTTGCTTTTTACCAATTTAAACAATACCAATTGTAAAAATAATGAAATTAAGGCTTACAATAAAAGCTTTCAATAAAAAATTCCCCCGATTTTACTAATTTACTTATATTCTTTAAACGATCAGGTTATTTTTTGTTGGAATATGTGAAACTTTTTTTGAGAATCACACCTTATATTTTTTGTAATCCCAATATGGTTTTGTTTAAGGATTCGTATTTGCTTGTTTATTGATAACATTGTTAAGGCAAAGACTCAAGTGTGAAGTTAGGCTTAAAGGTTTTGGAATTTTTCACTAGCTTTTATCAATTAGGATCAGGCATTTTATATGTGAACTTGACACTTATTCATTAATAAATACTCTTAAATTTTAGAAAACCTTTAACGGTTTTTTAATCAAAAGTTTATCATTGCGTTTTTTTATTCACTTGAATAAATTTGAAGAAAAATTTACTTGATATCGAATAGTATAATTTCTTATCATACGAATTGTTGAGCTCATATCATTTCATTTACCATCTAAATTAAAAATCCTGAATTTTTAGGTTCATTTTTTATATCATTTTTTGAATCGCAAATATGGGAGAAAAAAGTAATCAAGTAAGTTTTGCACGCGTATATTCTAGCCATTCATGTTTCCCACAACTTTTGATAGTTTTTTTTAAATTTGTTTTTAATTTTAGCTTCTTTCCAACCCAAAATCCAACGAAGTTGATGATACTTTTCTCGCTAATTGCAAAAAAGCTTTTCTCCGCGAAGCTGAAGTTGCCGCTCCTGCAATTAATCAATTTTTCAAGCAATATAAAAAGCCCACGGATTCATTTGCTTTAAATATTCTTCAAATTGTTAATGCTTCTTTTGCTTCTACAAATGATGATATCCGTAAAAATGTTGTTGAAGCAACAAGTGCCGTTGCTGCCCTCATTTCTGATATTCATATCTTATCAAAGTATATCGAACAACTGTTCGATATTTTCAAAGCAAATGCTTCGAAACTTCCTCAAAAAACTTCTATAGCTACTGCGATATCATCCGCTTGCAAAAATATTAAAGCATCTGGTAACTCTGAAGCCGTCATCACCAAATTTGCCGCGGTACTTCCATCTGAAGGTATTGCATTTTTTTGTTTTACATTAATAACAAGTTTTATTATAGCAAATGATAATATTCTTCGAATGCTTTGGACTGCTTTTGCTGATTGGATAATAAAATCGGATGAATTAGCGCCTTCATCTTTATCCATTCTTAAAAAAGGCGTTTCGGTTCAAGGTGATAAAAAATCGGTTGCCCTTCGAATTTGTGCTGTGATTTTTGACAAATTTTCTACTATTCCTATTGATGCCGAAATCCTTAAAGTTGCAAATGCCGTATGCAAGGCTGCTAAAAATGAAACCGTTGTTAGCGTTGATTTTGTTCCAGCTGTTGCTTTGGTATTAAGATCAAATGTATTTAATGGTGAAAAAATAGACGCTGATTTATATACAACATTAAGCACTAAAGATAGCATAAATCGTGAAAAGATTTATACTTCTTTCGCAGGCGAAGGTAAGAGAGCATTTACTTATAAAGATATTAAAATTATTTATTTATTTATTTTTAGAAGGAGTGATAATTCCAATTATTGCTAAAAGAGCTCTTCTTAGCAGTTTGCGACCTGCCAATGCTGCAACTCCTTATCCAGCTCCAATTTTAAAGCTTTTTTGTTCCTCATTAATGTGGCCAAATTATCATGTTCGTACTGTATCCGTCGAAGCCCTCAAGAAACTATGTATTGTTGAAGGTTCAAATTTGAGAAGTGCTTTAGCTGAATGTTTATTGGATGCAGCAGCCAATGATTCATTTGATGAAGTAAACTATCTTTTTAAGTATTTTCTTATCTTATTTTTGTTTTCTAGGTTTACACCAAAGCTTCAGATGTCAAACAATTAGCTAAAAGTTCTGAACCCAGAAGTGTTCCTTCAGCATTCTTTGCTAATGCTCTTGCAATTTTATTACCTGAAAAAAAGTTGGATTGGGAAAAGGATGAAGAAATTCTTAACTTTCTTGTTTCATCTCTCTTCTTTTCATCTGCATCTAGAGTTGTCGAAACTAAAGGCGGAATTTGGATTAATTGGGTTTCTAAATCTCCTGAATTTGGTGATTTAATTCATTCTGACGATTTTTGCAAAGCTGTTTTTAATCGAATCCTCAAAACTCTCAATCAAGATATTCGTGCAAATGTTATTCGTTTGCTTTTATCATTTCATTTTAAAAATAGCAAAGGAGATGATAGTGGCACCTTTGTTTCCCAAAAGTTTTGGACTCGTTTTTCACAAGAATTATTTTCATTGGACCAAACACAATATCTTGAAGTTACGAAGAATGAAGCTGGAATATTTCGAACTCCCGAAGGAGAATTATATAATCAAAATGTTATCGAAGAAAATTCCGATCTGAATCTTCAAGCTAAAAATTTGAAACGAGAAAACAAAGCTTATTCTCATAAAGATCAATTAGCTGAAATTGAAATTCGTCGAGCATTGGCTGAAAAAAATAGAAAGGAAGGAAAATTAACTGAAAAACAAAAGAAAGCTGTCGCAGCTGAAATAAAATCTGAATCAGAAACACGAAATCGTTTGAAAGTTTTGTATGAAAAAGCAGAAATATTATTGACTGTTCTTGCTGAAGCTGCTCGTTATAATCCTCAAGGAGCATGTTATAATGTTACAGTACTTTATGAAGTTGTTGTACCCCTTCTTCGATCATATCTTATTTCGGAATTAGCTTGTCAAACATTTCTTTCATTCAGTGATGCCTTTTTTGAACCTTCAACTGATAATCTTGGTGCACGAGTTGGAACAGCAGCCCTTCGCGTTTTAAATGCATTAAATTATGATGATATCCATTGGGAGGAATCACTTGTGGATCAACTTACACGAGTTTTTAAATCATTATCTTCGCTTTGTATTGTTATGGATTATCATGTGGGTGATGAATTCAATGAGGATGATGATAATTGGCAAGATACTATGTCTGCATGGAAACTAAGCTTTTTGGTTCCTGTAATTGAAAAGCTTCTTCCAAGTAATTATCCAATGGAATTTAAACTTCGAGTATCCCAATTTCTTCATTCTTCAATTAATAGTCATTTTCTTACGGTAATTTCCTCTTATTTTATCCTTTCTTTAAAACCATTTTCTTTTTTAGCCAAATGATGTTGTTCTTCCACCCATTTCTCGATTACATACTTTCTTAGTCAAACAAATGTGTGCTGATCCATATTCAGATATTTTTGATGATTTAAAACAAACTGTTTCAAATTATTGTACTCTTCTTCAAGACGTTGAAGACCCAGCTGAACCCGCTAAACAATTTTTCATTTCTGTTATTGATACTTTGAAAAAGCCTGTTGAAATTATTCGTTTGATGGCTCTCAATTGGCTTTCATCTGCAGATTCATATCTTATTAAACAAAATGTTGTAGATCATGAATTTAAACATACACTTATGGTTGCTTTATATCTTGAAACATTTGATAGTGATTCAAATTGTCCTGAAGTTGCATCAAATTTATGGAGTTTATTGCGATTTAAAGAAACCTCTGAACTAGCTAAAGATGTTTATTCTGCTATTATTCATGAACAATATTTTGTTCAAGATGAAGCAGCTGAACTCATTAATGAATTAGCTGACGAATTTCCTCAATGCATAGATAATTTAATCAATGATTTGTTTAGCCTTTATGATAAATATTTAGAAGTATGTCCTCCTTTTTTTAAATCCTTAAGTAAATTTTTTTCTTCAGATCATTCCAGCAACAAAAGATGAAGTTGGTCGAGTTGTTAAAGAAGGTCGGGATCCAGCTCACGAACGATTGGGTATTGGAAAAGCTTTGGTTCGCCTTGCTGATTGTGTGCCCGCTGAATTAATCCAGAAATTTGTTGAAATGATTGCTAATAGACTTGATGAAAGGGATTCTCATTGTCATACAATGTTAAGAAGCGCAGGAGTTTTAGCTATTAAAAAAGTAAATTTATACCTTTTTCTTTAACAATTTTAATTTTTGTCATTATTTTTAGCATGGTGAAAAAGTTATGTCAACTTTATTACCATTCCTTGATAAAAAATTAAGTGATATACCAGAAAATGAAGAAAGTGATAGAATGCGTCAAGGCCTTGTAGTATTTTTGGGTACATTGGGAATATATCTTGGAAATGAACCAAATCGGGTTTTACAAATTTTTAAAAAGCTTATTGTTGTCCTTTCAACCCCATCAGAACAAGTTCAACGATCCATTGCAGAATGTTTACCACATTTGGTTGCTTTCATAGAAATTCAATCAAATGAAACGTGTGAAAACCTTCTACACATTATGGAAGTTTCGACGAACTATGGTGAAAGAAGAGGAGCTGCATATGGAATTGCCGCTATTGTTCAAGGCCTTCGAACATATGTTATTGTTGAAATGCAATTACTTAAACGAGTCGAAAAAATGATTACATCTAAATCAAATGCAAATCAACGTGAAAGTGCATTATTGATAATGGAATTGCTTTTTAAATTATTGGAAAAATCCAGTGAACCTTTTATGCCTGCTTTTATTCCATCTTTATTAACCACTTTTGGAGATTCATCACAAAATGTTAGAAGTGCTGCAAATGATGCAGGTCAAGCGATGATGGCTGCATTATCCCCACATGGCGCAAAACTTATTGTTCCATTAATTTTAAAAGCAACTGAAAATGATAATTGGAGAACTAAGCGTGCTTCAGCTGAACTTCTTGGAGCTGTTTCTCAATGTGCTCCTAAACAACTTTCATCTTGCTTACCTAGAGTTGTACCAACGTTGGTTGAACTATTAGCAGATTCTCATCATGAAGTTCAAAAATCGGGTGTAAATGCTCTCAAAGAGGTTATTTTACATAATAAGAAAACAAAATAACTATAATTATTTAATTTTAGATTGCAAAGGTTATCAGGAATCCCGAAATTATGTCTATTGCATCACATTTAATTGCAGCATTAATCGATCCTGTAACAAAAACTTCAAGAGCTTTGGAAACAGTTGTTAATACCCGTTTTATTCATTACATGGACCCTCCATCACTTGCATTAATTATGCCCATAGTTCGTCGAGCATTTAGTGATAGAAATACAGATGCAAAAAGAATGTCAGCCCAAATTATTGCTAGTATTTACACTTTGACCGATCGAAAGGTATATATTTTATTTTTAATTGAGCCAAATATTAATTTTTTTAGGATATGGAACCATATCTCTTTATGATAGTCCCAAGCCTTCAAACAGCGTTACTTGATCCGGTACCTGAAGTAAGAACTGTAGCTGCAAGAGCATTCGGTGCTGTTTTAAGATATTCAGGTACTTTGTCTAGATTAAATTCTCAAAAAATTACATTTTTTTTAAATTTTAGCGGATGATATTCGTAATCAAGTGGCAGAGCAACTTGTTCCATGGTTGAAAGAGCGACTTGTGTCGCCTACAAGTATGGTTGATCGCTCGGGTGCTGCACAAGGTTTGGCTGAAACAATCGCTGCATTTGGTGAAGAATATTTGGATGCATCCATGCCAGATATTCTTTCAATCACAGCAAATCCCAATACAGATCCATATGTTCGAGATGGATATTTACTTTTATTTATTTATCTTCCAATCGTTCTTCGAGATCGATTCGTAAATTTCCTTGCATTGAGTGTTCCACCACTTTTGTTATCCTTATCTGATGAAAATGAAGTAGTTCGTTCCACAGCTCTCAAAGCTGGTCAACAATTAATTAACATGTATGTTACTCAAGCTCGAACAACTTTATTGCCACAATTTCAAAAGGCTCTTTTCAATGAAAATTGGAGAATTCGTCATGCTTCCGTACAATTAATTGGAGATTATTTATTTAATATTTCTGGTTAGTTCTAATTTATTAATTCCAAAAAAATAAAATTTCTTTGTAGGTGTTAGCGGTAAAATGACGTCCATGACTACGGATGAAGATGATACATTGGGTGTGGAAACAATTAATAAAGCCATCCTTCAAAATCTTGGACGTCCATCACGGGATGAGATTTTCTCTGGACTTTATTTATGCCGACAAGATGTTGCATTAGTGGTTCGCCAAGCTGCAGGCCACGTTTGGAAAGTTGTCGTCCCAAATACTCCGCGTGTTTTACGTGACATCATGTCCACATTATTTAGTCTGCTTCTTAAATGTCTTGCTAGTTCAGTTCAAGAAAGGCAACAGGTAACTAATTATTCATAGTTTTATTGCTTGAAATTTAAATTTTATCTTTAGACCGCTGCGCGTTGTTTGGGCGAAGTTGTAAAAAAGATGGGAGAAAGACTTTTAACTACAATTCTTCCAATTCTTAAAGAAAATCTTGAAACTGATCATGTTGAACAAAGACTTGGTGTGGCTGAAGCTCTTAATGAAGTTCTAACAAATTGTGGACGTGAAGCCATTGCAACACATGCTGGAGAAATTATGATTATTCTTAATCGATGCCTTTCGGACGCAGCCTCATCTGTTCGTGGTGCAGCTGCTCCACCATTTAATCTTTTAATGCAAATTATTGGACCTTCAGCTGTTGATGAAATTGTTATTCCAATGGTTGATAAATTCCTTGAAACTTCTGATGCTGATACTCTTGATGCCCTTTGCATGATTGTTAATGAAAATTCAAGATCATTTTTACCTCCAATCCTTCCGAAGCTTACCAAACAACCTGTTAATGCCCTTGGACTTTGTCGTATTGCTGCTGCATCAGGAAGTGAAACCCTTAATCGGTATTTGCCCCAATTTCTTCGCCCATTGCTTGCTAGCCGAATTAAAAAAGGACAACTTGATGAATTTGTTTCCAATTGCCTTCCAGCTCTTACTGCAATCACGGATGATCAAACCATGCTTTCTGCTGTCTCACAATTGGTGGATGAAACATTGGAAAATAATAATTTAATTGGAATTGCCCTTTTACGAAAATGGGTTGAAAATTCTGAATTATTATTTGATGAAGAAATAGTAGATGAAATTTTGCCTGCAGCTATTAATTTTTATGCAAACGATTCTGCTGAAATAGTTGAACAAGCCGTTGCTACCGTTGAAGCTATTGTACGCCAAGTTGAACAAGGACATGCTATTGAATTTTTACCGTTAATTAAAAAAGCTCTCGAAGATGTTGCAGCAAAGGTTGGAGAAAAAAATGTTTTAGGGTTTAATAAACCTGAAGGATTTGCCGCTTTTCAACTGGTTATTAAAGATGCTCTTTTCACTGGAACTAATACTCAAAAAGAACAAGCTATTGCTATTTGTGAATTGTTTACTCGATTAGCATCTCCTGAAGGAATTTCAAAGCATGCTACATTTATTGCTGGTCCACTTATTCGTTCAGTTGGTGATCGGTTTCTTACCGAATCTCGACGGGCTTGTCTTACAACCTTCAAAACATTATTTGAAAAAGTTCCAACATTTGTTCGAATTTTTGTTCCACAAATTCAAACTGAATTATTTAAATTATTACAAGTTGAAAATCTTGGATCAATGAAAAATGTTTTCGCCACCACTTTGGGTCACGCTTTATGCAATCATGTTAAAAGTGAAACAGTTTTCAATGATTTAGTACAATTTTTAATTGTCAACGAAGATCCTAAAGTTTTGTTAGTTTATTTTTAAATTAAATAATTTTAAAAAGTAATTTCTTAATTATTTTAGGGAATCTGGTTTTCTTGTAGTTACTGAAGTAATTAATCGTAAAAAAGATGAATATTCACTCGAAACTATCCAAAAGGTTTCAGAACTTGCTACTATCCATATTAAAAATTCAAACTCATCTGTAGCGACAAGCGCGACTGTGCTTCAAAAAGAAGTTGCATAAAAAATTTGCAAAAAGAAGCCAAGAATTTTTTTGTTGCATTATTAAATTGAAAAAAATGGTTGATTTTGATTTTTAGACCGTTCTTAAATATATTTATAAACGTGTTATTGTTGAAGTTTTTTTGTTAAAATTTTATAAATATTATTTATTATAATTATTGTACGGGCCACGAAAAATTTCTGTTACCAACAGATTATTACTGTTGTTATTTTCTTCTGCGGAATATTAAAATATTCTTTGTTTTTCTTAGATGTCTGGGGCATTGGAAGGCTTTGATCTGGAACGGCCTACGGATGGCTCCCTTTCAGCCATATTTGAAAGCACTCTTTTTGATTCACCAGAATGTAATTCAAAAGGTCAAATTATTGCAGCTCGTTTACTTCCATCACATTTTCGTTTTTGCGTACGTTTTCCTTGCTTATTTATATGATTTCAAAAAAAAAAATTAATCCAATTTAAAGTTGCTAGGAAATAATTCGAATGAAAGTGTTAAACGAGTTTTGGCACATTTTTCTCTGTTAACTTTTGCTGGACAAAGAGTTGAATTACGTACACCCAAGCCCGATCAAGATTCAAGGATGGTTTATACTGATGAATTACCCGTATTTAATTTTATTTGTAGCCATTTGAGAGATGCTATAAGCACAGTTAATATTCCAGTTGATAGCAACTCAACTCCTAAAGAACTTCATTTTATTAAACAACTTAGTCTTTTTGATTGTTGAGTTTAAAATAATTATAAAATTTGTTAAACTTCTTTTAAAATTTAGCATTATCGGAGATTGCATTTTTCCAGCAATCTTCAGTGGATGATTTAGAAGATGGTGAAGTGGATTTATTGAGTGAAGAACAAGTTCAACTTTATTCGGATCTAATTTCGAGATGTGTTAAAACTAATTCTTTAAAAGTTCTTCGAATGCCTGGTATGACTCTACCAAAATGTTTAGATGACCTGGCCTCGATTAAAATGGAACATTTATACTTAAAATATGATGAAGCTGATTTCTTAATGGTACTAATTTTTGATTTTAAATTATATATATTTTTAAAAATAAATCAATTATAGGATCAAGAAAAAATTTTAAAAGCTGATAATCTTCATATTAAAGCAAATTATTTTAAACCCAGTAAATTATTTTCAAAGATTGAAGCTGAAAATGTTTATTTAGTTATTCGATTTAAATTTGGCCGCCCTAAAGAAGAGTATTTTCTTTCCATGTTTTTTTGTTGTTGCATTTTTAAAATTTTTAGTTCCATCATTCCTTCTCCATTTGTAAAGCATTTATTTTGTAAAATTAATTATACTACAAATTTGGAAGATGTTTTTGAATATATTTTACAAGCATTTCCTGAACTTGAAAGTTTTGAATCTGAAACAAATTGGGGAATTTCATCCCTATGCAGTTTCGAAACCTTTAATGCGGTAATTTTTTTTTAGTATCCTTTGTTAAAATTAAAGAAAAATTTTAGGCTGAAAAACTTACCACAAGTTTAAAAGAATGTTTTCGAGTTATTAGTCGGATTGAATGCGCTGGGCTTCGAGCAAAATCAAAGGGGATGAAAGCGAAAACTCTTTTACGAGTTCGCTTGCTCATGCCTTCCGAAGATACAACATTTTTTGCGAATAAAGATGCAGCTCGTAAACTTCGTGAAACCATTATTGAAAGTGTTGATGGAGAATTTGGAAAAATTCCAGAAACAGATGGTGATGAGGCGAAGCCCATCGAAGCATCAACCATTACATTAAAAAATGGAGTTAAACGATTACAAAAATTTGTTGATCATTTTCTCATACTTGAAACAACTTTTTAGAAATCCATTAAATTTTTTATAGCTTTCTTACATTTATTTGATCTGATAACCACTATTTACTATACTCTGTTCAATTTTTGTTTAATTTTTTAAATTTTTAATCCGAGTGCAAAAAAATTCAATTATTTTTATAAATTTTAAATCTTAATTATAAAACCCGAGTGTTTTTTTATTTTTGCATCATTCCATTTATTTTTTCATTGTCCATAAAATAATTTTTTAGTTACTACTTTTTTTTTTCATAGCCATCAAATGTTTTCGAGTTTCTTCAAAGTCTTTTATAATTAATTTACCCATAACCTGAAAAATGAAGATCTTCAATAAATAACACTTTCCTTTTGACTTTTTTTTAATAGCAAAAAAAGTGAAAGGTCACCACCACTCACAGCGTTAATAATAGATTTTGGAATATAGCCACCAAAGTCGATTGATAACATAAGATCAACTTGCGTCATTTCGGAGTTGTCTGGGTGCTGGCGATATCGACCCGCCCCCATGTGAATAATTGCTCGAATTCGATCTTTATCTTCAGGGAGATTTGGGAAATCCACACTTCGAGCAACCAAATAATAACTATCATCAACTCGACGCCAAATTCGACTTGCAACATAATCACGTGATTTAACCATTAAAACGTCTTTATTTGCATACTATATATAATTTTTGTTAAAAGTACAATGGTAAACTTTGCTACAAATGGGTAAACAAACAAACTTACATGAACAATGTCAACATGGTTGGTAAGCTTTTTAAGAGTATTCGAGAATACAATGTTTTCATTCCAAGATGCAACCTAAAAAAAGATATTTTAAAATTATTTATTTAGACTTATTTTTGCTTCTTACATCTTCAAGACCATACCATTGTGTATGAAAAACATTGTCAAAATTCCAAGGTATTGTTGCCTAAATTTTTTCTTTTAATTTTGAAAACTAAAATTTTACTTACTCTTAAAGCAACCAATTTACCATAAGCCATTTGTCGACTATGAATTGATGTGGTATCCGTTCCCGCTTCTTTTTTCCATCCTTCATAATTTTCAAAGTTTGGGTCATTATAAAGATCAAAAGCTTCGTCAAACACTTCTTTTGATGTTTTTAAAATTTGATCAAACTAAAATTAAAAAATTAAATAATTTATTTTAAAAATCAGCAGGCCAACTTCAATATTTTTTTCATCCAAAATATCTTCAATTCCATGAATTTCAATGGAAGCTGCCATAATTTCTTTTAACTATGTGACAAGAGTTTTTATTGTTTTAAATTTAATTTTTTGATTGTACTTCTTCTCACACAATATAATGCGAACAGTGGCTCGAAAGAAAGATAGCATTTTGATAAGAAATGAAATGACAAGTCTGTCCCATTTTTCCATTTGCGTGGTAGTACCTTTTCATTTAATTGCTGATATAAGATTTTTTTTCTAATATAAGGTTTATTGTTTCGACGTTTAAAACACAAAATTATTACAAGAAATATACACTTGTCTTTTTATATATATTATTTTTTATTATGCATTTAATTTACATCCTTCGATGTTCGGGGGGCGAAGTTCCGTCATTCTTTACACCATTCACCGTAATACCTAAAAATGGCCCAGTTGCACACGGTTTTTCATTAGCTGATGCACCATTTGATTTCTGAAACAAAAAATGTTGTAAAATTTGTTTTATTTAAAAGGAAGAAAAAAGCCGACCATATTTCCATTTTGCATATCAATTTTATGACCTTCTGGATGTTCATATCTTTTACGATTATGGTAAAAGCTTAATTTTCGTGAGTCGACTTTAGGAAGCACGCTGGTCTTCCTTTCATATGCACTTGCAAGTTCTTCAATGGAAATTTCGGCAAAAGCAGAAAATGACATTTTATGCCCGCTTATAGCTTGAATATCTTCAGCCCAACCATGGCCATACGCAGCAATGGGATAAGCGGCTTCACCATGCTAAAAAAAATGGGTGATTAATAGGCCGTGCCGCTTTTTATTAATTACCTTAAAAATATCGAGTCCTTTAATTTCGACTTCTGGAGGAACACGGAAGATCCCCATTTTTTTGAGAGTCCAAAAAACAGGAACCATCGTAATGGTGGACCAAATAATTATTGCAAGAGCACAAATAAGATTCCATCCAAGTTGAGCAAATGCAAAATCAACATGAGATTCATTTCCACTGATAGAATTGGCCACAGCATAAACGATACCAGATCGAGAGAAAAGGCATGCAGCAATTAAACCCCATAACCCGCCTCCAGCGTGAACCGCGAATGCATCCAATGGATCATCAATTCGAAGCTTAACCATAAGTTTACTAAGACCCAGATAAAATAAGCTTGCGCCAGTTCCTGTTACACCCGCTGCCCAAGGATGCATATTGTTGCAAGCACCACAGGCAGAAACCATTCCAGCTAAAATGAATATAAGGATTAAGATAACGATAATATCCTTGTTTTTAATCAAAACCGCAATTAATTGCTTTAATTTATTTGTTTGCTTTTCCGTTGAAATAAACACAACGGTACCACTTTTGTATTTGATTATTAATTTTTAAGGGCTTACCTAAGCATGCATTAATTGTTAATAATAAAGTCCATTTTCCATTTGTGATATAATGAATTAAAAGATAAACAAGGGCAGCAAAAGCACCACTCATAATTGTATTAGACATTGCAAGGGCAACAGTTTTACCAATATCATGGGTTGTAATATCACTTGTGGATCCACCATTGAAAGCCAAAAACCCGAACATCAAAATAAAGCCTCCAAGAGCAGCAAACTAAAATATTTATAATTTTTAAATTTATATCCCAAAATGCTATCTTTTTTTCAATGATGCTACTGGAGATTAATTTTCATAAATTCCTCAAAAGATTTTTCCATGTGATATTCTTGACTTTTATAATAAAGTAGTTAATTAACAATTTGGGGTTGTTATTTTCAAGTTTTTAAAATAAAATAAAACTTACAGGCACTGAATGTCCTTGAATTTCAGGGCTTGCAACTTCAGCATCTGTTTTATCAACAAAGCGTCCAATTCGTGGGCCAATCATGTATGCCGCGAAAAAGCTAATAGTACCACCGCATAAATGAACCATACCAGCTCCAGCAAAATCAATGTAAGTAGTGGTTGCATTTCCGATGGTTATACCATTGGCGAACCAACCAACGCCTGACCAACCCCAGTGAGTTAAAACAGGATAAACAAGCGCTAAAGCAAAAGAGATATTTTTAAGAACATTTTATATTGTTTTACCTGAAATTACAGTACAGTATACGAGGTATGTAATAAATTCGCATCGTTCAACAACAGCACCAGAAACAATGGTTGCAGCAGTAGCGGCAAAGACATATTGAAAGAAAAATTTGGGATAATCGGTGACACCATTTAAGAAAAACCCGGATGTTCCGATGAAAGGGCTCAAAGGGGATGTTCCATCTCCTCCATAAGCAAAAGCCCAACCGAGGCTCCTAAAAAAATATTTAATGATGAAAAATTAAGCAACAAATCAACATTAATGCCCGCCGCCTTATTAAATATAAACCTCACCAATAGGCGATTATTACTATGCATGAATCCAAAACGTTTTTAATTAAAATATTTGTTGTATTTTTACTTCGAACTGCTCCAGCTTCAAGAAAAGCAAAGCCACATTGCATAACTGAAAACATTTGCGCTATGATTTAAACAGAAACCGGCCAAGTGTAAAACTATTGTAGGCTAAAAGCACTCAAAAATTTTAACTAATAAACTTTATGTATCCTCAATGATTACACTAGCTGAAAAGGTGGCGAAACAAACTTACAAAAAATGATGAGACCCATGGAACACATAAAGAAAGCATTATTATTTGCAATTGCATCAGCATGAACTTCTTCAAGTTTATTTTCAAGCAAGCTCACAGCTGCAGTTAAATTGGCAATTATTTCAGTTTCGGCCATTTTTAAGGCTCAATTGGCTCAAAACTCTATTGTGTATTCCGATTAAAATAAGAAAATTATTTACGACTTTTTTATTTAAAACTTCCTCGTCCCACCTTTTTTTTAAATATATTTCTATAAATCATCCAATATACTTTTTTTACTTCAATATATCAACTCATTTTTCGTGGTCGTTTAAAGTATTTCCCCAAAATATTTGCCATAAAATGTAGCGGCCGCAGTTCCGATCTCTTTGATCGTTTTTCATTCAAACCTGTTTTTTGTGGTTTCAATGGTTGGTTGGTGTCACGATAACATTAAATGTGTATGAATGTGTAATGTGCTTTAGTCAAAATCATCTTTTTTAGTTGAAAATAATTTTTTATGACATAAGAAAGTAAAATATTTACCTTATTCATCATATTAAAATAACTTTCTTGAGAAAATATTTTCAATGAAAAACTAAAATAATTTTTTATTACAAAAAAGGAAGAACAGAAAACACAGTTTACTTTTGGGGATACCCATTTTGATGAAGAAAAAAAGAAAGAGGATAAAATGAAAAGGAACGCCGAAGAAAACACACGAAAAAAATAACTAAAATCAGGGTTAAGAGAAATAATCATTTAAATGCAAAAAATTCTGTATCAAAATGATTAATTATAAAAACAATCTCAAAATTTTAAGAAACTAATGGAATTTTAACAAGAACTGAATAATTTGAAACTAATTTTTACTTTAGTTACTTTCTTCAAAAATTGGGCTATTTAGATTGTTGATTGTTACTGAAAAAATGAATAAATTTTTTGATGAATTGGATTTTAAAAAATGGAAGCCATTATGATACTTGCGAAATTTTATGCAAATTTCAAATTTTTATTTTTTCAATGATTGCTTTATTTGATCACATTTTTATAATCACTTTTGCAAAAAATGAAGTTTTCAGCTTGGTTGCTTTTAACTGCTCTATGTGTAATCCCATCTTTGTTGCAATCAATGCCATGGCATCAAGTAAATCTTTTTCCATCATGTAATTCTCCATCATCGACACCAAATGAGCCTCCCATTCATGTTGCCGTTGTTATTGAAGCAGACACTGGAGCTGTTGGCGTATGTTTTTTTTCATTTTATTTCTTGGTATATTATAGATATATTTTATAGGTTGAAAGTCATGCTCATATGTCTCATCAACTTTCTTGTGCTTTGAAAGAACGCCATATCAAAGTTCAAATGGATGCGTGGAAAGCTGATGTTCAAAAGAAAATATGCAAGACTTTTAGAAATGATGATGTAACTGAAAATATTCGGTCGGCTGCTGCTGATATGACATGTAAGTTTTCTTTTTTATTTTGATAAAAAAAATATTAAATTACAAAGGGAATTTATTAGACTTTTTTGCTATTACTCCAATATAATCAATCAAAAATTATAACCATTTTTTTGAATTTTTGATAAATGAGTCAATGGAATAGATTCCAATTCTTGAAAAAAAATTTTAAGAAAATAATTGCTTACAGTAATACTTTTTTTCCAGCTCCTCCAAAAGATAGAACACTTTGCGGTATCCTTGAAACACTTCGAAAATGCGCTTTTGAATATGACGGAGAAGAGAAACTTCATATTGTTCTTGGACTCTTGTTTCATGACACTCTTGGAACTTGCAATATTGAAGAAATTTTGCAACTCCAAAACTTTCACTTAACTGTTTTCTGGGTTCATGGTCATCGACGTCCTCCAGATTTGGATAATCCTTCCATTGACACCACAAATGTTGATTTCGCCATTATTGAAACTCTCCTGCATTTTGAACCTAAGGAAAATTGGATTTTTCATGAAGATTCACTACAACAACTTCATCAAGCTCATAATGTTGCTGTCAACAATCCTGTTCTCGGTTCGCTTTATATTCGATTGAAAAGAATGTCAGACGAATCTCAATTAATTTCGACAACAAATACTTGGTGGAAACGAACCAAATCCATAGCTCAAAAACCTCAAGATGAAACAATGGAAGAAGATGATTCAGGTTTTATTTACAATTTGATGATGGCTCTTCTATCAATGTTCCCTATTAAACAACCATCGACAAATGCTCTACTTGACTTGACTTCAAAACCTAAACATTTGGGAAATGGCTCTTTCGATCACGGCAAAGTACAACGTTGGGTGCGTACAAAATCTTTAGTTGGAAAGGGTCCACAAACAACTGGTTAGTTTATTTTTTCGATTACAATTAGTAAGCTTTTATTAATCTAAAAGTTATTATTTTTAGAACCTTCAATGCTAAATTCATCAACCACGACATCAGTGGAAAACGCGACAGATCCAAACTCAACAACATCTAATCTTTCTTCGACCAGGCCATTATCGAATTTATCGGGCAAATTTTTTTATTGCTATTAAAATCCTTAATCGTTTTATAACTTTAGACGTCTCAACAACAAGTGCAACATTCATTTCAACAACTTTACCAAAATGCAATAAGACTTCAACAACGTTCTTGGAAGATGTTGGATATATTTTTGGTGATTGTGATAGTGGACTTTGGATTATTTTAGCTTCTATTTTGATTATCGTAATTATTTCATGTGCTATTGCTCTGTGTGTTTATTGTATGTGCAAAAAGCGTCGTCGTGGTAAATATCAAGTAAAACCCAAGAAAGATCAAAAGCCACAAAAACCCGAAGTTGTTGCAGTTGCTCCTGTAGAAACTCTAAAAAATGGAAAAGCAAATTCTGGAGAAAAGCAACATTTACTTCAATCTTCGTCAGCTAAAAATAATTCTAATGAAAAGGTTTCTAAAGTAAATAAAAAAGGAAAAACAAACATTCGTTAATTTTTTGTTTTTTAGAAGCAAATGAATTCTTGTGACGTCATCAAAGAGAAAAACAAGTCTCCAATGAAACCAAATCTCAAGAAATCTCCGAAAGAACCTGATCATGAACCGTCTCAAGAACAATCAAAGAATCCTAAAGTTGTTCCGTCAAAAAGTTCAGAAGCTTCTCAATCTCCTCAATTAAGCGTCGTCGAACCTGAAAGTTATCGGGCTATTGCTGTAGATGTCCCTATTCAATCACCTATTGGACTAACACCTGCTCGATCTGTTCGTTCAAATACTGATGAACCAAAAATGAAATTTAACGATGGTAACGGAGTAAACGGAAATATTCCTGAACTTCATCTTTAAATCTGTAAAAGTGAAATCATTAATGTATTTTTTTATTTTTTGTAACAACTTGAATAAATGCGTAATTGACTTTATCGAATTTTGTTTGTTTTTTTTTTTTGCTCTAAAACTAAAACACTTTTGTGTTTATTTTGATTTAAGTTTAGCGAAAAATATGGCTTCGAACGTTATAGAATATTTTTGACGTTTCAAAATATTTAAAGTATGCTTCTCCCTTTTTTATTGGATATTCAAGAAATTGACTCCTTCAAAAAAATTCTTTAGCGACTTTTTCGTCTCTGATTATAATCCTCTTTTGGAGGTTGTATGTGTGTCGATTAATTTTTTTTTGTCATCAAGTCTTCATTATTTCATTTTTCTGTTAAAGTCTTTTAAAAAAATACGAACTAATAATCACTTTTTTAATCCTTTATCCCCTGTTGTCTCAGGATGCCGTTGGCAAGTAGTATGTATGTAAAGTAGTAGAAGTAACAGCAAAGGATGAGGGTAAAGGACTTCTTCATCGGCATTCCAAAATGTGCCACTTTTTTTCGTTTTTCTTTTTTCACTTTTTTTTTCAATTGCATTTTTTTCCTTTGATGACATTCGAACGCGCACATTTTTACTTTCAAAATAAATAGGATAAAAAATTATTCATCAGCCAAAAATAAAATAAAACTTACACTTCACGTGTTTGTCGAAGCACTCTTTGATGCAAAAAATAATTCTATATATTAAAACCTTAATGAATTCCTTTTTTTATTCTTTCGCTCATTGTCTGCTTCTTTTTTTTGTTATTTGTTCAAGAAAAGTGTTAAAGAAGAAGCCCCATTTATTTTGGCATGCCGCTTCATTATCATTAGCTAGGTACGGTTGCCGCTTGACTGCCTTTTGCTTAAATTGAATTTAGCAGGAAGCATTTTAATAATTTTCCATCTTAATTACCGTCTTTCGTTATTAAACTTGTCTCTTCATTTTTCCACGAACCACACATTTTTATATACATACATTCAGAAGGGAAAAAAAAATAGATAACAGCTTTGACTTTAATCTTTTTTTTTCTTCATCTTTCACACTTGCCAAAGATGGAAGGATTTTTGTCAAAATTTTGAAATAAGGCACTCGACTTCTTTATCTTATTTTTTTAATTCGTAAGCACATACACACTTTACTTAAACGTGTATATTTTGTGACGCTCCGGTTTCTTCTAGATGAAAAAAAAAACGAAAAGCTTTAATTGTTCCAACATTGTTTTCTTTTTGTGTGTGCATCTTCAATTTTTTTTAGTGTAATTAACTCCTTACTGTGGCCTTATTTTTTGCTTGCATACTTTTTAAGCCGTGCGTGAATGCGTCACATTTGTTTTTGTTGTTTATATCAAATTTTTAAGCATTTTTTAAAGGAAAATTTTGCAATCATTCCATCTTCAAGAATTGAATCCCGGTCGTCTGTTATGTCGGCTACAACCACTCGTGATTCATCAGTGGAAGCGGCAGATCGATATACATTTGGATATACAACAGAATTATCCAATCAAGAAACAGCCTTATGCACGGCAAAAAGGCTTCGTCAAAGGCTTCAAAGACAGCAATCAGGTCAAAGTGGCAAGGGCTTATTTTACTGAAACCTTCACAAAGCTTTTACAGAGTCTCCCCTCCATCCAATAACATTTATTTAAAAAAATTAAATCAATAATATCTTTAAATTTAATATAGTTATAACACGCTTTTGTAACTACAGTTTTTAAATAACATCACACATTATCACATGTGTTCCTTTTTAATCTCGATGATGACTTTTTTGTCTGTTTAAAAATACAAAAAAAGAAGAAATTTTATAATCTTTCATAAAGAATAATAAAGGCAGAAGATTTTTTACTAGTCATTTACTAATAAAAAAATTGCTTATTTTTGTAGGCCGTCGATATACTGGAGAAAGCAGCGAATGTTCTTCTCTTGTTGGTACTCCAACAGAATCAGGACGTTGTTTTACATTTTCTGCTGCTCAAAGAGTTCTCAGAAATGAAGAACGTAAACCTTCCGTTAATCAAAACTTAAATGAAATGATTCTTGATGTAAGTTTTGTTTAAACGCCCATAAAATTGTTTGTATTAAAATATTTGAAACGAGAAAAAGTCATAATATTCTTTTCTGTAGTACAAAAAAAAATCAATAAAAATTCCTTATTTCTAATTAATAATTTCTTCAAAAATATATTTTGAAATAATCATTGTGTAACACAGTATAGCTTGTAACTAACATTTTCCCTCTTTTTTGTTTTAATAAATAATTTATTGAGTCTAAAACTAAAATTAAGTTTAGGCTATACATTTGGATGATGCGAATCTTGTTGAACGACTGTTAATCTCACACGCAAATAAACCTTTGAGTACTTCTCCAAGCATTGGATCCACAAATACTTTCACGGATCTTGCACAACGGCGACACGGAAATAATCATCGAAGATCCAACGCTTCCAGCACTATTTCAACACATTCTGGTGGACGATCATCTTGTGCTGTTGCCAACATTCTTCATATTGCTATTGCTCATAAACAAAAGGATATCGCCGAACTTTTGTTGAAAACTGGATACGATCCAAACGCGGCAGCTCTTTGCCATTGTAAAGGAAATTGTACAGCTTCAGGAAATATTCCACTTTCATCCATTATGCCTCGAGCTCATTCAAATTCACCCGAACTTTGTTCCACATGTTCAGCTTTAAGAATTGTTTCAATCATTGATCAATCACCTCTTGGAGTTGCGGTTCGAGCACAATCACCTGAAATGATTGCCCTTTTAGTAACATATGGAGCTGAAGTAAATGCATGTGATGAAGATGGTAATACACCTTTGATGTTAGCCGTGCGTGAATCACCTCTTAGTTGGCAATGTCTTCATGCTCTAATTGTTTTTGGCGCTGAGTTTGTTTATTTTTAAAAAACTTTAGCTTATAAAATAAATTTTTAAGGATAATGCAAAAAAATTTCCGCGGTATTTGTCCACTTGATCTTGCGCCTGAACTTCGAAAATTACAAGAAACTTGCATTGAATCTTTATTTCAAACAGCTACAACTTTACCTGATACTGCTACCAGTGAAACTCAAGAAAGAGTTCCTCGTTATGTTGGTTCAGCAGCAATGAAGCATCAACGGCGGCTTCATGTCGATGGTGAAAAATTCTCAGTGCATTCAAGTTTCGCTGATCGCGGTAGTTTGTGTCGAGCTCCATTATCTCCTCGACCTTCAGCAGCTCCTTCAGTTTCGACATGTTCTATGCTTGAAACCATGTCTTCAAAAGAACCAAATCGACGAAAATCATTTGTTTCTTTACAATTAAATCGACGAAATAAAACGAATAAAGAATGTAAGTTTCTTCTCAAAAATATTTGACTCAAAATATATAAAAAAATTTTTAGATAGTTTGATAGATCAATTAAATTGGGAACAAGCGTGGGATATGCTTCGTCGTATGGCTGCCAATCATGAATGCATTCAAATTCTTCAAACATGTTTATTTAAATTCTGTCAACGTGAAATTGGTGCAAATTTGGCGGAAGCCGATCAATTTGATTCTCATTTAGGTGGAATCATGCATCAAATGCTACTCACCATGATTTCCCAATATCAACAATCAACTCCAAGTTATCAAAAAACTAATCGTAGACTTTTAATTGGTTCATTAGCCCAACTTGTTAATTTTTGCATTTCTCTTCTTCAAAGAAGTGGCTCAAATCGACAATTTGCTGCTTTAAGCGCAATTAACAAGGTTTTAATTTTTAGAGAAATTTAAAAAAAGTTATTAATAAAAAAATTTAAGATTATTGATGCCGCACTTGTTCATGGACTTTTTGTTTTACCTGAAGTAGTGTTTCATTCAAGCAGATTATTAAATAGAACCCATGATTTTCATTGTTATGAATTTGATGCAGCTCCTTCTCCCACGATGCAATCCATTTGGTCTGCTGATGATACTCATGGCGGAAACCATAATCGAAGTTTTAGTAAGTTTTGTCAAATTATAATCATTTAGTTTAAGTGGGTATTCAAATTATAATAGGAGATGGTATATCTTAAAAACTAAAATCTTTGATTTCTAAAATTTTTGACCTGACACATCTTTGATGTACTCTAATTTATTTAATAATAATTATGTTTCATATTGATTTAAAAAAATTAAAAGCATACCAGGTGATCATATAAGACGCCGATATTTAAAAAAATTTTGTGCAGCACAAAATTCCTCACTTTTTTGAAAAAGTGTCTCTTTTGCCAAAAAAATCAATTGAAAAAAATGGCAAAAGAGACACTTTTTCAAAAAAGTGAGGAATTTTGTGCTGCACAAAATTTTTTTAAATATCGGCGTCTTATATCTATAGATTTTGAAATTTAATAACGTGTGTGAAATCATGTGTTTTTAATTACAATATATTTTTAGAACTACCACAAGTCAGAATGCGATCTACAGACCTTTCAAGTGCATTTTCTTCTATGCAACCTAGCATAAGTGAGTTTCACTCTAATTTCATTAAAATTACTAAGATTATTAATATTACAGTAATTGCATGTTTACATAATGCCATAACAATGCAAAATCGTGAAGCTGGAACTCGTTCTGTTTGTTCTCCAGCACATCGATGGAGACCATGCTGGAACCACTGTGCGCAACTTCTTGTTGCTCGCTTATTACTTTTCCTTACAAGTCATAAAGAATTTCGACACAAACTTTGTGAACCTCCAACTTTAAAGAGTTTGGTTCAACTTCTTGAAACAACTCTCGATCCACAACTTCTTTGTTTAATTCTTCAAACCCTTTCAACTCTTGCAATGGAACCTGAAGTTCATCCATTATTTCTTGAAATGCAGCTTGATGATACTTTGGTGCAAATGCTACTTCCAGCGGATGAATATTATTATACAAATCATTCAACAAAATTTGGACTTTTTGTAAAACATCATGCTGCTCGAATTCTTGTTTATATGGGGATGGGAGACCGCATTGGATCACGTGTAAATCTTTTTCAAGCTCTTGATAATATTTCTGATCAGCCTAAAAAACCTGGTTCATCGAGTGGATCAAATAATAATTCAAATGAAAATGATTATATTGTGGAAACATGCAAAACAGTTTTCTCTGCTCATGAATTTAGCAAAACTTCCATGAGTGTTGAAGGAATTTTGCAAAAGATTTTAGCTGAATTAGCCAAACAAGCTCCATATCCAAATACTTCGGATCCAATCACTGAAGAATCTCCAGGTAATGTAAGTCCGCCACCAGCTGTTGCTGTGGAAGAAATTCAACCACCTGAAGAGCAACCACCACCAGTAATGGCAAAATTAGAAGAGCCACCGAAAATTTCAAAAAAGCGTAAATCAGTTCGTGAAAAAACTAATGTTCTTAAAGTTCCATCAAACGCTTCAACAAAAAGTGATAAATCGGAGAAGAAAAGAAATCATGCCCCATTAACCCCTGAAACGAGTAATGCATCCAATGCATTAACAATTTCGGCATCTCCAAGTCCATATATTCCTATGATAACTACAACAGCTTCATCAGCAGCTTCTTCGCCTTCTGCCTCACTCTCACAGGGGAATCAACCTACAGTTGCCATTCCACAATCCCATTCATTTGCTATTGCTTCCCCAACACCATATGGACCATTTTCAATTGTATCACTTCCTTCCATGATATGTGTAGCAAATTTGGAAACATATCTTTGTAAAACATCATTGGTGCTTGATTCCATGCTAATTTTACGATTACTTTTACACAAACTTCGTTGGGATTTAGGCTTGGTTTCGAAGAGAAGAAATATGACTACGGATAGAGGAGAAAAAAAGGAAAGTATAGTGGAAAGAAGCTTTGTTAAATCAAAATCTTTTGATCGACGCGAAGAAAGCAGCGTTAAATCTGATCGACGCTTTCTAAGAGTTACTCAAGGAAGTCGGCTTGGAAGACGTGTGCATATTCGAAGATCAAGTTCTGTGGAAATTTTAAGGCCTAAAAGATTTAGCAGTGGAGCAAAAGATTTGAAAACCAAAGAAAGGAGAAAGCGATTGGGGACAGATACTTCAAGTGGTTCAGGTCGATCAAAAAAGACTACATCATCATCCTCATCTGTTCACAAACACCTTCCACGATATATTCAATCATTATTTCGTGGTCGAATGGGAACAGATCCATGCAAACGGCATAGTTCAAGAGGTGATTCCAGCCCAGATTCCAACACTTCAAGTTCAGATGCTGTTCTTGAATTTACTAGAAAGCTTCAAAACTTTCCTCAAACACGTCGGGAAACCATGCAACAAGCATATCGAAATCGCGGCCAACAAGATTCTAATAATTCCAATGGTGAAAATCGTGCCCGTGCTTTGGGATATAATTATCTGCCAGAAGTCGAAGTGAATGGAGCTTCGCCTCCAAGATCTCCCATGCATGGCTCAATCGAAGGCAGAGATTCTGGTGCTTCACTTCTCGGTGGAACCCGTCGTCCTTCAAGTCCTCAAGCAATGCCGGGTTTGCCATTGATTGAAATTCGAAGACCGTCAGCTTTATCTCAATTTGAATTTGGTTATTTTGTTAACTCTCCCGAAATTTGTAGTACTGCAGCAGATGTGAGTGATTGTGCTCCATTACTTTTGAGTGGAAATAGTATCACCAATGGTTCACGAAAAAGTTCAGATGGTAAATTCATAATTTTTAATTAATTATTATTATTTTGAAAAATTTCAGAAAGTTCTGTTTGTGGTTGGAGTTCAAGAGCTTCATCAGCTATGAGCCAACGTTCTTCTTCTGGTGGTTTGAGGCTCTCAACATTTTCAGCTGGAACTTCCATAGCTTCCGATAATTCTGGCCCATTTTTGTTTAGTTTTGTCCTTCGAAAGCGTGCATCAACAATTGGAACAAGGATACCACTTCCTAAACGTGCAATTTCTCGGTAATTTGGAAGTATTATTTTATATAATGTTTGGAAATTTTCAGTTTATCGGGAGATAGCCTTCGTGTACCAAATCGAGACAGCCCTTTGCATCTTCTCACAATAACTGAAATGAATCCAGATTTTCAATGTGTTCGTCAACTTTTACTTAATTTAATTTTAATGTACACTAAAAATCATCCAAATTTTGTTCAAACTATGAGTTCTTGCGCTGATTTATTTCGACAAGTTTTAAATTCACCTCAACATCCAACAGTCAAAAATTGGGTGAGTAATAATATTTTAACATTCTTTAGAAGAAGAAGAAGAAAACAACGACACGTGATTGCTTACATGCTTACACGCTTTTTTCATAAACTTTTTAAAAATAACATAAAAAATAATATTGCTTGCTTGAAGCCAAGAAAAATAATCAATAAAAAAATGTTTGAATTCAAATAACCACCAAATTTTTGAAATTTATGTGCTCCTCATTTTTTCTTTTATCAAAGTAACATTAAAACCCTACAAAATAAGAAACAAAAAATTTTACTTTTTGCTATTTTTACACTTTGGTTTAAAGTGTTTGTTTTAAAGCATAGGTATAAATTAATTCGTTTTTTTGGAATTTATTTCCTTCAACATGTATACAGTGTTTAAAAGATACCATATATGTATTTATATCCTAAATTTTAGTGCACAGAAATTTTACATGTTGTTAATTCTCAAGTTGTAAGTTTTTGAAATACTTTTAAAAAAACATTTTCAATGATTTTATTTTTAGAATCAAGAAGATGAAAAGAAAATGGAATCCGATGAGAAAATAAACGATGAGTATCTCGATGTGAGTCATATTAGTTTTCTTATTGCTTTTTTTAAATAGAAGCATTGAAGAAAAAAAATAAAAAGAAAGTGGAAACTCAAAACATTTTCTCGTAGTTAGTTTATTTATATATTTTTTGCTACTTTTTTAGTTACAAGATCAAATAATCAGTGGATCATTACCTTGTCCAAGAGAAGAAGCAGCCCTTTTAGCTTCAATTCAATTGTGCATTGAAGAAAATTGGCCAAGTAACAAACGGACCCAAACAATTCGAAGACATCTTTTGAAAGGACAATTTGGTAAGCATTAAAAATTTCGGTTGAGAAATATAAAACATAGATGAGCTTGTAATTCTGAATTACAAATACATAATTACGAGGCATTCTTTTTTCTTTTTCTTTTTAAGCCCTCTTTGTATTTGCTAAAAACAAATTTTAAAATAATAATGACAATAAACCAACCATCAAATTTTTAGGCCGAATAAGAGAATTGGCTCAAAAAATAATGGTAACCCCATGGGAAGTTGATCAAAATCTTTATTGCACTCCTCCAAGAGTATTCAGTGAATCAGTGGCACGTAAACCATCTCTTGGAATACAAGAGCAACGCCGACGTTCAATGGCATTTCTTCGCTGCATCTCTGATCAAGATTCTTCCATGTCGGATGACATTCAGGCTTTGTGTTTGCCGGTCGACCTTAGAGGAGATAGGCGAACAATAAAACAAATTAAAGTAATATCCATTCCACAATTATTAGAATCTTACAAATAAAAATTTTAGGAACGCAAGCGAAAACTTTTCCATAGCCGAGTTTATGAAAGTGAAGTCGGAATGAAAAAGCTTTACATTCAGGTTTGAAACCAAAAAACATATGATGATGATTTTTGGATATTAAACTTTTAGACTGTAAAGAAATTGCCATCTATTAATTGTAAAGTGTTTCAAGTAAAGGAACTTTTGCATGGAAGAACTCTTAGAAAAGTTAGTTTTAAAAATCACTGATTTATGGCTTAAATTAAAAAATTATTTCCTTGTTTTTAGACAATACGACTTTTATGCCTTAGCAGTTCAGTTATTTGTCTCCTTGATGGTGGTTCAAAAATGGTTTTAAAACGTGCTCATGCTTCAACATTGCAACAATGGAGAGTAGGAGGAGGCGTGTCTAAGCATCAACTTTTGTTAGTGTTTTTTCATATTTTCATTATTTTTGATACGAATAATATTTTCAGGCTCGAATTTCGAGGGCATAAATGGCAGCTTATTGCACCATCATATAATATTTTAAAATCAATTTCAATGACTCTATGGGAAATTATGCAAGCTACTGCTTCTTCGGTTATTCAACGATCATTTAATTGTTCCATTGAGCGTAGGCTTTCATTGAATGGAAGAACAGTGGATTCGTCACGAACAAGTTATTCATCAAATTGTTCATTTTCGGGTATGAACGGATTTGGTGAAGAACCTATAACCCTTTTCCGTTTGGAACTTGAAAGGCTGCAATACATTCTTCATTTTACCGAAGAAGTTGCATTTCAGGTAAAACGTAAATTCATATAAAATTTATTTAAAAAAATTTTTTTTTAGCTTTCAATGACTGAATATCAACTTTTTTATGGGGTTCAACCATTAGATTTTGTGAGATATGTTGGATGTGACCTTGCAAATATTCCAATAGCTGAAAATCCATCGACAGTTAAAAATCTTGTAAAACGTTTATCAGAAGTTTCATCATGGATAACTCATGTAATTATTAGTCAGCCAACACATGAAGAACGAAAAAATTGTTTATCAAGCATTATTCGAATTATTGATACTTGCTGGAATATTGGAAACTTTAATGGAGCTCTGGAATTATTAATAGGGCTTAGAAGTGACAAACTTCGTCCTTTTTGGCTTTCTCTTAAGCATGAAGAAAGGCAACGATACGAAGAATTAATAGATGTGTTAATGCCGACTTGCAACGCCTTACCCTCAATGAGTTATTTAGAAGCTGTGCAACGAGCTCTTCGAATGCCTCAATGTAGAATTATTCCCTTTTTTGGTACATTTTTAAGAGATTTATATGCAATTGTAAATGAAATGCCTAATATTGTGGTAATAGGAAATGAAGGAGAAGTGGATAAACTTAAATTTTTAAATGATCCAAATGGTGATGATCATTTTTCATCTTCCATTGGTGTTGCAGGGCTTTTAAACACAGATAAAACTAATTTAATTACTGTTGTAATGGAAAATCTTGAAGTTTTTCATAAACATAATCGAACTCTTCAAAAGCAGCTTGAACGTCTTAATAATCCAGATGCCCCTGTTGATGATTCAACCACTCCAATTGAGCCTAAACCTTATGAACCAATTCAACCCATTCCAAATTCATCCCATGGTGTCACTCTTATTCCACTCGAATCTTCACGATTTGATTTGGATATCATTCAACGAATTCAACATGGAACAACCGTAATTCATTATGATCCCGATTCAGGAAGGAGTGTTTTATGCCGGCTCATGTTGGATTCAAGTTGTTCAACTGTAAGTTGGCATAAAATATATTATGGTGGAACAAAAGATGGAAAAGATAAAGAAAATTTGACGGGAGTTATAACATCCGTAAATATGCAAAATTTACAATTACCCGAAGGAAATAAAATTGGTCAAAGCCCGTATGCTACATTAAGGCCCATTGGAGCAGCCGTAACTGGATTAGAAGAAGGATTTCTCCGAACATCTTTTATCAAAGCTATTGAAAGCGTTGATCCTTATGACGTTGATATTGAAGTAAGTAAATTGAAATAAAGTTATTTTAAATTTATTTATTTACATTTTTTAGACTATTTATCGTCGACATAGTGTTGAAGAGATGTCGGTGCCAGTCAGTTGTTGGACAATTAATTTCGGTTGCATGTTATCTGATAATGAAATTCTTTATTTTTTGGCTCCTCAACAAGTGGCCCAATGTTGGATGCAGGGATTACAAGCGATTGTAAAAAATATTCACGAACAACAAAGAAATGCCGATCGTCGAGTGCTTTGGCTTAAAAAACTTTACCTTCAACTTTATAGCGAATGTGAAAAAGGTCATGGATACATATTGGATTATAAAAAAATTGGTCCAAAGCCTATTGATGCCCTGCAAGCTTTTGGTGGACGCGTAGAGCGATGGAGGTGTCTTAACATGGGTGCCAATCCAACCATTTCCACATCATCTAAGCCAACTGATTCAACATCCTCAAATGAAGGTGGAGGAGCTAAAAGTCGATTAAAACAAATGACAATTCAAATTACTCGTCGAGTTAAAGGCGCTTCAAGAGATGCATCGAGATCGCAAAGCCCTCAACCACAATCACCATTGGTTAGGCCGCCATCAATCAAATCTCAACTTTCAAGTCAATCTGGTCCGCCTGTAAGCCCTGGATATTTGTTAAAGCCCAGAGGAGATACAACCATGAGTGATGCAGGCGATCTCGATTCTCTTTATACTCCGAGGTCTCGAACACCTACTAGTTCGAGCTATGGAGGCCGATCAGTTGGTGGGCGAAGTATCAAAAGTTGGAGATCGAGAGGTGGAGAAACACCAAATTCTGGCTCAATTTCAAGTAGCGGAGCAGTCTCTGGTTTGAATGGATTAAGTGGAAGAGAATATCAAGAAAAAGCATTATCCTTTACTGAATTTGTTGAAGTTTTCCGACTTTTTACAACCCGAATGAGAAAGGATTTAAAGTAATCAAACCAGAAACATGTTAAAATGACAATATTTGTTTTCAGAGATTTATTTAATGAATGTATAATTTATTCAACAGCAAATGCTCATGGAAAAACAAGTCGAGAAAAGCAAAGTCCAAGGCTTCAAAGTCGATTGGAATCAATCACATGCGCAACTTCACCTGATTTTATTCCCAATGGTAATAATATATATTTCACCTATAAGTCATTTTCTAAAAGAACTTTGTTCTAAACTAATCTAGTATCTCTTTAATTTATAAGCAAATTCCTTCCATATTTCGTTATCTTTTAAAAAAAGCCAAAGTCAGATTATAAAAAAAAGCACCAACAAATTAGACAAATATTTTATTTTGGAGATAACTAAATCTAATTTCATAAAAAAATCGAAATTATTTTTTTACTTTTAGCGCTTACAAGATTCTTTCAGAAAATGTGTTAGTTATGTTGGTTAATTCTTAAATATTTATAGATGTGTTGACTCGAAATACAGCACTTCATCAATTTCATTTAAATGAAAAGCAATTAAAAATTTATAACGCTCTTGCACTTGCATCAGTTTGTAGCACTGGGCTCATGGATACTTCGAGAAATTCATTTTTTCTTACTCCTGCTTCATTAAAACAATTTATTTGCACACAACAAATGGAACAAATTGAAGAATCATATGCACTCAAACTTATTCAAGAACATGAACCCGATCCCATGTTTCGTAATAAGCAACTCATGTCTTTTGAAGGATTTGTTCGATATTTGAATGATCCTTCTAACTTTGCATTCGTCCCAGAAGCCATTGAACCAGATGAAAAAGATTTCCAACAACCTTTGAGTTATTACTATATTTGCAGCAGTCATAATACTTACTTAACGGGCCATCAATTGAAAGGTGAATCCTCCGCAGAAATGTATCGACAAGTACTCCTCACAGGTACCTTAACATAATATTTTTTACATACCTTAGCTTGAAAGTAATCTTAAGGTTGCCGATGTGTCGAATTGGATTGCTGGGACGGGGACGACGGTTTACCTCTCATTTATCATGGCCATACTTTCACATCCAAAATCAATTTTCGTCCTGTGGTCGATATTATCAAAAAGAGCGCGTTTTTAACAAGTGATTTGCCGGTAATTTTAAGCATTGAAAATCATTGCTCAATGCAACAGCAAGCAAAAATGGCCCAAATGTTCAAAACTGCTTTTGGTGATAAACTTGGTAAGGATTCTTCTGCAACAACAAAAAATCATAATGTTTTTTTTTTCAGTAAGCAATTTTTTGTTTGATTGTGATTACGGTGAAAGCCCGAAACTTCCTTCACCATGGCAGTTGAAAAACAAAATTTTAATTAAAAATAAAAAACTTATTGCTGAACCCTCAGCTGGACTCTCAGTTGAACGCACTCGAAGCGATGGAAATTTAATTCGAAGAAAACATAGTCGTGGAAGCTATGATTCAAGCACCATAGATGATGTCGAAGAAGATGAATTGGATGATTTTTTGGATGATGAAGAGAGTGATGAAGATTCATCGAAAAAGGATCGAAGAGAAAGTAAAGAATCCGTTAACACTTTCATCAGCGTCGAACGAAAAGTTTCTAAAAGAGCTCACAAACCAATCGAAAGTACGGCAAGCGATTATAAAGTTGATGATGAAACAATCTCAAATGTTTGGATTGGTGGAAAGCCTCGGCCTTTAGGTGGAAAGCTAGCTACTGGCCATCAAGTAGCACAAGAGGTTGTTTACTTTGTAAATTTACTTATAAAAATTTTTTAAACCTTTCTTTTCAGCTTAGTGACTTGATTATTTATTCTCAAGCTGTCAAATTTAAAGGTTTTACGATTCAAGAAAAAACAGAAGAAGTTTTTGATATGATCAATAGCGGTTTTCCAACACCTAGAACTCGAAATCATACAGTACATCTTTCTGCCACCACAGTACCGCCAAGACGCCAAAAAAGTAGTAGTCAAATTTCAACAACAGATTCATTAAAAAGTGAAGATGTTGGATCACAAATGCTTGGAAGACCAAATCCAAATACCCATGCAAGTTGTTACCAAGTAAGATTTACTTTTATACATAACATTTTAAAATATATAACAAAAAATTATAACTAACTTAAACGATTATTAATGGACAAAATAGAACCTTTTTTAATTGTACCTTGCATCATTCCAATAGTATTCGGTGATTTTGAGCGTGTCCGTTGTTGTTGAGCAGATCGAGCATCAAATGTAGCACGTAATTCAGCTTTTGGAACATTGTTGCCATCAATTCTAGCAATTGACATAGGACCTCGAAGTATAGATGACGATGATTTAAAAGGATCACTAGTAAACGAAGGAGTAAAGTCACCTCGAAATGTTGATGGTGCCTGTTGTTGTTTACATGGAACAGGAGCCAAATCTTCTCGTAGAGTTGAATGTGGCACGTGCCTTTGTTGTTGCATGTTTATTTCGCTCATCATTATTGGCGATTCGTTTTGTTGAGGCGCTGAGCATGTGGATCTTTTTTGAAAAGCGGATAAAAGAGCTTGGTTTTCCCTATAAAAAAAAACAGAGTAAAAATTAATTAATCGAATAAATGCCTTACTTTTTCATGCAATTAACCTGTTTTTCATAACAGTTTATCCTTTCTTGACATTTCGTAAGAGCTGCTTGCTAAAAAAACACAATAAATAAATTTCCTAAAAAGTTTCAAAAGTAACTAACAAATTTCAAACTTCCATTAACTAAACATCGTATTTGATCTTCCTGAAACTTTCGAACTTTTTCCAATTCTGTCATTTTCATTTCAATCACAGCTTGAGGATCCATAAAAAGTTGTCGATACTGTTTTGTAAGAGAAGAATCGATTCGAATAACGTTGGTTTGTCGTTTGCATGCAGGACAATTTGGCTTTGATTGCTCGTAACAACGTTGACAGCACATATGAGAACAAGCAGTGAGATAAAAAGTATATGAATTTATTTTATCAGCAGGTTCTGTAAAACAGTTATTGCAATGCACCCATGACATTCTTTTCTAATATCATTCAGACCAGAAAGCGAAGCGTCGAGAAAAAAATTTCAATAATAAATTGTTTCAGTTTTTGGGAAGACGATGCAGATTATCGTGTTAGGATTTAGGATGAAACAAAAAATTTTTATGTAGTAATAAAAATAAAACTTTAAAACTACAAACGTGCTTGTAATAATTATAAAAACCTTGACGTTAAAAAATATTAACAAACTAGTAAAATAATAAAATTAATACCATTTAGGTTACTTCAATCACTGAAGCATCTGCACGAAAATTATGCCGAAAACATCCATTTAAATGTATACAGTATACGACAGATCGAGTAATGAGGACATATCCAGGTAAAAATAAACAATATTTGTGATGTCCAATATTAAAGGGACATAGCTATTTCATGCCTTTTTTGAAATTTCGTTTGCGGGCACTGCAAGTTACACTTGGTAAGGCGCGTGTTTGAATTACCGTGTAAGACAGAAGTGACACGGTAATTCAAACACGCGCCGCCCCAACTGTTCCTATCAGCCCCAGTATCGAAATTTTTGAAAAGGCATGAAATAGCTATGTCCCTTTAAATATATATTTTTTAGCTGCTATACGCTTTGATTCATCTAATTTTAATCCTGTTAGCTTTTGGTCAGCTGGTATTCAAATGATAGCACTTAACTATCAAACCGCTGATGTTCCAATGGCAATAAATTCAGCTATGTTTGAACAATTTGGGAATTGCGGGTATACTTTAAAACCTCGAGCTTTATGGGATCCATTGCATCCACTTTATGGAAAATTTAATCCATTATCTAAGGATATTGCAAATACCTCGGCATTAATCCTTCAATTGACTGTTTTATCAGGGCAATATGTTTATCCAGGGCAATTTTGTGGAAGTTCATTCCTTGAAATTGAAATTATTGGAATTCCTGCTGATTGCTATAAGGAAAAAACTAAAGTTATTGCTCGAAATTCTGTTAACCCCATTTGGAATCATTCTATCACTTTTAGGTTTGTTTTTTTAATTAAATGTTACTGTAACTATTTGAATATAAACTTTGCTTTAAATATGAATTATTTTTAGGATAACTTTTGTTGATTTGGCTTTTCTTCGCATTGCCGTTTGTGATAGTGCTGCAAATGGGAGAGTTGTGTCACAAAGAGTTGTACCCGTGAAATGTTTGCGTCCTGGATATCGCCACCTTCCATTGCGAACGCCCGCTAATCAAGCGTTAGAGCAATCAATGTTATTTATTCGAACTCGATTTGAACTTGAAGAACATATTTATCTTCATGAAGAGGATGGCCATCGCTTCCCTAACTATGAACCCGAACTTTCATATCAAATTTTAAAAGTTGATCCTGAAGCTCAAATTAAACCTCTTTCAATATTGAAGCGACAAATATTTGTTATTCGAATTCAAGGTATCTTGAATGACGATACTCCCGTAATTGTTCATGCAGAATCAAGTAGCACAGTAAAAAATGTGATACAATTGGCTCTAACAAATGCTGGAAAACTTTCTGAAAATGCCGATGATTATTTTCTCTTTGAAGAAGGAATTATGAATCCATCAGAAATGGGCATTGTTGGCGCAGGTGATTTAGAAATTACAACAACCCAAAGAATGCTTCCACCAAATGAACCCATTATGGATGCAGTGGCTTGTTGGAATGGTTCCACAAGAAGATTCCAATTAAGAAAACGGAGCAATGTAAATTAATTAACCTTTCAAAAATATTTAGTTAAAATGAATTTTTGCAGGATCCAAGTGGACGAGCATGGATAACGTCCATCATTAAATCAGGAAATTCCACGACACCAGGTACCACATCAGCTTCAAAGAAAGTTGGAGAATGGATGGATCAAATTCGTTCGAGTGGAGCTGTATCACCATCCGGTTTCGTTGCAATTGCTCATCATGGCACGCGTTCATTCGATACCGAAGCTATCGATTCCGGTTCCATGGATTATCTTGAACCTGGTGGACTTCCTCAAAGAGCCAAGTCTATGGGAGAAACATTCCTTCTTTGTATTCACAACATTGGCGATAATCACCCATATGCTATCCTTCGAGCCGGAATTAATAATACAGCTGCGGATATTATTAAACAAATAATGATTAAAACACAAAGATACGGTGTTGATGAAGCTGATTTTGTGTTGGTAGAAGAATTACGTGAAACTCCAGGAGAATTTTGTCGAATCATTGGAGGAAAGCTCACAAGCAATGCTTATCGGGTTCTTGATGCAGATGAAAATGTTTGGAAAGCACAAAGTCGATGGAGTTGTGCCGGAAGGTTTTTACTTGAAAAGAAAGACGAAGTTGAAAGTTCACAAAAACATTTAAAAACGGATAGCAGTCGCAAAATTTCTTTCTCCAATATGCGAACAATGAACATTCCGAGAAGAATTTCACGTTTTGGAAAATCTTTAACATTGGATGGAGGCAGAAATGCAAGCTAAAATATATTTATTTAATCAAAAAAATTTATTCACTACATATAATCTATACACGTATCAAATAAAAGTAAAATTAAAAAACAAAGAAATATGCCTTGAGTAATAAACAATAAAATAAAAAACATTTTTGATCACATTAATAACAGATTCACCAGAAAGGAAGATATGCTTTAACACCCGAAAGCCAACTTGATTGTTGAAGAGTTGCATGATTTGTTGGAATTACGCATTGATCTGGATCAAAAACCATAACATTATCATCGAGATATTGAGGACGATCATCTTTTTTGGCGGGTTCTTCAGTGGCAGTAAAAACTTCATCACGATAAACGGTATAAGATTGAGTGGAACCATCATCAAGACGAATAATTCTTTGAAGTTTAGAATATCCACAATTGAAAATACATCTTTCAAGTATTTTTGAATCAAGATTGTCTTGAACTCGATAAATACATTTTACGGAATGATCACCAGCTGGGGTGCTGCCAAAGCATAAGCTAACAACCCCTTTGATTGGAATACTTCTTTCTTGCAATGTACTTTGCTTCGTCTAAAAAAAATAAATAAGTTGACAAACATAAAAATAAAAGGAAAACAAACTTCAGTATTATCAAGAAGCTGGTAGACAAGTTGTTTAGTTCCAGCTGCTTTGAGGAAAGTTCTATTTGCAGTTGAAATTGTTTGAGGCGACCTAAAAACAAATACGATAAACTTTTTCTAACAGATAAATTAAATTTACTTTGGAGCTTTTAAAGCAGTAATTCTTGATTGAATAATCAGAAGCTGGTGAACAATTTTAGGTGAAACATTAGGTTTTTCAACTTGACGAGCTAGCTTTTGTTCAAAATCAGGTAAGCTGGCAATCAATTTGCAATTTTTTGTACTATCTAAAAAAGCAACACGTTAATTGTTTTCCAACTTTAAAACATGTTAATGAATAAAACAAGGTAAGACTCTTTCTTCGATTTTGATTTATTTTAATTCATGCGCATGCATGTGTCGGCATGCACAAAATTGGAAGGAAAAATTTACCTGTAAGAGCAATAAGAATCTAAAAAACAAAATCATAATCAGAAAAAAAAATATGAAGGACTTACCCGAGCCATTATTTGCATAACTTGTGGTCGATCATCTTCAAGATAAGTTGTTATAGTTACAGAAAATGCAGGATCCTAAAAATCGATTTTCTTTTGAATACTTTGAAAAAAAAGGAAAAAACAAACTTCGATGAAAATGGATTTATCTGGTCTGGCAATTACAAGTTTATAGAAGGATTTTAAAAGTTTTAAAACCGTTCTTTCTTCAGCATTCATTTCAACATGATCACCATCAACCATTTTGAAACCAATGTTTAATTAATTGTTCAATAGTAAAAACTTTCACAAAAAGTCACTTGTTTGAGAGAAATTGTTCGCAGTTTGTTTTGAATTGCTTTTTTTTTTTGCGAATAAGAAATACGACGACAACGAATTTGCTGCTCTGGCTTTCCCAATGTTAATCGCCGCCAAAAATATTATTTTTCGTTTTAAGAATTTTGCTTACATTATTTTAACTTTTTTTTTCTCCGAAAAAAACTAATTTCTAAAATATTTTTGTAATTTTTTAATTAATTTATTTTTAATAATAATTTAGTCGTATTGAATTTATTAAAAAATCTCTTTCAAATGTCATGAGTGAAGACGGTGAAGCGGACCTTGCGCCCGTTGAAACTTTAACTAGTTATGAAGCGATAAGAATGACCATGACTGATGGAGGTGAAAATGGTGACGATAATGGTGGAGAAGGAACTTCATCGAGAGATCCAATGGGTTCCTCTGATGGTATTCCAAATAATTCAATGGGTATTTCCAGTGTTAATAATTTATCCGCTGGAACACCTTCCAATTATATGGTTGTTCAACCCCAAACAAATGGAGAACCGCCACCTATTATTAATGGTGTGGATATTAGCGCTTTATCTGTGGTTTTGCAATTTTTAAGGAATAATGGTTGTAAAGTAAGTTACATATAGCAGCATCTGATAAACTTAATTCTTTATCCGAAATGATTTTTTAAACCTTGTTATTCTTATTTGTCTCAATCTTACTTTATATTATATTCTCCGTATCATCTATGCGTTCATAACCTTTTTATGGTATGTAAAATGCTTGTATCTTTACTTTTTCGCTTTCATACAATTTTCGGATTCCAACAAATATTTTTTATTTTTTGTTACCATTTTGTGTTTATTTCGCTATGAGTTTTGGTATAATCTCGGATCTCTAAAAATTTTCCTGAGTTTCCAGAATCTTTTAGAGTCAGTCGACTAACTAAATCATTCGGCGGTTTTTATGTAATTTATTTGAATATTCTTTTTATTCCTATTTTCGATTCAATTCATTCAAAGATTTATCCGGGATTTGATAAAAGAAATAACAAAGAAGCTTTTTGATTAATTTGAATCAGTGTAAAAGTATGATCGATCCTGAATAAATTGGAGGAGAGGTGAACATTAAACATTCACAGAGTTTGGCTGTCAAGACTTTTTACAACTTCGACTAAAAAATATCTTTTTTTGCTATCTAACTCATTCAAACCTGGATTAAAAAACACGAATGAGTTTTAAAAAAAATTCTGTTCCAGCCATTTTTTTAAGTTAGATCCTAATCTACAATTTCGTTCAATCAAATTTAAACTTTATCGACAAAATAAAATTTTCAACCTTCAAGACTTTTTGCGACTTTTAATGCATCATAACTTCAGTTACTGATACATTAAAGGAATTATCTCTTTGCTTAAACATATCTGAGAGATACTATCTAAGTATCTGGTAAACTTTTTAAAACAAAAAACTATTGTTTGCACCTTCAATTTAGTAATTATATCGCCGACATAAAATATACAATGTTGCTTTCATAAAAAAAGTCATTGCTTTTGGCATTTTGGCGTCGTTTGGCAACTTGCAAAAAAGATCGTTTGATTGCCATTTCTACTCCGCCATGATTGCGCTGTGTATAATCAAAAATTATTTTTTTATCGTATTAAAAAAAATTAAAAACATTTTTAATTTCCATTTTAAAAGCATAGGTTCTGCATAATATGTGTTACATCTTTTAATTATAAGACTAGTTTTTAACTTTGATATTATAGTAATAGTTTTTATCTTTTTACATATATGATTTGTTAGTTCTTAATGTTGTAACAAATTTAAAAAATAGACACATTCAACATGACATGCAGACTCTTTATAATTTTTTGTTCTTTGTTTGTTTCTTTTATTTTTCTCGATCTCCTGTTGTTTTTATAATTGTGTTTGGAACAATTACGATATTAACTAATTCACCCATTTAGGAAGCTGAATCGACGTTAGCAAAAGAGTTGAACATAACTATTGCAAATGGAGATGAAGCACTCGATGGAGATGGAAATCCAATCATACAACCTCCACCATTCAACTTGTAAGCTTTTGCCTTTATTAAGCGTTTTTAATTTTTAACTAGACAAGAAGCGTCCCTCCGGAAAGTGATCTCTTTTTTTTTTTTATCTATTTTAAAGAAGAAAAATATTTATTTTAGTAATGAAGTATTTCAAGAATTTACAAAAATGGTAAACTTGCTTGATTCAATGTTTGAAAATATAAGAGCTGAATTTTCAACTTTGCTATTCCCCATCTTTGTTCATCTTTATGTTAAAATAGTTGCTGCTGGTGAATCTGATGCTGGTATTTTTAAAACCATTGGTATAACATAAAATTCTTAATTTTTAGCAAAGCATTTTATGTCCACTTTCTCTTCTCATATACCTACTATTCACTTCTATCATATTGATCTCTTAAAATACGTTACAATGCCGGTACAATTAAATAATATTGAATTTATTGGGAATTTATTGTAAATTCGTATATTTTCTGTTGATTGGAGGATTAACAATTTTTTTCAGACATACGCATTATGGAGTACGATTATCAAAAACGTGTAATAAACAATTGGAATTGTTTCTTACAAAAAATCCAGTTATACAGGAAATTATACGCGATCATATTCAAATTGATATTCTTGATACTCCAAATAAATCTTTGCCTAATATTGATGACTTTACGGGTGGCTTGTTGGGACAACAAGTTTTGGGTAATCTTTTTTATCTTTGACTTCACAGTGTTTCGAGCGGATCGATTCATTTGGCGTTTTTTTCCCTTCGAAAACAAGCGAACGCGCGCAATGCATTCATTCTTCGTTCATTCTTTCGTTTGTTCAAATATTTTTACGACGCATTTATTTCGTTATGTGTTTAGATAAGAAGCAAAAAGTATATTTTGGTGTTACACGTGATGATGTTGTTATTGTTGGAGAGAAAAAGAAAAAGAAAGAGCTAAAAGATGTAAAGAAAAAAGATGCAAATGCTCCACCTCCAGATCGTATTCCTTTACCATATCTGTCTGAAACTATTCTTGAAGAACGAAAAACTACATATAGAGAATCTGTAAAGAAAGGACGAATTACTGCTGAAAATGCTCCATCTGTGTGTATATACAATGCTTTAAACACGAATGGTGGTTTAAGCTGTGCAGAAATTTCCGAAAGTTCAGCAATGATGGCTCTTGGATTGAATGATGGCCGAGTTATTTTACATTCTCTTGCAGATGAATATTTCAAAGTTTTGAAACCATCAACACAGCTCAATTTTTTGAATCAGGATGATGATGAAATGGATGGTGATATTTATGAACATATTCCACCTGGACAAAGAGAAAAGAAGCTCACTTTATACGTACGCTTATTTTAATTTCACAGAGTACTTAAAAAAATATTTTTTAGGCTCATAGTTCTGCTGTAACTTCAACATGTTTTTCTCCTGATCGTCGAATTTTGCTCACTTCTTCATTAGATAGCACTGTTCGTTTATGGTGTCTTGAAATGCGAAGACATTTGGTCGTTTATCGACATCCATCTGCCATCATCCAAATGAAATTTTGTAATCGAGGATTATATTTTGCTACATCATGTTTAGATCAAACCATAAACATTTGGAGCACTGAAAGAATTCATCCTATTCGAATATTTTCTGAACCTTTTGGATCCACAATTGCTCTTGATTATCATCCAAATTGCAACTATGTTCTTGGAGGAAGCGAAGATCGACAAATAAGGATGTGGGATATTCTTTCATCAAATTGTGTGCGAACATTAACTGGACATAAATCAGGAATTCGTGGAATAAAGGTAAAAAACTTAATTTAGGGTTTTTTAAAGTTTTTTTTATTCATCTCTTATTTTAGACGAGTCCTGATGGACGTCATCTCGTTTCAATTAGTGAAGATGGTGCTCTTTGCATATGGGATATTGGTCAACAAAAACTTGCTGCTGTTCAACGATGTGATTATACTCCAACAAAAGTGCCTATCGAATTTACCAGGGATGGATCAGTTTTTGCAATCGGTACTCCACATTCTGGCATTTCTTTCTTTTCTCTCGATTCACTTATCTCTGGAGATCTTTCTGAAACACGTGTAGATCCACATGGATTCCTCATACATCAATACCTCACCAAAAGAACTCCAATCTTTGATATTCAATTTTTGAAGAAAAACACTGTCATGTGTATTGGAACAACTGAACAATAAAATTGCCTTTTTTTAAATATTTTTGTACAAAGTTGTTGTTAATTTTTTGTTTTGCCAATAAATGAAAAAAGTGTTGATAAAATTAAAAAAAATTATTTTATTTAAACAAGATTTTTATTATTATAACTCTGGAAAAAATGCTCGTTAAAGTGTTTATTTTTTTGTTTGTTGAGTAACAACAGATTTTAATGCTGTTGGCTTTTGAGAAATTGACGGTTGACGAATTGATGGCGCTCGCTAAAAACAATTTTTAAAGAACACCTTTTAATGAAGAAAAAAACCCACTTCTATTGCTGTATGAAGATCTTCGATATCATTATTCAGTTTCATTTTGTTTTTTTGAAGCGAACGTCGTTGTCTATATCGAAGAAAGAAGAACATTCCGACACCACCGAATGCAGCTGAGCTAAAATATTAAACTATATATCGCCTGTAATAATCCAAAGAACTTACAAGGCTCCAGAAAAGACAAAAACAAGTATCCAAAGAATCATTTCATCTCCGCTTGCTTCAGCAATATTGTTATTCAACGAATTCGTAGTAAGTTCGACTGTAGACGTGATATCTTGTTCTTCTATTTTCTGCGTCGTTGTTTCTTCTTCTTCGTTTGGTGGACCAAAAATGGCGAGATTATGTTGAGGATCAAATTCAAGCACAAATGAACATTCAGGGTTGTTTGATTCAGCAACGACAGTAAAAGTGACCACGCGTTCCCATTTTGAAAGCTTTTGAACAACACTATTTGGAGATATGGAGACATGTGAAGAATTTATTTCAATATTAGTTTTGCACTCTTGAAGGTCTGCACTCACATCTTAAAAAAAGTGATGTAAAGTTTAATTTTTAAAAAAACCCTTTGATTTTTTTATTAAAAATCTTCTTATTAAATTTAGACTTACATTCTCCAAGAACTTCAAGTATTGCTTTATTCGGTTTATCCATGCATTTAAGTTCTACAGCAATCGATGATTTCCATCCCCAATCCATTTTTATTGTTTGATCTGGACATCTTTCTGGATCATTGGTTTTGAAAGTAAATGATAAAAATTGTTGAGTAGCAAGTGGTCTCAAAATCTGTAAGAATAGTCCTTGTCCCTTCGGTGCAATAGTTCTAAAATAATTTTAATTGTTAAAAATGGAATTAAAAATAAAAAAAACTTTACAAGTTTCCAAAATTTATTGTTGAAATGTTTTGAAGATGGAGCGGTATTTCGTTTAGTGAATTTATTGATATAATTTCAGGAGGATTTGTTGCTCCAAATATTCCAATAAAGCAAAAACATAAAACTATTAACAACATTGTAGTTAGGAAACCGTAACTTTAAAATTGAAAACTTCATTTTATGTTCGACAATTTTTTTGTTTGTTTATGTTATGCAAATTTCCGCTAAATATTTTTTTGTTGATTGTACCGAACAGAAAACGGAATTAAAAAACTATGCAATGAATTTTCTTGTTTTTTGACCTTACTGATTTATAAATGTATTGTATGTATGTGAAACAAGAAAAAATAAAAATAATTTATTTTGCTTTTTTCATAAGGCAAAACAAAAAAATAAAATAATAATAAACCCAAGTTTTGAGTATCGAGGACCAACATAGACCGTCGAAGGAATAAAAAAAAGTAAAATTAATTATTCCACTGATTACCGTGATACGGTTGTTGTTTTTTAGAGTTGAGCATTTGCCCATTGCCACCATAACTATTTTGTTGCCCATAACCCCCTTGAGCTGGAGGAGGAGGAGTTGGTTGGGCATTTCCCATAGTCATACGATCTCGAACATTTGCCCCATTTGAATATTTATCTTGTTGACCATACATTTTGGGTTGAGCTTGATGACGAACATCCATTGGATCTTCAACACCTGTTTGGCCATACATTTGATTCGGCATTTTATGCATAAACGCCATGGGTGGATACTAAAATAGCAATATTTATTCATTATTGTTTAATATATGTAATAATAAAAACTCACATGGAACATGTTTTGTAATTGATTTGTAAACATATGGTTGGTTGGAGGACCAGAAAAGCCAGGAGGTGGTGGGACATTTGAAGAGCTCAAACTTGCTTCTCGTTGACCTGATTGATTTACAGTAGCAGCATTAGGATTAGTTGTTGTTCCTTGACCATACGATGGTTTCATATCACTAAAACTTTGATGATGATCTGCGCGATGTGTAGTTTGCTGTTGGGGGTGATGACCAGGAACAGGGGCTTGCATTGGCATATGTGGCATCATTTGTGCTAATGCATCCATGTTATATGCATATGGCATGTGATATGGTGTTGCAGCATAAGGAGTATCTTCAGCTCTTCCAGCTACAGGGCTATACAAGTTAACATATGGATAGCTGCTGTACATTGGATTATACATTTGTTGCTGAGATGTATGTTGTTGATGCATGGGTTGTTGAACTTGAGGTTGTTGTGGGTGAGAAAATGATGATTGAGCAGTTACAGCTGGCTTTGTATAATTTGCTGAAGCTGGTGTAGTCGTTGAAGGAGCAGCAGGCGTAGTATTAACCGCTGGTCTATTTTCTGGGGGAAACGATACTGTTGAAGTCTCAGCATATCCAAAAGCATTACGACGCGGCGCTTGTTGTTGAGCAGATGATAAACCTTGAGGCTGTTGTGGTTGAACACCATAAGAATTCGATAGCTGACTAACAGCAGAAGCAATGGATTTAGTCGTAGGAGGAGTAGAATCCACATTGGAATTCTTATATACATCATTCTAAAAATTAATAAAATATTTTTATTATATAATTCAAATAAATACGAAACCTCATGCGTTCTAAAATCATTTTGAATTGGCATTGCACCATTGGAAGATTTGAATGAAGATTCTTCTATTGTGGATGATTCAGGATTAAAGCCAAAATGATAATCAAATGTCTTTGTTGGATTCAAATCACTAACAAATTCGACGGTTCCTCGAGTAGGTACATTATTATTTGCAGCAGATGTGGAAGAATTTGAGATCAATTTTGAAGTAGGAGCTGCAAGATTTTTACCTGGGGATGTTCCGAGGCCGAGATCATTTTTGAGCTGACTTGTTAAGGACTGTACAGAATTTTCTTCAGCGTATCGCTCATTTGGGGCTTCAGAAGTAGTCATTTCTTGCTTTGATACAGATGCAGATGATTTCATAGGAGTGTCTGCAAAAGAAGAAGGAGATGATTCTTTAGCTGTAGAAGGCGTTGCCATGTGTGAAGATTGTGTGGGTTTTATAGGTGTGGTAGTCACAGAACTCGGTTTCACTGTTGCTGCAGATGAGGTAGCTGGTGCTGGTGGTTGAGCTTTCTTTCCACCGGCAGCACATGCCGCAGCAAATGATAGCGGTCCAGCAGCAGTTTTGATAACTGGCGGAGGCTTTACAATAGTTGGTGCAGGCGCTTCTGTCGATTCATTTTCCACCGGTGGTGTTGTCTTTTCTTGTTGTGGCTGCTCGGTACGAGTGAACACTTGTCCTGCCTTCTAAAAACTCTTTATACCAGAGAGAATAAAGATATGAGACTTACCCAAGCATTAGAGCTTTTTCCTCTACGATTAGCGTTATCGCCACGATTAGCACGTTCTTCGATACCTTCAGGTTTCCTAACTTTGCGCGTTTTTGATTCAGTCCAAACATTTTCACCTGTTTGATCAAGGGTATGTTGTGGCTCGCTGCGAGCAGTTATTTGTCGAGAATTTTGTAGGCCACCACGTGATCTACCTGAAATTCAAGCTTGTGTGTTGGACATTTTCTTCTTGAACTAACCTCGACGCCCAGATTCACCTCGAATGGGGCGTTCTTCAACAACTTCAGTTTTTTTAAGCTTACGGGTTTTTGATTCCGTCCAAATATTGTCGCCAGTATGATCAAGAATCCATGTGACTGCTGCTTCAAGTTCGTTATTACTTTCTTGTAAAGCTTCTTCGGCTTCAGAATGTGTGCAGCGGGTAGTTTCAATTATCTCAAAAATAATCAATTATTTTGGTTCAGTTTTTGAAAACAATAAACTCACTTGTTTTATTTTATAATCACGAGGGTTCTGTTTAGAACGATTGTTATTTGGAAGAGAATCAGTCTTTAAGCCCATATTCAACTAGAATTTTATTTTTAAGATGCTTTCACAAGCGAAAAGGTGACAAATAAATTTCGTAACTTGTATGATATCATCATACAGAAAGGAATGCACGCAAATTTGCTACAATAATAATTATCTAATTTTTATAAATATTTCATATATTATGGAAGAAGCCCTAACTTATTTTAGAAAAGCACGTTTCAAAATAAGTTAAAAAATGTAATTTGAAAATTGCATTTCCGATTGAAGGGTGAATAGAAAAAAAAAAACAAAGAAAAAAGTGAGAACGCGCAACTTCCATACTGTAGCCACTTTTTGCCCGATGTGCGCCATTTTTAACATAGGAGTATTGAATATTTCTCAAAAAAACAAGGATGAAAAAATTGAAATTTTTGAATACGGATATAATATTTTTTTTGTTAAAAGGGGTATACATATAAAGATAATTTCTTAATTAAGCTTTGATAAATTTAAAATTATAAATTAAAAGAAACAGTCTTTAAAAAAGTTTCTAAAGGGGGAAAAAAGTTAGAAAGAAACTAGTCTGTGGATACTTATTATTTATTTAATTAAATTCAAGCAGTTTAGTGGATTAAGACAACTCAAGAATGATGTAATAAGACTAATTTATTTTTTGGACCTTTACCCCTTGCTATTTTGGCATCCACCATTTTCGCAGCTATTATTAAAATGCCAGGTCATCAAACGAAGCATAAATAAGCAGATTGTCAAGGCACCTATAAAATTGAAAAATAGCCTATGATTTTTTTGACACCCTACTATAAATTTAAAGCAAACATCCATCTAGGGGAAGGTATGACTAATTCCTGTCTTTCCTTATATCACCATTGCTTATGATGTGATAAGGTTTTTATATAGTGAGTGCTATAACTTCATTTAAGCAAAAATTCTAAAAATTTAATAACTTTTATGAAAAAATTTACAGCAATGAAACATTTTTTTAAAATAATAGTGTTCTTCTATAATAAAAAAAGGAAATAAAGCGAGAAAAAACACAAACAAGCAAGCGCAGGGTTTTTTGTATCTGTTTTTGGTAAAAATGTAGGCAAAAAAAAAGAAAGAGAGAAACCCAAAAAAGCAGCTGAGGTGAAGAGAAAAAAAAACTAAAGGCTGCCTTTCTTCTGACAGATGCTGGCGGGTCCTCGACTGAATACGGACGCACTCAAGACGTCTTTTTTTTTATAAGCGTTAAGCGGTCAGCAATCGATGAATGGTGATGCTGGTTATAAATTCGCCAAGGTCGAGGCGCAAGTAGTTGTCGTCGTCTTGGGTTGTGTGTGATTCATCACGACCAAGTGTAGACAAAAACGAGAGAAAAATAAGGACACGAGAGTGACTACGCGGAATATAGATAATTATTCTTTTAAAAAAATTGAATTTTTAGATGTTATTAGAACATCCAACCATGAATGGATATGGTCATAGCTATGATGGCTTGGATGGTAAGTAAATAATTATTATTTAAGTATTCAATTGATTTTAATTTGTTTTTAGCCGTTGATAGTGCATATGTTCGAACTCGAAGTAACCGAATCTGTAATGCCATTTTTCCTGAAATGGAAAGTTATGCTTTTGAAGATGATCAAGAAGCTCAAACATCAACAACCCTTTCAATTATTGAAATGTTGGCCGAGCCTTGTGATAGCTTGAAGCATGCGGTTGTTGATCTTTTGCATGTTGAAGGTACGTATTTTTATAAAACCATTCCCTTTTTTTTCAGAATTCCATTGGAAATTTGTATGAGGTGGCGAGTAATTTTTAACGAGTCGAATGAGAAGTTTATTTAAGCCGATTTTTTATGATATTTTTAAGGTGACGATCCCCTCGATGATCTCCCCAATCTCATTCGAAGTTTGCATGATCCTGATCCAGCTGTCGTAGCCGAAGCAGCTCGACAAATCTATCTCTTATCAAAAGAAGAACGGTTTTTAGAAGCTATTATTCGAAATGAACAACTTGTCAATGCCATTGTTCATGCTTCCAAGTGAGAGCGGTTTTTTAAAAAAGCTTCCAAAAATTTTTTTTGTGTATGTTTTTATAGGACAAATGAAGACAATCATGTTCGAGGAAAGTTGGCGGCAACTTTGTGTCATATCTCCAATCATGAACAAGGACGAATTTCCATCTTTCGATCGGGTGGAATTGCTGAACTTATTAGAATGTTGCGTTCACAAAACGATTCTGTCGTTCAATATGCCGTCACAACTCTTCATAACCTTCTCGTTTATATTGAAAGTGCTAAACAAGAAGCTATTGCTTGCGGCGGATTAGAAGCTCTTGTACCTTTACTTCGTTCACCAAACCAAAAACTTCAAGCTCTGGTTGCTGATTCACTTTATTTCCTTTTAATTGATCGCCCCGAATGCAAACAACATTTTCTTGCTCTTCAAGGGCCATTGTATCTCGTCAATATCATCACTAATTATGGAGGATATATTAAACTTTTGTATGCAGTGATTCGATGCATTCGTTCCATTTCAACTTCCAACGAAAATAAAGCTTCATTGATCAATTTGCAAGCCATTGAAGCATTATATAATATTATGCCATTGATGCAAGAGGAAAAACGTCAACTACAATTATTGCAAGCAATTCGAAATCTTTCTGACGCTGCTACAAATCTCTCAACTCTATCACCGCTTGTTATTTCACTCCTCCAAATTATTCAGGAAAGTCGAAATGAAGAAATTGTAAGCTGTTGTTGTGGAATTCTTTCCAATTTAACTTGCAATAATTCCCTCAATAAGGAAACTGTTGTTACCAGCGGTGGTGTTGCCATTCTTACACATGCACTTGAACGCTTCACTAATATTGAAGACATTACTGAACCAACATTATGTACATTGCGTCATTGCACTGCTCGACATCAATATTCTCAAGAAGCTCAAGATGAAGTGCGAAAAGCAAATGCGCATTGTATCATTTTAGCTCTTTTAGCAACTCGACGTTTCCCAATTGTTAAAGCTTCTCTCGGGTGCGTTCGTAATTGCGCCCTTTCTGATGCTAATTTACATTCACTCATTTCTGTAAGTCCGCGTGTTTGATAACGTTAAAAAAAATTATTTTAAATTGTAGGAAAGAACCATCGACAATGATACCATTGCTGGTATTGCAATTGACGTTCTTCGAGAATCAGGACAAATTTTGCAACAAGATTTCAATGCTTCTGAAGAAGGCGTTAGTATGACCGAAATGGTTGAAGGTGCTGTTTCTGCTTTACATCAACTGGCCCGTAATAAAGTCATTGCGCATCAAATTTTTAATGATTTTGTTTTGGTTGATATCATCACCAAATTACTTTCATTCGATGAAATTAATTCCAATGAGGATGATCTCATGATGCGAGAAATTCTTGGACTTGTTTATCAACTCACCAAAACCAAAGAAGGTGCCAAAGCCGTTGAACTTTCAGGGCCCACTCCCTATATTGTTGATGCGCTTCAATCTAAATCAAAATCAGTTCGTAAGTTTCACAAAAAAAAAATAGAGCAATGTTTATCAGAATTATTTTAGGCGCTTATGCTTCAATTATTCTTAAAAATATGGGAGTTGATAAACCCATTGAATATCGGCGACGCCTTCAAGCTGAAACAGCTGCCGCAGGAATTCCCCACACCAATGAAGGATATAGTGGGGAAGCAGAATGGATGAATGAAGGACTTGAACCCGAACTCTTTAACGAAATGTACAACTATGCAAGTCTCGACCTTCGTCATGTTGAACGAGATGGTTCTTGGTATGATACAGATTTATAAATCATCCGAACAGCCTAAATTCCTTTTTCTTTTTTTATAACACTGCCTTCTTTTATATTTATCACATAGCAACCATTTAAAAAAAGGTTGACTACTTAATTAATTCACATTAATCATTACCACTTGTAATCACGCAAATATTTGGTTTTTAAAAATGCAAAACATCGAAGCTTAAAATTATTATACCTTTTTTTATATATCAGTTAGCATTTATTTTTTAAAACTTTTTTATAATAAATTTTTTTAAGCATTTTTTTCTTTTCAATATAATACATTGCAAACAGCACATAAAAAAGTTTTTTTAATTATATTTATGTACAAAAAATATATTATGTAAATAAATAATGTTAGATACTAAAATGAGATTTAAACTAGCCAGATCTTCGTTGATTAAGTTGAGAAGAAGAACTTTGAAGTGTGTGTCTTGACATTGGTTGTCGAAATACTGAAACTGTGGGTGTTGACGTAAGGGAATCAAGTTGCGATTTGGAGGAAGAATCGTAAGTTGGATAAATCAACAAATCTTAAAAAGATTCATTTCAACTATTAATATTTAAAAAAACTTAGAGATACCTTCTTTTGAATTCTTTCGTACTTTTAAATATAAAATAATAATAACAAAAAGCATAACCGATGCCAACGAACCTAAAAATGGATTTTAATAATGGTAATATTTTTATTTGCTTGTTGTAAAATTATGTTATAGCAATTCTAATATAAAAAATCAAACCCAATGCCATAGCCACTGCAAGAAGGCCTTGTCGGCTTATGGCACATTCTCCTGCATATGCAAGGGGCTCATTCGATTGCTCGACAGAAGGCGGCGTTTCATCGAGATCGTAAATTAAAAGTTGGCTTGCAATTAATGGTGGACTATTAGGATCTTCGGTTATTGAATCAGGAGGTATATCAGTTGAAAGTGGAAGATCACGAGCCATTCTTTGAGATTCCCATGTAACCTAAAAAAATAATTTACGAACAAAAAGCCTATGAAAGAATGGACACATACATGCATAGTATCAATTTTTTCACCTGGCATTCTTCCGGGCCTTTTTTGTGTAGACTCAAATGGAATACCCGAAGATTTTTGAACATTTTTTCCCTTTTCTGTTTTCATCTAAAGCTTTCAATAAAAACCGGTTAAAATTACCTAATATTATAATAAATTTAAACCTTATTAATGAGCATATCAAAACCTTGAAGCAGTGCTCGTCGATCAGCTACGCTATCTTTGAACATTTTTTGTAAGCTATCGGCATTAATATCTTCGGGCAAATTTGCAAGCAAATCTGTTAAATTAGGTGGAATTGTAACATCTGAATCATAATCAACGTAATCTTTTTTGGTATCCTTTGCTTTATTTTCAGTGGAATGCGATGGTGGTGGAGCAGGTGATGGAGTTGTATAAAGTACTGTCGCTGTTGTTAAATCATCATCCGTTTCAAATTCAGTTGAAACTATTTGTGAGGCTTTCCTTTCAATGCTTTCATTTTCAGAGCCTCCAAGGCCAAGAATCTTTTGATGTACTTCTCCCGAATTTATAGCTGGACCAAACACTGTTACGGGTTCCTTTGCATGAAGATCATAATCTGGGTTGGCTGAAATTCCATATCCAGGGATTCTTTGCTTATTGGATTTATTTCCACGGTAAGATTTTGTTGCATGAAAATCTTCACCTTGGTCGTAATCAGTTTTCTTAATTGTTTTTGATTTTTTTGTTTGGTAAGTTTCGCGACGATTGAAATCATCACCATTATAATCTTCAACTTCTTCATCGACGGCGCTTTCAACGGAAAGTTTACGACCTTTCTTTTTGTGCGGTCTTTGAGTGAAATGATTTTCATCATCGCCATCATCATTACCATCATTTTCAATGAGATTATTACCAAAACTAGGAGCATGTGAGCCAACAGTGCTAGCACATGCTGGAGGCTAAAATAATATTATTCTCATTCAAAACTTTTTATTTTTTTATTTACCGTAATTCCATCACACATTCCCTCCTTTTTCATGCACATTTGAATTTGGCAGAAAAACCATATCCCTGGACGATCAGCAAATTTAAAGACTTGACTTTCGGCATAAGCTCTTTGCAAATCGTCCGAATATCGAATTCCCGTAATTAAAATGGGATTGACAGGGCACCCACGAGAATCAATGACTTCCGCTTTTTTATTAACGCCATCGGTGACATAACAATTATTAATAAGAACGCCAAACATTTCTATAATAATAATTAAAAGGTTTACAAGAACTTTAAGGTCATAACGAAATTAAAATTTAAAATTCTTACGATCATCACAATGCCATTGATGTACAACTCGATCACCAATCTTTGCAAATTGAATTGGTGCACCAGGAGGTCGACCGGCATCAAGATCATCGATGGAACTTTTATGAATGGAATAAGTGCATCCAGGAATTCCATGTCGAGCTTCAACTTCAGTGGTTGGAATCATGCTAACTCCCAATTCAGCAGTCAATCCGCGATTAGCTTCCTCAAAGAAACATTTTACATGAAAAGCTTGATCCACTTTTGTGATAAACATAGGATGAAATGAAATCACTAAAGTTATACCATAATACATTCCACGAGGATCAAACTAAAAATTCCAAAATAGCTTTTTGAAACCAAAAAATATCAACTAACAGATCTCAAACTTTTCATCCCACACATTCCAAGAGATAAATCAAAATGTGGCTTTTTTGTTTCCCTTAAACTAAAATCATCTTTAAAACAATCGGGATCATCCGCTTTTCCCTTAGCATAAATTCTTCCAGCAAATGGTTTTCGAGTCTTAACATAAACTTTAATTTCTTGATCCAAACATTCAATATCTGGTTCACCAATGATATCATTATCAATCGCTATGGCATATGTTTGAGGTGATATAAACAAAATGAAAAATAAAAACTAAAATTTTCACTTTCGAATTATCTTACAATTGCTTTAGAATATGTTAGCTTTAAAAGTTTACAACTTTCAAAAGTCAATAGGGATGAAATAAATAAATAAAAAACAAACTTACAAAAGATATACAGTATTTCCACTTAACTGAAACCATTTTTCATGTAAAAAAAATGGTCAGAAAAGTGTGGCTTTAAAAGCCGCGAACAAAAAAAAACGGGGAAGCTAAAATCGATTTCTGAAATAAAAAAAATTAAAAAATGAAGAAATTAAGCCATCAAAAAACATTCACTTTCACGCAACGCAGTATTTTCTTCTTGGCCTAAATGAAGCAGAAAAATAAAATTTGATTCAACGTTGAACCTTAGAATGAAAAACGAAAGTGAGCAAAATCCGCGAAAAGTAAACCTTAGTAAAAAAAAAAGAGACAGAGAACTGAAACGGACTTGCGTTGATTGAAAATTCTTTTTCAAGGAGGAAAAGAAGAAGTCTGTCATTCTTTTCAATAGTAGGCACTAATAGCTCTAGATGACTTCTTTTTTTCGATAAATTCAAAAAGATGGCCCGAGTCTTTCTTCTGAAAACTTCCGTATTGCTTCATTTTTCAGCGCCGCCTTTACAAAGAATAAAAAAAAGTAGCAATATGGGTCGCGACAGGTAATTACTTTCCTCCCTTTCATTCCATCCTTCTTCATCATCATAATCCAATTTTTCTTCTTCAATGAATGAATTCGAGAGGGAACAACTGCTTTGAATCAGTTTCAACCAGTCTCATTTCTATCTATTCGATTTCTTAATTGACCTCCTTGAATCGAAGAAATGCAAAAGTAATAATACCAGTCGTGGTGGTTCGGCTTGAATATCATTGTACATTAAAACGAGTGGAAAAAAGCTTCCGTCATTTTTATTTCTTCGATACAGAATCCAAATGGAGGGTATATTCGACAAAAAAATCCAAAAATAAGAATAAATGTCAAAAAGAAATAGGGTTTATTAGATTTGATGGTTATTAATACTTAACCTTAAAAAACCATGAAAAAACATTGAAGAGAAATCGTTAATTAAAACAAAAGTATTATTCTTCAAAGATAGGGTAATAAAAATGGCAGAAATTCCAACAGACAATTAATAAAAAAAAGCTACAGTACTAAATGAAAAACTTGAACTTTCAATAAACAGTCTCTAAAGTGCATAAGTATTTATTTTTAAAATCAATGCTTGCTTATTTGTTTAAAGAATTCCTGTTCGTTTTCCATAACGCGCTTTTATGTTTATTTGATTACAAAAAAATGTAATATGGTTAATTTAGATTAAGACAAAAAAAGCCCTAATAAAGATAGAAAGTCTTCCTTCCAAATAACTTAACTTGAAACCTAATAATTAAGTTTGATTATTTTTAAAAAACATTTTTTTAAAGATTGAGAAATTATTGAAAAACGAAAGAACTTAAAAAACAACTTTCTAAATTTTCACTAGAACCGTGTATTTCTTATTTACCGAAACTTTTACTTTTCTTTAAATTTTAAAAATTATTTTTCCACTTTCATAATAATTCTTGGGCGGAGAAAGTGCTACCAAAAAATAATTTGTTGACCAATTTCTTTTTTTCTTTTTCTTCATGTCGTTGATGTAAGACGTATTGAAGCGGAAATTCTTTGACAACTCAAAATTTGACTGTTCAACAATAGAATATTGACTCATACAGGTCAAAATGTTGTTGGTTGGTCATTCGCTGCCGCTCATTCTTCGTTCGGAGTCAATCATCACTTTCACTCACTACCTTATATGTATGTAAGTGACTTGACTTGATTATCCTTATTTTTTTCTGGCGATCGACAAATATAAAAAAACGCAATCTCATTTTCTCTTTCTTTATCTAACTAGCGTGTATTTGAAAAAAAATATAGGACAGGTAAAAAAAGACACTTCCGTTTTTTATACTCTTCTCTAAATAATTCAAAAAACCGAAACAAAAAACGCTTTCAATCAAATATATTTTAAAAAGAAAATTGCTTTCACAAAAAAAGTAAAATCTGAATAAAAAGCGGAGAAGACTTTTGAAATGATCGGTTACAGTCGATTAAAGAATCCTTTTCTTATTTTGGGTTTCATTCCATTTATTCCTCCAATAAGTATGGAATCAAAATGGGTTTTTACTAAAAAATAATTTTAAACGAAAACGATTTTACAAATACGATTGGTATAATTGTAGGCTTCCATATATTTGCAGTGGTGAAAAATTCAAACCTTATTTCTAAAATTATATTACGATAATGGATATAAAAGCAATCACCACCGCACTTATGAAATTGTGTGAAATCGTATATTTTTACAAATAATGAAAACAATAAAGGAATTAACTCAAAAAATGTAACACATTAATAATTTTAAAACTTGCCAACACAACCATGACACCTTCATTTTTTCTCACATTTCAAGCCATCGTATTTTTAAGAGAGCGTTACGCAAGATCCACCTGATTCGATTCCGGATCATAACAACCTCATTTTTAGTTTTTTAACATATACTTTACGTTCTGCAGCTTTAATACATAAACTTGCCACATTTTTATTTACAAGAAAAAGAAAAAAATGAAATTTATTTGTACATTTATATCAAACGATTTTATTATAATCAGATATCAACAAATCTTTGTTTACTAATGGAAGTCCACGATGAAGAATTGGATCATTAGTTGGTCCACAAGCCATAACACGATTCATTAAAGTTCTTCGATGTCCACGAATCATTGTTAAATGTGTATAAGGAAGTTGACCACCAGTCAAAGAACCAGGTGCAGGATTTTCCAAATGTTCGATGAAATCTTTTGTTTTTGGATTAAATGATATTTTTCGATCTTTTGCCATTCTTAAATAAACCATAGGCATAACTTCCACACCAGTTTTTACCATTGCTGCTTCATGCCTAAAATATGAATTTTTATGGTTTCGAAAATTTTATACAGAGAAGATTAAAAATACTTGCAGAAACAAAAACTTTTTATACTTTTTTAATATTACCCCACATTTTATCTTCAATTCACTTTTTTTCACCGATTCGACAACCATATAAAAAAACTTTGTAAAAGAAAATAAATGTGAACTTACGTTTCTTTCTTTTTTGCTTTTGACATTTTTTCTTCGGCTGCTTTTGGCATTTCTTTATTGTTTTTATCTTCATCGTCTCTTCGTTTCTTTTTTCTCTTTTCTTTCTTTGCTTTCATTTCTAAAATTCAAACATTATTAAATTTTTATGAATATTATTTGACTTACCTTCAGAAACCATGTTTGTTTATCAAATTTTTAAATGAGTTTTGATTCGTCAAAAAACGCGTTCATTTTCTTTGGCATTTTAGCGCTTTGTTTTTTTTGTATTAATGTAAATTTGCATTTTCATTTATTTTCTTTAACTTTCTTTTATTTCATTCACTTTATTGTCTCGTTTCATTTTTTTTTGTTGTAGTCATAAAGAAACTAGTCCCACGAACTACAAAATCTCTGTAATTTTTTTTTCACTCAACTGCAAGACGAAATCTTAGGTGTCAAAAGATTGCGCATTAGTTCGATTAAATCTATGTCGGTCTCGTAGTGTAGTGGTTATCACGTCTGCTTCACACGCAGAAGGTCGTGAGTTCGAACCTCACCGAGATCAATCCTTTTTTAGGTTTAATTTCGCATAATAAAACTCACTTTTCAGTTTTTTAAAAGGTTTCCTTAAATTTTTGACAAAATTCCGAATACTTCAATATTCAAGCTTGATTTAATTCCGATAGCATTATATCTAACAAGGCTTTGAGGGTGCTAAAAACTAAGAAATGCAATTTCCTCTTGGAATCAAAAAAAGCTTATAGAGGCAGGCATTCGACTTAATAGCTACCGATAATATGCTCTTCTTTTTACCAGAAGGTTTCAAGAAAATTTTCTTGGTTAGTTTACAAACCATCGCATTCTGTCTTCTGCTCAAATGGATTATTTAACAAAAATTCTAAGATGTCTCTTTGGATCAAAGGTTAAGAAGAGACTAAGAGAACTATGTTTTCCACCAAAAAAAAATTAATGAAAAAATTTCTGTACCATTCGTTAAAAATTAAAAAACTAAAAATTTTATTCTTTTCTTTTTTGTTAAACACAAATAAAAAAATGTTATGTCATTTTAATGCCTCTCCATCTTCCGCATTTATCCTTCTTGGTACGAGGATATTTGCCATTGAGGTAATTTAAAAACATTTCTGAAATCACTTCACCTTTAGGAGCATCGATTTCTCTTTGAATGCTTTCAATTTCTGAGGTATTTCTTTTAATTCCTTGGTGAAAACTAAAAACATGAGTAACAATTCCAAATGAAACATTAGCCCGACATAATTCATATGGAAGGGCTTGTTGATCAGTAAATCTAATAGGAAATCCCTCAAAATGATATGGATGTGATGCGAGAACAATCAATTGTGGTTCCCATGCATAGCCTCTAAAAAAATATTTTTCAAATTTGAAATTTAAATTAGGACTCACAAATAATCCAGCGGATCGATCTTTACAGAATTTAAAGGATTTAAAGAATAATTCAACCAATTATCCAAATTTGGTATTAAATGAGCTCGTCCAGCTGAATAATAATGAAATTGTATTGCTCTAAAATAAATGTTTTTACAAATTATTTTTTTAAAGTGTTGCTGCAGTACTTTTCTTCATCCATCAACTCTTTTAAAATTTGAGGATTTTTGGGGATTTTTTCATTAAACTCAAACTCAAATCTTCGAATTGCAATAGCAAAATTTTTAGTTACATTTAAAGCAATGGTTTTTAATAAAAATGCGGCATCGTCGGAGAAATGATTTTCAATATCAGCAATCAAATGTAAATTTGTGGCCGCACCATATCGAGCAATATTTCCTGAAACTTTTATTTTCAGTTATAACTATCTTTGTGAAGTCATTACGCATGGTGTTTGGTGGATATGGATAACTTAAGGAATGCTTGAGCAAATTTTTATGAGCTTCAATATCACAATTTTTTGGAAGCAAATTAGTTGGTATTGATGTAAAATTTTGAGAAATAAATTCTGAATTACATGGTGATGAGCTTGATTCTTTCCAAACAATATGAGTTGTCACAAGTTCATTCATTAATGGAATGCAATGGAAGAGTTTTTTATAAGCTGCTAAAGCTATAAATCCATTTTTATCGATTAAAAGTGAAACAGAAATTTGGCTTTTCCAATTGTTGATCTAAAAAAACATTTTTTATGACTTTTAATAATCTCAAATAGTAACATTTTTCATACATAATCAAGAACAAAATGAGAATATCCTAAAATAATAACATTTTATATTTTTGGCAAGCTTTAAAAAAAGTAAAACCTATTGATCCATGAGTGCATAAAGAAATTGAATTATTTCTTGTTACTTTCAAAGAAGCTTTAGTAAAATTAAACCAAACGCAATATTTTTGGGATGTACTATCACGATGCCATATTTGAACATTGGGATACCATTCTAATCGTGACCATTGCGGAGAAAATAAATCACTTAAGAAATAATATCCATAAACAATAATCAATAAAAATACAAAAGAAATTGAAAGTTTACGGTAGCAAAAATAATTTCTCATAAAATTTTTTTAACTAATAAAATTACGGAAATAAAAGATAATAAAATACAATATTACTTATGTAAAATCCTTTAAAGCAATATTCTTGTCTTCAAAAAATTCTGCAAAAAAATATTGAATAAATAAACGCACAAAAATAAAGAGAAATCGGTTAAAGTGAAAGTTGTTGAAAGATTCAAATCTTAAGAGACTTGTTGTCTCTTTGACTCAAACGAGATAAAAATCTTTATTTCGAAAATTAAATTGCAATTCTTTGAAGAAGAAAAAGTTATAATATTTTTTATTTTACATTAAAAAATCACTTTCATGTTGATGATTAAATAGCACCCATATAGTTTGCAGGAGAAAAGCTGCACCTTCATTTACATAAACATGGTTGTAAATATCTTTGCTTATATTATTTTATGTGTTTTTTTTATAACAACAAAATACATTAATAAAATACATATAATGTTAGGAATAAATCAACCAATACATTTATTGTTTTTTGTTTGTTTTGATATTATTACATATTAAAACCAATTCTACCAATTTATTTTAATATTTCCAAGAAAGTCGGCACCGGTCAAAAATTTTTTTTTGCGATAGCTTTACCAATGTTTTCTCCTATGCAGAATTAGACTAAATCCAAGAGGAATTGGCAAGTTGTTACCATATTCATGGAGATACAGCTACATGAAGGTTTATGGCCTAATTAATTCAAAATTATGCCATAATTCATTCTTTCAGTATATTTTTATATTCTCTTATGATTAATAGGTTTTCGACCATGGAAAATCCGAATTTGACTACCATTACTCTTCATGTATATGCTAAACATCGAGTTTTGACCAACATGGCATGGTTTTTGGCTTGCCACGGGTCGTAGAAGCCGAAACACGGGATGAGACTATTACCATTCGAAAGAGCATCTTTTTTTACCCCTAGGGTGTCAAAAATATAAGAAAAAAAAATAATGCACTATCATTTATGAATTTTAGAATGTTTCTTCTTACATAAATCAACTAACAAGATCATTAAGAAAAAAATCGAAAAAATTCATAAACCCAATTAAAAAATCAGGAAAGCTTACAAAACCATAAAATCAATGTTCCTGGATTTTTTGGTAACAATTTTGCCCCTACTTGTTATGCTACATCATACACCTCGACCACTTTAAGCACTAACAATGCATGAAGGTATTCAAAAATGTGCATAAATTCAGAATCTCTTATTTTTATTCAAGAAGCATTTTTACAATATCAATTCGACGTCGTAGAATCCGAATTTGACCTCCTTTTCACACGTTTTCCTATCTAAAAGCAAAGTTCTAGGGATAAAAAAATTTGCATATTTGGACACGTCATAACTCAAAAGTTATGAGTTCATCCAGGCAAACGGAGGTCAAATTCGGATTCTACAACCTCGAATTGATATTGTAGGAACGATTCTAGAATAAAAATAAGAGATCCTGAATTTATGCAGATTTTTGAAGTACATTAAGTACTGTTAGTGCTTCAATTGGTCGAGGTGCATGATGTAGCATAACAAATTGGGGTAAATTTGTTACCAAAAAATCCAGGAACATTAATTTTATGGTTTTGTAACGATTTTTGAATTTTTTCATGTGTTAATGAATTTTTTCGATTTTTTTCTTAATGATCTTGTTAGTTGATTTATGTAAGAAGAAACATTCTAAAATTCATAAATGATAGTGCATTACTTTTTTTTGAGATATTAATACTTCGTCTAGGGTAAAAAAAACATGCTCTTTCGAATGGTAATAGTCACACCCCGCGTTTCGGCATCTACGACCCGTGGCGAGCCAAAAACCATGCCATGTAGGTCAAAAATCGATGTTTAGCATATACATGAAGAGTAATGGTGGTCAAATTCGGATTCTCCATGGTCGAAAACCTATTAATCATAAGAGAATATAAAAATATAACGAAAGAATGAATTATGGCATAATTTTGAATTAATTCAATAGTAAACCTTCAAGTAGGTGTATCTCCATGATAAGGTACACATCTGGCCAAAACCTCTTGCATTTAGCCAAATTAAGCATATGCGAAAACGGGGGTGCATATATCTCAACAAAAAAAATTTCGACCGGTGCCGACTCTTTCAAAAAAATTGACAGAATTGGTTTTAATAAAGGATACAGTAGTTTTCATTAATTGTCAAATGTTTATCGTTGTATCAGCACAAAATAAAAAATTTATGAACGAATCCTAATCTTTAAATATTTTTCTTCTAATCTGCTTTTTTTAACCTAATTATAGAATGTTATTATAAATCAAAAATAATTTTAAAATAAAAAACAAAGCATTCAGAATTTATGTGTTTCACCCAAACTTTACTTTTTCATTGACTCCACTTCTCTGACAACGAAAATGGGTTGATGAAATCTTTTATAAAAGAATTTTTTTTCCAAACCCTTTTATCTGTTGTTCCTTAAAAATATCTTTATTTTGTTGAAGAAATTATTTATTTATTTTTCTATCAATTGCATTGACAAAATTAACTCAAGAATGACAGAAGATGACATTATGCAGGAACTTAGCGCTGATGAAGGTGAAGATGATCAATCTGGTATATTTTTACTTTTATTTTTCTGAAACTTATATCTTTATTTTTTTTAGCAAAGGAAGCATCATATCGTAGAAGTTTACTTGCGAAAAGAAAATTAAAACGACAAGCTGAAGAAAATGATAGAAAGATAGTGAATGAAGACGAGGAAGATGACGAATATTTCAGCATTCAACCTGTAAGTTCAAATTTCCTTTTTTTTTGTTGGTATAAATAGCTAGTTTTTTACAGGAGAAGCGACATAAAGAACATTCATCTCCAAAACACTCTCGTCATTCCAAGGACTCTCAAGGAAGGAAGCATTCTCATCGAAAGGAAGAAAATTATGATTCAAAGGATAGAGATTCGAGCAAAAGGAGTGGAACAGCTGATAATGTATCGAAATCACCAGAAGATAGAACTCGATCGGATTCGATAACTCGTACAAGCTCCCGAAGCACAAGTTCTAGTTCTAAATCTTCAAAATTGGAAGAAGGTATATTTTTTTCATTCGTGTAACATGGTTATTTTTTTTTATTTTAGGGCTTTCCTCATCTCCTGACTCTTTTAAAGATGCCGCTATTCCTATTTCACCTCCTAGTACTCCTGATGCAATTGTAAACCATGAATCAGATTCCGGAGAATCAATGAGCGCTGATCATACATTTGAGAATGAAGCAGAAAGTGATGAAAAAAGTGTGTTTTATTTATAAATCCTAGTCATTATCAAACTATTTTTAGAGCCTGAACGACACTATGCTGATGAAGACATAAAAGAAATCCTTTTGGATGATCTCACAGAAGAAGAAAAAGCTTTAGTATGTTTATCCTTCTAGTTCTTAAAGACTTGGTTGTTTATAACAAATTTTTAGTTATCTCCAGAACAAATGCGAAAACTTGATGAGCGAACTCAAATTTATTATATTAGTAAATTACCAAAATACTTTCCTGGCTTGAATGGATGTCGAAGTGTTAGTGAATATAATTGTTTAAACAAAATAGATGAAGGAACCTTTGGAATTGTTTATCGAGCTCAAGAAAAAAGAACTGGTGATATATGTGCTTTGAAACGATTGAAATTGGAAAGGGAAAGAGATGGATTTCCTGTGACATCTTTGAGAGAAGTAAATCTTCTTTTAATGTGTCGTGATTGTCCAAATGTTGTTAATGTTAAGGTAACGGTTTAGAAAAAATTTAAATGTATGGTTAGCTAATGTAAAAGTTATAGGAAATCGTTGTTGGTAACCACATGGATAAGGTTTACTTGGTGATGGAATATGTCGAACATGATCTCAAAGCTTTAATCGATCAATTACGCGAAAGAGGAAAAAAATTTACTACAGGTCAAATTAAAACTTTAACTCTGCAATTACTTTCTGGACTTTCGTTTATGCATGATAATTGGATGCTTCATAGAGATTTGAAAACGTCAAATTTGCTTCTTTCTCATAAAGGAATTCTCAAGGTATGTTTTACTTTATTATTTTTAAGATTAAATTATTTAACAAATTTTAGATTGGTGATTTTGGCTTAGCTCGTACTTATGGTCAACCTCTTAAAGCTTATACACCGATTGTTGTAACACTATGGTATCGATCGCCTGAATTATTACTTGGAACTAAAAAGTATTCCGCTCCTATTGATATGTGGTCTGTTGGTTGCATAATGGCTGAATTTATTCGACTGAAGCCCCTTTTTATGGGAAAGGGAGAAATTGATCAGATTGATAAAATTTTTCATGTATGTTTGGTAGCATTTTATCGCAAATTATAATTTTCCTTCTTCTTCCAGGAATTGGGTACACCGTCTGATGATATATGGCCTGGTTATTCTAACTTACCTGCTGTGAAAAGTTTAAAATTCAAACACTATCCTTGCAATCAACTACGAAAAATATTTGGTACAGATGTCATTAGTGAATGTGGATTACGATTGCTTAACTGTTTCTTCATATATGATCCTGATAAACGTGCCTCCGCTGATGTAGCTATGAAATCTGAATGGTTCCTTGAGAACCCATTACCAACTCCACCAGATTTATTCCCAACATGGCCAGCAAAATCTGAAAAGGGTAAAGTTCCTCCACCATCCAAAGCTCCTCCACCACCTGAACCAGAGCCTGTTATCGAACTGAATGATGAAACAAAACAACTATATGAACAATTGAAAATTGATCCAAGAAAAATGAAAAAAGTCCAAGGACCATTTAATCTGAAACTTTAATTTATGTTTTTTTGTTTTGTTTTTTTTTTGTTGTGTGAATAAAACGGGTTATTTGAATATCTCCTTTGCTTTTCTTGAAAGCCGTCTTTGCGGAATTTTATTGAATGTTTTAAAGCAATCCTTTTTTTAATTTCTATTTTTTTAAAAGTATGACTGAATCAGAGGAAGGTTTTGAATATCTCGATCATACTGCGGATGTTCAACTACATTCTTGGAGTTCAACGTTTCCCAAAGCTTTGGAACAACTGGTGATTTCATTTTATGGATACCATACTTCGGATCATCTCGAAACTGTGGATTGTGAATATTCAATGGATATCAAAGGAAATGGCCATGATCGAGAATCTATGATTCATTCATTGCTCGAAGAATGTCTTTATCTTTTCGACACTGAACCATTTTTTATTGGACGCAAAGTTGAAGTTGTGGATTATGATGCTGAGAAATTTGAAGTGAAAATTCGTGCATGGGGAGAATCATTTGACAAAGAAAAACATCCACCTGGAACTGCAGTGAAAGCAATCACCTATTCTACGATGCAAATTCATGATAATATCAATGGAAGAGTGCACATTTATGTTATTGTTGATATTTAATTATGTGAGACGATATCTTGTTAATTAAACGGGTGTTTATTTTATAAAATTTGTAACTTTATGAATAAATTTTTTTTTAAATGAAAGGGATAGCTGCTTGCAAACAAAAATAGACACTTTAGAAATTTTTAAATTTAGTCTGCCTTGCAATTTTAAAGGAAATTTTTTTCTCAGTAGTTTATTATTTATTATCTGTGCCGTGTTATTCGCGAAAATGTAAAGTCATGTGTCCATGTCAATATTTTAAATTTAGACTTTACATGATAATAACTATAAATCCTTAAACAATTATCTTATTGTAATGCATTCATTACAGTGGACATTTTCTCCACTAATTTGTTTCCATTCCCCTATTAAAAAGGCTCCCAACACGAATTTTATGACATTCATTCATTTTTTAGACTTCACTTTTTTGAAGCTTTCTTTCTTCTTTTTAGTTCCGCCGCTGTTCTTTATTTTAACTTTTGTAAAAAACTAAAAACTTTTTTATTTTCAGAAATCATGAAATCCAAATCGCGCTCTTGTTCTCGATCTCGAAGTCCGTCACCAAGAAAATCTCGTGATTATGATCGTCGCTCGCCTCCACGGTATGAACGCAGGTAAATTTCAATTCAACTTAAAACAAAATTATTACACTGTTCTCATATAGTTGAACACTGAAAGTACATATATTTTCATGTCCTAAAGATTGCTATCAATGATGAAAGAATATTAATATATTAGCCAAAAAAGGAAGATTGGGAAAGCAAAACGACTGTCGCAAAAAAAGTTTCAAAATCAAAAACCAAGAAGTATTTTCCTTTTATTAACTTCAAAAACGCGTTTCGCGAAGCTCATAGTGGTAAAAATGAATGTCAAAAGTGGAGAGAAAGTATTCAAACGTTTTTGGAATCCAAACGAAGAAGATGAAGCAAAGAAAACTTCATTTGTGCGTGTGTTTTTTTTTATTCAATGCATAGCAAAGTTTAAAAGTTGACTCCTTTTTGGGTTTTAAACTAGTATTGACTATTATATTTTATAAACTGTAACTTGTATCAATTTTATGTACTTGTTATGCATTTTTTTGTTATTAATTTTATACTCAGTATTATTCTGTTAATTTTTTAGCCGTCTTGACTATAGAAATGATGATCGTGGTGATAGGTATCGTGATTCAGGCCGAGGACGTTTTGATGGTCCAGGATCTCGCCGTGGACGTTTCAATGAAGCTCGAGAAAATCCACGTCCTTCAAATTGTCTTGGAATTTTTGGAATGTCTATGAATACAAAAGAAAGTGACTTACGTGACATTTTTGAACGTTATGGTCGTATTGATTCTGTTAAAATTATTTTGGATCATTCAACTGGTCGTTCACGTGGTTTTGGGTTTATTAATTTTGAAGATCGTTCTGATGCTACTCGAGTATGTTTCTTTTATTATATTAATTCCTTTACTAACTTTAACTTATGTTGGTTTACAGGCTCTTGAAAAGGTTGCTGATACAATTATTGATGGAATGAAAGTTCGTGTTGATTTCGCTATTCAACGTCGTCGCACTCCTCCACCTCGTAATCGCTCTCCTATTCAAGCTGGTGGTAGTAGACGTTCACCTCTTCGTTATTCACGAAGTCCATAAACAGTATTTATTTCACCTTTTTTATTGTTTTTATTTGCATTGTCTTATTTTTGTTTTTATATTATTAGCCTATGCATTTTGGTAAAAATAAAATTTCTTTCATCATCTTTAGTCTCTAATAAGCACGTCTTTTTTTAAAGAAGATTCAACGTTAGCATTAATTGCGCCATTCAAGCATTGCGGTTTTAAATATGGTTGCAAACGATGCCGACCTGAAAGTTTTCTCGCAAATCCCTTAATTTTCTTCATTTTCGTCGGTTTATTCTAATTTTCTTTGTTTTGATTAACTATGTTTGGATTTTATTCTTTAGCTTGCTTACATTTACTTTTCATTCATACTATTTTTTCATTTTGAAAATTGACGCAAAAAATGGAAGAAGGAAATGATGGACACGATGATGCAGCTGCAAATCGAACTGAAGATGTTGGAACAACAACGACAATCACGACGACTACAACAACATCTATGGGAACTACTGATTTAGTTGCGCTAACAAATACTACAATAGGAACACCAACAACGACAGCAGCTGCAGTTTCACCAACTTTGGTTCATGAACGCTATTATCATGGTCTGCTTCCAAGGGTATGGTTTTTTTGATTTTGAAAAATTGCGGCGAATACATCAAAATAATTTTTAGGAAGATGTAAAATTTTTACTTCGAGAAAATGGGGATTTTCTCTTACGTGTTAGTCAGCCTCGTGCACATGATAATGATAGACAGATAATCATATCGGTTCTTGTTGATAAAAACCTTGATTCATTGATTGGAGTATGTTATTATTATTATTATTTTATTTCGACTTTCTTTTATGTTATTATGTATTTTTAGTTGAGGCATATCGTGGTTCGAAAATACATGGGAAAATATCAAGTTGAAGATTCGCCTCGCTTTGATTTGATTCAAGATTTAATTGATCATTTCGTTCGAAGTGGAAAGCCTGTATCCCCTACTGTTGGAGATACGGTATTGTTAAATCCAATTGGAAGACAAAAGTGGGAGCTTCGTCATTCGGATATCGAACTTTCAAGAAAACTTGGTGCTGGCGTATTTGGTGAAGTTTTCCGCGGTAATATTTTTTTACATAAAATCTAATTATGGCTGTTAAATAAAATTTTAGGAAAAATGAAACAAAAACATCATAGAATCGACGTTGCTGTAAAATCGGCTCGAGTTGCTGCTTTAACCAAGGATGGAATCAATGGTGAGATTAAGTTGCAATTTAGTTTCATTACTTTAATTTTTAGAAATTATGAGAGAAGCAAGAATGATGAGAAACTATGTGCATCCTAATGTTGTTAGAAGCTATGGCGTGGCTTTGGACGATGATCCTATAATGATTGTAATGGAATTAGTTCGTGGCGGAGCTTTAAGTGATTATCTTCGAAACTCTGGAAAAATATCTGACACTGAAAAACTCAATAACATGGCATCTGGTGCTTCTTGGGGGTAAACGGTTATTTGATTTAATTATTTTATTTTAATGGTTTTATAGAATTGAATATTTACATTCTCGCAATTGTATACATAGAGGTAATGAATCATACTTTTACAAAGATTATACATAACGTTTTTTGGATTTTTAGACATTGCTGCCCGAAATTGCCTTTATGATAGAAATAGAATCTTAAAAATCTCAGACTTTGGACTTTCAAGAGAAGGAAAAGAATTTAAAATGACAACAACTCAACGTGTTCCAGTTAAATGGATTGCTCCAGAATGTTTGGTATCTTTCACCTTTACAAGAGCAAGTGATGTTTTCAGTTATGGTGTACTTTTATGGGAAATTTATACGGATGGAGCTGAACCATTTGAAGGAAAAAAGACTTCTGAAATTAAGAATTTGGTTAGTTTTCGTTTTATAACTTCTCACAATCAATGCCTATTTTTGTAGCTTTTAAGTGGTGTTCGACTTGAATTTCCTCCAACAGCTCCGCCTGAAATCAAAGAAATGGTAACACAACGAATGTGGAATGCTAAACCTGAAGAACGTTACACTATGCCGGATGTAAGTTAAATCTAATCGATGATATTTATAAATTATGTTTTTAGATTGTTCTTAAATTAGAACAGCTTTCTGGTGTCAAGAAACCTACCACAAGACGTCATCATAAAGAACATCCAAGACTTTTACGACATAGAACAGCTCAAAATGAAAGTGACGTCTCCATGGAATCATCAATTAAAACATATTCAACGAAAAAATTGAAAAGAAGTAAGCGATTGAATTCTATTTTGTTTAAATATTTTATTTATTTTTTTAGAAAAACCACAACGTCTAACTTCTTCGTGTCAACCGCAACATTCTACACATCATCGTTAAATGCCTAATAAAATTTGCTTATTTAGAAAAATAATATCCTAATTTTTGTTTTGATATAAAAAAGTTGTCTTGAAAGAAAAGTTTTTTTAACATTTCCATTATGATAGTCTATTCATTTTACAGTTATATCACTATAAGGAAATCTTACTAATTTCCATTTATCTTTCCTACTCGAAAGCCTAGTTACTATCATAGAAAATAGCTCTCGTTTTAAATATTTTGAGGCTAAGGTCATTGACTTGACAAAGGAATCACTCTCATTCATTCCAATCAATCAATGAAAAGCTTACTTTTTTTAAAAGAAAATTGAGGACAAATTGAAATTTAAATTTTTATAAATCAAAACAATAAGATTGCTATCTTTCCGGTGGAAGGAATCTCCTCCATATATTTCTGCCTTTATTTTTCTTTTCTCATTTATTCCTTTTTTCACCAATAAAAATCGAGCGCTCCAACACCATTACTAAAGCTGAAGAAAAGGAAAAAAATCATTCTGCGCCGATTTGGAAGTATTTTTTTTCTTTGCAGCCCTTTTTCGTTTTCTTTCTTTCTCATTCCCTTCTATCAACGCTTCTTTTCCTATGCAAAGCAGTGCATTTTTTTTCAAATTTCATCATCTCTCGCAGTTTAGTAGTTTCTTTTCCCTTTTCTTCTTTTCTTCCCGCTTGTCTCCTCTGTGTTTGGCGTCGTTGTTTTTTATTTTGCGTCCAATTCAATCGGTTTTGATGTGAAAATGGACGCAACATTTTCAATGTTTTTTATTTTCAATCAAAAATTCTTTGTTTGATTTTTACGGCATTTTTTATCCAAGTTTTTTTTATCAGAAATTTTTTATGCGAAACATGACATTTCCATTTTGAGATTTGAAAAGGTCGTGGCTTAGACTTTGATTTTTTAGAAAAACAATGAAAAAGCGCCAAACTTCGAGGAACCAAATGAATTCTGAATCATCATCAGATTCAGCATCACCATCTCCTGATATTCATAAAGAAAATATTCCATTTGATTGTTCGAAAACCGATGTGGCATTGAATGAAAATATTCCAGATGATCCCCAACCTTCCACCATCGCAGAAGCTGATCGCGTAGAAAAAATGCAATTAGCAAAATTGCAAGATCGAAAGACTCGAATTCGTCACAATCCTCCTTCACAATGCCCCTGTTGTGGACGAATAACTCGCTAACAATTGTAAATATTTAAATGATAAATTACGTGTAAAAATTATATAAATATAATATTAATGAAGTATAAATTATTTTCTGGTCGATTTTAAATTGATAACTTTCATATATATAAACATTACTAATATCATAGTCTTATTTATTTATCAATTAATTTTGTGTTTTTATTTTAAAATTGCACTGCTTTGTTTATAAATATACGGTAAATATTTTTGGCACATTTAAAAAAATTTAAATCTTGCTTTTTTTGCATTGAAGCGAGCTTACGTCATTATTTGCTTGCTTGGCTATAATCTGTTTCATTTTTATATAAAAACAACTTTGTAATTTTTTTATGCCGCAATTTAAAATGTACCAAAGAAGAAACTTGCACTTTTTTTACCAATAAAAGAAGTCGAAGGATTTGTAAAAAAATCGTTTATCAAAATATTAATTCCATCTTTCAATGAGTGAATCCATTCGTAAATTTTTTTTTGAAATAGAAAATTTCACCCTTGAAATATCCAGAACTCGGAGGCCAACATAGAATTCAAACTTCTCAAGAACATATGAATGAATTGCGTTTGTTCTTATTTTTAAATACTTTAATTTTGCTTTTGATTGCAGACAACAACAACACGGCTGACACGAAAAAAATCGTCATTTTTTTCTGACAACTGATAAGAATACTTCTTATAAGTTTTGTATTGTTTTTTTATTTTATTTTGTAGTGACTTTTTTGTTTGAAAACAAATTATAAGCCAAATTTAATTTTGTTAAAAGCAAAAATTTAATTGCATAAAAATAAGATTCTTTTTTTTTCTCGAGTACATTTTCATATCAAACACAATTGTTAAGATTTTCATTTTAAGACCTGTTTCAAAGGGAAAAACATTTATTTTTAGGAAGATATCATATTTACTAACCAAAATTTCTAAATAAAGTGATTGAAATAAATATCTAGGCATGCCAAGAATTTCTTTTAATCAAAAATTCAAAGACTATTCACCAAAAAATATTAAAAAATGTGAAAACTTTTTCTAATGGGTTAAAAAAACTTTTTTAAACCCTTCGAAATATTTTTTTTACCATTTAATTTTTTTACTGTTTCATTATAAAACAGCCCCTTGCTTTTCTGATCTTTTTGTTATCCTATTTAACACTCTTGCGTTTTTTTTTCTTCGCTTTTCTGTCTTTCTTCAACAACAAAGATGTGTTTCAAAAAAAGTGCCCGAGTTTGCGCAGTCGGTGGCAGAGCAGCAGCTCTGGTAGCAGTGTTGTCGACGACGTTGGCGCTTTTTTTGAAACTCTTTCAATCAATATTTGCGGATAGGCTATGAAAAGTAATAACGACAACATGCAAAAAAGCAAAGTGGAGAAAATAGTAATTTGAAATTTAAAAAATGGGTATTCGCCAAAATATATTCATGGTCAGTTCGGTCGAAATTTTTTTAAAATCGATTAGTTTTGTTTATAAGAATTTCAAAAAATGAAATGTTTTTTAAAAAGAATCGAACGTGATTTCATATTAAAAAAAGCGCAGAAAAAAAGTGAAGGGGAAAATAAAAAGTAAGACATTTAAAAAAAGACCAACGGTCGAATTCAAAATGAAACCCCTTTCTTTTTATTTTGCTTTAAGTTAAGGCAGGCAACCAACATCATCACCATCAGGAAGACGATGACGACGAAGAAAAAATGCAGCAGCGTGTCCGATGTTTTCTCCATCAAAAAATAGAAAAAGAAAGAAACGCGAGTTTTGCATCCTTGCTTTTAGGGTGACTCTAAAGTCTGATGACACACACACACTCTCACTCGTTCTCTTCTTTCGTTTTTTTGTTTTGTTGGGAAAGAGAGCATCAAAGAAATTTTTTCTTCTTCTTTTTTTTTTCGAGTAACAAACATATGCATTTAAAAGACGCATGTGCACAGTCTTTTTTCCACCATCCATTTTCTTTGGTTGGTAGTTTAGCATTTCGTTTGTATCGTCGTCGTCGTAGAAGTAGTAAATCGTTCTTGCGCATTGCAAAACAAAAAAAAACAGCAAACCGAATAAAAAAATGGCCTCGCACTCGGTTTTTTTTATTCGCTTTTTTAAAAAGACGCACATTCATATTTCCAATAGATTGCATTCAAATTTTGTTTGTCCAGACATAACACATATATTTCTAAAATATATTTTTATTTTTTGAAATGACACACACCGACAAACACAAGAAGAAGAAGAAGGAAGAGACATAAAGAGAAAAAGAACAGACTGGCCCTACTCTTCTTGTCCAGCAGCCATCAAAGGGCCAATGAACGAACAACGAAACAGAAGAAGAAAAAAATGCGTCCTTTTTTTCTTTCGTGTTCGCTTATTTTTTTTTCTTCGCTATTCTACATAGACACCACCACCAACAAAATTATTATAATACGTTATTTGACTCAAAAAACAATTTATTTTTTTTCTTAATCAATGCTTTTTTATTTTTTTGTGAAGAGATTTAAAGGGAGTGTCCCATACGATGAGAAAACCCTTACAGCGGGTGTTCCTAGCTCGAAAGTTTTTTTTCATTGTCTCAAAAGCTTACAAAGAGCTTCAAATTTTTTGTAGCTTTTTGTAGCACTTTGTTTTTTTTTCTCAAAATGCTACAAAAAGCTACAAAAATTCGTAGCACTTTGTAAGCTTTTGAGACAAAGAAACTTTCGGGCTAGGAACACCCGCCGTCGTAAAATTATTCTCATCGTCTGGGACACTCCCTTTAAATAGAACACTTATTTGATAATTTAAAATTGACCATTTTGTGTTCTAAATTTTCCATATAGAAACACATATTCGTTAAGAGACACATTTGGAAACTTTCCTTAAAGGACCCTGTTCATTTGATCTTTTTTTCAAACTCGCGTTTGATTATTCCCTCATGCCGCAATATTGCAAAGCCCGTAAAGTACCGTAATGTACAGTAATTTTACGGTCAAATTACTGTACTTTACGGACTCTGCAATATTGCGGCATGAGGGAATAATCAAACGCGAGTTTGAAAAAAAGATCAAATGAACAGGGTCCTTTAAAGCTTTTTGTCAGTTTAGGCGTCTCTCTTTTAAACTCCATCCTCAATGATTTCAATGGTTTTTCTTGTACTCTTCTTTTTTAAATTCTCAATGTTTTTTTTGACATTTGCAAAAGGCGCCAATAATCGATCGATTGATTGTTTTTTCGACGCTTGTTCAAAAATTTTTGCGTAGTCTTTGCTATCCCATTCTTTGCTTACGCATTAAAATGCATGTATGTGTGTGTCTTTTGTGAAAAAATATGCTTTTCCTTCATATTTTTTTTCTTGTTAAATTACATAAACTTCTTCCTTTTTTTGGCAAAATTTTATACTTTGATGATTCTGCCGCCATGGACCTTTGATTTCTTTTCTTCTTTTTTAAACATCTTTTATTTGCTTTAAATATGGTGCTTAGCAACGCAAAACCCGCGCACCCCCTCAAAGTACAATTAGGACGTCATCTCAGAATGTTTTTTTGGCATTGATAACTTTTGGTTTTATACAAGCTTTTTTCTCTTGCGGATGGAAAGATTATTTTTTCCTAATCTCAAAGACCCTTTTTTCTTACATCTACTTTTTTTGCCGCCTTAAAATTTTTTCAATTTATCTATATTCTTAATTTTAGTATGTTATAGAGCCCTTTAACGAAGTCGCATCCACAGGGCTCTTCTTTTTATTTACATTCAATTATTTAAATATATCATAGCGACTTCAATTCCTATTAATATTAATTATTCTTATTATTACTTTATACATTCCCGTCCCTTATTATTATCAGTTAAATAACAATGGACGAAGACGACGGTTACGTTCCACAGATCTCTCAAATGGAATGGATGGATCATAATCCTCCAGGTGGTTCCATGTCGAATGGGCAACCATCCCAACAACACCAACAACAATCACCTTATTGCTCAGGAGGAATGAATGCAATGAATTATTATGAGCCGAATGGTACTAATGCTTTGAATGCCATGCAACAAATGACAAATATGTATGGTCCTCCACAATCTCAACAACAACAGCAACATAATGGTCCACCGCCAGGATATTTACAACATCAACAACAAATGATGGCACAACATCAAGCTCAAATAAGAGCTCAGCATCAGCAGCATCAACAACAGCAAGCTCCACCAGCACCTGCTCCTCCAGCGAAAAAAACAAGGCAGAGGAAAAATAAAAAAGATCAAGCTGCTGCCGGTGGACAAGCAAATCCACCTCCACATCCATCGCAACAACAACCTCCTATGAATCAAGCTCCAGGATATGGTTACATGGGCCCAACCCCGCCACATATGGTGCATCCAAACCAGGCTATGAGATACCCGCCACCAAATTCATATGAATATTCTCAACAACAACAAGCAGCGTGGCAGGGACAACAATACCCTAATCATATGCAACCACCAGGTGTTCCACCGAATTATCGACCACTGGCTCCAGGTCAGCCTCCAAATGGCACACAATATGCTTCATCAGGAAGTTATCCAAATCCACAAATGCCTCCACAACAAAACTATTATCAACAACCACAAATGAGGCCACCATATTATGGACATCCTCAAGGGGCAGTTCCACAACCAACAACGAGCCAAACCACACCCGCTTATTCACAGGGTTATCCAACTCAACAAGGTACTGCTCGATATCCCGGTCCTACTGGTGCTCCAAATCAAACTCCTCAACAACTTCCACCTCAACAAGGTTATAACAATTATGGTATGGATCCAAATGGATATTACCAAACGCAACAGCAGCCATTAAATAGCGGTGGTGGATATTCTAAACAACAGAACCCTGTGACGCCCCAACCGTCATCTGTTCCACCACCACCAGGATATCCTCCTACAACTCAGCCACCTCAACCATCCTCACAACAACAGCCACAAATGCCATCAAAGGGATATGGACATCCACATAATGCTCCAACAAATATTCCTCCTGGTGCACCACCATATTATATGCCGCCACAACAAATTCAAATGGAAATGATGGAATGTGAGCGACAAATGCAAATGTTATTACAACAACCGCGAACTGCAGAAATTCAACAAAAGATAGATTACATTCAACAAAGGCAAATGCATTTGAGAAGAATGGTAAGAATATTAAAAGAAAATATTTCAACAGCTTAATATTATATATTCTTTTTTTAGACACAACCCCCACAACATCCTTCGATGACACCAAATGGTGGTGGTCCACCCTCAGCCGGTAATTATCCACAACCACCTTCCATGATTTCTCCACGGTCACACAACCAACATCATCAGCTACCACCATCACAACAACAAATGCAACATTACCCTCAATCGGTGCCAAAACAGGAACAAAAACCTTCGCTTTCTACTCCAACACCATCAACTCCTATTAGTGCACCAGTATCGGTGATGCAAACGAGTGCGAGTCAAGTTCAAGTAAATATTACTCCTGAAATGTCAGGTCGAACATTGATTAGTATTCAACATCATCAACAATATCCTCCTGCGGCAACTTCTGCAGCATCCACGAGTTCAGGATATGGCTCGAAAGATTCTATTCCACCCGAACCTCTTCCACCTAATGTTCAACAACCGCCTTCAATTCAAACAACGCATGTTCCACCGCCCCAACAATTTGGAACATATCAAAATGGTCAACAAATGACTCCACCGCCTCAAGTGCCTTATCAACATAAACCTGAAATAGCTGAACCTCCAAAAGTTATCGATAAATTGATGGTTGGTGCAACCGAAATGGTGACAGGCGAAGAAAATTATCTCGAAGAGCATAAAATTGAAAGAATAGAAAATATTAATCGAACTGATAATGTCCCTGTGCAACATTCTCAATTGGAACAAACACAACCAACTTCCATTCCACCAGTTCCTACGGCTCCAGAAACTGAGATAACACAAAACAAAAATTATGAAGAGGAAAAAGAACAGAAAATCAAGGAAGAAGTTTCAACGGATTTGAAAGAAACTGAAGATAAACCCATTGAAAATAATAATATTGATAATAATAATGATGATGAAGAAGATATGGATAATGATGAACAAATGCAAATGGAAATTGATTATAATCCTCCCCGAGCTCCAGCCCCAGCAGAAATGCGTGATGATGAAGATGAAGAGTATGAGAGACCAAAAACTCCCGAATCTCCTCTCCAACAAGAAGAAACCGTGCAAACTGAGATTAAAGAAGAAGGGGAAGACTCAACAGCAATTGAAGAACAAGGTGAATTATCTATGGAAGAAACGGATGTAAAAGAAAAAACTCCAACACCTGAACCCATTAGTGAAACAACTCTGGTTGAAGTTGAAATCCCAAAAAGTCCAACACCAATGGAAGCTTCACCAACTGAAGAATCCATCACAGAGCCCGTTCTTGAAACTATGGAAGTTGAACCTGAAAGTGTTGCAGGAGAGCCTTCAACTTCAATTTCAATAGAACGAGATTTTTCCGAATCAAATGAAGGAACTCCTGGCCTTCAATCAATCGAAGCTTCAGAACCTGCAAGCGTAGTTGAACACAATGTTGATGATTCAAGCTTTATTGAATCACCAGAAAGGGGAAAGAAAAAACGTGGAGCTCCAAAGCCAAGAGTCCGAAAAACACCAGCAAAGAAAATGCCTGCTACACAAGGCCGAAAGCGAAGGAAGGAAAGCGATCCTGAAGACGATGATAATGAATATTCTTTTAATACCAAAAGGTAAATAAATGCAAAAAAAAAAAAAATAAATAAACAATTAAAATTTTAGTGCTCGCAAACAGAAGAAACTTGCTAAACAAGTAGCTGCCACAGTTTCCACCGATGCTGAAATGGATGCATTGATTGAAAAGCGAAGATCAGGGCGGCGGAAAGTTGAGGAAACAAGTTATGCTGATAAGCAAATGGATTTTGAACAATCCGAAGAAGAAATTATCGGCGAAGGCGATAATGATGAAGAAGAAATAAAACCATGGAGAATATTCGATAATGTTTGGGTTGTTGAAAAAATATTAGGAATGAAAAAAGGAATGAGACCCGTATGTTTAGTAGAAAGCTTGATTTAAAAATTAAATAGAGGGGTTTTAGGCTGCTAAAAAAGTGGAATTAAAAGAAGAAACCCCGGATAAAAATGAAGTTGAAGACGTTGAATTATCTAATGGAGTTGAAAAAATGGAAAAAGATAATGGTGAAGCGAATGAAAAGATCGAGGATAAACAAAACAACGATGAACCCGAGGATAAACAAGACAGTGATAGTGGAGAAGATAAAGATAAAAAAGATCAGGAAAAGGACGAGATTAAAATAGACCAAGAAGTTGAAGAAACGGAAAAGGGAAATGAACCAAAAGCAAAGACACCAGAGCCAGACTCAGAAGCCATGGCAAGTGAAAATGAAAAAAGTGAAGAAGAAAAGCCCAAATCAAAAACACCCGAACCAGAGGTGGCTGAGCCCCAGTTAGAGCTCGCGGAAGTCGAAGATAAAGAAGAAGAAAACCCTACGATAACTGAAAAAGAAGAAGATGTTCCACTTGGAACTGTTGACACGGGTATGAACAAAACTGATGAGGGAGAATTAACAAAGCCATCTACTTCGGAAGGAAAAAAAGAAGAAGAAGTTAAAATGGAAGAGGTGGATTTATTCTATGTTAAATTCAAGCATAAATCATATCGACATTGTGTATGGAAATCCAGTGCTGAATTGGAAGAACATGATCCCAAAGTTAATCCTAGGCTAAATCGGTATCGAACAAAAAATGAATATCTCGACGATGAGATTTTGGATACCGATCTTTTTAATGAAGATTTTTTAATTCCCGATCGAGTTGTTGATATGGCAGCCGATGATGATGAAACGGAATTTTGTTTGATTAAATGGCATGCATTACCCTATGAAGAATGCACATGGGAGTTATCCGCCGATATTGAAAATGAAGATATTAAAAACTTCTATCACAAATGGAACGATGAGATTGATCCCATTAAAATTAAAGCTCCAGCCCGCCCTGATATCGATAAATTTATCCCAATCACTGAAGAAAAAGAATATAAAAATGATAATGAACTTCGTGAATATCAAATTGAAGGGGTTAATTGGTTATTATATTGTTATTTTCATCAAAATAATTGCATTCTCGCCGATGAAATGGGTCTTGGAAAAACGATTCAAACCATAACTCTCTTACAAGGAATTTATGAAGCTGGTATCCACGGTAAATTTAAATTTAATTTATCTTACCAAAAATAATTTAATTTAACAACAAATATAACAACGAAACAATAAATTAATTTTATAAAATAATTTAAATAAATTACTTTAGGGCCTTTCCTCGTCGTTGTGCCTCTTTCAACTCTTCATAATTGGGAAAAAGAATTCGAAACTTGGACTGATATGAATTCAATTGTTTATCATGGTGGAGCTAAAAGTCGTGAATTGCTACAAAATAGCGAATTTTATTATAAACAAACCATGACAGGTGGAAAGCGAAAACCAGTCATTAAATTTGATGCCCTCATAACCACATTTGAAATGGTTGTTACTGATTGTGAAATTCTCAGGAAATTTAATTTCCGTGTTTGTGTGATTGATGAAGCTCATCGACTTAAAAATCGTCATTGCAAACTTTTAACTGGTGGATTACAAAATTTTAGAATTGAACATCGTGTGCTTCTTACTGGCACACCCCTTCAAAATAACATCAATGAATTATTCTCACTTCTAAATTTCTTAGATCCTGATAAATTTTCATGCCAAAATGAATTCCTTGAAAAATTTGGTAATTGCCAAACTGAAGAACAAGTTACAGCTTTACAAAATATGCTTAAACCCATGATGCTTCGAAGATTAAAAGAAGATGTGGAAAAAAGTCTTCAACCCAAAGAAGAAACTATTATTGAGGTATGTAAAAAAATAATTACGAGATAAAACTTACATTTAAAAAAAATTTAAGGTTCAATTATCAAATATTCAAAAGAAATATTATCGAGCAATAATGGAAAGAAATTTCACTCATTTGCTTAAAGGAAATAATATGCCTTCATTAATGAATATAATGATGGAGTTAAGAAAGTGTTGTAACCATCCATTTTTAATTAAAGGTTTTTTTTCATTTTAAATATAGGTAATCTATCTTAAAAACAACTGTTGCAGGTGCTGAAGAGCAAATAGTTAATGAATATCGCGAACAAAATCCAGATGAAAACGAATACACCCAAAATCATACGGCGTTGATTCAATCTTCGGGTAAATTGGTTCTCATCGATAAATTATTACCTAAATTAGAAAAAGATGGACATAAAGTTTTAATTTTTTCACAAATGGTTAAAGTTTGTAAGTTTTATAAACTAATTTATTTAATTAAATATAACAATCAAATTATTAATTTATATCTAATTAAACTATATCATCATCATATCCTTCATCGTCAGAATGCCTTAACCATAATTAAATGTATTCAATTTTCAGTGGATTTAATTGAAGAATATTTGGTTTATCGTCATTATGCATTTGAGCGAATTGATGGAAATGTTCGTGGAGATCTTCGACAAGCCGCTATTGATCGATTTGGAAAAAAAGAACAAAATAAATTCATATTTCTTCTTTGCACACGAGCAGGTGGGCTTGGAATTAATTTAACTGCAGCCGATACTGTAATTATATTTGATTCGGATTGGAATCCACAAAATGATTTACAAGCTCAAGCTCGTTGTCATAGAATTGGACAAACAAAAATGGTTAAAGTTTATCGTTTAATCACAGCAAAAACATATGAAAGAGAAATGTTTGATCGAGCTTCGCTTAAACTTGGGTTGGATAAAGCTGTTTTGCAATCCATGGCTCCAAAAGAACAAAATGCTCAATTATCAAAGAAAGAAGTGGAAGATTTGCTCAAAAAAGGCGCATATGGAGCCGTCATGGATGAGGATAATGAAGGTAGTAAATTTAATGAAGAAGATATAGATACTATCCTTCAAAGAAGAACTCATACTATTACTATTGAGGTTTGATTCATTTAATAAGTTTAGAATAAATTTTAATTAAATTAAAATTTTAAGCCTGGAGTCAAAGGATCTACTTTCGCTAAAGCTTCATTCAAATCTTCAACGAATGAAGATATTGATGTAAATGATCCACATTTTTGGCAAAAATGGGCTGATAAAGCTCAAGTAGCGGTTAAAGAAAAAGATAGCGAATTGATTGTTGATGAGCCAAGATCCCGAAGGAGAAGGTTTGATGACACCGTGAATAACGGTGAAGGGAGTGAGGCCGAAAATGGGTCAGATGAGGATACAGGACGTCGACATACTAGAGATCGAAGCGGTCAATCAGAGCTTCGAAGTAGAAGTGGAAAAAAGAGGAGAAGACCAGATGAAGATGATGATGAGTATTATGGAAATACTCCAGATGAGCTCACATTCAATAAATCCGAATACTTTAAAATTGAGAAAATGCTCCTTCAATGGGGTTGGAGTCGATGGAGTTTAATTAAAGAAAAACTTGAAAATTCGCCAGAAGAACGTGATATTGAACATATGGCTAGGTAACTACTCAATTTATGAATCAAAAACCAGTGACAGCTTTTATTTTTCAGATCTCTCCTTCTCCATTGTCTTCGACAATATAAAGGTGATGAGAAATCACGAGATTATGTTTGGAAGTTGATTACCCCCAAAGGTGAAGAAGTTATTAAAGTGGATAAGAAAAATACAAATATTTATCAACAAGGATGGGCGAGCAATCCTGAATATAATCCTCCCGGGTTTGCTATAGATCACTCATTTCACCGTCATGTTTGCCGCCATACAAACAAACTCATTGTTCGGATTCATTATTTGCATATGATGCAAGAAGAAATAATCACGGATAAATGGATTGAAAAATGTTCAAATCCTGAAATATCTCATAAAGATATCGATTTCAAACTTCATGCACTTAGTGATATGCCCCATTCAAAATGGGACAGCGATTGCGATAAATCGCTTTTAATTGGAATTTATCGACATGGAATGGAAAATAATGAACAAATTCGAGCTGATGAAACTTTATGTTTCAATGAAAAACTTGGTGAAGAATTTATTTCCGGTCAAGAAGCTAATAATCGGTTTAAAAAATTAATGCAAAATCATATGAGACAAAGCGAAATAGCCCTTCAAAATCAAGCTCAACTTCGACTTCAAATTAAAAATAATCTTGCAGCTCGGGGAGATTGGACCCAACAAGAAGAGGATGATTTTATTAAAATTCTTATTAATTATGGTGTATGGGATCATTCGGCTAATGATAAAATAAATATTAAATGGACAAAATTCCGCGAACGAGCTACTTCATTGTCGAAAAAAACGGATGCCCAAATGATGGAAAATCTTTATTGCATTCTTGCACGATGTAGTAAAGTAACAAAATCACCTCTTGGTGAACTTGATGAATTTCGAGCTGAAATAACTTCAAAAATCCCAGAAAAAACTTGCAATATGATTATGCAAAGATTAACACTAATGAGAAAAGTTCATATAAATCAAATGACAAAGGACGCAGAAAATCGTCGAACTCATATTCGTATGCTTCCATTGGATAATATGCCAAAAGGATGGACATATGAACATGATGAAAAATTGTTCAACGTTGCGGATACTTTTGGTGTAAATCAATTAAAGAAAAAATTGGCGACGCTTTCAGAATATAAAAATGTGAGTATTTTTTTATTATCAAAAAAATGCATTTTGAAAAATATGCAATTTATCTCATTTTTAGATTGATCTTCCCGATGATAAACAACTTTTCCATAGACTTTTTGAAATGGTAAATACTTTTGATGCTGGGAAATACACCCCGGTTGATACAATTACATATGATGTAGAACCCGATGATAATTGTGAAGATGAACTTTGGCTTATGGCTTTAGCGAATGCAAAACAAAACCCTCCAATGCCATCCCTCGTTTCCGAGGCTTCGACATCGAGTCGGCGATCGCAAAATAAGAAAAAGACTTCAACGGTTTCGACACCAACCACCACAACATCAAAAAAAGATATCAACTCGGTCCATCAAAATTTTGTCAAACAAGTGAGTTGTTGAGATTTAAATTAAAAAATTAAAGAGAAATTTCAGATGGACCAAGCAGCCCTTCAACAAAATTATTTATTATTACAAGCTGCAACTCAAATGTCAGGAGGCAGCGGTAGTGGAAGTGGTAGGGGAGCAAATTCACATTCAAATTCAAATGCTGATGTTGTGGCTCAAATCGCTCAACTTCAAGCTATTCTTCAACTTGCTAATCCTGGTATTTCGAATGCAAATTTCAATAAAGCTATCGAAGATGCATTGAATCTTAGTAAAAAAGATACTCCTTCATCGGCTTCCTCATCAAAAGCTTCCTCTTCTTCGGCGGCAGTATCCACAACCACAGCAAGTTCATCGACACCCAATAGCAGTCAAAAAGCCAGCACCAATGCCGCCACAGCTTCATCATCAATGGCAGGTACCTCAGCCACCACTGCCTCCTCTTCGGGCATACCACAATTAAATGCTGCTGAAGCGGCTGCTTTTGAAAAAGCTGCCATGGAGCAACTTGGAATTGGATTCACTGAACTTATGATTTTACAAAGCATGGATCCAAGTAAAGCATTCAAAGATCTTTATAATAAAAAAATTAATTTTTTAGATGTAACTGTGTGCATGCATAACCCTGAAACAAAGCATACTGTAACGGGAGATAAAGCACCAACATTAAAAACCCTTGAAAATTGGATTCGTTCACATTCAAAATACAAAGTTGATTTTAATGCGACTTTGATAGCTTTGGCACATCAAAAGCCAGTCACATCCACACCAAAAGCAACTAAAACTTCTATTCAAAATGGAGTTTCAACAGCCGCTTCAAGTACAACTTCGGCAACTAACACATCTAAACCAAGTACCGCTACCACTGCTTCTTCGTTATCAGGTTTAGAGCCAGGTGAAATCCCAAAAGCATCAACTTCTCAAGCCAAAACAAGCACACCATCAACAAGTTCAGCAACAAATGAATATGATAATACGCAAATTCCCGTCTTTAGTCGAACGGGTGCTACAATTTCAAAAGAAAAATATCCAACCCTCAAAGGATTACAAACATATTTGGATAAAAACACTGATATGAATGTTGCTGGAACTCATGCTAACATTGTAAAGGTAAATTTTGAAATTTTAAAGCGGATAAAATTATTAACAATAATTATTTTTTAGAATGTTCTCCCTAAATCTTATCATAATAGAATTGGTGGCGAAGCAGAGTTGTTTAATCAATTTGCAGCTTTAATGGCTTTAAATCCAAGTTATTTAATGAGTTCATTGGCGGGAACTTCATCGGCTTCTTCTTTCCCCTTAACTTCAAACACTCCCACATCTGGAAACAGCAGCAACAATAATAATGCTGCAGCAAACAATGCGGCTCAACAAGCTCTTGAAGCTCAAATGCAACTCTTAATTCAACAATCAATGATGCAACCATATAATTATGCTTCCATGTTAGGGTTGTCAGGTCTCACAGGTGCTGGACTCACTGGAGCTAATCTATCTCAATTCGGTGGAGCTGCAACATCCACCGCTTCATCATCAACTAAACCAGCAACTTCCACATCCACGAAGCCATCAATTTCATTAGGAACTTCAAGCAAAGCTGCTGCAGCAAATGCAGCAGCGGCTGCGTCATCTTCATCAACGGCAATGACAGCTAATAACAATGCAGCAAGTCAATTGCTTTCAGAAGCCGCTTTGACTGCCGAAATTTTGAGTAATCCACAATTGGCGCAACTTTTGGGTATGTCAACTTTAAGCAACACCACAGCATCAAATCAAAATCAACTTAATGCCCTTTATGGAATGGACCAAAATATGATGAATCAAATACAAGCCTTGAATATGCTTTCAATGTTCGCAGTTCCAGGTCTCACAGGCATTACTCCCTCAGCTTCAACTTCAGGGACACCCAAAGCTTCTACAGAGAAAAAAGCGGCAACTCCTTCAATAACAGCATCAAAAAAATCTCTTAACAAAATTGCTGAAGATTTAGCAAAAACCCCTGCTTCATCATCATGAAAGAAGCTTTAAAAGAAACTTTAATTTAGGAAATTCCCGGTACTCATTTTTTTGTCTTATGGCTGCTATTCTTGTGCCAGGCACAACTTCCAAAACAGCTAAAATTCTTTTTCTAATTTAATAATTTCTCAATTTTAATAATATTTTTTCCTTTTTACTCTTTGACACACACATTTCTGCCAGGTAATAAATTTGTATTTTTTGATCTCTTTTTTTCTTGTTAATTTTTTTCTATTACCCGATTTTGTTTATAAAAAATGCTCATTTATCTTTTGCATGTATTAATAATCTTTTCATATAAGTTAAAAAATAGGAAAACTAAAACCAAAATTTTTCTGTTTTTACCTCTTATTTGTATTGTAAATTTTAAAATGAGATCTGTTGGGGCGATCTCGTTTTTCATTTACTCTTCATTTCTTTTAATTTTTTTCTCGGGTTTTGTTTAATGGTTTTCCACTTTCTTTTTTATAATATTTTCTTCATTGTTGTGTGTATTAATATTATTTCTCTTTCCTTTAAGTATCATCGTGTTACATTTTGTATAAATCTTTTTTTAACATCGACAAGATCTTTTTGTTTTTTTGTTGTTTTTTAAAACCTTTTTATGAAAAAGGGTTTGATTCTTAATAAAAATTTAACAATAATGTTTTATCTTTTCTACAACAGTAAAAATTTTTTTCATAAAATGGCTTTTTAAAGCTAAAAGTTTTTAGATTTCCCACAATTTCTTTTTTTACGTATATACCAAAGATTACTAAATAGTTGTTCAACGAATCATCCACTTCCTCTGTTTTTATAAAAAAAAGATGAACTTTTTAAAAAATTTGGAAGAAAAATTTAACTAGTTAGATTTTAGTTTTATTTTGCTCATATTATTTTCAATAACATTCGTTTACATCATCATCGAAGCAAATTAAAATAAATTGAAAAATATGTAAACAACAAGAATATTTTTTTGTTTGTTTGTTTAGCTTGCTTTCGTCCATTTGGATAGAAAGGAAGCATTTTCTTTTTTAAAGTTGTTTATTTCTCGAAAAAAAGAAAGAAAGACTAAAAAAACAACAACAAACTAGTGCAACCACGAAAATTTCATACTTGCATCAGCTTTGAGTTAAGAAATTACTTTTTTACTTTATTTTTTCATAAATCATTTTTAGCTATTTTAAAAGACTCACGTTTTTATCACAAAATTTTAGCCCATGAATCATAGCTTTGAAAACACCCCAATTTTCATTTCAATGAGCTTTTTCATTTTGACGTTTTTTTAAAGCAGCACTCGTGTTTCAAAATAGGTTTGGTAACAAAAAAGTGCTTTATTCTATCGATGGCAAAAAAATGAAAGCTGTTTGTGGCTTGCTTGAATGAGTCAGCAACGATGGCAGCAGACTTTGATGTGCAAAAAAGGCCTACGAGAAATGGGTGGAGAAAAATAAGCGAACTATTAAAGTTTCGAAAGAAGTGAACCTTTAGCTTCTCTGTGGTTTTTTTCTTTTTCATTTCTTTAACTTTTTTTATTTACTCTGGATTTCAAGTGAGGGTGGAACAACACACATTTGCACAACAACGACCTTTCCTTTTTTTTATTGACTGATTCAACCTTGAATAAATTTTATTTAATTGTTGAATCCATGAGAATACCAAGATTTTTTTTCTTCAAATGACCCTTTATTTTGTAATATACCTGAAATAAATTTTGACAGTATTAATAAGCTCTACTTACAAGCTTTTGGTCAAAATTAATGTCTTTTCCACTTTTTTCTTCATTTCTTTTAGCTTTAGTCTTTATCAAAATGGTGTTTATTATTTTTAAAATATTCATTTTCTAAATAGTAAATAATATGAGAGCGCGTTTTTTCTTTCTTCTTATTTATGTTTTCGTAGTTGCTTTGTAATTTTCTCAATAGTACATTTCTAGCATTTTCTTGGATTACAATTGAAATAACAAAAAAATGAAAGAACCCTCTGCGCCAGCAGCGATGATGTATGCACCACCATCTGAGATTTTACCACCACCACCTTATCCCGGTAGTTATGCTCCTGTAAAACCCATTAAACGAAAGATTTTTTGCGGGCTTATTGATTCAAGGGTAAGTTCTAACATTAATAGTTCATAGCAATATAAACTAATTTCAGCAAGCAGCGTTTGTTTTGAGTTGTCTAGGAATTATGTTTTCATTCCTTTTTTTATTTATTCTTTTCTTAGAAGGAGTCGTTTTATTAATAGTTTGTTGTGTTTCGGCATACGGGTATTATCGAAAATCAAAATTTCTTTATTTACCCCATATTTGCTTTTTGGTGAGTCATTTACTCAAATAACAAACTTTTCAATGTTTGATTTTTATTTTAGCTTGTAAATTGTTTGCTTCTAATTGGCTTGACAGTCGCTGCCGTTATTGCCATATTTGCTCCTGAACTCGCAAGTTCATACATTCCTTATCTCCCAGATTTTCTTCGCGATTGTAAGTTTTGATTCATTTAGAAATTGCATTCCCTTTTTGAATTTTCATCCAAAAAAATATTGATATCAGATGATGATATTTGAAATACTTTCTTCATCTTGTACCATTACAGAAAATATTTTTTTCAGTGTATCGTTATTTTGCAATAGCTTGTACTTTTTTCTGCTTGTTCATCACTCTCATATGCTTCTGGATAACCGAAGTTTTCTTTAAAGCTTATTTTGCTACTCGTGATTTACAGAAACACGCTAAACTTTCTTCGATGGATGTTTAAAAATCTGCGATAATAATTTTAAGATCTCATAATAATGTTTAAAAGTTCAAATCTTCATACGACCTTTTTCTGATTTTTTTAAATGTCACTAAGCTGGTATAATTATTGTGCACTATCTAATTTTTTTAAGGTTCAAATTTGACCGATTATAATTTTTGAGTAATTTAAATTTTATTTAGCAGACTCAATATTTGGATAAAGTTTTTATTTTTTTTTAAATGCTAGCAGAATTATTTCATGCTATTTTTAATTAAAAGGTAACGAAGACATCAAAAACGGTTTGTCAATTCCAAATCAAGATTTATTTTATTTTATTATCATAAAACACAGTAAAAAGGCAAAGCAAAAGTACTACAAAATTTTGGTGAGAAATAATGAAATTCAAGGTTTTGAAATAATTATCTAATGTTCTTTATAATTTATTTTTAAGATTATGGAAGATGTCCTGATTTTTTCTTAGCAGCTAGGTATTTATAACATTTGTAAGTGATATTTAAAAACCATCCTTCTATAATAACCAGACAAATGCCAACAAACATACAAATAAAAGTATCAATTTCTGAAATTATTTTTTTAAAATGACACTTTTTAAGGTTAATTTACATACCTTCTGGGGTGTAAAATCGATTTTTAAAGTATTCTTTAATCGCTTTTCGCATTTCACGAGCGAATTCTAATTTTTCAAAATTCAAAACGGAACCATGGCACATGCATCCCACGCCGGTGGTTATTGTTCTAATACACTAAAATATCAAAAATGAATTAACTGTGCTTTGAATTAGACAACTTACTAAGTAACCAAGAAAGGGAATCAAATAAAAGCGATTAGTATTTTTAATTCCAATAAAAACTCCATAAGAATCAAAAATAGTAATAACAATTCTTGCGAGATCCGAATAATCATCCCGTTTATCTGTTAAACCACCATTAAGCATCCAAGAAATAAGAACCAGAAAGTTTTCCAACATATATAAACCAGATATAACTTTGGTTCCCATTACAACACTCATACATCCGCAGCACAGATATTTGTGTGCTTTGTTGTTAGTCATAGTAGAATGGGCTTACTGAAAATAATATATTTAAGTAGGCAAGTATAACAGATAGAAGTTATTTATGAGAGAGGGTTAAAGGTAATAAGATATAAAGCACAGTAACTATTAAATTTAAAAAAACGAAAACATGGTTCGTGATATATAAAAGAAAATTATGAAAAAACAATAACTATAATTATAAGAAAATCAGCTTTAAGAATTTCAAATAAGTAAGAGAAAATGGTTAGAATGATTATAAGAATGTTTTGTCATACAAATCACTATTTATTTGCGGTGCCATCGATGCCCTCTTTCTCTAAAATGTATTTATTATCCAAGCATAGAAAAGTGCGAAAAAAATACCTTAGGAGAAAAGTAGTCGCGCATATGTTTTAAAGACCTATTACGGATTTGATCACTTAAATGAGAAACAAAAGAATCAAGAAAGGGAATGATTACAATTTAAAAGTTTAAATCCCAAGTCAAAAGCACAAAAATAATAGTCAAACATTCAATTCAATGATAAAAGTTAAATTTTTTTTTGCGTTTGACATAAAAGATACATACAAAAAAGACAATAGAAAAAAAGAAATTACAATTCATTTATAAGCAGCAAAATACGGGAGATATGTTGACTTGGCTGAATCTGAATTATTCCCTTTCTTTTTCTTTTTTCGATCATTTTTCGGTATACCGCCATAGGCTGTTGGAGTGTCGTCAACGCAGATAGCAGCTTTACCACTTCCTTTTCTTGGTGATTCTTTATTCGTCTAAAAAATAATAATGGGTTGGAAAAAAAGCAACAACAAAAAATGAATATGAAACAAACTTCAAGTTTGGGGACAAGCCTTTCATCTATAATTGGTTTGATCGGAGCATCCACAGATTCAAAAATTGTTGGAGCATCAGTATCTTGACTGCTAAAAAACGAAGAAAGAAAATTAATGAAAATCCAGGATTATTAGCTAAGATGTCAAGAGAATGTTTATATCAAAAAATGTAAGGAAAAGAAAGAAAATAAATATTAGATATTTAAAAAATCTAAACCATTAGTTCAGAAATAAAACATCAACAACAACAAAATATCTGATGACCATCAAGAATAAGTAACTTACTGATTGTTGCTCTTCTTATTTTTCTTCTTTGTTTCATTTTGTGGTGAATCTTTCTTTTCAAATGTTGGATCTACGTCCATCTGCTTCTTCTTTTGCTTCTTTTTGATTACACGGACTTTGATCGGTTTTGATACAGGGGTATCACTTAACGATGATGGTTCTGGCTAAAAAATAAAAATGTGATATATACAAAAAAAGAGTTAAAAAAGATTTCTCCTCTAACAAAATCAAACATATGTAAAAACATAAAAAAAAGTTACCTCAACTTCTCGTACTTTTCGTTTTTCTTTTGCTGCGACTGCTTCTTTTTTTGCTAATCTTTCACTTTCACGTTGTTGTTTCCATTCTTTTTCTTGTATGCTTGAAGCAGCACCAGATGTTTCATTTCTTTCATGATCAGATTCAACAAGTTTTGGTTTTCTTCGTCTATGTTCTTCTCCTCGTTTCTTTCTATCAGATCCACCTTCCATTGTCGTTGTAGTTATTGTTGTATTCGTGTTTGTACTTTGACGACGTTTATCACTACTTCTTGAACGACGTCTTCGATGATGATATCCTAAAGCTTTATGTTTAACTTTTCCATGCTGAGAATCTTTAGATTTCTTTTTTCGTGGAATTAATGGTTGTAGATGTTTTCTCCGAGAGCTTGATGGACTTTGTGAATCTTTCCCCCTTTCACAAATAGAATCTTCAGCAACAGGTTTATCAGTCGTTCTTGTAAGTTCAGAATTTAATCGATCTGTAACCATATGACGCTTTTCGCGATGATGTTCAGGATCTGAATGAATTGGAGGCACACGAAAATCATAAAAATCCACTCCTGTTTCGGATTCCAAGCCAGTTGATGTTGGTACACCTTGAGCATCTGAAAAATCTAAAAACATTCATTAGTATAAAGTGAAACATTGAGATATTTCAAGCTTGAGGAAAACAGTAACAGTAAAGCTTTAGATTCTTTGAAAGCAAAAGAAAGTTAAAATTTTTTCTAACAAACACGTTTCACAAAAATGCAAAGTTTGAGTGAGGGCTTACTACATTCGAAGCATTTGTCAGAAAATGAAGGGATCATAAAGAGGGCAATTTTTAGGAAAACTACAAAGATTTGATAATACAAGAAGCGCCATTGATAGATTTATCACTTCAAAAAACTTTCTCATTAAACAAATGTTTCATCTATGCAACAAAAACACTAACCTTTTCGACGTCTTCGGCGTTCATCTTTTGTTGATTCTTTTTTGTTTGAACGATATCGGCTTTCATTTGGTTTTGCATTTTCTCCTTGATTGGTTGTTATTGTATTCGTCGTGGTTATTCCATCTTTTGGTTCTTTTTTTCGAAATAGATTCTTTGCAGAAAATGACATTCTTTGAAGGAATAAACAAAACGCTTATGTTTTCAAACAGAGAGAACCATAAAGAGTGAAAATGAAACTGATTTTGTTTTGAATCATTGAAAAATTTGAATAAAAAAATGAATGTCAAAGGAGCGGCAAATAATTTAAATTTTTGGAATTTTTTTTATTGATGATTGACATTCTATTTTTTGAGGATAGAAAGTTTGAAATTTTTTTTAGATTACAACGGAAAGCTTTTTTTTCGTAGTTCCTTTTTTTGTTGCTAATAGTATGTACTTTCAAGGTGATATTTAATTGAACGACAAAAAAAAACAATTTTTAACCTAAAAAATGTACAGTGTTTGCTCAAGTCTCATTTTTTACGGCTGTTTTTTGTTCTCAAATAGTAGGCGTCACAAAAGGCGGAGCATCATCAACCTGGTGTCTTTTATTCACCCTATAAAAAGTTTTAAAAAAAATTTCAAAATTTTTAAGTCGTTTTTCTTTTTATTTCCTTTCAACAACTCATTGTTATGACTTCCATCAAAATTTTTGTAACTTTATTTCTTTCATTTATTTTGATTCAACACAATTCAGCTGTTCCATCAAAAACAAAAGTTTGTGGTCAACTTTTGCATCAGCATATTCGAAATGTTTGCGCTTCCACTGATTGTCAAAAACTTATCGATGAAGGCGGCGTGGTAGAAATCCTTAATTTTAAGTCTTATTGCTGTAGTCATGGATGTACTCGTCGTCAATTTGAATCCTTATGTTGTTATGATGCTTTTATCAAATCATCATAAATAGACGTTGCTATAAACTTTATTAGTCAGAGATCTCATTTACATACGTATGCATTTATAAAGAAATTGATATACTAGTTTTATGTTGCCTTTATTTAAATAAATTTTTAAAATTCAAATAAATTTGTTTCTTTAAATTTAAACATCAGCTGATAAATAGTAGCATTCATTAAATTGCTTTCAATTTCCGTTTCGCATGTTTTTTATCCTTTCTTCAACACTTAATTAACAGTCTCTATCTTCTTTTGATCTTCCTCTTATCACCAATTTTTATTGACTAAGTTTAAAGTAAATTCAAAGGTCGGTTTCCATTCTTGCCGTTCAATACGAGTTATATCAAAAAATACACGTTCTTTGCACCCCGAAGTCAGATCAGAGCAACTTTTTTAAATGTTTACTTTATTTTTAAAACAAGCATTTACTTTCATGGCTTGAATATTATGTATTAAGTTTAAACTATGATAAGAAGAATCCTTTGTCTAAAAATTTTCGATGCATGTATCCAAAAGAAAATCAAGTAAACGACTGCACTCTCATGCATGAAATTCTAAGCTATGGAATTTGTCGATTAAATTTTGCTGAGCCCCGGCTGTGGCCATTGCAAGAATTTTTATTTAATAACAAATATTTTTTTAAAGTTGCAAAAAATGAAATAAAAATTCAATGATCATAAACTGCTAATCTTTTTTTCGTCAAAAGATTATAACCAACATTTTTTGAAAAATTTGTAGTCAAATATTTCCGGCTCATAAACGTCGTCGACAAAACACGTTAAAACCACGTTTTTATTTTCTACTTTCAAAAACACCGATAGAAAACAATTTTTCTACGCATAAAGTTCAACTCGGCGTTGATTTTCGATAAGTTTGAAGCGGCCACGATTTTCTTTCCATTAAATTTTTGAAAAAAAAAACAAGTCGAGAAAACAAAAAACATTTCACCACCATTTTTCGACGAAATATTTGTTCTAGAAAAAGAGACAGTAAACTTTTGCTTCAAGGATCTTCCCAAAGGCGGAAATTCAAAAATAAAGGGGTTTTTTCATTGATAATATGGAAATTTTGGTGGAATTTTTTTATTGAAACATTAAAAAATATGGTTTTATTTATTATTGAAGCTTTATTGCTTCTAAAAATAATCAGATATATATATTTTTATTAGTTCACTGTGAAGTGAAAATGACTGGTTGGTTGATTTTTTAACTTTTCGCTAAAAACAAAAAAGTCGAAAAATGGCAAACTTTCTAACATGGATATTAATTATTTTTTAAAAGATTTTTGACATTTTATTGATTCTAGGGTAAAAAGGCATGAAAAATCTGATTTTTCCTCCCAAAGAACTGGTAAAAATAGCGGAATATGACTGTTTTTGAAGTGCTTAAAGTATACCTTATTTCCAAAATGCATCTCCTCCTCAGGAAGTGCAAAATTTTTATGTGATACCTATCTAGAAATGTTCAGCATGATCGACTTAGTCTAGGATGTTGTGAGATTCTTCAAACGTCTGTTTGTTCTCGAGTTATGAATTTTTGAAGTAAAGGTGCGCGTGTTGATGCATCTCAACGCCTTTATCTGTGATATATTTATCAAAGGACACTTGTAAAAGTTGTCAAAACGATAAAATAAGCTTCAATAATAAATAAAACCATATTTTTTAATGTTTCAATAAAAAAATTCCACCAAATTTCCATATTATCAATGAAAAAACCCCTTTATTTTTGAATTTCCGCCTTTGGGAAGATCCTTGAAGCGAAAGTTTACTGTCTCTTTTTCTAGAACAAATATTTCGTCGAAAAATGGTGGTGATTTGTCAATCAAAAAAAGGAAATTGATTTTTGGCTCCAATGTAACGAAAATGTACATTTTTAGCCGCTGAAATGGGGACTTATGGTAGTTTTTTTTAAATGAATATCAAAATTAGATATGATTTATTGAACCTCTTCCATTAAAAATATTTGGGCTTCTAATTTTTTTTGTTAAAATTAAAAAAAAAAGAATAAAATAATAAAAAGGAAGAATGTGAAAAACCGGAAATTTGCTTATTTTGTGACAACTAATTTTATTAAACAAAAAATTGTATTTTTATTTAAATCTGCTTTCACAAACAAGAAGGTTTGTTCAACTGGAGACGAGACTATAATCTTGTTTTTCATTTTAGCTTTTCCTTATTACATGTGTACATATATCTGCTTTAAATGATCCAGTCAACAATACTAAATCCTTTTTGACACTTAGATAGCCTCAATGAATTTAGCGATGAACTTAAAATATTTTTTGAAGCAGAATTGCATGAAAATCAATATAGTAAAAAAGATGAATTTTGATTAACCCAAAACACCCAAACTACAGTATACTCTATGACCCGAAAAATGAATAACAAATTACACATTTTTTCATTGTTTTTAATCGCATAGAATAAAAACTTTGCAAATTATGCGTTTCCATTTTTCTCAGAAATATACCAATGTACTTTTGTTTATCTTTTTTTCTTACACAAATTTTATAAATAGTGAGTCCAGAAATACAAATTTATACTACTGTGACCTATAAGTATGTCATAATTTTAAGTGTGTCGAAACAAACAGATTTAATAAACATATAATCTAAAAATTTGTTTTCGTCAAAAAAGATTTTTCGTAGACATAAATATGAGATGTAGTATCAAGCTGATGTTTTGATGTTAAATTTTTATTTAGTGAAAAAAATAGATAAAAAAAACTTATGAGATATTTTGCTTCCGACTATAAAATCCTTTTCGAGGTGAGAAGAAAATGGCGAAAAAAATCAAAGAAGTTTTTGTTTTGAACAAAAAAACATTCAAAGATCTCTGGCTTTGTTTCAAACATAAAAAAAACACGTCGTTATTGTAAATTTTGATTCCGGATTATGTGCCTAGAGTAAGTTAATTTTTTGTGGAAAAAGAAAGTCAATCACAAGAATAAAAAAATAAAGTTTTAAAGATTAGAAACAGATAAATCAGGTGATGAAGAAATAAAAACGGTGAAAAGATTTTAATCTTAAAAATGAAAAAAAAACGACTGGCTTGAGTCAGAAATTGGTGAATCAGTCATTTTTTTATTTGACAATTTTCTCTCTTGAAAATTTGGACTTGAACTCAAAGAACGAAAAAACTCACGATTGCCTATAGCCCAAATAAAAAAAATTGAGTATAGTTCGTTCAAAAAAAGTTTTTATTTTATTTTTTTCGACGAATGTCGCTAGCATGCAACTCTCGTGGTAACAGCTTAAGATCGATGATAGATATTTTTTTTAATTGACTTCCTACAATTATATGACTCATTCCTTCGGCGTCTCTTCTTTTCCCTCACATGTGTTTGCTAAGAGATCAAAAGCTTTTTATTTTCTTTATTTTTTAAATTATCTTTAAAGAAATTTTAAGTAATCCGTTTTTTTTTTTGAAATGGTTTCCACCTTCGCATATTTTTTTCATTATTCTTCAGTTGCACTAGTTTTCAAAGAATACTGTAGTTTTTGAGAAGAATAAAAACTCGTTCTTTTTTTTTTTGCTTTTTTATTCGCCAAATTTATTTCGTGCTATTAAGAATATAAAAAAAATTGAACTTTCTTGTTTTTTTTTTTGAAAAATCCAAAAATAAAAATAGCATTTTCCTGGGAAAAAAAGGATTTTTACCGTAAAAAAGCACAAATGAGGGATTGTTGACGCGAGGGAATACAAAAAAGCTCTTTAAAGGGAGTGTCTCAAGCGATAGAGATTTCCTTACAGCGGGTGTTCCTAGCCCGAAAGTTTTTTTTCATTGTCTCAAAAGCTTACAAAGAGCTACAGATTTTTTGTAGCTTTTTGTAGCATTTTGTTTTTTTTTCTCGAAGTGCTACAAAAAGCTACGAAAATTCGAAGAAGTGAACTTTCGGGCTAGGAACACCCGTCCGTCGTAAAAAAAATCTCTATCGCTTGAGACACTCCCTTTAACTTGGGACAACCATAAGTGTAAAAAGGGTTAAAAAAAGTGAAAAACAATATGACAAAAATATAAGCAGCTGATGTAATAAAAATTCTGCATCCGTCGCTTGTGACGTAAAATATTTAAAACAAAAACAATAAAAATATTTTCAATGGTAAAACTATTTTACGCCTTCGCTTTTCTTATCAATAATAATAATTATTATAAGTTATTGGAATTTTAAAATTAATTAAAGGATGTGGAAAAATGCATGAGCGCAATTTGGTGGAAACAAATGAATAACATCAGTTAAATAATTAAAAATAATTAAGCTTGCATTATAACAATTACGGATCGAACATAGAAAAACAATTACCACAACAAAAAAAGTCAAAATTAAAAAAAAGGAATGAATAAATCACAAGATCAAAATCAATAATACAATCAAGCGCATTTCAAAAATATTTTTTTTTAAATTACATAAGTAAGTAAATACCATTCTTGTATATTTCTTCAAGAACAATTTTAATTATGCCATCCACTCTTTTTTTATCAACAAAGCTTTCATAAAACTATAATGCGCTGATAACTCTATTGGCTTTAAACCCACATACCATCTCTTAACTTATAAATGCAAATTCCATTCCTCCGCAAACCAACCACCACCTTAGTTTTTATTGCGTTTTTCTCTAATTTTATCTTCCAAATCTCTATATTTTTTGTATTGAAAATTCCTTTAACTAAATCATTTTTTTTTATTACTTGTTTGTTTGTCTTTGAGTTTTTTGTTTTTGTTTTGCTTTTCTTTTCCATTTATTTTATTATTTTCAGAGAAAAAGTAAAGTGAACGGATAATATATAGTAGTAATAAGTGTAAAAAAATTTCTGTGTTTATTTTTCTTATATATATTTTTTACAAATATGTTAGATTAATTTGGTCTCTGAAGTTTTTATTTAAGAAAAAAATATCACTTTTTTAAAAGATCACTTTTTATGGAAAAACTTATATGCTTTTTGCAATGAAGACTTAAAAGTTGCTGCAAAAAAAAATGTAGGAGGAAAGCCTTCAATGTTTGGTTGTAAAAAAGCGTCCAAAGCTATTTGAAACAATTTCTGTGTTTTTATAAAGCTTTTCGACCTTGCAACATCTGTGACTAGGGTTGCGCCTCGGTAAATTTACCGGTAATTTACCAGTAAATTTACCGGTTAATTTACCGGTAAATTTACCGACTAAAATTTTTTTTGAACTAAAATTGGGTAAATCCGGTAAATCCGGTAAATTTACCGGTAAATTGACTGGTAAATTTACCGGTAAATTTACCAAGAAAATGAATTTACCGGTAAATTTAACAACCCTATCTGTGACATATATTTTAATCCACATGGTGTAATGTAGCTTTTAAAATACAATTTTAGCGAATAGTAAACAATTACTCAAAATTTTTATTAAATTTTTTACGTTTTTCCCTTCATTTTTTTTTATTTATAAAAAGGTAAACACTAAAATTTAAGTTCCTCCGCGAATTGAGTGGGAGTTAAAGAGAAATAACACATTTTTAGAATTAGTCATTTAGGTACAACAATCCCATGATTTGTATAAATAAGAAAGGAGAAGAGAGCGCTACTCTATCATCTTCATCTCTCATTCACTCAATGATGAATGGGAAAGAGGAATTAAAGATGGAAAATTTTTTTAGGAACATGTGAATGCATATGTACACAAAGTATAAATTAAGTTTGATAAATAAAATTGGCCCCTTCAATACTGTAAAAAAACGTTAAAAGAAAACTTAAGTTCCTGGTTTTTTTTTTCTCATTCGACCTTTGATTTTAATTTGACCGGAGAAAGAGACGAAGTTAACCAAGGATAAAAAGTGTCACATTGATTTTGATTTTATAGTTACTTTTAGGTCATCTGTTTTTTCTTTTTCTGTAAATTTCAAAAATTTGATTTTAAATCGCTTTAATCTTAATTAGATTCTCACGAAAGAGAACTAAATTGAATAAAAACACTGCGGAAAAATACATGAATTTAACAAAATTTTAACAAAATTTTTGCAAATGCCTCGAAGCGAAATTTGAGTTATGCGGAAGCTTCCAAAAGTTTGCAAGAAATTCTTGAATCGTTATTAAAAGGTCTAGTGAGCTCTGATTCCAGAGAGTACTTTGCTGACGTTTTTCTTTTTTTCGCTTTGACTTTCTCCCTCATTTCAAGGTGCCTTTGGATTAAAATAAAAATGTACAACCATCAAAGATTTATTTATCTGTCTTTTTTGTTGCAATAACATTCGTAAATTTTTAAATTAAAAAATATTATTTTTAAAATTTAAATCCATATCCTTTTGGGAAATTCCATAACAAAACAAACTTTTAAATTTTGACGTATTATTATTTTTTAACTTTTCAAATCCCTTGTGATTAAGTTAAGTGAGTATATGCGATTTTGTTAAAAACAAAACAAATTTAAATAAATAATAAATAATTTATTTTTAAAACAGTTAAATCAAAAACAATACCAAAAATTTGGCATACAATTTTTTAACAACAATGTACTTTGTTTTTAAAATTTACAAAAAAGTAATAATAAAAAAAGATTTTATCCCAAAAATAAGTTTGGAATTCTTATCACCGGTATTTCAAAATTTTTATACAAATAAAAAGAGAAAACAACTAAACAAAGACTGGCAAAGTAAAGCATTTAAAGTATTTTTTTTGTGAGATCTATTTTTGATAAATATTGTAAAGAAATTTGCTCTGAGAGTCAAGAAGAAGCAAGAAAAAGGAAGGCATAATTTATGAACAGCAAATATCTTGAAGTTGTGACATTGTGCAACCATATACGCAACATTCCATAGGATTTTTAGCTTCATTATGTGATTCGAGTTCAGAACACACTGTTTGCTGACATACTGTTGAAAGAGTATTTATCAATTTTTTGCTACATAATCTCATCGGCACATCATTTGCTGGCGCAGCTTCAGTAAATATAATGGCTATTAAAACAAATAATGAAATAATCAAATATAAATTTGATTGAATTCTTTGAAGGGAGAAAATGATTGATGTGGAAGAAGACATCTTTTTTTGTAAGTTTTAGAAAAATGTGAGTGAATAAGTAAGAAAAACAGAAATGAACTGAATGAATAATTGAAGATATGGCACATTTACGATGAATATTTATAACAAAATTTTTGGTTCGGGTTATTAGCCTTATTGCTCACGCCCTTTCCTCACATTTTTTTCCAAATATGCTCACATGAAATTTAACTCCGCCTCAAAAATTTGTTTTGGATCTTTTGAAAAAAGGGTGCAAATGGACTCTGACCCAGGGAAAAAAAGAAAGAAGAAGGCGGAGTTATGTCAAAAAAATAAAAAAATAATAACACAAAAGAATTTAGTTTTCTTTTTGCAACAATAAAAATAAATTAATCTGCAAAATTATAATAATAAATATTAAAAGATTCTTTAATCCTTTATTATTAATATTTTAATTAATTGAGGGAGGTAATTAAGCAATCAAATCAAAAGGAATGGATTAATATTAACCTTGAAGGTTTTCAAAGCGGAGCAGCGAGATTTCTAAGAATGAGGATACTTTAATTTAAATAAAAATATTTGAAAATCAATAACGGCTTTTTTTTTATTAATAATTAAAGACAGTAAAATCAAAAAACCCATTAGTCTTCAAAATTTAGTAAATAAAAAAAGCAAAACCATTGAACAAAAGAACAAATCGTTTATAAAAAATATTATAATTTATTAAAATCAAAGTTTTTAAGGAAAAATATGTAATTAAAAATTTCCTTCATTCTGTCTTCGATGGTTTTTTGGTTGCGTTTGTGATAATAACAAATTTTAAGTTTAGTATTTGATCGAAAATAAAATTTTGTCTCCGTTAAAATAATATATGGTTAAATTAAAAATGAACATATTTTTGAAGTATTTAAACGTCTAAATATTTCCTACTTTAAAGAAATTTTGTGTTTACGTTATAAATTTCGTGAATGATAATTTTAAAATTGTATTTATCCTAAATCTTATTTGTGTTGGAGTGATTCGCTTTCTTTTGTAAAAATTATATTTCTTTTAGAAAAATGCATTATAAAAAATTTTGCTAACCTTTACAATTTATTTCGTTGACCTTTTGGTTCTTTTATTCTAAAAAAAAAGAAAAATCTTTTTTTTCATAACGAGGAATTGCACCGTCAAAACTCTATTCAAAACCTTTAAGTTATTTCTTTATGTAAACTTTTTTAAAGGTTTCTTTTAATTATTAAATTTTTTTCACATTTTTAAAAACAAAGATTGAATTTAATTATCAATTTAAAGCCGGACTTTTTTGTAGCAAAAAAAGATTTTTTCTTGTCTTGAAGAATACTGCTTTATTTTTAACTTTGAATTTAAATGTTTTTTGTTTATTTTTTACATTTCAAAGTACAAATATTTAAAAAAAAATGTAACCGCGGATAATTGAATTTTGTGACGCTGAGAAGCCTGTAAAGGTTATTTGTTGCTAAATTAAGGTTGGTTTCGAATTAAAAGCATCCGACGAAATAATCATAATAATAATTATTTTTCTAAAAAATAATTATGATTAAACATCAAAAGGATTTTTTTATAATCAGTTGGTGTTGATAAACAACATAAAAAAATATTTATTAAAAACAAAAAGAAACATTGGAGCATGGACCATGACATTCTTGATTACGACATTGCTCAAAAACTAAGCATGCGATTTTACTTAGGATTATTGTTTCGTTTAAAGAATTTTGTTTACAAAACACTGAATTTTTTTTTGAATCAGAAATAGACATTTCTAAACAAAAAAAATTATTTATGTAAGCTTTTTTTGAAACTCTATTTAATTTTTTTGAATTGCGTAGATTTCGTCGTCATAGAGTTCTCCGAATTTCGAATCTTCTTTTTTTATATTTCGTTGTTATTTAAAAAATCTTTAATCTTTTTATTTCTCAACATCCACGCTAAGAATATAATAATCGGGTAATTTGCATCGAAGAAAAGCTCTTTCATTGAGTTTTAATGATTTTATGGAAGGAAAAAAGAATATGTTTTGGATGATTTTCAAGGATAATCGAATACTTAAAAGCACTCTAAATTGTTTTTATCCCATTGGTTCATGGTTGAAGATATATAATATTTTGTTTTTACATATTTGAGTCGGTACAGCCCGGCACGTCTGAAATCTGCATCATAGAAAGAAGGCTCCGGATTTATAAAAAAAATGACTCAAATTATGTAATCATCATTAACATATTTTTTTGCAACAAAAAAGAAACATTAAAATTAAAGATCAAACATATAAACGATAAGAAAAAAATAATAATAAAGAATTATAAAAATCTCGTGGAGTCCGCTCTACAAACGTAAAAAAACCATATCAGATTTTTTGAAATAAAGTCTTCCTGGAAGTTACTTCGATGTGTAGCTTATTTATTCTATCATCTCTAAATGTCAACACTGTTGGAAACTACCCTCAAATGTGGTTTAGCTTAATGGTATAGTGTAAGTTTAGTAAGTAAATACTATAATTTATTTAAAAATATTTTTGACTTAAATATACAGTAGAGTAGGATTATTTGCAACTATTAAATCTCTGGATTAAAAAATTTCCAAACATTACCTAGAACATTTAATTTGAGTTTACTGATACCAGATGCTTTGTACTGTATATATTTCAACCTATTTTTTATAAATGATGTCGCAAAATTATATTTTATTTTTATTATGTATTTGCATATTTTTCTTTTTAATGTTTATGTTATTATCAAAAATGTTTCAGTAATCAGCTTAAAAGATTTTTGCTCTACGTGTAAATTCACATTTTTTAGATTTCCTTTTCATAAATTAGGAATTCATTTATTAGAACAGCAAAAAAACCTTGCAAACTAATCTCGAAAAAAAAGCTTTTGAAGTGTTTGTTGTTTGAAAGATTAAACTTTCTATAAAAACTCCGCAGTGTTTTCCCGCTATCTTGTTTGTTCTTATTCGTCTCTAAGTACATATATTAGGATTTGCTTACGTTTATTTTATTTACAGTAAGTGTAGTGAGTAAGTGATTGTATGTATATACACATTTGGTCATGATGCTACAAGTCACTACAACATCAGACACATTTTTTTGGTTTAAAATTTTTCTATTAATAATAAAAAATGGGATTCTATTTAAGTTCTTAAAATAAAACGCAAAAAGGATTAATTTGTAAAATTAGGAAATTTTTTGTAGCAAAAATCGTAGTTGAAGACCAACGACAAAACAACAAACTTTCCTTTCAAAGTTCATCCCATTTGACACTTGTTTTCTGTCTTATTTTTAACCTTTTATTGATGAAGCCATTTAAAAATTTTTTACGTAAAATATTTAAATTTATATTGTAACGTGATAAATAAAAAAAGCAAAACATGTGCTTTGGATTATATATCATTAAAAAAGGATGAAAATTTTTAAATTTTCATGAACAACAAAAATATCGCTTAAAATTTAAAAAAGTATAAAAATGGAAAAGCTGCTGTGATAAAAGACAGACAAAAAACAACGTCAAAGTTTTCCATTTCCATAATTTTTATGCTCACTATTTGCAAAATAACTACATAAAGCATGCACAAAAAAATTTGTCCAATTCTTAAAGGTCTTCGTTCATTTTTATTTCGCATTTTCTATCCTTTTTTGAACTGTAAAATATCAAGCAATCTAAAATAAAAAAACAAGTTGAAAAACTCCTTATTTAAAAGAGCAAAGATTACAATAAAAAAATTATAATTTCGCCCTCAAAGATTTTTAATTTTTTAATTTATTGCAAACTCAGAAAATAAAAATATTATATGCTCATTAAATCTTATTTTTAAAGTCCCGTGAATAAATAACAAGCCTCTTATTAAAATAAATACTGCCAAAATCTCTATTAAAGGCTTTACGATTAATTTTTTGCTTTTATTTTATTCTTTACGGATTTTCAAAGTTACAAATAAAAAGCTGATTTTTGAAAAGTTTGAAGAATAAATCAGCTTATTTTATTTATTACCTATTAACATTTATTTATTTTCTGTTTTTACCAAAAATTAAAGTTTTGTATTTCATGCAATTTTATGCGGATGGAAAACAACAAATGAAGATAATCGCGATTCGAAAGAAAAAAGTTAAGATTGAATCAATTTAGGAATTAATTTAAAAGTACCATTATGAGACGCACCGAGCGCTACGAGCAAAGAGCAAAAATGTGACAAACAAATGACTAAAAATTTATTTTTGCAAAGAATTATCTCTCCCTCTTCTTTTGTCAAAAACAACGTTAGTTCAGTCATTCTATTTTTTTTTTGGTTGTTTATTTCTCTAAAAGTCGTAAAACTTTAAGCGTAAAAATGGAATTTATTTTTATTTTTTTTTTGTAAAGGAATGTTACATATTTCGGTGCATTTTTTTCTTTTATCAATGTCGCAAGGTATGTATGCATAAAGGCATTTTGTGGCATTCTTAAACAACAACAAAAAAGATTTAGCATATAAATTGTATTTGTTGTTCCAAATACTTCCAATCTTTCTTTTTTTTCTTACAAAAGTTGTTCGCCTACTATGGTTACTTAAAAGTTTTCTTTTTATTCAACCGCAAAAAAATGTGGAAAAAAAGTGGAAAACAACTAAAAATATGAAATTTCTTCACGATTTCTTTCTTGATATTCTTCAATAAATTCTAAAATTTTTAGTTTGTCTTCTTCTTTCAAAAGTGAAGCTTTAATTTTACACAAGCATGAATTTTGTGAATAATTTTGTATTAAATGTTCTGCGCGATCCAGCCTTAAATCTGGAAGCATTACCAGCAGCGATGTTTCAGAATCAAGATTGCTCACAACTTGAAGATAAAGTTTAGATCGCCATATTTCAAATTTTTGAATAAATATAAAAACAAGAGTCCATAAGAATATATGATTTAATAGATACAAGGTGGCAGCCAATAATGAAGCAGATGGAAATCTAAAATAAAATTTTTGTGTTGAGATTCCAAGAAGCATAAAGAACTTACGAAAAAGCTCTATAATTAGTCATAACTGAAATCCATTGAAACCATGTTCCAGGTAATTGCAAATTTGAATATGATAAAGCTTGAAGCCATATCTTCACTAATAATGCAATTATAATAACCACCGATGCAGCAAATTGATTTTGTTTAGAAAAACTATTAAATATTATTGCGAGAGACCAAATTGCAAAATAATAAATTATTAATGAAAATACAAAAGTAATAATAATCAAAATTTGACCATTTTGACTTAATTTTGCTAGTGGAAAACCTGCAAGTAAATCATACTATATCTTATTTTTTGTTGTTTTTGTTTTTGAAATTATTTCAAAAACTTCAAACAATGCGTAATAAAAATAAAATAACTTTTTAGTATTTTTTTGTAGTGAAAAATGCCATTGTTTAAAATTTTTTAAATGTTAAAAGAAAAATAGAATTTAACCTTTTTTTGTTAAAATATTTGAATCAAAACAAACTTTTGTTTCCTTATTTTTCCTTTTTTTCTCATTATTCCACTAGATACAAAAAAGGTTAAAGTAAAGGTCAGAGTAGCAGCCGTAGCCAAAGTTGGGTAAATATTTTGAAAGTAAAGCACAAACCTGGGATGCCTCCTACGCCGGCGGAAACAAACATAAAAAAATTCCATGTTGAAAATACGGAATCGAATACAGGAATTTGAGGTTCCTTTTGTTGATATTCAAACCAATGTAATAATGACTCCACTGTTTCATTCCATTTTGATGAATCTATTTTCTAAAAAATCCTTTTCTTTCTCAAAAATAAATGCTAAGGTGTCTGGATTTTGAACTATCTCTTACTTAATTATATCTAATTTAAAAAAGAAAGAAGAATAAAGAAATAATAAAAACATACAGTAAAACGATTCATTTTCCAAAAAGCTTTTAATAATCGCTCTTGAGAAGCTTTTAATTTTTTCTCTTCTTCTGTTTTATAATAATTTAGATCAGTGGGTGAAGTTTCAACAGTTAAAATTAATAAAGCACCAAATAACCAAAATCCACAAAAAAATATTATTAAATGAATCAAAGGTGATTTTTTCTTTTGTCGATTTAAACAATTTCTCAAAGAATTTTTTGCGTTTTCAAAATTTGGATTTGGAGTTCGTCTTGTAAAAGTTGAAAGACTTTCATCCGAACCCAAATCAACAGTTCGAAGCCTTTGATGAACAAATTGACGGGATTCCCAAAGACTTGAAGCCGATCGAGTAAGAAACATTGCCGCTTTTTATTACGGTTTGAAACACCACAAAAAAAAGTTTTTTATGGAAAAAACTTTGTAAAAAAATTCGTTCGCAGCTGCCAAATCTTACATAGGTGATTTAATTGCCCCATCGCTTGCTTGCTCTTTTTTTTGCAACTTTGAAAAATCCACAAACTTAATTTCCCAAAACATGTGTTTACGCAAAAAACTTTTCAAATCAAAAAATAGAGATGAACAACAACTGCCAGCCTTTCATCCTTCAAAAGTTTATGTTCGACTAAATAAATCAAGTGATGTTCCACTTTTTAGTTCTTCCATCAACATACTAACATCTTTCATTTTTAATTACTATTTTTATTTTTATTTTAACAAAAACATTAGTGAACGCTAAAAATATAGTACGAAAAATATTTTTTAAATAACCATAAAAGTGGTGCTTTTTGTCTGTAAATATCGCATTAACATGATAAGATAAGTTTTATATTTTATTTACATACATATATTGTTATTATTATTATAAAAAAATTACAAAAAAGAAAACATTCAATCAATTACTCCAAACACTACGTTCAATTTGTGTCTGTGATCGATCAGGAATAGTTGTTGTTATAATTTGTTTCTTTTTCTTTTGATGAGAATTTTATTCAACAACAGCTTCTTCTTCTTTTTGTTTTGGTGGTGAAGTGACGCAACCTTTTGAAGACATTTTTGGATCATTTTGAGAATTCGATATTTCACCAGGTAGTAGTTGATTTTCAGTTCGACATGGATTTTTATCAAAAAATGTTGTATCAAATTCAATGACTACCAAAATCAAAATTATAATAGTTGTAAATAAACCATAAGTGATTGCCCATCTAAAAAAATAAAAGATAAAACAGTAAGCAATAAATAAAACAAAAAACATACCCAAAAGTTGAAGCATAGAAATGTACCGAAGGTTCATAATCATTCAATGATACCGTCATATTCCCACAAAAAGAGTTCGATGAATGGAATTTACAGCACAATGATAAATGATGTCAATTAAAAAAAAAATAGAAGAAGAATGAATCAATTTAAATTTTAGTTTCTTTCCATCCTTTGTTAAAACCAAAAAAATGAATGTTCATTCACTTTTTTCTTTGGATATCGGCTTTTTTTAACACTTGTATGATTTACAGAAGTTAAGCTTATGGCTATATATTTTTTGTCTTTGAGTTAAAGGGAGTGTCTCAGGCGATGGCAGGATTCCTTACAACGGGTGTTCCTAGCCCGAAAGTTTTTTCACTGTCTCAAAGCCTTCCAAAGTGCCACAAAAAGTTTGAAGCTTTTTGTAGCTATTTGCAAAAAAAGTTCCTTCCACGAAAAGCATTTCGAAATGTTTCGTAAGCAAAAACAAAGGGAGCCGTCGTAAGGAATTCCTGCCATCGCCTGAGACACTCCCTTTAACAGAAAGTTTAGTAAGAAAAATTTTCTAATCATCGATAGTTTTAGTGTCATTTTTTTAAATATCGTTTAACTTTGTGCTATTATTACTGGGAAAATAGTGCAAAATTTTTTTATTGTTTCTTTTTTAATGGCTTCAAAATTTTTTCATTAGGTTAGAAATAGTGTTCACTTACATTGGAATTCAATAATAAAAAACTTGTAACAAAATACCACTCATCCAAAAAGATCAATTTTTTTTTCAAGATTTAAGGTTATTTCGTGCTTTTTTGCGCGCTTCGCCTTTGTTCCTCCATTGTTTGAAAAATCTATTTTCAATTTATAGGTTTTCAACTTTTAAAAGTTGCATATTACATTAAAATTTAGTTTAAGACCAATAATATCTTTATTTATAAAAAAACAAATTTATAACAACAAGGCACGATAAATGAAAACAAGATTCATATCTTCTCAAGAGGACGCATTCCCAAAATTTTAAAGCAAGCAGCCATTGTATCAGCAGTTGCTTCGCAAAGAGCAAGACGATTGTAGTCGATTGATTGAATTTGTCCTAAAACAAATAAATATAAAATGAATGCTTTATAAATTTCAAACAAACCATCTTTCTTTTCAACGACTTGACATTCGGTGTAAAATTCAGTAAAAGTAGTCGACAAATTATAAACATATTCACAGAGCTAAAGTAAATTATTAAAAGCGATTAGTGCACAAGATTACTATGTAAAAAAACAAAAGGCTGTTCAGGAAAAAACTTTTAGACGGCTAATGAGATTAAATTTTTTTTATTGATTTCAATAAATTATTTTATATGTTACACTGAAACAAACAGCCGCAGCACCGTCTTCGATTTTTAACAGTAAAAAAATTTTTGGTCCGACAATTAGTTATATTTAAATTTTTTGCTTAAAATACCTTTTTTCAAACATGCTTTGTTTCAGAAAACAATAGAAAATTGGAAAAAAAAACTAAAAATTTTATTTTGTAATTGACCTTATAATTATTATTTTTTTCAATTTACACCAAAACATTTTTTACATCAAAAATCTTGCGAATATACGAGTTGCTTTTACATCTTATCTAATCAAGAATAAAACAAAATTTTTAATTTTTAACATTTTTAAAAAAATTTTTCAATATTAAATAGTTGGTAAAGAAGTTGGGTAATAACAATCGAAGACGGTGCTGCGGCTGTTTGTTTCAGTGTAACATATAAAATAATTTATTGAAATCAATAAAAAAAATTTAATCTCATTAGCCGTCTAAAAGTTTTTTCCTGAACAGCCTTTTGTTTTTTTACATAGTAATCTTGTGCACTAATCTCTTGAGCCGTCTGCAACAATAATTACTAGAAACTCCGCTGCCTCCGGTCGGCGATCTTACTTGTTTTATTGAAAAATACAAAATTGCCACTCGTATTAATGCCTATGTTTTAATAATTACTTTTCCAAAAAGTTATTGTATTGACTTTTATAAAAATTAAAACTTTTCCCGAACAATCTTATCACTCGTGTCTATTTTAATCACTTAATTTTCAATAATGAGATCCTAAAAATTGAAACATGTGTAAGCCTTTAAAACTTTTTTTTTGCACGAATCAAAATAAACAATGAACTGAACCATTAAAAAAAAATTTATACCAGCTTGTGAAAAATTCGCAAAAAGTTAAGGTTATAGTCATCGAGCAAGCTTACAATAGTTAAATCACTTAATTTGCGCAGCAAGCAAACCCATGTTTTGCTGATTTTTTATGTATATGAAAATTACCCAAATCATTTCATCGCGCTTGGAAAACAAAATATAGTTTCATTCTAATTTATGCAAATTTTTTAGGTGAATTTCCTATTTTAATATAAAAGATTTCAAGATAAGATACAAAAAAACAGAGAGAAAAAGAATAATAATATGTATGGGAAAAAGCGAAGCCTAGTAGCCCTGGGACTGCGACCAAAAGTAATCGAAAACGAACGAACAATAAAAATTAATAAGAAGGAAATATTCAAGTTACTTTTCGATTAAACTCACCGAAAATAATAAAAAAAGTTCCCTATGTTTATTCTTTTCATAAACTAAACGTCAGCGTACTTTTAATTAAATTTTGCGTTTAGAATACCTAAAAGTTTTGTATGCTAATCCAATTAAATTTAGAAAAAAAAATATACGATCCAAAAGCTTAGTTAAAAAAAATTTCATTGAAAATCGTTAAAAATAATTTCGCTTTAATTTCATAATAAAGAAACTTAATATTCATAAAAAAAGTAAAATTTGTGAATATTTTATTAAAAATTTGCATATTTTCTAATGAAAACATTATTAAAAATCATAAAAAATTATTTGGATATAATTGTCTCAATTCAATTAAAACAATTAATAAAAAAAAATTGTGGGGATTCGAACCTATGACAGAAATATCCAAACATCACCGCCTTCAACGCCTACGCCACACAGCAAATGTATAACAAGGAACTTTAGCCAATGATATTTTTACTCTAAATCAAAATATTTAAATTTCCATAGCGGCATACATCTATTTTTATGTGATGTTTTTTAAAGTTAGCTTACTCATAGAGGTAATTGAGGGTGGAGAAAACGATTTTTATAGCCAGAATATGCGTTAACTTTGCTGCAACGCTCAGCGGGACATTGTGAACTTTTAAAATGTTGTGATTAAGCACTTTTTTTCTATACTTCCTTCTATTTTTTTTAAAAATTCGTCAATGCGACGAAAAATTGACCCTAAAGAGCCCTCTAATATCAACATAATTACACGAAATAAAAAAAATCATAAATTTCGGTTAGCAGATCGGGCGTTCTCATTGCTAAAACAGCCGCACCCCTCGCTTCGCTCGGGGTGCGGCGGGATATTTTCTTATAAATACTTACCAAATGAAGAAGTAAAGAGTCCAAAACATTTAATAAAGTTTCCGCGAATTTGAGAATTTGTTTACTAAGCTTAACTTCAACAGGATGAGAGAAAGTGACGATGTCATTTTGTGCATTCATCTTTTCAAGAAGTGATTCACGGCTGATACCAGCATTACGAGCGATTGATCGAATTCGAGCATAAGCATAAAGCAAATAAACTGCAGTATTACCACGATCATCCAGCATCTGAAAAGTAAGTTTAAGCATTAATAATATTTAAACAAAATCATACTCGATCAAATGAGAAAACATAGTCATTGAGACGAGTATGAGAAAGGTCAGCATATTTAACGCAACCATATGCAACACTTTCTTTAGCAGCATTGAATTCAACTGGAGTAAGAACTTCATGACGATTTTTTTCTCGTAATTTTTCTTCAGAACGTTTAACACCTTCCGCAAGAAGATCATTTAAACGAACGGTGTCACCAGAACGTGTTTTAAACTTCTTCCTAAAGAATAATAATATCAAATACAATACAATAATATTCCCAAAAAAGATTTACTTGTCTTCGCCCAAAACTACTCCAAAGCCGACATGTTCAATTCGTTTTTCTTCAGGTTTATAATAACCCAAATCTCTTGCAGCAGCATAAACAGTTTCCAAATGAAGACTTTGACCAGAATCAACAACGTAAATAGCCCAATCAACTTTTTCTTCAAAAATTCGTTGTTTGATAGCAGCAAGATCGCTTGTGTCATAAGTAAAACCTCCATCACTCTTAACTATAGTAAGAGGAATTGAGCATCCAGTAGGGAAAATTATTTTGCGACCTTCTTCAGTAATCTGCAGTTGTAAATGGATTAATAATATTAGCAACTACTTTTTCTTTAAAAAACACAACTTACCAAAACTTTACGTTCTTCGAGTTCCTTTACAAGATCAATCATTCTTCGTTGATAGAAAGATTCGCCTCGTTCGATAATATTGATGTCAAGTTTTTCGTAAATTTTACCAAAATCTGCACGAGAAACATCACAAATCATTGTCCATGCCTTTACGATATCGGAGTCATAATTTTGAAGTTTAACAACGCATTCATAAGCTCGTGTTTTAAAGGCTTCGTCTTCATCGAAACGCTTTTTGGATTCCTAAAAATTAAATTAATAAAAGATATAATGTTTTAAAAAAGAAACCTTGTAAAATGCTTGTAAATCACTAATTGGTGGAGTTTCTGTAAGATAGTTAGGGAATCTATCTTTTAAATGAGCAATAAGCATTCCAAACTGTGTACCCCAATCACCAACATGATTGATTCTTAGAACATCAAAACCAACATATTCCATCAAACGACAAATAGAATCACCAATAATTGTTGAACGTAAATGACCAACGTGCATTTCCTTTGCAATATTTGGAGCAGAAAAATCAACAAGTGCTTTACGTCTAGCGATTTTAGGAGGAGTAATGCCATTTTGGAGCAGCTTGCTAACTCGAGTTCCAAGAAATTTAGGTAGAAGATGGACGTTAATAAAACCAGGTCCAGCAATTTCAGTTTTTTCGATAAAATCACCTTTCTGAACAGCATTTGCAATATTATTAGCCACTTGAACAGGGCTGTCGTTGATACCAGCAGCTTTCAATTTCTGAAAAACAGGATAGTCTATATAAAACTAATAAAGCCAACAAACCTTAGAAAGACCAAGTGCAGAATTACATTGATAATCACCAAACTTAGGGCTGGTAGCTTCGGTAACAATAGGTGCAAAGTTTGTTATTTGTGGATAAGCCATTTGTTGAGCTTGGGCAAATACTTCTTTTAGTCTTTCCATCAATGAATCACCATAATCTTCAATGACAACATAGTTAATTTTGGGAACACTGAAAAAAAGTTATTAGTTACATATTTGACTCGTTACTACAAAAAAAAAACAAGAAGCATAAAATATAATAATTATATGATGTTTAAAAAATGCATTACCTTGGCTTTGTTTCTTTCTTGTCTTTTTTAACAGGAGGTTGTTCATTGCCTTTTCCTTTATTACCATTGGTATTGCTATTACCTTTCTTTGCTTCAACAGGAGTAGTGTTTTCACCATTTACTTCAGCAGTCGGCTTCTTAAATGTACCAGCTTTAATTTTATTTTGAACGTTTTCAATAGACTAAAAAACATCGCTTTAAAGTATAGAATAAAAGACAAATGATTACCTTTTGAAGAAAGTCCTTATGATACTTTAGTTTTATGTTAGTGACTAAAGCGGCTTTTAAATCAACCATAGAATCTAAGGTTTCTTCGTCAGGAGTACCACGTTGGACAAGGTCAAATTGCTTTTGAAGCTTACCAAGTTGTTCATCCTAAAATGATGCAATGTGGTAAGAAAAAAAAGAAGCAAACGAGGTAATACTAACATATGAGCTTATTCTTGCACGAGCAGCATCTTCTTCAGTGTAAAAGTCCTTCGAACTCATTTTGCAGGATAGTTTACCTAGAAAACTAATAACTAATTTAGAAAATATTAAAAAAGTTTAATAAAAAAAAAAGGCAAAGAACTGCTAGAATAAAAAGCAAGGCTTTGTTGGAAGAGAAAAGCTTGTTGTCGATTAAACATATTAAGCCAAAAGTGTAAGAGTACGGTGATTTTGAAAAAAATATGGGAATAAAAAAACTTTATAAACGAATGAAATAATTTATCATACATAGAATTAGGTAATATTTATGTTTTATGATGCAATATGATTATGAGGTGTTTTCATATTAGGAAGCGTTACTTATTCATAAAAAAATGATTTTATTTGACTGATACCAAGCAAAAAAGGCACACAAGTAGTTTTCAAAAAAAAAGATTTATTGTTTTCAAAAGAACAAACATAATAACAAAGAAAAAGTAACAGATTAAATACAAAAAAACATTTATTCAATTGATAAAAAGACCCATTCACCATGTTCAATTCCTTCAGAACAATGCTTCAACATAATTTCCCGTCGATGATCACAATAAAAAGATTTGTCTTGAACCTAAAAATGAACAAAACCTATTAAAGAATTTATTGTATAAAACTTGTTAAACCTACTTTTTGCTTTAATTCAGTGATATCATCCTTCTCAAGATTCATTTCTTGTTCAAGCAAACCAGAAAGGGTTTCAGTTGCATGTTCCAAATCGCTTTGATTGTCTTCAAAAATAGTTTTAGCATTATTGGATGGAAGATAAAAAGCGAAAGCATAAGTGTACATCAATATACGACGACAATTTTGAAGCGCTTCCAAAGCTTTCATTAAAAATTGTGTTTCAATCCAAGAGTAACGAGCTTGTGCTTGCATTTGAGAAACTTTTGTATTGATTTGTTCAATTAGCTGAATATAATACGATGATTATAAGTTAAACTGGAAAAATTCATTTACTGTGTCTTCAGCTTTCAAACTTTTCTTATGATTCATGAAGCGGTCGTAATAATGCATGTAACGTTGTAAAGCTTGACGTGATTGTGCTATTTCATCATTGTTTGGTTCAAACCTGTTACATCCTTGATTATAGCCATGAACATCTAGAATAAAGCTTTTTAAAAAGTTATATAACAATCAATTCACTTACTCCAATCTTGCATACATGACCAACACTAAAAATGAAGGAAACTATTATTAGCAACAAAAAAAGATTTAAACTCACGAACTGGTAATTGCAGTTATTATTTCTGCAAGCCATTCGATTGCACCCTCCATTCTTTTCAATTGGAATCTGAAACCAAAATCATTTTATATACATATAAAGGAGAGAAAAAAACTTGCGCTGCATTTAGGACAATCTTTTGTATTTACTGAAACCCATTTCATAGTTAAAGAATCACCTAAAAAGAACGCAAAATTAAATATATTTTTGCATTTATAAAAGAAAGAATTACCTTCACATTTTTTAATCCATTTTTGAAGAAGTTGGCAGGGAAGTGGATCGTGACCTTCGGCAGAACACAAAAAACAAAAATACGTTCCACATTTACATAAAATTGTTTGAAGCGTGGTTGTTTTAGATTTGGCAATGTTTTGGCAATCATTTCCAGGACAGCATTTCAATTGAGGATGTGAAGAAACTATGGATTTTATAACAAATTTCTTGTAAAAAGCTTTTTCATTCTCATTTGAGAGGATTTTCATAACAGTGGTTTCATCAGCAAGCATTGGACAATCAGGAGTAATACACTTTGGAAATGCTTCATTTTCTTCACGAAATCGAGTTGAAAGATAAGAATTCCAGCATTCATAACAATAAGAATGACCACAGGAAAGCCCAGTAACAAGTTTAGAATCGAAACAAATATAGCAATCATCGAATTTTGATGGAAGTGAAACGTCAGTACTTTCAGTGGAAAGTTGGATTTTATTTTCTTGAAAGAACGATTTTGCGGATTCAGATTCATAAAATCTAAAAGTTAAATATATTTTAGGAATATAAAACGGAAGAAACTTACTTTTCCAAGAGCTTATTCTTGTCCCAATGAAATATGTTCAATAGAACTTTACAACATTCCGAAGGTAATTCCAAAATGGCAGCAGTTTCATCGCAAATATCGTCTATTTCTTTCTTTAATTCATCAAATGAAATGACCTATAATTTATATTTCAAAAGTTTGCAAACTTGAATTTTTATTTATATAAATAGCAACTTACCTTGAATTTGATTTCCGAACCTGAAGGTGGAAAAGCCAATGGACTTTGAGCTTCATCATAAGCGTCATCATTATCGGAATCTGAAGGACATTCATAATCATTTTCGTCAGTATAAGCCATGCTCAAATTCTTACAAATTTTGGATTGAAAACAATTCTCTTTTTGTTAATCAATTTTTGAGAGAAAATTGTTATTTTCTCTTAGGGTCACTCAAAGTCAATCCTGGGTCAAATAACTCCAACAAGAAAATATATGTCCCTCTTGGTTTGAGAAAGTGCAAAACAAAAATATTTTAAAGGAACAGTCTCACTTTGGCTTTTTGAAATTTGAAATGCCGGCTTTTGTCCAATTCAGATGCTAGCAGAATGCAAAAGCCTTTGTCTCAATACTTAGAAATTTTTTTCGATTTTTTTGTTTTTTCTGATGATGCACATATGTAGCTACTCTTATAAACTGCTTACGACCACTCAGCATATTAAAATAAATTAATATTGTTAGTATTAATGCTACTAGCCTTCTTCATGTAGGCGAAATCCTCGAAAAACAAAAAAATCGAAATTTTTTTCTAAGTATTGAAACAAAGGCTTTTGCATTCTGCTCGCATCTGAATTGGACAAAAGCCGGCATTTCAAATTTCAAAAAGCCAAAGTGAGACTGTTCCTTTAAAGGGACATAGCTATTTCATGCCTTTTTTGAAATTTCGTTTGCGGGCACTGCAAGTTACACTTGGTAAGGCGCGTGTTTGAATTACCGTGTAAGACAGAAGTGACACGGTAATTCAAACACGCGCCGCCCCAACTGTTCCTATCAGCCCCAGTATCGAAATTTTTGAAAAGGCATGAAATAGCTATGTCCCTTTAAGGAATTAAAAAATGCGTCAAAGCGAAAGAAAAAAAAGGAGAGAGAGAGAGAGAAAGGGAGCGCAATATGTCCGCTCGCGTCCTCAAAGGGGCACTTTCACCTGACTCAAATTTTTGCTTACGACATGTTTTACCTCCTAGCGCGAAAGTTCTTTGTCAAGTCCATTTCGAAAAGGTTTGTAAGCCTTGGTCAAACTTTGTGAAATTTTTGAAATTTTTTTTAAAGCTTGACAAAGACTTACAAACCTTTTCGAAATGGACTTGACAAAGAACTTTCGCGCTAGGAGGTAAAACATGTCGTAAGCAAAAATTTGAGTCAGGTGAAAGTGCCCCTTTAATGATAAAAATAATTTATCTCGCAATGATAATTTCACATTTTCTACAGTATATGTATTTATCTACAATAAGTTTTTAGTTTCTATTTTTGTTGATCAAATGAAATTAGAAAACTATTATTTTTGTTTTTGGACGAATTCCTCATTATAAGACTTAACTATTTATTGTCAAAAGTGTAAATTACATTTAAAACTCATTAAATTAATAAACAATATTTATTTGGCTTTCTTAAATTCTAAATTAGTGACTTTATTTTAATATCCTGAATTATTTTTACTTACATTCATTCATCTAAAAATATGCTTGCATTTTTAAAAAAGTTTTTCAAAAATAAATCTTCAGTATCCTCTGAAATTTCTCAGCTTATGGATAAAGAAAAAAAATTTCTAAAAGTGCAGAATGCTTTACAAACGCAAATTGACAAAGTATGTAAATCTTTCGTGGGTTTTTGTTTGATATTCATTTTTTCATTTTAGCAAATTAAAATCGCTAAAATAAATGCCTCAAAAAACAAAAGAGAGGCTCTTCAAGCTTTAAGAGTTAAAAGGAACCTAGAAGTTCAGTTAAATGGAACCGAATATGCCATTCAAAATATTCGACGTCAAATTTCTATGATTAATTTTACAAAATATGATGATAAAACTAAACAAACTACTGAATTAATTTCCAACCTTTCAAATGGTTATTATAATGAAGAGGATCTCATTGAAGAATTAAATTCATTATAATAATTACATCTCTCTATTTCAAAAGTCTTTATTTATCCGCATGATAACTATAATAGCGTCATCTCAAGCTCCATCAACAACATTCTTCGCAAATAGACGAGCATGACACAACTGAATAAGGAGTTGTTGATACATTCTTCAAATAAATCTTTATTAATTTTTTTGTTGATTTTCTTTTTCTTGTAATTTTTTTGTTGTTAGCTATGTTGTTAGTTTTTGAATTTTATTGACAAAACTTTTTACGGAAAATATAAAATGGAAAATTTAAGTTTAGCATTGAACTTTTTTTAACTTTACATTCAAAATATTGTAATACCGCAAAAAAAGAAGCTTAAATTTTTATCGAAAATTTCTTTTAAAAAAGTTGCTGCATTCGTTCGTAGTATATTGATTAAAGATTTATTAAATAAGGTTATTTTTTATTTTGTTAATAAGCATGAAACACCTTACATAAAAACACATCTATGTATGGTAAGTTTTTCTTATGAGTACACTAAAAAATTCAATTAAATGTCGACCATTTTGTTTACAACTTTTTTCCTTTTTTTAATAAACCGCCATCATATTGTAGCCTAACACTTTATTTTTTTTATGTTAAATTACATCACAATGAGCTTTTCAGTAAAGGTCTTTTTTACCTCTGGGAAAAAAGAAAGCTTAAACCTAATTGTTTTCAATTTAATTTTCATCGCGTTTTGTTAACCAATTAAAAAATTTAAAATAAGCTTCCAACTTTTTTAAATTTTAAAATATCCTTAAAGGGGCACTTTCACCTGACTCAAATTTTTGCTTACGACATGTTTTACATCCTAGCGCGAAAGTTCTTTGTCAAGTCCATTTCGAAAAGGTTTGTAAGTCTTTGTCAAGCTTTGGAAAAAATTTCAAAAATTTCACAAAGTTTTACTAAGGCTTACAAACCTTTTCGAAATGGACTTGACAAAAAACTTTCGCGCTAGGAGGTAAAACATGTCGTAAGCAAAAATTTGAGTCAGGTGAAAGTGCCCCTTTAATTAATTTTAGTAAAGTGTTTGTTTAAATTTAATGTGCTTACCATTCGGTCATAAACGTGGTTTAGCTTTTACCGCTGCCGCCACATTAATGTTACTTCAATTTTTTCTTTTCTTTTTTCTTTCACACTGCCAATTTTCTATCGAATGTGGTGTTTTGCCTTTTTTTTTCCACTTCGAGTTTTATTTAAACAAAAAATTGATTATTTTTTAAACTTAATTTTTAGGGTTTTTTTATTTTATGTACATACGCATAAATGGCGACGGCATTAACAACGGCGATTCCCTTAAATGTAGGAAAAATATCAGTTAATTTACCTCATGAAACTGTGAATTTGATCTTTCATGCAGTGGATGCCGTGGAAGCGGTTTTAATTTTGTTATCATATCCGTTGGTTTCTAGCGTATTCTATGTTTTTTACCGTTCACCTTTAATGCATCGAAACTTGGTTATTTTAATTGTAAATTTATTTGTTGAATATGCCATTCTAATGTTGGCAAGATTGTTTTGTATTGCGGGTTCATTAATTTTTGGTAGAGAAGATGTTAATGCAGAACTCAGCGCTTCAATCGTTTATTTTTCTGGTCCTTTTGCAGCCGCTGAAATGATTCGACTCGTTGCTTGCACAGCATTCGTATTTGCATGTCCATGTTTTATCATTGAAAGATTTTTTGCAACAATCTTCTTAAAGTCCTATGAAACAATTCGACATAATCGAATCATTGGAATTGTAATTGCTCTTCAATGGGGTTTAGGCTCATTAAGTGTTTATTGTTTTTGTACGGGAATCCTTCATACTCCAATTTTAATTGGTTCTTATGGAGCCATAATGGTTGCTACCGCTTTGGTAATTGCTTTACAATCTTTTCTCCTTTGTTTCAAAGAAATACTTATAGATTTTAATTTGCCTTTCATGGATTAATAATCGACGATTTCGTTTGTATCAACAAAATCGTAAGGTTTTGTGTTTATCCGAACGTTTTCAACTTGCAGAAAATTTGAGAACTCAAACAATGTTTGGACATCTTACTAAAACTTTATGCGGTGCCAATGTTGTTTGCTTGACTGTAAGCTTTTGTGTGTTTTCTTTTACTTTTTTCAAAAATATTTCATTTTAGGCATTTATTTTTATGTCATATGGTAGCGGAAATTTTCTTCAACCATGTTTAAAAGCATTATTTGATTATTCTGTTTTACTTTACAGTTATTTATTCCCTTTAATTAGTGTTGCATCAGTTTCTGATTTAAGAATTTCTTATATTATGTAAGTACATTCTTGAAACAGCCCCCATACAAATTTACACTCGAGTTTATTTTTTTTATTTTTTTTGCAGGTGGTTTTATCGGTGCCGTAAACGAGTTTTCCCTCTCTCAGTTACGCAAAAGGACCAACCAAATGATACTCGAAAGCAACTCATGCATTTGAGAAATACTAAAGGCAAGCAAATGGTATTTACAATTGATCAAGAAAAAACTGTATATTATAATACTTTGAATCAAATTTGGAGTGAAGATATTAGAAGTAAAAATAAACTTAGATACACACCAGGCAAATATAAATATTGAAACGTGTGATTTAATTATGTTTTTTTTCGTTAAAAAATAAATTTTCACCTGTTATTTTTATTGCAAAAATAAAAGGGAATTTTTTGTCATATACAAGCTCTTGTAAAGTTTTTAGCTTATAAAAATAAATCACGACTTTCTTGTGATATTTAGTTTATTATGTTAATGATAAAAAAATCTGATTCAAAAAGTCAAAATAAAAAAAACTTGTGCAACCCATTTTTTTTTGTAAAATTCTGTGGCGAAAATTTTTAATCTGAAAAAAAAAATGAAAGGAAAAAAAGCGTTAATTTCGTTGATAAAAAAAGAAGTCAGTCATCATATTTTCAATTAACTAAACAAATTTGCATATTTAAAATTTTGTATTTATTTTTTTTAGTATAAAATCATGCATTATTTAATCTCACAATCAACGGTGATAGCTTTCTTATTATTGTGGAATGGAAGCGGATGCAATTTGGGGTGAAAGAATTGAAAAATGGTGTCAAGAACTTCATCAAATCAAGCAAATTCTGGTCCCAGTAATTTCCAATCAACTTTTAACTTTAGCTGGATGGTATTATGTTTATAATTGTGAAACAGATCCAAACTCGCTTGCATATTATCTTCTTGATTCTCGCCATTCTTTCACCACTGGTTCGGATGTCTATGATGGTATGCTGAATGGAGTTATCTGCATTTCAATTCTTGCTGTTATGAGCTTCTTCATGCTTTTGGTTGCTATTTACAATTTTCGTCGCCTCATCAAAGCTTGGTTGAGTTCTTCATGCCTTTTAATTCTTTTTATGATTTCGGCACTATTCTTTCGTGACGCTTTCACTGCAAGTGGAATCACTGAAAATGTTTGGCCTTGGACTGTATTCTTTACACTCATTTATGGTGCTGGCGGCGTTGGAGTCTTCTTTTCATCAAAATTTCCTCTTTGGTTCCATCAACTTTATGTCGTTACAAATTGTTCCATGGTTTCAATGTATTATCTTCGCATGCTTCCATCTCATACAACGTGGTTTCTTCTCGCTATTATAATTCTTTGGGGTAACTTGATTTCTTCGTTAAGTTATGTGTAAAATATTTTTTAGATGCTTTCGCTGTATTAGCGCCTCAAGGACCTTTGAAATTGATCAATGGATGCGCTGAAAATTATTCCGCTCATGTAAGCTCCTAATGTTTTGTATTATAAAATTATTATCTTTAAATTTTTAGCTTCTTCGATTTTTAATGTTTACAACTGAAATTCAACCATCAACTAAAGCTTCCACCAAAGACATAGATATCGATGTTCACTTAACAACTAAAGAAGTTGATACTGATGATTGTTCAACCGCGGAAGAAATCGACGAAGAATTTAAAGCATTTGTTACTTCACAAAGTTCGCAAAATGGTGAAAAAACTGCTAAAGATGCTTTGGATGATGATAGTATGCTTTCAATATTATATAAACTTTTCACGCCATCTATCTTTCAGATTCAATTCGACTTGGTCTTGGTGATTTTGTTTTTTATTCAGTTCTTGTTGGAAAGGCCGCTGCATCAGGTTCTCTTATTGCAACATGTGCTGCTATGATTGGTGTCCTTTTTGGTCTAATCATCACTTTAACTGTTTTCTCCGACTCTGATGAAACAATGCCTGCTTTACCATGTTCTATCGCCCTTGGAATGATTTTTCATTTTGGGACTCTTTGTGTCATTGAACCTGCTTATCATATCTTATCGGATCTATTTATCACCATGCTTTCTGATAATCATTTAAAGATGGAACTTTAATTGCTTAATAATATTTTGTAGCAAATAATAAAGATATCACTTATTTATATATTCTCCTTTTCGCTTGTTCAAATTCTTTACAAAATGAAATAATTTTGGTTTCCTCTTGATCTGGCGGCTTTTTTTTTCTTCACTAAGCTACAATTATGCTTTCAGAGGTAACCTTTTTGGTTAGAGATTACTGCTTGATTTTTTTTATTAATCCCAAAACGCAAATTTTATTCTTTATCTTAACATTTTTAAACCGTAGAGTTTGGAACGGGTTTATTTGTTTATTACTTTAAAAAATTATTTACTATTTTGGCATTCATTTTATTTAAGGTATTATTAAAACTATATTTTGACATTTGAAATGTCTAATATTAATTTGGAATGCTTTCCGTTTTTTTCTCTTCCAAGTTGCATTCATCAAAGATTTATTGAACTTCAACATTTGAAAACTTTGCATCGATTATCTCAAACTTGCTCATGGTTTTATCTAAGAAATTTGGAATTTGGTAAGCGTGCCATTGATTATTTATATGTTTATACACCAGATGAAGATGCAAGTGATTCTAAAGAACAAGAACCACATCCATTTCATCAAAATTGCATCGGTTATGAGCCCGTAAACGGAGCCATTTTAAGAATTTGCCCGAAAGAAAAAAACTTTACTTGGGCTTTATTTCGTCGGTTAGTTATTTACCGAAAATTAAAAATGGTTTATCCCGATGCTCAAATGATTAAATTTATTTTGGAGCAAGTTGATTATCAACAAATTACCGATATTTCAATTACGGGTATCATTCATATTGATCATTTATTTTACCTTAAAACTCCCTACCTCCAACGAGCTCATTTATCATTAATGGTTATTCCAAAAGTTTCTTTAGCACAAATTTTGGAACTTGCTGATGGCATTCCAAGAATTAGGTTTGGTTTTAAATTTTTAAAAATTATTGAAATATAAATGTTAATTTTTTTTTAGTTTTTGGTTCGATGAGTGCGAGCTTCCACCCGATGCTGAAAAAATTGTAGCGGATTTTAAAAAAACACAAGGTGAAAGGTTGGAAAAATTTTCGCTAAAAATAGGTAAACCAATGGATGAATGGTTTGAATGAAAAAATCTTAACGATGTTTATTAATGATGGCCGAAATTTGTAGCCATCAACCATTCGAATATTTTCCTTCCTTTTTTATTTAATTATTTTTTGTTTTGTTGCATTTTGTTAAATCTCATATTAAAAAAAGTTCTTCTTCCAAATATAAACTTTTATTATCGGAGAAAATTTAATAACAATTTTATTCTAAATCGGATTTTAAAAATATTGTTTGAACATCGGAAACAATCTCTATGTTTTAATAATTCAACTTGATTAACAAAAAAAAAATGGGTGGATGAGATTAAAAAATGGGGAAGGAAAGCTCATTAAAGTACAATTATCTTCAGATCATATAAAAGTAAAATAAAAAAGTTTAGTAAAGCCATTATTTTTTATAACTCTCTTTCCATCATTACCGTATATTCCTTCGCAACAATGAGATTTTTTATTTTCATTGTTGCTCTTATTGGATTTGCAGCTGCTGCGGATCCTTATGCAGCTACCTCAAAAACTATTACCACATTACTCTCAAATTTCTGTACTGCAGCTCAAATTAAAACTGTATGTTTAAAAAATGCTAAATAAGATTTTATCAAATAGCGTTTAATTTTTAGTTAACCAATTGGTTGCTTGATCAAAGTTATGCTGGTAAAACATTGGAAGATGTTCAAGATCAATTAATCGCTCAAGGAATGGCTGTTCTCACCAGTGCTCAAAAGGCTAAAGTTACCACAATGTACAGTAAAATGAGCGAAGAACTTGGAGGCGCTACTAAAGCTCAAACCCTTATGCAAACTTTAATGAATGAAGTTGGAGCATTTGTTACACCATTTGCTAATAAGGTAAAAAAAAATTAACTTTTTAAATATAGAGCTGAATAACTTCTGTTATTTCTAGGTCAATGCGGTAATGGCGGCTCAAAAGAAAGCTAAAAAACCCCAAGCTGCTTGTAAAACGGCGGCTCTCGTACAAGGAAATAAATTCCTCACGAAAGCAAATATTCAAAAAGCAATTAGTAATTTAAAGAAAAAATTCAGTCAAGCTCAATGCCAAGTTGCTTTCAAATATTTAGCTCCCACTTATGTCTTTTTAGGAAAATACAGTTTCCTCTCACCTCCATGCACTGGTAAAGGTGTTTAAAAGAAAGAGCTTGAAAAAAGAGGAATTTAATTAATTTGTAATTTTTTTTATTAATTTTTTTTTCAATGTTTAAAAATGTTAACAACAAAAAATAAGATGATATTAACAATATTCACATGAATATGCGCAATTTTCTCTCATAAAAAGTGGCACTGTTTTACATAATTGATCATTTTCACGTATCCATTGTTTGCATGCATGCCTGTAAAATGAAAATGAATTTTGTTTAAAAACAAGAACATTAAGTTCAACATTATTCCGTCATCGAAAAAAAAAAATTAAAGAGATATTATTGATTGCTACACACTTACCTTAAATCAAAGCATGACCCTGGTGTTCCATCACCAAAATGATATTGTCTAATACCTGAAAAAACAAGATGTAATAAAAAGAATTATTACAAAACGAGGATGACGTTTTTCACACTTTCATAACTTTATATCAATCTTTTTTTTTTACGAATTATGTTTTTTTACTTCCGCATATTACCCAAAAATCTTGTTCTCTCGAAAATTTTGTAAAAAGTACATTTTTAATTGATACATAAGATTTTAATAATGAAAGACTTGCCTGAGATCCTTGCAGAAGATATACGACGTTTTTGCCTTTCAATTATGGCATCAGCTACAACTGAAACACCCGCCCATGTTTCAGCTGCAGTTGGAATTAATTGCCTTTCTTCCAATATAAATCCATCCCAATTTCTTTCATCGGGTCTTAATTCTAATAAGTACACGTATTTTATTGCCGCACTTTGTTTTGCCCAATCTTCACTGCCACCTGAAGCTGGATCTAAAAGAATTCTTTTATTTTTCTATTAAATTTCTTCTCTTTTTGCGCCACTCACAAAGAGTATCTGCTCCACTTCCAACCACATATTTAGTTCCATAAAGTTTTTTCAATGCATTGGCAGCTTTTTTACCAACACTAAACTAAAAAAAACTTTCTAAACTATAATAGTCTAGAATTTTAAAAACTAACTAAATCTTGAACATCCCCAGGATAGCTATCCTTTTTATGTCCATAAGGATGAATCCAAAGTTGCGAATATGTGTGCAATGTTATAAATCCATCTATTCTATTACGATATCTAGACGATAAGATTACGTCTTTTATTGCTTTAGATTCGGGTTCACTAAAAGCTCCTTTGCCCCCAAATATTTCACTGCATGGATCTTCACTAGAACCGCTCTCTTAAAAATCCAATGTTTAAAAAAGAAGAAAAAAATGTGAAAACCTCGAAAATGAAAATCAAAATTCCGGTTTAAATCAACACCTTTGCAACACCTGTTCCGTCCCCATTGATCACGTATACATGCTGTAGGAGATCGATTTTTACGCCATAATCGAACCTTGAAAAAAACAAATGATCAAAAATCAAAATAAAAAAATGTTCAAACATTAGGGTTTGTAGAAGATCGTGTAAATTCATAGCCATCTGGATTCAAACATGGTATAATAATCCATGTTACATCCTTCACATATCTAGTAATGTTTGGATCTCGACCATATTTTGATATCAACTAAAAAATGTTTAATAAATAAAGGATATCAGATACATAAAAGTTGAAGAGTTTAAATAAATAAATTTGTAATGAATAAGCCTTTAGATGGTAAAATAATAAATGAAGCATATAAAATTTTCAATACAACAATTGTTTGTTCCAAAGCTCCAAATAATAAAATGTTCAAAAAAGAAAAAACCATTTTTCAAGGTTATTTAAACTTATTTAAAAAATAACATGAAAAAGTGTTTGTGACTCACTTGATGAATGAAATAAAGAGCTACGTGTGGAGCCTACAAATTAAAAATAATTATAATTATTAAATTAAAAGAAATAAACTCGCCGCCCATTCCCTTGCATGTCTAAAAACATTTTATAAATTCATTTAATTTTCAAACTAAACTAATAAAATCCTTACATTCCTCCATCAATCCAAAACACTCTTTTTCTGTGACCTCGTGTACCAATCTCCAAACCATCTATGGATCGACCTTCATGAGTTTTTCCGATGGAAATAAATTGTACAAATTTTGGATGCTTTCTTGCTAAAGCTCGCATCCAAGCTTCCATTTGTGCATAACTTCCATAACTATGAAAATCATACATGGGCTCATTTCGATCATCTTTAAATCGTCGATTAAAATCATCTGATTTAAGTTCTTTTCTTTCTCGCTGAATAATTAATCTGCAAAAAACGACAATGTTCTTCTTTTTTTATATTTAAAGAAATATTTTATCAAGAATCTTTTTTTTGCCACAAACAGGTTTATTTTAAGTACAAAAAAATATAATTTTCGACTGTTTTTAAACTAACAGAAAAAGGCGCGGGTGAACAAAAATTAAAAATTGCGCAAAAGTTACTTATGCATTTTTTAAATGTAATTTTCACACTCGAATTATGTTCTTTAAAGTCAAGGAACAAGAAATTGGTATTGAATATGAACATTGTTAGTAAAAAGCAAAGTCTAAACTGTGACTACAATTTTTAATTACTGTAAGCAACCATTATTTAAAAAATTCAATGACAAGACAAGTAAAAAATTTTAACAAAACGCCTGAAAGTTTAACTTTTTTCTTCTTCTTCTGTGGAGCGATAAAATCCTTTTAAAGATAAAATGAGTTTCAGTGTTTTTTTTTCAAGACCGCACTAATCATTATTTGGAGACAAACTATTACAGATTTTTCAATTCAAAAAGCTTACTTTTCAACATCTTCAATAATAATAATATAATGCAGTGATCTTTTTGTAATGGCGTCTTTAAGGTGATTTAAATTCGATTCCGAAACCATTATGTCAACTGCGGAACCAACATTTACAGGAGCTTTCCAAAAATTCAACTAAAAAATAAATTTTTTTTAATAGAATGGAAGGAATGGCAAACCTCCATTTTAATATCTTCATGTTGAAGCTTTTGAAGATATCTTAATTGGCCAATGTTTTTCGGCAAAATCCTTAAAACTTTATATACTCCACCAGTTGGGGCACTGATATTTTTTAGAATTCCATTAAGTTCTACAGTAAAATCTGTTTGATTTTGACATTTAACTTCAAATATAAAAATACAAAGAAAAACTAAAGTTAGGAATTTCATTGTTTTTATTAGTGAGTTTTTTGTTACTGCTGTTAAAGAATCATAGAAAGAAGTGTTAACAACAACAAAAAAATATCAATACCGATAATCCGCCTAAAAAGATAGAAAAAATAATATCAATTTTTGGAAGTTGTTGCGCGACCGATTTTGAAAAAAAGAAGATAAAAAGCTTTTTCTCTTCACGCTGCTTTCATCTTTTTATCTTTTTAAAAGGAAGTTTGGAGTTTCTAACTGGTTATTATTAATTTTGCAAAATAGATCAAAATTGATCACGCGTATTTCTTTAGTTGTGGTAAAATATATGATCACAAAAAGCAAATGATAATTACCAGACATGGGGATTAGAAAAAAAAGATTTTCACACATTTTATGTTTAATAAAGGAAGTTGAATCGAGTAAAAAAGGTACATATTTTTAATTGTTAAATCATTGAAAGGACGGTGATCAAACAATGAAATAAAGGAAACCATGATCGACGACAGAATGTCTGAAAGAAAGAGAAAGAAAAACGAACGATGGATGGATGGCGGCAATGAAGGAGGAGAAAGAAATGCGTGATGATGATGGAAAAAAGATGTTACACAAATATCATTTTTTTAAAAACTTTTTTAGACCCGGTTTAAAAAATGAGAAAAAAATGACTGAAGTCTTAAGGATATAAATAATGTGTGTATGATAAAAAAAGATAATGTGAGAAAGATATTTTTTGAAATTTTATTAAACATTTTTTTTTAATAATTTTCTATTTACAATTAAGAGATTTTATCGATGGCATCATTAGTTTCTCAAAATGCATAAAAATAAGCTGTTCGAAATTTCCAAGTGTGTGCTAAATTAATCAAATGTTTGGGAAATTTGCTTTGAAATTTTAATAAGTCCACTATTGTTGCTATCGAAAAAAAGAAAAATTTAAAAAATTATTACACACAGAATCTACATGATTTTGCACAACGTTCTCTCATACTTGGCCACGAATGGCAAGCTCCATTTTCACTCCAATATGGGCATAATTGATCGAGATCTGCACAAGCTACAGTGGAAGTACCAGCAGCTGCGGCAGAGACAATTGGTAAAGTTCGAAATCTTGAATGTGCGACGGGTGCCACTTCAATTGGTCGGAATGTGTTCATCGTTTGAGTTGCAATAATTTTAACCGCTTCCCAAGTTTCTCGACTCGTAGGAATAATTTGATTTTCAGCAAGTAAAAATCCATCCCATACGTTATCTTCTGGGCGCAATTCAAAGAGGAATGAATATTTTATTCCCATTTGACCTTTTGCCCAATCTTCCGATCCACCCGATGCTGGATCTAAAAAATATGTTTTACGGTTACTTTTAAATGAAAACAACAAAAAACATACATAAAGTATCAGCGCCAGTGCCAACGGTGTATTTTGTGCCATACATAGATTGAAGGGCTTGTGCAGCTCTATTTGCTGTCACACTCTTAAAAAATTAATGCTTGACTTTCCAAAAAAATCTTTGTAAATTATTACCAAATCATTTAAATCATTTGGATAAGTTTTCAATTGATGCCCAAAAGGATACATTAATATTTGTGAATAACTATGAAACGTTAAAAAAGTTTTAATTTTTCCATTTTGACCCGTAATAAAGTCACGAACTAAAAAAGAATGGAAATAAAAAAATCGAAAAAAAGGGGGTTAAACTGCAGTTTACCACTACGAGTCTCCGGCTCCGAAAATGCAAATCGGCCCTAAAATTTAATTTTAATGGAAAACATTCATTAAAATAAAATTAACAAACATTATAAATTTCACTGCATGGATCAGTGGAAGACCCAACTTGGCCAAAAAACCAATCAAAGTTTCGATTTAAATCCACACCTTGGCAGCATTGAGTTGAGGGAGGAGAAAATAATCCTGTGTTAACTTGAGTGCACGTTGTTGGAGAACGATTTTTTCGCCATAGTCTAATTTCAACATCATTTGAGCTTCGAGAATATTCATATCCATCAGGATTTAATAAAGGTACAATGTACCAATCGAGATTATCTACCAATGATCGAGTGAAAGCATCGCGATCATATTCGGTAACAAGCTACAAAAAATTATTTTAAAGCATAAATGAAAATAATTCAATAATTACTTGATTAATAAAATATAAAGATGTTGCAGGCGATATCCATTCCCTCGCGTGTCTAAAAAAATATTTTTTATGTGGTGATTTTAAAAATAACAACGCGAAGCTTACATTCCAGCGTCAATCCAAATTCCTGGTTTATCAGCGCGTGAACGGGTTCCTATCTGTAAAGAAGAATTAAATATAATACTTTTATTCTGGAGTTTTAAAAAGTAAAAGCTCAAATAATTTGAGAGTGAAAATTTTTTTTGATCAATAAAATTTAAAAAGATAAATATTGTTCTAAAGGAAAAAGTGGAAAATTCTTTTGAATAAAATTTAGAAAGAAATCTTTCATAAAAAATTATTTTAAAAAGTCTGCTTCCAAATCAATTAATAAAAATATTACCTTGATCATAGGAATTTGACGTCCTTCATGAGTGGTTCCAATAGGCATTACACGAACTCGGTCAGGATAAGTAATGGCTAAAGCATTTAAATAATTTATAACTTCAGCAAATGAATGATATCTTGCTAAATTAAATGAAATTCTCGTGTTTGGAGCGTCTCGATATAATTTATATCGATGATATTTAGCTGATTCCTCAGCTTTTTTTGTTATCGCTCTTAAAAATATTTACAAAATATTAAAATAAATTTTAAATCGATTTAAAATACTTTTCTACATCTTCAATCATAATCGAATAATTAAACTTCATATCATTTAATTGCCTCTTAAAATCTGAAAGCAGCCCATCTTTCACCATCACGTGTACTTGTTCGCCAACGCTTGAAGGTTCTTTCCAAAAATCAAAATATGTTGTATTTTCATATTGTGAATTTAAAAAATTTAGTTGGTCTTTATTATCCACTTCAACCCGTAATACTGTAAACCGTCTAAATAATTAAATAACGTTTAATAATAAACGAGTAAAAAAAAGAAGCTTAGTTTGAAATTTAAATTTAAAATTTATTTGTCGATATTAAAAAAGACTTTAAATTTTTTTAAATAAAAACAAGTTCCAATCAATAAAAATTAGTTATTGTAAAACTTACTTTGCAAATACACCGTATTCAAAAATAATAAAATATAAAGTAAACACGATTAAAAACCGTATGTTCAACATAATAATAATGAAAATTAAAATTTAATACCAAATTATTTTTCTTTTTTTGTACTGTAAAATTATCTAAGTTTACACCTCAAGTTTTGTCGCCATCCAGATTATTTAAGCAAAAAATATGGGAAAAGAAAACACGTCTTTGAACTATTTGATAAATTTTTAAATGTCAGGGAAAAAAGTGAAAGCGAATGAGAATAACCGGACTTCTGGAAATACAACCTGAAAAGAGAAAAAAAAGGAATCAATTTGAAAGATAAATTTTATTCAAAAAGCGAAACCGCGATTCAGGTCAAAAAGTATCAACGAACAGACTTGATTTTTTTTTGTTTGAATGAGAAAGAATGGATAAAAGTGAAAGTTATTATTTTGATTTTGAGTAATTCAATCGAATTATAAACAACAACAAAAGAGTTTATTTTTAATTGAGAGAGGAAAAAAAGAAATTTTAGAAAAGAATAATGGAATTATACAAAAAGATGGCAAAAATTGAAATCAAAGATTTCTTTTGAAAGTAAAAACTAACAAAAGAAACTTTCTGGCAAAATATCTTTCTGAAATTATCCACAAAAAGGAAAATTTTGGAAAGCTCTCCTCTTTGGTTCAGATGAAAACTACTATAACCAGTTTGCTAAAATCCACACACCCATCCACTTCAAAGCGCATCCTCTCTCCCCTTACTAATAAACATCATTCATTTCCATCGCTTGGCTAATCTCAAAAAACATCACTTTTTTAGGCTACGAACAAAAAAGTTTATGGTTTTAAACATTTTCCAAAAAACGCGATGAAAAAACCAGACAAAAACGTTGGAAAAAAAAGTCTTTTGAAAGACAAAGAAGCTTAAAAAATGAGGCCAAATTTGATATTTGATTGATTGAAAGCGGGTTAATTTCGTCAAAGCCATAAAAGGAAGTACGAAGATATTAGATATAAAAATTGCGTCATCACCGTTTATGAATAAATAAAGCATTGAAATATGACTCTCATCATCTTCGCCGATTGATGATTCAATAAAATATATGTATCTTTTATTTGAAAAGCCTTTTTTGGGTGACAAAACCAAAAATATGGAAGAACTGGCTTGTAAAAAAATGACGGATACGGGAGTTTGAACAATAGAAAAAGAATAAAAATGTTTTTTTTGTTTTATAAAAGGTCATTTGAGGGTCAAAATTCGGCGAGCAAAGAAACAGAAAGGGAAGGATAAAAAAAAATTCATATTCGATAATTAATTCCATTTGAAAAGGATGTACAATTGAAAGATTTCATTTTTAGCCTGGAGCAAATTCTACAACACCGATTTTATGAGGTTATGAAAGGAATGGAAGAGGATTCAAAAATTACCCAAAAATGAATTTAAACGAGTGTCATAGAAATGAGTTTTCTACAGCATTTAATAGTCAAAAAAAGGTCGAAATTATTGTTAAATGAACATTTTTTAAATTTCATTTTAACAATAAACTTAATTTGAACTCCACAAACATATATGTACATATAACCCGTTTTAATTGGCCAAAAAAATAGAATCAATTAAAAAACAACTTCATTTTTGCTATTTTTCAATCGAAGAAATTTAAAATAAAAAAACGTAAAAAGGAGTTGAGCTTTTTTAATAGTTTGATAGACGAAATATTTTTAAGGGGGTCTTATTGTCGATTGCTGCTTATAGTCAAGTGGTCACTCAACTAAAAAAAAGATGAAGAGAATAAAGAAAAATACGAGAAATTTTTTGATTTCACCAAAACTATCGCAAACGTAAGCGATTAGCGAAAATAATATTATATGGTTTTGCACGATATATAAATATAAAAATAAACTTGAACTTTTTATCGTAAAATAAAAAATATAATAAAAATTAAGTGAAAGAGAAAGTGTAAGCCCTCAGGAGATATTTATACAGAAAGAGAAGATAAGTGCTCCTCGATGTTGTTGTAGCCAAATACTTCATGACATAATTTTTTGAAAAATAATGATGGAAATGTTTCATTGGTTTGATCGCAACGAAAATGTGTTAATCTAATCATAAATTTGATGGCAGGATTAAACATTATCAAGAAATAACAAGAATCAATCAATTTTTCTAAGCATAAAAAAAAGAAGAAAACTTTATCAAACCACCAAACTTTTTTTTCATTTACTTTTAAACAATCCTGAACGGTTTCTAAGCTGTAAAGAAAGCAGCTTTAAAAAAACTCATCTTCAAACAATTCTTCTCACTTTTTTTCCGCTAAACTAGTCAATAATGCTTGTCCAGTTTGTATCATCTTTGAATGAATGACCCAAAGCAAAAACTTCGCTTCTTCTCTTGTTCTCCCATGTGTGCTGTTCATATGTATCTTCCTCCGTCATTTTCAATTTTTTTTATTTCAGCAAGTTTTTTAAAATACAAAATGGCTGTATTTCAACCGGTTTTTTTTTATCGCTATGGAAAGTAAAATTTACAAAATAAAAAGCCCGTTTTTTGGTATGCGAATGTAAATGATGAATTTCTATTTTTTTTATCTTGATTGGAATCCTTTCGTATTATAATAATGTGTCTTTTGAGGTGGTTCTTTATCAGCTAAAAGTTCACCTAATACTGCGCTGGCCAGATTGGAATTTCTTCGAACACGTTCACGAAATTCAGAATTGGTTTCATAACTATTCAGAATTTCAGCAGATCTCTAAAAACTTTTTTTTAATTTATTTGTCTCATCATTATTAAAACCCACTCTTGTGATGCCTCGATTGCCTGGCCTTAACCATGTGTTTCGGCTTTGTTTTGGAAGTTCAAGTTTAGCCATATCAATATCAATGTAACGCCGTGGTTGACTATAATGTGAAGGCATTTCTTTGGTACCAAAAACGACCAAAGTGATATTATTGATAACACCAGCGGATGGATTATTGGGTTGACCAAGATCATTGATTTTAAGTTGCCATTGCCCTCTAGGATTTTCTCCCCAACTGTGCAATGACATGAAAGGCCATGATGGAAATCCACCATTTGAATTATCATTTAATCGAGGTTTTAAAAGACGTGTTCTTGTTCCCGATGGTGATGTCAACCAAATTTCTAATCGACCTCGATTGCTGTGATTTATATCAGCAATAAGTTGAACATGTTCAATATAATTTATTTCATTTTCTAATCCAGAACAACCATCTGTGGTGAACGTAATAACTGTATTTACTTGTGAAGCAATACCACTGAAATGGAAACTGGTATATGGAAAGGTTGTATTTGCGGAAGTAATTACCGTTTTAAAAATCCAGGAAAATATGTCACACATGATTGTTGTTTTGGAACATTTTTCCATACTTTTGCTTGCCTGACAAATTCATAAGCATCCATGAGACCAAAACCAAATTTGGCGTTCATAATTAAACCTGCTCCATTCATGTGCCAGCCTTCATTGGCTCGAAGCAGAGGAGCTGGATTTGAAGTCCATACAGCTAAAAAAATTATTTTAAAAAGTTATATTTCATTATGGAATCTCAAAGGCTTTTTAATAAATGATTTCATACTTTTTTGCTTTGAATTTTAAAATGTTACTTACCCAAATGTTGAACATCTCTCCAATTCAATTCAGGACTAAAATCAAAAAAATATAATGGGCTTTTAAAAATATAAAAAAATTACTTTGCTTCAAGAGCTAGAGCAATAATGCCTGCAGCAATTGGAGCTGATGCCGACGTTCCTGAATGAGAAGTTGTGCAACGATTATCAGTGTCTACGGTAGCCTAAAAATTACATGTTTTGTAAAAATAAAAAATGCATTAAACAAACAATCATTCGTTGTCCTCGTGCTCCACTTGAATAAGTTGTTGTCAAAGTACTGGGGCATGATTCGGCATACCATGGAAAAGTGCCATCTTCGGCTGCGCTTGCAACGGAAAAAGAAAATAGGGAACTAGTATAACCATCACAATTGCAATCATCTCGATTCATGCCGCCATTGCCTGAAGCCCAAACATAAATTGAACCTTTACCATTTCTTCCCTTAAAATTTTTTTATTGGTTTAATAATATTCAAAATATTTACATACATAATTGATTCCTTTAAGCAACCCAAGAGTAGCCAATCTCCCAGGACCTTCAACTGTTTTACCATCATCGTTCGGACCCCAACTTGCAGAATAAATATCTACTGTATCCAATCCCATGCTTAACGCTTCACCTTCCAATCGATCAGTAATTCGACCATCAAGCATTCGAACGCCTACAAATTAATTTTATGCGAATTTAAAGCTTCAAATCAATCAAAAATTATTACCAGCTATTTTTGCGTTATATGCTACTCCAACACCGCAAACTCCATTATTTGCAACCATGGCAACTTCACCGGCGCATCGAGTTCCATGCTTATTATCTTCATTTTTTGTTGGGGTTGGATCACCATCATTATCATTTAAATCATACGAAGAGTTGGGATCCTAAATGAAAGCTTTTTATTAAAAATAAATCGATTAATGGGAACTAACATAATTTGGTGCAAGATCGGGATGTTGATGATCGACTCCATCATCCTAAAAAAATAGGCATTATTTGTTACCCTTTTTTATTCGATTGTCAAAAAACAAACCAAAATAGAAACTACAACGTTTTTCCCTAAAATTGTTTTTAGTTAGTTTATAATAAAATTATTAAAATAAAACCACCCGTATAACCAAGGGTCCAAGCTTCAATAATCCTCATGTCACCTTTTTTTGATGTATTAAAATTGTGCTGAAAATAAAAAAATAAATAAACAAAATAGATCAATTGTTGTTTTTTGAAAAATGGGAGAGATTAAATCGTCGCTCTTACCATTTGCCATTGCGCAGGCCATAAAGGATCATTGAACATTGTGAGATAACCAGGCAATGTAGGAACTTGACGCTTAGTTCTTTGCTTTTCATGTTGATGATCAGCCCATAAAACTTCATGCAAATCTCTCATATGTCTTTGAAGTTCACCTTTGGAACGTTTTTGCCTTGATCCCGGTTCATAAACTCTTTCAAAAACATAAATATCATTGAAGCCTCGAACTTGTCTTTGAAGTTTAGTATTGGTTTCATTTGCAATTTTAAGGGCATTATCCAATCCGCCAATAACCTTTACCACCCATTCACCTTCATCAGAAGCATCTTCTTCATTGTTTGTCTAAAAGCCAATTAAAAATTACATTCACTAACATCATCTTCGATTTACTTCATAACTAATATTTTCTTCATTAAATTGTCTCTGCCTCGCCAATAATTCATTAATAACCTTTTCTAATAATTCACTTTCTGTTTTTCCATTATTATTTTCTTGGGCAAAAGTTGTTTTTGCAACATAAAAAACTGTCACCCATAATATAAATCGAAGCAACGCTCTCATCTGCTTCTATTTTTTATGACTAAAATTTATCCTTTTTTATTTATCTCTATTTGTTTTTTAATTTTAGTTTTTCAATAATCTTCAATCATAAATTTATTTTTTAATAACACGATTAACCTCGCAAACAAAATAAAAAACTAGACAACTCTCCATAAATATCAAACTTTGTTTTCATAGTCGAGTGGTAAGTACGAAAGTTTATCACAAAACGAGAAATGCCAAGTTCGAGGCCTAATCAAACTCACTTGTAGCACAAAAAGCTATTAGCGTTTCCAAATGGCCTATAATATTTAAAAAGCAATAACTCAACGAATCAGAACATTGTTGTATCTGCTTCGTTATAATCATTGCTTTCACTTTTTATTTTAAAACACAAAAAAGAATGATTCCTTCTTTGTTTTATTTTTTTTGCAACAAAAATTTTGAGAAATTTCGATTATAAAAAAATGAAAATGAAAAAAAGAAAGAAAAACGTATACAATAAAAGAAGAATGGTGATAGTGAGGGTGAACACGAAGTTTTCAGGAACAAAGCCAAGTGAGAAAGAAAAAGTTATATTGTGAACTGATGGGAGAAGGAAGCCGGCTTACATGAGAACAAAGTTTGAGCTCACTCAGTCAGGATGGATTGCTGCGCAGAAACCTGCTCTTTGCGTAGTCGCGTAACACTCTCGTGAATGAGAAACACATACTTTTGTTGACTCAATAAAAAAATATATGTGCTGAAACAGTTGATGGTGAAGAAGCACAATATGAATCAAATGTTTATGTTAAAAATAAATGATCCAAAATATTTTTTTACAAAAGACCCGCGGGGGTTAAAAATGGTAAAAACATGCATGGAAAGCTTTTTTTGAAATTTATAAACTTCATGACGTTAATCAGCTGAAGTTTATCAATGTATTTTTTTTCTTCACATAGATGTTTGATTGGTTAAAAAAAAGTAAACATAAGTGTAGGAAAAAGTAACTACTTAGTTAAACATTGGAGACACCAGCATCACCACGGAAGCAAGCGGGAAGGAACGCGGAAAGAGGAAAGTAATCTTATATTTACTCAATATAAAGCTTTTCATGGACTACCCAACTTTGGTTTTTTCGATGATTATTCAATAAGAAAGAAAGTCAAACTTTAATCAATTTTTTCGCATCATCCTCCAACACATTCATTCACAGGGGAAAAAAAGGTTGCGAATACTACTGATAACAATTTTTAATACCTCAATTTCATCAGGTTTTTATGCATTCCATTAAAATTTTATTTTTCGATATTTAACCTTTATATTTTTATTATGTGAGCGTTAAAATTTTTTTTATAAAAACAAAACAAAATAACAAACATGATTTTTTTTAAACGAGTGTACTAAAATTCATATTATTTCCAACACCACGTGCATAATTTCCACCGCCAACGGCGTCAAGATCAAATCGTTCATCCATAGAAAAATGTGTTGGAATTACGTAATCAATTCGATGCATTTGAAAAAAAGCTTGAAAGGCTGCGATTAAACATAATACTGCAACGATAATACCAACTGAAGTTGCAATCGCTTTTGGAATAACTTGTAAGGCAACAAAATGAACGGTAGTTACTGATGTCACTGAAAAACAAAATGTCAGCATCATCAAAGGTTCAAATAATTAATCCATTTTGTCAATAAAGTTATCATTAAACAAAGCAATTGAAAATTAGGATTTCAACAACAAAATGTGATACTATAAAATGTGTCCCATAGAAAAAAGGTTAGAATTCTAGGCTATTTGTTCGAGAAATATTTTAGTTGTAAACACTTTCTTGACTTTGTTATAAGAATTTAAAAATGCTAGGAATAAAGAAAATTAAAAAAGCTTGTGATGTAAAATATACTTTTGGTCTTTAAAATATTTTCCCATTATTTTTTTATGAAATACTTTGCTTTTTCCGTGAACTTTCAAAGAAACAAACAAAAAACTTACAAAAAATAAAACAAATAAAACTTAAAAACCATACAAACATTGTTACAGTTTGAACATATTTTCCAGCGGCCAGAAAGTTTAAAGCTCTAAAAATGACGAATAAAAAATTTTAAAATTATTTTTTAGTCAAAAATTCAAAAATATTATTACAATTGTGGACTATCGGGTTGATTTTTGACTATTTTAAGAGCAAAATATAGTTGATTTCCAACAACAAAAAGGGTTCCAAGAGATGAGAAAAACGTAGACCAACTTGCAACAAAAATGGATTGTTTTAAAGCATAAATTAGATAAACCTGGTATCCCAAAATCGAATCTGGTTTATCATCCGTGCCATAAACCTTTCGATTAAAATCATATTCATTTGAAAATGCATAAATATAACCAAAATAAGCTGTCACGGAAGAAATAAAACATAAAACTGTGAGAGTTAAAAGAGCAAATTTAAGCTGAAATTTTATTATGTTTGCTTTGCACACTTTATGATAGTTTTTCAAAAATTTTTACCTTATTTTGCATTCGACATTTATGAGTTTCCAACGGACTTTTTTGTAAATATAATATTTGAGGTAATTGAACGCTATCGATATCACTCATTGGTGGAGCTAATTTCATTGGAAGCCCATAATTTTGTTGTTTTGTGGGTGACATTCTACCATAATTACCGCTTTTAGAAGGAGAGGAACGTCGAGGCATTTGAGGTGAAACAGACTAAAAAAACTGAATATATTTATTAAATTAATAAACTTATATATTAATTTACAGGATGGGTGTAATCAGCGTATCGTCGAAGCTGTGGTGTCGTTGGAATGTAAGAAGTTCGAGTGGTCGTTGTAAAATTTTGCTGTTGATTCGGGGATAACTGAGGCAGGGCCATTTTGATCTATAAAAATGAAAAAAATATTATTGACAGCTAGTTATTCCAAAAAGCAGGTGTAAAAAAAAATCGCCAAAAAACGATCTTAGATCATGTTTCGCTTACACGCACAAAAAATAAATAACATTTGCCCGAAAATAAAGCGCTCAAAAAAACAAAAAACAAAGAGAAAACCCATAAAATTTTTAAAGGCTACTTTTCCTTCAATTACCATCTTCTATGGTGTAACATTTTTTTTGCTCAACCCAAACATTTTGTTTTCACACTTTCGTTTTTTTTTTGTCTTAATTAGAAAGATATTTTTGAAAACATTTTTTGACATTTTCAATCTCAGCAAAAAAATTGTTCAATCGGGCAGCCGTTATTGGTTGAGATAGATATTCACGCCTTTTTGAATGAACGCCTTCACTCTCTTTCATCGACGTTGTTGCCGCTTTTTTATGCACCTGCTTTGTTCATTTCTTCGATGAGCTCTCATTCAAGTAAGAGGGACATTTGCATAACCCACATTTGAGATGAGAGTCCTCCTTTCTTTCCATCATCATCCTCCTTTTTGAATTTCAATATAAAAAAAACTCGAGCACGTTTGGATCGGAGATTTTTTTGAATTCGAAAAAGATTTGTTTTGAAAAATGACCGGAAACTTCGTAAAAAAAAAGCTGCTTTGTTCAAAATACACATCGTTAGTGTGGTACTTAATATGACTAATGACTTCGAAAAAGAAAGAGACATTGATTTCAAAGGGCTCTCTAATACTGCAAAAATTGAATTAAAAACCTGCAAAAAACCGTGAAACTTGAAAGTTTAAAGGAAAATGGAATGCATAAATTACAAAATTACGCAAAAAATATAATAAAATAAAGTCACTCAAGTGAAAGTTTTTAATTTCCATTAAAATGGTTTCAAAAAAGTTAAAAAGTTTCATTTAAAAAGTAGGAATAATCTAAAATCAAAGCATTATGGTTCAAAAGTTAAAGCATCCGTTAAAAAAGAAAACATACAATGCTTCAAATTCGAAAAAAAGTGTATAAACAAATGCTGCAATAAGTTAAAAACAATTTTTTTATTGCCAACGGCAATAACCTAACATTCAAGATCAATGGGGATACCGCTTTTCTTTAATAAAAAGGCACCTGCTGTCCGAAAATAACATAAAAAAATCTTTGAAAAAGATGGACAGCGGTCGAAATTCTTCACACAATAGCACTAACTAAAAAAGTAAAAAAAGCATACAAAACAAAAAAGAGCTTTTGCTTGCTTCCGCTTTTTTTGCCTAAATAAATTCAATTCAATCTTCCTTTCTCCATCTCGGCTTGATTTGATTTCATTCTTCGTTTCTCACTACCAATTTGATGACACAAAAAATAAAACAAATGCTTGCAAAATATATATAATTTTATTTTCAGTAAATAAAAACAAACATAGAAAACAAAAGATACAACTAAATTATAAAAAAATACTTTAAATAAATAAGAGGCATAAAAAGCCTAAAAATCAGTTTAATTTATAAAACATATATACCATGTTTGATATCAAGCTTCAGATTTGCCTTCGCTGCTGCATGATGTTGCTTCTTTAGGCAAAAATTCACGAGGAATGTAACGTCGAGGATATACAGGAATGATTTCATCCATTTCACGAACGATTTGAGGATAATTATCTGGTTGAGCAAGAGAGAATGGTGAATGCGAAAGAGCCAACATAAGATGACGATCATACTTTATACGAGTTGTAACTTCACCATTAGCAAGACGAGTACCAACAATTGTGACACCATGACCACTTGGAAGTTCAGAAACCTATAAAACGTATTTAATAATAAAAGCAATATTCACAAAATAACTCACGATTTCAGGTGCAGGTTCATCAAGCTTAAGTTGAGAGAGATCAAAATCACTATAATCTTTAGGATTTGAACGAGTTTTTTGAGGACGAGGTAATCCATCTTTCTTATGTTTAGCATCGTTTCGTCGAGGACGAGGGTGATCACCATGACCACGTTCTACATGACCATCAGATTGTTGACGTTGACGAGACGAACGTTCATTTTTTCCATGTTTTTCACCATTACCAGCCATGATTTCGTCTCCACCTGCAGAAGAAAATCCGAAGAATTAAATAAGTTGATAAGTAAAAAAGAAAAGAAAATCAGTCGACGATTGAAGCCTTTTGCAAAAAAAAAAGAAGCAAAAAGCGGCGAGTGCAAAAGAGAAAACATGCGAGAGAGGGAGAGTATGTGCGAGAGTAGCGATTCTCTCTCGCTTATTGTGCCCATCAATGAGAAACCATCAATGTGAAAATTGAAATAAGAGTTAAACATACTTGTTGAAGGATAAGGATAATTAGGAACGTTTGACATTTGATTTGACCATGATGACATTAAATAATAATCCGAAAGGAGAGGATTGGATAAAAGTGGAATATTTCGCATATGTGATCCATAACGGCTTTCAATCTAAAAAGTAAAAGAGCATTAACTTAAAAATTTAATAAAATGAACATCATACTGGGATAGGAGCATCAAGCAAATCAAAATGATAATCATTCCATGCACTTGAAGGTGAACGACCCATTAAATGAAAGATATCAGCATCAGCAAAAATTTTATCAGCAATTCTTTCAGCTTCAACACTTTGAATTAGTCGATCAACATTGGATGTAAGGGAATAAGCTGAATGACGAATAGGTGCACCAGCAGCAAATAAATAATCAAAATCTTTTGGAGGACTTCCTCGACGCTTTGTTGCATTTGCTCCCGACATTCTTTTTTTCACAAAGAACAGCAAAGAAAATGAAATGATGAAAGTGTGAAAGATGTCAACTGGACTTTTTGTATGCTGTTTTTGGGTATACAAATTTTTTATTTACAATTTTCCCATGACGCATGTGAGAAAACATAAATTTGCATAATTTTTGCAATGTTTTATCTTTTTGCAAAATAGCTCAACAAAGTTTTATGAACTTTTTGCAAGCATTCAGACACAACTATAATAGTTTTTGATGAATTTAAATTTTAAAAGTGGACAAAAGAAGAGGGTTAAAAATGGGATTGCAGAAGCTTGCAAACTTTTTAATATCGAATGTCGCTTTGTTAACTTTCTTTAAGTTTTAAACTTTGTTTTTGAAACTGTTATTTTTTGAATATTTTTTCCATTATCTTCCATCATAATAAAATAATGATTTAAAAACATTTTCTCGAAAAAATTTGAGGTGTTCGTCTATTTTTTCTTGAGGTTTAAATTAGTTCAAAAGAGACGTTAGTTGCTCCTAATTAATTAAAAACGTTTGAAAATGATGAAATCAATTGCGCAAAGCACAATGGCGTCGCAGCGCCATAGTTGATTGTATTAGTTTTAGTTATGTATTTAATACTTTCTTTAATTTTTAATATCTTTTCTAAAAACTAATGCATCAATTTTTTTATTCAATTTTTTAAAAATTTAAATGTGGCTTCATGTCTTCATTGCCAGGACGCGCAATCCGCGTGATTGTGAACATCAGCACATCAGCTGATGGATGGAAGAAGAAATGGTAAAAAATAAATAAAACTTTGCTCTTCATCGTTTATCAAAATTTTTTAAAGACATATTTGTATTATTTGTAATACAAATCCATATCAATTCAATTTTAGCATCATTATATTTTATGTATCCTCAGAAAATAATTACTTAAACAACAATAATGACTTCAGTTCCAAACGATCGATGGTTTGGTTATTCTTCAGGATTTTCCGTACCACAAAATTCGAGTATGTTTTAAATTAATTATAAAGGTCAAAAGAAAAAAGTCTTTTAAAGCAAAAGCATAGTTGAAGTGAAATCTTTTGCCCTTTTTTTATCTTCTCTTTATTATTTCTAATAATTTTAGCTCCCCGAGATTTCCGTCGCACATTCTTTAGTGAATCGCTTGGGTCAATGCCTCAAGGGTTAGCTGTTGCATATGATTCATATCCCTCAACTATGCCCGGGATTTATCATAAGCATCAAGTTCATCGGGAAGCTTCGGATATTAAGTAAGTAATTTTCGACTATATGTATATATTATAGCTCATTATTTTACTTTATTCAAAAAATGAAGTAAAAAGAAATATGAGCAATCAAGTTTGAGCCAAAAAAGTGAATAAAAATGAAATTTGCTTGGACATAAGTTTGTCCAACCAGATACAATCCAAACGCATTTTGCCAGGACAAAATAAATAAAAATGCATCCAGCGGAAGGTAGCAACAAGCAAAAGCAGGCCAATATTTGTAAAGCTCATCTGTGAATGATGAACCGGTTTTAAGTTTTTGCATCGCTTCAAATGGAATCGATTGTTAATTTTTTTAATTTAATTTTTGAAATACAAACAATCTCATTATTGGTATTTATTAAATATTTTAAAATTTTTGATGATTTTCAGTTACGTAATTGCTGACGGAAGAATGCCTGCTCGATGTCCTTGTTGTGGAACCGATGCCCAGCTTCATTGTTCCTCGTGTGTTTGGGATCATTTTTTTCGTCCACATAATTTTGCAAGACGCCGTGATCAGCTTAATCGTAAAAAAGCAGAATTGGGAACTAAGTTGAAACAACTTCTTGAACCAGAGGTAATTCTTTTGATGGAGCATTGGATTTTCAAGAATATAACATTGCAAAATTTAAGGCTAATGATCAAGCTCAGATATTTAAAAAACAGCGGCGAGTAACTCAATTGAAAGCTGAAATAGAAGAAAAGAAAGATTTAATTGAGCATTTGAAAGAGATTAAGGAATCTAAAACAAAAGAACTTCAACGAAATCAAAAGAATGTTCTTGCTTTAAAAGTTTGAAACCTTTTTTTTTGTAAAGATTATTTTACTCCTGAAATTTTTAGAAAAAATCTCAAGCTCATAAAGAGCGGATTGATGGTCAAAAATTAGCTGAAGAGGAATTAAGAAAAGTTTATTCAACAGCTTGTCGAGATGTAAGATTTTCGTTCACTATTTTGCTTTAGAGTACCAAATTAATTTCAGAGAAATCTCTTAATTGCTAAATCATTTCAACAATTATCAAAATATTTTCCCGTGGTTGAATCGGCTCCCCAAGCAAGCGATGATAATCCCGAAAATAAAATTCAACAAATGATTGAAGAAGCAGGGTAATTCTGAAATTAATTTTTTTTGGTTTACACCCTCATAATTTTAGATTCGCTGATAAAGTTCGTTATAGTGAAGTGGCTAAACGGATGCCCATTTCTAAAACATATTTCAAAATCCGTGGATGTTTAGTTTCGGGTGAAAGTGATTATAATGATGTCATCACAGAAATAAGCGACCATCGAACATTAACAACTCGATCATCAAAAGAAACTATTGCGGGTTTAGCTTATATTTCACAATTTATTAATTCCATCAGTTATTTATTTAATTTATATATACCTTTTAGAGTTTGTTTCAACCTTTTTATACTTTGACATTAAAGCTCTTTTATATTTTAGCTTCATATTGAAGATTTAATTGCTTGTGAAGCATGGAATAGGGCATTATTTCAAACTGATGTATTTTGTTTAAATTTAAGTATTGCACTGTTATGTTTGCATGCTGGAATTGAAGCTAAAAGAATTCAATTTAAAAAGCCTTTTTATAATTTAAAATTGCTGCAAGATGTTTTACAAAGTGGAAAGGTTTGTATTTTTTTACAGTTAAGGATTTCACAAAATTTATTTATCACCAACCATTTGCAAAATTTATCCTTACATAAAATTTGTTGGTCCCTCACTTTTTTTTGCATCTATCAAAAAAGCACTTTGTAAATTGACACTTGCGTGGGTTATTTTAAAAGTTTCATAAAGCTGAATCATGCTTTATATTTTAAATTTTTTTTCTTAACAGCCGCTTCCCCTATCCATCCATTTTTTGACCGCAAAGTTGATAAACTATTTCCAAAGATATTTTTATCCTTTTGACATTGAAACAAAACAAAAAAAACGGAGCATAAAAGAAAAAAGGGCGAAGATCAATAAGGTGGTCTCTTTTTATTGAACGCCATTCTGATTGTTTCTGCATTGTTTACACTTTATTTATGAATGAACCGTATACATATTTGACAATCAAAAAAAAAGATTGTTAGACAAGTTTGAAACTAATATTGCGAATGAACGTGTTTTTTCATGCTCATCTAAAAAGAGAGAATGTTTTTTTGTTTTGAAAAAAAGTTTATTGGGCATCTATTTTTTGACCGATTGATGATAATGATGATACTCTTTTTTAAAACCGGAAAAAATTTAAAGAAAAACATGATTACACGGAAATTTTGAGTTTTTATTTCGTCTTCTTCACTTCCATATTCGCATTGATTTTGATCAAACTGGGGTACAAAAAAAGGAAACTTTGAACTTTAATCGATTTTTGGTCATTTTTCTTTGTTTAAACCCATTAAGGCCTTGACATTAATTATATATCAACAAAAAATTCTTTTTGTTTCGATGAAACAAATATGTGAAAGATACTACAAAAATTTCGTCGAAATGATTGATAAAACTTTTTTTTTAACATTTTTAGCCTCATCCAATCGCGGTATTTCACCCCAAAGATGATCGACTCCATAAAGAAATTATAACCGAACTTTGTCAACTTATATGGGAAGAATCGGCTGAAACGGGCTTTGATGTGAATGACGTAAGTTGTAATTTGTCTTCGCCCCGACACAATACCGAAAAAATGCTTCCGTGTCTGTCAAAGTTTGATCACGATTCTTTTTTTGATTTTCGGGTGCACATTGTAAAGTTTCGAAACATGCACTTTTCGCAAAAAAAAAAAAAAATCACCGACATCGTTACATTCACTGTCTGATAAAAAAAAATATTTAATAAATCAAACGTTTTAATTAAAGACATTAAAATTAATCACTGCCAATAAAATATCCGATTAATACAAGCCAAAAAAATTTTAGGTGGAGGATGATTGGGTCGATGTTGTCAAAACTCATTAATGTTTGCATGTTTATTGAATACGGTTTATATTTGCCTTTTATTTTCTAGTCATTAAGTTATTGTAACTACCTGGTTCGCTTGTATATACAAATGTTGTTTATTTTTAAATTCTTACAGGTTTTGGATTTTTTAAATTCTACGGGAAAGTTTTGTTTATGATTTTGAATAAATATGAAAAAAAATTATTTTAACCCATATTGGGATAACACAAGGAATCTTCGGAATTTTTTAACGTAGAAGAAGTTATGGCAAATATGCAAATTAAAAAAAGATAAAAATAAAAGTGACGGATTTTTTTTTTTGCCGTGGGCAAGGTTTAACGATAGAAAGAAACGCTTGTCCTTGACTGTTCTCTCTTTCATTTCGTTTCCGAAACATTTTCTTAAATTTATCTAATGTGGGCAAAAGTCGACGTTATATGGTTATTTCGCTTTCGGTTCATAAAAGCTCACAAACCTTAAATATATTTTTTTATAATTAATAGTTAAAGTTATCAAAGTTTGTAACAAAGAAAAACAATTTTCTTTTATTTGAACCCCTTAAAAAATCTTAAATTGAAGCTCTTTTCATGTACATATATTTTTACCAAATGAATATTGGATTATATATAGCATATGTACATGATAAAATATATATGAAAAGAAGTTCTTTTTAAAATTCTTTTGTTCGATGTTAATCCTTCTAGATATTCCCAAAATAAAGCATTGATAGACTACGAAAAGTAAAAAAAATTATGCAATTTTTGGGATATGAATAAAAGAAAAAGAAAAGGGAATAATGAAAATATTTTTTTCTAAACTTTTAATATGAATGAGTTTTGTACTTTAGTCGCCGTGAATTAGCTTTATGATGGGAATTTGATATTCTGTATGTGAGAAACTTTTTAGTTGTAGTATGAATTTATTATTCTTGGTATTAAACAAATGACAAGCATTGCCCATAAATTAAAATTTTAATAAATTTTAAGTATGTCCTTTTGAGGAAGAAAAAAAGAAACAAATTGAGAATACACTGTAATTTAAATTTGTAGACATTTTATACCTTTCGTTACAAAATTATTACCCCTTCAATCATGAAGTTTTCAAAAAGCTACAGTATGTTGAAGTAAAAAACTAATAAAGATTGCCAAATTTTTTAGTCATTTAAAAATTTCGTTACTCAATTAAAGATGACCATAGCGAAACAAACAAAAAGTGGGTGGTGGTCATTTGCTTGTCTCAGAGTGGCACCACACACACTCGTTGAAATTCTTAATTTACATTATTTGACTTCTCAACTCTGACGTCGTATTTTTCTACCGCCTCCAAAAAAAGCTTCTATTTTTTTATACTAAATTCATCTTAAAATAAACTTATACCGGAAATTTATTTGAATGGAAAAAACAAGGAAGCCGGGTTATTTTTACTTTTCTATTTTCTTTTATTAACTTTGATTTAAATTACTTTGATTGCGTGTTGCTTTTTTCTTTGAGGCACTCTCTCCCACGATTGAAAAAAAAGCGTTTAAAAGTGACGTCAAAAACGCTGTTTTCTTTCATAAACGGACATGCGACAAAATAATTTGTTGACAAAATAAAGTTTTTTTTAATTTATGTTTTCTTCGCTTTTTATTTTTTTAGATTTACGGTATCATAAAGCTAAAAGTGAACTAACCCCTCCTTTTCTTTTTCTTAATCCTGTGTTTTCATCTATGTATCTGGTACACCAAGCAACGAAAATTACTCATACCCCTAATTTTTAACAATTAACATTTTTTTAAATGTATTCTATAACTGTCGTGGATAAGAGGTGCATGGCACTAATTTCTCCTCTCATTAATCGCTAAACTTTGGCCTTTATTTTTTGGAGAAAAATGTGATTAACTACTTTTTAATTTTTTTAAAGAGCGAAACCCCTCACTACTACTTCCGTTTTTCCTTATCTTAATTCTGAACTTTCCTTTCGCTAATGGTTTTATTGAAAAATATATTCAATGAAAAATTTCGGGAATGCTTGTCAAAAAAATATGAAGATAGATAAAAGACCGCCCTTGATTGATCAAAACTCAAAAACGAAGATACATATTTGGTTTTGTATCCATGCCTTTTTTGTTTGCAACTGTCAATAAAAGTCTTATTTGGAAGCTTCTATTTAAATTGTAAACAAACTTCCGAATATCCAAAAAAAATTAATTATACATATCAAAACTAATCTGTCTAATTCCAAAATTTATTCACATTTCTATCTTCCGCGGAGCTTTTCGGTAGCGGTGGTTCCTTTGTTCCCGCATTCATTCGATTTAATTTCTGCGCGATTAAAAAAAAGAAAGTTATTACTATCAAGGTCGAAAATCTCAATATTTTTTTGTTAACCTTGGAGGAGTTATAAAAATCCAGTTTTAAATTTATTTTGATAGTAAATAATTACTACTGAAATTTTATGTTTCCTATGTTTTTTAAACTTTTTATAAAAGAAGAAGACGTTTCCCTTAAAATTAGGGTTGGTGATGGTCGCTCGACCGGTCGATGAGGTTGCTGCGACTGGTCGCGACCGAAGTTGCGACCGCTACAAAACCTTACAAACTCTTACAAAAGTTTAACAAAGTATTACAAAGTCTTACAATGTTTTGTAAGACTTTGTAAGTTTTTGTAGCTGTCGGTCGACCGGTCGCGACTGGTCGGTCGCGACCATGAAATTTTCCAAAATCGGTCGCGACCGCAACCCTACTTAAAATATTCCAATTAAGCTAAAGGAAGCGAGGTTGTAACGCATTTCGGAAAAAGCAACAACAAAAAAACATAACAAAATACAAATAATAAGCTGTTCTTAAGAAAAAAAATTAAATGTTCTGTTTTTGTTTTTTTTTATTTGGAGAAAATGCAGCAAAAAACTATAGAAACAAATTTTTAATATTAAAAACAAATTAATATCTTATTTGGAGAAAAAACACAAAACGAAGGGTTCAAAAAGTAGACTACAAACATTCTCTTTTTTGTTTTCTTAAGGACCTAGAACCGGTCTTCTTTGTGAAAGATAACAAGCGATAGCTAATTTTTTTAAAAGGAAATGATTTTATAGTTACCATAAGTTTACTTACTAAAGCACTTCTCTAATTAAAAAAATATCACAATCGGTAAAAAAAATTTTAGAAAGGCTAAATTTTCTTGTATGTACCATACATTATTCTCAGCAATTTTATATATTTTAAGTATCCTTTAGTCATAGATTTTTAGCTTTATTTCCTTCCTCTAAATTTTGATTGTTAATCACCTGGAAATCGATCATGGGAAAGTTCATAAAAATAAAAAAATTAACATAAAAATGAATGAATGTGCAAGCAATGAAGTTTGATTTTTCATTGCATAAAAATGAAGTGATGAAGAGTGGTGGTTGATTTTTAGTTATCAAAGATACTAAAGAATATAAAAAAGCTATAGGAACCAAAGGATCCAAAATATACCCAAATAATGTAAATTTAGAGAATGTAAGGAAACATTTCAGGGTTAATGCATACATATTCTATAGGAAATTACTTGAGCAGATTTTAGGACATTTATCGTAAAAAGTAAAATGCAATGAAATATTGGTGAGTGGCGGTTGATTTTAAAGGACCCTGGTCATTTGATCTTTTTTTCAAACTCGCGTTTGATTATTCCCTCATGCCGCAATATTGCAGAGTCCGTAAAGTACAGTAATTTGACCGTAAAATTACTGTACATTATGGTACTTTACGGGCTTTGCAATATTGCGGCATGAGGGAATAATCAAACGCGAGTTTGAAAAAAAGGTCAAATGACCAGGGTCCTTTAAGTTATCAAATTTCACGACCAGCCGAAGGCTGGCGGCGTGATAATTGAAAATTAAGCTTTTTTTTATGAAAAATAAGTGAATGGATGTTGTCAATGAGGGGCTTTAAATTATTTTGGGTACATTAGAAGGTGGATTTTATTGCAGAATGTAAGGAAACATCGGAAGGAAGCAGTTTGTGCTGGGAAATTTAAAGGCGAATTCTTCATTCCTTAAATAAGTATTATCAAAAGAAGTGGAGACTTTATTGGTATTTTGTATCGCTCGAGTAAAGACATTAGCTATCGGTGGGAGGAACTTGAGTGTATGGGATGAGGATCTTAGATCCACGAATGAAAAGGATGGGGATTTCATGCCATGATGTAAATAAAAAAATTACTTAAATTTTATTGAATTATTAATTTTTATAGTGACCAAACAAATAGGGATAGCGGCCCGGAGGGCCGCTTCTTGCCTAGTGCTTATTAAAAACGCTGACTTTACTATTTTTGCAAAACATTCATGTGTATTATGATAAGCTTGTGATTATCCGCACATTTATATTGTTGTTTAAAAAATGCAAATGCACAAATTCAATACTCACTTTTTATCAGCCATTAAAATACAAAAACAAAGTTACAATAATCATTGGCCCTCACAGAAAAAGCAGATGACTCAATGAAAGAGAGAAAAAATTTACTCGATCACAATTTGTGTTAAGCTTTTGAAGAAAAAACACGTCATTGTTCAATAATAAGTCCTTTTTTAATACTTCATTGTTTAGAAAAGAAAAAATATATATTCTGTTTACTATGCTTTCATTTTTCGTTTCTTTGTGTTAAAATAGGATTAAATTTTATTTTGGGTGCCCTTTTCATTAAAAGGAAGCCTTTGGATGTTACCGTATCCTTGGATAAGATGGAAAATTTCACATAGGAATAACTTTTATAAAGCCACCTGACACCTTTTTACTCCATTCAAGAAATATTTTTAGAGATATAATGTATAAACTTTTGCAAAAAAAAAATTCGACGAAAGTTTAAAGTTAAAACTAAAAAATCCCAAATTCAGTTTAATGATGCATAACTTTTAGTAAGACATATTTTAAACGCTAAAATCGTCATAAAAAGCGCTTTTGCAACAATAAATAATAGTTGCCATTTTCTTTTTTTTGAACGAAATAGAATAAGCACTTTTTTTAGAATTAACAAATCATAGAACAGTTGACCGAGAAAAAAAATTGGATAAAAAACGCTTAAAAAAACAAAACAAGAAAAATAAGAGATGTTATTCTTAGCTTCATTAATAAAGCTAAACTTTTTTAGATGTGAAAATTACGGTAAGTTTTGTTTCGAAAAGAAACTTATCTTATGACATAGAATGTGAAAAAAGCACATTAATTTTTATGCTTTAATATTCTTTATCCCAAAATTCATTATCTTCCGAAAAAACTTAAAATAGAAAAATTAATGGTTTTTGACCTTTGCGAAAATACAAAATACTTTTTAGTTTTTCATAGAAAAACCATAAAAATTAATTTTACATCACTGAGAAAAATCACAAAAGATATAAAAAAAAATTCATTTTTATACAAAAAACTACAAAAAATTTATATAAAAATGGAAAGAAAAACTTTTACTATTCTTCTTATGGCGGCCAAAGGTTTTTTGTGACCACACACACATAAGCTGAGAGCATAAAACACTCAAAAAAATGTAATTAAAAAGTATCGAAAATTTAATCCCATAGCTTTTTCAGTGGAACATATTTTATAAAACATGTTTATTTTTTCCTTTATTATAAAAAAAATAATGTTCCAATTGTTTTTTAAATTTTTCTAACAATAAAAATTAGAGCTTTTTTATTTACCTCTTTCCTGATTTTCGCAAAAAAATATTTGTGTTGAATTTTAACAATAAAAAAATCTTGCAAATTTGACACTGCCGATTTTTTTTTCTTATTTAATCAAAAACACATTTTTTGGAAGTGTCAAATTTCCTATGATCTTGGAGTTTAAAAAGCAGCCGACCTATGGTCAACCGCTGTGATTATCTTTCCAACTTTGTTTTTTTCTCTTTCACTGTATCCTCGGATAATCCCTTTTAGGAAACCTTTTAAGGACGCGTCCTCGTAAATTTAAAAAGTCATTCAGTCAGTGTTATAAGAGCTCCTTTTCGTTAAAGCCAAATTAACATGCACCTGTCAAACAGCATCCCTTATTAAATAGTGAATGTTTTATTTTTTACTCATAAATAAATATACAATAGTAAATTCATTCAACAATCAAAAAGAGATCAAATTTAGCGTCGACCATAGCGATCACGGCTTTGATGTTTTCTGGAGTGACCATTATCTTTGGAACCAGAGTAGCTTCGTTTTCGTCGGTGATCAGGACTTGGAGTTCGGCGTCTTCTTTCTTTCCTTTCATTTGAACGAGAACGTTTTCTTATTCGATCATCATGATCTCGGCTTCTTCGTCTGCTTCTTTCATTTGGTGATTTACTTCGTTTCCGAGATTTCTTTGGAGCAGGACTTTGGTTTCGTTTATCTTCTTTAACTAAAAAATGACAAAATTAAATATATATTTTCCTTCATTACATATGAGTAATGTCTTTGAGACAAATAAATTTAAAATCCTTTTTAAGCCCTATTTCTTATAAAATAATAGTATTTTTAGCCTCCAAATTTGCAGTATTTTAATAAGGAATCTATTTAAAGCTTCCATAGCTAATTTTTATCTTAAGTTGCTATCAAAAACAAAAAAGATTAAAAATAGTCTTTGCAACAACTGCTATGAAATATTTTAAAATCCAAGTTTATCCTTTTTCTCTTCAAGCAAGAAAAAGTTGTTGGTTTTGAAATCCCCGACGAGAAAAAACATTTGTTTTTTTTTATCTAAAAAAAACAACACTGAAACAGTAACAAGATGATGTTGTTTGTAAATATTCCAAAATAATTGACGACCAGAGTACACTTTTTCCTTGACCCTTTTTTTTCTCTTTTTTCCAAAGTCTTGGAATTTTAAATTTAGTTAAATTTACGCTTTGCTGATTTAGGCTTTTACCGAATTTCCAAAAAGAAAGAAAGAAGGATTTCTATTCTTAGCGCAAATTTGTGTTTCAATGTCGGAAAAAGGTGTCAAAAATAGGATATTGAGTGCCATATTTCAATTTTACGACATGTATTTTAAAATGCTAAGTTATCCATAAAAAGGATACATACGTATGCATGAACTTAAACGTTCTTACTATACTTTGATGGCCATACAAACTTAAAGTACAGAGAGTTATAAAAAAAAGTTAGCATGAAATCCATAAATGTTTGTCTTGTGACCTCATAAATTGTTAATTTGGCTTCTCCATCTTTGCATGCCTTAATAGCTCCTAACGTCATAGCTTAAACTAACTTTTTGACTCAATTCATAATCTTTCCTTTCCTATCTGCACTTTATTTTCGCACGAAAACCCAAAGAAAAATTATAACTATATGAAACCTTTTATTCGAAAAAATGTTCTCATTTAATAAAGATAAAAACAACTTAGAGGTCCTTCTTTTTTTTCTTCTCCTGAGCTCCGCCCTTTCAATCAGCTGGCGTGTTAAAAATTTGAGCTCCTCCTTCTCCATTTTTTCCTAAATAAACTGATTGCAGATTCGTTTAAAAGCCTGTCGTATTTAAACAAAGCGTTATTTCCTTTAAAAATCTCTACCACCTCTTCAAAATGGTAAATAATTATTATCTTCAATATTTATTATGTTTATGCATAATTGTTCTAAGCATAAAAGCGGAAGAAGCAAGGAAAAAGTTTGTACCACCGGGTATGAATCCTGATATGTTTCCAGTAAGTCAAAAATATAATTGATTTTAATCTCATCTCTTTCATTATAGGAACCTACTTATGACTCAAGTGCACCTGAATGTACGCCTCACAGAGAGCCCTGCGGGTTTTACAGTTTTTCATTGCATGGACGTACTCCATTCAAATGGGTTAAATCATGGTTAGTTTTTACTTTTTCTTGTTGTTGCAAAGAGAGAGCTTACACCACATTTATAAATTTGATCTAGCAAGTTTTTGCATTCCCAATGGTGATAAACGAAGCTATCCCTATTTTAAAATGATTTTCTTAAAAAATAATTTTTTTTATATCTATGAGCTAAAGCATAATAATTTATGTACCAACTTCATATATCTTATTTTAAATTTAAAAAACCTTTTTTAGGTGTCATTGTTCCAGTGAACAAGAATGTATTTACGATAAAACAGACATGAAAATGCGGTTATATCGCCAAGTATGCGTCCCAAGGGATAAAATTCCTGAAGATGATTACAACGAACACAAATACGTATATTTTTAAGCTTTATGTCTTTCTTCTTTTGCTATTGCTTTCCTTCTCCAAGTTCCAAAATACGTGAAAAGAAAGGAAAAAAACAACAAAAATGTGTTATCTAAAACAAGTATTTTTTACAAGCTTAGGTTTTTTGTTTTTTTGTTTCTTGTTTTTGCATTCTAATTTTTCTCACTTGTTTGTATCTCTGTCTAAAAATAGTTCAAATATTTTGGTTTTTGATCAAAACAATCTTAAAGATTTGTTCAAAAATCCTATTGTTTTCAACGGGATTTTATGATTATTGCTACAACAAAATTTCGATCTCATTTATAATAAAAATTCACAGTATCCTATTTTTTTGTTGCTTTTTTGTGTTTCATCCTAGTTTTTTGCGTTGTTATATTTATGATAAACTAATAATAATTTAATTCTAAGCACTATCCAAAACTACACGTGCAGACAATCAGTCAAGCAACATCATTCGCGTGACTTTTGTGCAAAAATACACATGATAGAAAAATACATTTAAAAAGGTTAATAATCAAACTCACTCTGTTTTTTCCATTGGTAATTTTTCGCAACGCTTTGACTGAAGTCAACATGAATACGTCGATCGTCGATTAAAACATTGTCCATTTTAAGATAGGCAGCTTCACATTGTTTTGGCTAAAAAAAGAAACCATCAATAAACAAATACATAAAAAGTATTATACAAAAGAAGGAAAAAAAAACGTAAAGTTTCAAATTCGATGAAGGCATACTGTAATGACTGTTCAGTACGTCGGTCCTTTATTACTTCACATTCAATTATGTTTCCAAAACGGGAAAAAATTATTTCCAAGTCCTGCAAGAGTTTTTTGTTAAATAAAAACACCAAACAGCAAAAATGTGACAAACTTCACTTGTAGTAACAGGATTCAATTTACACACAAAAAGAACATTATCTGGTGGCTTTTCATCGGCATAGTGTAAATCTCCAACCATTTCAAGAATTTGGGCTTGAGCTTTCATCTCCTTTTCTTCCATTTCTTTCCGAATTTGTTCCTCAGTTTTGCCTTCATCTTCATCTTCTTTTTCATCCAATGCAATTTTATCAGTGAGCTAAAAAATTATGTGTTTAACTTCCAAACATTTTTATTTATGTCTTTGTAAACCATTAATTTTAAACCCTTTTAAACCCAAGAACACATTTTCTTTTTTTACTAATAAGCTGTCCAAAAGCAAATTAATGATTTATTTTTTCCAAAAAATCTTTTTTCTGTGCATTGCCTAATACAGGAATGAAAAAAGAGTGGGAATAGATAGGCATTATGTCAACTGACGATGCACAAAAACTAGATTTTACACATGATACTTTTTTTCTCTCTTGAACGCTTTTTTCTCTTACAAAAGTTTGCCCAGGACACGGAAGATTTTTACAACGGAGAAAAAACTGATACATAAAAAACAATAACTGACCTGAACAAGATTGAGAGATGGTGATGGAGAGCGAGATGGAACAGGAAGACGAGTTGGGTCTTCAAAGGGGTCGTCCAAAATTATTGTGTGTGAAATTCTAAAAATCCAAAAATCATAACAGAAAAAACGTCAAAAAAAAAATACCGAATATCCTTAAAGGGACGATTGTTATCATCGACAAGAGTAGCATTAAAATTATCCAATGTCTCAAAGCCTTCACCAAGTTGTCCAAAAACGCAATGTTTGTTATCCAGGTAATCTAAATCATCTGCTAATGTAATAAAAAATTGACTTCCAAGTTGATCAGATCCATTGTTAACGAAAGAAACCAATCCTCTGCGAGTATGCCGAATTTTAGGAACAAGTTCCATATCAAAGTAGCGAGCTTGTTCACCATACAAAATTCCAAAAATAGATTCTCCACCTCTTCCAGTATTTGTGGGGTCGCCAGTTTGAAAGATATAATTCGGCTAAAAAATTACATATTATATTATCAAAGTTTAACAATAAAGTAAAATAAAGCAACCTCAACAGTTAAGACTTGGCAGAGATTGTAATATTTGATTCTGCATAGTTTTAAAAAATTTCGGCAACAATTAGGTCTTTCTTTGATAAATAAATCCACGACAATATCACCCAAAGTTGTTTCGATTAAAACAGACATCTGAAATATAAGTATTTAGAGAAAGCAATTATAAACAAATACACGAATTATGTCATGTCGAGAGATTGCAGAAAGCTATAGAGAATAATTATTTTATAATTAAATATTTTTACAAAGTTTTATATCCAAGTATAACAAAAAAGCGACTTCAAAATAATTTTTTTGTTTGTGAAATAAATGTTACTTTGCAAAATGGTCACGACGCCAACCATAAAATTTGGATGGAATATTTGAATTGGCCATAAATAAGCTTTGTTTTGCAACGTGGAAATTTTTCTATCTATTCTTTATTTTCTTTTATTTTTGTCTGTAATTTCGATTTTTAACTTGCAGATAAAGCTCAAACATGGATGTTGTATTGAATAACACAATCTTTGCTTTTGTTGAACCTCCAAATCTTCGAATTCAAGCTCCTCGATGGTTTCAGGCAAGTTTCTTTTTGGTTTATGTATTTGAGTTTGATTATATTGAATCATTTTTTAGCTTCCATCTCCAATGCAAGTTTTTTTTGTTATTTTGGTAACATACTTCTTGGTTACTGGTGGAGTGGTTTATGATATTATTAATGAACCTCCAAGCATTGGTGAGTTTTATTTTTATGTATAAATTCGAAAAATAAGTATTCATTTTCAAGGCTCAACTATCGATGAACGTGGAAATCAACGCCCTGTCGCTATTTTGGCATATCGTATTAACGGTCAATATATTATGGAAGGTCTTGTTGCAAGTTTCATGTTTTTACTTGGAGGTTTGACTTTTTTATTTTTAAATAACATAAAAGCTATTGTTTTTTAGGACTCGGATTTATCATTCTTGATCAATGCAACAATCCTCTCACCAGTAAGAACAACAGAGTTATGATGCTTTCATTGGGATTTAGCTGCGTCCTTATTGGTTTCTTAACTACAAGAATGTTCATGCGCATCAAGTTGCCCGATTATCTTAGTTAGATTTTTTTGTTCTAGAATCTTGTATTTCAATGGTTTTTAACTGCCTTTTTAAATTTCATTATGTCTAATTCTATTATTTATATACTGGTTTACGTCTAATTTATTTGTTTTTCTTTACTGTTTTAATAAATATTTTGCTTAGAATTTTCAATGGATTATAGTGACTGACTACTGCGTGAATTTAGACTAAATTATACAATTTTTTGTTTACTTTTTAGTTTTTTGACGTAAAAAAATGAAAGCGAGGAGTCTCTTGACCATTTATGCAATCATTTCAGCTTATCGTTTCCTTCATCTTCTCATTGGTCGTTCATTTTATATTTGCTTACTTTTTTTGTTTCTTTTTCAGCTAACAAAGGTGGTGAGAACGAAATTATGTATCTGTATCTATTTCTCTTTCTAATGGCTAAATGACGATTTCTGCTTTCATCCAATTTTCATATTTGCCATATTTTTTTTGTTCACATCATTCAATATAAATACCACAAATATTTTTGGACTCCCGCCGCTTAGTCAACGGCGGAAGCTGCCATTGGAAACTGACCAAAGAAGAAAAAAAGCATGGCAAATTATTTTTTTTGCTGCAAAAACGGAAGAAAATATGTATACTAACTTTTTCATGCGTTTTGCTTTTATTCTTTTTTTATTCAAGGGAAAGTTTATAAAGTATTATTCCATCTTAATCAAACATAGTTTCGATATGTATTTACATCACATTATCTGATGGATATGCTACTTTATGATAAGTCAACATTATATTTTTAAAACATCATATCTAAAATAATTTGTTCTCAAATTATGATGATTGACTCCCTTTTTGTAGTGTTTGTTGTTCAGAACTTGCTTTAAATCATCTCATCCACACGACTTTTTTTGGTGTTTTTTTTTGAAATCATTTTACAGCTGTGGTGGTTGCTGCAGCCGCCGCTGCACACCATTTCTTCATCTATGATTTTAGCGTCAATAAAATAAACGCCGCCATAATTTATTAATTTTCAACACCCTTAGGCGATTTCCGGCCTCATTTCAAGTCCTAAATCTCCATTAAATCCTTTAACAACTTTTTTCCACAATGTTTTTTAGTTGGTTTTTCGGTTTTTATTTTGCTAGAAAAATCCGCGTTCTCTTTTTCCTTCATTGTGTCTCCTCTCTGCTGACTCGCGCTCAATGTGATTCCGAAATATAAAATATTCTGAACTATGTCGCGACTTTATTTTTGCTGCGCAAAAAAAGAAGAAAAGAAAAATGATTTTTTTCATTTTCAAATTTACACTGAAATAATCGATGAATTTCAATCGAGCTGTTTGAAAATGTTGCTCGTGGTCACTCGAGAGACAAATGTTAGAACCACAATTATTCTACCTTTTTTTTTGCGCAAAAATTGTACTTTTTTTAAACAAATTTTTTGAGTTTTTCTGAAAATATCCATTCTTGTCGGTTGCTGCTGCTATTTTTTGACGACCTTCAAAAAGTCCTCTTTAATATTTTTCGCGGCTTTTACTTTTTTTTGAGAATTAATTACCACCTTTGCATCTTTTTTTTGTGCCAATTTTTTGATGTAAGAAATATGGAATTTGAAAAAGCTTAAGCTTTGCCTTATTGCAACGGGAAAAATGCAAAAATTCAATGAGGAGGTTTTTGAAAAAAATTAATAATAAATATTTTTTGGGACGTTTGTTTTATGACTTTTTGTTGACTTTGTGGTTAAAACATGAGTGAGTCGCTTGAATAAAAAAAAGTTTGCATTTGTATTTTACAAATGTTTCAGAAATTTCAGAAAATTTATAGTTTATTACATTTATTCTTTATCTTTTTTTTACCTTTCATATCTAAATGTATTTTCATACAGTAATTTTTTATAAATTCGTTTTTTTTCTTCTGAAATAAATGTCATTTCGTTTTAGATTGTCATAAATTAAAAGAAATCTTCCGCATTTTTTTTTATTTTTTGGCGGAAAAGATTTTTTTTAGACAAAGCTCAATTTTCTACAATGACTTCCTAAAACTTTTGAACCTCGTTATGAAACAAAAAAAATGACCCAAAGTTTTAAATTACTTTTTATATCTATAGCTTTTATTCGACGTCATTTACAAAAACAAACAAAATTTTTGGTCTCTCTCTAAAATTCTAAAATATTAACATTCATTTTTACGTCTTTTTCCTTTCTTAACTTTTAATATTCCGGACATTAGTGAAATGTAACATATTTTATTTTTAGATTGTTTGTTGTTGCCTGTGCTTTACTTCTGAACACTAAACCATTTGTTTCCTTTTTTCCTTCTTTTAAGTATTCTCATTCACTCCTTACAGAAAGTATTGAAACGAACAAACGAACGAGCTGTTGTTGTAAATCAAGAAACACTTATTTGCGAAGAAAGAAACTGCTTTTAAAAAAGTGCGCGAAAGTATTTTTCTACCCTTAGGCGATTTTAAAAAGGAGATGAAGGAAGTCTCGACTTAAAAAAAAGAAAAGAATCAAGTTTATTTTATTTATTTTACACAAATGCTCTTGAAGCACAACAACCGGAAGTAATTTTTTTTAAACGATTTCATTGTTGATGGGCCTTGTTTTGATGTGTGTTTTTTATGGATTTGAATTGAGCGTTTTTTAATCTGCGATAAAAGTGGTCATTTTTTGGATCACTTTGTCTTTTTTTTTTGTTTTTTCTTCCCCATTAGTATCCGCAGCCTATTTCGTTAAAAGTTTGTAATTTTGATTTGAAATAATGACGATTTCCATTGATTCATTTTTCTTTTGTTGTGTCCTATTTTTTTAAATGAAAGAAGAAAAAAAGGGTGAATCCATGAAATGAATAAAAAGAAAATGAAATAAAATCTTATTTGAAGGAAGATGAATCCTAAAATGTTTGTGGTAGTGTCAAAACACGGCGACGTTGTATAAACATTAGAAAAAGAAGTGGAAGGAAGAATGTCAACGACATACATATTTTTCAATAATGTTTTAATATTCAAAAAAGTTCTTTTTTTTTTCAAATGATTTTTTTTCTGGGATCAATCAGCAGAGTTCCAAGTCTGCAAATCGTCGTAGTCATCGTCATAGTCAGTCAATGCGTGAGCAAAAGTTTCAATAAAAAAATTTTTTCCGGTTTTTTCTTTTTGTTTCTTTGAAAGCTTGCTTTCTTTTTTTAGAGGAAGTTCCTACGCTTTTATATATATATTTTTTTGTTATATATGTATACTTGCATGTATGTAAGTAATGTTATGGTTGTTTATACACTTTTGACAGGCTTTTGGAATTAAAAATAAAAGAAAAGCTATCAGTCATACATCCGCCTACTTTTCTTGTTGGTTTTGAAAAAAAGACCGGTTCAAAAGGCTTGATTTTGGGTGGTTTAATTAAAAGCCACACCACAAATGACAGCCAAGCCAACTTTGTATCACTTTTGTTGCTTTTAGAAAATGGGAATTCTGATGTGAGAAACTTGTATGTTTTGTCAAACGTGGTGGATATAAAGTTTTTTACGCGATTTTTTGGAAGTATGCTTTAAAACTATTAACATTTAAACACAACTTTATCCTGCTCAAAAAAACATTTTAAACTTTTCAAATTTTTATGTTTTTTTCTTTTACTTCTTTTTTAAGCATTCGAATAAATATTTGCAAAATAACATAACTTTTTTTTATGAGACATCGTAATTGCGGTTGAATTATTAACTTTTATGGGTATTTTTTCACCATTAAAAACTTTTATCGGAACCAACTTTTAGTGCTCTTTGTTTTGACGTTTTAACTTTAAAAAATAATGCACTTATGCTTTTTTGGTTTTTCTATTTGATTTATCGATATTATTCTAGCTTTTTTTCGATCTTTCATAAACATTCATTTTTATTCTTCATAAAGATTTTGCTTACTTTTTATTTTACTTTTTTTTAGTATATTCTCTGAAGGTTCGAGTTGAAAAGACCGTCTTAAAAATTTAAGAAAATTAGCAGATATTTTTTTGTTCATTTTGTATTTTTCTTTTTTGGAGTTGTTGAGCGAGTTCAACGTTTTTAACGAAGACTAACTTTTTTGCTGTATGTCTATGTTAGTGACAGCCCCCGCTTACTGGCGATCGACTCTTTTTTTCATTCGTTTGATATTCCTCTTTTGCGCTCCTCTAAAATATGGTCTTTTTGTGGCTGTGTTTATTTGTTGTGCTTTTCTATAATAAATCGGCTTTTATGACTTTACTTTTTTTCTCCTACTGAAATCTTCAGTTTTTAATGCAAAAATTTCTCATTAAATTGATACACCTATGTTTTTTTGCAAAATATATTATTGGGATTTCATAAAACTTATTGAAGATTTTTTTTTGAAAAATAAAGCTTCTCTGTCTAAATTTAAAAGTAGGGGTGAAAATTGATTTCCTAAAGAATGAAAAGCCATCCAATAAAAGCTAATCTAAATGAAAAAAATGAAAGCTTTCTTGGAGCAAATTTTTTAACCATTGTTACTTTTCGAAATACGAATCCTTACTACTTTTATATTAGCTATGTTGGTAAATAAAGGCCAAAACTTATTTTATAATGTTTCTTACACTTCACTTTTAACCAACATTCTTAATTACATGTTCGCAATCTATCATTAACGATATTATTAGTTTATTTTTTAAACTTAATCGTTATGGGTTTTTTTTGTTTTAACAAAAAAAAATTTTTTACCTTCATTTCTTCTCTCCGACAAATCGCTCCTTTTTTCCCTAATTCAATCAATTTTTTTTTTTTGATTCACTGACTTTCGGTTTTAATTTTAACTCGATGAAAATGGTGGAATAATAAAATGAGTTGTTTATTTACAAATTAAATATTTCCAAGTTTATTTGTCTTTTTTTTGTTGATAGATTCTACTTCAAATTTTTTGTAATTGACTAAAATATAAAGCTTTTTTCTCTTGATTCTAAGTGTGAATTTTCCAAAAAGTTAAACCTAATGATTGCGTGCAATTTTCTTATCTATTTTTTGTGATCTTTCACCTGCATAGATATATAATACAAACATTTTTTATTTCTGTTCTATTTTTTGTGATGAAAAAAGCTTAGACACTTTAAAAAAAAGAAAGCAAAACAATTTTCATCAATATTAGTAAAGGCTATGTTGCAAATGATATGATAATATCTGCCATTCAAAGTAATATGTATCACGAACATAAAATCTTTAAGTGTTATAAACTTTTTATCATTTTGTCAAATTTTTATATTTTTATCACGTGAAAATTAAATGAAACACTTTCCCAATATTCGTCTCTTCTTCGTCAATCATTTTTTTGTTGACTTTTTTCTTTCTTTTTTTGTTTGATTCGAGCCACAAATTTTAAAAAGTTCAAAACTGTGAATAATCGAAGAAGCAATGATGATTTGATTTTTCAGCCGGAAGAAGAAATAATTACATTCTTTTTTCGGGACATAATGTTTGCCTTTTTCGAAATCGATACTTATTTTTATCCATCTTGGATAAGGAATGAAGAGATCCGTGATTCCTTAGCTTGATTTCCTTTTCTTGCCTTATAAGATTTTATCCGATCTTTTCCATAAGAATTTACTCACTCATAATCAAAAAAAATTAAAAGCTTTTTATGTTTCTCTTGAAAAAATCTCGTTCATTTTCAACTAGTTTTTTTGTTGTTGCTTTCATGGTAGCAATTTTTTTCTGTTCGTACTAAAAAAAATCAAACGTTGCGCGATTTCTCTCTATCACATTTAATCTCTCGGCTGTCAGAAATATAAGAAATTTGTTGTTGTTGATATTTTATAAATTTTGGATATTTTTTCTAGGTCCATCCTTTTAATTTATTTTTTGTGTTCAATTATATTTCCAATGATATGACCTGGTAAAAATCATCTACAGTGCTTTTATTTCGCCATAGAATCAAAACTCAATAAAAAAGTATGGTTCGATCATTGAGTGTATTGGATGCCCAATCAACTTCAGCAAATCTTATTGCGCCCACGCCAGCTTCATTCAAAGTTAATGAAACTCCCTTTTCGCAGTGTTATACAATATCGGATGAATTAGGTTCGGGTCAATTTGCTGTTGTTCATAAAGTAACATGCCGAAAAACGGGAGAAAAATATGCTGCAAAATTTATTAAAAAGCGTCGATATGCAACTTCTCGACGTGGCGTTCCAAGAAATCACATCGAACGCGAAGTGGAAGTATTGAGAGATGTTGGAGGACATGAAAATGTCATCCAACTTCATGATGTTTTTGAAACCCCAAATGATGTAATTTTGGTGTTGGAATTGTAAGTATTTTTATTCTTAGAAATTTTACCATAATTCTAAGAGTAATAAATTTTTAGGGTTTCTGGTGGTGAACTTTTCGATCATGTTTGCGCTCATGAATACTTGGATGAAGCGTCAGCATCAGCTTTTATTAAACAAATTTTACTTGGAATTCGACACCTTCATAGTCGATTTGTAGTTCATTTGGATTTAAAACCAGAAAATATTATGCTTTTACGACGCGGCGAGCCTCGAATTAAGCTAATTGATTTTGGTCTTTCACGACACATTTATCCTGGAGTGCCTGTAAAAGATATGATTGGAACGCCTGAATTTGTTGGTATGTTTTAAATATATCAAATGCTATGAATTTAATATATCGAGATTTTAAGCTCCCGAAGTTGTAAATTATGAACCTCTTACACCCGCAACAGATATGTGGGCCCTTGGAGTTGTAACATATATTCTTCTCTCAGGTGGTTCACCATTCCTGGGTCGAACTCGAGATGAAACATTCTGTAATATTACTTCAGTAAATTATCATTTTTCACAAACTTATTTTTCAAATACTTCACAATTTGCTAAAGATTTTATTTCTCGACTTTTTGTTAAAGATGTTTGTGCTCGAGCCACAGTTGACGATTGTCTCAATCATCCTTGGATTCGTGGGCCTGATGTTGGAATAAATGATATTAGAATTGGAGCAACAATAAACTTATCAAAAATACATGGATTTAAAGTTAAAATGCGATGGAGAAGAGCTTTAGAAATTATTCGACTTTGTCGAATTATAACTCGACGAGCAAGGGATGAATTCAAAGCTGCCACAAGTATGGGATACTCAATTGAAACTAAATATGATTCAGTAAGTTTCAAATTTAAAGAAAAATGATAAATTTGTTTGACAAAAAGTGAAGATTCTTTTGTCATTACCATCCTGGCAATTAACATGGGTAATAAAAGGACGTTATTGAAACCTTTCTTCCAAAATCTCGACTGTGCATAATGACCTTTTCTTATCTTTCGTTACCTTCATTGAATGTTTGCTTCTGTTTGATAATCTTTTATTAGCTCAAGAAACAAAAAAGAGTGTTATCATCGAAAAAGGGCATCACCCATTTTCATTGCTTTTCATTGACTTTTTATTCAACCACCACCAAAAAAACCAGAATCGTTTTTCTTTTTGATTGGTTTTTAAAAGCATTGACATAATCTTCATCTCTCTTTTTTTTTTGAAAAAATTATATTTAATCAGCAAAGATTAATGTCAGATTTTATATTTTATTTTCGAAAAAATGATAACAAATTAGAGGGCTAATAATTTATGAAAGAAAGCACAATCGTCGGCGGGCTGGTTTTCATTTTCTCCTTTTCTTTTCCATCTTCTAGACATAGTTGATCTGTTCAGTCATCTGGAACTTTAATAATAATAATGAAAAAATAATATTTTTTTGCTTAATTATAAACCAATTTTTACATTTAAAATTGACATCATTAAAAGAGAAAACAACAAAAAAGACGCACACAACATAAATGTGATAACAAAATCGTTGATGCCTTTAGGGCATAACAATAGTAAATTAATAGAACATCTTTGATATTTTTTTAAAAAAGTCTTTGTTTTAAAAGATACTGTATATTTTGAATGTTATTATGTCTTTTTTAGAATACCTTCATAGTTAAAAAGACTTAACGTGACTTTTATACAGAAGTCAATCTCTTTTCATTTTGGTCAATAACTTCTTTAAAGTCCACAATTTTTTTTATACTACTGACCTTCAAAATTTCGACTTTTTTATTATTCGTTTTCAAGCAGGTAACAAAATAAAAAGATGAAGAAGGTGTTGAATATTTGTAGCGAAATAAAAAAACTGTCTTAAAGAATTAACGCTTTTGACGCGTTGTGTTTCTAGTTGGGGTATGTATGAATGTGAATTTGTCACATCATTTTTCCTTCCACTTCTTATTTTTTTATGCCACTAAACTTTAACGACAAAGGGAAAGGAAGAATCAATGATGCAAAGACAACAACTCATCGCAAAAATAAAATAAAATAAAATAAAGAGAGTATCTCCGACGACGACAAAAGGCTGGCTGCCCGCTGCTGATGATTGACTTCGATCAAGTGTTGATGTTAGTTGCTCGATCGCCGCGCAGATGACGATGAAAAAAGAAAAATGGGCGTAAAGCGAGAATCTTATTTTTTCATTTTTTTGTTAAATCCCCTTCGGGCACTCTTGTAATCGCCGACGATGCGGCTTTCCGTATTTGCTTTTTCAGAAAAACCGAAACATTGTTTTTCTTTGTAACTTTTGTTAATTTTTTTTTTCATCCAGAAAGATAATCGATTGAAAGAAATTTTTTGATAAAAATGTGTAAAAACTTTTTACTACGTGATTTCTTTTTGAAAAAAAAAACTTTTTAATTTTCTATTTTGTTAAATACTTTACGGAAGGAGCTTGTTCTCACTCAAGTGGTAAAATGAAGCCCCTCAAGTATTGGCTTTCCAGTATTCTTTTATTGAAGCTTGAATTACTTTTTTAATGTTGCAAATATTTGTTCTCTTTTTTTGTGTCTAAAATTGCCTCCTCTTTTCCTTTGATGATAATAGAGTTTTCGTGAAAATTTTCTTTTTTCGTTTTTCTTAGTTTTATCATTTACATTGGTTCGTTAATTGAAAGCGAAAAGTTTTTGTATTAAATTTTTTTACTTTTATTGATTTTAATTAATTTTTAGATCTTTGAAGCATATTTCCTAATTTTTTCTTTTGAACGCGTCGCCTAAAAAATAATACACCCCTTATGAATTTCTCTCTTTTGTTTGAACTTCTGCGTTTCATTTTTTTGACAAACATCATTTCATTCATTGATAACCACCAAAAAAGACTTATCAACTTTTAGTCAGCGAAGAAAAAACAACATCTTTCCCCAAACATAAACCAATACTCCAAACACTTTTTTTCGAACGCTTATTTCATCAAATTCTTTTTTTAGTGTAATATTTAATGCATTTCTTTTACTATGATTTGTGGCGGCTTTTTGTTTTGTTTGTTTGAATTTACTCTTTGTCGATTACTACTATTTCAAATGCAAAAGATTTTGAAGGATTTTATGTTTGAGTTAAATATTTTTTAGCTTCAAAATTGTTTTTTCTCTTTGCTTTTATATTTTATTAACAAATAAGAAATTCTTAAAGCTTTGTTGATATTTTGATGTTTTATTAAACGATGACTACTATTAAAATGTTGTAACATTTTCTGCTCTTTATATTTAAAAAAAGTCAAAACATTATTTTGTATTCATCGATCGTTCTTCACCTTTTAAGCTCCCCTTTTTTCGCCCATTTTTTGATTTTTTTTCTCAATTGAAAAAAAGCTTACTACTTTTTTTTCCGACAAAGATGAACAGTTTAAACATAAAGATTTCTTAATTGGGTTAAAAAATTTAAAAAACATCGTCGAACAAGAAAGTTAAACTATCCGCGAAAATGAGGCTCAGTTGCTGAAAGCTTACAGAGTTTGTTTATTTCGAAAAAAGATTAGCCTTGTTTTATTTTTATTTTTTGTCTATGAATTCTTGACTTCATTTTTTGCTCCCACGGTTTATTTCAAGTGTCCATATATTAAACGTGCGAGTTTTAATTTTAGATCTATTTATTTACTTGATTTTAGTTAGATTACTTTGAGCCTCTTAATCTGATTTTTGCTTACATTTAAATTCATTTTATCACACTCTCAATGTGTTTTGTGATAGCTTCCGACGGATACGGTTAACCTCATCATTTTTCTTAGAAACTTTAATTTCATTCTTAATTGGAAATGCACAATCCAGATGAAGAAGAAGTCAGCAATATTTCTTTCCATATATAGTAATTATGATAAATAAATTTTTTCATTTTAGGATGATCTTATCACAAGTGCAATCCTTGTCGCATGTGAAGAAGGAAATTTAGCAGCCCTTGAACAACTTGCAAATGTTCATCGTTTGAGTCTTTTAGTCGCAAATGAACATGGTGAAACACCAATTCATATTGCCGCTGGATCTGGTTTTGAGCATATTGTTTCGTTTTTACATTCACGCGGTGGACAACTTGGAATTCCAGATCGACGGGGTGATACACCAATATTTTGGGCAGCTCGAAATGGACATGCAAATGTGATACATTTAATCGCAGATAAAGTGGATATAAATGCAAAAAATAAAAATCAAGAAACTGCTTTACATGTTGCAACTCGTTATGCACAAGTAACATCAGCCATTTCATTACTTGAAAAAGGTGCTAATATTGATGTTATTGATGAAGTAAGTATACATTTATTTGAAATTTAGAAGGCTAATAAGTCTTTCTTTATTTTTGTAATTCAAATTTTCTTTCTTAAACCTCATATTTAAAACTTTTTTTTATTATTACTGTAACTGTATTTTATGCTTATTTATACTTTCATGGGTTCTTTTTTAGCACGGTGAAACTCCATTACATATTGCAAGTTGGCACGGGTATACTCTACTTTTAAGCATTCTTTGCCGGTTTGGTCCTACATTAGATTTAAAAAATGGGGTTAGTTTTAAATTTCTCAAATTACTAACAAAAACTTAACTCAATTCCAACATTTTTTTAAATGTGTAAAAACCAATATCAAAATGCATTAAAATAATTTTATTCTTTTAAATTTTAAAATAGAATATTAAATTGAGAGTCATTCACTAGTCGCTGACTGACCATCTTAGCGTTTCAATATTGAAATGTTTTGTCGTGTCACTTACAAAAAAGCTTAAAGTCATATGGACAATGGCACAATATTTTTTGGTGGTATTTATATCTCCCTTGAGAAGTCTTCGAAAAAAGAAATGCGTCGTCGCTAAAGGAAAAATGCTGAAATAAAAATGGTCTCTTTGTTTTTTGCGTTTTTTTTTGTTGCAATTTTTATTTTTTACAACACTTTGACACTCATACTAAATTTTACACCATCTTGTCATCTTCCATATCTCAAATGATCTCAATGAAAGTATCAAAACGCCTGAATTCGAAAATTAGTAAAGTCCATCGTTGAACTTTATTTATTATTTATTCAAGTCTAAAATTTATGTAAATTGAGCAAACTGAAGAGCCTATGTTTACTTAGCTATATTCCCTCCATTTTATCCTTTTTTGTATTGACTCTTTTCCTTCACGTTTATTTGTTACTTTCATTTTTTGTTACTAGGCTTTTGAAAGAAACCAAGCTTCGTCCATTATATTTTTCATTATTTTCTTTTACAGGTTCAAATTTTTTCGTAAAATTCAAAAGATTTTTTTTCAATGCCTCACATTTTTTAGAAAAACAGATACTTTTTAAACATTTTTTTTCAGTTTTTTATAAAACATAGTTTTCCAAAAAATTGTGGACAAACATTAAAAAGAAAAAGGCGGATATAAAATTGAGGGACAAACTTTTTTTTTCTGCGCAAAAATAAGTGAGATTTGAACAGAAAAAAATAATGCATGTTTCATTATAAAAAAAATCATCCATTGAGTTCTAAAATTGTGTGTTGAATGTTTTACATTGACAATAGCCTCCATGAAAGAAAGAAAAAAGAAAATTGTCGATCAAAAAAAAGAGGGAAGAGAGAATCAGAAAATTGATGTATTTCACTTACTTTTATTTATTTCAATCATTTGCTTTTTGGATGCTCTTAATCTCTCTCTTCTACAACAATGACTGACTTTTTTGAGTTTAATTTTGTGTTAGTTTTTGAGTTTTTAATAAGCGCTTATTAAATATAGTTCTTGTTAAAGTGGTCATAAATTAAAATGAAGGTGGCAGTTTTTTTAAATTTAATTGGTTCCTTTATCACGGAAATGTAGTAATAAGGGGAAGGGTAAAAATTAATTATAACAGACATGTTTTTACTCATTTTTTTATAACTTTTTTTGTTTTTTTTGATAGCGTTTTGGAGCAAAAATACGCAACTTTTTCATTTTTTAAAGCTAAATTTAAAATAACCTTTCCTCTAAAAAATTTGCACATTTAAGTTCTAATTTCTTTTGCATTTTTTAAATTATTTTTTGTACTACAATCAATTTTTTGATGACTACAGTTTAGCCATATTTTCTCATAGAATTTAATTTATTCCTTATTCGTCATTTAAGAAAGCAGTAAAACGCACCTGTCTATTTCGCAAAGAAATGTTCAGTAGTTTTATTTTATCTCCTTCTAAAAAAAGACTCTTACGCATGAAAGCCTTTTATTTTTCATGTTTTTTCACACCGTTATTCTTTCTTTTTTTCCTTTTTTGCTGGCTTTCACCACGTTTTTTGTGAAAAATTTTACTTCTTCTTCTTGAGGGACGCAGTTATACTACAATTGTTGCCTCGGAAACTCCTCCCTTGCTGCTGCTTCATTGATTGCTCCAAAAACGGCCTTTGTAAAAATCTATTTAAAAGCATCCCATTTGAATTTACTTTTTTGTTGTTGTCCACCTATTTTTTCTAGTTCATTATTTTTATGATTTCAATCCTTCTTCGTGAATGAGTAAATACGAAAAATTGTTACTTTCTTTTTGACAAGCTTAATTTAATATTTATTAAAATAATGACAGATTACTCAATTGTATTAGCATCGCCAAGAGAGGAAAAGCTTTGTACTCTTGATTCGGATGGAGAAATAATAAGATTGATGGGATCGAATGAATTTTACAGCAGTGAAAGTGTTATTAAAGAATTAAATAATGAATCAATGCAACATCAAAATACAAATAGAACACCACCAAGTCCATCTTACTTACTGCATAGTCCCGTTTCTATGGATACAACAGCAACAACGACAACGATGAAAGGGAGTCATGAATCAATAGTTTCACAAGTCACAGTTGTTCCTTCACTTTCTATCGACATTTTACAACCAAAACAAACAACACGATCTGCTTTATCTTCGCGTGCTTCAACTATAAGTGAGTCAGAATCTCTTAAAATTGAAGAAACTATTGAAAGACTTGAAGAAGTTGTTGAAAGATTGACTACTCGAGGAGAAAAAATTGAAAACGAAAAACCAAATATATTCGAAGAACTACTTTCGGATGCAGAAGAAGAATGTTGCGGATCTCAAGAGGAGGAATCTGAAATTGATAAATTTCCTGATATTATTTTTCTTCCAAATGATCATTCAAACACTTCAACCGTGAGAGTTACAGATCGTAGTGCTGGATCTACGGTGTCAAGTGGAGTTGTAATGGTATCGGAAGAAGATACAGATTATGATCAAACTAAAAATCCATTTAGTCCACATTTTCGTCCATCAGCGAAAAAACCAAGCCAACCAAATCCATTTGAATGTTCAAGTTTTGTTACGGATGCGTTTGCAACGCCTCCAATTGTTCCAAAATTGGATTTGCAAGAGCATTTCTCTATGGCAGCAAGGCCGAGTGAAGCATTAAATGGATTATCAAAAACACCTAATCCTTTTCGAGTTGAAGCATGGACGGATAATGTTCGAGATATTCAAACTGCACGAGTTTTACATCAACCCTCAATGGATTCAGAAGAAGATAATGATGAAGAATATTATGAATCTATCATCAAAGAAGGAAGTCATTCTGCTCCAACAACACAGCGAAAATTAGCTCCTTGCGCAGTTAATTATCCTCAAACTGAAGCTTTTATTAATCTTATTATGGATGATATGAATGGATTTATGGAAATGGAACCCACTGCAAAATTTTATCCAGATGGATGCTTTACGGTAAGCAATGAATTTCGATGCTTCAAAAATTATGGAATTTTTTTGTATGAAGTTCCTCCTACTTTAACTTTAGACCTTCAAAATTGCTATTTTTTATTTTTTTTAATCACTCAAGCGTGTCTTTCTTAGTTATTCTTTTTTATAAGTTAAAAACGCGCAATTCTTTTTCTATTGACTCATTCATTCATTGGTTGGTTGAAAATAAAGCCTCAGTCAATTTTGCTTTCATCTTTTCCTCTGAATTATTTTTTTTTGTTACGTGACAGCAGCTTGTTCAACACAAACAAATTTTTGGTTAAAAAAAACAGAAAAAAAACCTAAATCGGATTATTGTCATTTCTCAATCTTTAAAAAATTTTATAATGTAAAAATTGTTTTTGCTTTACAAAAAAATGTTGGAAGTGAGTTACTGAATTTATGCAAAGATTGTTTTTTTGATTTTTCTTGGTTTTGAAATATCGAAAAACATTTTTTTACTTTTTACTAAAAAAATTTTTTATTAATAACTCTAAAAAATTATTTTAATATTCTAATTATATCATTTTTAGGACGATGAAACAGCACTTCATTGCGCTTCAGCTAGAGGGCATATTGAATGTGTACAATGCTTAGTGGAATCAGGAGCACCAGTCGATTCTCAAGATCAAAATGGCCAAACTGCTCTTCATTTGGCTTTAAGGCGATCTCATATTGATATTGCCCTTTATTTAATATCAAAAGAATGTGATATGAATATTCGTGATGCAAATAATGACACACCCATTCATATTGCTTGTAGACTTGGATTGAATTCTGTTGTACAAATGTTATGCCATTTAGGTGCTGAAGTTGATTGTGTGAATAATAATGGTGAATCACCGCTTCATATTGCTGCAAAAGAAGGCCACATTGAGATTGTTCGATGCCTTTGTTTTGTGGGAGCAAGCACACAAGCCAAAAATAAAGATGGTTTAACACCTGAAATTGTTGCAATTACAAAAGAGCAACCCATGATTGGGCAGTTGCTTGCAAAGATTAAGAATGAATCTGCTAGGAATGAATTCGTGGGACAATTATGTCCGGCGGAAACACCACTTCGAAGGATTAAACTGAAAATCTTTGGTAATAGTCAATCTGGCAAGACAAAACTAATTCACGCCCTTCAAGGCACTGGAATGATTGGAAATTTAATTAATGCGGTTTCACGAAGATTTTCTGATAACTCTCAAACTTCTCCATCGAAAGTGGCATCCGATGAAGGAATTCATAGTTGCGCTTCTTCATCAGCTTCAACAGATTCCACAGATCGTCATTGGCCTTTATCTCGGCCAACTCATTCATCCTATACACATGGCATCGATGTTATTACTCTTACAACTTCAGCTGGTGATGAATTTTCTGTTTGGGAATTTGGCGGTTATGAAGCTTATCACATAAGTTATGATCATTTTGTTGGAAATACAGATTGCATACATATTATTACGATAAGAGCTGATGATGCTACAGAAATACAATATCGACAAGCTTTATATTGGATGAATTTTTTGAAGGGTAGAGTGACGCCAAGTGAACCAATTGGACATCGTGGAATTATTGCTAGAAGGTCAAAAGTCTTAATAGTTGCAACCCATGCATCTCAAAACGTTCTAAATGGATGTGAAAAAACTTCGGACGGATATTACACTAATAGCGATGCAGAAGCTATGATGAAAACTATTAGGCTGAGATTTGAAACACATTTCGATGTTTTTGAGAGGTTGATGTTTGTTGATTCCAATAATAATAATTGCCCCGGTTCAAAAATGTTTAAAGAATATTTAAAAGTTACTCGAGAAGAACTTTTAGGGGTAAGCTTTTTCGTACGCATATCAAAAATTCCTTTTTTATTTAATTAAATTTTTAGCGCCTTCAACGTCCATTAGTTTTGTTGGATTCTTGCATTTCATATCTTTCATCTCTTCGAAAGCGGTATCATGCTTTCCCAGTGATTACTTGGCTTCACTTCACTAATCTTATTCGAGATGAAGTGAATCCACTTGCATCCGATTCTCATTGTCAACAACTCATCCATCAACTTCAACTTATTGGTGAAGTTGTTTATCTTCGAGATGAAACAGCTGAAATAGATTATGTCTGCTGTACACCAGAATGGCTTTCCCATTATATAATTGGTACTATCCTTTCGGCAGATTTCCTTACACAATGTCGTGAATGTTACTCACCCGCTGATTTCACCAAAATTTTCCCTGAAATTGCTGAACCAACCGATTTAATGAATATTTTGGATACTCTTCATGTAAGCAATTATTTTTTAGAAAATAAAAAAATAATAAATATTCAAATTTTTAGTTATGTTCACCTTTGGATCCATCTGAAACTGAATCTCATATAGTTTATGAATTTCCAGCTTTCTTATTCTCAGAACCTCCAAGAGATGTTTGGCAAAAGGATAAAGCAAATTATGTTTATGGTGGAATGAGAATATTACCCATGAGAGGAATGGAAAGTACCCTTCAAAGTACTTTTCCTCGACTTCAAGTAGCAATGCGAAACCAACTTCATGATTATAGGGTTTGTTTTAGCTTCACTAAATTCGCCAACTAGTTATACCATTCCAGGATCCATGTGAAGTTTCGCTTCAACAATGGCAAGGGGTATCAAAATTAATTTCAAATAAAATGGAAGCCCTTGTTCGATTGAATGGTGATGCAGTGGAAATTCAAGTTAGAGGCCCACCTAAAATGGCTCCAAGTTGCATTTATTTCCTTGAAGATATTGCTGGAGTTATCGAACAAACTACAACGGAAATTGCTCCCGGGATGAGCATTGAAAGACATTTTCTATCACCCAAGCATTTGAAAGAGCATATTTCAAATCCTGCAAGTTTTGCTCCCGAAGTAATAATGGCAATGCAACAACGAGAATCTCTAACCATTGTAAATTCTGATGGCGAAGAAGAGCTGTTTACAGATGTTGTTTGTTTTGGAAGTCGAGCCGTTGCCGCTATGCTTACACTTGGAATAGATATGAGTGTTTCACAATTAACGATGCCATCCAGATGTGAACTTGCCTCTCTTCTCGATCCACAAGATGCAATGGGTCGAGATTGGAGTATTCTGGCTGTGAAACTAAATCTCGCTGAAACCCTTCCTGAAGTTGATTCCACAGGTCTAAGTATTAGTCAAACGGATCAATTAATTAGTGAATGGTCTATCAAATGCCCCGAAACAGCAACCGTTGGAAAATTCTGTGCAATTTTGGAAGAAATGGGTCGAGCAGATGCTCGGGATGCTCTCTATCGAACTGTGCCTCTTTATATGTTTGCACCATTGGATGAGCCTACACTCGGTCAACCCGTCATCACATCCCAACGTGATACAGCTACAAGCATAGCTGATTCAGGCGTCCTTCTTTCATCAGCTCCTCGATCTTCAAGCACTCTCTCAAATTAAAATATTTTTCATGACAAAATATTTTAAAAAGTTATAAAATACGAAATACGCGATTCTTTCCATTATTTTTTTCTTTTATTTTGCGGGCCTCAATTTCCGGATAAAAAATTTATGTGTCGTTTGTTAGAATCTTTCGTCCTTCGAGACAGATAAAAGATAATAAATAAAATAAAAATAAATAAATAAATAAATAAAATAAAATAAAAAATTGCAGTTTATTTTCTTTTAAAAGCCTTTTTTGAATTACTTTAAATTTATCGATTCGAAATCATTTACATAATTTTTTCCTTTAAAAACAATTTTAAGTTTTTTATTTTTTTACGAATCTGTGATACGATGGTGCGATTTTTATTATATGTATTTATATTCTTTTCTTTTTGATTGTACTTTTGAGAGAATTTAAAAAAAATAAAGAAATTTTATTCTGAAATTTCAAAGCAAATTTCAATACAGTATACAATGAAGAAAGCATGGTTCAAAAAAAGAAAAAATTAAAATAAAAAAATGGTTCAAATCGCCATCAACAAGAAAAAATATAAATACAATCAACGCAGAAAATTTAATTTATTGGAGTTGTTGAGCTTTAAATTTTGAATTTGAAAAAATTCGAAGTAAATATTCATAGTATTGGACAACTATTTTTAAGGTTGTATTTTTTTGTTTAAAAAAATTAAAAAATCGAGAGTAATTTTTTTGCAAATGGCAGCCACATCCAAAAATCGACGAACGTTTATTAATTCTGGAACTAATATTGTTTTTGGTTGTTATGTGTAAACAAATTTTTGATAAGTAGAGTCTAAGGAAGTTTCTTGAGCATAATTTCTTTTCTTTTTTTTAAACAAAGGATTAAATTAAAGCAACAAAAAAACTGAAATGAAAGCTAAAGAAAATAATTTGACAATCACTAACAAAAAAAATTAAGCCATATTTGGTATAGGAAAAACAAAGAAATAAGAGTTTCATTAATTGTAAAAAAAACTTTATCAATCATTTTTGATTCGAAGTGGAAAAGTTTTGTAAAAGTTAACGAGCTCTTGCAAGTCAAAATAAAAAAATTAAATTTTTTATTTTAATAACCGAATGGAAATTTTGGACATACTTTGAAGAAACTTTTACAAACAAAAAATAACAAGATATTGAAAAAATCTAAACAATTAAATAAAAATTTGCTAGTTACTTTTCTCTCTCAATAAGTGTTTAAATATCAATGAAAAGTAACTAAACAAAATTTTTAATTAAAATACATATTACAAAAAAAGAAAACTACAAAATTAGGTACTTTTTTACACAAAAAAAGAACACTTCTTTCTATAAGATATTCTTTGGATAAATGAACGACGGTGAAGTTTAAAATTATTGGAGTTGCTGACCATTAATATTTCCGCTGCAGAAAATTCGAAGAAAAAATTCTGCTGTTTCATATGAAGTATTATTGAATGGAACAATAATATAATTTCCATGAAATAAATCAAACCGATGTGTAACCTTAAAAGTGTAGGATTAGATAAACGTCGTGTTATGAAGAAAAACTTACTTCGCGGCGGGTAGCTGTTTGACTTTTCGTTATGGGCATGCATTTTTTAAAGAATTTGTGACCTTGTCGACCAGTTTGGAATCCAACATTGTAAACTTTGAACCCAATGCGAAGGAAATTTAAACCTTCAGCTTTATGTTCTCTGCGATATTTTTGTATAAGGCCAATAACAATAGTGCATTTTCCATCTTTTTTAACGCTATCAGGAGAAATCGATAGGCAATATTGAGGATTATTGGCGAATGCTTCTAAAAGTTAAGATCGTGTTTATTAAAAACGGGATTCTAATTTTTTTAAATCTTTCAAAGTTAATGAAGCCTTAAAAAATTTACTTACGTGTTGTTCCGCTTTTCCATTTGCCGTGAAAACTTAAGCTTTTCCATTCATCTGATTTTTTGCCAACGCTTTTCGTTTGAGCGGTATCATTGATAGCTTCTGGTTTAAGATGACATATTTGTAATACTTTAAAGTTTTTACAAAAACCCTCAAATGGAATCCAAAATTCCCCATCAAGGCGACGCATAAATTTAATTTTTAGCTTTTCTTCATCAGAAATATGTTGCCATTTTTCACATTCATCAGACCAAGCATCTTTCCATTCATGTATTCCCCAGGTAATTCGTAACAATAAAGTATTGCGAAAATGGCCATTAACAACTTTGTAATAGGAGGTAATGCTATAAGCATGATTACCAAGTAATCCTGCTTTAACCGTGGCTTCAGAAGGATATGGACCAACGCTGCCACCGAAAAGCGAACCCATTTGAAATCCATCCAAAAGTAGTTTCTCAGAAACACTTTCAACTTCAAAATGTTCTGTGATGCCCCCAGTAAAATCTTGGAGGCTTTCGGAAGTATGGCCTCCAGTTAAAGCTTCATATGATTTATAAAGTTTTGCATACGCCTTTTCAAGAAGGGCACTCCAAAATTCATTATGACATTCGGATTTCATGTAATATAATTTTCCATCCACCGTTGGGTGACGGTCATCTACAAAAACATTGATCCATTCGCCATATCTCCAAAAAAGAAAATGAAATTTCCCAGTATAATTTTTGGCGAAACTTTGATTTGGTGGAACTACACGATTAAAAAGATTTTTGTCCGAAGTCAAAATAGCCAAAGCAGCAACCATCCAGCAGTTTCCAAGAGCCCCTTGAACAACATCGAATCTCGATTCGCCATCAACAAAAAAATGAGGATGGTCTTCAATTTCCTGGAAATTTAAAGAATTTTTTTAATCAGAGCTTCATTATTTTAACATCCTTTCTTATTAATAATAATTGCAAAACTTAAAGTTCCAGAAAAATTAAATGAAAATTTTTTGAGAACATATATACACCAAAAAATTTTGCATTAAGTAAAAACCTTTTTTCCTGATACATTTCTCGGTTTCTATTATTGTATTATCCAATAATTTTTAATATAACATCTTTTTTTAAATCTTACCCAAGGTCTGAGCCATTTAATTTGTTTCTTAGGCCGCTGGCTGTAATATAAGCTTGAATCGATTGCAGGGAATTCTGGGTCTTCGAAGAGGTGGCCAAGATATTTTTTTCGTTTGTCATCATTAAAAACAAGATCAAAAGTAGGAATATCAGGATACAAACGGGGTTGGATTGATTCTTGAACTTCTTCAAGTTGCAAATTAGGATAAAGCCTTAAGGAAAGAAATTATTAAGTTTAGTTACTTTAATTAAAACTACCTTGGTTGAAGTTGAGAAACTCTTGCAGAATTCTTAGGAGGTGTTTTTGTTGTTGTTTGTTTATTGCTAAAATAAGTGCTTAGTTAAATTATAATTAAATCAAGTGAGTTTTTTGTTTTATATAAATATAAGAAAGAGATTTTTCAAAATATTTAATGTTCAAATCATGTTTTTATAATTTACTAGAGAAGTTTTACACTTTATGATAAAAATTAAAATATCTCGTTATTTTTTTACTCTATCCTTAATGAAAAAATGACCAGAGTTAAGAAAAAGTTCTAACACAAAAAAAACTAATGGATGCAAAACTATAGTATATTTCCATGGGACCAAAAAATGAATTAAAAACTTACAGTTGGGAAGCACCATTTGCAGGTTTTCCAAATTCATAAAGTGTTAATGATGGATTTATTGATCTTTAAAGGAAAAGGTTCAATAAATATTTTCTCTTGTTTAAAATAAAGCTTACCTTGGCAGTGGTTGAAGAGATGAAATTTTTGTAGGATCATTGCTAAAATAAAAAGAGTTAACATTACTGAAAATTAAATAAAGTTAAAATTTTTACCTAGTTCTGTTTAACCCTTTTTCCACATCAAATTGATTTCGGCGAGATTTAGTCACTCGTTTAAGCCGTGTAAAAACATAATAACAACAGAATAATAAACAAATTATTAAAACACTGGTTATTACGAATAAAACTGATAAAATGAAAAGTATAATGAAAATTTCATGTAAATCTGGAGTACGTGATAGCATTTGAGAGGTGGGAATAGGTGGTTCATTTAACAACATTGGTGAAGATGCCAATTCAAGATTATCATCAAAAAGTGATTCAATACTAAGCTTATTGGAAACATCTTCATTATTTGAAGGAATCGATTTGGAATCAACAGCGTTGAAACTGATGATAAACTATGTAATCAGCATCCCATACATAATTTGATTCATCTAAAATTTATAAAAAAAAATTATGATGGGATATTAAAAAAGCTATTAAAATTCAGTAACTTTTGGTTCCAAAAGTTGTAAAAGATAAAGCTTTAAGAAAATTTATAGCCAACGCGGAGGAAAAGTTTATCTATCAACGGCAAAAATGTCGGCCGAAAAAATCTTAGAAAATAGAAAACATATAATGATCGAATCGAAAAAAGCATTTAGTGAAAAAAATCAAAATAAAGTCCATTGTAATGGCTGAGCAGCTAACCTTTTCTCGTACGTTACACCATCATTTTTTTGTAGAACTTATTTTTGTTAAGAAAAAATATGGCAAAAGATTAATCGAGGAAAAGGGTAAATCCAAAAGCTGAAAAATAAAATTGAAAATGAAATAATTTTGGTTTCTTTTTTTATCTGATAAGGGATGATGCTTTTATCATTTTTTCAAAAAAGGCCAAAAGTGTGCTTTTAGAGGTGAATTCTTTAGTGATAGCATGCAAGTAATTTTCTCCGAGGATTAAACTATGCGATATAAAGAGATTTTAAAAGACCCTTCAAAACTTCATATGGAAAGATATAAAAAAATTAATTGATCTTGAACTCAAAAGGCAGCAAAAACAAGTTATAAATTTTTAATACGCGATAAAAAGTCTAGATGGATAATTTTAAAAAACTTTTAAATGATTTTACAAGAATAAAGATTTTTCAATTTGAATCAGTAATATTTTATTTACCAAAAAGTGAGCAAAGAAAATTATTTTTTTGGGCAAAAAAATTTTTTTTGATAAATAACACAAAGTTTGTATTTAAAAGTTATTTAAAATAAAATAAACGCAAAAAATATATTCAGGTTCAAAAGAATTACATATGTAAATAACCTTTAGCTTCTAGAAGGCCAATATAAAAAATGACAAGTGAAATAGCGGGTAAAAAGTAAAGTAAAATACCTTCAGATATGTACTCACATTTAGTAAATGCGCAAAAAATGGTGTATAGAAAATAGTCAAAAAAACAATTCAAACGATATTTGAAAATTTGCCCTATGCCTCATAACCTGACCTGCGTCGCCATCATTCCTCACATCGAATAAAGAAAAAAAAATAGAAAGCGAAAAACCTATGTTAGAAATTTTACGATAACGCGAATAAACATTGTGGGATGACATTAACGATGAAAAAAAATATAGTCATACCTTTTTTGCAATGGTATCTGCTTTGCCCGATGATGAAAAACAAAAAAAAAAACATTAAACCTGTGAGCTTACGAAACAAGGAATTTATAAATAAAGAGTTTAGATCAGCGCTGATTTTGTAAGCAAAAAATATTGACAAAAAAAAATAGAATAAAAAATCAAATTCTCACAAGTATCACAATCTACAGTAAGAATACAAAAAATTTCTCCATCTTTTTTCCTTTCCTAAATATACAAAGCGATTGTGAAAAATAACGGAATAAAAATTTTTATGAATGATAAAAAAATAGTAAACTTTGGTATTTTTTAATAATTAAATCAAAAAAAGACAGGGTTTAAAAACGAAAAAAAGTTTTTATTAACAAGAAAAAATAATTCATAAAATACTAGCGCGATATGAGTTTAAAGCTGTGGCAAAAAATGTAAAGACGATGATCAAAAAAAATTGATTTTTCATTCCAATGGTATTTGAAAAAAAGAAGACACTAACACCCCTTGCCATTCGATGCAATAATGGCTGCATGCTTATCTTTACACATTTCTTTCGTTATTTTTTTATTCTTCTTTTGCGCGGAGAGCTGACATTTGCTTCGTCCATATTTTTCAGAAGATTTCGTATGCGACCTTTTGTTTAAAAAAAATGAGCCAATGCAATTTCTATCTATGATTTGTAATAAAAAAGAAATAGAAAACATTGTAATAATCTAAAATTTTGCGCCAATAACAGAAGCTTATATTGCCTATGATGTTTTACCTTTAAAAAATGCTGGTGACCGAGAAAAAAAAAACGATAAAACTATGTTGTCTTGCATTTCTCAAAGCTTTTTATTTTTTTTCAAGATGATCCATCGGCGTTTTTCCTTTTCGGATTAATCAAGTCTTGATAAATACTGAATAAGCAATGATTTTTAAGAGATGTTATTTTAATTATAGAAATTTATTACGATCAAAAAATACATTCGGAAGTATTTTTTTGTTGAAAAATAAATTATAAAAGTTTATTTAAAAAAATGTTACATATCCAAGATTACATTAATGCATAAAAAAGAAAGCCTTTTTGTTTTAAATCAAAGGACATCCATCAGGGATAATTTTATGGAGCTTTTTTGATTTTGACAATGGAACAACTGTGCCGCTAAAGTAAAGATCCTTGATGCAACCATTGAAGGAATTCAAATGTAAGGCATCGCCGATTTTGGCAGATACACCTCCAATATGAACTGGTAATGATCGATAAACATCCATGGTAGTTGCAGGAATTTTAACTTGAAGATTTCCACGAGCATCATTAAGTCGAAGATGAAGATTTGTTCGAGTTAAAGTTAAATGGAATCGATGGAATTCTGATGGGCATAATGAAGTTGGAAGAGGAATTTTATGTTCGATGAAAACTTTCTTTTCTGCATGAACTGCATTGAAAATAATGAAATCGGAAGTCATATTGACGAAAAGATAAGTAGTATTATATTCCTGTTGAGATAATAGAGCGAAAAGTGTGCCAGAATTAATTGACGATCGAAGTTTAAAACTGATTTCAATAGTATTTGGTTCAGTACTTGAGAAGGTTTTCAAGGCTCCAAAAGATGCATAACCTCCAAAATGAATGTATGCAATATCGTTGGTTGTTTTGCAAATGACAACATCTCGAGATTTTGCATGCAAATCTCGACTAATTCCATCAACGACAAAATCTTTGATGCATCCATTAAAACTTGGCCGAGTGAAATTGAATTCTTTCTTGTGTCGGGAAATTACACCACCAACAAACATTCTCTTTCGAGTAACACGAGGATTAGGGGCATCTTTTAAAATTTCAGCCGAGAGATTATCAACTTGTAAGCGAATTTCACGCTCTTGTTTTCGGAAATCTACAGCATGCCATTCACCATCATCAAGCCGTCGCTCTTTATATTGCAGTTGTTTGAATGAGTCCTTTCCTTTAACATCAAGAGTAAGGAATCCATCTTCCATGTAAAGGAAGAAATAAAGGGTATATTTCTTGTAATTAGCCCATACCCAAATTATTCCATTTGATGCATCAGTGCGGAATAAGAAATCAAGTTTGAAACTAAAAAAATAATTTGCAATTTTTTATAAATTTAAAAGAAGTTTTAAAAAACCTTTTAAAATCGGGATATGGTGATTGGAAATTAATTTTGCTGTGGCTGCTTTCCGTTGCACCATAGCGAGCACCATCAGCAACTTGAGCTTCAACTTCTTTCATCGATGGAGCTCGACATGTTTCACCAATGGGAGAAACTAAAAATATTTAAATTAATTATTTGAATTTTGTGTTAAATGTTAATTGGAAGTGAGATGATTAGTTTAGCAAGAACACACAATTAATTTTTTAGTTGAAACAATTAGTATTATGTATTAAAATTAAAAGTTAAACAACATCCATTACTAATTATGATAATTAATTTGTTAAAACAAAGGTCTCAAACTTATTTTCCAGACCAAAAAAGCAGTAACGATGTTTTTGTTTTTTGTTATTTTGTCTGCACCCATTTTTTAGAGAGTTAATAAAAAAATTAGTTTCGAAAAAAACACTTTCAAGCATTTATAAATACCTCCTAATTGATCAAATGAGGATAACGCAGCAGTTTCGGGTGTATCCGAAATATAAGTTGGAGCGGCTCTTTGCACACTCAACTTTGAATTCTTTCTTTCAAAACTTTTTTGTTCATCGACGGATTCATCTAGAGAAAAAATGAAAAATAAAAAATGTAAAAGAAAGAAAAGTAAAATAAAATGAAAAAATAATTTTGAATTTCGTGAAAATTTTTAAATTCATATAAAAACTAAAAACAAACCTGTTTCCGCTGTGATATCATCGTCAAAAGAGCAAGTACCAAGCTGAGCTTGGTGTTCCTCAGGAATTATAGACAATTTTCTGTAAAAAAAATTCATTTTTAGTTTTTAAATAAACTTCCAGAGAAAATAAAGCTAACTCAAAATTAAAGTAAAAATCGCTCAAGCAACCAATTAATGGTTCACTCGTTCCCATATCATCATTCTTTTCTTTATACCAATCAGGCAAGCCACCGAAATAAAGCTTAGAAGCTTCAGAACCAATAATGATATCATCCGGAAGATGACCTTTAAGAATTTCTCTATCATCAATTCGAACTTCAATAGAATTTCCAATTCTTGCAAAGAAAATCGAATGAAGTCTTCCATCATTGTATGATTGATTGGAGCTAAGAGATGGTCGTTTAAGTCGATCATTTGGATCAGTGCCTAAATGAACAATAAATCGACCATTGAATAGATATACCGCAAAGAAAGTCTGAAAATTATCTTATTAAAATATTGTTTTGAAATGAATTCATTTACTTGATCATCATCATCTGTAGCACGTTTACCCTTCTTTTTAAGAGCTTTTTGATAAAGTAAAACAGCATTGCTATTTTTAGTTCTCATGTTAAAGGCCAAACTTGAATTGGTTCCAAGTCGAATGCTATTGGTGACCAAATATCCAGCTTTAGGGAAACCAATAACCCCATCAGCAGGCAATAAGTGATTCTCTTTAAATTCGCATCCTGGTTCCTTTCTTTGTGATCGAATTGGATGATCCAAATCAAGTTCGCTGACTTGATTGGGTTTTACCAATTGAATGCAACCAACAAAGCCGTTCCAACTAATATCGCGTTCATCAAATGTTGTTTTATCAAAATCAGATGGAACGCCACCAACAAAATGAGGATCTTCATCACCAATGTTGAGAACATTATTTTCACCTGGAATGGCAGCAGTAACGTGATCAGCATCATCATCAACTTGAAGATCGATTTCATTTTGATTTCGAGTAATTTTTATAGTATGAATTCTACCATCTGCATAATGAGTGAGAGCAGAATGAGCTTCAACATAAGAGCTTTCACCATAATTTGCTTTAACATAAATGGCTCCATCACGAAGTTCAACTGCAACAAAGTCTCCATGTTCATGACTTCCGCGGAAGTAGAGAAGACCTTCGGGTGAATAAGCAGAATAAACAATTCGAATGAGAGTATTAACTCTTTCAGTCATGGGCATTCGAATTTGTGCAAATCCATTACGGAAAAAGTGACCACGAGCAGCAGTTTGTGGAGCTCCAATTGCTCCATCACATTGTCCAGTTTGATCAACAAAAACCCAGAGTGGCACAGGAACATTGTCAACTTTGAGGCCGCCAATAATACCAGCAAATTTGTTTGTTGAAAGGCCGAGTTCATTTGTAACATCAACATCATCATAACCCATGTAAATTTTCGTTTCACCAGGAATGGTATTGAGAATGACATCATTGGTTGCATCAGGTTCACCCAAAGTAACTTCAGTTGGTTCGTCAACATTTTTTGCGCCTTCACCTGTGAGAGTTTGTTTTTGCCCAACAGAGACTTCAACGGCATTACCAATACGAGTTACATCAATGTGATACCAAGTATAGCGATCAGAAGCAGCAATATGGCCAATATTGTGGCTATTTGTAGCTCGACGGCTTCCTGATCCAATATTCCAATGAACAATGATTCTACGTTCCTTTAATTCAATTGCTATATATTCACGTGCTTGAGTTCGTCGAGATTTGGTCAAAGTTAAGAAAAGCAATGAATCTGGAATATCCAAAGCAGGTCGATAGCGAAGATTGATGGTTGTGGTGGGAGAAGGATGGGCTGGACTAATGTATTGTCGAGCACAACTTGTTCGAGGATCGCTTCGAACTGAAATTCGAACTTTGCTGGCTTTTTCTTTAGCTTCATTGATTTTTTCTTTTAATACAGCAAGCTTTTGTCTAACAATTTTCATTTCATCCGCATGCTTAGCTCCTCGATTTCGAACATCTTCAAGTTTTGCTAATGATGAAGAAAGAGCTTTGCTTGATTCTGTGATATTATTTATGTCTTCTCGAATGGCTTGCTCGTTGAAATTACTTACAGCATCTGCTCTTTCTTTTAATTCGTCAACATCTTTAGCAAATTTATCAACACTTTCTGCTGCTTTATCAACGGCATCATTGGCTTGTGCAACAGTAACATGAATGTTATTGATTCGATCTTCATGATCATCAAGGACATCTTGGGCTTCTTTAACTTTTGTAACTTCTTTTTCAACATCTTGAGAATTTTTTTGAATTCTTTCCAAAACTGCTTGAAGTCGCTTCGTTGATTCAGCAACATCCGAGCCGTTTGTTTCAGCAAACGTATTTTTAAGGTAATTACTTGTATTTAATTTTTTAGCTGCTTCTACAACAAGTGAATTTTCATCATCATCGCCTCCAATATCAGCAAAAGCTTCATCAGCGCGTTTTTTCGCTTGAGCTGCTGCTTCAGAAGCATTGGTCATGGCTTGTACGATATCAGTATAAGCATTAATTCCAGAAAGGGCTTCATTACTCGAGATTCGAACTTCTTGCATTTGCATTCGAAGCTTTTTAGCTTGATTATCCAAATCTTTTGCATGTTTTTCAGCTGCATGAAGTTTATGCTTTTCATTTTTAAGCACTTCTTGACTTTCAACCGTTTTTTGACGAGTAGTTTCAGTAGCATCGTTTAATTTTGTGAGTAAATTATCTTTAATTTCTTGATAATGATCATGAGAATCGAGAGATCCCTGCTTAATTGATTCCACAGTTTCTTTTGCTTTTGCAAGGGTTTCTTTTTGATCCTCAGTAGCTTTTTCAACTTGAGCCACAAGATCTTTAAGGGTTTCAAGCCGTTTATTCACAACATCGGTGAGTTTTCTCGCGGCCGTTGCATTCACTTTTGCACCATCCCAAATTGTATTTTGGAAATCTTTAATCCATTGGCGGCGATCTTCATGAGCTTCAAAAAGCATATCATAGCTTGTATCATTAAGCTTTTTAGATAAAACTCGTTTAAGAACTTCTTCCGCTTCTTCAGCATTTTTAGTTGCATAATTAATTTGTTTTTCAATTTGACGATCTCGTTCTTTTAAATTTTCAAGAAGAGTTTCAGCTTCTTTAACTTTACCTTCAACATTTCCACTATGTTGATGGGAGACTTGTTCCGCGAATGCATTCAATTGAGTGCTGATATCAAAAACTCGCCGATTTTGTTCATGCTCTGTATTTCGAATTGAATTTAAATCATTTTGAAGTTGATGGATTTTATTTAAAGTTTCATTTGAGCGTTCTTCAAGATATCGAGCTTCACCAATGACCAAACGAGCTTCTTTAATGTTTTTATTTTCTTCTATTGGACTTCCAAATAAACCAGAAGATGATTCTTCATTTTCATTTATCGTGCTTAGAATATCATTAAATGCTAAAATGGCAATATTTAATTTAATGATTTTTTACTTTTGCAAGCTTACAATCTACTGCTTCATTAATTTTACGCAAACGTTTATGGGGAATTGGTTTTGAATCGCTTAAATTTTTAACTGTTTCAAGTAGAGCTTCCATTTCATCCTCAAGAATCATTAGATCTTTATAACAACCTTGATCGCATGCTAAAAATTAGGTTTTTTTCCTGTTTTTATTGCAAAAATTTTAACTTACAAGTACAAACTCTATCAATGAAAGCATGTCTTGGTCGACACACTGAGCAATCACGACCTACCACAGATTCGCGGCAATCACATTGGCCGGTTACATTATGGCAATATCCATTCAAGCTACCATAAGGATGGCACGCGCACTGAGCACAAAAACCTCCATCAACATTTGGATTACCATAAAACCCAGCGATGCAATTTTCACAATATTGCCCAGCGTATGATACCTAAAATTTATTGTATCAATTAAAGCTTCATAATAGAAAAGGTACTTTTATGCAAATACTACAAATAAGCAATAACAAAACCGATCTAACCCCGTCTTTTTTATTTATATCTATAATATTTTTTGTTTAACTGTTATTTTTTTATTACAATATTATTAGATATAGGGAAAAAATAAATATTGGCCTGAAATGTTTGTTTTTAGCCTTTGTTGTTTTGTTGTATTTGACTTCGCTACATTGTAGTTTGGTTTGGGTGTTGTTTTCATTATGGTTTTGTTAATTTTAAGTGCTTAAAGAAAATTTTCTATGTAAATACATTATTTTACACTGTTGTGTTTTGTATATATTGTAGTACTAAATTTTTGTTTTTAGTTTAAAATTTTTTTTTATTCGTTTTGGCTTGCATATTTCTCGAAACTTTTTACAAGCCAATTCCACAATGGAAAGAAAAAAATGACCGTATCCATTTTCTGTTTGAGATGATATCAAAAAAGAAAGTGTTTGAAAGATGCTGGATTTATGGAGTTTTAAAAATTTTATTTATTTCAAGCTTCAGCAAAAAAAAAAACAGTTTAAACAATTGTTACATAAAAAATGAAGTGATTCAAGGCAAATTGATATCACATAAATGCTAACAACAATTACAAAAAGCAATGATTTTAAATGGAGAATAAATAGTGAAAATAATATTATTTTTCAATATCAGCTGAGGCAACTCTCCATTCAAAAACTAATGCAGCTCGGTCATCATCCGTATGAGTTTCGATCCAATCAAAATACTGTTTGTTTTGGCTATGGTCCGGATCAAGTTTCACATCTTTTCTAATCGTAATACATTGATAAATTTTTTCAACTACGCATGCCATTATTCCATTTTTTGGAGCATTCAATCTTGTGTGAAAAATTTGTTTAATTGGAATCTTAAAGTCCTCGATAATACTACGAAAAATAGCAACATATTCGTGTGTTTCTAAAAAAAAATTTAAAATTGCTTTTACAAAAAAAATTTATACCATAATCTTTACGTTGATCCAACGTTGGTTCAATAATATCATAGGAACGTTTTGCAGTAGAATCATTTTTTGTTAGGACGATTCTGGGTAATGTTCTTCGTAAATCCATTCGCTGGGATAAAATAAAGCTACAAAAAAAAGTCTTTCTTTAATGACTTATTTTACGTTTAAAAAAACTTACACTTGAAAAGAATGAGAAAGTTTTTTAAGATTTTTTTCAAAATTTGTAGGATGGCATTCGTTTTTTAAAATTTCATACTCAGTTTTCTTGTTATTGATGTAACCATTTAATAAAGGAAGGTGGACTGCTTGAGCACTTAATTTTTGATATAATGTACCTAATAAAGTTATAAGGTGTTCACACCAATTTTTATTATCAATCCAGCATTTTTGACTTTTCAACCAATCAATGATTTTTACAATTTGTTCATCCCTTGCTGCCATAGGGTTTACTTTTAAAGGATTTATAGCTATTTGAGGTTGAGGTGGAGGAGGATCAACTACAGGAATGTTTTTTGCTTTCATATAACTATATTTTTGATGCTTGAAATAAAATTCATTTTACAACAACAAAAAAACTTACTCTTCGAACATTTTTTGAAGTAATTGAATGTTTTCCATTTTGTTCTTTTTATGACCTAACCAGAAAGCTAAATTGCATTCATTTTTTTTTACTTCCAAAAATTCATTCAATGTAACAATTTGATTATGTTCTGGAATTGAATGTAAAAAAATCCCCATTACTTTATGTTGATGCCATTCAGCTGTTGCATCACCATTGAAACAAAAAATTTGCTTCAGTCGATTCATAAACCGAAAGTAACTTTAATGTTTAACAAAAACAAAATTTAAAAAGAAAATAAATAAAAATAATCAAAACAAAACAAAAGGAGATCCTACAAAGTTTATGCAATATGGGAAGGTTGAAGCATATTGATTTTATTAGCGATCAAGTTGTAAATATTTCTGATATTATTTTACCAAGCAATGAAGAAATGGATGAAAATTTTTTGCTTGAATTGGTTTCTCTTTATGAAACAGCTCAGAATGTCTCAGATGTCTTGAACAAATCTTCGTTTATTTTGCATAAAGGACCTGAAGCTGATTATTATACAATTATTGATGGCAGATATCGATTTGTCGCATTAAAAATGCATATCGATCAATTGCATGAAAAAGCAATGGAGTATCCAACACAATTATTAGCTACTTATGTTGTAACATCAGATTCAACGATAAAATTAAATGTTTTAATTACAGCTTTTGGAGAATTAAGCTTTCATTCAGCTAGAAGAATTAGAACTACAAAGGAAATTGCAAGTTATTTTTTAAAAGATGCATAAAAAAATAAATATAAATTTTTTAGCTCACAAATTATTATTATTTGATAACAGAACATCCAGAAATTTTGAGTGTTCCTTTACAAATGCCATCCGATGAAAATGATGACCCAAGCGATGCGGAAATTAAAGTGGCTGAAACAAAAGAAATGCATATTGGTCAAATAGCTAATGCAAATATGGCTGAAATTCTTCAAGTAAAAACTGTAAATATTTTTCCACACAACCTCTACAAAATCAAATTATTGAGTGAAGAAGAATTTCATTCCTCCCTTGATGGGTTATGCGCTTTAATGAAAAACAAAAATAATTTCAATACCACCGTTAATAAATTAACAAAATGTCCTGATAAAATTATTTCACTTTTGTCTGATGAAACTCTTATTACTAATCAAAAAACATTTATGGTTGAAGTTCTAAAATGTAATTGGTTTGAATGGAAAACATTCCTTATAAAGCATGGCGCTTATGATACAAATCAAGATGTGGAATGGCATCAAAGTAAAATAATGGGACAAGCAAGATACAATAATTACCCCGACGATTTTGACCGAAATGGACTTTTAAATAATTTTTTTACTAATTATCGACGTCCACGATATATCGATATGTCCCATTGGAAACGACGAAGCACAATTGAAAGTCGGCTTGCGTGGTTAAAAATCCCATTTGATGAGTAAGTTAATTTTCATCCTTTACAAAAATTTAAAAGATGTTCTTAATATTAAGCTTTATGAATGTATATAATGTTGAAGCTGATTCTCAAGAACTTCAATCTCCTTTCCCCATTACCACTTCACGAAAGCGACGACGTGCCATCATTTGTAAATATAATAAAAGAACCATTGATGAGATTGAAAATGATATCCTTGATCAAATGGCAGAAACGGGTCAAGCTGAAAATATTCCACTTGCTTGCAACATTATGAAATATTTTATTTCAAACGTGTCCGAATTAAAAAGTGATGTTTTATTTGCACGTGCCCATGAAGGAGAAATTGAAGGGGGTCGATTTTATTACGGGCCTGACGCAAATGGTGACCATCGCTATGGAACTCCAACTACAGAAAGTAATTCTTATCCACCTGATTTAGAAATAGAAGAAAATGCTGTTTTTCCAAAAGATATTGAAGGCCCCGAATCAAAGAAAATTAAAAGAAACTGAAAAAACATATATCGTCCTATCATTTTTTTAGTAATGTCTTTGTGTTATTCTGTTTTTATCTTACTTTCTTTTTATTTTCTTTTTAAATAAATTCTAAAAAAAATAATACATATGTTTTTACAATTGTCGTAGCCTACCTAAGACATTATATAACTATTTCATGCCCGAAATAAATCAATACAAAGATACATTTACCAATGTCAATAAGATATTTTAATATTTTGTTTAAATATAACAAACAAAAAAGGGCATGTTTGAAGTAGGCTACAGATAAGAAAATCTTCTAAACGATTACAAAATTATCTGCAATTAAACTTCTAATGGATAGTTAAAGATGCTTTGTAGGCATCGTTTTTATTCCATCTAATTTGAAAACTTTAAATATGCCCTTATCCAACGAACAAATAATCTCCTTTAATTTAGTAGTTTACATAAAATTTCGGATAACAACCTTTTGACCAAATTGGGTCATCCCGGTTTTCATTATTATTGTTTTTGTATTTTTTTTTTCATTCATTGTTTTTTAGCCCGCATCCTTATCCCCTCTTTATTATTTATATCCGAAAATAATATTTAGGATCTTGTCATTTCATCATACCTGTACTTCTCCATAGCTAATTTGGTATTTATTTAAAAAATTTCAGACTAATGGCTCAAGCTTTTACAAAATATCGTGGAAAATCGGATGAAAGGGATTTTTTAAAATTTCTAAAACATTTTTTCCATAAATGCATTAAAGATGGAGTCCCTCTCGAAGATGTTGTAAAAGTACTGTATCAAAATTTGCGACTAAATCCTCAAGATATGAACCAGGTTAACGCTATCATATCAAAGTATGAAGAAGAAAGAGTTGATAAACAATTACTCGCAATTTGTAAAGATTTAAGATACCTCTTTTCCCCGTAAGTTTTCAAACTTTAATATTGATTATTAACCATCATTTTTATTTAGTGAAATAAAAATAGGCGATGTATTTTCCGTGGTTAAAAAATTTATTGCCATTGACTATGAATACTATATAAAACAAAAGGTTTTGCGTGATTCAAGAATAATCACGTCTATTGAAAAAGTATCATCTCCACCAATAATAGTATCTGCTTCATCAAATAATTATTTTATTGAAAAATTGAAGGAACAAGACTTTTTAAGATTCCTTACTAAATTTTTCTTGAAATGCGAATCGAAAGACATTCATGTCGAAGAAGTTTTAAATATATTGTATGCTGAGTTGGAATTAAAATGTGGTAAAGAAATTGATGAGTTTGAGGTTATCAAAGGAAAGCATGAAATTATTATTCTCCCTGATATCAAGTTGGTTAGAAATTGCATTGATTTGGGTCACTTATTTTCACCGTAAGTTTTCATGTTTTAAATTTTACCATGATTTAATAAAAATTTATTTTTAGTGAAATAAAAAAAGGAGAAATTCACCATGCAACAAAAAAATTTATTTCTAAAATTTATTATACAAGAGCTGATCGGTTTAAGCGTTATAAGGCATATGAACTAACCATGCAACAACTTGGATGGAATGCACATTGTTATAATAAATTGGACGCATCAGAAAAAGAGAAAAATAGAGAAAAGGTGGTTAAAGAAATAACTCAGAAAAACATTGTAATGTAAGCTTTTTATATTTTATTGAAATGGCTTGTAAAAATCTTCGAAAAAAAACCAAGCGAATTTTCGATAACTTTCGTTAGATAACGAAATTCTTTTGTTAATTCTTTTAAACCTATACTTTTAGTGAAACTCATAATTTATCAACTTATCATACAGCCAAACCCATACCGAAGATGATGCAGAAGACAACATTGAAATTATTGACTTGACCAACGATGAAGAATTAGGAGGATTAAATGATGTTGAAGAATTAATTGAAAGCGATGAAGAATGTGACAATTCAATCAATGTTGATGGCTTTTTTGGAAGTGATATTAAAGAAATTGAAAAGGTTGAAAAAAAAAATCGGGAAAACCAGATTCAAAATTAATGGAAAAATTAATTTCGATACATCCATATATGAACGATTACATTCCTCAAGCGGTATATGCTCTTTTAAAGAATGTAAAAAGTGACGCTTTTACAAAAGTCTGTTATCTTGGACGTACACATATTCCGTGGCCCCGATTATCCAACCATCGATTCACTAAAAATATGCCAGACCTTATAATGGTTCTAATTGCTGAAAATTTATCAGTTGAAGCTTCGAAGGATTTAGAAGCAATGTTGATACATATTGGTAAATATGAACTTAACCTTCATTTAATCAACGAAGCTGATGGAAATTGGGCTTCAAAGCCTGATATATTCAAAAATACTCTCTTCAATATGAATGACAAAAATCATGACAAATTGATCACTGAGATAAAAGAATTATTTTATTATGGATTTCGAAATGGCAAGCGAATTAAGGATAAAAATGACGTATTAACTCTACATACTCAATTTTGCATTATATGCAAACAAGTATGTCATTCTGTCGAATGGCGTAATAATAAATGCAACAGTTGTCGAGGTTTTTACAACAAATATAAGGTATATAAATTTTGAGAAAAAAAGTTAACTTAATAAAATACAATATCATATTTAGCGCCATCGAACCCCTGATGAAATAGAAAATCTAAAAAAAATACGAGAAAAAAAAAATAATGCCGAAAAAATATGCAATAACAAATTTTGTGGTACTGATAACACCTCTAAGTGGTGCTGGGATCCAAAAGATGATTCTAAATTAGTTTGTAAAAGTTGTTACAATTTTTACAGATTAAATGATGTCAGCTTTTCTATTCATTAACAAAATGAAATATTTTTTTTAGAGACATCGCACACAAGAAGAAGTTGAAGAAGTTATAAGATTTAATATCAGATTAAAAAGCGGTGAATACCGATGCAACATTTGTGGACGAAAAACTGAAAAATATTGTCATGCGGATCCAGATGATACCACGAAACGAATTTGTACCAGTTGTTATGATTTTCATCTCCATAATCAAGTAAGGAAAAATATAAAAAAAACTAGACTATATTTGATATTTTTAGCGACATCGCACACCAGAAGAGGTTGAAAAATTCCTAATTGCTAAAGTTAGAAAACAAAGTGCATTGAAAATATGCAATAACAAAATATGTGGAACTGATAGATCCTCATTTTGGTATGTAGATCAAGAAGATATAACTAAATATATTTGTAAAGCTTGTTACGATTATTATACAAAAAATCATGTAAGTCTCCTTAAAAACAAATACAAAACTTAAATCAAATTTTAGTTCCATCGTGTCCCCACAAATAAAGTAAGAAAGATAATCCCGCCGGAAAAATGTCCCAAATGTCTTCGTACAGAGTCTTGCAGGTGGCGCACTTCTTTATTAAACCCCACCATTATTATTTGTAATACTTGCCGGAGTCGAGAACAGCGGGAATTAAAAAGAAAATCATAATGATAAACACAAATTTTCCAAAAATATATCTTATCAATTAAAGTCAAATAATAATTTTTATGACAATTAATGGCAAAAAAAATATACATAAAATCTTAGAACCATTCGTTTTTTTACGATTCTTCAATCTACTTCATAAACATATTCGACGAACCATCAACTAATTTTAACTGTACTATGGTTTTTAACCATATTCTATATTCATTTTTGATTTAGAAATTGTATTTTTATTTTACTTTATAAATAAAATAATTACATTTTTGCTATATGGATTGAGAAGAGTAAAATTATTTGTAAAAACATGAATAACTTTTTTCCGATCAAAAGAATCTTATACCCTATCACTTTCTATCAGTGATAACCCACACAGCACAACGGAAGCAAAATATTTAAAGTATTTTATAAAAATTTACTTACTTTGCATGCATCACAAACATATCCGCGACCAGTTTCAGCAGGAACGCAAGTATCACTGAAGCTATTACTTGCTAAAGGACAAGCACACTTTGTGCATGAATCGATGGAACCTTCTTTTGCATCTCCATGATAATTGGGTTTACACATTTCACAAAAGTCTCCTATCTAAATTTTAATAATATTATATGAAACATTTTCCAACCATTTTAATTTCAAAATTTTTAAAAATTTTCTAGCATTTTTAGTAGTTTCTATTTTAAATTTATTGTATTCTTGTTACTATGTTTTATTTTTATTCCTATAAATAAATCACAAAAAAAAAATATTAATTGTGCGCTCCCAAGATCGCTTCAATGCCGCGCTGCAATCTTTGTCCTAATACCACTCTTATAACTGCATTTGAATTCTAATTTTGTTACCACACAAATTTCCATGTTTGGCATGCTTTTTTTATTTAGTAGGATAATAAAAATTTCTTATTAACCTATTTATTTTTAAGAATAATTTATATTCACACTTTTATAAACATACCGTATTGTGTTGGCAGTTAGAACATCGACATGTTTCTGGATCACAAGTTGTGGAATGTCCATTGCAAGCGCATGGTGTTGCATAGCCGATAAGGGCAAGATCGTCAGGATTGTTGAGATAATCGGGAATTCGTTTACGGCAATATCCTTCAGCTGGATTTTGACATGAAGCTCCTGAATAACCTTTAGGACATTCACCACAAAGTTCAACTCCAATTGCCGTTGATTGCGATTCATTGTCAGTAACATTTTCTACCGCAACATCAAGTGAAACATCTCGAAGTGAAATGGCATCACCACGATACATATCATTGTAAGTTCCTCGAATGTAAACACCTTGTAAATTTTGAAGTGTAACCATAAGTTGTTGACGAGTTACAGGGATTTGTGGGGACATTTTGTTTCTCCATTTGGATTCATGTATTTTGACTTTATATTTATTATCTTCGCTAATTTCATCTGCGGTATGTTCGAGAATGATGCGATCATTTCCAACAAGAATAATTTGAGGATGAAGTTTGAAAGTGGTTGGTTGAGGTCGAACTCCATGAACTTGACGATAATTATCTTCATTCCAAATTTTAAATCTCAAAAATCCATTATAAGATAAAATTTTATCACCCAAAAATGAGCGAGGTAATGGCCAATATAGTGGAGCATGATTTGTTAAATAACTATTGTAATTTTGAGGAGCTTCTTTGAGAATTTGTAAATTATTTTTACGATCAAAATATTCAAATGGTTCTTCGAAGAATACTCGGCGGTCATTTGTATAAACTTGCTGCCAAACTAGGCTGTTTTGAACGCAAAAGTTTGTTCGATTAAAGCAGAAACATTCTGTACAACCTTTGGGATTCAACTGATCGAGGGAGAATGAATTGGCGTTGCATTGATCACATTTTTTACCTGTTACATGAGACTTGCATTTACATTGACCTTCATTAGAACAAAGACAAAGATTATCTCGACATTCCATGGGATCTGTGCCATTAATATCACAATTGCAAGGTTCACAATTGGGGAAATTGAAGAATCCAGCTGAACAACGATCACATTTATGCCCAACATACCCTCCAATGCATTTACATTGACCTAAAAAAGAATCTAATTTTCTAAAATGCCAAGGAATTTGTCTACCGGTCTCAGAATCACATTCACTAGAATCAGCTCCGACGCCGCTGCAATCACAAAGTTCACATCCTAGGTAAGCGTCATAATTCCAAGCATTTTTGGTGCACGACTCGCATTTTTCTCCAATGGTATTTGGGGGGCAAACGCATTCACCACTAACAGGATCGCAAACTTGACCTGGTGCAGGACAAACTTTACATTGTTTACAGCCATTTTCATCGAGACCCCAATGGTTAGGTGAACATGTATCACATTTAATCCCACTTACGCCTTCTTTGCATACACATTGACCAGTTACAACGTTGCATTCATGACTGGATGAACCGAGCTCATTACATTTGCATTCTTGACATCCTTCATAAGATGTGATATTGAAGAATCCGGCAATACAATGATCACAACGAGTTCCCTCAACGTTTAAACTGGAAACAAAGTATAGTTTTTAGGCACAATGATAATAAGAACTTACCGACATTCGCATTCACCCGTGGTATTCGAGCATTTTTGATCTATAGAACCATATTCATCACAATGGCAAAAAGTGCACCCTTGGTCGGTAAAATTGTAATAACTTGGAATGCACATATCACAGCGTTTACCTATAAGGTGTAAATTTAAAAAAAAGTATGGTATTATGGTAATGGTGTAATTAAGGTTTTTTAACGTTGAAAAAAAAAATAGTGTTAAATGTTTTATTTTTAGAGAAATTCTTGTATAAAATAAAAAATTAGGTTTACCATAAATTCCACTTTTGCATGAACATTGCCCTGATACTTGATTACATGAAGTTCCAGTTGATCCAGTTTCATCACAATCACATGACGGGCATCCGTTTTCAACATCACCATTTCCTGGTTTGCATGAATCACATTGTTCACCTATGTAATTTTCATTGCATTCACAAATGCCCGTGGTGTTGCTGCATTGAAGTGAAATGGATCCAACTCGATGACAACCACATGGTCGACATGTTTTATCCAAAGCGGAGCCCCAATTATTTTCTTTGCATTTTTCACAAGCATATCCAGCGGAATTCTAATTAAAAAATAATTAGATAAAAAGCAAAGAAATGATAAAAAAAATTATTTTTGCTTAATAAGAAATAAAAATAAATATCCATTTAGTATTAAATTCGATTGACAAAAAAAATATGTGATCCGACGCATTGTCAATTTTGTCTTTTGATTTTTTTAATAAATAAAAATATCAAACTCAGAACATAACGGTGGTTTTATGGTAGACAAAATAAACTTACCATGATACAACGAAGGCATTCGCCTGTGCTTCGATCACAATTTCCAATTTCAGCTGGATCGATGTTGCCATTACAAAAACATGGCTCACAAGTTCCATTTATGGCAGTTGGATCTCCAAAGAATCCATCAGAACATACTTCACATTTATTTCCATCGAATCCTGAATTTTTTGTTATTAATTAATTGAAACATTTGTTAAATATGTTAAAATTCTAATTTAACAAAAGACGATTAAATTTTTTTTAAATAATTAGATAAATGGCAAACAGATAAAAAATAAATTTTCATTTTTGCATAATAAGAAAAAAAGTGTTATACAGATAAATTTATCTTTAAAAAATAAATTAGAAATTGGAGCCAAATATTTTAGTTTATTATATTGTGTTTCACACTTTCAAATTATAATTTATCTTTTTAAATAACTTATGAAATTTAGAATATTCAGAACAAATTTAAAAAATACATTTTTTTTTCTTGTATTTAAATTTAATCATTTATAAAGTACCTTAATGAATCATAAATATTTTACTCACCTGGTTCACACGCTGTACAAACATATTCGTCTTGATCAGCGGCTGCAGCTCCTTCAAGAGCGATTTGGCTCAATGCGCATTGAGTTGAATGATTATTATCGGGTGAGGGACAAGCGCAAGGTTTACAAGCTCCAAGTTCACCACCAAGCAATGGATTTCCATAATGACCGGCGATGCATTGTTCACAACGACTACCAGTGGTATTGTGCTAAGAAAAAATAAAAATAAAAGAGTTTACTCCATTTTATACGGTAGCCGGAAAAAGAGATTATAATTTGTGTTTGACAATGCAAAAATCAAAAACTTGCATTAAACACAATTTTTTGTGATAATAACGTCAGTTTTAAAAAATTTTTATCTTTAAAACACAAAAGGCTAACAAACATTTCCTTCTTTTATTTTTTAACAAATTTAAACTTCAATATTTTGAAATCTCAAATTTTAAAAAAGAATGAAAAAACAAACCTTGCAATTGAGACAATTTCCTGTGAATGGATCACATTCACCTGAATGTTCCTCACAATTGCATTTCTCACAGCGTCCACCATAAAGCTGGCTGTGGACTCTTCGATATCCTTCTTCACATTTCTGCAAAACAAAAAATTAGTACATGAATCTCAAAGATTATTTTTGAATGAATGAATTAAATCAAACAAACCTCGCAAGAATTTCCTGCAAAATGTTCCGGGCATTCACAAATTTCAACTCCATTCATTTTAATATCCTCAAATTTGAGAACATCCGACACGGTAGTGTCATTTTTGTTTGATTCCTTGTCTGATGTTGTTGGAATTGCGGTTTCAAGTGTCAAGCCATAAATACTAAAAAAAGAAAATTTTTATTTTTTCTTTTACAAATGTTTCTTCTTCATTTCTTCCAAGAATGTAAATAAAGAAAACAAAGCACAATTTTCTTAATTCTCCTTTCTTTTTTGCTATCTTTCTTTTTCGTCCTTTCTTCTTCTTAAAAATTAGCTCAGAAAACTCAATTAAAGATCAGCGATAGTTCCTGTTTTAGGTCAAAAAAATATTTACGGTTTTTTTTCATTCATATGATTTCCTTATGATTCAACTTATTATATTAAAAAAATTAGCCCTTTTAGTTTTTTGTCTTTATTTCTCTCTCGTACACTTAAAATCAAGAATGTAGTTTTAATACCAAATGATCAATTAAATATTTTTTAAAAATGAGAACAATACATCCGGACATCCTATAAACACGAAAAAAATGAATTTTCTTTACATAAGCTATAAATTTTTGTGCTAATGTCTGCAAAATTAATGACGCATTCTTTTTTTATCTAATCAAAAAACAAATACTTTATATAAATTATGTTTGATTACGGTAAAAAAGACCATGCAGAGCACAAAATTAAAATGGGCTTAAAAGAAGGGAGTTCAGTGCGCTCTAAAATCAGTTTTTGTTTAAAAAAAATCCAATAAAGAACTCCCCCAAAAAAGAAGGAAAATGATAACTTATAGTTCCTGTTAAAAAAAATAATTCTTTGAAACGACTTCTGTTTTGGCTTGTTGGTTACATATTTTCGTAATGTTGCCTATTTTCTTGACTTTTTTTAGCACCCCCGCCGCCCTTTAAACTTTCTTTAATGGCACTTTAAAAGGCAAAACTTCATAGACGTTACACAATTTTCCTCTTTTTTTTTATCCCCATTGTTCTTCCCCGCGTCATAATATGGATGGAAGAAGCGAACAAAAGCAACATCAACTTGGGGAAGGTGCAAATGCTTTATGAATGGATCACATTACTTCATCACGACCTCGACTTTGACTTCGGCTTCTTGACGCAATCTCCGTTATATGAGAATGCCAAAGATAGCCTTTTCGTGTTTCCTCGCCCTTTAAATATATGGAGATCATTTATTTTATATCCAAAAATGTTAAATATTTTTAATATTTAAAAAATACGAATTTCTTGGTTTTACCAACAAAAAAAAGTTGTTCAGAATTTTTCTACCAAAAGCAAAGTTCTCTTATATTTGATCTTTGGAAGGGTGACCTGCGTCATAACTTTCCCGTGATAAGAATTTTTTTCGTGTTATGTTTTGATTTGTTTTAATTAAAAAGAGTTTAATTTTAAGATAATGGGTAAAATATATATTTTATTATTACTTTGTTTTTATTTTGGAGTATTTTTGGGAGAGGCCCGTCCATTCGAACCAGAATATGATAATCAGGAAAAAATTATGGAAAAATCAGAAAGTCTAGAAAATGCTGAAGCTGAAGTTGAACCTGCACTTTTGTTATTAAGACATATGTGGCAAAGTGTACAGGTTAGTTAATTTTAGGGTAATTTATTTTACTAAAGAACCATTTTTTAGGAGCTTAAACGAAAACAAAATTCGGAGGATACCCCTTCATTCGGACAAGGGTTGTCTCAACAACTTGATGTTTTGCGGAAACTCAACCGACGACAAGCTTTGAGGCGTCGAATTGAACATGCTTTAGAAGAATCGGAATATTATGATCCCACAGACGAAGAATCGCCTGTCGAACAAGAAAAAGTTTTCCATCATTCCAAAATGGATCCCCATTTTCCGTCGGAAACAAAATCACCATTATTTTTGTTATTAACAAATACGCCAGGGTCCCAAAAATAATTTTTATTTTTGTTGTTTTACCAAAAATTCATAATTTGTTGCTAAGAATCTTAGCGCCCAAGAACAAAGTGTTAATTTAATGATCTCATTTTGTGTTTTTCTATTTCTTTTAAATGACTGTAAAAATTGGCTTTCAAATTTGCTCAAAAATTAATTTATGGATTTTTTCTGTGTCATTTAGTTTTTTGTTATTTGCAAAAAAATGAACAAACCTTGATTGGAGTTGTTCTTGATTATATCGAGCTCGAACAAGGAAGAATTTAACATCGGCGAGAGCTCGCATGAGATCTGATTTATCAACGGGATGACGAGTTTGTGAATTATACCATCCATTTGTTTCAAGAATAGGTATCGTAACACTTATATTTTCACGAGGGAAAAAGTTGATTCGAGAGTAATGTTCCAATCTGATACCGTTTCCCTAAAAAATGAAACTTATCGTGATACTAATTTTTATATTTTAATGAATATTAATTACTTCAATAATGACATCAGCAACGGGTGTTGGATGTCCACCTTCTCGTTGAGGAACAAAATAAACATAATAATGCAAATTTCCGCCATAATTATTTAATAAATTTCCACTAAATGGTGCTGGAGCTTTCCAATAATAAAGTGAATTTTCACGCTCAAAATCACTTGAAGTAAAAATTAAAAGGTCACTTGAATTGGATTGGGGTTGAACATTTTCAACAAAATTGTGAAGTCCTGTCAAATTCCAATTTGCAGGGCTTGAAAGCTGTAATTTTTTTTCTTTATTATGATTTTTTAAATAATGAATTTACTTTTCCAACAGCCCAATTTCCTTCCTTACATTCGGTTCCTTTACCAAAACAGAAACATGGTTGACAACCTTGTGGATTATTTGGATTTAAAAAAATTGTGCCCGCTTTACATTGATCACAATATTTTCCTACAAAGATAAGATTATTAGTTATACAATTATACAGATAATACTAATTCTAAAGCAAAATGAATTTGAAATTTGAATTCCATTATTTACTTATTAAACAATATACTCACAGAATCATGAAAATTTAAATAATTAAAAAAACAAACCTTCAACATTTGATTTACAAAGGCACTTTTCTTCTTCACATGTATCAAAATTTAGAGAGCCAGCGGGGTTGCATGGACAAGGCTCACAAATGGGGTAATTTCTATAATAAAAATTTGCTAATTGCAAAATAAATTTATTTTTTATTTTCACCTAAACCCAGGAGCACATTTTTCACATCTTCGACCTCCAAATCCTGGCTTGCAAATGCAATCACCAGGTCGATGACCATTGAATGCAGCAGTTTCATCTCGAACACATTCGTTATGTTCAGAGCCAAGAGTATCACAATGGCATGGTACGCAAGCATTATGTTGATAATGGGAAACATTTGAAGGACGGTAAAAGCTAGTTTTACATTTTTCACAATTAATTCCTAAAAAACGCCAATTAAGCAATTTCCAAGCCAAACCACATTTGAGAGGGAAAAACGATTCAAATGTCCCATTGCGACCTAATAGGACACAAAATGATTTTCCAAGTTTGTAAAACATGAGAGAGCTCAAGATCCAAATAATTAACAAAACGTTTATTTTTTTTGCTTATAATAAATATTTTTTGCATAAGATTTAATTATCTTTGACATGTTTTTTAATTTCAAGGAAAAGGATTTAATAATTTGCTATTAACCTTTTTATTTTTAAAGATTAATTGGTAATCCTATTTTTTTATCAACATACCTTCAGTGTTATCACGACAATCAACACATCGACCACCACCTTCGTAAATTCCATCAGGAGTAACAGAAAGTTTTTGAGTGGCAATTGATTCATCATAAACGCATGAATCTGCATGATTAAAGCATTGACAAGCTTAAATAAATATTTTTTAATTTTCTAACAATTATTTGATGATGAAAAATAACTCACCTTGACATACGTTTGGATGAGCGTGTGTTCCAGGTTGCCAAGGAAGCTGATTATAAAGTGGACAGCATTCATTACAACTTTCACCGCATGTGTTGTGACTAAAAGTTGAGCCTTGATCAGCAAAGTTGATTTAATTTAAAAAAGGAAAAAATATCTGCTCAGTTGTCTATTAAAATAGTAAATTACATTATATTAGACAAGCTATCCTATATTAGTTTCCATTATCTTAAAATAAATATTTTGGGTATTTGACGTCATTTTTACTTTAAAGGAAAAAGGGCTTCAAAATTCGGTATAAAAACAATTAAGAGCAAAATATAATGTGTTCAAAGATATTCTCTTAAATATCAATGACAAAAACCATTACAAATTGGACGCTGAGATAAAAGAATTATTTACAAACGGATTTCTAGAGTATCCTAATGATCCGGCCATTATACATTGTATTAATGCGATGAATCGAAAAATCATAAACAAACAATCATAAAAAACAGAGATCCATATACATATTATTAGTATCAGCTAATTAAAAATCGTGAGATTTAACGTGATTATTTTTTTGGTTAATACATATTAATATCAAATTCCAATCCTAACTATGGTTTTATGAAATTCGTATTAAAAATTTCCTTACCGACATTCGCATCGAAATTGTCCATGAACTTCTTCAGGTGGACATGATTCCGCATGACCATAACAAATGCATTGACCTCCAATACTGATATCTTTGATGGAATAAAAATATCGACGTGTTACAGATTGATCAAGTTTTTGATCTCGATTATTAATAATCATTAAGTCAGCGTTGAGAGTTCGCAAAGAAATTAAACGAAGTCTAACAAATCGAGCACGGGTAAAATTTTGTAAAAGTTGAGTTGGATGATCAGCTGATGGACGTCCATTAACTAGGGAAGTATGAACTTCCCCATTTTCGATAGGATCCAAGCGAGAGAAGAAAGAAGTGCAAATAACCTCATCATCAGTAGAAAATTTGGGAACTCCTCGAGATGCAGGAACTCCAAAAGCTTTCATACATTGAGCATCACTGGTTGCATAATATTGCCATGGAAAATAGTTCGCTCCATCAAGGGATCTTTCAAGGGTCCATGTGCCAGGGCGTGGAGCATTGCCTGCTTTAACAATCACATATGCAATTTGATATTCTTGTCGAAGATCGAGAGTGATATTAACCTTTTCAAATGAAAGGCCATTTGCCAGCGATGGAGATTGCCACCATCTTGGAGTTCCATCAATCGCATATTCAATTGGATGGTTTTTAAGATGATTATTTGCATCACATATATCGCATTGAGGTGCTCGAGCGAAAACATGTTCAACAAGTTTACAGTAATATTCAGGTCCATGTTGACCGCAAGTTGATGTTGCGCGAATATCAGCATGAGTGGCAAGATTAAAAATGTTTGGAAAGAGACCGCGTTCTGAACAAAAAAGAAAGGTTAATTATGGCTTAGAAAAATTGGAAATTATAAATGATATTGTAAAAATGTTTTTAGTGATTTAATGAAAAAATAATAAAAGAAATGGTTACAGCAACTTAAAAAAGCAGTGAAAAAGAGCGAATGCTTTTTTAATACCATTTGTTATTTTAAAAAGATATTAAGTCTATCCTATTATTTTTAGATAATGGCGAATCAAATTAACTCAATCAAATTTTATGAATCATAAATCTAAATTATTTTAAATAAAAAATTGCAGCTGTTTGTAGCAAACATAAGTGACTTACCACCTTTCCCTGCACTAAATTCTTGATATCTTCCATCATCGCTTATATAATCTTCCTCATAATTATCATTATCGTTTTTGACCCTTTGAGTGAGAGTTGATCCAATAAAAAGGGTTAAAAACAGCCATTGGCCCCAAATGGACCTCATGACAAGTTTTTAGGGAAAAAAGAAAGATATCTGAAAGAGAAGAAAAATTGCAATGGTATGTATTGTTTTAAACCAAAGCTTACAACAACAGCAAAAAAAGAGCAAAAGGAAGAGAAAACGGAAAGAAGAAAACACGCAATCGCAAACAAAAACTTTTTTCTTTCTCTAAACTGTTTGCATATTTTTTCGACCTAAGTAAGCAGCAGCAGGTTGTTGTACCTTCTTGCCCTTCTTCTTTTTTCATTCTATCATCTATATTTTAAAGCAGCTTATTGATTTTAGAAGGAATGGCGTGTCCGCCGCGATTTTAGGCAATCGCCACCGCTCGTTGCCGCCATCATCTCATCATCACTACTACTGCGCAGAAAAAAAGTGTGTTGACATTAACTTTTGCCCAAACATTGACTCGCCTTCTTTTTTCTTCGTCTTAAAAATGACCCTTTAAAAAAAGTTTTTGGAGATGTGCTTGAAAGGCTGCGAATTTGCTTAAGAGAACAAAAAGTGTTAGCGAACGATAGACAAAAAAGGGTTCTCTTCGAAAAAGTTTTAAAATCATGAAATGAAATAAATGATTAAAAATTGGAATAAAAATCGTAAAAAAGCGCCGCCAAAACGTAAAAATGCAATGTTCGCGCTTCTTCTGTCTGTCTTTGGGTTTTCCATTCTAACAATCGCAAAAACAGTCATCATTTTAAAAAATCGGAAAAATAAAAAAAGTGATCGACAAAATTTTGTTTTTAAAGGCTTCAAAAGCAGTGCCAGAAAGAATAGAATGATGACTGACTACTATTAACGAGATGATAGCAACCTTTTCATTTTTTCCGTCTCGTCTGCTTCCCTTTTTTTCTAACAAAAAAGTGTATAATAGTGTTTTTGCAATACTTTTTTAGGCCCAAATAAACAACAACATCAACCGCCGCCGCGTTAGTATCTTTTTTTATTACAGAAAGACATAACCGATAAGAAAAGAGAAGGAGAGACGGAACCTTGGGTTGGTCAGCATTTAATCAATATGGAAAAAGTATAAAGATCCCATACAACTGATTAGAAGGAAAATAAGTGGAATGCCACCACAGTTTGGACCGCAAAGAAATCATCAACGAAACCTGAGTCATTCTCCTTCCGCAAAACAAAGAAGAGAAAAAAATTGATGAGACTAATACTAACAGCAAAAAAAAATTGCTCAAAAAAGTAAGAAAAATACGTTCATCGACATTTTTTGATGTGAGCGCAAAAAATATTTTTTTGCCAACGATGATAGCAAGAATAAAAAAATAAAAGATGAGAGAAAAAATATTATAGGAAATATTTTAAAGGTCAAAAAGAAAGTAAGCTTTCTTTGTTGGCTATTTTTTTATTTAAAAATATATGCGTTTTTTGGGAAAGAAAGGAAAATAGATAAATTATGTAAATATGGTTTCTATTGCTAAGCTAAAGAAGGAGAAAAATGTGTGTAACTGGAAATAAAAGATTTTTAATTGTGCTACAAATGACAAAAAAATGAGATTGGTACACAACTATACTAGTGCCAAATAAAATGCACCATAAAAATTAAGAAAGATGACGATATAATTTAAAAATAAAGTTTAAAAAATAGCTTTGTTTGAACAACATCAACCATGTAAAAAGAAGCTTTAAAATTAACTATTTAAATTGTATGGAATCTTTAAAGCATGTTTAATCCTTTAAAATTTTAGAAAGTTTTGAAAATTATCCATGTAAAAATATTTGCAAGCAAGAGAATGATTTTTTATTAAAGCATTATGACCTGTTGAACTTCTAATCCGAAAATGGGAGGCATTCAAGATTGAATTCAACTTGGCTTCTTAGTAATCAAAGTTGTCGTCATAATAATTATATCCGGATTTTTTAAAGGTATCGTTGCTTTTGTTTTTAAAAATTAAAAAACCATGGATAGAACTGGACAAACAAATTAAACGAAGTTTTACCAGTCATTCAAACAAACCAAGTACTTTTGCTTCTTTCCAGACTTCTAATTTTGAATTTTCGATTATTTCCCCGTATATGCAAGTACATAAAAATTATCAGAAAAGTTTATTAATTTTTTTTCAAACAACAAAAAAAGTAAAGCATAAAAATTTATTATTAATGTTTTTTAGAACGGCCTTTAAAGTGATCCATAGTTTGATTTATTCCGAGATGTTTGGCAGCAACTTGACCCGCTTTAACTGGAAGAAATCCAGAAAAAGCATGAAGCAAATAACAAGTTCTTGGGAGAAAAAGCTCTTCTTGATTAGTGAGAATAGCTTCTACAGATTTATCGACAACATATTCAGGTTCCAAAATTGGAAGAAGGTTGGGAGCACTAAAAATTTATTTCTTTATAAAAGCTTTTTTGGTGTAGTTGTGGAATCAACTTACAAAGTTTCTACGCCATCAAACATTCCTGTATTTATATAATATGGGCATATGGTAGTAACTTTAACATCCTTCCCAAGGGCTTGCATTTCAGCTCTCAAACTTTCATTAAATCCTACGGCTCCAAATTTCGAAGCACAGTAATCCACTAAACCTAAAATTTTTAAAAGTTTTGTTTGTCCGATTTTATAACGATAGAAAGCGACCTGCGGTGCCAGATTTCCCAGCCATTGAAGCTAATGTAGCAATATGACCGCTGTTTTTTTCAAGCATTTTGGGTAAAAATGCTTTTGCTGTCTAAAAATGAGTCCTTTCGAAAAGGTTCAAAAAATTTGTTTGTTAAAACTAACAAAGAATAGTGATGTCGTATTGACAGCCATGGTTTTAATCATCATTTCATCGCTATTTTCGAAAAGTTTTTTGCCGGATACGATTCCAGCATTATTAAATAAAATTTCGACATCGCCGACTTCCTTTTTAACTTTATCAGCGGCATCATAAATTGAATGGCGATCACTGACATCAACGGTGTAAGCATATGCATCGATTCCTTGAGATTCAAGAATCTCGAGAGTTTCAAGGTTTAACCTTTCATTGATATCCCAACAAACAACTCGAGCTCCAAGTCTACCAAATTCATTTGCAAATAATCGACCAAGTCCCGAGCCGGTGCCAGTGATTAACACAATTTTGCCGCGTACAGATTTTCGTGATAAAACACCGCTTGGAAGAAGAGCTTTGATGCTGCCTTCAATTGTGTAATAAAAAAGCCAAAAGAATACCAAAAAATATTCACTTATTGAAGAAAAAAATGCGGCTGCGGGAACTGCAACAAAATTTTTTTAAATAAAGACAGTTTTGATTTTTTAGACTGAGTAAAAAATAAACGAAGAGTTAATTTGTTAGGCTGAATCATTATTTATTACACCTTTTTACGCATAATTCATAAAATTCGCGACAATCTGGATTTTAAAAACCTTGAGAATTTTAAATTTTTAGATGCAAATTATATTATGTTTTATAAAGCACATGCTCATGTCTTAAGACTTGAAAACATTTTTAATTGTCTATTTTTATTTATTTTTTTTTTGTGAAAAACAAAATAAACGTGATTCACTTCAAAAATTTTCAAAGTAAAACAATAATAAAACCTTTTTTTATTCAATTCCAAAATCAAACCTGATTCTTCAGTCATCTTTGATTTTTTAATTCTAAAAATTTATTCAAACAAATAATTTAGCAGCAGTTTTTTTATAAATCAATAGGCAACCAAACAAACGCAATATTATGTTGACCCTTTTCAAGAAAGAAAAAATAAGCGTTAATGGAAAAGAAAAAATGGAAGAAGCAAAGCAGCCAACGACGAACTCTAGTTTAATCGAAGAAAATCAAGACTGTTTTTTGCTCATAGATAACATTTTGGCCAACAAAAAAAGTGGTGCAAATAAAAAAATAACATTGAAGTTTTGTTAAACAAAAAAAGCTTAACAAAAAAAAGAGGTGAAAAGAAAGTAATAAAGCAAATGGTTTTTTATGTAAGCATAAACGAGTATTTAAAGTTTGAATTCAGTTAAACGCTATTGAGCGCTTGAAAACTTTAGGCGAACAAAAAGGTCGACTATAGTCTAGTTTAGTGAGCTATTTTGATCGCGTCGAATGAGACTTTGATTTTTTGATAACAAAAATCTTTAATTTTAATTTCAGCTCAGAAACTCAAAGAACATTTAAATTTCTAAACTTATTGTTGTGTTTTTGAAGAAGAAAAAAAGAAGATCTAAAACTTACTTGTTAAAAGTAACAACGACAATAAAATATGAATACCAGAAAATTCATTTGGAGCTTCAAGCAATGTTGAATTCATTTTAATTTAAAATTACCCTTTTGCTTTTTATAAAACCTATAAAAATGGCTGAAATGATACTTTTTACTTTTTCAATGTTCCAAATAATTGAATGTTAAAAAACCATTCCCGCGCAAAAATAAAAAAACAGAAAGGAAAAAAGAAGGTCAATGTTCTGATAGATTTTTTGGGAGATATTTGAGCATAATTATCCATCATGTGTTCTCTACGAGCAAAGATGAAAATATTTAGTCCCAGACACAATACCTTCGCCTAATTGTTTTTTTTTTTTTGATTTTGTTTTCACATTTAAATGGCATATGAGAAGAAAGTGAAAGCGGACGGAAGTATTGTCGACCTTTTTTTCTAACATTCTGCATACTTGTTTCGTTTATACTTCGAAGAAGAAAAAGAAAACATAAACAGGTTCAGTTTGGACGCATTTGTAAAGTAAAATTTTATACAAAAAAGAGAGAACAAAGAAATAAACAAAATAGTAGAAATAAATAATAAATAAATAATAAATAAATAATAAATAAATAATAAATAAATAATAAATAAATAAATAAAAATAAAGCCTGAGATTCATGCTCTAGTCTTGCATTTTATTTTTCTCGACTTCATGATCTAAAATCTTTATCATTCCCATTTAAGGATAATGCATCCTTGGATCCAATTAATTCATCTCTTTTACTATCACCATTTCTAGCACCAATTCCAATGCTGGTGCTAGAGCTGCCATCAGAAGTTTTATCTTCTTTGAAGTCGGGAAGATCGTAATCTTTGGAAGAAGACCCAGAAATGAAATCCGAATCCTCTGGAACTTTGAAAGTTTCTGAACGAAGGGGCTTCGAACGAATGCATTTTTCATAATCACAGCATCCACTATCACATTGAAAAAGGGGATCGTAGCCCTCCTAAAATAGCAAACTTTTGTTTTTAACATTTTATTAATAACTAACGGAAGCCCGTTTAATTCTTGCTAAAAATTCATGTTGAATTTCAGAAAAACCAGCGGATCGTTTTTTCATTGCACGTTGTTGGGGAAGGGGCAAATCATAACATTGTTTGCAATTTCGATATGCACCAAGTTGATTACCTTGCTAAAAATATTTTTTAATTTTTAGAATTTTTTGGTTAATCTCACATAAAAGCTAGCAATTTGAGATTGTCGTTTGACTCTTTCATGATGAGTGGCACATGAGGAACAACTAAATGTCCGTTTAACTCTTCGAACAACATGATCTTGGAAGAGATTACATTTTTGACAATTTTGTTGAGCTTGTCGTTTTTCTCTTGCTAAGCAAGGAATGCAACCAAGACGCTTTTGACGAACATGAGTTACATCTTCGATGTCCCTCTTTTTTCGACCCAAACATGGAACACAACCATTTCGTTTTGTACGAAGACGGGTCACCGCGCGACTTCGACATCCATTTCCACAGCCAAAATTAAGGGGCTGGCAACAAATTTGAATTGGTGGACAGCAAGTTAGTTGAATTCGAGGACAACATGGTAGTTGTGCTAAATAGAGGTATTAAAAATAAAAGAGAATAACAAAAACTTACGAAGGCAGCAATTGGGAAGTCGAGGGCAACATGGTAAAGGCGCTTGAGGGCAACAAACTGGCGGTGATCCAACAATGGGTGGAGGACCACAATTAGGTAGGCCGCATCCGTCGTCCGCTGATACTGCTCCAATAGCAGGAGTAAGATTTTCATCGCGACAGCATGGGCAACATGGTCGAGGTCCAGAAGACCTTCCTTCTCCACCTCCGCCAATGCCAGCACTCGATTCTCGAGATGATGATGAACTGCTGGTCGGTCGCGATGGCAAACTTTGTTTTGATTGTTCACCGTCTTCAGGAAAAAATTCGTCAACTTTTGATGAACCTTCTGAACCAGAAGAAGGTCTATCAGAACCCGATCCACCGCCTCCATACGATGATCCTGTTTTGGCATTGGTATTGACATCAGGGAAAACTTCAGGTTGAACACCTGGAGGCGATTTGTAATATTCATCTTCGCTGCCTTTGTCTAAAAAAAAGATAAGCTGTTGGTAAAAAAAAAGCAAGTGCAAAGCGATTAAAATCAAACTTTTTGCATGATTGCTATTTGTGTAACCAATAGGTGATAAAGGCTTGTAATTATCACCACCACCATCAGGACGATATGGTCCATTTGCTGATGACGATGGTGTATTACCAACTGAAGAGCTTGAATAAACTAAAAATACATAATAATATTCATAACTTAATTAAAGCGCTAAAAATTAAAGCAATAAACCGAACCGTCGCTACTTTTTGATGGATTTCCAGACGTTTCGGTATTAACAAAAGTTTGCGTGTTTGTGGCAGAAGAATAATCTGTAGCAGAAGCACCCGATCCTCCTCTTGAGGTAACGGGATAACCAGATGGAATAGGAGAGGGTGAATGTACAGAAGAAGGTAAAAAAGATGAACGAGAAGGTTGTACTCTTCCACCCATAGAAGCAAATGATGAAGTGCTTAAAGATGAAGCTTCTGAAGGGGCAATGGATTGTTCGCCTGTTAAATAAGGAAATAAAGCTGATGAAATAGATGATTCTTCTTTTCCATATTTGCCAGAATTGTCTAACCCAGGTGGAAGTGAAGATTTTGGACCTTCAGAATAAACTGAAGAGGATGATCCAGAAGCTGCTGATGAAGATATAGCTGCAGAAGAGCCAGAAGAAGAAATACCGGATAATGATGAATATGGATCGCCTGAACCTAAAAGGCTTTTAGACAAAGGATGAACTTAAAATTTAAATAAAATTTAACGAAATGAAATCATTCAACATAAGGTTTATGTTAAAGCTCATTCAAACCAACCTTCCGTCGGTAAAGAACTAATAAGTTTAGAAAGTTTTTCGCCGCTAACTGTTGGCTCGCTTGGTGTTTCATAATCTTTTTTGGGTTGATCAATGCTTTTCTTAGGATTATTAATATCGGAAATTAAATCTTCGTCATTACCACCACTTTTATTCGCTTCAGAGGTGTCATTTGTTTTTATGAGAGATTTATCAGCTGACGGTTCATCAACTAGTGAAGTTTCTTCAAGAACTGTTTCAGATTTTGTTCCAAGTTGAGAAGGTGGATCTTAAAGATAATAAAAAATGGGAATAATTTATTAAATATTAACTCACCAGTAATAAAATTACTAAAATCATAATTATCTCCATAACCAGGAAAATGTTGATGCCTTTCATCAAAAAGAGGTTTATCACCATGTACATGAGGATGGGGCCAATTTTCATACCAAAAATCATATGATCTCTCTTCATAAGCATTTGGAGTGTGATAAACTGGCTTCAACTCAACTGGATCATTCGTGAAAGCATCCTTCCTTTCAGGGAGTTCAAAATCAGCGATTACATAATTAATAATTACAAAAAATAATATTAAAACCCTCATCACCAATGTGCAAAAATGAGAGTGAAAACTTTTTATCGCCATCGAAGATGCTGTGTTCGAAAAAAAGGGTGGAAGAATATAAAAAAAAGAATGATGCCCTCGAGCTCCAAATTAAACGGGATTTTTTCTTCTTCAGGAGAGTTGTGTTAACCGGATTGCGGCTTTTTAAAACAAAACATGACCGAAATCGCATCACTTTTTTTAAAAATCAATCATTTTCATTAATATTTTTTTGTGTTAAAACATTTTTATAAAAATCAAAAATTAATGACATTACATGATTATTCAATTTTGACTTAAAAGAAATTTAGGTTTTTAAGGGATTAAAGGGAGCTACGTGGTGGCGTACTTTCACTTTTCGAATCATTATTTTCATCTTTGTCGGCAGCGAGAAATTTGTCAATGTAATCATTAACTTTTTCAGGGCAATCTTGTTGAACCCAATGAGAGGCATCGGGGATTCGCTTAAGTTGAGCTGATCGACAGTATTGGAGGGAATGTTCTGCAGCTTTAACATCCAATGCAGCATCCTTTTCACCCCAAATAATTAAAGTTGGTACATTCACCATTTTTGCATCTTTTGGAGGTGAACCAAAGCGGCGCATCATAGCTCGATAATAATTGATTGGACCAGTGAAAGCATGGGGCATTGAGTAAGTATACTTCCAAGCTTCGACATCTTCATCAGTGAAATTTTCTCGATGAACAAGGCCTGCTTTTGAGCCTCTAAACATTTCGATCAATGCTTTCATATCAAAATTTTGTAGAACAAATTCAGGGATGTACGGGCAAACAAAGAAAAACATGTACCTAAAAATTTAAATTCGTGAATAAAACTGTAAACTCATAAACTCACCATGATTTTCTGAATTGGCTCAATGTGGTCATTAAAAATTTTTGAAAAGCTCTTGGATGAGGAACGTTAAGAATTACGAGTTTTTCAACTTTTTCTGGTTTTAATATGGCTAAAAACCATGCCACAACTGCACCCCAATCATGAGCGACTACAAAAGCTTTATTTTTTCCCAAAGCTGTAATAATTTCATCCAAATCTTTGACAAGTAGGTCAATGCCATAGTTTACGACGCCTGCAGGCTTGTCACTTTCTCCATAACCCCGCATATCAATCGCGACGATACTGAAGAAAAAAACCGGATAAAAAAAACAAGAATGTGCGAGAAAAAAAGCTCACTGATATTTATTTTTAAAATAATCAAGTTGATATCGATAACTATACCAAAATTCAGGAAAGCCATGAACACAAAGCATTAATGGATTTTTGGGATCGCCTGCTTCAACATAATGAATTTTGACATCCTGAAATGAGTGTTACGATTGCGAAGAAAATCCCAATAAAAAATTGACTGACCGAAAGTTTCACAAAATTATGTTTCCATTTATCGAGGACTTTAGGTCGTAAATGTGGTTTTGAAGCAATCATAACATTTCCATGTTTGATGTATTTTATTCCAAGGACAATAACAGCCATAGTGGAATAAAATGCCGTTGTGGCATACAAAACTCCATTGAAAATAATATCTCTAATTGCCATATTATTCAATATTAAAAAAAATTAAAAAAATGATGATTAAAAAATTGAAAAATAAATGTTTTTGATAAACAAAATGTAAGAAAGACACTACAAAAAATGAATTCAGAGGAGTAACACACGTAGAAAGTTGAAAAGAGGATTGCACAAAGTACAACATTCTTCCTTATAAAATTATTTGAAGGAATCATTGTATTCAAGGAAGGTTTTGGGTAGTAACATACGTTTTGTGAATTAGTTTTTTATATCTTAATATTGCAACAATTTTTATGAAATTAGTTTAACGAAAGGAATATAACTCAAAAAATTGTACATATACTTTCTCCAAATGGAATATCAAAGAAAGAAAACACGAAACATTTTTTAACATCATGCGATAAAGGCTTGAAAAATGATAAACAAGTTGAAAATAAATCTGTACCAGAAAAGCATTGCATACTAAAATTTTTGTCAAAGTTTTTAAATCATGAATTAAAAAAGGATGAAAATTGTACATTTATTCTGGTGTTGAAGACTGCCCAAATTTCTTAAATCTGGTGATGCTGGTATCGTCGAACTTGATCTTCGTTTTAGAAACATTTTAAAAGTTGAACTTATAGGGATTTATGCGCTGGAATTAATCCCTATTTATTTTTAGTTTTTAGTCCATTAAGCAGGAAACGTGCTTTGAAACTTTTAAATTTTAAAAACAAAATAACACCTATAAAAATTCAAGTATTAAATGCACATAAGCCATCTCTTTTGGATAAGCCGTAATAATAGTCTTAAAGTTGTATTCATATTTTTTTATTAAAGAATTTGAATTGTATCCATGACTTTAAAAATAAATTATGTTTTCATTTTACATTTTTTATATAGGCGTAAAACTTTATTCAAAAAAAGAAGATATAACAATGATAAGAAAAAAAAATAAAGATAAATTAGCAAGCTTTTGTTTCTTTTATACAAAAAAATCAAATATGATACATATAATTCTTTTTGAATATATTTTTAAAGTTTTTTAAAATTTTTATTCTTCGCTATCTGAATGGGCTTCAGATACATGAACATCCGGATTATGATTTGATGGGGGTTTAAGATTATGGGTTCCTTTATATTCCTTTCCAAAATGCTCCATTGTGTTTTTCCACTGTTCGATTTCTGATTTATCAACAGAATGTGGGCCAAGATAAACACTTCCAATTATGTCGTCACCAGTATTGGATCTGAAAAAAAAATTATTATGGCTTTGAAGTTTTACAGAAGAAAACGCAGGTGTTTTATTTTTTGAGTTAAAATTAAATTTTTGGAAATTTTGGGTAAAATGTAATTGACCAAAAATTAAATTAACAAACAACGTTTTAAAAATTCTGTTTATAAAAAATGCTCCAAACATGTTAATTTTATTGTCGGTGTCAGCCCGACTTTTAATGAATTCCAACACGACAAATGTTAAATAAAATAATAACTTATTATAACATGTCATAGAAAGTACAATAGCCAAAAAAGTAAGAAAGAAACACAAACCTTGAAGTATCATGTACCGAAACGGTGACTTGTGTTTTAGCCAAATCGGCGACTTTTTCCTTAATTAAGAATGCAATGGATTCTTTGTAAACCGCAGAACAAGTGGATTTCATTACTCTTGAATGTTTGACTTGGGTTGAATCTTTCGCACCTTCTTGAACCACTTTCACTCTAACACAAACATCTAAAAGAGAAGAACAGTTATTTCAATCTAATCCTTGTAAGATCTACATTTAAATATTCACTTAGAAGCGCTATTTTAAAGATAAAAAAGGTGCTAAATATTTTTTTTTACAAAATATGTTTCGTCACTATTTTTAGAGGTTTTTTATTTTGGTATTTTTAATTAAATTTTGTGAAGAACAACGAGTACGAACGAATAAATGATACGAAAAGTATGTATTTTCCGGTGCATTTTTCTTTAAACACTTTGAAAAAAAGAAAGCAAAACGCATTTCAAAAAAAAAAAGAGAGACAAAAATGGAGAGAGAAAAAAAAAAAATTTTTTTTAATAGTTAAATTTAAACCTCCAAAGAGAAACCTTAAAAATTTATGGATAATTTTACAAATACAAAACGTCAGCTTTTTATTTAAACGCTTGTTTCTTCATCGAGAGTTTTTGATAACTTACCAGGAGCTCCAATAATACCCCATTTGGGAAGATCATCAACTTTGATAATATTTACAGTAAGAACTTTATTTAAAATTGCGGTGGTTATTGAAATTTTTCCAACTTTCTATAAATTTTTTAACCATCAAAAAAGAAGACAGAAACAGAACAAAAATACAAACCTTTGCATTAGTTTTAAATTTTAATTCTTCCACAATTCTCACTTCTTTTTTCGTGTTTAATTGGGTTAAATCTTTAAGTGGTACACAAACTTCACCAATTGCCATATCTTTTTGTAATTTTTGGTTACTTTGATGACATACTTCAATTTGAAGGGTTTTTGTATCGAGTTCTTCGGAAGTGATATTATCAAAAAAGAATTCTTGATTAAAAACCGCATCGCGGCCTCGCTTAACCACTGATATTTGTTGCTTGTGCTTTCCGGGAACAAGTTGAACTTTACAAAATGGTTGAATTTCAAGTTCGGGTTTTAATTCTCCGGCAAGGCCTGAAATTTTTTTAGAATAGCTTAATGTTTGTTCTTTAAAGGAACCTGGTCATTTGATCTTTTTTTCAAACTCGCGTTTGATTATTCCCTCATGCCGCAATATTGCAGAGTCCGTAAAGTACAGTAATTTGACCGTAAAATTACTGTACATTACGGTACTTTACGGGCTTTGCAATATTGCGGCATGAGGGAATAATCAAACGCGAGTTTGAAAAAAAGATCAAATGACCAGGGTCCTTTAATGCCTAATTTTAACAAAATTTAAAACAACAAAATCCCTCAAAAACGTCATTTTCAATGTGTTGTTTATTCCGAAATTGTCTTTTCAGCCAGCTAATTCCCAAAGGGATACATTTTTTCTTCTTCAGCTAGTTTAAAACAAGATTTTTCTTTTTTTTAAACTTATTTGAATATTTTTGATTCATGCAAAAACTTTTTTTGATTCTTGACTTTCTTCTTTCTTTTTTTGCTCTCATGATGCCTCAAGGGATTTTACGAATAAAGAAAAGTATCTTCAATGAAGTGTTTTTTTTTTTGAAACTCAAAAAGTCGTCTTGTGGTTTCAGAATAAAGTTATAAAAAGCAGCTGAACACAAAAGCAATGATAAAATTTATGTGTTTCTTTGTTGTCTTGTATCAAAAAATCCATTTTATGCTTTACATAAAATTGGATAATTTCATTGTTTCAAAGAAAAACAGAATCGGAATGCAGCAAACAAGAACAAATAAAAGTTTTTGCTTTAGTCAATTTTTGCTTGAATAATTTAATTTTAAAAAATTAAGCAAAAAGTCGAAAAAGTTAAGGATAAAAGAATTAGATACGATTTTTTAATTACTTTTTTAAAAATTAAATTTGAAGGGAAACGACGCGTGGTTAATCTTTTGGCCGTTCCTAGTCATCCGTCAATTTTATGAAATTGTGTTAATCATCTTACTTTTTTAGTCTTAATCTATCTTTGCCAGTGGCTACAACAAAAACAACGTATTTTAATATTTTAAAATGGTAAAAAATGTATAACAAAAAAAGTAGCCGATAATGTAACACTTTTTAATGGATTTCAAAAAGACAAAAACATAAAAAAAAAAAAGCAGTGCCAAAGTCTAAAAGATATTTTTCTATAATTAGCTCTTTTTTGTTACGTGCATGTTATTTTTTCTTCATTCTCATCATCATGTGCTTTTTTGATTTAAAGGGGGAAAACGCCTCATTAAAAATGGAATAAAGTTGATGGATTCCAATGCGTGTTAAATATAAAGTTCCGTGTCATATTTTATTTTTCCCGTTTTTTAGCAAAGCAAAATATATATTTAAGCTACTTTCAAGTCAGAACCAAAACTGAATGATGACGCAAATTACTAAATGCCATTTATCTTTCTTTTGGAAGTAAGATTCAGAGATTCTTTAAAGACAGTTTTGGTGTTTTTTCCTGGCAAAGTAGAAATTTAAAAAAGCGAAAAACGGAAATTAAAAAAGATATTATGTAAATTTTTTGTATTATTTTCCCTCTCTTTCTATAAGAAATAAATCTATTTTAGGCTTCCCTCCACATATCCTGTGTGTAGGGTAATTTCAGTATACTTGTTATTAGCACTAAAAGATGAAGAAAAAAAAGTTATTATTTTTCAATCCAAAAAACAGGTGCGAAAAATGTTTTCTTACAATCCAAATATTGCCCACTCAATGCTATTACGTATGACTTTAATTTTTAAAGTACAAAGTTTTGCTATTTAAAATTTTAAATTTGCAAAAGAAAAGAAAAAGGAAACTAACCTTCAATCTTTAAAACGGAAACCCTTAAACGTTTTCGAATGGGAAAATGTTGAAGTGTGCAATGAATTAAGCCTAATCCTTTTGGCCTTGGCTCATTCTCAGGCCATGAATTGGAAGTAGAAACTGTGGTTTCTGTACCATTTATTGCCACCATTGATCCGCCGTTATTTATCGAAGCCACGTCCGAAACAGAATATGAAGAAGTTGAACCGGTTACGTATAAGCTTGGATCAAGACCATGCACAGATGGATCGTCACCGTCGCTTGATTTGGTTGATTCACCGCAATTAAGCTGTAAAAAATAAATTAAAATAATTTTTCTATCTCACAGCATATTAAAAAATTGGAAGTCAAAAGTGTGTTACGAAACTTTGAACAAAAGACTATTTTTTCTCACAAAAATTCAAAATTAATAGAGATATGTCACAATGCCATCCTACAACTACACTAATTCAAGTACAAAAATAATAATGACTTAATTTAAAAAAAGAACTTAATAAGAGAGGAGAAGAAAATAAACAAACCTGTGGCATGGAAGTAGACAAAATCTTTGTAATACCTAAGCCAAGCATTTTATGAGAAGGTATTGCCCGATTTGGAAACATTTTTTTGTCCGCTTCTTTCACACCTACAGAAACCAAAAACAATGGGAGAAAACAAAACAGAATAGCGTAAAAAATATTTCCTTTCACCAAAATGAGGAGGATATTGGCAGTGTTTTTTTTTTTGCATCCTATGCACCACTAAACGAAGAACAATGCAAACTCAATTCGTGCGTAAAATCACTCCCAATAGGATAAAATCCAGGAGAGAAGCCAGGCCAAAAAGTTTAAAAAAAAGAGAAAAAAATAAAGTAGTAAGAATCGGCTTTAGTGTCATTTCGTCGCCGTGACTAAGAAAAGGCAATAATATCCTATAATTTTCTGAAGAAAAAAATTACAAAATTGTATACTTCACTTCTTCTTTTTTTCGTTTTTGCGCAGGTAAAAAAATCTTTAAAATAAATTTTAAATGTTTAGAAGAAAATGTGGGAATTCCTGAAGAAGAAAAAAAGCCATCATGAATGAATGAAACAAATGAATCAAATAAGTCAAAAAGCGAGACAAAAAAAGTCTGACGATGGCAATCTTTTTGCAGAGGAAAAGTATTAGAATATTTAGTTAGTAGTGTGAGTGAGTGTTTGCATATATGTGGCTATTTCCCTATTCAAATTGGACTCGTTTTTGAATACCAAAAAATTATATAATTTTAGCAGGAACGACGCAACTTTTTGAGGCTACTGCTTGCTACTGCATTGCTAATGATGATGATAATGGATAATCGCTCCCACTTAAACCAAAAAAGAAAAAACGAAAGAATTAAAAAAGAGTTAACGCGTTAAAAATGGATCATAATGATAAAAAGGTTTTTTTCCATTCCATTTATTTTTCTATTTTTTTCCTTTTTTTTCACTGGCATTCATTTTTATGATGTCAGAAGTATGAAAATGAAAAAAGTGAGGGTGAAAACTAAAGTGGTAATAAGAAGAACTAAGTGCGAATATTAGATTTCAATGAAAACTTCCCAACAACCACCGCCGCTGCTGCGACTGCCTCGTCCAAATGTTTGTGCAAAATTGATGAAGTTTTAAAATTAAAAATAATTACAATAGCTTTAAGAGAAGGAAAATAAGAAAATAAGTTTATATTATATATATTAAAAAAAAGTATATTATATAAAGTTAGTTATATTTGAGGAGATAATGAAATATGAAAATTGTTATTGAAAAGATAATGTCCAAAATACACAGAGAGAATAGAATGTTTCTACATAAAAAAATAAATAATTTTCTCTTGGGCCTAAAAACTTAATTTGCAAAAGTTGTTTTTTAAGCCAAAAAATTCATATGGTGCTTTTATCTCCCTGTGGAAAACTTTAAAAAATTACCTTATTATCATGAAATTTACAAATATTTTTTTAACAAACATCATTGAAAAAACCAGACAAGTTTTTTTAATGAAATTTTTAAAAAATTATATTTTGTTTTTCTCTAAAATAATCCTTAAGAAATTTCAAACGTTTGTACTTCCGGATTTCTCCTTATTAAGGCTTCTTATAGGATCTTGTTTTTTTACTTCTTCAAGCCTCCTTTTCGAAGAAAGTAGATCAAAATGCTCTCTCATAATGGATTACGTATGAAAGTCAAATATGTAATTTTTCAAAACCTTTTTTTCTAAAACATATACTTTAAATGAATGATTTAAAAGCGGAGGTTGGAAGCTAGCTTCGAAAAAACACCCACAATTCTATTCTATTATTATTATTTGTTTTATAGAAAAACTATCTTCTTGAAACTAAATAATATTTTATGATGAGGGCGGAAATTTTAAAAGACAATAAAAACAATTTAAATTTTTTTTAAATTGTGCTATTTAAAAAGTTTTGTTTATTGCTGCATAAATTAAAAAAAGTCAAGAAAGAATGCCATTTTCCGTTTTTTTTCTTGTTGACTTAAGAAAGAAAATAAGGGAAAAAATTTGTAGAGTATGTAAACAACTAAAGTCAAAAGTTAAGTTTTAAAATAGTTTATTAAATGTAGAATTAAGTATTTGGATACTATAGCGACAAAAGATCTGGCACTTTACTACATTTTAAACCAGGCATTGTCTAATTTTATAAATCCCTAATTCAAAAATATGAAGTTCGATACAATCAAACTTCAAATCTCAAAGATTTTTTTTTTCACTGACAGCAGAAAAAGAAAAAACATAATATTAAGAAATATAAGTGTTTTGGGCCATCAAAATAAAGTTTTATGCTGAAAAGAGCCAACTATTTAACTGCCAATTCAAAGCTAATGCTGGCGCTGGCTGCTTCATTTTTTTTTATTCTCGGATGCAATTGCGTGTAATTGAAAAGTATGGATGATGGTGGAAAATAGTGTTTTGGTAGTGTTAGTGGTGCCGGCGGCTGCTTCTTTTGCTGTCGATGGCAATTTAGAATAATTTTCCAAACAAAAAAAAATAACGAGAAAATAGAACAGTTAATAGCTTCAAGAGAAAAAAACTATATTATTATTTTTTGTTGATGAGAAACGAAAATTCGTTTGATTACGGTATTAGTAATATCCGTAATTGCTTTGTTCATTTTTTTGTTGCTTTTATTCCTCTATTTTTTTGTAAAAGGATCTTTAAGTTAAAAATTCTCGTCAAAATTTATAAATTCGACCTCTCTCAATTAAAAATTACCATCAAACTTTTTTTGTTTTTTGTTAACAAAGTTTACTTCCTTTAAAAAAAAACAAGCCAATTAAGAATTTCATAGATACTATTTTCTTAGAAAATAAAAAATGTTTTTCGATAAAAATTTGAATTTTGTTTTGTGCAAATTGTTATTAATCATCATCATTATCTAACAATAATTATGTCTTTGATTTCTTTGGTTTTCCACACACTTACATACAAATGCTCTTTATTGTGTCATTTAAAAATAAAAAAGCCGATGGCGCTAAGTTTCTCAAGGAAGGCCATCCGCACGCAAGACGGCAGCGGATGTTTGACAATTCAATTGCCTTCATTGCAAAAATTTGGTTGCCAGCTTTTTCATGACTTTAAAGTTTTTGGCTTTGGATTCAGTCAATTTTTTGGCGCCGTCGATAACAATAAAAAAATGACGAATTTTGGTTTATTGAAGCGAAAAAATAAAATGCGAAGGAGGCAAGAGGGAAAAAAAGCAATCAATCTTCAAAACCATTTTTCCTCTTTTTGTGAAGGAAGCTTCTTTTTCATCATTTATTTTAAAAGCTATAATGATAAATAAATAAAAAAGAAAGCAATCATGCTGAAATTTTATTCATAACTGTTAGATTTCATAACTAAAGGATTAAAATTTGTTTCGCAACGACTCATTTTATGAGTAATATTGAATTTTTATACAAGTTTAACTCTCCTTTCCAGACCCTCTGTATTATATGCTACATATATCATTCACACTAAACACACCCATACAAAAAAGGTATTTCCAAAACTTTAGAAAAAAGCATACAATTGTTGTGTCTTTTTTGTTCAAACAAAAGAAAAGTAGTGGTTTCATTATATTTTTTGCAAAAAAAGTTGTTTCTATTGAAAATGAAAAAATTTCAAAAGCGGAAACGTGTCATAACAAAGGAAAGAAAAAAGAAGAGAAGAGATTTTTGATTTCAAATGTCCTCTATATTTTTAAGAATTTTATCCAAATACCCTATTTATCAATTCATAAAATCCTAAAATGAGGAATGCATTTTGATAAAATGAATGTCATGCCCTCCTCATTTAAATTTATATTTTCTTCTCATTCTCAGACAGTGTTGTGACTGGTTCCGCCAGCTCCGGCTCCGGAGCGCTCCGCTCCGCTCCAGGCCGGAGCTCGGAGCGGAGCTGGAGCTAAATAAAAAAAACAGCTGGAGCGGAGCCGGAGCCAAAAAACTTTTTTGAAAAATTTTTAAAATTATTTTTAATTGGAAAAAAACGCTTTGTTTAATTCCAATGCCTCTAAAATAGCTCAGAAAGACATAATAATAAGGTTATATTAGCTCTTTTTTTGAATTATGCTTATTTGAAAAAAAAATTTTCGGAGCCGGAGCGGAGCTGGAGCTCGATTTAAAAAATGGCCGGAGCGCGGAGCGGAGCTGGAGCTAACAAAAATTTTTGCCCGGAGCTCGGAGCGGAGCTGGAGCCAAGATTTTGTGAAAGTAACAACACTGTTCTCAGACAAAAAAATAAATAATTTCAAAGCAATTTTTTTTTATGTTTGAATATTAAATAATTGTTGCAGCACACTTTATTTAGTCTCTGAACTTTTTTCTCTCCAAAGGATTAGAAAGTTGTAAAACACTTTTTTTATTGTTGGCCCTTCAATGTCTAAGAACACTAACCGGGAAGTCTTTGTTCAAAAAAAAATTCTTCTTCAAAAGGACTCACCTGTTCAGTTGAAGGAAAAATAGATGAATGATCAGAGGCGGATTGAACTAAAGCTGAATCGGGAGTTGCATTAAATTCTCGTTGAAGAATATGTTGTTGTTCCAAAACAGCTGCCATGGAACCATTTCTTGCGAGATCTCGAACATCACTAAATTTCCGCTGTCGTTGTGGTGATGGGCCTTGATTCGTTACATCATTCTTTGGACTTCGTGGACTTTGTGGCGCGGATTTTGGCATTCCATTAGTGGTTGGCATTGCAAAAGGTTCTGGTATAAGTCTTTGTATCGGGAGCTGTTGTAAAGGTTGCGGATGTTCAAGAGGTGTGGGTGGAAGTCTATGAGATGATAATTGGAGAGTATTCCTTGAAGGGGATTTGGGTAATAGATTTGGTGCTGATAATTGATGATTCATTGGCGGTGTGATTAAAGCACCAAATGGCGTTGATAAAGAATTTTGCTGTTGGACGGGAGGCGTTCTTGGGGAAATTGGAGGTTCGGCAGGTAATCGACGACCCGATGAGGGTCGTCTCTCCAAATATCCTCCAGTACATGGAGGCGAAGGACTTGCAGATGAAAAATGTGGCGATGGCGGCGTAGAACCTTAAAAAAGAAACATCAGTGTTAATTTAATAAACAAAAAAAGAAAAGTGAGAAAAAAGGGGGCATACATAAATTAAATTAAGGCTTAAAAAAGGCTTTGAAAGAATTTTTTAATTTAAGCTTTTCTTTTTTGCGCCTAAATAATTGTTTGTAACGTGAATGAATGAATGTTCAGTCAAGTTGAATGACAGCAAGACAAAGTATGAACTTTGGAAAAAACAAAATAAGCTATTTTTATTAAAGAAAAAAGACAAAACTAGCTTTTAAAAAAATATAATTTTGTCCTGAGAAACAAATAATTAATTGAGTTTTGAAACTTTTACCTGGATTACTTGAATTTGGTGGAGGTGTGGGAAGCATTCTAGGCGAGGATGCTCTTCGAATTGTCATAGGAGATAACCGACCAGCAGTCCCAGGAGCCATAGGTAATCGACGACGACAATTTGGATCCAAAAAATTACCCGAATTTGAAGGAAATGGAGGAGGCAACATGGCTGCAGGCGAAGGAGAATGCATTGAATGAGTTGAATTTCTTCTAAGTCTCGAAGCTGCTACATCTGTTGGAATTCCAAGATAATTAGTAGGTGTTGAAGATCGAAAACTTTCAACATTTGTAACATGACTACTACTTCTATTTATTAAAGGATGATGTTGCGGCGAAGAATGTAGTTGATATTGAGAATTATGTTGATGTGGTGGTTGATGTAAAGTTTGAGAAGAAGAAGAATGTTGTTGGTGGTGGTGGTAATGGTAGTTGTTTTGATGATGATGGTGGTGGTTGTTAACAGCAGCTTCAAGTCGACTCGTACTTTCTCTATGAGTTGGAACAGCCGGCGGCGGCAATAAGCCGGCTGGATTTGGGGTTGTCGCGTACAGCTGAATTTTTCTTTTTGACGACCAAAAAAAGGGAGGAGTTTTTATTTGTTAGTGTAGCAAAAAAAGTTCCCGTAAAAAATGAGGAGAAAAATAAAATATTTCTTTGACCGGTTAAAGAGGACCGGAAGCTTTGAAGTGTAGAAGTTTAAAGAGGCATTGTGTTATTGGAAGAAGGGCTTTCTTCTGAAAAAAAAAAAACATGAAACGATGAGATTGTTTTTTCTCTCGGTTGTGTTGCAACATAAAGTATTTCCCGCGCCGTAATCTAACACCAACCATCGAACAAAAAAGGAAAGAAACAATCATGTGGAATTAAAACAATCGCGCGAAAGCAAAGCTATGTATTTTTGCTGCTCATGAGCAGCTTAAACAAAAAACTTAAAAGGGACAGAATGTTTATAAACACAATCGTGAAGCATCTTGGCTCATTCACTTTGGGGCAAAAATAAAGAGGGCGCAAAACATCAACAAAATAAACGTGTTTTTGCCAACACCCATCAATGACAAAAAAGACATTAACTTTTTTTAAAAAGTAGAAGAATTTAAAAAGACGACGGCGAAGAAGAAGATACGACTTAAGCTAGGGAGATGATCAAAGAAAAAAAAAATACGAAACCCATAGAGCATTTATAAAAAGAAAAAACATAAAGAAGGAGGAGGGTTGATGTTTCTTTAAAAATGATCGGAATATTTTTGTTTTTTAGAGTTCACTTAACTGATAAAACCCAAAAGCGAAAGTTAGTCACTTGAGAGCCATTCAAAGATTGCTTCAAGTTGTGAACGAGATTGGAAACTGCATGAATTTTGTCAAAAAAATGAAACATTGAAATTTCAGTTAGCAATAGAAAAAAAAACAGAAGAGCTTGCAAAACAATCGCGGAGATTCTCGAAATCTCTAGGGAGAAGCTGTATTCTAAAACCACCAACTGCAAGTACATACATACTTCTCACTCTTGTCAAGTTTTTCTTCTCTCCTTACTTTTATTTCATTTTTTTTTGTTGTTGTTGCTCGTTACCCATTCACGAGGAGCAAAAATAGGACGAAGAAGAAGAAGAAGGCGATGAAGAAGCAGGAGAATAAGAAAGGATGAAGAAGAAAACCAAATCAAATTTTGTGCCCTGTTTTTTTGAGATTGAGTGTATGCTCACTTCACGCCAAAAAAAACACTCGTTTGTAGAAAGAAAAAATAAAGAAAAAAAGTAGCTAGGCTTCATCCCCCTTTTTTTGTTGTTGTTAAAGCAAAACTTACTTATTTAAAGAAGCCAGAAGTTAAAGTTCGATTGGAACAAAAAAAGAGCAATGAAATCGGAAGTTATTTTTGACTCTGACGAAGTTCAGATATTATTTACATATTTTTACGTAAAAGTTTACCATATTTGGAAAGCAATTTGAAACTAAAGCTTGAATAACAACAACGACAACCGTTAAAAACAATTGACATGTAAAATGGGAGCATGATTCCCCACTTTTTGTGTTCAGTTTACTTGGAACAAAAGAAAAATAAGACACTCTTACCTCATTTAGAAATGAGAAAAAAAAGGAGGAAGCCAAAAGCAATTTGTTCAGTGTATCGGAAGGAAAAAGAGAATAAAACAATAAAATAAAAGTAAGATGAGAAAAGCAAGCTATGAAAGGCAAAAGAAGAAAAAGCTTTTAACGTTTAACTGACCGTAACTAAATTGTTTTTGTTAAAACAACAATACCGAAAAAGAAACTTAATTTTAAAATGAGTTTGTAATTGTATTTTCTTTACGGAAGTGAAATAAAATAATTCATCTTTTACAAAGGGGGCTGTTTAAAATATATTTTAAGATGTAGGCTAAATAAAATTAGATGAGTAAGGTGAAGCTATTTATGCAGAAAAATTAAATGTTTTTAAAAGCTAAAGAGACCGTGAAAAAACTTTATACACGGATTTTTATTTAATGAATTGTAAAACATTTTATCTTTCGATAAATTAATCACCATGGTTTTCAATATAAAAGGATGATTTCCATGAAAACATTAATTTTACAAATAACCAACCTACGGCTCCCAACATTCGTTTCGCTACATCTGAGGCTAACAAAAAAAGTAAAAAGGATGCGTATTTTATAGTAAAATCTATTCAGAAATAAAAAAAAACAAAAGCAAAAAGATTATTCTTCTTTCAAAGTTACATACAGTTTATCTTTTATATAAAAGAGAACGAAAGAATCATTTCAAAATTTTAATTTTATCTTTCCTGATTTTAACTAAAACCTCATTGTAACTTCTTTTTATTAAAGGTCCAAAATTAAATGCAATTATTTCAGAAATGAATATGGTGCTTTCGAGGCTTTAAATGACCAAAATAAAAAACCTCACAAGACCGAATATTTTAGAATCAAATAAAAAACCCCGACAATTTAATGCATTTCTCTTTTCTTTTAGGCTTTCATTTTTTTCCATTAAAAAACAATAAAATGCAATTAGAAGCTTCCTATTTTTTTAAGTCCATGAAAAAAGCGTCATTGGAGCCCAGAGGGGTTGGTTGGCTCAAACAAAGACCAAATGCAAATAGAAGACAAGCGAAGCTCACAGCCATCAACGGAATAAAAAAAAGAAAAAATAAACGGTCGCTAGAATATTATGAATTCTTCTTATTTTTAAAGATATTTGAAGAAAACTAAAAAGAATGAATGTTTCAAAGAATGGCGAACATGAAGATGTGTGACATCGGCATTTTTATATGGAATCGAACGAACGTTGATGGAAAGCTTTGCATGCTTGCAAAAAGCCAACAAACAACCAAGAAACAGTTTGCAACCACCATTGGAATGACAACAAATAATAAAAAACGTTTGAATGGAAGAAGGAAGATTGAATTCCTTCCAAAAAAAGAAGCAATGGCAATAACATTTTTATTGTTTGACAAAAGAAGAAAAAAAAGACTTAAATTAGAGAGAGAAAAATTTGCTCGTCGTCGACGTCAGAAGCGAGTTCAAATAACCCCCACTATTACGGCATCATCCTCATCATCGCATTTTTATTCAACAGCCTTTTATAAAAATTCTTTAACAAAAATAAAAAATAAAACTGAATGAAAATAACATTGTGTCATTGACAGAAACCCTTCACGATAGTGAATTTTTTTTTTCTTATTTCAGACAAGGATGAATTTATCTCGAGACAAAGGAAGGAAGTGACTTAACTTGAAATAAAGCATTAAAGGAAAATGGAAACGTAAAAAATACAAAAAATATAATTGCTTTATAATAATTTTCTGATTGATTATTCGTCCCAAAAAAAGAAAGGTAAAAACCATATTTTTCAAACTCATTTTGTATGCAAGCTTCGGCTTGCCTTGGCTTTTTTTCTTAAATACATTTACACTAAATCAATTTCTCGCTCAACCTCAAAAAGAAAAAAATAAACTTTATCATAATTTTTTTGCGCTACTTTTGACGTAAATTACCACTTTTCATAAAGCAATAACTACTTAAAAATAAAAGTTCTCAACCTTGTAATTTTTTTTGCACGTTTTCGCACATTTTCATTTTCATAACAAAAAGAAAGTACAAATTTAAATTCTGAACTTTTTTTCGTTTGTGGATTAATTGCTTTTTAATTTTACCGCCTCCAAATTAAAAATAGGCGGTGGCTCAAATAATCCACTACAAAATAAAATGTATATGAATAAAATAAGCGGCTTCGGTTGTGGTGGAGAAAAACAACAAACATCCGGTGGAAGCGGCATAGAAAACACTGAGATGAAAATTGCGTAAAAAAACATGAACGAGCTTAAAAAAAAAGATTTTGAAAAACATTGGGTTGTGTCAAAAGTAACTATAAAATATTATTAAAATACATTCTTACACATTCATTCAAATATAAATTCACATTTAACCTTCGCCTTAACTAAATTTTCTAAAGATTATCTTTTAATGTTAATTCTATGAATAAAAAGATAAAGATGAATAATAAAAAATTTAATAATAATTTTATTTAGGCACAAAAAAGAGAAAAAGAATTTAATGAGAAGAGGGATTCTCATAACAAAAAAACATTCGTGAATAAAAGCAACCCAAATAAAATCTTACTAAACATACATCAATAAATCTTGGCTTTACCATTTTATTCAACAAAAAAATCAACAAAAGTTTTGTTTTTATTAAATATTTAGACTTTTTTAAGCATTTATTTATTTATAAATATTTACTTTTGATAGCCGTGGGATTTTCCAAATGTCGCAACAAAAGCCTTTTTCTTCAAATGAAGTCTTATTCAAAAGTTTTAAAATTTAATCTTCCAATTGAAAATTTTCGCATATTTATTAACAAAAATTTCTCAGAAAATGATTTAGTAAAAAAAATTATTCCAAAAAGGGCATCATCTTAATCAATGCAAATCTAATTTCTCTCATTTCCTCCTCTATTGAAAGGAGTTATAAAGTTAAAACCACAAATTACAGGTTTCCTTCAAATATAATAATTAAGTCACATTTTTAATTTATTAATAAACTTTTCAAACATTATAAAAAAAGTAAATAAGATTTTAAGTTTTTTTTATTAGCAAAATCTCTAAAGAATGAGAGTATTTTGAAAGATTTTGTTTTGACAAAAAAAATATCGTCGTCGCTTCTATGAAGAAAAAAAAAACAAAAATATCAAAAAACGCTTCCATTATTATTTTTTTTATATCTTAACACAAGTGTCTCTGACACTTTTAAACACCGAAGACGAAAACTTTAGAAATACATTTAAAATTATAATTTTAAAAAATAAGTGGAGCCTCAACAAAAAAAGATGACGATAATAAAATTTTAGATTTAATTTTATGCTTTTGACAAGTTATTTCGTAAATTTTTAGAGAATAAAAAAAAACTAAAGCTTTAAGTAAAGGTTTATTTTAAAAAGCTTTTTTTTTACTTTACATTTGCCTGGCAACTGCTTTTAAGCTCAGATTCGGCCAAATCGAAAATGATTAATTGTTTACTTTTTAGAAGGGGAATTTAAATAAACAATTAATCATGTTCGCTTACTGTACAAATATATTTTTTTAATCTAAATTTATACAGAAAAATGCTACAAACTGCATCCATTTTTGTTTAAAGTAGGAATAGGCAGTTTTTTAGGAACGTAAAATGTTAACAAGGATGTAAGAGAGTGTTTGATATGTTGTTGTCGACTTTCAATACAATAAACTCCAACAAATCTAGGAATTTTGCAAGCATAATGAGTTCGACAACCAAATATTTTTGCATCATAACCTCCAATATTCAAAGTGCATTCATCGATGTTTGAATAATAACGCATTGAAGATTCCATGTTTTGAATCCATTTATTCGTTTCAAAGGTTTTTCGATGCTTTTCAAAATTTTCATGTATCATTTGAGCATGATGATCAAGCAGCAAAATTTCTTGTAGTTGTTGTTGCTAAAAGGGTGAAAATAAAAAGAGAAAATAAAATTTTTTCAATGGATGAACTCACATCGCCGCGGCTTAGCGAATTATTGTATTTTCCAAAATTAAAATTTCTCGCATGTATTAAAACCGCATCATCCTCATCCCATGTTTTTGTCTTTAATTTTCTATCATATTCTGTTGTCCAATGAATCCATACCGTTTCAATTAAACTCGTATCATAAATGGATTTTCCAGTAATAGAGTCGGGCAAAATATTCATTGAATTAAAAGATTTGATCATTGAAAATTTTCCAAAACTTTTTTCAGATTCCATTTCAACTGTTCTCGCTGAGAAATTAAGGGATCGTGTGAGAGGGAATTCATGCCATAACTGCTTCAAAGGTGAATGGAATTGACTACCTTTTTTAAGATAAATTAAATCATCAACATCGTGAACAAGAATAAAATCAGCAGCTTCACGATATTTTAAGAAACAATCATTTAAAGTCCCTGCCATATCTCTGGTGGAAAGTTGCTTGCGAGAATCGAGTTCAAGAATATTTGGAACACTCCAATAATGAAGATCAATTAATTTTTCTCGTTCATAAGCCTTAAATAATTTAATTAATTCGAAATTACTAAACATTTCATTTGAAATTTTACCTTTAAAAGTTCATGAATTCCAATCATAGCACTTAAAAGATAATAAGCTTGTCGATTAACCCCAAAATATGAATACCATTCAATACTCATAGCAACAGTTTGCCATCGCTCTGCATAAAATAAAGAACTTACACAACTTACAACCGGCAAAGGTTCGGTTACCGCATATCTCAAAGGTAATTGAATTAATTTAGTTGATCCCCAAGCCGTAACATGAAAGCTAGTGGGATTGGACACAGTTGCACATGGAGCAATGAAAGTGTGTAATTGACATGGCCCAACTGGAGTATAGGCTGATTTTGGGATTGCAAAAGATGTCTTCATTTCGCCATTATTATTTTGGGTAACGCATTTAAAAATTTCTTTTGGTGGCAAATCATAATGAGCTATCAATAAAACTATCGCTGTATTATCGGAATATCTAAAAAATACTATCTTATTTCATGGTTTAAAAAAAATATGGGGAAAGTTTACAGTTTTGAAGTTTCAAAATATGTTACTGAAGATATTATAATATTCGCTGCTACAGTATCTTGCTAAAATGTTATCATATTTTGGCGAGGCTACAATATAAACATACCATAAAATAATAAACTAAATGTACAATTATTGTTAGTAGAATTATTAAACACAATGGTCTCCTAAAAGACCTCCTATATCTCATTATTCTCTTCTTCTTTTTTTTATAAATTAAATAGTGTATATTACTTATTTTTGCAACGTCTTTTTAAAAAGCTCAGAAAAAATGGAAGCTCATTCATTTAATTAATATTGATTTAATTTTTCGTGATACTCGGTGCTAATCGAACCATTTTTTTCTTTTTTGGAAAAAGTATATTTCAGCTGCGATTCCAATCATTTTACGCCATCTTTTACTTTTATATAATTTAGCAAAAGAAAAGTTTTAGTAAAAAATAAAAAAAGAATGTCGCTCCCGGGTGGGCTCGAACCACCAACCTCACGGTTAACAGCCGTGCGCGCTAACCAATTGCGCCACGGAAGCTCGAAAGCTGCAGCATAAAATTGTTGATCCAATCTATCAACCATGAATTCAACTCTCAAATCTCTTTTGTGAATGAAATTGGTTTAAAAAAAATTAAAAAATGTATGATTCATTCCAGCCAGTAACAGTAAGTTCGATATTACCCGCAGGATGGAAACAATTTTATCTTCCTCCGACTCGAAACGGACAATTATTGAAAATTGATAGTAGGGTTGTGGAGGGTGGATTCAAACTTTAAAGCTTCAATTTTGTAAATTTTTGTTTTTACCACTGCGCTTAAAATACTCAATTTTTTTGTATTGAGAAAACAAGAAATCATCTATCTATAGTTAACTTGATTTTATTTTGCTTCTCTAAAAAAAATTTTTACCATCATTTATTACTTTTAAAATAGTTGCTTCTAAACTTTTTAATTGCTACCATTTTTTGTTGTTCATGACTCGCGTCTTTTAAAAAATCCCAGAACTCAAAAATTTCATAACATTTTGCTTCTTTTTTTTGCTAGCTCTCTCTTTGTTTTATTTTTTAGCTGATTTTTTCTTCGCAAAATTTCTTTTTGGATTTTGATTAACCTTTTTTGGAAGATTCTTGACCATAGCAGATAAACAACTATTTATAGCTGTTTTATTTACCCCAAGCCATCATTGACGACCTTTCGTATATTTCGTGTATATTTTCCTGGCTCAATCTTCATTTTTATTATTTTTGCTCAGTGGAATTCGGGTAAATATTTATATTTTATTCTTTTCAAGTCATGGCATCTCAAGATTATTCATATTCTGATGGCGAAATAACTGACTATGATGACGTTGATCTCGAAATGGATGAGGAAGAAGATAATAACGATGCTGACACTTCATTACAAATTCAGGTTTTTTTTATTACTCTTAATGATAGTTACAATATGATCATTTTTAGGTTATTAGTAATGATGCTTTAGTCGACGAAATTAATCAAAATGTGCAAAAATGTGCTGCTGTTTTGGGGTTATCACCTCATCTTTGTAAAGTATTGCTTCATCTTTTTTCATGGGATCGAAGTAAACTCCTCGAACGGTTAGTATTCTTTTTTTTCTATGCTCATTTTATAATATATATAATGTTTTAGTTTCTACGAAGCTGAATCACCTCAAGCATTCTTTGATAAACAAAAAATTGACATACCGAAAAACAACGCTAATGAATATATTCTTAAAAGTGGTGATTGCTCTATCTGCTACATGGATATCAAACCTCTTGTTGAACTCTCATGCAAGCACAATTTTTGCACTGATTGCTGGAATGCATATTTGCTTAGTCGATTTAGAGGTGAAGGAAATCCGTTTGTTTCTTGTCCTCATCCAGACTGTCATTTTTACTTAGACGACGATATCATTTTGAAACTTTTACAAAGTACTGCTGAAAAGAAGTTCTTCAAACGACTACTTATCAAATCATTCGTTGAAAGCAATCCTGTCTTGAAATGGTGCCCTGGTGATGACTGTTCCAAAGCTATTAAAGTGAAAGCTTTAGAGTGCCGTCCTGTTACTTGTGATTGTGGTACAACCTTCTGTTTTCAATGCTCTCAAGAATGGCACGAACCTGCTTCCTGTAATCTATTGTCACGTTGGGTCAAAAAATTTAACGGTTTGTAGACATATTAAGTATAATATACTAAATTTTTCAAAATTATATTTTAGGCGATTCAGAATCGATGAAATGGGTTGTTGTGAATACGAAAGATTGTCCTAAATGCAATGTAAGTCATTTTTGTTAATTTTCATTGTTTTCACCATGTTAATTCACAGGTTGCTATTGAAAAGAACGGTGGCTGCAATCACATGGTTTGCAGAAATAAATCATGCGGATATGAATTGTAAGTTCCAAAATTATTTTTTATTAATACAATATTTATTTTTCAGTTGCTGGTTTTGCCTCCAAGATTGGTATTTATTTTGCTTTTTTTTCTATGTGGCATGAGTTGTTTTTACCTTTTTTTAGGAAAAAGCACGGCTATCAAAATCAAGGCTGTAATCGATATCAAGAACCCGAAGATGCAACTGATAAAGCTAATAGCTTTCGTGAAGCTCTTAAACGTTACATGGTAAGTTAGAGTGTACCTATATACAATCAAATAATATCATAATTGTAGCATTATTACGATCGTTTCGCAAATCATCGAAAAAGTTTACAAGCCGAATCCGAGGTAATATTTCTTTTTTTTTAGAATTTATTTTTAACATTTTTTAATTTTAGTTGATGGCACAAATTCATTTAAAAATTGAACAGATGCAGAGCAAATCATATTCGTGGATTGAAACACAATTTTTGCGAGATGCTGTCAAAGTTCTCAATGAATGCCGAAGAAGTCTCATGTTCGCTTATGCCTTTGCGTATTATTTAGCTGAAAGTAATGCCAAAACTATTTTTGAACATAATCAAAATGATCTCGAATTCGCAACGGAAGAGCTTTCTGGTTTACTTGAACGCGAAATTGATCTTGATAGTGTTGACCTGGTTTTATTGAAGCAAAAGGTAAGCATATTTTTATTCAAAATAATGTATATATAGTTAGAATGCTTATTTTAGGTTCAAGATCAATATCGATATGTTGAGAAGCGTCGCACAATTATGATTAATCATTGCACTGAAGAAATCTGGGAATTCAGACCTGACGAATAAAATTTCTTTTTATTTCTTTGTTTTTTTTGTTTGTTGTATACTGTTTTTTGTTGATTTACCGAACATCTTGTGTATAAAAATTATATTTTCTCTCTATAACTGCTTTTAACACTACAACTACACGTTCACCATAAAAAATATTTTTTTATGCTACATGCATAAACTACTCCAGAATATAAATTTTCGAAAACTTTGTTAACTAGAAACATAATGAGCTTACGACTGCCGACCATGAGGCTTGTTTCATGAAAACTATTACAAAATTTTTATCAACAGTTTTGTGATCATAATCATTCCCATACATGGCCACAAGATCCTCCATCTCCGCAACATCCTATCTTATTTTATTTTTTAAATTCCCCAAAACTTATACATAAATGTTCAAAGTAATTCCTATAACTTTCACACAAATTGCCTATTATTTCTCAACTTTCTCTCAATTTTGGTGATATAAATTATTTTCAGTTCTTAAAGCACTTCAAATTTAACAACGCTCATAATCAAATCATTTCCATGCAATGCAGAAGAAATATTGCTTCTTTAATCGATCATTTACATTCATTTAAATTTTTTCTTTTTCCATTAACTTGTTTCATGATACTAGCAAACGACAATGAAAATTATGGAGTTGGATATGCAAATTTAATCACTGACGAAACTATCTTTAAGTTTTTTTTGTCAGTCTTCTAAGAAACATTTGACGTTGTCATAGAGTCGTAAACAATTTGAAATCAAACTGATTGATTGAAAACGAAGCTTCTAAAGAATAAATATTTTTGAAAAATGATCGTCGATTCAACTGTTTTATGGCTTACATCTCTCTCATTCCTGCAATTAACTTTGACTCTAAGTTCAATATTATTATTCTGTGGTGGAAAAAAGGTAAGTAATATTTTTAATAAATGGCTGATAAAGTTGAACGTTATAAAATCTTGATTTGAGCTATTACAATTTTGGAGATAATTGCATAAATAACGCAAAAAAATATTGTAAATTTATTTTTTGCAATTTTTATCGGTTGATGAATTATTTATACGTTAATTATATCAACATTTTTTAGAAAAAGAATGGCAACGCTGCGGATCTTAATGTTCGTCCACCAATCGACCAGCAAGCCCAGGCTGGCACACATGATCCCAATTAGTAAGTTTTCCTTTATTTTTAACGTTGTTTTATATGTGATCTTTTTAGTCAAACATTGAATGCCGTTGGAGGTGATTGTTTTGGAGCTGATAAAGCTGCTGGTGGTGGCCCCAAAGCTCCTGCCGTTGGTGGAGGTATGATCTTTTGAGACTAACATTGATTCAACTTTTATATTTTTAGGAATGGCCGGAACTCATGACCCTAATTAGTAAGTTCTACTTTAATTTTATTTCAACTTCCTTAATGTTTTATTTCAGCCAAACTCTTAATGCTATAGGAAAAGGTGACTGCTTTGGACCTGATAAAGCTGCTGGTGCTGCTCCTGCTGCTGGTGGTGTTGGAGGCCCCAAAGCTCCTGCTGCTGGTGGAGGTATGATCTTTTGACACTAACATTGATTCAATTTTTGTGTTTAGGAATGGCCGGAACTCATGATCCTAACTATCAAACTCTCGCTGGTATGGGGCAAGATTGCTTTGGCGCCGATAAAGCTGCTGGTGGTGGAGGTGGTGCTGCTGCTGCACCTGTAGGAGGTGATCCTAAAGCTCCTGCTGCTGCTGGAGCAATGGCAGGAACTCATGATCCAAATTAGTAAGTTTTTGTTGAATTTTATTTTTATAAAACTTTCGGTTTTAGCCAAACTCTCGCTGGAATGGGTAATGATTGCTTCGCAAAATAATCATCTTTATGAAACACTGATATTTTTCTACATACAACGATATTTAAATACAGTTTACAAATAAATACTTTCACTTTCAATATTGTGTATCTAATATGTGTATAACCATTTTTAAACATCAAGAGTTACTTTCTTTGAGCTATCGACAGTCATGTATTTGTCAATTTCGGGGTAAAGTTCTTTTTTCAAGAAGCGATAAACCTGTGACTCACATCGTCCAGCAAAATTAATGGGATTGCTTGCAATTGAAAGAACTTGACCACGGACCTAAAAAAAATTTCTTCATTTATTGATTCTAATATTTTGTTTTTTTACGGTATCAAAGAATGATTCTTTAAGCATTTCTTCAATGGAAACGCTTTCACCATCCTCCATTCTCTTTCGTGCATTTAATGAAATTTCACGTATTTTGGCGTGAGCTTCTTGTCGATCAATTCCATGATCGCTTAATCGCATTAAAGCTTCTTCAAGCGCCAAAAATGGAAGTTCCTTTGCTACAATCTTTTTTACGGTATCTTTTTGAACGGTCAATCCTTCGAATACGTTTTGAAGTGTTGTTAAAATGGTTTCAGCAAGGAGAAATGAATCAGGAATCATTGATCTACGAGGAGCAGAGTCATCGAGAGTTCGTTCCAACCCTTGATCAGAAAGAATTGTGAGGGCTGTCTATAAAACTATTAATCATGAAATGGATTATAAATATTGAAAATGCTTACATTAACTTGAAACATTAATGATGTGGAAAGACCCGAAATGCGTTCACATTTCATCGGATTTCTTTTATATGGCATTGCTGATGAACCAATTTGTTCAGATTCAAATGGTTCACGAATTTCATCATTCATTTGAAGAATCCTAATATCACACGCAATCTTTTTAATTGCTGAAGCTAAATTTGATAAAGCAAATATAAGTTTAGTATCTTGTTGCCGAGAATAAGTTTGACCGCTTATAAAAAATTTCTTATCAAAGCCTGCTTTAGCCGTGACAAGTTCATCCAATTTTTCTACTTTGTCTTCGTCTTCATTAAACAAGGTCATAAAAGAATCTTGCGTTCCAGTGGCGCCTTTAATTCCACGAAATCTTAATTTTTTGTAAAAATCTTCAATGGTTTGAAAAGCAATTAAAAGTTCTTGGGCCCAAATAACTGCTCGTTTACCAATGGTTACAAGAGAAGCAGCTTGGTAATGAGTTCGACCAACCGTTACAGTGGCTGCATGAGTTTCAGCAAAATCCCCAACACGTTTCAAACAAATGGCTACCCTGAATTTTGTTTTTAGATAAGTTTAAAATGATGAGGCTTACTTTTGAATAATAATTTCTAAAGCCTCTTTTTGGCAAATCAAGTCTGCATTATCTTGAACAAAACATGATGTGGCTCCTAAATGAATAATGCCTGCTGCTTTAGGACATAATTTTCCATAGCAGTGATTATGAGCCATAACGTCATGCTTAAGCCTGAAGGTAAATTTATAATTATTTTTTGTGTAAATATATTTAAAAAATCCAACCGTTTCTCTTCTGCAGCAGCATCAGCAAAATCAATGTTTGTTTTATTTGCTTTCAATTCGTCGATAGCTTCTTGGGTAACTTGTTTTAGTCCAAGTTCATGCTCAGCTTCAGCAAGCCAAATCCAAAGCTGCCGCCATGTTTCTGTCTAAAGATAGAAATTAGAAATTATTTCTTTTTATTTAGCCTAATTTCTTGAAAATTTTAAATTACCTTATGACGCTCAGAGAAAATAGCGAGAATTTTAGATCCTCCACAATATCGTCGAGTAAGAGGCGATTCATAAAAATCTTCTTTTGTTGTCATGTTTTATAACTGAAATATTCTCAATTAAAATTTATAAAATTTTTAAAAAAATCTTGCATTTCAGCAAGAATCTGCATGGGAAAAATAAAATGAGCTTTTTTGAGGGAAAAGATTTGTCTATTTATTAGTCAAAAACCAAACAGTTTTATTTATAAATCAATGGGTGTGATTATGAAAAAGGGAAAGGGGTTGGCCTAGATAGATAGCATCAAGAAAGATGCAATAAAAAACAAAAAAGAGCAATGGTATTCGATGATATAACAAATTCATAAAAGCAGATAAAGGTTGAAGGAGAGAGACACTATGTATTTGTTTAAAAAAATAACATAAGAATTATGTTCCTTTATATAAAAAGTGACGCATCCATCCATCTTTTGTAGTGGGGCTTTTATTCACACCAAAAAAATTAAATTTGTTTTTATCATAACCGAATTTAACCAACAATAAAATGTCACAAGCGGTTTGGAGTGAAGTTGAACATGTATATTTTTGGCCTGAAAGTGAGAGGCTTGAAATTGTTTTAGCTGCACAAAGATATGAATCAATTTATACAATGCCTGGTTTAAAATCGAATGAACTTTTATTAGATAAAATGGCGTATGCAACTTCACAAATTAAAGGAATTCCAATTCAACGACCAAACGTGGCAGAAAATGTTGAAGGATTAAAACAGCTTATTGTAAGTTTATGGAATCGTTTATGATTCATCGAATCATATATATTTCAGGCAATGGGACATTTAAAAGCTGCTTATAATTTGACTATTTCACTTTTAACTAATTTTGGTCAAGGTGTTGGAAGAGCGGGACAACCTTCTAAAAATACATTTGAAATTTTCGAAGTAAAATTATATTATTTCATATCGTAATTATTAAAAATATATTGCAGATTTGGTCATGTCGTTTTCAATTAATGACGGCCTTAAAATTATATTCCCAACTTCTTGATGAACTTGCACCCTTTGAATTATTAGATGCGCCCGATACATATTTTCAATATTATCCTGAATTAGCTCAACAAGGATATAACGGTAAATTCTTTCTTGCAAATATTAAGCTTTAATTCGCACTTTTATTATAGGATCAATAATTCCTTTCAATCTTAGACTAATTCATGCAGAAGCCCCAAGATTTTCTCCCGATCCTATGGAAGCTATCAATAGATGTTGTATCCTCGAAGAGCTTACCAAAAAGGTTCTCGATCAAATTATATCAGAACTACGTCCAGAAAATCAATTAAAATTATGGCAACAAAGATTAGAAGCAGTAAAAATGACAAAAGCTCGAGCATGGTATACAATGAAAGTATGGTTTGGTTTCTATCTGCTTTTATAAATCTTTGATATTCTTCTTTAAGGAATATCATCAATGCATAATCATATATCAAAGTCTACTTTCGAAAGCCACTGATGAAAAACGAGGCCGTTTGCTTCAACTTTTGTTAAGAATATCCGTCGTTATTGGAGATGAAAAACTTGTGGAAAAATTTTCTCGTGAATTAACAATTCAAAATAGTGGATCACAAAATCTTTATCTTCATAAAGGAATTAAGGATGCCTTTTATGGAAATTATGCGAAAGCCATAATAAATCATTTAACAGCCCAAAAAGGCTCTGATGGATTATCGAATCCTGTGGTTTGTGTACAAAAAGATTACTGTAATATTAAAAAAAACCCTTTGGTATATTTTAGGTTGCAAATAATGAAGCTATTTGTCAACTTTATAATGGAAAAGTTGAGGATGCAAGAAATCATTTATTATCGTTTCCAACAGTACCTAGCGAGCCGATCATGCTGAATATAAATACGATATCACAACTTGTTGCAACATCAAAGGATAATGCAAAACAACAAATGTTTGCTAAATATTGTGAAAATATGAGCGACGTTTATGATCCACAAACTATGAAAGTTTTACAATAAAAAGTTGTTTGAAATATTCTTTTATGTATTTATTCAAAAAATAAAAATTAAATTTGATAATAAAAAAAGCGGGAAATAATAAAAGATTTTCGACGCGAAAATATGAAAAATATGGTAAAAAATGGCTAAGAAGCAAAATGAAATTAGTTCATTTCTCTTTCAAAATTTTTTTATTATGTTTTTTCACGAAGCTTCATTTCTTCCATCAATCAATTGTTGTTTTACTTACATATGGGATGATGCCGTCTGAAAATGCTTCACGTCATCAAAATTTTACTATCTTGTATTATAACCTTGCTTATGAAAATTTTAAAGCTGCAAGATATACCACTATGCTTTTAATCATTTTCTCTTGGTTGAGCTTGATCTTATTTTATTTTGAATGGAATCTTTTTCGATTTGGTATCTTTGCTTATTACAACACATGTGCTTGTATCCTTCTTTTGATTACTGCAACATTCTCTCTTGTTCAAAAAGATCAACCATTCACTTTCTTTTATAATCCATTACAATTATCGTTGGTACGTTTTTTTGTTATTTCCTATCTTATTTTATTTATTTATATGTTTTACAGCTTTTTCTTCATCTTACCATGGCCTTGGATAACGCATACTTTTTTTATTATTCGGAAAGCCTACCAAGAATTGTTTTTATTCTTGCTGCTTTGACTCGAATATTTTCAAGTATAATCTGTTTTCTGTGTAATCTTCTTTATATCAACGCTGCATCAACCATGTCTATATTGATTTCACATGCAAATACATATTATTCATAAATCATATTGTTGCTTTTATTTACTTTTATTTTGTTTTTGTCGATTATGGTAGGCATTTTTTTTGTTAATTTTTATGTACAAGAAATTATAAATCAATATAATAATAAAATTTAAAAAGAACTGATGGAATTTCTAACAAGAACGAAGCTTTGGAGTCAATATGCGATGTAATTCATTGATATCAGTAAAAACTCGACGAGGATCACCTGTTATTTTTTCTAATTCAATGCGACTTATGGGATATCGGTCTTTATCATTAATGGCAATTGCAAAAATATCTGGAATAGCTTGTCGAAGTAAGACAGATTCTTTAGTGGTATCCCGTTGGCTGAACCCATCAGTAAATATGACGACAATGGGAGTAGCTTTGCCAGGACGGGCTCCTTTCAAAGGTGAATATTCAGAAATGGCCTAAAAAAATTAAATAATGTAACACCAATTTCCTTAAATTCTTACATGAAGTAATGCAGAATGAATTGCAGTTGTTCCAGAGGAGAAGGGAATGCGTTCAAGCGCTCTCAGAATGTATAATTTTGATTGTGGGCCATCGAATGGAACAATAGTTCTGACTTTTTCAGTTGCAGCAAATTTAATTAAAGCAATACGAGCATTATCAGGACCAATTCGGAGCTTTTTAATGATTCCACCTATGTATTCTTTTTCGATGTTGAAAGTTTCCTGTAATTTTTTTCTATTAAATTAACTGTTTTCTACAAATAATTCAAACTTCAACAGATCCAGAACTATCAAGTATAAACAAGAAATCGATCAAGCAACCGGGCACGTGAGTCGTTGAAGGTTCAGGATATTGCGTTGTTGGAGACAAATGTATGATGCTTGGAGTGGGTGTAAGACTGATAGGTAGGGAGGAAAATGTAGTCTTTAATGGAGTTGTGAAAGCAACAGGAGTGGTTGTTTCAGTTGTCGTCTTAGATTTTTTAATATTCTTAAAAACCTTTTTTGTGATCGCTTCTATCGGAGTTTCTAATGGAGTCGTGATCACTGGAGTTGATTTGGTAGTCGGTTTGAATTTTTTAATTGTTACTGCGTCATCAAAAAGTTCCGTTGCTGCTTTTAATGCTTTTGGAAGCTTTTTTGGTGTTAAAGTAGTCTTCTTTGTAGTTATTTTTGCAGCTGTTGTGGTTACTGTTATTGTATTTTCAGTCGTTGGTGTAACAGCTGTTGTTGATTTTACTCTTGTCGTTTTCTTTTTTGCTTGAGTTTTAGATTTTACAGTAGTTGAAGCTTCTGTAGTAGTCTCCATTGTTTTGACTTTTGCCGATTCTTTTACAGTGGGTTTTGCCGTTGTTAACACTTTTGTAGTCTTTTTTATAGGGTCATTTGTCGGCATTATTGTGGTTGTTGAAGATGAAGTTGTAGTTTTGATTGGTCTCAAGGTTGTTTTCTGAACTCCTACTACTTTTTCACTATCCAATCCGTTATTCAATGGACCAGAAATATCTTGTAATCTTTGACGAGCTGCAAATGGTTCTGAAGTGGAATAAGTTTGCTCTTCTCGATTATTACTATCAGATGAAGCTTGAACTGGGATTTGCTGAAACAAAAAACTATATCAAAAAATATCTATATTAAAAAAACGAAAAACCTTTCGATTTTCCACGCATCCTTCTGAGTGACCAAGAGTTGCCAATCTCAATAATTCTTTTGCAAAATCTGCATTTCTATCATAATTGAAAACCCTTTTAACATCACCCGTAAAAGCTTTAAGAGTTTTTTCATTGATTTCTTTTCCACTATGAACTGCGTGACATTCAAGGCCTTTAGCTTTTCGTACAAGATTTGAAGCTAAACTTCGTTCTTCCGTCTTATCAGTGGATTCTCCATCACCAACGATAAGGAAAAGGCCACGAGCATCACCACGTTTATGAGCATTATAATAATCAAGACCAGCATGGACTGCTTTGGCGTATGAGGGTTTGCCGTCGATAACTTGGATACTTTCAATATTATCGAATTTTTGTGGATCGGTGAATTCTTGTAAAAGTTTAGGTTCGGCTCCAAATGAGAAAATTGCAACTTTAACGTCATCATTAGCGGGAAGAGATCCTAAAAAGGATTTTATTTAAACTTTAATAGTCAAAAATTTAGTAAAGTTATTAAATGGAATAAGTACTGAATAACAAAAAATTATTAAAGAAGGCTTTCTATTTTTTTATTATCTTTTATAGTTTTAAAGTAGCTTATTTACAATTTTTATGTACATATAAGACGCCAAAATAAATAAACTTTTGCAACTTTGTGGAATTCGAACTTTTTTCTTTCAAAATTACACACTTTGAAAATTTCCATGGTTTTTTGAAAAAGCAGTCGGAAAAAAATCTCACTCATCGAAAGTGGTTCAAACTTGATATTTTTCTCACGGTTTTGGTTCAGGTGATGAAACACATACTTTTCTGTTTTTTTCCTCACGACTTTAGGTCAGGTGGTGAAATAGGTCTAATCTTGAAATTTTCCTCACGGTTTCAAGTCGGAATGAAAAATGCGTTTTTAAAGACCATCTTGATTTGCCGAATTTTGCCCATCTTCAAAATCGGGTTTGTACTTCAAAAAGATGCAAAAATGAGGCGTTTTTAAAAAAAAACATGGAATTTCAAAGAATGGTAAATTCGTGAGGAAAAATTACAAATTTTATGGGTTTTTGATTGTGAGAATTGGTCAGAAGGAGAAATCAAAGATTTTAGTTAATTTTCCTCAAATTCCTAAATGAGGCAATCCATGCCGCATATTTTACCTCAACCATCTTTTCTATTGAGGCAATCCATGCCGCATATTTTGCCTCAACCATCTTTTCTATTGAGGCAATCCATGCCGCATATTTTGCCTCAACCATCTTTTCTATTGAGGCAATCCATGCCGCATATTTTACCTCAAAATAGCCCGAAAATAAGCAAAAACAATTAAATGGCTCGAACCCGGAACCTTCCGATTACAAGCCCAACGCAATAACCATTGGGCCAAACTGTCAACGAAAGCTATAGGTTGTTTGACAACCACCTTCGATTCTCGAATATGGAAAACCTTCTAATTTCAGCAAAAATAATCAATATCTACTAGATTTAATATTGCTAACTATAATAATTGCTATTTTAGCAATTACATTTATTGGAAAAAGGGTTTTATGTAAAATAAACATACTTGAATCGAAGGTGGTTGTCAAACAACCTATAGCTTTCGTTGACAGTTTGGCGCAATGGTTATTGCGTTGGGCTTGTACTCGGAAGGTTCCGGGTTCGAGCCATTTAATTGTTTTTGCTTATTTTCGGGCTATTTTGAGGTAAAATATGCGGCATGGATTGCCTCAATAGAAAAGATGGTTGAGGCAAAATATGCGGCATGGATTGCCTCAATAGAAAAGATGGTTGAGGTAAAATATGCGGCATGGATTGCCTCAATAGAAAAGATGGTTGAGGTAAAATATGCGGCATGGATTGCCTCAATAGAAAAGATGGTTGAGGCAAAATATGCGGCATGGATTGCCTCATTTAGAAATTTGAGGAAAATTAACTAAAATCTTTGATTTCTCCTTCTGACCACTTCTCACAACCAAAAACCCATAAAATTTGTAATTTTTCCTCACGAATTTACCATTCTTTAAAAATTTTTAGTTTTTTGAGTCTGAGAAATTTTTTTGAGGCAAATTTAAAGAAAAATCGTAAAACCTATTCCGACTTGAAACCGTGAGGAAAATTTCAAGATTAGACCTATTTCACCACCTGACCTAAAGTCGTGAGGAAAAAAACAGAAAAGTACCTATTTCAGCATCCGAACCAAAACCGTGAGGAAAAAAACAGAAAAGTATGTGTTTCATCACCTGACCCAAAGTCGTGAGGAAAAAAACAAAAATTTAGTGTTTTCAGTGTCTGAAACTCGAGTGAGGAAGATTTTAATATAAATCCGATTCAGACAAAGTTGCAAAAGTTTATTTATTTTGGCGTCTTATATCACCCACAAAAAAAAAATTACGACTTCTGCAAGAAACTTTTTTTTGTTTGAAAATTTTATATAAATTTCTAAAGTCGAATTTTAAGAAAATGTATTGTTTTTTATCGCGTACTTTTTATTTTTTTGTAGGCAAGGGAAAATTAACCTTTGATGCAAATTTTTAGACAACTGATAAATCAATGCTGTGAAAAGTGTATAAATACTGAGATGATCCAAATATTTGTCTTCATTTATTTTACTTTCATACTGGCTGACTTCTAATTTCCTCCGGTGTGTTTTTCTTAACTGTTCTGAAACATGTCTTCAACTGAAGAAGATACTCTCGTAACTGCTCGTTCATCAACCGTTTCAATTTCTCCATCAGATTCTTCAATTTCTGGTGATGCTTCATCATTAAAAAAAACTCCGCGTGATGAACATGGTGGTGCTGCTGGTGATAATGCTGGATGTGTCTTGAATGAATCTCCTACATCTCGTCAAGGAACATCTCGTCGTCGACGTCGCGGTGCTGTTTCTCGTACTAAAGATTTTTCAAGTACGCCTCAAGCTCCTCCAAAGCGTCATTTAGGTGGAAGTAATCTTGGTGGTTATCCGTATATGTCAATGCCATATAACCAACCTAAACCTGAGTAAGTTTTTGCTTTTAACTATCCTAAATTATGTGCTTGTATTTTTTTAGTGGTATGTTCCCATTCGATGACATTGATATGCTCCTTTACTCTGTCAAAGAACTTTGTGCTCTTGTTGAAGCTGAACGTTTTGTTTGTAGTCCAACATTTTTGGCTCAATTTCAAGTTCTCTCTCAACGACTCCTTTTCATTGCTCGAAGTATTTCTCAACGATGCCGCCAAAATTCATACTCACCTCCTCTTGTCAAGCCATCGCTTTATGATAGTCTTCTTCGCGTTCGCTCTCCAGAACTTCTCAATGCTGCTCTTGATTTCTCTAATGCTCATAATATTTCATCAACTAATGACGAACCACATGCTCCTCCATCCGGTGAACGTGTACTCAAACGCTTCAAAGTTACCGTTCCGGAACATCCTAATTATAACTTTATTGGTCGTATTTTGGGTCCTCGTGGTATTTCCGTTCGTCAACTTGAATCATCATCCGGTTGTGGCATTTTGATCCGTGGAAAGGGCTCTGTTAAGGTTAGTAGTTTTTCTTTATAATTCAGAAAACATGTATTTTTTTTTTTCACTTTTAGAATGCTGAACGAGAAGAACGTCTTCGTTCTCGCAACACTCCTGGTTTTGAACATCTCAAAGAGCCTCTTCATGTTCTTATTACAGCTGAAGGTGTTGATGAAGCCGAATGTGATGCTAAGCTCGAAAAATGCAAACGTCGTATTGATAAACTCCTCAAGCCGGAATATGACGAATTCAAACGTCGCCAACTTGCTCAATTAGCTATGATCAATGGAAACTATGATGCTACTCGTGGCCTCACTCCTGTTCTCTGAAGTTGCTTTTCCTATTTGTAACAAAAACAAAAAAACAACTGCGCTAATTTTCATTTGTACTTCTTCTGATTTGAACTGCGTATTTTTTTCGGAGTTGATTTGTTTTTCTGTTTTATAAAAATATTTGTATAATAAATTTTTGCATTTAACTCACCCAAAACATCAAGCAGGAGATATTTGTTTGAAGTTATTTTTGCATTATCTTTTGGGTTATCAGTTGTTGAGTCAAAAACAATGACAACGTCAAGTTTGGGCTAAAAATTAATGATTCTAACGTTTAGGCACATGCAATGAGACTGAGCCTACCTTACTACAATCATCTAATGATGCAACTGGTTCGAAGCCAGAATCTTCGCTGTCAGGCTTAGTACATTCGCGTTCTCCTCCATTTAGAAGAGCAACAATATCACTAAGAAATCTGAAAAGGAGTTAGTAGCGAAGTGTTGAAAGTATAATATTTATTTATACACAATACCTTTCAGTGGATCCATCGCGATAAATCCGGTCATCATTTCCAATATAATGGCGCAATTCTCTTAAATCCACATCATCGCCCAAAGCGACACCAAATCTTTCAGCTCCTGTTGCGGCAAGGGCTTCAGCTGCCATTAAAACTTTATCCCAAGGATCTTGTGACATACCATCATTCAATAAAACAACAACCTATAATCATTACTGCTTTTTTTACCTTCTAATTTAAAAAATTTTTAAAACCTGTAAAGCATCAGGTCGCTTTCCTCTCTCCAAATCTTTTACTGCCAATTCGACAGCTTTAGAAGTTAATGTCGATCCTCCGCGATACTTGATATCTTCAATAGCGTGTCGAACCATGAGTTTATCTCTTCCTAATCCTAATGTTTGTCGGAGAACGGGTGAGCTGGTAAAACTGTTAATTCCCGTGGCAACATGAGTGCCATCTTTGCTTACAGGCAGCCGTTCAATGAGACTGAGAGCCAGCTCCCGTTGATGTTCAAATACAGCTTCCCGGGAACTTGAAGCATCAAGAATTATAATCAAATCCATTTTGGAATATTTACAACTTAAAATTAAAAGAATATTATAATGGACAGCGATATAAAAAATATTTTACCGTTGAGGAACTCCTTGAGATTCCATTCGCTCAGATACTTCTGGAGGTGCATCTTTGGCGAGGGCAAATTCGGGTTCAGCTGCTTCAACAGCAAGGTCCACGCCTTTTTCAAATTTTTCTAAGGTTGTGGTAGATGAATGTTTGGTTGTTGTTTCAGTATTACTGTAAGAATAACAAAACATATAAGGTCTATATATATACAAAAGCAATAAAGCTGTTTTAAGCGTAATCAACTGTAACCTTTAATTATATTTAACTATCCTTGACAACAACAGCAAAAAGTGGAAAAAGTTTTATATATTTAAAAAAAATTGTACTTACAGTGTGGTTGGAGTAACAGAAATTTCAACTGTTGGAGCTAATGTAACTTTCGGGACGGCTCTACCTGGACAACTGACCACCGACATACCAACATCCTAAAAACATTTTTTAGTGTTTTTTACTCTTTCCAATTATCAACAAACTTGAATAAACTCTTCAATTCTATCATCGGTGTAAACGTGTCGTTCATTGCCGGTGTATTCTTTTAATTCATCAAAATAATATTTTTCACTCAAAGTTACAGCATAAATTTCACTTCCTGTTTCTTTGAGTTCTTTGGCAGTTGATTCAACGTTAGCCCATTCATCTTGGCTATTTCCATCTGATACAACTGAAAGAAAAAATTATTTTGTTTTTGTTTTAAATTTTTAGATTAATTTCTTACTAATGGTTACCAGTCTGCTATCATTTCTTTGCTTGGAATTAATTTGTTTTAATGCTAATGAAACGCCTGAAACAAGTGAAGTTTGACCGCCTGTGTGTTCAACCCTTTCAATTTCATATAAAACATCATTTCGAGTTTTCTTTTCACCAAATGTAAATTGAAGTTTTGATTTTGAATCAAATTTGATTAAAGCAATTAGAATTCTAGAATCAAAATCGCTTTCAGGCAGAACTTTAATTAAATCGAGAGCAAAATTCTTTTCTGCATAAAATTCTTTTTCGACCGAAGTTGAAGTGTCGATAATTATTACGAGATCGACGATGTCTTGTTGGCAAGTTTTTAAGGGGGATGGAGTAGGAAATGGAGGAGCCATGGAAGTAGAGATGGCAGCTAAAGTTGTGGCAACATCTTGAAGCTTTGTTAATGGGCTAATTTGAGCCTAAAATTATATTATTGGAGTTTTTTGTATTGTAAAACAATATGAAATTACGGGATCATTTTCAGAAGCAGGAATCGACGGATTTCGACATTCCACGACTGACATTTCTGCTTCATCCAAAAATTGCCTGATTCTGGCATCAATATATACGAACCATTTATTTCCAGCATAAAGTTCAAGCTCCCTAAAAAAATCTTATTCCACACGTTTTTATTTGTTTTTCATTGATTTACCTGAAGAAATAATCATGGCTTACTGTTACAGCATAAACATCAGCATTAATATCTCTTAATGTTTGAGCCGCATCAACAACGTCTGCCCATTCATCTTGACTATTTCCATCACTAATGAGAACCACCATCAACCGAGCACCTTTTCGTCGCCCACGAATGATTTCATCGACGGCAAGTTTCACCCCCGATACGGCAGACGTCGAGCCTCCTGTATGCTTGATTCCAAACAACCCGTCGAGTACCTGAGACTTTTCTCGCATTTTTTCGAATGGAAACTCGACCATGGCCTCTCGAAAAAATGAAACCGCAGCAACTTTGACTCGATTTTCAAAATCATCCGATGGAAGGCGTTTAACTAAAATATTTGTTTTTTTACGTGGAATTAAAATTATTTTACACCGACCTAAATCAACAGCAAATTGAAGCTGTTTTTGAAATTCGTTAGTTACGGAAGTGGAAGTATCGATAATAAACATGAGGTCAACGGAACAATCATCACTAAATAAAACGGGAATATGCTTTTCTTCATCTTTTTCCACTGTGAGTGAATATTCGGGTTTTCCAGTTGTTGTGATTATTTCTGCCGTGGTTGTTAGCGGAGGATGAATGGTTGTAGTTCTTGGTCGTTTAGGTGGCGCTTCTGCTACTACTTTATCCAAAGATTCAATTTGTTCAACTTCACCAGATTTTTGTAGAGCTATGGCAATATCGGCAAGTTTGGATTCATCTTTTGAACATCCAAAAAGCACCTTTTGAGCGCTTAAAACAAATAAGTCAATTTTATCATTTGTAAAAACCTTCTTTTGAGAATCAGTATAAGCAGTTAGTTCTTCTATGCTTTTTTCTTTGCTTAAAGCAACAGCATAAACTTCAGCTCCACTTTTTCGCAATGCATTTCCTGCCTTTTGGACTCTGGACCAACCATCGCGTGAATTTCCATCCGATACAATTAAAACGATGAGGTTTGCTTCATTACGACGAAATTGTTGAATATCAGCTAATGATTGACCTATTCCTGTAACCACACTCGTTTGACCGCCAGTATGTTCAATTCTATCGATGGCAAAAAGAATATCATCTTTGCTCATAGAATTATTTAAAGATATTAAAGTTTTTGCATGTTGATTAAAAACTGTAAGGCCAAATCTTATTCGCTTTCCAAAATCTGCATTAGGCGCTTGTTTGACAAGGTTCACTACAAGTTGCCTTTGCTTATCGAAATCTTCGGTAATGCTAGTTGAAATATCGAAAATGACTACGAAATCAACAGGATCTGAAAAAATTGTTATGTAAAAGTAATGGCAATACTTTTGTAATAATACTAACCCGATCCACATAAAGGATCATTCGATTGAAGAGTTTTAGCTTTTTTTTCCAAATTTTCTATTTTTTCAATCGAATTATTAAATTCTTGCGAATCACTATTGTGATTTCCATTATGAATAGCAAGAGAACAAGAAATAATTGAAGTTGATACTTCTTGTGAAAATTGACGAATTCGACCATCAATAAAGACTCTCCATTTATTTTCAGTAAGCTTCTAAATGGAATTCATATAATATTGAAATCTTATTTCAGATGTTAGCATACCTCCAGTTCTTTGACATCATTGAAAGGATTTAATGAAAGCGCAAAAGTATCAACATTTTTTATTGCTTTGAATTTTTTGAAAGATTCATCAAATTCTTTGCTTTCTTCATCGACAAGTTTTCCACTAGCAACAAAAATTACAACCGCGCGTGCATCTAATCGCCTATTTGCGGTGATTTCTTCGATGGAAGCGATCAAACCTCTGTTAATATTAGCTGTGGAATGAGATGGTAAAACTGAATTAAGTTTTGAAACAAAATCATGGAGAGTTTGATTGTATGAAAGGGGAACAATGGTTCGAGCTTTTTTAGAAAAAGTAATTAAAGAAAGTCTAATTTTGCCTGAAGCAACATCATTTGAAGAAATTGATTGAACAACATTGCTTGCAAGTTGAAGTTGTTGGGTAAAATCAAAGGTTGATCTCTGAGTTCTGTCAATGACAAAAACGATATCTGTGTTACAATCGGAAGATTTGGAAAGGCTTTTCTAAAAATGTAATTAAAATATTTACGGTTATTAAGGCAATAATCACTTACTGAATCATTTAAAAGTTTTCTAAGTTGATCAGCTCGAGCTTTTAAGACATCTTTTTCCATCGAAGAAATCTCTTCACTTGTTACAATTTTTTCTTCTTCTGAGCTTATTAATTTATCCTTTTTAACCAAAACAACCTCTTTCTTTTCTGAACTTGAAGTATTCAAAGTTGTTTCAATGGGTTCAATTATTTTTTCTTCGGTAATCAAATCTGGGGAAATTTTAGATTTGGGAATATCGTTTAGTCTAATAACCACAGAATTATTCAGAGCTTGATTCCCAGATGGCTTATTATAATCATTTTCACCAATGCATTTGTTAATGAATTTAGAAATTTTAGGCAAAAAAGATGGAACACTTTCACTAACAAATACCCGAGATTTATCACCCGCGTAAAGAATCATTTCGGGAAGATTATAATCAACAGAAGTCGTGGCAACAAAAATTTGTGCATCCGATTGTTGTAATTTTCGACCCGCGCTTTGAGCTTGATTCCAATATTCGAATCCGTCGCCATCGGTGATGAGAATAAAAATTTGTGTGGAATCATTACGTTTACGAACTTGAAGTTCGTCCAATGCCGTTTGAACGGCATCAGCTATCCTAGTATTTTTACCTGTGAATTCAATTTCTTGAATTCTTTTTGCAACAGATTCGGGGGTACGGCCATGGTGAAGAGGAAGAAGAATATTTGGCTCTGAAGCAAAGCTAACAAGCCCAATCTGAAGAAAAAAATATTATTGCACCCAACTTAGAATGATGAAAAATTAAATTATGGACTCACTTGCATATTTTTTTCAAATTTATTTGGTTCTATATTTTTCACCAAATTTTCTGCTAATTTTCTTTCTTCGGCAAAAACATTAAAAACCGAGCCACTTGTATCCAAAACAATCATCAAATCAACCTTTTCACTACTCGAACACGTAACCGTTTCATCAAATTGGAAAAATGGGGTTTTCTCCTTTTTCAAAGGTTTGGAATCAATTAAAGCTGAAATTTGTGGAAGAGGCTTTTCATTTTCATCACATGTGCCGACAATGTCATCTATGGATGCAAAAAATTCAACCCGATCCGAATCAAATGCATAAATTCGATTTCTTTCATGTGTGTATCCAGATAAAGCAAGTAAATTCGGATTTGGAGAACCAGTAATGGCAAAAACTTCAACATTTTCACCTCGAAGCCGATTTCTAAAACAATGATTTCAAAATGTTACTATTCAAAGTTAAAATGTGTACTTACACAGCTTCAAGAGTTTCAGCAATCAAATCAGTGCTAATGCCATCATGTACTAAAAACACAACGGAACGAGCACCTTCTCGGCCATTCTTTTCAATTTGTTCCGCAGCTAAATCCAATGCTTTAGCTGGCGATGCTTCAGAATGTCGACGTGGTCGGACACTTTGAACTTGTTCAGTGACCTTCAAAAAATAGAGGTCAATCAAAGTTTTCAAAAGTCTGTGTTGCAAACCTTCGATGAATCACTTGATTTTGGACTATTGAGTGGACTCAACAAAACTGGAAGCCGATGGAACACAACAAATCCAAAAGAAATTGAGCGTTCTTTAGTAAGAACATCAATATGTTTAATGGTTTCAATAACCCTTTGCTGTTGTCGAGCAAAATAAGTCGAATTTGTGGGAGATATATCAAAGAGGAAAACCGCTTGAAGAGGGCTTTTTTCACATTTTTGTGAATTAACCGAAATTTCTGCAGCTTTACTAAATGCGATAAATACCACAATGGCCTAAAATATGAAAGTTTGTAAGCTTTTACTAAAATTTATAATAACCATAATAAGCAGCCATCTGGCATCCATCTTCGTTTATCAAAGTTTCAAGCTAAAATTATTTTTTTTAAACCACGAAATTATTTATTCAGTAAAGCTCGGATGGAAAAGCAGATGCTTGCAAAAATCTTTTGCTATAGAATATTAATGGTAAATTAAAGCGAGTAAATAATGTTTTCTCTTGGATGTTTCCGTTTTTTTCTCCCGACAACAAAAAAATAGCTTCACTTCAAATAAAATCCGGAAAGAAAACTAAATTCTTGCTCGCCTTAGGGTATTAAAGAAATTGGGAACGCTTCTTCCGTAGTTCAAATCTGCGAGAAACAGCGTGTAAATTAAATTTTTTTAAATAATTACCGAATTTATGAATGAGAAGTATCTCAAAAACCATTAACCTTATATATATATCAACAAATATTGAGGGAATGTTACCGATAAATTCTAATTAATTACATCTGGTTAAAAAAGAGAACAGAAATATTTTATTATTACAATAATAAAGAAGAAGGTTACCTACAGTCTAAAATTAATAATGTGAAAGCATTATTTAAGAAAAACATTCAAGTAAAAATCAATGAAAACAAAACGAAATGGCTTTAGGAGATTCAAAAAAATTGGACAAAGATATATGATAAAGCCTAATTTTTCCTCACCGTTGAAAAAAAAGATCCTTTTAATTTTTTAAAACTTATAAATCCTTCCCCATCAAAGTCATGGATGTTTAATCAACTTAAAAAATCTTTAATAAAATTTTCATCAAAAAGGCAACTTTATTGGTTGCTGATTATAATCAAAAAAGAAAAAAATATCCTCGAAAATCCCGTTAATCAATGAATGATAAATTACTTAAACTTGTCTTCGAAAATCGAGTCAAAAAGAAAAAACCTCGAATCAAGTTTTGAATATTTCTTTTTCTAAAATAAACTATGGTTTTCTTTTATGCATGAATATACGTAATTAATCGGATTTAATGGATGTTTTGTCTTTTTTTAAAGAAACTAAACCAAAGTCAGCAGTTTCGTGGATTCGAACAAAAAAAAAACAAAAAATTGTACTTTTCTTTTTAAAAAGCCTAAAAACCTGTCGGAAAATCACGCAATAAACAAATTGTACGTTTTCTTTTTTGGATTGTTGCATAGAAGAAGAAAAACCAGGAGGACCGGAGGAAAGATATGTAATGAATGAATGATCCTGGAAAGGTGGTGGAAAAGTTTGGATGGATGAGAAACTATGAAACTAGACTTTGGTGGAACTCCAAAAATAAAATCCTTCAAAGTGAAGCGAAAAGGCAATGAAATTGATGATGGATCAAAAAATTTAAACAAGAAGAAAGAAAGCGATTGCTTGCGATAGCCAAATTTAAATTTTTCGAAAAGTTTTTTTCTCTCTCAACGTTGTACCTCAAAACTTCTGGAAATTTATGTTTTCTAAAAAAGTTAAGAAAATTCGCTTTTTTTGCGGGAGTTTCTTTCAATCAAGGTCATTGCTCTTTTCAACCATCATCACTACCACGACAATCAACAAATTTCGACCTATTTAAAAAAAAGAAAAAAATGGAAAGCTGAGCGGAACAATAAAAAACTTTTTTTCTATCATTAATGAAAGTGACCGTTGGGAGTTCTTTTTTAATTTAAAAAAATTTCAAGGACGCAATTAATATCACATCAGAGAAAAAAAGTGAAGAAGACACTTTTGGGTAGAAGGTTTAACGCTATTTTTGCAAGATATTAAAAACATTTGAAATTTATGTGAGCGCAAAAATTTATGACAATTTGAAAAAATGCAAAGAAGGTAAGATAAAAAATGGGACGACAAAGCTTTAGATTCGCATTCTAAAAATGAGTCAATATTTAACAAAACTTTAAAGATTTTTATTCCAAAAAATGTTCTTCACCGCCAAAGTCTACAAAGAAGATATTTTCAAGTTTTATTTAATCCGAAAATTACAGAAGAAAATGAGGGTAAATCGAGTAAAAAAGAAAACAAAACATATGTTTGTAAAAGAAAATGAAATTGATAATAGAAAATTATTTCTACGACTTTTTTTTAGCCATTTATACTTTGGCAAAAATAAATTTTAAGAATCGAAAAAAAAAACTCCTTTCTTTTATATTTCACGTTTCATTTAAAAAAAAAACAGGAACTAAACAATTATCTCTTCATCATAATTGGTTCGGTATAATAATAACCGTTAAAAAGGATCCTGCCAGATATTTTGAAGGAAAAAAACGCAATCTAACTCTTTTTAAAAATTTTTAATGTAATCTTCCAAATATTATAAAACTTCTTATGTGCTAATAAGATGAAAGATAAATTCTTTTTTCTTTTTTAGCAGCAAAGATTTTATATAAACGTTATCAAAAGACATTGCTGAAATAACAACAACAAAAAATCAAGACCACACCTTTTATATCTGGTGATCTTTTATGAAACCGGTATTTTTTCGACTTTTATTATTTCAATTGCTACAAAATGATTGTAAATGCAGAATTATTGGTAATAAAAATGAAATTTACAGAAAACTTAGTTTTCATCATCCAATAAACAAGATTTTTACAACCATTAAATCCTTTATCTTCTCGTCTAATAAAAATTAAAAATTTTATTCGCCATAAAAATGTTGCAATTTTGAAAAGTCAATTTTGAAGAGTTTTCAAAGAAAAAAAAATCGTGTTTTATTTAAAAAAAAATTCCAATTGTGTTTATTTTTTTTGATATTGTTAACGATACAACCATGAAATGACTCTTTCAAGGTCCTGGGGTCAAGGTTTTTTTTCACTTTTTACTAAAAAATACTTTAAGTTTCAAAAGTTTAAAAAAAGTAAATATAAACTTTTTGATAATTTAGAAAAAAATTTTATCCAAAAACAATGGAAAATCTGACTTTAATTAATTGAGTACATAATGATTTAACAGACAGAAGACATGATATGTGAGGAACTAAAAGATAAAAAAAGGAGTATCTATAAATAATACGTTAGTTTTTTTAAACATTTTCGAAAGGTAAAAGAATTGTAATTTTTTGATAGCACAAATTAATACACACCGATTGGAAAAAATAAAAAGAGCAAGGGTATAAAATAAACATGTAAGGCAAAACATAAAGAATCCCTAGTAAATAATGAATGTTTTTTTAGCGGGGTATGATCACTTGTATTATTGGCGTGGGCTTGATTATACTCAACGGAATAATTATTGTTGTTGTTGCTTGCTAAAGATCAGAAGAAAAGCGTTGTGTTTGAAATAAGATATGTTTTCGAGATACATAGTTAAGATAGATGGAGTAGTTGTAACTGTTGTAATCCAAAATACATATTTTATTTCCATTAGTGATTTTACGACCCTTAAATGAATTAACAGCAACAAGTACGCTAACAAATGATATTGGTATGACGTTTCTTCATAAATAGTAAAGATAATAAGGGTATTCAAATTTATTCGTTTTTGCTTAAATTCAATAGGATAAGAAAGAAGCTATACAAGATGAACGATAAAATAAAGAGAAAGTTGACAAGGATAATAATATTTTTTTATTAATAATTAAATGAGTGAATATGGTTTGCTTTTTAACTATGCGCTTAGAGTTGTATTTTTGTCGATAACTATTGTTTAAAAAACAAAATCAATCAACCCCGAACATAAAGTGACCTTTTCTCTCTCTATATTTTGGTTAACACGCTCTTCTTTAATAAAGCGAATAGCAAGCAGCAATCCATTACCTTGTTCATTCTTTCATCAACAACGCGGCATTCTCCTTCGTTCATGAGACGTTGACCTAGAAAGAAAAAAGAAGTAGTAAGCCGTTGCAGGAATAAAGGAGTTTGCCCGCTCTCTTCTTATTAGTAACTTTATGCTACTGACCTTCATTTGAGCGTTTTACCTCAAGAAAATGTGATTTTAGCATCCTTTTTTATTTTGTTCTTCTTCATTTTCATTCTCGCTAAAAATAAAAAGCGCGATTTATGCTTTTCTCTCTCTCATATATTTTGCTTTGGTTTTAGAATTTTTTTTGATTCACAACAACCAAAGGTTTAAGCTTTTTTTCATTTTAATGCTTGATAGATTGGATACCTTTGCTTTCATCTTCCGTGTTTTATAATCTTTCTAACAAGTCATTTTTATTTTAAGAATATACAATTATTTTTGGGGCTTTTTTGTTCCTTTTCCTTCTTTTTTGGTGCCATCAAGAAGTCATATTTTTGTCTTAGCGACTTATTCCGTTGCTGAAACTTTTATAAAATTTCATTGTTCTCATTTTTTGTCTTTTCTTAGCCAATCAATACAGTTTTTTGTGCTTTGCCTCAAAAAATATAGCTTCATGAAACAAAAATATATGTTTCAGCATCATTTCTTGCTGTTCTTTAATGATAAAAAGAATAACTGAGCAAAGTCTAATGCCGACACTTCTCATCACCATTCCTATTTTTTTTCGCGCTTTTGTTTCATTTTTTCTTTCTTCCATTTTCATCCTATCCCCCATCGGCCTTCAACGATGAAAACGCGGGAAGTAAAAGGCAAAAAAGAAAGAAGACTCAGGAACATCAACGACCAACAGCGAAGCAGGCAGACAATCAACGAAAAAATATCATCATCAGCAGCAGGCGGTGCGGCAAGGAAAAAAAACGCTCTGTTTTTTTCTTCTTCGTTTATTTACTCATTTTTTTTCCTTTCCTGGAATAAGTAGGTAACGTACAAGTTGGGGTTGGTTGATTGGAATAATTTTTTCGTGCTTTCTAAAAATTTTATGCCTTGTGAAAGAATGTGTACCTGCGCGAGAACTTCCACTTAATTTTGTTTATTATTCATTGTTTTGTTTTTTTGCCTTCATTTTATCATCATGTTTATTACTATGTTTGTTTAATTTACAGCTAATCTTTTTTGATTTTTTAGAATCATGTCGGACGATGCAGCAATTACATCTCTTGATGAAATGAAAGAATGGCCAAAAGAAACTATTTTAAAACTTTTTGACCTTGTTAAACCTCATCCAGTACTGTATGATCCTTCATCAGATGGATGGTCGAATACAACTCAAAAAGGAAAAATATGGACAAGCGTTGCCAAGGAACTTGATCCTTATCTCAATTGTAAGTTCTTTTTTTTTTATCAATTGATTAGTTTTGGTTTGTTTTTTCCTGCATTTCTGTTCTTTATTGGTTAACTCAGAATATTGTATTAAATGTGTATGTATGATTCAGCTAACGCTTCTCCCATACGAGTGTTTTTTTTCTTCATTTATTTCTGATCCATTTTTCAGCTAAGAAATGCCGTGATCGTTTTGTAACTTACCGTAAGCGTTATGGAAACCAAATTCGTAAAGAAATTTCTACTGGTGGAACAAATTTTGACGAAGAACTTCTATGGTTAATGAGCGACGACGAAAAAGAAAATAATGTCAGTAAAGCATCAGAAACAATTAAAACTGAACCATCCACAAATGATCAAGAAAATGATGTGGAAAGTGGAATTCATTCCGATGAAGATCAACCGCCACCTGCTCGCAGTCCTGAACTTGAAGAATTTCTCTCAACTTTAAAATCATTGCCTCAATCATCTACCGGTGGAGAGGTTGATTCCAATAATGGTGGTTAGTTAAAGCTTTAACCATGGGGTGTTTTATGTTAAAAGTTCAACATTTTAAATAATTAAAACTGAAGTGAATTGGTGACCAAAATATTTAATTGTATAAATTCAAAATGAACCATTAAATGCAAAGAGTAGCATTTACCTTTTCCACTCTTATATTAGTTTCATATTTTTCTGTTAATAATAATACACTTTTTAGAACCACCAATTAAACGTCCAAAACGCAAAGCTTCAGCTCCTCAAAAAGTTGCATCTTCTCTTGAACCACAATCAAATAATGTTCCAGCATCCAATATGAATTTCTTCGATGTTTTGTCATCTTTTCAAACTATGCAACATCAACATTTCCTTGATGAAGAATGTATCATCTTTGGCCGCCAAGTTGAACTTGATCTTCGCCGTCTTTCAACTCCTAATAGAGCATTGGCACGTGTGAAAATTGCTGAAATTATGGCTGAATTAATTCAAAAACAATTTTAAACTTTGTGATTTTAATATTTTTACTACCTTGTATTGTTTTTCACTTTAAAAATACTCATCACAAAATTATTTAAACGGGTGTTTGTTTACTGGATTTTTTGCTTAAAATTTTGTTCTTGTTTTTGTGTAAATAAAATATTACTGCACCGCTAACTAATAGCCTTGTCACAATTTTTTTATGGTTTTTTACAAATAAGTGTTTGCTTCTAAACGAAGTACATAAATAAAAGCAATCAATTAATATAATAAAGACAAAAATGCAAAAGTATGTATATATAAAATAATTTCAAGAAACAATTGAGTATCAAAGGCAGATAAGAAGAAGTTCTTCTAATCATAAAAATATAATTTTAATTTTTGGTAAAAAAAAACAATAGGAAAATGTTTGAGAATATTTTTCAATGGAATCATATAATAAGTGACTTGAGAAATATCATTGCTTAGATAAAATAAAATTATGGCATAGAAATAAGAAAATAGGGTGATTGGATATGATGTTGGTGGGATTTCAGACTTGAAGAAAGAAGATTAACGGGGCGGCCGTCGAAAAGTTGGTAAGTTGTTAAACGAGTATCCAGGTCTTTCAAGAACCGTACATGAAATATAAACAATATGATAAAATCCAGGAATAAAGAATAAAATTCCCACGAGGGAAAAGATCCACCCGTGGACGTCGATTTCATTTGAGAAGACCATAACAAAAAATCCAAAAGCAAATAGAGCAATTCCGATAATCGTTAAAAGTATGGAACCAATAATAACTCGAATATTAGCTCTTAAATTTGCATCCTTACATAAACATCTGAAACCATCTCAGAATAATGTTTGTATTATGTACAAAAAAATACAAAACAAATTAATACCCTTTATAATCTTCTTCCTCGTCTTTATAAGCTGGTGGCGGACCGTAATAGCTTGAACAATCATCACTAATGTTAGTAGAATATCGCATTGAAGGAATGGTTCCAGAATATACTGTTTCTGCATATGGTCCTGCTGATTCACAATCATCGCTATTTCCAATTAGCTGAAATGCAAAAAATAGGGTGAGATTTAATTTTTTTAAAATTAAAATGCCTTACATGTTCTCCTGCAGAATTATTTCTCTGATGCCCTGTATTAAAAACTGACATCGTGTATATTTTATGCTGAAAGATAGAATATTAATATAAACAACCATCAAATATTTTTTAGAATAACACAAAAAGGTGAAGAAGAAAAAACTAATAATAAATAAAGTTAATCGAGATACAGGCAAAAAAAAAAATGGATGAGTAACAATTTGAAAAAAATTCAATTGATAAAATAAAAAACTCAACAAAATTCATAAAAAAAAATGTGTGGTGTGTTTGGACTCGGACAACGCCAGCTGTTTCTCCAAACCAAGTCACGCGAAGAAAAAAAAAGAGGACCTAGCGATGATGATTCATGGGAAACTTTTTTTTGTTTTTTGAGGCTCTTTTGTTTTAGGAATGAATGGGAAAATATGGAACAAAACCATTATTCTTTAAGAATTTGTTGATTATACTAAACAACCATTAAATAATACTTGATTGATGCTGGGATCACCTTTCGCTTCAAGAATAAATGGAAGATTTTGCATTAATTCATTCGTAAGTAATAACTTGCTATGTTCGAAAATGCATAAAAGTGGTTAAACTTTTTACAAATGAACGTTATAGAAAAACCAATCAATTCTCTTATAAGATTATTATAACGACAGTTTACTTTCTCGCTAAAAATATACTAACCCTCCATCAATCATGTCCTACCAAATGAATGTTAATTGGGTAATCGAAATGCGTTAATAAGATACAAACACATCCAAACAAAAACATTATTTATACTTAAATTAAACAACATATTCAAAATTAAAATTTCAAAATAAAATTTTTATGCCATTTAAGGCTTATTATTATGAGGTCCATAAGGTCGACCACCACGAGGTTGGAAACGAGATCCTCCACGATTATTTGAATAGTTAAAACCGCGACCACCACGACGATATCCATAGGAACGAACAGATTGTTGACCAAAAGTTTCTTGATTTGTTAAGCGTTCTTTACGCCAGTCAGGTCTGGTGTTCTTGCCTTCTTCTTTTTCTAAGGCTTCACAGGATATATTATCAAAGAAAGACTTTTTCTTATCATAGAAAACTTCATTTTCTTGGCCAGCTTTGACAGATCCAGCGTCACTATCAGGAGCATTATCTAAAATATATACATGGTAAAGAAGGAATAATAAGATTAACATACCTTCAATTGTACAATTCTTGACATCACCAACAATAGATTCCAAAGTTTCTTTGAATTGTTCATAAGCTTTTTCAAAATCATAATCACTATCAAACTTCAAATTATTACGAGGACCATAAGGGCGGCTGCCACCTCCACGAGTTTGAATGCGAGATCCGCCACGATTATTTGAATTATTGTAGTTGTTGCGGCTTTGATTTTGAAAGTTGCGATTTTGATGCTTATTATAATCTAAAAAGTTAAGATTCTTTTAATTCAATATAATAAAATTAGCAACTTACCATAACGATTATTATCATAACCATGTTGTTGACGAGTTTGATTGTTACGATTCTGATAATTTCCTTGACGATAAGTAGAATTATTGGGTCTATTATCATTTCCTTGCCATCCTTGATAATTTTGTTGAGAATGTGGATGATTGTTACGTGGAGTAGAAGAACGCGTGTCATTAGCACTAACAGGTCGATCAGTTCCAACAGGAGCAGGTGTAGGTTTTTCAGGTGGCTGAGAAACAGAAAGAATAGCAGGATCATAAGGTAAACCAGGTGCAGCAGGCTTAGGAGTTTCACAAACAATCAAATCTTTTATATCATTAGCTTTGAAAATGATATAATCGTAGACTTCATCTTGAGGAGGAACCACATGAGAAGCATTACGATCTTCAGTACCAAACGAACGAACTATAAAAATTCGATTATTTCAAGTAAAGGATAAAAATTGACATACCTTTGGATAACGCAATGGTCGATTCTTTGCTATCAACGGTATACAATATACCTTCATAACGAATATCCAGTTTGGAGATCAAGCTAATCTAAAAATGAACCATGATATTATTACAGAAATTGTAAAATTACTTTTGAACCAATATATGGTGTTGAAGTACCAGACGACATATTTGAAGATTGGCAACTAAAAAGTTAGCGATTAAAAAAAGAAAAAGATGATAACAACTGGTTAGTTTTATAGTTCTCCCTACAATCCCTCTTTTTTGCTAACAACTTAAAATATTTGTAATTTGCATAAAAGGTTTAAGCTTAGAAAAAAAGGGATCAAAGGCTAGATGGAAGGGTCGAAGTTGCTATAATTTTTGTGTGAGCAAGCATGAATCAAAAAATTTTTGAATGTAAGATTGAGGGAAAAACTCTATAAAAGTACCAAACAAAAAGTGAAATTTCACGATAAAAGAGAGCCGATCGAGAAAAAAAAAGTGACATTCAATTATTTTCTGTTTTGAACGTAAACAGAGAAATGCAAAAACGCGAGAAATTTTTTTTCTTCAATGCCTTCATTCTGTCAGGGATTTCGCTGCAAAAATCTTTGGCGCGGAAATTTGAAATAAAAATAAAGCAATGTTGGACATTAACACAAAAGTTTTATTTATAAAAGTTGTGATCGTTGCTTTTGTTTAATCTTTCTTATATTTTTTTAAAATGGTAAAACATAATAAAACAAATTACCAGTGTCTTTTAGTCTCTTACTTTCTTTAACAGCTTTAATTTGAAGTGCGATAATCTAAATTTTACATACGTTTTTACTTTAATTTTGTTTACGCCATTGATAAAGTAAAAAAAGATAAATAGAGGCGTGATAAATCTTTCTTGTTAGCTCTGAAATAGATAGATGACTTTATTTGAAGATTGTTACAAACAGTTTTTACGAATAACTCTGTTAAGTATTTATAAAGTAACAATTTTATTTTACAACCATAATCTTTTTTGACTTTTGTTAATTTTAAAATAATTAATTCATTGTTTTAGTAATTTCGTTTAAATTTTCCAGCGGGTTTTGCTCATAAGATATTGTAGTCATGACATTTATATAGCATTTTACTGTTTATTTTTTAACATTAAGTTTTCTAGCTTTCTGCTACAAATAATGGCTTCTAAAAGAGGAATACAAAATGATTTTATTTCATTACCATCAAAGCATCAAAAAATGGATGAACGGGTAGTTTTGGGTGATATTGGAAATTTAAATCAAGCATCAACATCTCAGCGCATTCGATCCAATCCTCCCAAAGATGGCGAGGCAGTTATTCCTATTATAGACCGAGCTCCTTTCCTCTACCGTAATCATTCTGGATACAAAATTTTATCTGCGGGTGGTGACATTGATGCTGTCAAACATGCCGTTTCGCTCGAGCATCAAAGATTAAAGACATCATCTAAAAAGTTTTCAAAAAAAAAGTCATCAAATATTAAACGTGTGCCATCATTAACACCATTAGAAGATGCTGTTGTACGAATGAAAAAGGAAATTTTATTTGGTTTATACACCAATCGATATCAGCCACTGGCAGGTGATTTAATTGTATTTGAATTTTTTAATATTGTAAATAATGTTATTGGTAGGTCTTAAAATTCTATCCTCCCTTAAAAATGAATTTATTTTTTAGCTCTGAAAGGAGCTGATATTAACGTTTATGTTTGTGGAGTTCGATCATTTGATTCGGTTGAGATATTTAAGGTTCGTAAATTTTTTGAACTTTTCCTTTCTATTTTCCCCTTTATTTCCTTGCTCTTTTTTTATTGTTGTGGTCGTAGTCAGTCCACTACCATCATCCATCATGACTGCAATGACTTAGATGCAGAGTGGACGCACCCACCAACTGACCACAAGCGAGCTTTTTGCTTTTGAGTTTCGAACGAGAATGTACGGAACTAAAAAGAAGAAAAAAAACGATGCAAGGCATTTTCTTTTTTATACTTTATTTTCGTTTCCAGCAATGCAACCAACAAATAAAAACACATCATTGTGTCTAGAAGGAGCGCTTTTTTTCTGAACAATTGATTAGAAATTTAAAAAAAAGATTAATCGTACTTTTTTTTCTTTATTGCAGGATAAAATATTATCGTATTATGCACAAAGTAATAAATCAGTAAATTTTAATCCTGTCGTTGAATGGATACCTCCCAAGCCAATAGACGGTGTAAATGAATTATACCTTTACGTTGAAGCTACCCTTTACGATACGATTGGAGAAGAGATGAAAATAAAACGTAACGGTAATAAATGCCAGGACGAAGCTAGCAGTACTGTAAGCAAATTTTATATTTTTTCCATTTTGATTATTTAAATATTTATATTATAGTCATCTTCGTCAGATTCATTATCTATTGGCTCTTTGCGCATTTCAACAAAACTCACTTCGGAAAATCACAAAAGAACTCCATGGGCAACAAATTTTAAACATCGTGGTATTCCATTAATCAAAGCTGAAAATGGAAAAACACGTTTTGAAAATCTTGTAACACTTGCCCAAAAATGTCAGGTTTGTATTTAACTTTTTAATACATAATAAGTTTTTATTTCTCTTTCTTATTAGACTTCAGAACGGAGTGGAACGACTTCATTAGCCTTTGAAATTTCAAATGAACATGAATATGGATACTTTGATGATGAAAGTATGAGTTATGGTAGCTGTAGTAGCAAAGCAAAAATAAAAAAAGTGAATGGCTTTAAAAATGGAATCAAAAAATTTTCTAATGGAACAACAACTATTAAAGATAATGATATCACCTATGATTGCAGAAGTTTATCTAGTGTCGATATTTCCATTATTAAATTAAATGGTTCAAAGTAAATGAAATCAATTCTTTAGCTTAAAATTCCTTATATTTTTAGAACCTATTTATCTGGAAATTTAAAAAGCCAATTAGCTCATCGAAGCGGAAGCCGAATATTCAAATGCATTTTTTGCTCTAAAACTTTCTCATATTTGGAAGCTTTAAAATTACATTTAAATTTATCTTATCCTTCCTTTAAGTTTGTATTCAATAAATCAACCATCTCTGTAATATTTGATAAAGAAAGTTATGCCACCGAATCATTGAAAACATCTAAAATTAAATCACGCGAAACGTAAGTTATGCTATCATTTTTTTGATCCTCTTAATTATTTATTTTTTCAGTCATGGTCTTTGCAAAATTGAACTTAATCCAAAAATTCATCAAGAAGTTACTTCAGCTGCCCCTCCTGGCTTTCCACACAAAGTGAATACAAAATATTCATTAATTTCTGTCCCCGTTGAAGGTCTTTACGGTCATGAAATTCCCCATTCTTTCATAAAACAAGCTATGAAAAAAGCAAGTATCCCTTCACATTTAATTTTGAATTTAGTTTCGATTTTTTTAGCAAATTAATGAATTTGACGATTTGGAAGATCATGAAAAAGCTTTTTATTATTTATGGAATACGTTTAACTCGCAGCGATCTAACAGAGCATTTGGAATGTTATCATTGTATGATCGATTAGTATGTCAAAAAGATTTTTTTGCTTGCCTTAGTTATGCCTTTTTTAATTTTAGGTAAATTTTATTGAAAATAAATATTCAATACTTGAGAAATACAATCTAATATCAGTATGGTTAATTTTTTTAACTCATACAAAAATGACTGGCGTAATTACTGAGCGTCAATTTCTCCAACTATCTTTTTATGGTACAAAATTAGAAAATTGTGTAATTGGACTTGAAAACCCAATAATGTAATAATTATCCTTGCTTCTTTCTTATTTTTTTTTGTTGAATAAATTTATAATAAAAATATGACATAAAATCTATGTAATAAAATTTTCTTTCACTAACAGTTTTTTTACTGGTATTTATTTTGAGCTCGGAAGCTTCTTTATTTAATCGAAATGGTCACCGTTGACAAAAATAATGTCTATTATTAGTTTATTACAAGTAAACAGATATTTCAGCAAAGTTTTCTTTCACTAAGTACAATCAAAACTAAAATATAAAATAAATGAGAGAATGCTGCTCGAGTTTGTTTTGTTTACGTTTAAAAAACTTTTTGTCCCAAAGCGCAATCTTTTTTACGGTACCTTGAATTCGCAGCATTTGATGTTGTTTTAGTTTCATTGTTTTTAGTTATTTTTTTTTGACAATCTTTCATTTTCGTTTGTTACCATTAAATTTCTAATTTTAATTTATTTTTTAGTCGATGGCAACTAATCAAAGAAGTGGAGATTTATGTCTCCGACCTTCTCGTTTGGATGCAACTCCTTCATCAATTAATGTTGTTCCATTGGATATCTTCTTTATTGGAAAAAACCATCCTATTGATTATTCACCTAATTTCCACAAAGGTCTGAAAAAAGCTTATCATGATACAATGGGTGGATTGCACTTGAATCTTATCGATGGCCCAAGTGAATTGGACGAAAAACCTAAAAACATGTCTTTTGGTTGCTTATTAGATTACTTACAGGATCAACGGAAAAGAACTATGAAATCCCTTCCTGATGTAGGTTTAAGATTATTTAAAACTCTATTGACAATTTATATTTTTCAGATAGTTCAAGGTGCATCAATTGTCTGTCGTCGTGGTGCTTTGAATAAACTCTTGAATGCTCCTTATTCCGAAAGAAGCTCATTCCGCTTTGCTGTCAAAAAATTTCAAGGCCTCTACTTTATCAAGGAACTTTCTACTCCATTTTCTGAAAGACAAAGTGCAAATTCGACAGAAGCTCAACTTTATTTATCCAAATTCAAAAACTTTGTTATTCATCCATTTGATGATCCAAACTATTCTCAGCCTGATGCAGAAGTGGTTAGCACGTGGGAACAGATGCAACAGACTTTTACATGCACATTTTCTTCAAATCGCAGCGCTCAATCAATCAAAATCTTTTATGGCTCTGAAATCGATGCTTTGGATAAAGGTAAGCTCTTTTTGTTAATTCTATTTTTTATGTTAGGCCTTTAGATGGTAATGTTGTGGAAATTAAACTTCAAAAAACTGATTTTGGAACAACCTTATCTTCTGATGATAAATTACGAAAATGGTTTTATCAATCTCAACTTGTTGGAGCTGAAAGCATCATTCTTGGATTGAGAAATAATGAAGTTCTTACAAAGGTCAATCGTGTCGGAATCAATAACTTTCTACAACTTTTTCATCCGAGAAATCAATGGAGTCCATCCTGTAGCTACTCAGCTGTTACTAAAGTTATGGCATCAATTTTAGAACGGTATGAAAATGATGTTCAAGCAAATGAATTTCTTGTCGTTGAACTGCTTCCAAATTATCCCAATATTCAATATCAAGTTCATGGCGATAACGTTCTTACCATTTTGCCTGATAAATTCAAAGAAGCTTTCCAAGAACCTCATAAGAAGCAAGAATATAAGAAGAGCGGCTACTTACTTGTAAGCACCGATGGTTGGATGGATGACGTGATTCTAAAATCTTTTTAAATTAATCTGTTTGGTTTTTGTTCGTTGTTTTGTTTTGTTGTTTTAATTACCTGTAAATAAATTTTTTGTATTATACTTGTGTCAAATTTTTATTAATTAGTACTTGCCTAAAACTTATTTTTTGCTTTTGAAAATAGCATTTTACTTTATTTATCTCTTTGGATGTCGGTGGATTCTTCCATCAAACCTATTCGTGAAGGAACTTTGTGTTCGGTTAGAGTTCGCGAACCATATTATACTAACATAAGCTTACAACCAGAACTTATTGATGATTTTGTATTAAATCGAGAACGAGAAGTTATTATTGGGAAGAAAACCCATAAATATTTAGTTGAGAAATATCTCGATGAATCCGAGCACATTGCTTTTGATTTAAATGAAGGTATTGAAACGTATGACCCGAAGGTAAACTTGATGGAAGCTTAAATGTATATTAAAAAATCTTATGTTTTTTAAGCCATCTGATGAAGGCGTCCTTGCTTTATTACAGTATATTCTTAAAAAAGCTCAAATTGGTCAAACCTTAAAAGATGTTAGTTTTAGCGTAACAAAATTATGATTTGATTAATTTTTTTTTCTTTCTTTAGGTCATTCATGGCGCTGATTTTGTTTGTTGGCGCGGAATGATAACCAAATTTGCTGCTTCCCCATATGAAGAAGGCGGAATAGGCTTTAAATATTGTATCACAAAATTTAATGATGTTTTCTTTTTGATGGAATTAGACACTGATGCTCGAACTGCTGAGCGAGCAAATGAAACTGAAAAAAGCAAAATGTTTACATATTGGGGTCACAAATTTGAAACCTTTATATTTGCACGTGAAGGCGAAGTGTGTTTTTGTTGTTATGATACTTTTTTTTGTAAATATTATAATTTAGGTTCCAAATATTAACGAAAAAGTTAGCACATGGGAAGAAATGGGTGCTTTTTTTCAATCCAATTTTTCAGCAAATGGAGATAATGAACCTGAAGTAAAAGTATTTTATAGTGCAGAAATGGATGGATTAGATAAAGGTACGATAATACCTTTTAACTCGCTGTGATTAATTCATACTTATTGTATCTTTTATAGATGGAAAACACGTTGAAGTTAAAACGCAATTTAAAGACCTGTTTGTTGGTAAATTTTTTGATAAAAAAGTTATGAAATGGTATATTCAAAGCAAGCTTGTTGGAATTGATGACATTATTGTCGGATTTCGAACTTATGAAGGAATAGTTACTCGATGTAAAAAAGTTAATCTCGAACAAATTCGTCAACAATGCAGACGATGGAACAGCAATGTTTGCTTACATACCGCGCAACACCTTTTTAATCAAATTAAAAAGTTTTATAACCAACAAGTTAAGCCAGGACAAATGCTTGTAATTGAAAGGAAACCGGATTCTCTCAATATCCATTATCAAATAGTTCCTGAAGGAACTTACAATATTTTAACAGAAGAATTTAAAAATCATTTTACTCAAAAAGAAAAAACTGAGGCTCATAATTTAAAAAAGCGTGTTAGCTCTCCAACAAATCTTGAAGATGAAGAAGACGGAAAAAAAAGAGCGTGCGTTTTGAATGAAAATGAAAAAGATGAATAATAAAGTATTTATTATGTATGTGTATTGCTTTTGTATGTTGTTTTTTTAAAATGTTTAATTATTGTTGTATTGTTTTTTTAATATATTTAATTTATGATTTTTTTGGCTTCTAATAAATATTGATAAGTGGCTGGCGACAATATGCATGTTGGGTTTAACAGCTTAATGCAACTAAATAAATGCGTTGAATTTAAAAGTCATCACTTGAAACACTCAACAACAAAAAAACATTTAGTTGCTAGTCATTCAAATGGACGCAATGCTTTTTGATTGCCGTTTTTCTGGGGTTTTAAAAGAATTTGTTTTGAATGAGAAAAAAAATGCGATTGATTACACTGCAGTGCAATCGTCCGGCGCCGCAGGACTTTTGTTGCTGCTCACTTTTTTTTTATTTTAGCTAAAAATTTAAGACTTTTGCGAAAAGCAAGAAAGGAAGAAACAATTGACATATTGAGTGATTCCTTTTCTTAAAAATTAAATCAATGGAATTTTACTCATAATTTTTGTTTAATTATTCTTATTTTCTAAAATGGATTCATACGATTTTGAACCCATAAATTCGGCACATTTTGAACCAGAAGAAGTTTCTGTAGATGAACGACGATCTGATGCCCAAATTATGCATGATGTTACCCAAACACTTCTATGGCTTCAAGAAATTGAAAGAGGAGCTACCAATCCTTTGGATATTTGTGATTTAACCCAAATTTATAATCGAGCTGATAGATTGCAGGTTTGTTTTCAAATCATTTTGCTATTGTTGCAGCCAATATAGTTTCTGTTCATATTTTTTTTAAATGATTACCGAATACAGCCCGTTTCAGAATAATGTAGATGAGCTTAAAATTCGTAAAGCTGAACTCGAACGACTTCGATATGAAATGAATTCACATAATGAAAATTCAAGTGAAAAGCTTATACGAAAAATGGATAAAGCAGAAAATGAAGCTGTAAGAGTTGGTGAAATTTGCGCTCAACGACAAATTGAACTTGAAAAACTTATTTCCCAAATGACTTTATTTTTGACGGAAAAAACTTCGATTGAAGCATGGCTTGCTGAAGCCAAAACAACTTTTGATAATGGAGAAAGTGTTCAAAAACTTGATGATATTCAAATGCAAACTGAGTTGGATACCGTTGAACGATATTTTAGTGAAATGGATGAAATTAAACAAAAAATTATGAGCTTAAATGATCAAGGCGCAAATCTTTTAAAGCAATATCGTCGAGATGAATGTCATCGAATGTCGCATGCTTTAAGTACCATTAATGCTTTATGGACAAAATTCAATGACAAGTAAAGTTATATTTTTATTTAAAGTCTTTGTCATAGATAACGAAGAAATCAATCCCAGATGTTTTAAAGCTTTATTTGATGGAATTAAGTACAGCGACTAAAATTATTTGTTCTTTTTTCATTGCATAAATTTACATCTCATGTTCCTTTTTTACAATTTATTTTAAGCTTAAAATTACTTTATCCCTATATTTCAAACCTATCCCTTTAACCCTATATTATTTTTATTTTCAGTATTCGAATTCGTAGAGCTGTATTGGAAGCTCGGCAAACATCAAGAAAAGATTTTTCACAAGCTCTTGAACGATTTGAAGAGTGGGTAACAGAAGAGCTTAAAATAGTCAATGATCGAGTGGATCAATTGCATAAATTAACTGGAACTCTCGCGAATGCAGCATCTTTGAAGCAATTCGTTCAACAGCAACACGATCTTTCAGCTGAAATTGATGCTCATGTTGAAGTTTTTGAACTTGTAAATTCTGTGGGTGGTGATGCGTTAGAACTTTTAACCATTCATGAAGAAAAACAAAAAATGAAGTCCCGTTTGAATCGAATTCGAAGTGATTGGGAGCAATTAAATGCGATTAACAAAGTTTTAAGTGAAAGAATCTCTGCAGCTCAAGATGAACACGATAAGCTTCGACAACAACTAACAGAATTAATTAATTGGGTAAATGAACAAATGGAAGGGCTTCAAGCTGAACAGCTTGTTGTTGGTGACCCCGCATTAATTCAAAGGCAAAGTGGATTAATAAAAGTTAGTTTTCTCTGAAATTTTAAAATGTAAACCAAATCCGTTTTAGGAACTTGAACAAGCTGTTGAATCAAAAGAGAGCGAAATTGACGTATGTATTACCGAAGTAAGGGCATATTTAATGCGGCATGACCTTCGACCAACATTACAAACAAATTTTATTCTTTCTCATAAAGAAGACACTGAAGAACAGCGAGAAGCAGATTTTGTGCAAGGCGTTCAAATGCAATCAGATTGTGATAAACTTGAAAATGATTGGAAAGGTTTTATTGAACAACTAAATCTACTTTCTCAAGTTGTTCGAGAGGCTCATAGAGAAATTAGTGATTTGAGTAATGCCTTGGCTGAAGCCTTGTTGAATGTTTCTTCATTGGAAGCCAAAGTAGATAAATGCAGACCTGTTGAAAAGTTACAACTCGATCAACTCAAAGATGCTTATGGCGAAATATTAATTTTAACTCACTCATTTTCTGAAGCTCAAATTCGAGTTGAAGATGTTAATGATTGTGCAGGAAAAATTCAAGCTGAAAATATTGCTTTGAGTTCACATTTAAGAGCTCAAATTCAAGCGGTTAATCAACGGTTTGTTAAAAAAACGTGCTAAATGATTTTAATATTAAAGATTTTAGGAGTAGGAAACTCAAACGAGATTTAGCTAATCGTAAATTAGCCATTGAAAGAGCGTTAAAAGATTTTGGGCCATCAAGTGAACATTTTATGCTTGGAAGTGTTAAAGCCCCGTGGCAAAGAGCCATTTCTCAAATCAATCTTTTACCATATTACATCGAGTATGTTTCCTTACAAACTATTCAATAAAATAATTTATTATATTTTTAGTCATATAAATCGTACAACGCAATGGGATCATCCCGCAATGGTTTCAGTAATGGAAAATTTAGCTGAATTTAATCAAGTTAAATTTTGCGCGTATCGTTTAGGAATGAAATTAAGAGCTATTCAAAAAACTGCTTGTTGTAAGTCGCTTTTTATTTCATCTCATAATTTGATGTATCTCTTAATTTAGTGGATTTAATTGAATTATCTGAACTCAAAAAAGCGCTGGCAAAATTTTCAAATCGCTCATATACAGAGACAATTCAAACGGATGAAATGACTATGTCTTTGTTACCACTTTTTGAAGATATTCACGATTCGCATCCCCAACTTCTTCCACGAGATTCGGTTATTCTCGCTGTTGATTTAACTATGAATTTAATTTTTAATATTTATGACCCGTAAGTTTCTAATCCGCTGCCCATTTTATAGAATTTAATTTTAAAAAATGCTTTAATACAATATTTTAGATGTCGAGATGCCGTTTCCCGAATTCTTTCATTTGAAGTTGCATTGGTTGTTTTTTGCAAAGCTCCTTTAGAAGAAAAATACAAATGTAAGTTTTGAAATTTTCTATATATTTCCAAAACTTATTAAGTTTTTAAGATCTTTTTCAACTTGTATCTGCAAATGATTCGGTTGATCACAAACAACTCGCCGTTTTATTTTATGAAATAATTCAAATTCCAAAATTCCTTGGAGAGGCTGCAGCTTTTGGTGGATCCAATGTTGAACCTTCAGTTCGTTCATGTTTTTCACTTTCACATTTTCCTAATACCGTATCATTGGATGATTTTCTTAAATGGTTAAAAATGGAACCCCAAAGTTTTATTTGGCTTCCGGTTTTACATCGAATAACCGCAAGTGAAAGCATCAAACATGAAGTTTGATTTTTCCCATGTTTTATCTATTTGAGTTTAATTTTTTTTCTTCTAGGCAAAATGTAATGTTTGTAAAATGTATCCTCTTGTTGGATTAAGATATCGATGCATGCAATGTTTAAATTATGATATATGCCAAAATTGTTTTTTCTCACAAAGAACAGCAAAAAATCATAAACTATCACATTCTGTATTAGAGTATTGTGTTCAAGTGAGAGAGAATTATGTTGCTTTGGAAAATTGATAAAAGAAACCAATTTCAGACAACATCAAAAGATGATTTAAGAGATTTTGGAAATATTTTATTAAATAAATTTAGAACTATCAATCAAAAAAGCGGTTATTTGCCTCTTGAAACTGTTTATGAAGGTCAACCAATAGAAACTCGACAAACAGCTCCTGCAAATCCTGAATCGGAATTAATTCATCGACACATACAACTTTTTGCTCTTCGATTAAGCAAAACGCGGCGTATGTTTGGAATTTTTAAAATATAAATCTAGAAAGTAATAAATAATTTAGGAGAAAAATCTAAATCCGTTATCAGTCAAGCTCATTCAGAACCACGACCTCCAGGTCCTGTAAAAAGCCCGCTGCAATTGGTTCTAAATGTTGAACAAATGGAAAAAGATGAATTGGATTCATTGCTTCAAAAATTAAAACATGAAAATCGCTCTCTCAGACAATCGTTGAACGCATCAAGGAGCCGCTTAACCCTCAATGCTTTGGGAGGTTCAGCTCTTGACAATCGTAGACTTTCAACAAATTCACTTTCAAAGCGACGGCGAAGTAGTGGCACTGGATTTCTTCTAAGCGATTTGGAACCAACAACCACCCATGAAACCTATAATACTCTTCCAGCAGGATTTTCACTTTCTCGACCTCCATTGCCACCAGCAATGCGAACGGGTTCTACGCCTCTATACAATGATCCAAGTATAGCTATAAATTTTCCAAAGCAATCAGCTTCTAGTACACCTTTCATCCATGGAGATATGCAAGATGTTCGCTTGGAACAAAGGCAAAAAATTTTGATTGAACAAAATCGACTTTTGATGCGTCAACTTCAACGATTGAAAAAGCAATTAGCGAAAGTAAAAATATATTATTATAAATTTTGCATTCGTTAAAACTGAAAAAACATTTTTTTAGCAAGGAAAAGATCCTGAATCACCCACAACTGCTCTGCCAAAAAGTTCCTTATCGAATGTTTATACCGCGGAAGCGTATGTTTCAGAAAATGAAAGTGATGCTGCAGCTGGAAGAACGGCGGATGTGGATAATTTAATTTTAACGGTTGGAGAACTTGGTAATGCTATGGAAACTTTTGTTGTTTCTGTTGCAAATGAAGATGCTGATGCTCTCTTTGATTCATAAAAACTGCCATATTTTAAAATCATATTAAAAATTCCATTGAAATTCTTTTATAAAAAATTGTTAAAAGTTAATGAAACCTTTAAAGAACGATCGTGGATTGATTTTTTGAGAGCAAAATTAAAAATTTGTAATAGTTCATGCAAAAAAAAAAGAGAATGAATTGTTTATAATTATTTTTTGGCGGGCGTTCTCAATTGCGTAATAAAAGTTCAGTGATTGAGAGATCAGATAACGGGATTTGGACAATGAAAAAATGCACAATTATTCATAACAATGGCAAACCACAATGGCTCTCAAATAAATATTTTTATGAACTCAATTTTGTCACTTGAAAAGTCTCTTAGGCCAAATTTTAATACTTTTTTTGTAAGAACAAACTCTTGAATTCGTTTAAAATTTTTACACCAAGTTTCAAAAATTCCTATTTACCGAGTTTTAAATTTCCTTTTTTTCCGACAAAAACAATGGCATTTAAAGAATAAAAGAGAAAATAAAAAACTCAATAAAATCAGCCATTAAAAAAGAGCGCAACTGTTGATTCTTTTATTCCACCACTGCAGTTTAGAGTCATCCAAGCATTTGCAATTTGATCTAAAATATTTTTTGTCTTCTTTTTATTATCCTATTGTTTCTTCTCGAAGGTTAAAAGCTCTTTGAAATGACTCGCAAAAGTCTCGGACTATTAATTTTCTCCCGTTTTTTTCTTGCTATTGTCAGGCGTGTTAGAAGATATAATTTATTTTTGCCTCCAAAGCCAGCAGCCAGCCTAAAAGTGTTTTTGCTGATTCATCGTTTTTCATTCATGGATTTTATTTCCAATATAACAATATGATAATAAACAAACTTCAATTAAAAGATTGTGTTGATCCAATAAACAACATATGTTTTTTAGTTATATTTTTATTTTCGAAAAAAAATCCTTGCTTTTTTATAAATTCGTTTTTATCTAATTTTATAAAATAGTCGATTTAGGTTTTACATAGTTAATTAGCGAAATGTTAGGTTTGAAATATGTACGTAAGATATGTAATTTACAAACTTGTTTGCATTTTTACATTTACTACTACGTCCATAAATTATTTTTCTTTGAAGCTTTTTTTCTTAATACATACATAGCTTTGAAATTTATTATTATTCCATACAACATTTTTACATTTTTAAAGTACCTTGTTCCCTTTATAGTTTTTATAAATTAATTTTTTCAAAATTATCGGTTTCTTCAGTCGTACATATTTTTTATATTAAGTTTTTTTGGAATTTTTATTTTATTTTTTTCAGTTAATTCAACAACAAAAATCCGAGATGAGACGAACACTAGGACCTCCTATTATTATTTTAACATTTTTTATTATTAAAACATTAGCTGAGGATATATTTGAGGTGGAAGTCACACTAGCACCACCACTTCCTCAATGCGATGCTTATCAAGCATGTTCAGCTGAAGTTTCCGTTTATCCAATATTTATTCCAACAACCACTCCAAGCATTGAAGACAGCACCATCGAAGATCCTGGTTATCAAGCTTTTAGTATTAATTCTGAAGTAGAAGGATCCGGTGAAGGGAGTGGCGATGAAGCTTTCGTGCTTCAAATGGAGATGGCAGCGACTACACCCGAAGTTACAGTTTTTCCATTATATGATGAATTTGTAAGCACTCCAACAATTTTTGATTATAATGCCGCTGCTAATGTCTCTCAAAAAAGATTATGTCGTTGTGGCGATAATGCAGATGGCGAAGGTAAATCCTTCCTTCGCATTCAAGGAATTAGTTTTAAATTTGTCACATTTTCAGAATCACAATGTTCATTTTCAAACAATGATAATGTACTTGGCATTGATCAAACAATTAAATTAGCTTTTTGTTCACCACCAAGCCATAAAATGCGTTGCATTGGCCGAAGAAATGTAATAAGAATTATTGGAGAAATTCATGAAAGTGGTGAAGCAATTCAAAATGTTTTGGATACTCAAGTTTTTTGCCATTGCGAAACGGGATTTCGTCGAATCGGCATTGAACCTTGGGCTAATGGGTATGCTTTTTTATATCAATGCAAGCGATGATTATTGATCAGCTCTCTTCATAAAATCACTCGGTGAAATTTGTTTTGTTTTGTAATTTTTGTGTAGTTTGGCAGCTTTAGTATTTGATATCATTTTGATGAAACTATTAAGTTCAAAGTTATGGTACAATTTTTATTTTGTTTTAATTAAGTGAATTTAATATAAAATAAATTTACAATGCTTTTGCAAGGAATTATTTGGAAAATTAAATACCATATTCAAAGTGAAATATTAAACAACAACACCCTTATCCAAAAATAATAAAATATGAAAGTGAAATAGTCATAAATTTACAAAATCCACAAAAAAGAAGATAAATTAAGACTCCTCTTCATCAGAAGAAGCATACTCATTAATTGTAGCAGGTTCAGCAACTTTTCTCATTGTTATTTGTAAAAATGCTTCAACTTCAGGATTTGGAGCAACATCATATGCACTTTTTCCATCGTGGTTTCGAGTATGTACGATTGAATCAACTGTACCAGAATCAATCAATGCTTGAAGACATGATAATTGGCCCTTTCTTGAAGCTACATGCAATACAGTATCACCCATTTTATTTTGTGAAGTTGTGCAAATATGCGGGGTTGCTAACAAAGCTTCTACAACATCCAAATGTCCACCAATTGACGCCCAATGAAGTGGTGTCGATCCTGATCGATCGAGACTGTTTACAGATATCTTAAAATTAAAATATCATACATTAACAATTTTTCATTTAAATTTAAATTCTTACATTATTTGATAAATATTCATTCACCAAATCTAAATTCCCTCTCTTAGCAGCTTCATGAAGTGGATGATCAATGATCATTAATGTTTCATCATTTACTAAAAAAGCATCTTCACATATGCAACCATTGATTTTTTTCAATCTTACACATATTTCGCGGAATGACTCCATTCTCTTTTCCCTTTCTTGCTTTTAATAAATCAGCATTATGAGGATCTTCTTGAATATATATTAAATCACCATCAGCAAATTTTAGTTCGGCAGGCTAATAAAGGATTTTATTAAAAATTTAATTTGTAAACTTCCAAAAAACATACATTTTGTGGTTCATAATCTATGAGAGCATTATAAACGGTTATGCGACCTGGTTTTCGAATTGGTGGAGGCACTGCCATATTTGAACGATTCCTATTTGTAACTTTTGAAACGTGTCAAATAAATCAAAATGACTAAATATTGAAGCCGTAATGACAGGGTTTTAAAAAAAACAAAAAGAAGATTAATAATTTATTCACAAATAAATAAGATAATAATGTACAACAAAAAAAGATAAAACAAAAAAAGATGGAAAAAGTTGCAAGAAATTATAACACAATTACGTAGTTGGGATTTTTTGATTAAAGCAAAACGAACATCGATGACTCATACAATGTAAAAATCTTAAGAACTTTTTTGACTAAGAATAGTTCGAAGTTGTCCAATCTTTTTATCAAGTGCTCCAGGAACATTCGATTGATTTGGATCGGATCGAACAGCGAGCGAAATGAGATATGTATATTCTTGAAATGTAAATACTGCACCTCGTTCCATTATCATTGCTAAAAGTTGATCGGGATCTTTATTTAAAAGATCAAAGAAAGTTTTTGCACGATCCAATTCATTTTCACGCCGTTGAGTTATTCGACAAAGATGTTGTTGAACTCCAACAATGTTACGAATAATTCGCTTTTTGTTGGATTCAGTTAATTTATTTATGTGTTGACTGAAATTTAAAATACTGTTGTTTACAAGTTTGTTGGTTGGGGAAAGCTTGCCTAGAATGTATAAAAACGGAAGCACATAAATGTCCAAGACCATCGAAGAGATACTTAACCTTAGTAGGGAATATATAAGTTGAAATTAATTTGTGAAATTGAATCATTTCACGGCCAAAATCGCCAACCCCTTTATCAATATCATCATGGGGTTGAACAGCGGTGAATTGAGCAAGAGGAAGTAAATGATAAAAGCAATGAACTCGAAGTTCTAAATAAACCATGAGCAAACATGTTTCTGCCATTTCTTCCAAATGTTCAAATTCTTTTTGAAATGCATCACGCAATTTCTAAATTTTTTTAACTCAAAATATATCAGAAATTAGGGAAAACATTCATTACTTGTTCTGTTCCATTTTTATTAACACGCGTTTTTAAAATATCCTGTGCTTCTTTTGGTAATTCCGAAAGCATTCCTTTCATTTTTAATGTAAACCATTGCAAAGATTCATGCATACAAACAAGTGAACGAATATTTTCCATATCAAAAATTATTTTACTTTTATCAATACTTTTACTTTTTCCAAGATTTAGAATAAGGATTTCTGCTTCCCTTTCAATTCGTGCTTTAATTTCTTTTTCATTTTCGTTAATAACTGATGTCATTCGACCCGTTGGAGTTATGTCAGCTTCAAAAGATGCTAGTGGAATGCCTCCTTGTTTTAAGAGATTCCATTGTGGAAGGCTTTTTAATGTTCGACTTATATCTTCATCAGCTACCCAAGTCGCAGAAATTTTTTGATCAGAATTATCATCGTCCGGAGTTTTTCGAGATTTTGTTATCTTAAAGAGTTTCGTCTAAATTATTAAAAATAATAATTGCTTTTTCTTACATTCAAATATGTCTCAAAGGCATTCGATCGGTATGCTTGAATAATATCTAACCAAATTTGAGCAAATTGTTGAGTATATTGTTCCATATTGGTTATTAAATTTACAATATGCTTGCATAATTCATAAATGGATAAGCAACTTGTGAGGAGCCGCTAAAATTAGAATCTTTTTTTTCAGACCTCTGAGTTTTTGGTTAGCTTTCTAAAATAAGCGCACACTAACATTTTTTTTTACATTGCATTACTAATCGTTGGTCTTTTTTTCTCTTTCGATCATTCTATCGTCGCAATGCCTACGCTCATTTCCTTTACAATCTTCCGAATAAAAAAAGCAGGCGAAGGTCAATGCAATGTTATCGAAAAAATTAAACAAAAAAAGCATGTTCGTTGTTGATTCAATAAATACTAAAGCAAAATTGCTGTCGAATCGACGGAAGAAAAGAAAAAAGGTAACGAAAATAAAATTTTGTGTCAAAAAAACAAACCACGGAATGAGCCGTTGTAGCGGATAATGCTGACCAAACGTCTGCTCGAGAAAAAGCTGTTTGAACTTTAGCATCAATATCGTCGGAAACTCTTTTAATAAATGAACTCATAATAAAATTATGCAAGAAAGTATTGAACTTTGAATGTTTACAATTTTCTTCCATGTTTCGACCAACACCATTGAGAATACGAAAGATGGGGATAATATTGTAGGGTTCGGGTTTGCAAATTGTTAAAATTGGCTACAAAAAAACACAACCGAAATTATTAATATTATACCCTTAAACAATCATACTTGTGCAGTCAATCGGGTTGAATAAGAGCTCGCACAGCTAGTACCATCAAAACGGAAAAGTTGACGCATCTTCGATGTTTCAGTAAAATCTTCATGATCATTCAAAAATATATTCCTAAAAAATACCTTTTTAAGATTACTTCATTATCTTTTGCTTTTTAGATATTTTTTTAAACTCTAATTATACTTTTTTCTTTATTTTTAAAATAAGTTATTTTGATAATTATATAAACTGGTGTTGGTTGTTAATTTTATATGGAATAAAATAAAAATAACTTACTCATCTAAATGTTTTATTATAACCGTTTGAAGAACTTCTTGAACGGAATCCCAAAATCGAAATTCAACATTTACATCCTTTTCATATCTGCCAACTTTTGAAAGTTCTTGAGCCAAAATTTTATGAGCTTCATGAGCTTTATCAATTTGGCTTATAACCTAAATTTAAAAAATAGCAAAAGAAAAAAAGAAAAAAAGAGAAATACAATTCGAATAAGTTGAGCTAAATGAGATGAATCTGCCACAGGTTCTTTCATAACCAATTTTAATAAAATTACGGTATCGCCAATAGCTTTATAATAAATTGTTTTAGATCGATTGAATACTTGTTCCAAAGCAGGCATAAGTTGATCAAAAACTGCTAAAGATTCCAAGCATTCAGAAAGACGTGGAGCAATTGTAGGTGTTTGATTGTTAGGAAGCAATGTTGCACTCAATGATGGTACAATGTCTTTGTATTTTTCGGTTAATTGTAAACATAAAACGGATTCATTTAATGTTTCAATCGTCATTCCGTTCAACAATACCAACATCTGCAAATAAAAATTTTTTTTTTCATATATTACATTGTTACTCAAAATAAAACCTGTGATTCAAAAGGTCGAATAGTAAGGAGCTCTAATAATTCAATTACTACACGTTCAAAAAGGCTACCATTCAATTCAGTCGCATGAGTTCTAAGTTGATCTAATCCATCAACACCTGATAAGGGACCATTAAGAATGATATCTGCTTTTTTCAATACATTTACGGCTTGCTTGTAATTAGAGGCTTTTAAATTTTCTTCAAAAATTAAATCCATTTGCTTTATTTCTTCTATTTGCTGCAATATTGTGCATATGCATTTTTGTTCAACATTTTCAATCCAAAGCTTTTTCAAATCATCTCTTCGACATTGTAAAAGAACTTTGGATGCAGCCAGTGCATTTTTAACCGCATTTATTCGTTGTCTAGAAGAATTAATTTCAGAACTAACAGCTCTAAAAGTTTTTAAAGCATTTGATATATCTCGCTGATGTGTGGATAATAATTGGTCAACACATTGAGCAGATTCTTTAAAGCTAGCTTCGAGTCTCGTTTTTTCTGTTTGTTTTTGGTCCAATGAATCGCTAGTTGCTAAAGTACGAATCACACCAATTAGTAAAGCACACTAAAAATATCATTTTTATATACGATTTTTGCTCAACTGTTTCAACTAACCGACTCATCGCTTGATATAGTTTTCGTCATTATCTTAAACTAAAACCAATTCTCAGACTTTCTGTTAAAATGTAAAAACAAGAAAGTAGTGGTTTATTACCTCATGCAGACAATAACACAATGTATATAAATATTATTTTTTATATTAAAACAAACAAAGTAACAAATCGCACAAAGAAAAAAAGAGGTTTAAAATTAAAAAACAGAATTATTTCTTCTTGGCAACTCCAGCTTTAACAGCTGATTTTGTAACTTTGCCACCTCCTTCAGTTTTGTCGACAGCTTTGATGACACCAACAGCAACGGTTTGTCTCATATCACGAACAGCAAAACGTCCAAGAGGAGCATAGTCTGTGAAAGCTTCAACGCACATTGGCTTGGATGGAACAAGTTCGACGATACCAGCATCACCAGATTTAAGGAATTTGGGCAAGTCTTCAATTTTCTTTCCAGAACGACGATCGACCTTTTCTTTGAGTTCAGCGAATTTACAAGCGATGTGAGCGGTATGGCAATCCAAGACAGGAGTGTATCCAGCAGCAATTTGACCAGGATGGTTCATGATGATGACTTGAGCGGTGAAGCTCTTGGCTTCTTTGGCGGGATCATTTTTGGAGTCAGAGCAGACTGAACCACGACGAATATCCTTGACTGAGACGTTCTTAACGTTGAAACCAACGTTATCACCAGGAGTAGCTTCAACGAGAGATTCGTGATGCATTTCAACGGATTTGACTTCAGTGGTGACACCTTGAGGAGCAAAAGTGACGACCATACCAGGCTTAATGATACCGGTTTCAACACGACCAACGGGCACAGTTCCAATACCACCGATCTTGTAAACATCTTGAAGAGGAAGACGAAGAGGACGATCAGTTGGACGAGATGGAGGCTGAAAGAAATAAAGAATTAAATCATTTATCCATTAAAAACTAGCATCAAATGCCAGAAACATCCAAAAATAAAATTTTTTTTTAAATAAAAAAGATTAATCAACATACCAAAATAGAATCAAGAGCTTCAAGAAGAGTTTTACCATTGGCATTTCCTTCTTTACGTTCAACAGCCCATCCTTTGAACCAAGGCATGCTTGGAGAAGCTTCAAGCATGTTATCTCCGTTGAATCCAGAGATTGGGACGAAAGGCACAGCCTTTGGATTGTAACCGATCTTCTTGATAAAGTTGGAGACTTCATTCATGACTTCATTGTAACGAGCTTCAGAGAAAGGTGGTTCGGTGGTATCCATCTTGTTGCAAGCAACGATGAGTTGTTTTACACCCAAGGTTTGAGCGAGAAGAGCATGTTCACGAGTTTGTCCGTTCTTGGAAATACCAGCTTCGAATTCACCAGTACCACAAGCGACGACTAGTACAGCACAATCAGCTTGAGAAGTACCTATAAAATATAAGATAAACAACAGAACAAATAATTTAATCCAAAGCTTACCAGTAATCATGTTTTTGATGAAATCACGATGACCAGGAGCGTCAATAATGGTAACATAGTACTTGGCGGTTTCGAATTTCCAGAGAGCAATGTCAATGGTGATACCACGTTCACGTTCAGCCTTCAATTTGTCCAAAACCCAGGCATATTTGAAGGAACCTTTTCCCCTGAAAAAGAAACATATAGATAATGATGTAATAAAAGTCGTAACTTACATTTCTTGAGCTTCCTTTTCGAACTTTTCAATAGTACGCTTGTCAATACCGCCACATTTGTAGATCAAATGGCCGGTAGTAGTTGACTTTCCAGAGTCGACATGACCAATGACAACAATGTTAATATGTAGCTTTTCTTTTCCCATGGTTGCTAGAGAGTATCAAACGAAAGTGAAGCACTAAAAATGATAAATATAAGAATACGATAGAGAAAGATTATGAATAAGCCTAAGATGACGCGAAGAATTTTCAAAAAAAAATCCAAGCAAAAAAATTAACAATACACGAAAATAGCAACAAACGAGTAAAGGGGAAAACAAAGATTTAGAAGAATATTTTAGTTTATTCGATTATTAACTTTTATTCAAAAAATATTCGAAAAAAAATATAAAAGTATAGGAAAAAATCATAGGTATGAAAGACCAACTGCTAGAAGAAAAATGAAGCGAGTGAAATGAAAACGCACTTTTTCGAGGAACACTCACTCATTTTGGGTATAAAGGGACTATGGTATGCGTTCCAGGCAGCTCGCGTCGAGACCATAGTGTTATTTGAAATAAAGTGTTTGACTTTGCTGCTTCGTTTGTCTATGAAATGGCCAAACCTTTGCATTTTTTTTCTAACTTCTTTTTTTTGTTATGGCCTTGGTGCGTTGAGCGAGGCAGCCCTTCTTCTATTTCTCCCTTCAACCATTGAATAAAAAAAAGACTTCCTTTGCCTCTTTCGGATAAAAAATAAGGCGGAGTTAAGCAAAATGCAAAATAAGTAGTATTGCGTTAGATTGTGCAAAATGTCGAAAATGGGAAGCTTGCGTTCTTTCCATTTTTAGCAACATCTTTTTTTTCCACGTTGTCAAAGATTTATTTTAGAGCGAGAAAGTATAAAGCATAAGTTTGACAAAATGACAGGAATAATTGCTGGTCAACTAAATGCCCGAAATAAGGATGCAATTGATTGGTTTGTAAAAAAAATGTAAAAATTTTATAATTTTAAAATGGAATTTCTTATAGGCATCCTAAAGGTCTCGTTGGCTATGGATGTCATACAGTTTTAACCATTGTTGATGTATCCACATATCAAACCATTCAAACACTTTGTGGACATGAAAAACCCATAAATTTGATAAAATTTGGTTTGCAAGAATCGTTTGATGAAAATGCATATGGTTTAAAATGTGTTTCAAGTGATCTAAGTGGAAAACTTATCGTTTGGTCAGTAATACAAGGAAAAAAAGAGATAAGCTTTCAAAAACATGGAGATGAAGTAATCCAAATGCAATGGTACACTCAATATGATCTTTATACAGAATATCTTTTAACTTTACATTCGTCGAACACTGTAGTTTTATGGAATACTAAAAACGGAGAAAAATTATGGATATTAAATTTTTCAAGCAAAATATTTGATTTTAGTATTGATCCTCGAAATTACACTAACATCGCTTGTAAGAATTTTAGCGATGTCAAAACAAAAAACATAATCATTAAAAAGATTTTTAGTTGCAGCAACAAATTCGATTGTCATGTTTTTAAAAAACGTTGCAATTAATGAGACTCCAATCCTCAATGATATTAATTTACAAACAATCAAATTTGCGGATGAAAGTTCAGCATCAGAAGATAATCAAATTGTACAGATAGCTTTTCATCGGGCGTTTGAAGATTTGCTTTTTGCAATATTTCCATCTAAAGTTGCCCTCTTGCATACAGAATCAAAACAAATTATCGCAACAATAAATACTGAAAATATGTTTCCTCTTTGTCGGGTAAGAGAAACTTCATTTGAAAGTTTGATTTCATAAAAAAAAATTTGTTAAGATTCTTCCATGTTCTGAAAGAGATGCATTTTATTTAGTTCATTCAAATGGAGTTATCTCATTTTGGCGAGCTTTTATTCAGAATCATAAGGATCAATTTAGTGCTGAATTGAGCTATGATCAAGTTTCATACAATGATGCACAACGATTCTTTTCAAAAAATAGAATATTTGGTGCTCAACTTTGTCCAACCACTGAATCAAATTTAGTATTATTATTTAATTCAGGAAAATTAGTTTTTTATCAATTGGTAAAAAAATCTGTTGACTTTTTTTATTTTATTTATTTTGTTCTTTTAGAATCATCATGATCAAATTACAATTATCCCATATCGTGTTCAATCCCTTGCAGATATAACATCACTCGATAATTTGAAAGAAAATAAAAATGAAAATTTAAAGTTTGTTTTTAACTTTATTACCAAAAATTAAAGTTAGTTTTTTTATAGCTTTACCCAAGCAGGATTTGTACCATCATTAGGATCAAATGCAACGATAGTAAGAATTCGACCAATGGATAATATTCAAATGTCATCTTCCCAGTTTGGTGGAAAACATTTAGCAGCTATTGGTTCAATTTCGGGAAGTGTACAATTTGTTGATGTTTTTACTGGAAAAATTGAAAAAGAATTAAATATTCATAATTGTGCTGTAAAGTTAGTTGTTCATCATCTAAAAAAAGTATAAATTAAACAATTTCTTGATTTAGATGCTTAGAATGGTCAGGATGTGATATGATTGTATCAGCGGCATATTCAAGCTCTGTTACAATAAATGGATCAGTTCGAAATGATATATTTCTTACAAATGTTTTAACTGGGGCTAAAAAAAGATTACGAGCTGAAACTGATGAAAGTCCAGTACAACTTTTGAGGGTTTCTTTTTATCAGTAAGCTTTGACGTTTTCGTTTTTAACTTCAAATGATTGAAACACATTTTTAGAAGATATTTAGCAATATCTTTCCGTAATGATCCTTTAGAAATTTGGGATTTGCAATCACATCGCTTGCTTCGACGAATGTCACGTAAATGTCCAATTATTGTTGATATGGTTTGTTGCTTTATTTTCAGCATTATTACATTTCTTTTTCATTTTTTTAAAGGCATGGTCAGGAAAACATCATACCAAAAAACAAACTGAAAATGATTCACATATTTTCCGCGAAAATTTAGTTGTTTTGGATAATGAAAATCATCTTTATCATGTCATTGTTAAAGGTTTACATGTTAGAGATGGTAAAGAAGTCAATACCCAAGTAATATATTTATTCTTGACATTAAAAAGTTTTAAAATTAATTTACGCATTTGTTTAGTGGAAACCCGGATCACCTCCAATAAGGTGTATGGCATGGAAAGATGATTTATTAGCATTTGGTGATGTCAATGGTTATTTGAGAATTTGGGATCTTTCTAAAAGAACTTTGAATCAAGTTAATAGTCAAGCTTTAACTGGACCGATTTTGAGATGCGCTTTTTCACGACTTTTTGGAGATGCAACCATCGCAGTTCAATATACAAAAGGAATAATTATTTTTGATGCTTTGTGTTTAAAACCTTCCCCATATATTCTTATGACGGATTCAACATTGCTTGATGTTGATATGTTTGGAGTAACTCCGGTTTGTATTTCAGCTGAAGGAATATTTCGATTTGCTGCAAATACAACAAAAAATAATTGTTTATCCGAAAGTGGTAATACTAATAAAAGCTAATATTAAATTTAATACAGAAACAATTTTTATAGAAATTCCTTTATTCCTTTCACAAATATTAACCGATCAAGCATATGAAATTGCTGACAACCCATCTTCTTCTGAGACTAATGATGTCGAAGAAAATAATGCATTGAACTTTTTCAAACAAAAAATGGAAGTAGAAGATGATTTAATAATTCGTAATATTTCTGCCGCAAAATTCGGTGGAAATATTCCTGCTTTAAAACTTTTACAAGTTTCTGATTGTTACAAATCAAAACGGCAACTTCCTCCAAGTTTATCATTATTTTGGCAACCTAAAGCTTATCGAGTAAGAATTTATTTTGGAACCATGAAAATATTATTTAATTTTATCGAAACGTGCTAAAGAGCTTACAAAAATATTATTGGGTACTTGTAAAACGCCTGAGCAACTTGACTATGCTGTAGAAAAATCGGTAGTTCTTAAAAAGGTATTTATAAAAAGTATTTATTCTTTATATAGTAATTTTTTACAGTTTGAATGGGCAAAATATGCGCTTTTAAATGCAGATATTTCAATGCTACCCGATACCTTTCGTTTGAATTCATTCAAAGGGTGTTTATTAAATTCAGAATTTGAAGCAGAAGAAGCACGATGTTTCATAAAAATGATTGCAACAAATTTAATTGCACAAAATCAAATTAGTGGTAACTTTAAAAAAGAATAATGTAATGTTTTATCATTACTTCTTTTCTTTTTTTAGATGGCATCATTCTTTTATTTTTGATTGATCAAGGTATGGATGCCTGCCGTTTTCTTGCATCAAATGGACGAAATCTTCAAAGCGTTCAATATTCAAAAGTTTGTTATATTTTCTTTTACTTTAGGATATTATCATTGCGGAATAATAACTAAATCACAAGAGGGGTATATTCAGATCTAAAAAAATATAACATTTAGATGTCAAAAAATTCCAATAAAGATGCATCAACATCAACAATGGATTCTGATCATTTTTTCTTAAAATTGGTTAAACAAATCTCAGATGAAAATAGCAAGGTTTAATTTTAGTTTTTTCAAAAAGAATAAATAATTGTTTTTACATTTAAGATGTTTGCGGCAATGATATTTGCAAGTTTGGGAAAATGGAAAAAGGCGCAAGATTTGATGATTGATGGTGATAATTTTGTCAAAAGGTTTAATTCACTTGTATCTGAGTAGGAAAATAAAGAAGGGTGTAAATATGTTTTAAGATAATATTAGCTTTATTTCACTTCTTTGGGAATTGAAAATGGGATCAAATTTTTATTTTGGTAATTTTGGTTATAAGCTGTCTAGTCAAACGAAAAATATATATATATGTAATTGCAAATTTTATTTAGTTAATTAATTTGATATAAAATAAATAAAGTTTTAATTTTGAGGGCGCTATTATAACTAATAAAGCATAAAATTATTTTTGTTTGCTACTTCCTGAAACGGAATTTCTTGTAGCAGCATTACTCAAAGATGCCATCAATGGACTTTCATCACTTGCAGTTGAATGTTCATGATCCAATAAAGCATTATGAACCGAAGAACAAAGCATATATTGTCGTTCATAAAACGATACCATTGCTTGCAAATATGTCCGTGAAAAAGATTCCAATACTTTTTCACGGAGACTTGTTAAATCTTCAAGTTTTTTGAGAGCTGCTTGCAATTCATCAAAATTTTGTTTATGTTCTCTAACAACTGCCTGAATTTGACGAAATTGATTCATATGAGAATATTGCTCTGGATTTAACTAAAAAATCTTTTTTTTGTTACTTTGAATTTAAAAAAAAAGAGGATTTACATTTTCAGTTGTCTTTTTCATGTGGCTAAGACTTTCAGCATAAGTTACTCGAGCAGTTTCAGCTGTTTCAGCATCTTGGCAAAAATCAGCAATGCCACCTTCAGCAAGATCCTCGCAATCTTCTCGAAGAGCCGAAAGTGCGGTGATTTGATCAGATCTAAAATGTTTATTAAGAGGAACAGTAATTGACAAAGACACGAGAAATTCAATAATTACCTATCTGCTGCCGAAATGGCCATAACTCTTCCAACAACATCTAAAGTTTTCTGAAGCCTTGGTCGATGACATTTTCGACTTAAAAATCGATCTAAATCTTGTTCAGCTTCTCTGAATTCAACCATTTGATTTGCAAGTCTTTGAACAAGTGAAAGCAATTTAAAATTTGATGCTTTTGTGTTCATACATAATTCATGTTTATGTTCAAAATCGGGATCAACGGATGGAGTTTCTTGAGTTGATTGAATTTGCGAAAGTGCAAGCTGAGTGGCAGTTAAATAATTTTGTTTCAATTTGTTTAAAGCTTTTGACATTTGTTGTTATTATTTATGGAAAAGATTGAGGACTGACTAAAAATAAGAATAGGATGTAATTAAGCTTTTTTCTTTCAATCTTGCGCGGTCATACTTTACAATAACAATAGCAAAAGAAAAACAAAAAAAAAACGAAAAACAAGTAAACAACAACCGAAGAAGAAAAGGCTGGCACACGATTAGAATAACAGAAGCTCAAAAATGGACGAAATGGAAGAAAAGAAAATGCGTTTTCGGCATTGAGTTTCATGGTTTTTTGAATGCTAAACTAAAGCTAACGAAGAGACTGACTAAAAATATAATAAGTGGATGAAAGAAAATGGAGTTTTAGTCATGGTTTGTTCGAATAAATGGCAACAAAAAATTGGTGGTCGCGAGAAAGCTTTAAAAAAGATTAAAGAATTTTGTGTAAAAATTTAATTATTCTTCTTTTTTAGCTTTTTTTCCTTTTGATTATTAGAATATAAATATTTTTAAAATATAAATCCATAAACTCGCGCAATTAATCCATGAAACATTTTTTTCTTTTAAAATAAAATATTATTGACAACAACGACGCTAGCTGCTTAGGTTTTGCTCTTTAGCAACCACATGAAAAAAAGGAAAAAAAGAGAAACGAGAATGTTCAGGCTGCTTGCTTTGGGCTTCTCCAAAAATAGCGTTGTTGATGCCTTTAGCTTTGCTATTTTTTATGTTGGAAAGAATTCTTTTTCAATGTTGTTGTCAAAAACGAGAAAGCTTGAGGATTATGGGCCTTTGAAAAAATCACTATTTATGACTATTTTTTTATCATTAAGATATTCAAAAAAATAAAGAATGCAATGTTTTTAATTAATTATTAACAATTTTTTGTTGCTTATTACTTTTAACTTTTAGCGATAAAACTATGCCATAAATGAGTGCTTATTTTATTTGATTTGGTTTTATGCCCTTGATTTTTCAATAACGGCAACTTTACAATTTCATTGATTTCGGATGTATTTTTTTTTAAATATTATCTTTCAATCTTCTTTTTATTTTAAGAATTCACGTGCCCGTCAAATTGAATCACTCTTTTGAGCTTTTATGAAGACAATTTCAGACTCAAAAAAGCAAAACAAAAAGACAAAGGAAAAAAAAATTTTTTTCAAAGACTTTTTTCGTTTTTTCTTTTTTTACATTAATCCTAAAAGATTTTTGCCTTTTTTTCACAATTGTAAAAAATTAAATAAATCTTTGTCAAATTTGGGTACTCGGTTTTTTATATTGGCTTTGATGCAAAAAAAAACTATTTTTTCTTTATTTCGAAACACTTTTTTTGCTATAAAGTATCCTTTTTTTTGCAAGGCCGTTTGTGAGACATTTTTAGTCAAAAATTTCAAAATTCATTTGAGTTCGTTAAAAGTAGTCGCAATATTTTATGTTTTGGCGGCCTTGGAATTGCTACCATCTCAAAATGATGGGGGTGAATTTAATTAGCTATCCTTACAGATGCAAAAAGAAAGACAGGTTTTCCTAATTTTTTTGTAATCTTACGTTTTTTAATTCGCATTTTCAAACGAGGTTGGGGTTTAACTAATTTAGGACGATAGTTCCAATGAAACTCAAAATAAGCTCTTTGTGTTCATTTTAAAAGAGACTTTGATAAAGTTTTATTTTCTTCTTTCAAAAATACTGGCAAAGCTATTGACACTCACTCATTATTCATCCATTTTTCCGCTATTTTCTGCCAAAGAAAATGGCGGGATACAACGTCTTTTTAAGGCTATTTCTCTTTAAAAAGACACTTTAAATACATTCCTCGTGACCACCACCACCATTTGACTTTTTTTTGAGTCCTTTTAATGTTTCAAAAGCCAAAAATAAGAAAACTTGCAAATTTCTATGCATAAATTTTAAATTTCTCATTACATTGGTCATTTTTAAAGTGAAAACTTATCAATTTTTCAAAATATAAATAAATGGTGCAAATTAGTAAGATAATTAATTTTTGATTTTTATGTTATATTTATTTTTTTCTCCGGGCATGTTACTGTTTCTTTTTCTCTTCTATTTTTTTTATCCATCATCTGGTGACATTTTTCATTTTAAAAATAAGTGTAGTGTATATGTATGTATACATACGCTTCAAAACATCCATCCATCAGTTGTTGGTTGACAAACACAACCACCCGTCGCCTTCAACGCTATTTTTTTTTCTCTTTTTTCTTTCAATCTGGTTCCTTTCATTTTTCCCGCGTTATTCTTTTTAGATTTTTTTATGTTTTTTTCGATTCAAAAAACTTTATCTAAACAAAACATACATCTTTAACGTTTCAAAAAATAAACTAAAGGGAGATTTTTTTATTTTATTGTCTTTTTTTCACTTCGTTCCTGTCAACATCAACCTGTAAGATAACGATGGAAAAGAAAATTTGGTTGAGAATTTTATTTACTTTTAAAATATCTTTTTTTTAAAGAGTTACCATAAATTGCCAAATGGTTTTAAAATTATTAACTAATGAATAATAAGATATGCGTTATTGCAGTATTTTTTAAAGCGTAAAAAAAAAATAAAAAAATTCATATATTTAAGATAATAAGTCTTTGCTGAACTTCCTCTTTTTTAAAATTCATTTTGGTTTTAGTACCTAAAAATTGCGTTAGTTTAAAGGGAGTGTCTCAGCAAACGAGAAAACTCCTTACAGCGGGTGTTCCTAGCCCGAAAGTTTTTTTTCATTGTCTCAAAAGCTTACAAAGAGCTTCAAATTTTTTGTAGCTTTTTGTAGCACTTTGTTTTTTTTTCTCAAAATGCTACAAAAAGCTACAAAAATTCGTAGCACTTTGTAAGCTTTTGAGACAATGAACTTTCGGGCTAGGAACACCCGCTGTAGTAAAAGTTTTCTCGTTTGCTGAGACACTCCCTTTAAAGACAAAAGCCTGTTTAGCATTTTTTTGTCGTTTTCCAAACAGCCAGCTACTGGTGTTAAAGCTTTTTTGCAAGCTTTTTCGATTAAATTTGAATAATGGCAATTTTTTACAATTTCGCGTTCATGGTTAACCGTCAGTATCACCATTTAACTTTTTTTCTTTTAATCCGCGGTCATTTTTAATAATTAATTAAGTTCTTCATTCTTAAATTTCCATACATTTGTATAAGTTATCTAATTTTATTAGGTGATTGATTTATTCATCACCATGCCTTCTACTCTATTCATTCGCTTTTTATTTTATAGGTGTTCCATAAAATAATTTTTTGGTTATCAGTATTTTATTTATTGATATTTTCTTTTCTTTCAAAACTGTCTACCTTTTAAACATTTTTTTCACGTTTTTATCCGTTCTTTTTTTCTGTTAAAAAAAGGTGGTGTTTCATCTTTTTTTCCAACCTTTGCATTGATTTTTTTTCTTTCATTTTTGTTTCATGAATTTTTTCTTTTTTTCAAGGCTTTATTTTGTCCTTTGTTCAGTCGTCACTAAAAAATGGTTAAAATAATTTTCATGTCTTGCTTAGTTTTTACGTGGATTTTTGAAAGAGGTGTCTGTCATCTTTAAACTGGTAATATTCGGTCTGGATTATAGAAACACCTCAAAACAAAAAATAATTTTAGAAGATTTAAAATTTTAGAATATATAAACCTGTAAATTTTTATATAAAACTCTTAATTAATTTCACTACAATTTTTAATACTCTTTATATCCATATTTATTCGGGGAAAGTTAGTTGTTTCACGTTTGCAAAAAAATTTTTTTCCTTTTTTGGTGGCATTTGTAAAACTTATATTTTAGCTTAATTTTAAATAACCACGCACGTGGTATGTTTCTGTTGTATGTAAGTTGCTGTCAAGGCGACCAGTATACACCCATATGCTGCTTGCTCTTTGTGCCCTTATTTTTTTTTCTAAAAAACTCACTTTAAATAAACATTCTTGATGCCACTACTTGCACACACACTAAAATCAACTTTTTAATTTTTTTAAAGCTTTAGACCAGTCAGCTTTTGTTTTGTTTCAATTCCTTTTAATAAAAATTTACAGAATAAAAAAATGTCTACAATCGCGTCCATTTTTTTTATTGCACTTTTAAAACTATAAACATAAACTCTGTTGTACTTTTTTAGTTTTGTTTTTTGGCCTTTTTTTTTCTTCTAAAAACGATGCCTGCCACAGCTGGTTCAAATTATCAATTTAAATGGGAAGATGAAAAGGATGCTAAAAAACGATGGGAAACTTTTATGAAATTTGGTTCAAATACTGCCACAGAAATGACAGGGAAAAATTTTGATAAATGGCTTAAAGGTATTTATTTAATATTTCCACCTTTTTTACTGAATGAGAATTTTTCCAGACGCTGGAGTTATCGATGGTAAAACTGTAACAACTACCGTTACTGGAATCGCATTCTCAAAAGTCGCAGGGTAAGCTTTTTTTTCCATAAAATATAGGCACATAAAAAGAGAAATTACATAACTTTAAAGTTTAAACCATATCCGCTATTTTTTTGGCTGTCGCTTTGACCAAATTTACAAATTCCCAATTTTTGCAACTTTCTAATAAAGGTTTTTCTGGATTAAAAAAAAGTGATTTAAAACTATTTTAGACCAAAGAAACGTACCACCTTTGCGGAAACTCAACAAGTTCTAGCAAATGTTGCACAAGAAAAAGCTCAAAAAACTAAAAAAGATGTTCAGGTAAAAGGGTTTAGCTTTTTCTCGCATATTTAAAATATTACCACTTCAGGATGAACTTGATGATATCATTTCCAAGCTTTCAAAACTTGAATCACCCGTTGTTAATTCTGCTGCCAAAGCTTCCACTGATGGTGTTTATAGCCGTCTCACGGATCACACCAAATACACTGGAGCTCACAAAGAACGATTCGATGCGGAAGGAAAAGGCAAAGGAAAAGCTGGACGAGACGAAACTAAAAATAAAACTGGCTATGTTGGAGCATATAAAAATGCTGATACATACGACAAAGTTCATTCCAAATCATAAAAGTTCTGTTTTTTTTTAATATTAAGTTTTTGATCTCTTTTTATTTCTCTTCTTTTTTGTCAAATTATTGTATATAACTTTTTATTTTTAATTACTAATTGGTAACATTTTAATCTTTTTTTTAAGTAAAAAAATTTCGCAAGTTTTGTATCAAATTTTTAATAAAATTGGTTGTGAGAATTATTGATATTTACAGAAATAAACAAAATCTAGCAATGAAAATTATTTAAATTTATACCAGTTCTCCACAAATACAGAAAAAAAAAGTCATTTTAAAAGCATAACTTTTTTTTTGTAAAAGAAAGCGAACAGGCACACTGAAAATCCGAATAGTAAAGTTAATCGGAAATTCTTTACATTTCTTTGTTCGAAATTTTTTTGAAACAGGTATGTATATGCACATAATTCTTTTTTATAAAAAACCCAATCTTAATCATTTTATCGAATTTAAAATACATTTTCATTTATGCTTTAGAATTTTGTAAATTTTTAGAAATAACAAGAATTTCAAAATCTTTAAAAAAATTGTTAATACTAATTCGAAAGGTGTTTTTAAGATAAACAAACAAAAACAAAGGTTATTTTGAACAAATGAAAAATATCTTCGAAAGCCACCAACGGTAGTGGCAATGGCGGCGGCAGCAGTGGTAAAGCAAGCGCACGTAAAAATTGCAATTAATGCCTTCGTTTTTTTTATATGTGTGTGGAGAGTCAGTTTGCTGTTGACGGCTTTCTTGCGCAGTTATATTTTCGCTTGCTTGCTTTGCCTTGAACGGAGCTATAAGTCGAAATAAAAGTAGCAATTATTGATTTTGTTTATGATGCGTTTACGCGGTTTAAAATAATTTCCAACTTTTTTCTTATGTTGAAAAAATGTTAAGACCACCCATTAACAATACTTCCGCAGAAGATGAATGGCTTAAAAAAGCTATTGAACAACTTAAAAGTGGTATACCATTCATTGTTACGGTAAGCTTTTCTTTATTATACATAAATATAGTAGGGAAAATATGATTTTAGTACGTTGGTAAAATTCAACTTCCACATTCAATAGCCGAGGAACCCGATGTTGATAATCGAGTTTCCATTGTTTGTGGATGCTTGAGAAAAGTGGCTCTAGCTGCTGCTGTTATAAGCGATGACACAGAAATTTCTGATATAGCTGGAAGGGTAAGTCTCTTTCCTTACTTTTTTTTTCTCTCAAAGTCATTAATTTTAGTTTCTTGAAAATGCTAAAACTCTTGTAAAAAATGTTGAAGTTCAGTTTTCAATATACGATAATGTTTTTACCCTAGGCGATTATATTACCAACATATTTCACGCCCGCCACAAAATCGAGGACATTGCCTTTGCTCATATTGATCCTGATAATAGAGATATAATTGGATATTATGCACTTGAAAGAAAAGTTGGAAAACCTGAAACTCGCTATTATTATGTTATTCAAAGTGAATGTGGAATTCAAGTTCTTGCGGCAATGAAACTTGCATTTACTGTATTTGCTGAAAAAAGAGATGGTGGAAATATTGATGTTAATAAAGTATTAAATATTTTATCGTTTTTTTCGTTAAAAATGGTAGTAATAGTTCTTTTAAGATAGCGGAGTGTATGACTCCTTCACCTACGACACCGAACGGTGCGTATTGTCTTCTACGCCTTTCAACCCCAGCAGAAGATGGCAAGGGTTTTGTTCATCAAATAACTTCAATTGATTCCGAAAGACTCCATCAACAAGTTAAAATTATGGCTTTATCCGAACGTGCTGAAGCTCTGATTCTTCAAAATGAAATTTTAAGCCCTTCCACAACAACGAATATTCAAAATATTACAAATATTTATTTAAATATGGAAGATTTCCGAAAAATTAATCCATATAAAGCTAATATGATGCATCCTGATGCTTCATCGGAAGTGGTAGAAATCCCAGAAAAATTGAAACCCAAAAAATCTAAAATTGTTGAAATTCATGAAAGGCATGAAAATGATGAAGGAGACATTGGAGTTAATGAGGATGATGGGAGAGAATATGCAACAGTTCCACCATTAGCTAAAAAGACACCAAAAATTTTGGCAAGGATGAAACAAGTTTATGAAGAAAGTATAAAAATTGGAAGAAATGAAACATCTCATCAAAAATCTCCTCCTCATCGTTCCTCCAAATATGATGCAGAAATTAAAAATCTTAAAAGAAAAGAACAAGAAATTCAAGAAAAAATTCGTCAATATGAAACCCAAAAACAACAACTTCAATTTTTACCTGAAATGCCTAAAGACCCTCCACTTCCGCCAAGAAAAAAGCGAAAAGTCATATTCAAAAGCATCAAGGAATCATTTCAATTTAGAGCTCAAAAATTAGCACTTCCATTAAAGAAAAAACTTGGTAATCTTCGATTAACGGATTTGGATGAAAGTGCTGCGTTGGGATCGGATTATACAAGTTTAAATTCTCAAAGCTTTGATGAAAGTATTACAAGCTCTTCATATGCTTCATCTGTAGCATCAAGCCATGACTCTGGCGTTCATGATGATTTTTTTGTATTTCCCGAAGCTGCTGAAAGTAGGGGATCATACAATTTTTGTTTTGCACTCACTTAAGATATAAATAATCCTTATATTTTTAGATTCCCTTCATTGGACAAATAAATTTTTTCGAAGTCGAAAAGGTAAGTAGTAGTTGTAAAAATACTAATAAAAGCCTTACATACTTACTTTACTTGTAAAAAAAATAAGTATAAATTGTGGGAGATAAAACGAAAAAAACAAGTTTTTTTATTTAATTAAGTTTGTTTTTTCCTTTTATCTGCCTTAATTTATATAATTGAATTTTTGATAAGGATTTTATTTACTTCCCACAATCGTTTTGATTTAAAAATAATATATGTGGAAGGTTGACAGAGAAATTTAAAGTAATGTATGTTCTCGAATGTTTATTCTCCATCCGCTCCAAATAAAAATAAAATGGAAATAATGGGATATTTTTAATTTTCTAAAACCCATATAAACTAAATTTATCTTCTTTTTTTAAATCTACAGTATCTTAAAATTATTTTAGAAAAGAAACTGCAGCTGTCCCTTTCACAATTTGCTCGACTTTCTGAATATCTTGATGAGCAACCATGGTTTCATGGAACCATCCATCGTATTTTAGCGGAATCCCGATTGGTTAAAGATGGAGAGTTTTTAGGTTTGTTTAATTATCTATTAACCAAATAAACAATAATATAATTTTAAGTCAGACAGTCATCCCTTCAACCAGGTCAATTCATTGTTACAGCCCTTCGAAATAAATTACCCTACCATATTTGTGTCGTCAATCAACAAGGCCAGGTGCGTCTCTTTTTTCGAACAATTGTATATAGGCCAAGAAAAAAATGTTCATCTTTTTTTCTTTTTTCAGATTCGAAGCCATGCCGGTGAATTCTCATCTGTCATTCATCTCATACAATTTCATTTTTCAACTCAAACTCCACTTTGCTCTAAAACTTCTGCAATTTTTCTTAAAAAACCTGTCATTCGCCCTCAGCGGCGGCTTCCATAATTTTTTTTCTATGTTTTTTTTTGAAACTTTTGAAACGCAGCTTAGAGAACCTTGAAAGAATTTTACCAGATTGTGCCTTTTCTATTTTGAAAAATTTATGGTTTTTATTTTAATTCTTTCACGGTTTCAAAGCTTTAAAAAAAGTTGACTCCTAAATTATTATAATGTAATAAGTTTTACTACGATTTAGAATTTTTTTTCTGCGCCTTTTATTTTTGAAACCCGCATAATTTTAACAAAATTATTTAATTTTTATCCTAAATTATGTATAAATTATCCACAAAATACCGGACCTTTAAATTTACGTTAAAATGGTGCATTTTTTAAAAAGCTTTCTTTTGCTTATTATTGTAACCAAAATTTCCATTTATGTATATTGGAAGTGGATTTTTGGGGAAGGTTTAATTCTTTTTTTATAAAATCCTATAAACCGAAACTAGTTTTATCTTATTAATTACTATAATAAAAAAAGAAATAAATTCAATGAAGCAGAAAGAAAAAGTAAAATAATGCTTTAAAATCGAAAGTTTTATGCGTTCGTTTTTTTATTTCCGAATGAAAGAAAAATAGTATCTTCGTTGATGAGTATATTCTCACGTTTTTGCTGCTCAATTTTATTGAACAATAAGCGTGAAATTATTATTGTTATGATTGGCCTGTTTTTTTTTTTTTTGAAGTATCATCGACCAAAGAAAAATGTCTCGATCCCATTGTTGTTTACTGTAATTATCTGAAAAAAAATAAACAAAATGCAAACTTTTTAAAAATATATTTTTACTTCTTTTTTAAGAATCCTGTTTCTTTTTTTTCTTCTGAAAAAGAATTAATGCTTTTGCCTTTCCTTTTTTTCTTTTTTCGTTTGTTTCGAAGCTTTGAGGAAAGAAGGAAAAAAGCTTTCGGATGAGTGAAAACTTCTTTTCGCCGGAACCTCGTAGTGGTGTTTGTTGGCGATCCATCGATGAGAGAAATTTTTTTTGAATGTCTAGTTCAGTCATGTGGTAGTGTGGTGACAGGATTGCAATTAGTTGGATTGGATAGAAATTCTTTTGGTCTCTTTTCTTCTTTTTCGCGCAAAAATAATAATACACGGTAATTTTATTATTGTTCACTTTATTTTTTTTCTCCAACCCGAGGATTTTCGTTCATTTTTTTCTGCTATTCTTTTTACAAGGCCGCCACAGCCATCATCATCACCATCGCTGCCAACCCGGTCAAATTCAAATTCACTTAGGCTTTTTTGAGTTTCAAAATTTTTTTTCTTATTAAATTGGTCATCCCATTTACGGAACAATAGAAAAAATAGGATTTAATTATTTTTTGACGCTTTTAATAAAAAAATTTTTTCGCAACGTTTTACAAAAGCATGCATGCCGTTGCTTTTTTTTTCAATGCCATCCATGTTTGAAAACACTTTTTTCAATAATCCCGAATTGGTGTGTTTTTTTAGATTTCCTTTTATTTTAATTTAAATGATTCCAATAACACTAATATTTTTCTTTATTTTGATTTTTGATTGGCCTCCATTATTTTTCGCCTCTCGATTGCTTGATACTAGTGTTAGCTGTGATCAGGTTTGTTATGATTCGAATTAAAATATTTTCATTTCATTTTTCTTTTTTAGGATAATTTTGTTCTTTCTCTTAATTTTGATTCAACATTTCGTGGAATTGTATACAGTGAAGAAGGATATCCAAATTGCGTATATGTTAATGGATCTATGTTGCCTCAAAAAACATACACGCTTAAGGTGATTAGTTTTGAGCTATTTTGGAAAAAATAATGGCTTCATTTTAGATTCCACTTGATGGATGTGAAACAAAAAGGAATGGTGAAGGCAACCTTGAAAATGCAATCATCGTTCAAGATAATGTCGGATTTTTACAAAGTACTGATAAAAAATATTTATTAACGTGCATTCCATCAACATCAGTGGAAGATAGGTAAACAAACTTATTCGAGACTCAAATATTTAGTCAAAGCCGAATTTCATTAAATAAAAAAGCCAAATTATTTAATTTACAAATATTTTAGACATAATAGCATGATTACAGTCGATTTTGGTGGTGTTACAGTCGATAGTAAACATACCACGACTGAAATTATTTCAGCTACATTACCACCAAATGCTTTAATGCCGGCAGCAAATTTAAAATATAATGTGGAAATTCGAGCTGGTCATGGAATAAATGCAAAACCATTGGCGGCGCCATTAAATATTGGAGATCCAATTGTAAGTCGTTTTTTTAATTGATGGTTCCATAAGCTCATTTTTTGCATTTCTTTTTTTTATTGCAGTCATATATCGTCAGACTTGAAAAACCTGTCGCTGATTCTCAGATTGGCAGATGTTGGGCCACCGATGCTAAAAGTAACCTTGAATTAAGCGATGATCGAGGATGCACTGTTCAACCTCGAGGTCGAATTTGGACAAATTTTGAAAAATCTGAAACTTCAAAAGAAGTTGTATTTTTGAATAAAATTAAAGCATGGGCTTTTCCAACAAGGTTTGAATTTCTTTTAAAACATGGAACACATTTATTTTTTTTAGCAATGAAGTCAATATTTTTTGTAATTTGCGAGTTTGTATGTCACGAAGTTGTTCATTTACAAATTGTTCCGAGCCAGCGAGTAAGCGGCAACGGAGACATTTCGATCATCCTATCAGTGATTTAGCTGAAGTTACAACTCTTTCAATGCATTTAAGATTTCGAAGAGATGATTCTCGAAAGGTAATAATTTAAAATAATGCGTTCATATTTTCATGTTAACGATAAATGTTTAAGGCATCTTCTTCCACACATATTTCAACACTTGAATCATCCGATACTAATTCAGCTGTTTGCCTTTCCCTTCTTCATCTTGGACTTATAACCGCTTGCATTTGTGCATTCCTTATTTTGATCCCACTTATTTTATTTTTTGTAATTCCATCGCATTATTTTAAAAATTCTAGAAATCACAAGTTTTGTTGTTAGTTTTTAAAAGAAGCATTTAAAAGAATTAAATAAAAATTTTTAAAAAAAAAGTGGCTCAGTGAATCTTGTCAACATCATCCTCTGACGGGGAAAGAATTTCTTCATCATAGCTTTTTAAATAAAATGTCAAAATCGAGCGCCTTTAACCACTCGGCCAAACCAACAGGCAAGAGAATTAACTGGAATGGGATGCAATTTCAGCGTAGATGTTGTTTATTTTTGTTGATTTTTCTTATCAAATATTATTTATTAAGACAAAATGGTTAATATTAAAATGGCAGTATCGTAATAAGAGAAAATTAAAACTACAAAAAAAAGATGAGAGATTGTAATGGGTAAAACTATGGCCGTTAAAACATGGCTTTAATTTCTAATAACAAAAAACACAAGAAAAACACGGGTATCAAAAATATTTTAGGGGTTAATTAAAGTTTGTTTAAAGTTTTTTCCAAGACATTCGTTTGCTAAGTCTTAAATCGATGTTATATTTGGACATATTTTCAACACAAAGAACGATGAGATGACGTCGGCATGAAACTTGTTCGCCATCATTAATGAGAGGGCGACCTCGTAAAACCGCAGAAGCCATTCCGTGAGCATAAGGAGCAGGAGAACGCCAAGCTTCACATGAGCTATGTTCCACACGACGGCCAGATTCATCACTGCCATGCCAAATGTATCGATCAGTCCTAACAAAGAATGGGTTAAATTTGAAAGGTCAAAACTTAAAATATTTTACCATAATGGATCATCAAAGATATTTCGATGATTGAAGGAATATAATGGAACATCATAAGGTGTTATCGATGGAGTGAAAACATTTCCCCAACTTTCAAATAATTTTTCCCCGCGAGCATTAACCACAATTGTGTCATTGTCAGCATAATGGACCAAATGACGCAAATCCTTAAATAAATTTTTTTATTGTGTTCAAAAATTGAATAAAGTTTACCTGAACTTTGGAGGAAAGAAATGCGCGGAAAGTTGTTCGAAAACCAGCTTGACGAGCTTGTTGATAACAATGCAAATCAGCTCCACGAATTCCTGCCATTTTGCCATTTAATGGAGTATTCAAAGCGATTAAATGAAGCTATAAATGTTTTAAATTCGCTCAAACTTCAAAATCACCATCGTAAACTTACAACTTTATCCTTGGGATTTACATAAGGATGATGAAGATGAGCTGTTTGTTGAGGTTGTTGCAAAGTTTGGGCATCATTAGGTCGTTGAGGGAGAGTCACTTGTGATGAATCATCAATTCTGCTTGGCGGTGCAAGAGTTTGAACTTCATATTCTCGGGCATGTTGAGTGACTGCTGGAGGAGGAGGTCGATATTCATCCGCTGGTGACGTCTAGAGCGAATTATTTTAAATTCATTCCAAAAAAAATAACTCAAAAAATAAAAGCCACTTCAAAAATAAAATTTAGGTGCTGCTTTTAAACTTAAAAATATAGTGTGTTTTTTGTGCAAAAAATCAATAAGTTTAAAAAAGGAGATATTAGTGTGGCAATTTAAAAGTGTTAGTAATAAATAAGTGATTAGGACACACCACAACAACATCGTCAACAGATCTTCGATTTACACAAGGTTCGTGATTTCCACTTACATCTCCATCATCATTGAGCTAAGACACAAAATTGTAAATTATATTAGTTTTGCAAGCTATTAAAAGAACGATAGGAAATAAAAGGAAAGTAAAAGCATACCCAATAAGCGAGATGATCATCTTTTGATGATAGAGCTTCAAAAGTTATTGGCTGAAAGAAAAGAAAGATAAAGCGGGTTAGTTTAAAAAAAGAGGAAAAGCAATAGATAGAAATTATTTGAACACATTTTTTAAGAAATAAAATGAATTGTTAACAAAAAATAATAGTTTGTTTTTTAAAGGTTTTAGCAAAAAACAGAGGATTAAAGTAATAAGCATTAGCATATTTGATCAAATTTAAAAAAATCCAAACTCACAACCGGTGGACGTTGTTCAATTGCTGGATAAAAACCTTCAAGTTCAATTCTTTGCCAACCATTATTTACTCGAATAAATAATTCTTGACTTGAAACACTAAAAGCAAGTTGTCCTACTTGTGTTGAGCGATGTGAAGCAAATAATTCCGTTGATGTTGGATAAACGGATACCTTAATTTTTTGATTATTATTTGCTCAAAAAAATATAAAGCAACTAACAAGACCACCACTACTGCTACTGCCCCCAGAATGTTGAAATCCAGGTTGACCCGGAGGTCCAATAGGTCCACGATCACCTTTTTCACCTTTTTCTCCTTTGATAGTGTAACGATGAAGTTGAGAATCATAAGCTGGTAAGGAAGTAGGCGCTTGAATGGATGATGAACTTTCTTGAGAATGTCCATCTCCTTTTGCTCCCTATAAATTTTATTAATGATTTGAAAAAAAAAACTAAAAATTTGCGATTCACTTTAACACCAGGATAATTTGCAATTCTAGCAATATCTTCATCCGAAAGTCGTTCATATCTTGGTGGAGGAGATGCAACTGAATAAAAGCCAGCACAATCCGATGGATGACATTGTCCTGGTGGGCCTGGATCGCCTTTATCACCTTTTAGTCCTAAAACTAATTTTTTTAAGCCGAATTTATATTATTTAAAAGCAAAATTCTAATTCCTAACAGAAAAAAGTAGAAAGAAAAACAACAAATCACTTTACACAGAACCGAAGAAAAACTTAAGAAACATAAATGAATACCCTGATTTTGGGCAAACAACGAATTATCAGCGTCGTAATTTTGGCTATGACCAGATGCTGGTGAAGCTTGAAATGGAGGAGTGTCATGCCTGTGATAGTGAAAAGCTCGTTGTGGTGGATCAACGATCTGTGCATCGGGAGAATTTGTTTTCGATCCAAAAAAATTTTCAGTGTATGGCAAAATTAAGCTGTCACCAAAGTCAGCAGAATTTATCGGATTTTGTGCAAAGCCATCTTAAGTGCATTATTTAAAAATAATAATTAAAAATTTACAACAAAATGTTAGAGTTAGAGAAAGTGGTTTTTTCGAATAAAGTAAGCACATTTTATGAATTAACATAGAGGAGAAACAAATTTACTAAATATCCAAACAAGTACAAACCTCGAGCATATTCTGGACGAGTAACAGATTGAAAATCGTTTTGATTTTGTGAAAGCGAAGTGGGTGATCGAAATGTTGTTGTCGGCGGTTCTCTCCCAATTATTGCACTTCGGCCTAAAAAAATTCATAAAAAAAACTTTAATATATTAATATATTAGTGTCAACCTCGTTCATCGTCATCATCATCTTCAATACGATTATTTTCTTCAGTAGTAGTGGATTTTGTTGGAACTCGAGTTGTGGTATCGAAGCCTTCATCAAACCCACTGGCTTCGTCACCCTAAATATTTTTGCCTTATAAAAGTCAAATTGAGTCGCTTGATAGCAAAAAAAACACCACAAATAGGAAAGACGATGAAAAAGCTACTGATTTTTATCGCTTTTTTACACAATAAAAGCAATATTTTCAAGAAACATTTAAAGCTTTACAAAACTCCGAAAAAAACACCATTTTTACTATAAACAAACCTTTCGTAGATTGCTTTTGCGTTTTAATTTCCACTGTAAATCAAAATAAAAAAATTTCAAGCAAGGGAAAGATAATTAAATTAAAAATAAAAGGGTAAAAATTAAAAGAAGAAAAAAGAAAGAAAGAGAAGAACAAACCCAATCTTCATTGCATTGATTTGCCGCTTCTGCGGGATCATCATGCAATTTCAATTCTTGAATTGCGCCCTATAAAAGAATTTAAAATTACTAACCGTCGTTAAATTTGATGGTGGTGACAGTGATGTGGATGAAACAGGTATTCGAGGAATTGTAGAGGTTACAAAAGAATCATTTGAAACTATGGGTTCGAGAGTTGTAGCAGAAATAATTGGTATTTCTGTCATTGAAGCTGGTATTGCTGTATTTGGTCTTTGGGTTTGGGATGTTTTATCATCGAGGAATTCTGTAGTTTCCGAAAATCTTTCAGTAGTTTGAGAAATTTTCGAGCGTTCCGTACTTGGTAAAGCGGTTGTAAGAGAATGCGTTGAAGATGCTCCTTCTCCTTTGGTTGTTAGAGAAACTGATGTCTTTATGGGATCACCTGAAGATTCCTCAATTTCATTTGCAAGAATGGTTGAAGCAGGCGAAGTTTCAAAATCTTCTGAGGTTGTTGTGGACTTTTCAGCTTCGGTTGAACTTGATGTAGTTTTTGTGATTTCATTCATTGTGGCAACTGTTGTTGGTGGAGTGGATGGTGTTAAAATTGTTGAAATAATTTGAATGTTCCTTGTTGTTTTTAGTTCACCTTCATTTATATTAATCGTTCCTGAACTTGTTGTCAATATTTCAACATCTTTTTCATTTGTTGAATCTTCGTAAAATGCAGTAGGGATTGAGAGAATAACAAGGGTTGATGCCTTTTCTAATGATTCGGAATTGTTATGAATTTCAGTTGTTGTTGCATCTTCAATATTTACAATTTCATTGGTTTCACTAGTTGCCCTGAACGAATTTTTAGTTTGATCGCTTACATCAGGAAACGATTGAGTGTTTGAAGTTGTTGGACTATCAGGCCTTTCAGTTGTCGAAGTTGAGAACGTTGAAGATAAAGTTGATAGCAATGGTTCGGTTTGCCCATCAACAGTAATAATTGCTTTAATTTCAGGTGTTGTTGTTGTAGGAATAACAGTGGTTGAATCTTTTGAAGAAGTGTCAATAATTTCATGTGAAGCAAAAGTGATACTTTCCGGTGTCACAAAAGAAGTTGTCGAACTTTCAATGGTAGAAATACCATCATTTTTATCCTCAATGGTTGTGGGCACCGTGGGATTCAAGCTTATTTGATTTCCACTCACTGACGAGCTTGAAATCTTTTCCTTTGTTAACATTGGCGAAGATTCAGATGTGGTAGTTTTTGCTTCCCTCATTTCAATGAAAGGTTCCTCAACTGTTGTAAAAATTGAAGGAACTAGTGGTTCTGTTGTAGTCGAAATAAGTAATGGTGAAGGAGAAAGAACTCCATCAATCAGAGGCATTGTTTCAGCAAATTTTGTTGTTGGGATTTTTTTGGTTTCAATAAAAGTGCTTTCGCTTGATTGTAAAGTAGTCGCAGTTGTTGTAGTTGAATAATTGATTTGTGCTGTTGTGGCTGTTGTTTCGCTAGCTTTTGATGATGAGAACGATGGAAATGAAGCATTTTCAGCTTCAACAGTAGGAACCATATCAGGTAAATCTCCTCTTTGAGGATTTACATCAGTAGAATAGGATATCGGAGTAGATGGTATTTCACCATTGGATGTTACTGGTTCCTGAACTTTTGTTGTCGTTATTTTTTCATCAGTTTTTGCAACCACGGTTGTATCAGGCAAATTGATGTCTTCACTAGTTATTGATGAAGTGGAGCTTGGAAGAGAAGTTGTCATAGTATTATCACGAGAAGTTGGTGAAGATAGTAATGTGGATAATGAAATAGAAGGTAAAGGTGTCAATATAAGCTTTGGAACTTCTTCTGCAATTTTTATGTTACCTTTATCATCAATAACATATTCAGGTGGCGAAGTAGCTTTTGCAAAAGCGTTTAAGGAATTTAAATCCACATATTCAAGCTCTTCTCCGCCATCCAAATCATCAATTGTTGTATTAAAATTAGCTGGCGTGGAAGTGGCATATTTATCCTCATTTGAGCCTTCCACAACGGTTGCTATTTGAGTTGTTTTATCTGGTAAAAAAGAGGTGCTTGGATCTTCACCACTTCCATTTGTTGTGGATTCCATTTCAGATGTTGTTAAACTATCATCCGCATCATCAGTTTTTCCATCATTTTCTGTTGTTGTTTGAGAAAGTATTGACTTTGATTGAGCTGTTGTAAATAGATCGGTTTCATTGGCAATTAGCTTTCCATATTCTTCAAGATTTTCAAGAAGTGTATTATTTTCATTGCCGCCATTAGTTGTCGAATTATCAAAAATAGGTGGAACCTCCGTTGATTTTGATTCATGACTAGTTGTTAACCAAACAGGTTCTTCTGGTGGATCATCCGTGACTTGTGAAAATTCTATGTTTTCAAAATTTACATCAGCGGTATAAGATTCTGGTGTTGAATCATTTGAGTTTAATGTAGTTTCAGTGAATCCATCTTCATCATAATCAACTATTTGTCGTTTTTTACGAGTGTTTGTTAAAAAGCGATCTTCAATGATAGCATCAGAATTTTTAGGAGGCGTTTCAGGTGGTAGAATATTAGGCGATGGTCTTCCATGTGCCAAGACTAAACCATCTTCAACCAATATTTCATTGTTCTTTCGCTCTGCCTTTGCAACAAAAATATTCAAATAAAAAAACAATGAAAGACTGAACGCAAACACCCGCCACCAGCGAGTCGAACCCATGAAGGAAAAAGCCTAAAAGCAAAAGAAAAACGTATTTTAAATAAGAAGTTAGATGGCAGACGCGATGTACCAAATCTTTTAAAAAAAGTTTCTAAGATTTTCAGAAAAATCCCAAAACAATTAGTCGTTTTTAAAAAATTTATTTTTAACCCAAAAACAACGAAAACGTAAATAAACCCCCTAAAAAGGATGGAAGCTTGCTTTAAAAGCACGATCGAATGTTTTTTTAGCTTGAAAAACGATTTAGCCTTTGACATAGCAAACAAGCTACCGGCACAAAAACGGCAAACTCAAGCAAACGTGATCCTTATGTTTATATTTCATTTTCTTTCTTTCATTTTTTTTGCAATATTCTTAAAATCAAAAAAAATGATGTGGCTTGAAGAAAAAAAAAGAAATATACAAAAAAATGTTTTAAAGGACCCTGTTCATTTGATCTTTTTTTCAAACTCGCGTTTGATTATTCCCTCATGCCGCAATATTGCAGAGTCCGTAAAGTACAGTAATTTGACCGTAAAATTACTGTACATTACGGTACTTTACGGGCTTTGCAATATTGCGGCATGAGGGAATAATCAAACGCGAGTTTGAAAAAAAGATCAAATGAACAGGGTCCTTTAAGCACTAAAAAAAGGCTGTAAAAAACATTTTGAAATTTAATAGTTTTTTCTTAGGGTAAAACAATAATTAGCTACATCAGGTTTCTGCTTTTCATAAAATTGGAAGTTGTTGTATAATTTTAAAAAGTGCGTAAAAATAAAGGATATAGAAGTTTAGTTTGTTTTTGAACACGATTGTGTTAAAATTTAAAAAAAGTAAAATGCTTTTGATTGTTTTTGAGAAAGCAAATATTCTGCAAATTTATCATTACTGTATAAAAAAAGTTGCAAGAAAAAAAAACTGCTGCATTCATTCAGCAAAGTTAAAAAGAAATAAAGTAAATCTAACCCAAACATTTCATTCGAAAAAAAATTACAAATTCCGAAGAAGAAAAAAAGCAGCGAAATAATTTATATTTCCGGTACTTTGTGGTGAAATAGTATTTTTTTGACCACCTGAGAAAATTTATATTTGCGCAGAAAAAAGAGAGAAAGGTAACATAGAAAATTAGCATTTTTCCCTTTATCATCATAACCATAAACAACATTCTCATTTTTTAGTTTATAAGGAAAAAGAACAAAAAAATCAGCCACAAAAAGGCAGGCATATTAGTCAACAGATTATTTGGTGAATAAATCCTTTTTCATTTTTTTTCTTTCAAAAGGCGGCGGCGATTAGCTTTTTTTTATAAGATCGTCGTTGGTTTTTATCGTTATAAGTTGTAAACAGTAGAGAAGAAGAAAAAGACGGATATTTTGATTTTTAATTTTAGCGGGCATTGCAAAAAATAAATATGGTTGACGTATGCAACTTTTCAGGCGGATGAATGATAAAGTTTTTGATTTTTCATGGATGTTTGCTTGCTTGTGTCTGCTTCTTCAAAAGCAAGAGCTTATGAAAGAAGTTTAAACCAAAAATATTTTAAAGAAGCAAATAAACTCAAATGTCTAGAAAAAAAAGAAAAAAATCCTAACATAAAATAAAAAAATGTTGTAAATTTTTAAGCTTTGACGTAAATAAAAAAAGAAGATGGTTTCGGTAAAAATGACTGGTCGCTCTGTTTGATCAATCAAAAAATATGAATAGTTAGTAAAAAAATATATAAAAAGGTTAACAAAAACATATAGCTAAACGAGAAAGTGTCTGGCATGAACGGCGATTGTTGAGACAAATGATGGGAAGATGTTTTTGATTTTATGATACAAGCAACAAAAAATAAAAAGAAAAAAGGTTGAATGACTCAATAATAATAATAATATGCGCAAAGCTGAACAAAAAATGGAAGCATTGAAGCTCATAAATTTTTGAGAGAAAGAAATCACAAAATATTGAAAATGTATGTAATTTTCATTGATCATTTTAAGTTTTAAGCAACTACAATGGTGGTGGCAAGAAGCCGCTCCCCTTTAAAATCCTTTTATTATAACGGAAAAAAACGCGCGGGTCCGTATCGTACTATTCAGTTCCGTGGCATTCATTGTTAAGCAACTATGTTAAAGGAAGTTTTTTTTATGCGCAAAAAATGCAAGCATCCTGATGCAAAAAAAAATATGAAGAAAATGGCAGAAAGAAATCGGAGAAAAGCAAATGATACGCGCTATTTTTTTTTTCTAGGATTTTTTTGAAAATGTTACTATTGCAAAAGTTTTGCAGAATTTTGACCTTTCAATTCAACAAAAAATACTCACAGAAAATTTTTCAAATAAAAAAACGTGAAAGAGAAAGTGAAGAAGAGAAGAGTTTATATATCTCCTAAAAAAATTTGCTACTTATCGAATTTTTTGTCTTTCTAAAAACAAAATTGGCTAATTACAAAGTTGAGAGAACAAAATCCATTTCACTTTAAAAAACATAAATCATGAAAATAAATTTTGAACCCAAATTCACATGCTTCATCCACATCTCTGTCATTTGGATCCTGGAATAAAGAGGTAAAAGATAAAACCAACTTCAAAACCTCCACCAATGATAGGGCCTGCATTGGCAATGTAAAGTTTAGAAGCATCATCCATTTGTAATTGAGCAGGTTGACGTCGAACCTACAAGAAAATTAACCGTTTGCAATTATTACTTTTAGAAAAAAAATGAACCTGTCTTGTAGCAAATCGCATACATCGAAAATAAAGTGCGACATTATCTCCACTAATTTCCAAAGCAAATTGGGTCCATTGATTTGTAAATGCAGGAACCAAAAAGCTTGCAATTATATTCGAACTGCTACTAATTTGAGAATCAGTGTAAACTAATGAAATATTAGTTTGAGATCTTCCAGCTGGAGCAAGAAGAACACCCAAATCCACAACAGTATCAAATGCATTTACAATGGCAAAAAGATATCCGCCTTGATTATCTTTAGGTTTAATTGAAGCAACAATAGCAAAATTAGGAAAAAATTTCCGTGGAAGATAAATTCTATATGGTACCACAATTTCCACACCTCTTTGAATTCCAACCGCTGGAAGTCCATCAAGTCCTTTGGTTCGATAAACTCTGGGATCAGTATTAATTAAATTTTCTAATGGAGTTAAAAGATCAACGTCGGTTTCTTCATCTTAAAAAAAGGAAATAAGAATTTTAAATAACATTAAAAAACAAAGTCATAAATTAAATTTTAAACCCTCCAATTTTATTTCGATTTTTAAAATCTTTTTGCCCTAAATTTTTTTTAAAACTATCAATTTAAGAGAGGGAAAGAATGAGGGAGATAAACGCTAAAAACCAAAATCAGAATCAATCAAATGCAGAGAGTTTTTATGAGAGCAAAAAAAAGGAAAAAGAATACATCAATTCATTTTTATTTTCGTATGATGGCTGACTGGGCGAAAGCCAACTATGTCAGTACAAAACAAAAAAAGCGATTGATGATGAATTGCTTAAATTTGCAAAGAAAAAAAAAGAAGCTGTAAATGATCATGCTTTTTTTGGCTTATTTCCAGTATCCATGCAATTAAAGAATTACTAGCCCATAAATTGGAACTATGTAGTTTGAGATTCGTAAACGTTTAAATTTTAGCAAGATAACATAAAAATTAGCAACTAATTTAAAGTTATTCTTTTTTTACTATAGCTGAATTTTTTAGAAAAAAACAAAGAATCAAGTTGGCTGTAAACTAATAGGCCTCTTTTACATTCACGAATTAGAAGAAGAAAAAACCTTTAATTATGTAAGCATTCATTCAAGCTTACGCAGGCTATATTGAAAAAAGTAGGAAATAAGTTTGAAGAAAATCTCAAAATCATATAACAAAAAATTGCCCCTCACAAATGTCCCTTTTTAAACAACTTAAAAAATTATTATTTTTTCATTAAAAGTGTTTTCTTCTTTTCTTTTTTTTTAAATCTATTGCAATAATTTTTCATCTTTTTTTTTAAAACAAAGCTTTTTTGTTTCTATTTTATTTCCCCAAAAAAAAATCTTTCCCGAAAAATTATTGGTTTTTAAAAAAGAAGTAGCTTCCATCTTTAAAAAATGTGGGAGATTTTTTTGTGAAAAGCGTGAATAATGGCACTTTTGCTTTCTCCATTTTTGGTTGAAATGGCTAGTCCGTACTTTAACATTTTTTTCTCGCAAAATACCACTATCAAAAAGCATTGATTCTTAACTCATGTTAAAAACAATATCATAATATCAAAAAAAGATGGCAGACAAAAAAAGAAAGAAAAGAAGCGTCTTTAAAGTCTTCAGAAAGAGATTATAAATCTTTTGAATTTTTTTAGCAATAATAAAGAAAAATCTCGGATTAACAAATCAAATAAGTAATATGGAATATAAAAAAGATTTTAGATTGTAAACAAAACAAAGATATACAAAACGCATCATCTTACAAAGCTAATAATTAAATATATAAACGATATAAAATTTTATAAAACTATGCTCATATTATAATTAAGCGACAGAACATATAATAATTTCTTTAGAAGATTTTTCTTAATCAACGCAATGCCCTTTTTTCCTAAATCACACAATTATGGCACAAAAGTCATATTTAAAGGGAAATATCTCTCGTTCTCACTTTGAAATAAACTTTACAGTATTTGGTTGAAATTTACATAGATTAGATGGAATTTCTTTAACAGTTTATAACATAGTTCTTACCTCCTGGTATATCATAACCCGCAATATTAAATGTAAAACAAATAAGAAAAAACAGCAGCAATTTCAATAACATTATTTAAAATTAATCCTTATAGCATAAACTTAATATTACAAAAAAACGAAAAACAAAGCTTTTATAAAAATTAAAATTTGTCAAAAACTTAGGTCATCCATCAAAAAAAAGGATTATTTATCTGCTTTTCGTTGCTTTTACAAAAATAAAATCCGTTCTGCCTTCCTTTCTTTATTCTTTCAGATGTTCTCAAATTTTAAGTATGAGAATCAAATAACAAAAATAATTATAATTTCTTTCTTTGATTAAATTTTAAAAAAATTAAATCGTTTTAAAAAAATATAAATAAAAGATAATGTCTAAGACGTCGACGATCGGTTTCAAAGATGTGTAAAAACAAACAGGCTGAACGACGACGACAACGATGCCATCAAAGAAAAAAAGGAAAAGATTTTGACGCCGCTCTCCCATTTTTTTTTGTTTCTTCCTTCCTTCCGAACGTCGCCTTCTTTTTTTTGGATAACGGAAAGAAAGGCGGAGCGCCATTGCAGTATAGCAGTAAATACATATTTGCAAGTGCAAGGTCAGTGGTAGCGTAATAACACGCAGCAACCGCCACGAGGGGATTGTATGTATTGTTTTTGGAAAAGGAATAATACTAAAATTCTGGATGCAGCAAAAGAATATGCTATTTTTGGGAGATAAAAAGAGAAGATTGATTATTAATGGAGGAATATAGAAGAAGAAAATAGTAAATAATCGAAATTTTTAAGGATGTTTATGGTTTTCACTGAAGATACAAATATTTTAGTAATACGATTTTTTAATTTAAATTTTTTTGTCTGAATCCCTTGTATGGCATGTAATTACGTTACAGATGAATTTTATCTTTCTGCAAATCTAATTAACTGATTTAAACTAATTATTACAAAACTGTGTTATTTATGATGATATAATTTATATATCTATTGTACCAATAATTTATTTCTTTTCTTCTTTTTTTTCCCGCAATATATTCTATCAATCAGAGTATACTTGATTAGTTAAAAAAGATCGCAACACTTGAAAACTTTTTTGTTTTTGATGGTGGTCAACATCTTTACCAGCCGACAAGTTTAAATTGCGGCCTTTGGATAATATCTTTCTTCTTTCATTACTCGCCTTGAAAAATTTTCAAGTTCCGTAAAAATGCAAGAATTATTATGTGATATCGCCCTTTTTATTGCGTCAAAAAGACATGTTTCTGATGTTAAACGATAATAAAAAAATTTCTAGTATTTAAAAACCCTAAAAAATAAGAAACCCTATTTTTGGGGAAAACAAAGGTAATTAATTAGTGGACACAAAAGGATTTTTTGGAATGACATATTGGGTCATTGAAACAGTTCATTAACATAAAGGTGTTTTTGAATCACATATTTTTTCTAGTTGAAAGCTTTCAAAAAAAAGCCCTTTCATTGGCCAGATGCCGCGCGCATTATTTTATCTATGTATGATGAACCTCAAAATTAAATGAACCGATGAGAAGCAAATTAATGATGAGCATTAATTGGTTTGCTTGGCACATTTCTTAAAGCTATTGAAAAATTCCAATTTTTATGTATGAATTAAAAATTAAATATTAACATTTCAAAAACCATCTTTCCAAAAAAATTTAAAACTCAAACCTCGGTTGAGTATCGAAAATAAATAAAAAAATGACTGCAAGAAAAGAAAAATGTAGGGGCCAATTATTTTTGTGTCTTCTAAGCAAGCAATTTTAACTTTATAGCATACTTTAAAAAATCTTTCTTTTTTTTAATGCGAGTCACATAAATCAACATAACTTTTTTCTGCCTTTCCAACGAAAATGTCAGAGGCATCATCTAACCATTCTCGAATAATAATAATTCAACTCTCTATAATCCTTTCACCCCCGTTCTTCTCCCTTTCTTCTTCTTCTATCCTTTTTTTTTGATGTGCGCAATCGCCCATAAAAGACAATTTTTTTATTCAAAAAATGGCAGTAAAAAATGAAAATAATTCTGAAAGGCTTACGCAACCAATGCATGCCATCATAATTCAAATGATAATAAAAAAAGGTTGGAGAAAGTTTTTCATTCAAAGAAACAAATCTTCGTTACCTCAGAGTTCAAATCTAAGAAAGGCTGCTTTATTAAGATAATAATATAATGAATTAACAAAAAAAGAGAATAAGCAATTATCACATTTGGTTTAAAGAATAATTTTAACTTTCATTTTCATTAAATAATTGTTAAAACACCTAATATAAAAATTCGAAACGAAAAGCAGCAATAATAAGTAACTCTTTCCATAGCTTTTAAACTAATTTGAAAAGGGCTAAACATATGTTTCAAGGACATGTATGTAAAAGGAAAAGATTGAAGAGCGAGGGAAAAAAAGTTTAAAAAAAGGTAATTTGTCACCGCTTACAAAGAAAATTTCAAAGCATGAGGATGAAAGAAAAAATACCGACACACCTATTGAGAAAAAAATTACGTTAAAAATAAAAAATGGGGAAAACTATTTGAGAAGAAAAAAGCTTTTGGCTTTAAATTTTAAAAACTTTTGATTAAACAAGATTTTTTTGTATAAGAAGTAAAAAAATGTATTGCTAAAACATAATTTTGTTCGCAGCTTTGTTAAAGCTTTGTAAAATCACCCCCGCAATTTTACTCTTTTTTATTCTTACCTGATTTAATGCTATCATAACGATTTCCATCATTTGGACAATGTCCACCATGGGCAAGGATATCATCGATAGCTACCCAAAATCGTTCTCTTGGAGCAGATTTCCGAACTTCAAAAATAACCTTGAAAAGTTATTAGAATTAAATTTAAAAAAATGTCTTCTTTTTCTTACTTGAAAACTTCGATTTTTGGAAAGCTTAGATTGAACTAAAATTTTATGCCATTTTTCTTTACCAACTTTTTCAACTTTCGTTTTATAAATTGTAATTGCCATGTTTATGGAATCACCTTCATAAAGGAGGCTAACAATCAAAGATCCAAAACTATCTTTACGAATATAATCCCAAAATGTTAAACAAAATGTTGTTGAATCATCAAATGTCCAAACCGGTGAATAAAGGCGTCCATATTTTTCTAATGGATCACGTGTGGATGTAACAACCATAAAATGTCCAGCATTTTCTTCGCGAGTTTTAGGCAATGACGGATCAAAATGTGAAGATTGTCGTCGAAATTGAAGGGGTGCGGTGGATTCTGAGAAAAAATCACACATATGTATTGGTTCGAAATCGCATGCTTCTTCGAGAAGTAGAGTTTCTGGAGCATTTTGATAAGTTAATGGAGCAGATTCGGGATCACTTGGAGTTCGAATTAATACTTTCGGACTCCATGGTGATTCTTCATCATTGGGAAGAATGGTTCGAATCATAATTTGGTATTCCATTGATCCCTCAAGATTTGTTAAAAGTGCTCGCGTTTTTTCAGTTGATAATTTTTTTGGAGGGATTTGAGATCCAACTGGCGAATAACTATAAATTGAGTTACATATTTTAAGTTGTTTATTATTTTAAAGAAAATCTTACTGTATCAGATAAAATCTCTTTTTGGTTCCTAGCATATTTTCTTCTCTCCTTTTGGGAATTGTATCCTTCCATGAAACATCGACATCCTTTGATGAGATAGCCGTGACAGCGATTTCTGATGGAGATGGAAGTTTAAAAAATTCTTCCTTTTTAGCTCCAGCTGTTTTTGCTGTTAATAAAACTTTTTCGCTATCTTCCACATCCGCTTCATTATAAGCTGTCACTGCAAAAACATAAGTTGTGTTTGGTTTTAATCCTTCGATTTTAAATGAATTAGTTTCAACTCCTTCAATAACAATTTTTTTAGATGGTGTTTCGATTCCATATGAAACTGTATATCCTCGAACTAGAATATCTCGGGCTGAAGATGGTGGATTCCACCATAGCGTTGCTGAGGTAGATGTTGTTTTTATTCTAACATTTTCTGGAGAATCTGGCACTCGATATTCTAACAAAAATAAATTATTTAATTTTCATATTTGTTAAGCGACTCACCTGATTGGGCATTAACTAAATATGATAGTAAAGATAAGCTCAAAATTACCCGAATATTTAACATAATTATTTTTTAATGCAAAATTTTAAGTCAAAATACTTCTTCTCTCCATTTTATTTAATTATTGTTTTATAAAATTCTGAAAACTGTTAAAAATAGTATAAAAATAATCTCTTGAACTTTAAACGACGACATTGGTGTAAAAAACATGCTCGCGTGTTTTTGTTCTCTATGTATTGTCAAACTTCCGTTTTGCATCTTTTTTTAGAAGCTTTTGTTAAACCCATTTTATATGAAAAACAAGAACATTGGGGCCTTACCTTCGGTAAGTCCCTCAAACTAAACATACAAACAAACAATCTTCGAAACCGTTACATTTTTACAATCAAAACGTGGACATTTTACACATTAAGGTATTTTTTGAGAACCCTAGAGAGTAGACCTGCTTTTAGGAATTCTAAAAAATTATGAAAGGGGAGATTATGTGCTTTTTTAGAGGGTGCAAAATTGGAAAAAAATAGAGTGCCCAAACACCCATGCGTGTCTACAACAATACAATTAAAATAAACAACATTGTCCATGGCCTTACAGGCTTACATTCCATTTTTCATGGTAAATTTTGGAGCCCTGCCTACGGCAGACCTCCTAAATTTTACAAAAAAATCTTCTCCAATAATCAACGGTTTCCTGGGCCATGCATTTCCATATCTCTCATATTCGGCTACATCTTAACCACTTCGAGGTCCATTCCATAGGTCTAATTACACATGGGCCCTTCAGGCCCCAAAACACATTTCAACCCAAAAACAACCAAATATCGAACCAAACATAATCAAACAATCACCCGAAAATCATTAAATATCAACCCGAAAACCATCTTACATCTCACCAAAAACAACTAAACATTCACCCAAAAACAACTAAATATCCACCCAAATATTATAAAAAAAATGTGCCGAACGCTTACATGTTTACAACAATGCAATTACAATAAACAACAGGGCCCTTCGGCCAACATTCCATTTTCATGGTTAATTTTGGAGCTCTGCCTTCGGCAGACCTTCAAAATTTACGATATAAATCGTCTCCAATTAACGACGGTTTCTCTGGGCCACGCTTTTCATATATCTCATAGTCGGATATATCTTGACATCTTCGGGGTTCATTCCATAAGCCAAATTATACTTGGACTCTTCGGAACCAAATCCGTTTTGACCCAAAAACCACCAAATATCCACCCAAAAATTAGCTAAAGATCCACCCAAAAACATTTAAATATCGATTAATACATTACAACACAAACAACTAAACATTCACCCAAAAGCCACCAAATATCTAACCAAACTCAATCAAACATCTCACCAAAAACAACTAAATGTCCACTCAAAAACCATTTTACATCTCACCAAACACAACTAAACATTCGCCCAAACACAACTAAATGTGCACCCAAAAGCCACCCAAAAGTCATCCAAAAGTCACCAAATATCCACCCAAAAATTTCAATGCAGACAATCAGAGAAAAAACAAATTTTTCACTTCCAAAAATGCTTTCAAAAAAAGCAATGAGAAACTTTCGTGTCGAGAAAAATTTCAAAAAATGCAAATTTAAACTGGCCAAAACATGGACATATTCGAGAGTCCGAAACGTAAGACCAACATATTCGGAATCAGCGTAAAAAACTGATCTAGGCTATCGGGACAAAACAAAACAAAAGCAGAACCGACATACAAACATACAAACATACAGACAGAAACGACATTCCAATTTACAAAGGAAGACAAGATATAAGAAGGGGCCTGCCTACGGCAGTCCCCACAACTAACATTTCAACACTTTTACAATTACACATCGGGCCCTTCGGGCCCTCATCTCTTCTTCCAGCTTCCATCCCCTGCGGAGAGGTTTACCTTCGGCATCCCTCCCAATTTTACATTAGATCATTTCAAATTTACAAAATGGCCCTTCGGGCCACACAATCCATTCTCGGGTTCCATCCCATGCTTTCTCCCTTTCAAATTCAATTTCATTACTGCGATTAAGCACCACAGGCCCTTCGGACCTCATCTTACATATCCTTCATTTGCTGCTTCATTTTAGCACCTCGTAGTCATCCTCATTTCCTAGGGCTACGTTTTCCCATTTCTCATTTTAATATTTTCATTAAACTTTCTTAAAGTCCATCTTATCAATCATCATTAAAAAAAACATTTTCATTAAACACCCTCCAACACCACCACACACACATGCATCTAAGCACCATCACCAAATCCACCAAATATGCATTCTTTCAAAACTCACAATAAAAAAAATCACACAACGAAATTCACCTTCCAAAAGCAAACGACAAAGAACGCGCTTTCTCCCTTTCATCAAACACAAAGAGAAACATTCGCGTTAAGAATTTTTTCAATATGCAAATTTTAAAACCTCAATATCATATAAAGCGTCGAAATATAAAAAGTTTTTGCCAAGTTCAAAATTTTTCAAAACACCCTGTTTTTTTGTAAATTTTACAAAAAATGCACTGCTCTTTTTGTAAATGCCCCGCAAGTTTACAAAAAGAGCAGTGCATTTTTTGTAAAATTTACAAAAAAACAGGGTGTTTTGAAAAATTTTGAACTTGGCAAAAACTTTTTATATTTCGACGCTTTATATGCATATCTCTTTACCCGAAGCTTGAGACCCACATTTTTGGAATCAGCATCAAAAACTACATCAGACTGTCCAAACACAATTCAAAAAAACAGGTAACAACCCACAGACAGACAGACAGACATAGTCAATTCAATTTACAAGGGTAGACAAGATATATGAAGGGGCCTGCCTACGGCAGTCCCCACACGTTACATTTATTTAATTTTACAATTACACATCGGGCCCTCATCTCGTCTTCCAGCTTCCATCCCCTACGGGGAGCATTTTACATTAGTTCATTTCTATTTACAAACTGGCCCTTCGGGCCACACAATCCATTCTCGGGTTCCATTCCACACTTTCACCTTTTCAAATTCAATTTCATTACAGCCGAAAATCAACAAAGGCCCTTTGGGCCTCATCTTTCATATCCCTTATGGACACATCGAGGTTCATCTCCACATTCATTTTAAATTTTACTTAGGCCCTGCGGGCCTCATTTCCCATTTCCATCTTCCAAAATCAATAATTATTTTAAAAATACAAAAAAAACATTTTCATTAAACACCTTCCAACACCTCCACAAATACATGCATCTCTGCACCATCACCAAATCCACCAAATATGCATTCTTTCAAAACTCACAATAAAAAAAATCACACAACGAAATTCACCTTCCAAAAGCAGACGACAAAGAACGCGCTTTCTCCCTTTCATCAAACACAAAGAGAAACATTCGCGTTAAGAATTTTTTCAATATGCAAATTTTCAAACCTCAATATCATATGCATATCTCTTTACCCGAAGCTCGAGACCCACATTTTTGGAATCAGCATCAAAAACTACATCAGACTGTCCAAACACAATTCAAAAAAACAGGTAACAACCCACAGACAGACAGACAGACATAGTCAATTCAATTTACAAGGGTAGACAAGATATATGAAGGGGCCTGCCTACGGCAGTCCCCACACGTTACATTTATTTAATTTTACAATTACACATCGGGCCCTCATCTCGTCTTCCAGCTTCCATCCCCTACGGGGAGCATTTTACATTAGTTCATTTCTATTTACAAACTGGCCCTTCGGGCCACACAATCCATTCTCGGGTTCCATTCCACACTTTCACCTTTTCAAATTCAATTTCATTACAGCCGAAAATCAACAAAGGCCCTTTGGGCCTCATCTTTCATATCCCTTATGGACACATCGAGGTTCATCTCCACATTCATTTTAAATTTTACTTAGGCCCTGCGGGCCTCATTTCCCATTTCCATCTTCCAAAATCAATAATTATTTTAAAAATACAAAAAAAACATTTTCATTAAACACCTTCCAACACCTCCACAAATACATGCATCTCTGCACCATCACCAAATCCACCAAATATGCATTCTTTCAAAACTCACAATAAAAAAAATCACACAACGAAATTCACCTTCCAAAAGCAGACGACAAAGAACGCGCTTTCTCCCTTTCATCAAACACAAAGAGAAACATTCGCGTTAAGAATTTTTTCAATATGCAAATTTTCAAACCTCAATATCATATGCATATCTCTTTACCCGAAGCTCGAGACCCACATTTTTGGAATCAGCATCAAAAACTACATCAGACTGTACAATCACATTTAAAAAAAACAGGAGACAACCCACAAACAGACAGACAAACAAACAAACATAGTCAATTCAATTTACAAGGGTAGACAAGAAATATGAAGGGGCCTGCCTACGGCAGTCCCCACACGTTACATTTATTCAATTTTACAATTACACGTTGGGCCCTTCGGGCCCTCATCTCATCTTCCAGCTTCCATCCCCTGCGGAGAGGTTTACCTTCGGCATCCCTCCCAATTTTAAATTAGATCATTTCAAATTTACAAAATGGCCCTTCGGGCCACACAAACCATTCTCGGGTTCCATCCCATGCTTTCTCCCTTTCAAATTCAATTTCATTACTGCGATTAAGCACCACAGGCCCTTCGGGCCTCATCTTACATATCCTTCATTTGCTGCTTCATTTTAGCACTTCGTAGTCATCCTCATTTCCTAGGGCTACGTTTTCTCATTTTAAAATTTTCATTAAACTTTCTTAAAGTCCATCTTATCAATCATCATTAAAAAAAACATTTTCATTAAACACCCTCCAACACCACCACACACATGCATCTAAGCACCATCACCAAATCCACCAAATATGCATTCTTTCAAAACTACAGTAAAAATTCACGCAACGAAATTCTCCTTCCAAAAAGCAAACGACAAAGAGCTCGCTTTCTCCCTTTCATCAAACACAAAGAGAAACATTCGCGTTAAAACTTTTTTCAATATGCAAATTTTCAAACCTCAATATCATATACATATCTCTTTAGCCGAAGCTCGAGACCCACATTTTTGGAATCAGCATCAAAAACTACATCGGACTGTACAATCACATTTCAAAAAAACAGCGGACAACCCACAGACAAACAGACAAACAGACATAGTCAATTCAATTTACAAGGGTAGACAAGATATATGAAGGGGCCTGCCTACGGCAGTCCCCACACTTTACATTTATTCAATTTTACAATTACACATCGGGTCCTTCGGGCCCTCATCTCGTCTTCCACCTTCCATCCCTCCTAATTTTACATTAGATCATTTCATATTTATCAAATGGCCCTTCGGGCCACACAACTCATACTCAAATTCCATTTCACACTTTCTCCCTTTCAAATTCAATTTCATTCCTGTCGGAAAGCATCACAGGCCCTTCGGGCCTCATCTTACATGTCACTCATATGCAGCTTCATTTTAGCACCTCGTGGTCATCCTCATTGCCCAGGATATCAATTTTCCATTTCTCATTTTAATATTTTCATTAAACTTTCTTACAGTCCATCCTCTCAATCCTCATTAAAAAACATTTTCATTAAACACTTTCCAACACCTTCACACATACATGCATCTCTGCACCATCACCAAATATGCAACTTTCAAATTACTGTTATAAATCATGCAACGAAATTCTCTTTCAAAAAGCAAACGACAAAGAGCTCACTTTCTCCCTTTCATCAAACACAAAGAGAAACATTCGCGTTAAGAATTTTTTCAATATGCAAATTTTCAAACCTCAATATCATATGCATATCTCTTTACCCGAAGCTCGAGACCCACATTTTTGGAATCAGCGTCAAAAACTACATCGGACAGTCTAAACACAATTCAAAAAAACAGCGGACAACCCACAGACAAACAGACAAACATAGTCAATTCAATTTACAAGGGTAGACAAGAAATATGAAGGGGCCTGCCTACGGCAGTCCCCACACGTTACATTTATTTAATTTTACAATTACACATCGGGCCCTCATCTCGTCTTCCAGCTTCCATCCCCTACGGGGAGCATTTTACATTAGTTCATTTCTATTTACAAACTGGCCCTTCGGGCCACACAATCCATTCTCGGGTTCCATTCCACACTTTCACCTTTTCAAATTCAATTTCATTACAGCCGAAAATCAACAAAGGCCCTTTGGGCCTCATCTTTCATATCCCTTATGGACACATCGAGGTTCATCTCCACATTCATTTTAAATTTTACTTAGGCCCTGCGGGCCTCATTTCGCATTTCCATCTTCCAAAATCAATAATTATTTTAAAAATACAAAAAAAACATTTTCATTAAACACCTTCCAACACCTCCACACATGCATGCATCTAAGCACCATCACCAAATCCACCAAATATGCATTCTTTCAAAACTCACAATAAAAAAAATCACACAACGAAATTCACCTTCAAAACGCAAACGACAAAGAACTCGCTTTCTCCCTTTCATCAAACACAAAGAGAAACATTCGCGTTAAGAATTTTTTCAATATGCAAATCTTCAAACCTCAATATCATATGCATATCTCTTTACCCGAAGCTCGAAACCCACATTTTTGGAATCAGCATTAAAAACTACATCAGACTGTACAATCACATTTTCAAAAAACAGCGGACAACCCACAGACAGACATAGTCAATTCAATTTACAAGGGTAGATAGACTTTAAAAGAAACCCAGTCAAACTTAAGTTTAAAAAAAAAGAGAGATTTTAACTCTTTGATGTTTCTCCTTAGGGTATATAATGTGAGAGGATGTTCGCAAGAAAAGATAAGTTAAAGCTAATTTTTCCTAATCATTTATTTCTTCTTTTTTTCAAAATGATATGAGAAATACGAGAGAGAAAAAAAAAACGTAAGAAATAATAATAAAGGCTATAAAAAAAAGAAAAAATATATATTCACAAAAAAATTGGGAAAGAGGGGCAACAAAAATAAATAAATCCAAATATGTATGTATGCTAAAAAGAGTAAAGACTAAAAATGCATATTTAAGTATTTGCAACTTTTTTTTGGAAAAGTTTTGCGCTCTTCTTCTGTTTCCGGTCAAAGTTGGAGGGGATTTGATTTCCGCTTTTTATTTTTCAAATAAATTTGTTAGTTTTATAAAATTTGTGTTGTTTAACAGATGACATAGCTTAAAACTATTTTTGGGGCAAGTAACTTGAAAAATCTTAGCATGATTCGAAAATAATTTCGACGTGAGAAGAACAGTGAACACAATAGTTTTTATTACCATTTTGAAGAAATTTTAACTTCAAACTTTCAACACAATAAAAAAAACATAGAAAAAATGGAAAGATGAAAAATAAAAGGATGAGTTTTTTATAGGGCCATTCATTGGACGCAATATAATGTAATCTCTCAATGCTAAAAAAATTGAGGCTTTGATGAAACAATTCAAATGACTCTTTCGCTGCCTCAAATTCTTTTTAACTTTTTTATTTTATTTTTTCTGTACAAAATTTTTTTACGTTTTTGGTAAACATTTTAGCGCGTTGTTAAATGTAAAAGTTGGAAGTGCCAATGCTAAACAAATTTCCTCCGATAAAATGCAAGCGCAAAGAAGAACGGCAACAGCAAAGTTAACTTCGAAAAAAGAAAGAAAAGAAGAATTGAAAATGAAGGAATTTGAGTTAGTAAAGTTTTTTGAGATTTGATAGACGTAAATAAAATTCAGGCATTTTTTCAAACCTAATAAATTCTCTATAATTGAGATTAAATTTTGAAAAATCTGATAGCCTCTAAAAGTCAACCAACTTTACGAATGACAAAACAAAAGTTAAATTACAAAAAAGTTCAAAATTTTATGTAAGAAAAATTAAACTATTTTGTTTGGGGAATTTTTTTTTGTTTGACAAGATTTTTAGTCATAAAACTAAGCACACGAAAAAGGAGGAAGCGTGCTTGTTTTGTTGAATTTTAAAAACGCCGATGAATGGCAATAAAAAAAGGGAGGAAGGAATAAGAAGGGAGAAACTGCGCAATACCATGATTTTTTCCCTTTTTCCTTATTGTTTAGCGGCAAATCATAAAAGAATTTTAGTTTAAATACGAGTGTGAATTTTATTTGTGCTGCTTCACAGGTGACAAGCGGTTTATTTTGGATTCGATAAAAAAATAACCATATTATTGCCAAATATTGCATTTAAATTGAGCGGTTTTGCTAAAATCTCAACAGTTTAGAAATATTTTTAAATTCTCATTATAAAATATAAAGTTAAAAAACTATTAAAATGCTTTTAAAGAAAGTGTAAAATTTCGGAAAACTTATTGATTAAAAAAAGCAGTAAAACGTCTATATCAACAAAACCATCTATGAAATGAATAACTTCCATCATGTTGTTTATAAATATAACTAATTTTTAGAAAGTAAATATAAAGTGTGAAAATGGAGTTACCAAGATAGAAAGGCTTTTGACTGTCATCGAATGAAGAAAAAATAAAGCAATGAAAATTTATTTAACCCTTTTTGAGGGAAAAAAATGACATACTTACAAATCAAAATTATTGAAAACATCAAAATAATAAATAAGGTTAATAAGCGATAAATCTTTTTTAAGAGTTTTGAATGGCGGATGAAGGCCATCTTCCACCTGTTGAGTTTTGGGATAACAAGATTCCTCTTTTTTTTTAAAACCCATTTTGGCTTCTTTTGTGAAGCGTTTGTTAAAATGACAGCTTCCTGCCTTTTGAAAAGTAAAACATTTTTCAATACGATTGTCTCAAACTAAAGAAAGAAATGACAGTAGCGGTAGTTTTCGATTATGATTCAACATCCCAAACATTAATGGAACCTCAATTTTGAATGCGCATAAAATGGGCAGCTGCATGTGCGCGGCGACAAACAGCAATTATTACGCTTGTTTCACAAATCTTTTAAAACCATTCACACAAATGCACTTTCTTTGTACAATAAATCAAAGCTTTTTAGCTTTAATAAATAATAAAATTAATAAAAACTATAAATTTTGTAGAAAATCTCATTTAATTACAAATGACAAACATGAAAAAATTCATTTTGTCCATGTATTATTGCTCAAGAATTTAAAAAGGCTATTCATATGTCAACAACAAAAACATCTTTTATTCGTATTGATTATAAAGTTATAAAATTATCTTTCATGATTATGAATAGTAACGTACGGCAAAAATACCGTATACTGAAAAATTTAATTTTTTTTAATATTTTGGCTTTTTGTTCCTTAACATTCAAAGAATTATTCTCAACGTTTTTTTATTTGTTTTCTCTCTAATTTGTCTTTTATCAAACTGAATGTGATACATGTTTCAAAAAAATGCTTTCATATCATCGGTATCGGCATTCAACCTTGCCATTTCATTTACTTTTTTCAAGACAATATGCAACCAAACCATTACTTCAATGGCCACTTAATGTAAGTTATTGTTTAATGATGGATAAATATTATTATGATGTAATTTATAGAGTGAAACCAAATTGAGTAATAATTTACACCAGATTGAAAGCTATTGGAATGATAAACTTACTGGTAAAGCAATTGGAATTGAAACAAAAAATGGCGAAAAGATGTATATTTTGGCCATGTTTCCCTATCCATCTGGAATGTTACACATGGGTCATATGCGAGTTTATTCCATCTCTGATGTTTTAAACCGATTTTACAAGTTAAATGGTTACAATGTCATTCATCCCATTGGCTGGGATGCTTTTGGTTTACCTGCTGAAAATGCTGCTATTGAAAGAGGAATTGATCCTAAAGAATGGACTTATTCGTAAGCTTTGATTTTCTTGTAATAAACCTTTAAAATGTGTTTTTTTATAGAAATGCTGCTGCAATGAAGCAACAACTTTTAAGTACCGGAGTTCAATTCGATTGGCAACGGGTATGAGAGTTTTTTTTATTAGTCTACGATAAAATAAAACATTTTTAGGAATTGTACACTTGTGATCCAAATTATTACAAATGGACTCAATGGATTTTTTTGAAATTATTTGAACAAGATCTTGTACATCGAACTGTAGCTGAAGTTAATTGGGACCCACTGGATTTAACTTGTAAGTGTTTTTTTTTTCATCCTTTTATAATAAATCAACAACAATAATAAACTTAGAACAATATAAAAAACAAATAGGCAATAAGAATTAAGACCATGTTTAAAAGTTAAATAATTTTATATAGTTCCTGAAGCATATGCATATAACCTTGAACTGGAAGTTGTAAGTACATATACTTAAAACATTTTACTGAGCTTTTGTACCTGATTCCGAAGTCATTTTGATAAGTTGGTTTAAAGCTTTAATAAGAAAAGGACGACGAATATGACTATCTTCTTCTACTACTGCTTCTAAAATACTGTAATTTGAGCTAAAACGGCCAACATCATGTTCCTTATTAGCATTATCTTTACCATCCTTAAGTAACTTCTTCTCTAGAAAATGCATATATTTGATATAGTTTGAACAAAAATTAAAATTTACTCGATAATCTAATATATGCAGCTTCAAGATCCATTACAAATAACAAGTTTTGATCACCAATTGGTGCAATAATCATTTCGAATTTTCCATCGAGAGTGTTATCACGATTTGCATGTTCATTATTTCTTCGATCTGTATCAACAGTAATACCATATCTTTTAATAACCTGATTTTTCGGGTTTTTAAATTAAAGCATAAAAAATAATTCGCATATTACATTTTTTCTTCCGCATGCATAATATATGATAAAGCTAAAATAAAACAAATGTTTCGGCTTTTTTCTTTCTGCTTTATTTACTTAACATTAAAAAAATGATAAGCGATACCGGTATAATCAATGTTTTTTATGACATGTACTTTTAATATACATTATATTCACTCATGGCACAAATAAAGCAGAAAAACAAAATAAGATAAGATAAAAAAGCAAAATAGGTATGACTTATTTAAAGGTCAGGAACAGGCTGGGCGACATCAACTTTTTAAAAATCGACATTTCGACGTTGACATTTTTACGTTGTTTTTTGGTAAAATCAAGTCGACATCCGAGCCGAGGATTGTATTTTGCATTTTTCAATTAAAGGATTAGCGTAAAAAATAATTCAACTATTACCTTTTTTGAAAAAAGGAAAATAAAACAACACAGGGTTTCTTTTCTTTACGTATTTTATAATATCACATAGCAGATTCATCTTTTAGTTACAACGAAATTTTACAAATTTTTATTTAAAAAAGGCATTTGTAAACATTAATTTTTAAATTTTTCAGGCCTTGCTGAAGAACAAATCGATGGTCATGGGTGCTCTTGGAGGTCGGGAGCAAAGGTAGAAAAGAGAAAATTGGCACAATGGATGATAGAAACACCGAAATATGCTTTAAGACTCGTTGATGGTTTAGCAAATTTAAAGAAAAATTGGAAAGAAGTTGCTGATATTCAAGAAAACTGGATTGGAAAATGCGATGTTTGGAGATTTGTTTTAAAATTAAAAGAAGGTCGAACTGAACGTAGCTTTGAAAGATTTGATTTACGTTTGAAAGATCCTAAAAATCTTGCAACTGCTCAATTTCTTGTAGTTCGAAGAGATCATGCTTTGGTAAGAGAACTTCCAGAATTGCCAAAAGATACAAGTGAGAATTGTTTTTTGCTTTGACAATACATAATTTTTTTATATTTTTAGCTGTTCTTGGGCCTACCGTATTTAACTTTGTGACGGAAAAACAGATGCCAATCGTTGTGTTAAGCGAAGAACTTGAAGCTATAGATGATAAAAAAGAAATTGAATTTTTTTTGAAAGCTCGATTGGGGCAGAATATCGATGAAGAAGCAATGAAGCTTTTGGATATAAAATCAATGGATAAAGCTATCGATATCAACGCCGAAAAAGTAATTGAATTGGCTAAGGTGCGATATATTTGTAATTAACGAAGGCTTACTTTATCATTATTTTAGAAGAACAATTGTGCCGGTTATCAAACTTCTCGAACTTTACTTGATTGGGTTGTTTCACGCCAAAGAGCTTGGGGCACTCCTATTCCCATGGCTTTATCAAAAAAGGGAGAAGCTTTTCCCGTGGAAGAACAATTTTTACCTGTTTTAACTGAACATAGAGGCGATGAATTCCAGTATGCTAATTTCTTTTTTTGAATTTACTTTATTATCTTATTTTCAGCTCTCTGGGAAAAGTTGGACATATTGAAACCGATACTCTTGATACATTTTTTGATTCTTCATGGTATTACTTACGATTCCTTGATCCTAAAAATGACAAAGAATTTGCTGATAAGTCAATCTTAAAAAATCTCATGCCTGTCGATGTTTATGTTGGTGGTGTCGAACATGGTAAATTCGAATTTTAATAATAATTCACTTAAAAACATATTCAATTAACACCTATTAATTATTGTTATTTTAGCTGCCGTTCACATGTTTTTTGCTCGCTTTATCAACTATTTCTTATATGATCAAGGTCTTGTTCCATGTGAAGAACCTTTCAGTGATTTAGTACCACAGGGAATTGTTCGAGGTCGTACTTTTGTCGATCCCTCCACTGGAAGATATGTGCTTTCAAAAGATGTTGAACAATCTGGAGAATCATTCGTTGATGCACAAACTGGAGCTCTATTGGAATCAGCTTTTGAAAAAATGTCAAAATCCAAGCATAATGGTATTGATCCTCTTGAAGTTATTCAGAAAGATGGTGTTGATCTTACTCGTCTTCAACTTCTTGGTGCTGCTTCTCCTCGCGCTGACCTCGATTGGGGTTCATCTGATTCGAAAGGGTTAAAGCTATGGGTTGATCGAATTTCACACGCTGTTAACGGTTATATCGAAGGTCGTAAGAATGCATTATCCACGAAACCTACTGAAAAAATTCCTGAAGATGTTGAAAAGATATACAAAGAAAATTACAACTATTTTGTCAGAAATGTGAGTTATTTCCATTTGCGTATTTTTTTGTAAAAGGGGATTTTAAATTACATTCTCTTTTCTATATTCTCTTGTTACACTTTTTTTTTACATTAACTTTATGTTATTCTTATTTCAGGCAACTGTCATTTTGGACGTTCTTCGAATTCACAACACTGCAATTGCCCGACTTCAAGGATTGACTAATTCTTTAAAAGTAAGTCATTTCTTTTTAAATTATAATTCAACACAAATTATAGAAAGCGAATCCTCTCTACACTGGACAGAGCGCTGAATATGAACGATGTGTTCATGCATTAGTTATTATGTTACAAGTCTTTGCACCAAATATGGCTGCCGAACTTTGGGGAGCATTATCACAAGTTGAACCAATAAATTCTAATGCATGGGATCATTCTAAAGATGTCTTTGAACAAAAATGGCCAGAAGTTGATGCCGATGCTGATATTGATTTTTGCTTAAATGTAAGTTTTTAAATTTGAATAACGCTTAAAATTCAAGTTTTTTAGGCATTTGATATAAGTTGTGGACGCATTCCTGTCAACAGACAAATGGTAGAAAAATTATCGGATGATAAAATCTTTGAATTAGGAAAAACAAAAATTCATTCTTCATTCTTTGAAGAAATTGCTAAGAAAAATTTCACTTTGGACTCTTTTAATGTTAAACGTCATAATGGTTTGATTCTAACACTCGATCTCGCTTTCAAAGGAAATGTGAATGAAAATAGTATCCGTGATATTCTTGATCAAGTAAGCAAAAACAGATTGAAAGCTGCTACCGACGCAAGAAAGAAACGCAAGAAGGACTTAAAAAACATTTTAAATAAAAGTTAAATATATTAGGTTAGTTTTAGTAAAACATTTGTTTTTTTTTGTTGTTATCTTTTTGTTTTATATGTACATTCGATAATAATAAATCTTATTAAAATTTAATATTCTAAAGGCATACACCGCCATTGTACAATTCCTGCTAAACCTTTTTGAGATCGATCAGCATTTCGGGCTTGATCGATTGCTTTTTGCACGGTAATCCGATAACGTTCATGGAAACCTTCATTTGACTGCGAAAATGATAGTTGAAAATCAGAATCAACAGCAGCAAACTTCTAAAATTAAAAAAAACCCTTTGTTGCATTCTTGAAAACAAAAATTATTACTTCAATAAAATCAATGCAAGCTTTGGTTGTAAAAAGTTTAGGCAATCGCATATAACAAAATGATTTAATTAGTTTTTCTCTTTTCCATTCAAGGGCTTGTTCAACAATTTTAGGAGAAGTTGTCACATTTGTAATATCAACTCTAAAATAAAATAAATTTTTGTATAAGAGTGATTTAAAAAAACTGCAATAAGCTACTAACTAACCTAATATTATCAACATTTTTTAGCATTTCAAGTAATTCAGTAAACTTTAAGTTAGATTTAACTCTGACATTATCAGTATAAAAAGTAGTAACTAAAGGATGCAAAAAATATTTCAAATCTTCTTTTAATATGCTACATCCAACTAATTCAAATTTCGTGAAATGAAGAGCGGGCAATTTGAGAGCTTTACGTAAAGTTGGTTTAAAATCTTTACATGAATATACTTCAAAAGATTCAGTGACAACCAAATTTTCAATTATGTCTTTATATTCTTCAGCATTCATGGATAAACAAAATGTATCATTGTGTTCATTATAATATGCTTCAGTATATGATTCATCCTAAACTTAATAATATTAAACTTCTTTAACGCAATTTAATTCATTCAATCTTACGTCAATGGATAAAACATTCACTGGCCTACGTCTAATTTCCCGAGTTAAATTCCACATAAATTGTGAAGTTTGCGCCATATCGTTAATTTCATTGGGTGTAGCATTTTCAATAATTCGACGAACAATTCTCATAGGCAAATTCGTAATTTGCTGTCGATCTTAATTAGTAATTTTTTTCAAAAATGCTTGAAAAAAAAAATTAAAAGAAAAAATTACTTACAAACCATTTTTTCCATGAACTTGCAAGTACTCGAAAGCGTGCTAGCTTCATCTCCATTGGTTTTTTCAACAATTTTACTAATAATAGGGTATGGTAAATTAAAATTTTGACGAATTTCTGACATTTTTAAAAAAATTAAAAATTTTTGTTTTGAAATTTTTAAAAACTGATTTTGAAAGCGAAAAAAATCGCGCATTTATTCTTCGTGTCAAGATTTTTTGTTATAAGGAATTTGCTTCCAGAAATAAATCGACTTAAAGGACCCTGTTCATTTGATCTTTTTTTCAAACTCGCGTTTGATTATTCCCTCATGCCGCAATATTGCAGAGCCCGTAAAGTACAGTAATTTGACCGTAAAATTACTGTACATTACGGTACTTTACGGGCTTTGCAATATTGCGGCATGAGGGAATAATCAAACGCGAGTTTGAAAAAAAGATCAAATGAACAGGGTCCTTTAAAATTAAAATAATACAGAAAGAATACAATCATAGTTTAAAATTTAAATAAATGTGGGTCCATGCAGTTCTCATTTTTGATTATAGTCCAGAAAGGAACAGAAAGATAAAGGCAACGAATATTTTAAAATAATTTTACCTTCTTTTTTCCTTCATTACGTTATAGGTTTTTATTATGCATTTTCTCTAATTGAAATAATTGCTGGCGGCGGCCTTCTTAAAAGTGTTATAGCTAACAAAAAAGATTAGGCCTAAAAAAACTTCTGCTTTGCTTTTTGAACTATTATTATTCACCTGTTAGCCTTCTTCCATTGCAGTTTTAAGAATAAAAATAAATTTATGTTATTTTTTATTCATCTGTCAATAAATTATGTGTGACCTTTTTCTTTGCTCAACAAGTATATAGAAACTAAATTTTTCTTTTCAACACCTTGGAAAATTTTAAGCTTTTCAAAAAAAGCATAACAAATTTCAAAGCTTTAAAATTTTAAAATAAAAATGGAATCAATTGAAGAATGGCTTTTAATTATCAGCTATTTTGAAATGGCATTTATTTTTATTGTGTTAATTTTGATTTTTGCAAGTGCAAATATTTGCCTCAGAATTCACCTCTTTCATCCAAATTTAGTTGGTTTGGCAATTATCATGTGTTATCAATCCATCATTTCTATGTTTCTTCGAGCCATTATCATTGTTAGAGGCTTTTCTGATCCTGGGTTTTGTAAGAATTTTTTAATATTCTAACTTATTCTAAAAAAAAATTTCAGGTTACAATGAAACAAAAATTTGGGAATCTTCATATAGATTTGTTGATTTTGCTTGTTACTCCGTGAGAATTAGCCTCTTTATTTGTCTAGGCAATGTTAGTTTTGAGAGATTTTTTGCTTGCATTCGTATTTCAACTTATGAAAAAATTCGAAATCTTAAAATTATTTTTGGTACTCAAATTTACAGTCTTGCATTGGGTTTTGGAATTACATATTTAATTTTTTATAGTATGTTTTATAATATCACCGCACTTTAAAAATTTCCCTTTTCTTTGAAAAGCTAAATAAAAAAATTTCCATCACAAAAATTTAATTTTCTAACTTTCAGAAAAAATAAATATGGTTTTTCTTGTGGCTTTAGCGGAAGGAGCTAATTTAAATGGTGTTTGCGTAAGCTTTTTTTTCCAGCCATCTTCCTAAATTTGCAATTATCTTTGTTTTCCTTTTTTTAGTTCTTTGTTTTCGTTCATTGGTGGAATAAAAAGCGATATAGAAGAGCAGTATGGGATTCATCATATTCTTTATCCATGAGATTTCAATTAAACGAAAATATAAAAACTTCGTTATGTTTGAAGCGAATCATTTTATTTATTACAATTTGCAATCTTTTTTCATTCTTGGTACATTTTTTAAAAGATTAATCTAATGAATAAATAACTGAAGCATTTTAGACATATGCAGGGAGTTATTACACAAATAATTTAATTACTCATCAAATATCAAAAGTATGCTTTAATTATGCATTATTAATTTATTCCATTGGACTCATTGTAATTACAATATATACAATTCCCGCATATAAATATAAAGCTATTAGGTAAGCATTAAAGGATTAAAAATTTTGATTAAAAAGCCTAAACATTGATAAACTCAACTCTTCCAAAAAGCTAATTGGAATATTTTCAGCATATTTAAAAAATATCTTAAATTTTTCCAACACAATCAAATCCTTCCACATAAAAATGGTGAATCAAAAAGGCCAGATTTAAGCCATCTTCGAAACCTTGATGGAAGAAAAATTGTTTTTGAAGTTACAAAAGAAGGTGAACTATACTTTTCGCAACTCAAAGATTCTTGGAATTAAAAAAAAATTTTTTGTATGTAAATTTTCATTTGTTTTGAATAAACTTTATTTTAACAAAAAAAAAGTATCGGTTTTTTCTTTTTATAAAGATAAAAAAAAATGGGTGTAAGAAGGCAGCAACTCTCTTGTTTATGGATCGCTTTAATATTTTTGCAATTTATTCGATGTCAAAGTCGACCATCACGATTTATTCAATCAAAGTATGATTTTAATATTGTTGAAAACAAAGAAGAATTACCAGCAAATTTGAAAGATTTCGTTGATTTTGATGTATCTCTCAATCCGTAAGTTTTTAGTTTATTTAGTTTTCTAATTCAGCAATGATGACTTTTTAGCATTCTTGTAGCTTCATCTGAACATGATACAACATTGTTTATAACAACAATAAGTGAAGTGATGGTCCAATGGAAATTTCAGCGAAATAACAGTGACAAATGTCAAAACGCCGAACAGAAGTAAGTTTGCTTAACTTTAAAAATATTTTCAAAACTCAAGAGAATGGTGAATTTAAACTTATTACAATACATTTCCAGTAAGGATACATATAGGATAATGTAAAGCTTCGTTTAAATCATATAATTTTATATTTCCAAAATTTCCCTTTAACTTTTTTTGTTTCTTGAGACTTTATTGTTCTAAGTAATGTTCAAAAAACTTTCACATTTTGAATCTCGTTTTTAAAAAATGACAATATGATTTTTTATTTTAATAAAAATACATGCGTTTTTTAGGATATCTATTTGTTATCTGAGTGAAGAAAATAATGATGGAAACGTATTTCAACATCAAGGCACTTGTCCACCAATGAATTGTCAACTTAATATTACACTTTCCAATAATAATAATATGGTAGAAAACGGATATGCTTCTTTTGGTTACTTTATTTTTTGTTGTTGTTTTTTTATTAACAAAGATTATTTTACAGGTGATTTTAAAACTTCCGTCGACTCTATTTATTTAGCTTTAAGTTCCGATCAATCTGACAATAAAGGAAAGCTTCAATTTATCAATAACAGTGGAGGAACACATGAAGCATGTCGACTGAATACAAGATTTTTAGAGAAAATTCAAAAGTTCCATGCTAAAATAATTATTCAAAAAAGTGGAACAAAACAATGTAATCCTCTTATGACTTCTGTATGTTTTTATTTATTTATTAAACACCTTATATTTTACTTATTTCAGTATGGTTCCAATGTTCTAATCAGTGGTGAACAAGATGTGGCAAGTACGACTCAATTTGATCCATTTTACACTACGACGCAATCAGTAGCAGCAGCAATAGAAAATTGGAGATATTTACTTTTGATCGTTTTTATTATGTTCGTTTATTGGATTTTATTTGCTGTTATTATTGCTGTGATAATTAAATGGAAATGGTTCAAAAAGAAATTTCAAAAACGAAAGAAGAACGTCCGTCCACAAGTTCCCTTGCAATTACCAGTTGAACGACAAGTCACTCATATACCACTTGATGAAACAAAAACCGCAATTCCTTTGAATAAAGAAAATAAAGCTAGTGATAAGCCAATAGCAAAAACACCACCAAAGAAAGAAGAACTTAAAGAAAAAATATCTAAAAAAGATGTGAAAATTGCACCTGTTCAAACTGAAATGAAACCAACTCAAGTTCAACATAATTCGAATATTCAAAAACCATCTTGTTCCACTCAACCTTCACTTTCATGCGATAAAACTCCTCCTAGAACTGAAGCTGAAATGACTCCTGATGAACTTGAATATTTAGCATTTTCAACTATTGACTCTGGAAAAAGATATCGAATTTTTCGAACTGCTGTGTAAGTTATTTCACTAAATCATTAGTGTATTGATTTTAACCTTATAAGTTTCCTTTTTAAATCTTACATTCAAATTTTTTAGTAAACTTGCTGAAAAAATCGCCGAATCACATGGTTATTGGATAAATGATCGAGATCCAACTGTGCCTGGAGACGAAGAAGACTGGCTAAAACGTGAAGCAGATTCATTGGTTCGAGCTTGTTGTGATCTACATGGAATTCCTGTTCCAGAAATTGGTGCAACGCATAATGAACATTTGGATTATATTAATAAGCATTCATTACGAGAAATTTATCAAGTGTCTCTTTATAGCGAAGTTGCGGAAACAACAAGAATGCATTTTTTGAATGCAGCCATGTAAGATTTATTTTCATTAAAACTCTAACTATTATTATAATTTCAGAGAACGGTTTAATGAACTTGTGAAACAAATACCTTCATCCGAGCTCGCAAAAGGTCAGCACCCTCTTCCACTCCTACTTCGTGTACATCAAGAACATCCTGAAGTCTTTGATCTAAGACCAAAAAAATATGATAAACCAAAAGAAATGAAAAAGTAAAATTAACCAAAAAGGAAAGATATTTTTTATGCTACGTTTTTCGCTATTTTTGTCTTTGTAATTATATATAAATAAATTGTTGGAAAAAATAAATTATAATTGCTTAGCAACTTTGTTAATTTTTACGAAGTTAAAGCTAAAGATTGTTATCACTGATGCGCTTGCTAATTGTATTATTTTTTTAAAACGTTGCACAGAACAATCAGAGTCATTACTAAGAATGTGAAAAAATATGAACAAAAGTGGCTAAAAATTTTGTAATAAATAAGATTAAGAACCAAAAAATTAAATATAGGTACGGTAGCTGCTTTCTTTGCAAAGGATTAAAATATAATCCTTCAAGATTTCGGCCGAACCAATTAAAAAAACAGATTCATTTTGGATGTTACCTTTTGTTATTAAAAATATTTTTAATATTGTACTAAAGACTTCTTCCTCACCACCTACTATTTGAATTAAAAACCCTAATTTGTTTGTTTTGCTGCTGCAAAGAAAAAAATTGTCTTTGTTCTTTCTCATTATTGCTGTATTATGCATTTAATTTTTTTAGTGAAAAGTTTAACATAATAATCACAAGACCATTCATATTAGCTTCTTTTTTTGCGTGGAAGGTAAAAAGGTTAATAACCATACATAATTTAATTTATTTTTTACTTTTTACCTACTAAAAATTTTTGGCTCGTTTACTTCTCATGGAGTTTAGCTTTCGCATAAAAACTTTTCTTTTTTGCTTTATTTAATTTTAGTTATACTTTTTTGATCCTTAAAGGACCATATTCATTTCATCTTTTTTTCAAACACGCGGCTGGATATTCCATCATGCTGCAATATTGCAAAGCCCGTAAAGTACAGTAATTTGAACGTAAAATTACTGTACATTACTGTACTTTACGGGTTTTGCAATATTGCAGCATGATGAAATATCCAGCCGCGTGTTTGAAAAAAAGATGAAATAAACAGGGCCCTTTAAATGTTTTCTTTCTTCTTTTTTTTGAGTGTAATGTGTTGTGATAACACTCACAGATTACAATAACAACATACCCTAATGTTTTTAATATCTCACGCATCATTAAAATCACCTGTCTTTTACTCATAAATATTTAATGCTTTAAAGGGAGTGTCCCAAACGATGAGAAAACCCTTACAGCGGGTGTTCCTAGCCCGAAAATTTTTCTTCACTGTCTCAAAGTCTTACAAAGTTTTACAAAGTTTTTTCAAAAGCTTACGAAATTTTCTCAAAATGCTACAAAAAGCTACAAAAATTCGTAGCACTTTGTAAGCTTTTGAGACAATGAAACTTTCGGGCTAGGAACACCCGTCGTAGTAAAATTATTCTCATCGTTTGGGACACTCCCTTTAAAAAAGGCTTTTGCAGAATTCATATTTATTTATTTTTTAATGCCACAACTTCATCTTTCATCTGAAATTCTTTCACCTATGGTTGTGCTCAGTATTCGAGTGATTCAAAGTTTTGAATTAGCTCTTATTTTAATTAGCATTTGTATGTCTGCCACAGTGCTAAGAATTTTTTATAAAACACCTTTGTTACATCGGAATTTATTAGGATTATTGGGAATGATTACTTTGGGATATGGCATCGTCATGATTTCAAGAATTGTGATGCTCGTGTTATCGTTTGATAATGACGATTATATGGGTAAGCTTTTATCATTATTTCATTTATTTAAAAACCTTCTATCTATCATGTAAGGAAGGACGTAAGGGTCCAACAAATTGTTATTGGCATTTTCTTTTTGAAAAAATCTTTTGGTCTGTGCTTTTTTTTATTTCACTTTCCCGCTTATGACAACCAAAAAATAGATCCAAATAGGATTAAAATGTAGTAGAATTAGAACTTAACTCATTAAATAAATACCCATGATTAAATTATAAACTTTGTATCAAGTTAGATTTAATAGCTTTCGACACATTCACACATTTTCTAAGATTTCAATGAATTGCTTTGTGATTGATTGATTACGGTAACAAACGCCATTTTTAGCCAATCCTAATCTTGTGGTAAAAACAGGCTCATTTGCTCCAATTGAATGGGTTAGAGTTTTTGGTTGCGGTGTTATTATGTTTGGAATAATTTGTATTAGCATTGAACGATCTATCGCTACTATTTATCTTGAAACATATGAAAAAAGTAACAACAACACTTTTCTTATTTTTAGTTTCATATTTCAAGCATCATTTTCTACCATATTTACTTATTTATTTTTTAAAGGTAATGGTTTTTTAAATTTAAATATTTAAATATATTAAAGCTTAAAATATATTTATTTGCTTTAAAAATATTTCTTTATATAACTTAAAATGGCTTACCTCAATTTGTCTTTTTTTTTGCACCTGCATTCTTACTAAACTTGAAAACTTGCGTATGGAATTATACGTACAATACAATATGCCATCTCAAAATTAATTTTCTTATAGGTAATTTTGTAAGCTTATGATGCTTTTTTGCCTTTTTGAAACATTAAATTTTTATAATAAAAGCTTCGCAAAAAAAATACAATAACAACATATTGTTTTTAAGCTTTTCATTATTTTTATGGGCCATTCTAGCGCTTATAATTATTAACTATAAAAAGTTCATAATTAAATGTTTTAATCTTTTAATAAAGTTTTAATAAATTTTGTGGTTTAAATATGTAAAATAATTGGAAACACAAGATTTTTAGACATTTTATCTTATATTGAAATAATATGCATCGGTGTAGCGATGTGTGGATTCATTTTCGCTGTAAGGTTTTTGAAGTTTTACTTCCAAAAAGTCTAATTTTTTATTTTTGTTTAGACTTTTATTACCGTTCATCGAATAAATGTTAATCGATATAAAATGTCGATGATGACCCTTCAAGATCGGATTCCAAGATATACCCTTTCCGAGCGATTTCAACTTGCTGAAAACATACGAACTTTTAAAATTTTGAAACGTGTTATGATTTTTATTATTCTTTCAAATGTTGTTATTATCATTGTAAGTTTTTGCTTTTATAATATTTATAACAATGTTATCTATCCATTCAAGGCGTTGGTCATAGTAATGTTTTTTCACCACGACGTTTCTATGATAGCATTTCGAGCAATTTTTAACATTATTATTATTATTTACTCCATTTTTGTTCCTGTGATTTTTGTTACAAGCGTTGAAATATGGAGGTTAAAGTATTTTAGGTATTTTTATCTTAAAGTTTATGAGACTCATATTATTTTGCACAATTTTAGGCTATTAACAACAGCAAAAAATCAAATATTATGTCGCCGAAGGAGGGTTGAAGATAGTTCGTTAAGAAAATTACAACACCTGCGTTCAACTAATGGTCAACAGCTAGCATTTCATAGTGAAAAAGAAAGGGATATGGCTTTCCGACAATTAGAAAATGCTTGGAATTGATAATTCTTACATTTTGCTTTTTAAAGCTCCATCAAAGTTAAACATAAACATAACAACAAAAACCAAATTTATATTAAACAGATTAAAGACAAAATTTAATAAATCAACAAGAGGATGAAGAGGCATTAAGAATTAATCTTGGCGATATTTTCATAAATACGACGATCTTCTTCTGCCATTCTTTCGAACTTTCGTTGAAGCTTTCGTTCACGCTTTTCTTCATCCAAGATTTCAGCATGACTAAAATAGAAAGTTTAAAAAATTTTAAAGAAAAAACATAACATACTAGTCTTTGTGGGCGTCTTTAAACCAATCATAAACAGTTTTGACAACTTTCTTGCGCTTAACAGGTGTATGATGATCAGAGTAAACTTTTTCAAAACGCGTGATAAGATGATTGATTTGCTTGATATGTGATTCCAAAAGCTTATTTGAATTTTCTTCCATGTATTGACGAAGTTCTTCAACATGGATTTGGCATTCTTTATTATATTGATCAAAATAATCCTTAGTATCAACAGTACCACTTGCAAATTCTTTTCGCAATTTGGCCTAAAAATTGTAAATAGTCATAATAAGAACAAAATCAAAGCCAATTTACAGCTTCTTCAATAGAGCTGGCTCCAGAAGAACGATTGTTAGCGATGTAAGCATTGATTGGAAGCTTAGGTGCTTTAGGGAAGCCAATAAATTGATCAACGGTATGACCATCGTTGAGATATCGGTTCATGACTAAAACTGTAGTTTCCAGTGTAACATTCTTGCGTCGAGAAGCAGTCACATAAAGTGCATTGAAATCAGAGTTGAAAGAGCTAGAAAGTATATACTTAAATAAATAAGTTCAAAAGCTTATGTAAACCATACCTTTGGTTATAAAGATCCTTGTACTTATCAAGTTCAGGAATGGATGAAGCGAGCTTAGCCATATTTGGCCGTCCTCTTAGATTCTTAATCTTTTCATGACCATAAGCTTCTAAGTCTTGGATAAAAGGAATAAAATCAAGATTAGGAATCTTTGCAGGAACATCTTCTTGCTCGCCTTCAACTTCTTCGGTATCTGAATAATCTTCATCTTGATGCTTACGCTTCTTTGATTTGACATCTTCATCAGAACTTGTACGTTTCTTTTGCTTAGCCATGTTGAAATCAACCTAAATCAGAAAAGGATAATAAGAAAAAAAGTATATAAATATAAACACGAGTTGACATAGAACGCCTATATAAAAGATTAATACCAATAGGCTTTTGCCGTGAGAGAAAAAAAGAAGTAAAGGGAAGACATATGGAATGAAAAAAAAAAAAATGATGGGAGAACGCTATAAACGAAAAAGAACCCATGCGCAACGATGCTGACGCTTTTCCTACATCAATAGAGTGGAAGCGTAACGAAGGGAGAAAAAAAATGACGGAGAAAGGCTATAAAACAAAAATGAATGAATACAAAAACGCTGCTGACAAATTTTTTTTTACGAGAGAAGAACGTATTTCTCTCTCTCTCAATATGGCGAACCAATTGGGCGAATTCTTGAAACGGAAACTTTGTTTTGGGTAATGGCGCAATTTCAAATAATGTGCATTTGAATGAAGAATTTCCTATTATAAATTTTTTGCCAATTGAATGTACCTTATAAATTAATAAGCATCTATGAACGAAAGAATCATGGAAGACTTCCTTTTATTACGAAACTTTTTGTAAACAACAAAACAATGAAAAGCCTTCACACATTTTTTTATTCTCTTTTTTTATGCCACAGAAAAATGGGAATCATCCTAAAATAAATCTATAGTTTATCTGTGATGAATGTTTGCATCTTTCTTTTCCAAATAAGCTTCTTGAACTATAAATAATGCAATATTCTACATAATTTCTTGATTTGTTATTGTATGTATAAGAAGGAGGCGATAACTGGTGATACAAAATTCCAACGATATTCCGAAATTTAATTTTTGTACCCAATCTTTTTATTATGGTATTTTTTCTTTTATAATTATTTATGATTATTAGAATGGTCAAAATATTGGAAAAATTCGGGAAGAGAAGAAATAAGCATGATAGTTGTTGTTGTGTTGTTTGTATACTTTAATGATCGAACAAATTTTAAAATGCTTATAATTTTTTTTTGTTGTTGATAGTTTGCATTACTTTCTATTATTCTATTGTTTTTTTAAATAAAATTTTATTACAATTCATTTTAAATGAGTGACCATCCATTCCAACCACCACCACCAGCTGTGTATGAATTGTGAACCAAAATGTTTCGGTCATTTGAGATTCACTTTTATTGTTCACCTTTTTTGTACGCCAAATGCAAACATTTCAATGACTTTATTATTATTATTTGATTTAAATTTTTAAAGGCTTTATTTGAATGAAAGAAAAAGGTGGATGGATACTTACTTTTACTTGAAAAAGTATACTTCTTTTGTGATTTTTTAGTGAAATCCTTTGTCATCAAAGAAACGAAAAGTAAAAAGTGATCACTTCATAATTTTAATCCCTTGTAACGAAGTTGTTTACCCAAAATATTTATAAATCATGATTTCTATAAAGTTTTTAAGTTGTTTTTTAATATTATTAATGATTTTAAAATCAGGTTAGTTTTATTTTTGAATTAGCAACAGACCGACGATACCATAATTTTTATTTACCAACAATTGAGCTTTCCAAAAAACAATTTTGAGAGATTACCAGTTGAGATTTTTATTTAAAACGTTGCAACATTAATCAGATGTTGAATTTATGGCTAAAAAAAGGGCTTTTCAATAGACAAAAATTTAGCAAATATAACCATAAAAAGCTATAACAGATTCATGCATCTTTCCATTTGGATACATAACATGATTTTTATATTCTCCTAATAGCAGCGTGGCGCAGTGGAAGCGCGCGAGGCCCATAACCTCGAGGTCGGTGGATCGAAACCACTCGCTGCTAATTTTTTTTTCTTTTTTAGCATCTACCATAAAATGTCATTTGTGTGATTCATGTGAAGACGATGATAATCATCAATACCGTGCTTATTGTGAAGGAAATGCCTGTATAACAAGAGAAGGGCATTTCAATGGTAAATGTCATCATTTTTTTTCATAATAATCGAATAAAAAAGATTTTTAGGAAAAATTCGTATCCAAAAAATGTGTCAAATAAGCGGAAATCATCCTCCTATCAAGACGGAAGTAAAAAAATGTTATGAAAGTTTTTTGTGGCAGGGAATTAAAGGGCAAGAATGTGTATGTAATTTTGATTGGTGTAATTCAACCGTCGGCAGTCTTTTAGTTTCGAATATTTCTATATTTTTTTCATTTCTTGTTTTTGCAGTTGTCAGATTGCAATGATTTTTTTTGTAAAATAAAAAGGCATAAAACAGCTGCAAAGTTTTTGTGTTTGAAAAATGAAGAAGAACCACATCGATCACTTTTGAGTTTCTAAAACGATGGAAGAGAATATCGTTTTTTGGAATTCAAATCAAAATTGTGAAAGATTTGTCAAACCTCCATATTCTTACGTCGCTTTAATCACAATGGCAATTCATTCAAGCCCAATAAAGCGATGTACATTATCAGAAATATATGAATTTATAAAATGTCGATTTCCATATTATCGAAATCTTTGTAATGTCAATTGGAAAAATTCAATTAGGCATAATTTATCTTTAAATGAATGTTTTATAAAAGTTCCACGAGCTGATCGATCCATTGGTTTGTTGACTTTTTTCTTTTCTTCTTCCTTTTTTGATTGTAAAAATGAAACCGTTTTTGAAGGATCATATTGGGCGCTTCATTCGGATGCATGGAACATGTTCGCTGATGGATCTTATCTTCGTCGAAAACGTCGATTTAGATTGCAAAAAAGAAAATGCGATAACGCTAATTTTTTAAATGAAGAACAAAACTTAAATCAAACAAAATATTACGAGCAAAATTCGAACCAATATTAGCTTCAGCTTTGAAATACAGTAAGGTTTGATATATATAGTTTATTAATTTTGGATGTTAAAAATGTAAAATCTTTTATAAAAACAATTCCAATAAATGTAAGCTCTAAATAACAACACACAAAAATAACATTGATTCTAATTTTTCAACAAAATAAGCTCTTATTTAAATTAAAATAATTTATTACTTTTATATTTGGCGATGCCAGTTTCACTCATAACGCAGATATGATTAAGATCTCGGAATTTCTGAAAAACATAAATAAATAAATAAAAATCTTTGAATAATAATTATTGATCTTAGGCTCTTTTTGCTTGTTTGTTTGGTGGTTAAATTTTAGTTTGATTTATATATATATACCTGATTATAGTCGAGGCCATATCCAACAATAAACTTATCAGGAATGTTAAAGGCCACAAAATGTTCATCCACTTCAATTTTACGTGGAACACGTTTTGAAAGTAGAAGGCTTGTCCAAACTTGTTTTGCTCCTAATTCTTTGATAGTATAAATAAGACGGGACATTGTAACCCCGCTATCAACGATATCATCGACAATCTAAAAAATATATATGTAGTTTCAAAAAAGAAGGACGATAATCCTAAAATAAAACATACAAGAACATTCTGTCCTTTAAGTTCTTCAAGATTTGATAGTCCAATGAGTTCCAATTTTCCGCTGGATTCAGTATCTTCATAGCTTTTTGCTCGAATAAAATCAACTATAAGAGAGTTTTTACATGTATATCGAACAGCAGTCAATTCATCTACAAGAGCTGTAAAGAATCGATATGATCCTTTAAGAACACAAAGAAGAATCAATGGTTCATCGCCTATTTGAGCGTGTATTTCAGTAGAAAGCTTTTTAATTCTATCTTGAATCATTCCAGCAGGAATAATAACCGACTTAATGTCATCTTGATAACAACCAGGAACAAGGAATAAATCAGTATCATATTCAAGTCCATCGGGAATTGTAATACTTTTGGATTTAGTTGGCATTTTTAACTATCAAAACTTTTCTTCAAGTAAACGAACGCTTAACTAAAAAAACAAAACAGAATAAAAAAGAAGTTAAAAATTTTGTGTAATTTCAATATGAAGAGCAAATCGGTGGTTTTAGCCAACTACTAATGTCTGTCTGGCAATATAAAAATGTGTAGAAAAAAAAATCACTAAAAGACAAAACTAAAATCAATATCGAATGATGTTTTTTGTTTTCGCAGAATGGTTTTTTAGATGCATGGTTAAAAAACAGGCAAACTTTGTTAAAAAAAAGATAATCACTTAAGCTTATTCTTTGAACTCTATCAATAATCCACATAAGTTCGCAACAACGAGAAACGAATGATAAGGGTTTTTATTGATACCAAAAGTGTCTTCCATAATTATTATTATAAAATGCAGACTTTTTTTTCAGGTTTTTGTTTTAAAAAGGTCAAAGCATAAAAATGCTTATGAGCTCATTACACTCTTATCAACAATGTTTTACAACAACAAAAAATCCAGAAAATAAAATTTATTTCAAACATAACAATATTTTAAAACAAATTATTAAATTTAAAAAGCCCATCCTTCATATTCTTTTAAAAAATCATTATTTTGACGACGTCCTCTATTCACGGCACATTGCTTTCCCTTGACTTTGAGTTTTTCTTTCTTCACCTTATTCTTTTCATTAAGTAAACGCTTCTTAATTTCATCAGGAGCAATCGTTGATCCAGTACTATATACTGAACGAGCTTGAGTAACTTTTCCACGAGGTTCAAAATTCTTTTTCTTTCGTTTTTCTCCGTTTGCAGATGTAACATCCTCATGGTCTTCGAGACCATTATCAACAGGTTCACCATCACTAACACCCAATTCTTCCAATTTTTGTTCTGTCGCTTTGATGGCTGCTTCATACTTTTTTTGTTGTTCTTCATCCATAGGAACCAATTGAGAGCCTTCTTCGTCATTAAGATTTTCAGCAGCTGCGATTTCATTTAAACGATTTTGAGCAGTATTAATCCAATTTGTAAAACGATCTTCTTGTTTTAGAGTTTCTTTCTAAAATATTAATATTTTTAGAAAAAATAGGGTGCTATCTTTATAAAATACCTGCTCTTCACCTTCTTCATGAATAGCTTCAAGCTCTTCTTCGTCATAGTCATCTTCTTCTCCTTCCTCTTCTTCTTCGGAGCTACTTTCTTCAATATGAACATCAAATTTACCTTTATCATAAGCCTAAAAATATGGAAGTTTACAAAGATCAAAATTCAAAAAACAAACTTGGTTCAAATCAAGTTGCATTTGTTTTGTAAAGCCCGAGGCGGAAACTTCAACATCCATATTGTGCTTTCTTTCAATTTCATCAAACTTTGGATATTCATCACAATCAAAGTTAAATTTTCTTTTGAAAAAATCTCGAACACATTGAACATCACGATTAAAATAAAAATCAGCATTTTCATGATCAATAGAAACCATTTGAGGGAAGTCAATCATTATTGGTTCACCATCCTAAAATAGGCGTTATAATTATAAACAAAAAATAAGCTAAAAACATACATGAGTAACGATGATATTAAATTCATTAAAGTCGCTGTGAATAACGCCATATCTTGCAAGTCGAACGATCAAAGCCATTAACTTATCGTACATTGCTCCAACATTTGGTAAAGAATCAATATGACAAAGAGTTAAACCATCAACTAATCCCATAACAACAACATGACGACAAGCATCAATAGGTTTTGGGACAGGAAACTTTCGATCATAAAGAGCTTGAAGAAATGAAAATTCTTTTAACGCAGCAATTCGAGAAAGGTAAAGCCATGAACAATAATGTCGACGTTTGTGATAATCACGTTTTTCCTTGATTTTTCGAAATGATGTCCTGCCAAGGCGGTGAAATTTTAAGACCACATCATTTTTATCAGAATCACCAGCAATGTAAATGTCAGATTCTTTACCAACACCAATTTGATTGCCAACACTTCCAACAACTTCGCGAGCACGAAGAGCTCTAAGAGATAAATAATCATAACCGAGAATGGTTAAGCGATATCCGTCATCTAAAAACGAAAGTGTCAAAAACAAAGTTTGATCAAGAATAAAAACATACATCTCTTTCCTCTTTCATAACTGGAAAGTCTGTTCTTCAACAAATCACCTAAAACTCGAAAAGTCGCGCCCCGATGAAGCCCAGCGATTGAAGAAATAAGTGGAAGTGGAACAAGTTCGTGATTTTTCATTCCCATTTCAATCTATAAAAATAATAAATTAACTGAAATTACATATATTGTAAACTTACAGCCATCAAAACCCGGAAATGTTCGGGTTCTAAATAACGCATAGCAGTAACATCAAATTTTCCCATAATTAAAGTTTATGAAATTGTTGTTTAAAAGCAACAATTTTTAGAAACCGGAAAGAAAATATGTACTTTTATGAATGAAGTTTAAAATTTTGCAAGGTTCCCAAAAAAATGAGAAATGTATTATGTGGCAAAACGTTTGCAATGTAATTTGAGCAAAATAGTGCATGCAAGCAAAATTGAGTCATCAGCTGCAGCTGCTAATAATTTTTACATCTGGAAGATACGCTTTTATTCATACAAAGTATAATATGTTCTAACAATGACATAATTTGATATTAGAACAACACTAACAATGTATATTTAAACTTTCATTAAACTCTGTTTAAATTTTCTTCCTGTACTATGTTTCCTCGCATTACCGCTTTGTTTTAAAATTAGTGTCAGGTCTCTCTGTTTCATAACTGTAAAGCAGCCTATGAAAAAGATTTAATTTATTTGAGGTTGAGAATCAAATATATATAGATAAAACCCAAAAACAATTTAACACCTTCCCGAATTGCAGAAATAACTTCTTTAACATTTAAACAAAAAACAACCAGGAAAACAATCCTTTATATATAGACAAAGTAAGAATAATGCATTTTCTTTTATAGAAACAAAAATAAAAGAAGAAAGACAAACAAACACCTTCAATGGCATTTCTTACTCGTAGAGTTTAAGGCTGGAAGACGAAACGATTGCCATTATTGCCACCAAGATTACCATACAAAGAAAACCGTGGAGTGAGATCATTGAGACGAAGACGCTTGTTGGGTGGTGGAAATGGGGCGTTCATCCGATTCATGTCCCCTTTGTAAATAACAACTTTTTCCAACAAATTGTTAGCAACATCAGGATAATTAGTCTTCAAATTTTTCCATTCTTCACTCTGCATAAGATTGTTGGAGTTGATAACGGCCTAAAAATATAAATAATAATAAAATTATATGTATATTAAAAATTCATTATTTTAACGCACCACAGGAATACAGCTATCTTTCAATTGTTCAGCGTTATGAAGATGTGCAATGTGAAAAATGTCACACAAATTTGTGATATTCAATCTAAAAAAGAAACCCATAAGTCATAATTCAAATGAAAGAGAAAAAACCATACTGATCAGCAAGACGTTTTTGTACCAAAACTTTTAAAGGCTCCATATCATACTTATCAGCCAACTGCATAATATCAGCAGCATCTTCATAAGGAAATTTGTCGGAGAGCTTGCTGGAGTAAAGATAATGGAGCATATGTTCAAGAGCCTTTGCGGTGATATCAGTAATATTTATTTTAGATTCCTTTCTTTCAATTGTATCATGTTTAAACATGGCCTTGAAGACTTGACTATGCGAGCACAATAAAAACTTATGAGCTTGAAAGATCTTTCCTTCGCAGTGAATAACACAGTCAACGGATTCATCATCCCGCATTGTTTCAATGTTATTTAAATAACTTTGAGATACCTGAAAAAAATGAAAATAAAGGAAATCGAAGAAAAAAGAAATTTACGACATTGGAATCAATTCCATTGCTAGCAAGAAGTTCAAGAGTTCGAAGACGATTAACTTCAGGGAGAAGTTCAATTTGACAGACAATTTGAAGAGAGCCATCTTGACGAAGACATGGTTGAACTTTAGCCTTTGGGATATTCCGTAAGCCCCAAGAATGCGATCCTGAAAAAGAAAAATAGTTAAAAACGATTAAAAATTAATTATTGAAACATACCTTTTTGTGGTTTAACTTTGAAATCACCAACGTTCACATTACTGAATCTAGCAACGCTAGTTTCATCAATGAAATAAAAGCGATATTCAGCTCGAACTAAAAATGTTTAATTAATAATTTTTATTATGTTTTAATAAATGTTTCAAACCTGTGTATTCACGAGGAGTTACTGAAGACATCTTCAAAAACAAAGAAACATTGTTTTGGTTTTCTTCACGCTTTCCACCAGGATAAAGGCATAATTGCCAATGAATATCAGGCATACTTTCATCAGAAAAAGCACGAGATCTTATACATACGCCGGGAGCAGCCAGTTCGATAGCTTTAGCAAAGTTGACGATCTAAACAGTAAATATCATAATTTTTTTATTATAATCTATAGAAACCAACCGTCCATTCTTGTTTTAAAACGATGGGATCCCAAAGTGTAATACATTTATGAGACGCAGGAACTTGGTTAGCTCTTGAAGTTGATGGACTTGATTCAGCGCTGTCATTGACTTGATTTGCATCGGGAGCAGGATCGGGATTAGCAGCAGCAGCAGCAAAAAAATTTCGAAGATCCATTGATAATGGTTCTTGTGGTTTAGAAACCTGGAATGCACAAAAGCGTTGAAAGACAATTGGGTTTTCGGTGGATAGTCGATTCCTCACAACCCTAAAACATGTAATTCGTAAAAAAACATTAAAAAAAACGCAAAATATAAAAAACCGCATATTCAATAAATCATTCACAAATTACAGAGGAAAAATCAATAATTATAAAAGGAAAAAAATCTACAGCAAAATGTCGCCACGAGGGAATGCGCGCGCAAAGAACTCTAAAATAAATCGGATAGAATCGGATCGATGCATATAAAACGAACAAATTTGAAGACTTTTTAAAATCCCCTGAGGCGAGAACATGTGATATATAGCGATTGAACATGATAAAAAAAATGTGTAAAAAAACAAAAGCATACCGAAAATGAACGTTGTTCATACTCTTTTGGGGAATTTCTACTTGAACGTTTTTGATTTTGTTGCAAAAATGCTTTTTCGCAAAAAAATAAAACTAATTCAATGCACACACACTTTACATTGAGATATATATATATATGCAAAATAATGTTCTTTTTATAAATGGAAATAGCAAGCAAATCAAAAAGATGCACCCTAGTTTTTTTTTCTTCGAAAACCGCGATTGACTGTTTTAGACACTTTTATTAACAAAAAAAACTTTTGTAACCCCAAAAAATAAGAGAAAAAACAGTGAACTTTGCGATGGAACAGCCTTGTACAAACGATAAAGTCAATGCATTGAGCGCGTTCGTCTTCCTGACGTCACCACTGACTGGCACGGTGAACGACTAGTTGTCAGCGGCCTTAACAAGCACTCACTCATTCGCGACAAGATTTATAATAACCCAAACAAATATTTTGAGCTTATCATGCTAATATCGGACCAAATTTTATGGTTTTATTATGAGTCCATCTCTTAAATTAATTTTCAATTTAAAAAAGGGTTTAGTGGTAAAGATAATAAAAAAATATTTACTAATGTAAATGTATCGATAAGAAATCAATAAATGTTAGACTTTTACAAAAAAAATGAACATGAATACATAAAAAAATTAGTTTAACCTTGTGGTAGTTTAATTGGATATGAGAGTAGATTACTGGATGTCGCGGAGAAGAGTTTAGGAAAAGGTGGTAACGAAAAATGAATAAAAGAGGGAAATAACAAATATGGAATATAAACGCGGATCGAACAAAGGTTGTTTCAAAAAGCATAAAAAAGTTTTAAATTATTATCAACCATCAATGTTGAAAATACTTTGACAACAAAAAAACTTGAATCCTAAAAAAAGTTTATGAGAAAGCAAAGCGTCATCGGCAGATTGCCAAAATTTTCCATTAGGAACGTGCCATAGCGAAAATGAAGGGTTACTGTACGATAAAAACGACGAATTTGAAATTTAAAAAAAAATTTAAGATAATTATGAAGCTTAATTATAATGTAAGCGTAATTATATTAATATAATCTAAGAACCTTATTTTGGTAGACATTTACCGTAAAAAAATTTTTGAGTAAAATTAAGAAAGATAAGCATATGTTTTTACATTTTCCACGTCATTTTTACCATTTATAAGTTAAGACAACAGATCATACCTGGGCACGGCCAGACGACAATTTTCGAAATTTTAGGCTTCATAATTAGGAGCAAAGGGTTTACCTGTTGATTTTTTCAAAAAAATATATAACTAATTTTCGGAATTACCACATCGAATTTCTTTTTCTATTAGATTTTCTCAAATTTTGCGCTACATAACCCAAAATCCTTGCGCAACATGCTACATAAAAGACGATAATCGTCTGTATCGTCACCACTTGCCCATGTATGCAACAAATATACGAACTTTCCCGACCTTACAAAGCATGAAGAAATCAAAAACATGGTAAACGTGCGTGCCATTTTTACAAGACTTTTTACCTGTTTTCTGTTGAGTGATGCATGTAGTTTACCTGATTTCCTTCCTTTTACCTATTCGTATCTGTAGAAGTATGGGAGTTGTTTACCTGAGGCTTTCAGATAACCGCGCAGCATCTGAATACTACATGATTTTGTCAAATTTTAACCTGATTAGTTCTTGGTTTAAGAGTTTACCTGATTTCTTCAAGGCTTGTAAGGTCGGATTATTCAAGCTGAATTTTTTTTTATGCAGTGGAAGTGTAATCTTTGTGGCTGATTTTATTAAAACAGATAGCTGGTAAATATTATATGTTCTTTTTTTCTTTTTTGCATGATCCTAACGAAAACCCTTTCTTTACCGGATGTTTTAAGAAAAAAAAAAATATAACGAAATGGATTTTGAAAATGTAATAACTTTATTACCATTGCCCATTCAATTATAGTATCCGCTTTTACGATTTTCCAAAATTTTATTTTCATTTTACATTATTCCAACAATGGCCTTTTATTTCTCTAGATTATGTCATGTTACTCTCATAGAAATTTGTTCCTATTGAAACGTTTTTTCTCATTTCATTCATTATGACCTTTTATGACATTCAACAATAAACAGTAAAAGTTTGTAGAAGAAAAAAAAAAGATCTGCTAATCCCATGCTCCTTCTCTCGCCGCTGTAAAACTTTTTTTTACTTTGGTTCTTAGAGAATACTTCACCCAAAAAAATCCAAATGCTCCTGTGTCCACCAGATGCCATTTTTGCTACTTCTTTCTACTACCCTTTCTTCATCAAAACTGATATTGTTTAAAACAAATTGTTTTCCTTTTTTTCAGTGACCTGAAAACGGATCAACTTTGCGAAAAAAAGGGGAAAAAAGCTTTAAAACACTAAACTTTTGTCGGCACGCGTTTCCTTTGTGAAAAAGGTGAGTTGATCCAGAAAATAGTTACATAACTTTAGAGAAGTCGATCTCCTTTGGCGCAAGGTCTTTGTGGATCGAGAATTTGTAAACGATAAACGACACCGACAATTGACTTTAGCTAAAAAAAAACCTTTTCTTTACCGAAGAAATGTTATTCTTTTGATTTTAAAATTAAACTCTAAATGTGACCATGTTAACACCGTTTATGATTTATAACCCCATAACGGAAAAAAGAAGTAAATGGTGAGCTCTTTCCATTGTATTTTTTTGGTGTTTGCCGCAATGAATGGAATTGGATGGATGGACTCTTCTTAGTGATAGCCTTAAATCAAGACGAACAAGCAAGCAATGAAGAAGAAGATACCGCGTTTCATTGCCCTCTTTCTTTTAAGGCAATTTAATAAAATGTAAAGCAAGAGCCTTCTTTCGGTGTTTTTCTATTTGATATTGAGTACACCTTAAAGGAGCAGCTATCTTTTCACTTCCTTTTTTTATTTCATCTTCTGTTCATTTTTTTTTTTAGTTTAAGTAATCAGCATTACATATTCATATCATGCTTATGAGCAGCTAATTTTTGATGGTATGGTTAAAAAATAAAAAGAGATTATGGTTTAAATATTTTATGATTAATAATTCAGTTGTAAGTAAAAGTGAAATAAAAAATGTCAAACAAAACAAAAGTTTGACCCGAGGCAAGAAAAGAGAGAATGGCATAGCTGAGATTTTTGAAAAGCATTTTGTACAATAAAAAGAGAATAATAGGCACAACCAAATTAAAAGCTTACATGTTTTCTTCTTCTTTAGAAAATAAAATTTTAATATTTATGATTCCAATGATAATTTTCATAATCCATTGTCTGTGGAATGTATGAAGGCATTTGAGTAAAGGGATAAAATTGCTGATGATTTCGGGGAGGTGGCATTGTTTCGAAATTGGAGGATGGTTGATGAGATAATGGAGTATCGTAATAATCCGAAGAATAACTTGAATTTGGAGTACTACCACTGTGACTAAGGTAACCGGCATCTTGTTGTTGCGGACTTGAAACATTTGAAGTCGTTGATCCCAATTCTTCGGCAGCTCGTTTGGTGTAACAATTTTTTGTTTGTATTACTTCCATTGCTTGAAGGGCAAAGTCATCTGTGGATGGATCAAATAAATTATCTGGCTGAAGAAAAAAATGCTTCTTACATAAATTTAAAAAATAAAAAAGTTTTAAAACTTACAGTTTGAAGTTTTCTCTGCAAATATTCAATGTATCGAATGGCAACTTTTAAAACTTTGACTTTAGGGATTTTAGAAGATTTATTGATGAACTTGATGGTGCTTTGCAATCGATCATAACCATCATTGATAGCTTGATTTCGTTCCTTTTCCTTCGCGGGACATTTCTTTCGTTTTGGACGATTTTCATCTCGTTCTTTGTTTTGATAACGAGCTTTCCGCTTTGGCTTCATTGGAGAAATTTTAAGCGAAGACGTTTGGGAAAATAAATTCCAATTTTCCGCTTGCAAATTTGACGGCAAAAAAGGGTTGTTCAACATGAAAGCCAATCTATAAAAAAAACTGTGAAATCTTTGAAGACCTAGGATAGGAAAAAGGATAAAGCAAATGAGTAGAGCTGAATTAAGTTAGGCCACACAAAAAAACTCCTTGGATAACTTTTATCGTTTCCGCGACTGTAAAAAATAGATGTATGCGCGATATGTTGGAGGCGGAGCTTTTTACAGTACGCAATTGGATTTAGAAAAAGAAAAAAGTTTGAGCAACAAAAAATAGAAATAAAAAGCAACTGTTGGTTTTGACCCCATAAAAGGGAAAAGGAAAAAAATGAGAAGCATGACAAATGTAAAGGTTGTCATCCTAAAATGGTAACAGAGAAAAGAATTTTTTGTCGAACAGAAAATGAAATAAAAAAAGGAAGTGAAAAGATAGCTGCTCCTTTAAGGTGTACTCAATATCAAATAGAAAAACACCGAAAGAAGGCTCTTGCTTTACATTTTATTAAATTGCCTTAAAGGAAAGAGGGCAATGAAACGCGGTATCTTCTTCTTCATTGCTTGCTTGTTCGTCTTGATTTAAGGCTATCACTAAGAAGAGTCCATCCATCCAATTCCATTCATTGCGGCAAACACCAAAAAAAATTTTTATTACCTTTAACACCTTTTATGAAATTGAAGATATTTAGCTTTGATAGTTTTTTTATATATAGCCTTGGTATGATCTTTTACTTTCTTTGCGTTTTTATGCTTTTATATTTCATATTTGTATGCTCATTATTAGGCGCACTTATCAACGTTTCTTTTTTTCTTTTAAGAAAATTGTTTTTAACCTCAATTTTTGCTAAATTATTATTCAGCCAACTGAAGTCTGTAATAAATAAAGCCAGATTTTGAATTATTTCTATGGAAAACCATAATTGTTTAGATTACTTCTTCCAACCTTTTTTACCCTCTTGAAACCTTTTAAGTGTTGTTTAATACTTTTGCTTCTCGAGAAACACACTTGAATTCAATCTTTCTTCTCATTTATAAATTGGAGGACATAAGTTTGCGAGAATCATAAACAAATTCATTCTAAATATGGACATTAACTTTGGAAATGTAATCGAATCCTCGCTACAATGTTATGGCCTTTTATGGCGATGAACGATTGCGCAATTGAATTAACGGATTTTATTCTGAAATAAAAAATATTTGGCATAAGCGTTGCGATATAAAAGAATAAGAAGAGAGATGGAAAAAAGAAAGAAAGAGTGGATTATCAAAATACGAAAGCGTGCGGAATAAAAAACAAAAGAAAAGTTGTAAAGAAGACGAGAAAGAAAGAAACACAAATCCATTCCATTACTCAATATCGTTTACAACAAAAAATAGAAAACAGATTAAGAGCCTTTTGTTTTATTATTTATGAAGATCATTGTCCCGACAAATAGCAATTTGTTTGTGTGTGTGTTTTTTTTTTGAGGTACAACAGCTTTAAAACAACATTCATAATTTGAGAAGAAAACAAATTTAATAATGAGACTCGAATGTTTAAAATTTACCCTCGTTCAATAACTCTTTAAAAATTATAAAATAATCATTTATCAAAAAGAACAAATATTGCGATTAAATTTTCTACTAAAGCTAGTCATAGTGATACTCAAAATGAAAGAAACAATTTATCAATTATCTTACTTACTATTTTACTGTTATTTTCTTTCAATTAAGATTTTGTCTTTTAATACAAAAAAGCCATCAACAATACTCAAAATTTGAAAACTATGGTATCAAATTGTAAAAAAAAATTAATTACCTAAAGGGTGTTAAAGACAGTTCAATGTTTGCCCAAATTACATAATATTTTATCAAATAATAAAAACGGTTTTTTCGACAAAACATATTTTTTAGAATTTATACGGTTTTATTAAAACAATTTTTTCAAAAACTCCAAATAAGGAACAAATTTCAAATCATACTAATTTTATTTTATTTTTGCGGTTCAAATGTCAAACACAATGCTCTATTATTACTCTTTCACATTAAAAGGCTAAAATAATATATCTTTTAGCTTGAAAAAAAAACTGAAACTAAAAAAGTCCATCTAATTTCAAAGAAAAACATCTTTTAAAAAAACCTTTTTTCCGTTGTTTTGTTTGTTGACAGTTGTTGGTCGCAGCGCAGCGACCAGTATTCTTACGACATTCTCTTCTCTTTGGAATTGAAAAAGTTTTTTTGCATTATGACTTTTTTTTAAACGAAAGTTGAAATCATGCAATGGTTGTAAACTTAATTAAAACTCTAATTGTGTGAGGTAGTAAGTTTTTAAATAAGAATAAACGACTTTTGAAATATTTTAAACAGGTTTTCACGCGTTATTTTGTTTTCATTTTTGAAACGTATATGAAAAATCATTGCTTGCGGTTGTGGTGGTGGCGTTCTTTATGATTCATTCGTGTTTTTAAATCGATAAAATTTCAAATGTTCCGCTAAAGCGTTTCCATTTTTCTTTAATTTCATAATTCTATTTAATTACAGAAAATAATGTCGGATTCTCCACCACCTCCATATTCTGAACAAGATGGTTCAAGTTATCCGGTGAAAGGATCTGCACCACCATCGATATCACAACCTCCTCAACCACCACATGGCCCATCAACGCATGGACCAACTCGAGTAATTCATTTACCACCTGTTGTTATTCAAACACCTTTGTATGGGTCATTTCCCGTGGAAACTGATTGTCGATATTGCCATTCCCACATTGTAACCCATACTAGTAAAGTCGCAGGCGCTCTTCCCTGGATTGTAATGGGAGTTTGCTTTGTTCTTGGATTCTTCTTATTAGTGCCTTGGTGTATTTGCTGTAAGGTTCAAATCATATATATTTGAGTTCCCAATTTTGTTTTTAGGTATCCCATTCTGTGTTGACGCATGCCTTGACGTATTGCATACATGTCCTGCTTGTAAAAGAACCCTCGGTAGATTTTCAAGAATTTAATTTCAAACTTCTAATCCAACCAAAGGCATTTAAAGAACTATCCATTTCTTGCCTTATTTTTTATTTTTCTTTCTTCACTTTTACTATTTTCACATTATGTAATTATATATGTATTTGTATTTTAACAAGAACAAAAGATTTTTTAGAAAGACTGGCTTATCTTCGTATGATAAAAATTATTTGTTTGTATGATTTGTTGTGTGATTATATTCTGGAATCTTTGCGCCAAATACGAAATTGGCTTTTTGCAATTTTAAAGACAACACTAATAAGGTTAAATCGGAATAGAAGATACCTATCAAAAAACTAATTGAATACAAGAAAAAAAAATTATGAAAAGTTTATTTTGATGATACAAGAAAGCGATACATAAACATGTTAAATTTAATGTCCTTGTTCTTCTAAAGTTTTCATACGAGCTTCAAAGTCCATTTGAGCAGCAATATCTTGAACACCAGCGGATTTCCAAGCTTCTTCCAATTTAGTATAAATTTGAGTGTAGTCAATTTTGTCAGAATCATTCAAAAGAGTGACATAAGTGTAGATAGCAGCATATTGTGGAGGTGTATCTTTGAAAAGTGATTGATTAGTGGCGGCTTGTCGTTTGACACTTCCCATCATTTGGTTAGGAGTTTCTTGCCATGGAAGTTTACCAGTAGTCATTTCAACTAGAAGATATACAATGCTTTCAAGATCATGTTGTTGCATATGACTCTTTCCTTGATGATGTTGAAGTGGAGCATAAATTGGTGCACCAGCCCATTTGACAGGAATTTGCATTTTGAGTTTATGAGGATTCAATCGAACTGAGCTGAGATCGGATAAATAAATTTGACGAGTTGATGCATCAAATTTAATTACATTTGGATCAACCCGACGCATTAAATAGCCAAGTTGATGTACAACTTCAAAGGCCTAAAAATAAAATTAAGATTACATGGATTTGTAGAGACCAAAGTTTTTTACTTTGAAAATGGAGTAAGCAATACGAGCGGCAGTTCCAGGAGTAAACTTTCCATCTGGCATTGAACACCAACAATCATTGATGGATGGCCCATGACGAAACTTCGAAGCGAAATATATGTAATTTTTGTATTTAGCACCATGAACGATTTCAACGAATAAATCACTTGAATTTGCTTTAGCAGCCTATAAAAATATATCAATAGACTAAATAAAATATGGAGAGAAAAATAAACTTACAGCTTGAAGAAATCCGGCTTCAGATCGAACAAGTGACAACAAATTAGCTTCAGCATCCATTTTTAAAATAAATCCATCACCTTGTTGATTGATAGCATTATAAGCAAGCCCCAAAGCTGGATGATTATGTACAAGTTCAACAAGTTTGAATTTGTTTTCAATAATTGTTCCAATTGGAAGTTCTTCTGGTTTGACTCCTAAAAAATATAATAATATTAGAAAAAAAGAAACATAATAGTAAAAGAAAAATTCATTACGTTCAGAATGAGACAAGTTTACCAAAGATTTTCCAGAAGATAAATTATTGTTGCTGTTTGTTGATGGCATATTTCAAATGAGCAAAAAGCAAAACACCGCTTATTTTTAACAGTCAAAAAAACTATTAATGAAAAATTTAAAAGAATTTTTTCTGCTTTTATTTCATAGAATTTTATGCAAATTTTTTTTTATCCATCCATGTTTTTTTTATAGCTTTCTTGAAAATCAATGAAGAGCTACTTACTTGATATTTCAAAAATTTATTCCTTTTTTTATTTTTCCTCCAACTGAAACAACCTTTAACAGGCTTCATCAACTTTTCATGTACTTTATTGAATTAAATCTAAAAGAACGCTCTAAAATACAACTATTTTACAACTTTTGTGATATTTCAATATTTTTTTTTGTCATAAAATTCATGAGATGATTTCCTTAATTAAAATATCCATAGATATGATAAGAACAACAAAAAAAAATGGTGGTAGAAAAGCAGCAAGCGAGTTGAAATCAAAAAAATATATCTTATTGTTCGGATGTTTTACCGTATATTAATGCTTCCTTGTATAAAGCTCATACTCTTTTTAATCTTGGTTGTATTTGCTTTTTAAATTATGAAATTGATTTATGATTAAATGTTTTTTGAGAATACACGGTTCCATGTCATTAAAAAAATAAGTGAGTAGTTTCAAATGTGCACGGAAGTTGTTCGTTCTGTCTTAATTTTCTTTTTCTTTATTTTTGAACAAATAACCTTTTCTTATTACATATAAAGAAAGCGATAAAAACTTTCTTTCTTTCTTCTTACAAGAAACAAGTTTGTTGATTGTTTGGGAAACCAACAACGCAATTAATGTCATTGAAAATTGTTTTTATTTATTTGTACTTTGGTTAATGGTAACAAAATTGCGTATCAATTACTATGTGTGTGTATAAAATAAATAAATTTTAGGGAAACTTTATATTTGGTAAAAAAAACTTTTTAACTAAAATAAAATTTAAAAATAAATGTCTTATAAAAATTATTTAAAAAAAGGGTAATTATTTTTGAGATTGAGTGGTGGTCAAGACTTGGATTAGAAAAACCTTTTAAACGATTTGAATTCTATTGCAAATTCCAGCAATACCTCTAACACCTGCACCAGCAACACATTGGCAGAGAGATCTAATTCCAGCTGTATTAAAACCAGATTGAATGGCGCACTGTTTCGCATTTCCTACCAACACTTTGTCTGATGGTAAAGCCAAACCGCAACCTAATTTCTTTGAACTATAATAAAATTATTACGTTTTATTAAAGAAGACTATATATTTTTAATTTTAATTTCATACCAATTTCCAGCTTTTCCTTCAACACATTTTCTCATACAACTAAAAAGTTTTTTGCCTGTTGCCATAAGACCTTTAACTTGTCCCGCAATACCATTTTTAACTAACATTGAATTAATTTCGCTCAATGCAGCAATTTTTAGCGTCTCAGGATATCTTTTTTCAACCATTAATGGATTTCCTCTTGCACAGGCATTACCATGAGATTTTTCCACACAAGCCATAGTTTGTCGAAGTTTTGGTTCATTTGCAACAAGGCATTGTTTTAATTTAGGATAATTCGCACCAACCGCAGCCGCGTACTGTTGACATTGGTCTAAAAAAAGAATGAAATATATTTAACCTTGTTTGGCATGATCCGCACCAAAGCATGGCATTATTGAATTTGTTAATCCGGCTTTACAGGGTGCAAGAGCAGCACATTTGCATTGTGGGATTTTTAAAGCATGGGAAGTAATAAAAGCTCCAAATAAAATAACTAAAACAAAGTAGGAACGCATTTTTTGATGTTTGTTGAATTAAAAATATCGGGAAATGAACTTTTTATATGAATCAAAAAAAAGGAGGAGTAAATAAATGGTAAAGACGATCAGCGATCATTTCAAGAAAAAACGCGTTTTATTGTTAAAAATTATTTGTGGTTTTTTCCTTTATAAACAAACGTACATACATCATAATAAAGGTTCTACGAAGTTTATGCAAAAACAAAACAGAAGAATTAATGATTAATAAATAATAAATACATACAATTTCAAAAGATTTCATGTATTAAAGAAAGACATAATTTGACGACTGAGTGCTTTTCCAATTTGTGGTATATGCTCATGCATCAAAAGTTCAGGATCTCGACGTTGATGTAATGGTAATTCTTGATTTTGATGATAGAAATCAACAAGAGAACGGAAAGTAGGAAAACGTTCAACGACCACGCGAGCTTTCTCAACACTCATTAAAGGACAAACAGTCAATTGACGAATAAAAAGATCTGATACGGTAATTGTTTTAGTTTTACGAGATTCAGATTGAAGTGAAGCAAATGAAAGTCCAATAAACTAAAAATGACAAAATTTAATAAAAGATAAAATTGGATTTTTGGAAAAAAACTTACGGGATCAGTGAGAGCTCTTTCACGTAATCTTTGAGTAACAGCATGTAAAAATTTTGCAGTGCCTTGAATATTTGCAGTTCTTTGAATAAAAAATTGATTATCAACACTTGTAGAAGCAAGGGCTTGTTCCAGCGAACGATCAGTTGACTCTCCGCCTTCAGCAACAAGGATAACATTTCGAATTCCAGATTTTTTAAGTCGAAGCTTTTGCTCTTGGTACCTGAAATTTTATAAATTTTTTATAATAAACTCAGAAGAAAAAATACCTCGAATGCCGAATGCTTGCTTTTAAATCATCCCATGTTTTTCTTTCGATAACGTAATCAAGCGTAATTTCTTGACCATCAGGCATTTTAATAATCCAAAGATAATCCCCAACGGATAATGGTCGAGTATCATAGCGTACTCCTAATTTTTCAAGATGATCCGAAATATTCTTTTTATTTTTAGATTTACCGCCACCGAGTTCGCGACCATCTACAATTAAAATAAGTTCAGAACGATCATAAGTTGATGGATCATATGTGAGATAAATTGAAGAAGCCTCTGTTGTTGATGAAGATGAGGGTTTCTAACCATATAAAGGCGCGATTAATTATAAAAACATAACATTAAATAAACAAACTTTAGAAGAATCAGAATTCATTCCAACAATAGGTCGATCAGCAATATACGAAGGCAATGCAGTTGGTTGTGAGAGTGAAACATTAAATAAATCATCGGTCACTATAACACTTTCCCCATCGAGATTTTTAGTAGAAGCAGGAGTTGATTTCTTTTTTCTTTTAGCTGGTGGAGATTTAGATCGATTCACTTGCATTTCTTTTGGTAAAAATGGTACACGATTGAGACCTTTTGAAACAAAAGCATTGGTTAAAAATGGTAAGGCTTCATCTTTTTTGATTTCTTTAACATCTTTGAGTCGAGGAACAGAGCCAAGTTGATCACAGAAGCATTTCCATGCAGCATCTAATCGAGTTGCAATTGTTTCGCCAATTCCAGTAATCCTTCGTAATTCCGTGTAGCCAGTGACGTTTACAGGATAACGTTGAAGACCCTTAAGAGCTTTGTGTATGGTTGATGATCGATTACGATCATCACTGCTTGATGTTTTCCAATCATTTAACACTTTTTCAAAAAATATTTTCTCAGGATATTCTCTTTTAATTGTTACTCGCTGGCTTTCACTCATTTCTGAAAATTGTAATAATGTTAAAACAACAAACAAAGAAAGATAATAAATGGAATCGACCATTTTATTTTCGATTAAAAACATTAAAGACAGTTAACAATTTTTTTTATGGCAAAAACATGGTTCAAACTAGGGTTGTCGAATTTCCCGGGAATTTTCCCGCTACAAACCTTCACAAAGTTTAACAAAGTTATAGCAACTTTTGTAAGACTTTGTTAGACTTGGTGAAACTTTGTAAGGGTTTGTAGCGGGAAATTCCCCATTCGACAACCCTAGTTCAAACCAAAACAAATATTTAACGCTTAATGCAAACAAAAAAGAAAAAATAGGAAATAGCAACCTAAATTTTGCGTGGTAAGAGATTCGTCAGAAAAAGACAATAAGCCAAAAGAAGTAAAACCTAATTTAACTTCAGCTAAAAGGTTGTGGACAAAGCAATAACAATATGTAATACTAACATAAACCTTTTTTTAATTGGCGTTTACATTACATTTTTTTGAGGTTTTAACAAATTTATAAAAAAAAAGTAAGAATTTAGAAAGAAAAAAATTTGTTAAAACTTTTACCATTTTTTTTCAAATTAAGGCTCTATGTTCGTTCTCTTATCTTTTGCATCGATCCGGCATTTATTGTTGTTATAGAAGCCTTTGGGATTTTTCTTTAATCAAGTCGTGATAATTAAGTTTACATATTAACATCTTATGGTGTTTCAAATTCCCATGATATTCTTAGACTTACTGTAGTGGATTCTTTTGAAGAAATTTCTCAATTCGTTGTTTAGGTTGGCGATAAAGAACAATAATGGGTTAACAAATAAAGACATTAAATTTTTATTAGTTAAAGTTACTCATTTTTTTTATTCATCTGTAGCAGATTGTTTACTGAGACTGAATTCCAATGACACTTCTATAGGTATTAAAATACCATACTATTTTTGGTATCAAACTTAGAGTTGATACGATTACAGAAATTAAAATATCTGATTCATTTAAGGATGAAGTTTTATTACGTGACCATATGCATATGGCTTGTTAATTTTTTCTTAGCTTTGATTGTAAGGGTATTACAAAAAAATTCGCTATTTTTTTGGCTGTTGGCTTTGTCATTTAGGAAGCCTTTCGAAAAATATGCTAACAAATATTGTTTAACTCCATATAAATAAAGATAATAAATGGAAACAACCCTTTTTGTCCGCGTTAATTTTAAATTCATCTAACATTAAGGACCTTTAACAATCTTTTTATGATATAGAAAAAATCAAGAAATGAATCAAATATTTAACGCAAAAAAAGAAATAGATAATATACATACAACTAAAATTATACATAATATAGCAAAAAATGCGAAGTCCTCGAATAAAAAAAAAGATAGAACAATTGAGATCAATGAATTAATTATTTATAAAAAATTTTAAAGAAAGAAATAATTAGGCAGTTGGAGGTTCTCGTTTAACCAATTGTTCAACTAATGTTGAAAAATTTTGATCTGTAAATTTTCGAGCTTTACCAAATACAGCATCATTTATGTGAAATTTTTTATTTCCCTTTTTCATTTCATCATTCAACGTAAAATGGGTCATCTAAAAAATTATAAATTCAATTTATGCATCAGAAATTTTACCAACAAAGAATGTTTTTTATGCCAAATTTATCCTTGATGATAGATAATTTCCCCTTATCGATGTATTTTTTGGATTCGATTTATGAATGCCCGACATTATGAATGGCGATTTTGATAAAAAAAAACTTTTTTAAAGTTTTGCTTTAATTCCGACGTGAATTATTTTCTTGTTCAACATTGAAATCTACTAAAAAGGTTTAAGCCCTTAAATTTTTTGTTTCTTGGTGCATTTTTTATCTCGCTTATGTGATGTAATTCTTACAAACTCTGATTTTAATTATTCTAAATAGACTTGAAGCGGCTTATTGCGTAAAAGATAAAAAATTTTGAAAATTGTCTATTTCAACTTATAAATTTTTTATGTCGCCTTTTCTTCCTGTCTTTAAATGCTTCGATAATTTTTCATTTAAAATAACACAAACCTTGCGGGCAAATTGGGTTAGAATGTTTTCATCCAAATTTTTTGAAATTTCTTTTTTGCTTGTCAGATAATTATGAACATGTCTCCAAACTTCTAATTTGAAGTTCTTTTTCAACTCTTCAGCACCATTGTTTCCGGACTCTGCTTTTTCATTTCGAATTACATTTTGTGAGCTATTTTTGGGGACAGACTTTGATTGTAATCCTTCAATTTCTTTTGGTGGTGGTTCATCCCATCGAGCTTGCCTGTAACTTTGAATGTAAGTATTTAATATATGATAAATAATTTTTACCTCGTTTCTTTATGATAATAATATATGATGCCTTCATCATTAAAAGTTTCAATCCAATCAGAATTTTTTTCAAAGGGTTTAACTTTCTCAACAACAACTTCAATTGCAGTTTCCTCTTCTTCGATTTTTTCGGATGATGGTTGACTTTGAAGAGAATAAGTATCTGTGGGACTTATATCCTCAACTTTAACTTCATTTACAAGTTTAATGTTGGTATTCAAAATTGGTTGTTGAGAGCTATGATTCATCACCACCGCGAGAGCCTTAAAATTTTTATTTGGAATATTTATAGGTGATTTAACAACATCCACTTCCATAACCATTTTTTCAAGAGATTTCTTTTGTAGCGCAGAAGGAAGTGTTTCACTTTCATTGCCACCATTATTAATATTAAAAAGAGGTGGTGGAATACTTGTATCAAAATAATGTTCCGAGGCAGAAAAATTTCTTGAAGAAATATTAATTTTATTTTGAACAATTTCAGGTGGAGGTGGTGGTGGCATCGGCCAGGAACTTGGATAAAAGATCGATGATAAAATGTCGGGTTGTAAAATTGGCATTATTGGTGACGGTTGGATAATATTCGGTGTAGGGTGTAATCGATTAGCAAATGTATTAATGGCAAACTTAATCGAAGGCCTCATTGATTGGACATTCGCAAATCCTACACTTTGTAAGGTAGATCTAAATTTAGGTCCAGTTCCCGTAAATCCTGATGATGATGATATAATTGGTGATATTGCAGAATTAGCCAAGCTTAGAATTTCTGGAGGAGCTGGAGGCAATTGTAAAGGAAGAACTTCAGCATCAGGGAATATATTTTTATATAAATCTACGTTTGTTGTTGAAGAAACTTTTGGCATATCTAAAGTTTTTGATAGTGTGGTTTTAATTGGTGGTGATCCTGGGCGTTCAATTTTTATGATTTTCTTTGTTTCGAAACCATTTTCTCGTTCAGAAGAATGCTTTCTTGAAACGTTTTGAGAAATTTGTTTTGTACGATCAGGAGAAATAGAATAATCCCGAATTCGATCACCCCGACGATCTAAAAAAATTTGAATCAATTTAAAATATATTTATTTGCAAATACCATTTGAATGCTGCCTTTGATAATGAGAGGTACGATTTCGTTGATGACTTTCGTAATCACGATTATCACGATGCCAGCCATAGTGTCTACCATTTCGATATCTATCTCCATGATGTGAACCACGGTATTTTCTATCATCATACCGTCGATCACGTTGATGATAATAATAACCATGATTTCTATCTTCTTTTTGTGAATATCGATTTCGGCTGAAATCTTTAACATTCTCAGATCGGCGGCTATAATTTTGACATTCTCGTCGAGCTGTATGATGCAACAATCTACCAAAATTAATTGGACTTCTTGAACGTGAAAGTGAGCGATTTCTTTTTCTTCTTCTATGGGGTGAAGAACTACGACTTCTTGATCTTGAATGAGATAGCCTTTCACGAGATTTGCATGGTGATGGAAGTAAATTATTTTTAGCATTTGGAGAATCACTCTTTTCATGCATTGGACTTGAAGTATGACTACGTTGTTGATGAGGGGAAACGCTTTTTTCTTTTTCGTTTATTGGTCCATCCAAATCAAAGTCAGATGGAGATGGTAAAGAATGAGCATATGGCTTATCACTAAAATATACGGTTTAAATTTTTTTATTAAAATAAAAAAGCACCCACTTTTGAGATTCAATATCTATTTCATGGTCTTCTTCATCACCAGAAATATCAATTAATTTACTATCAGCCTTCTTCAGAGGTTGGGGAGGACGAGGTGGTAAATGTGACCATTTTTTGAATAATTGTTTAGCGGTTTCCGTTAATTCACCGTGAAGTTTAAAAACTGAAACGCCATCTTTGTTAAGTAATCGAGCAAGATCTTTATCAGAAATTGGAAGTTCTTCAGTAAGACAAATGGAATCACGCAATTCATAAACCGTTTCTTGAATAACAAATGAATCAGGAAGAGTAACATCCATTCTTTCTTTTAAAATTGGAAGCATTTTCTCTTTCACATCATCATTGTATTGAACAGGAAGGGTATTTAAGAAATTCAAAAGAGCTCCTTGAAGTCGAAGTATATTTTTTATTCCATAACCTTTACAATCTGCTAACCACATATAAGCAACAGAAATGCCATTATTTTCAATAAACCAAGTTTTCCATTGATCATCAGTTGAGAGCAAAAAATCAAGTAAAAGAAGGCGTTGGGGATAACTTTCAATACGATACATTTGCCTTAAAAATGCTTATATATAAAAATAAACTTAGTTAATTAAGAAGAAACCCTCACCTATTAAATTCAAGAACATCGGTTAGCGTAAAATTCTTTTTTCTTCCAATAATTTTACGAATTTCTCGACGATGTTTGACCAACTTTCTTCGAGTTTTTGCTACTTTTTTACGAAAATCTTTCTCTTCTTGAGTTAACTTTGGCTTGGGTTGTTTTTTAGCGGCAATATTTTTAGGTGCTTCATCTTCGCTTGCTTCAGTTAAGTCACTAGAATCATCATCTTCATCTTCGCCATCGTCTTCATCAGGCTTGCTTCCAATAAAACCAGTACAATTGGTAGCGCCACAATAACAATGTTGCGCTTCTTTTCCAAATCTTTCAAACGCATAATCGAATACAATTTCTTCACCGGGTGCAATATCTTTTTTAGCAAAAAATCCAACACGCAATTCCTTAGAAACTACCCACTAAAATTACAAAAAAATCTTTATTGTAATGTATTGTAGTTTAAACAACAAATTAAACAAACCTTTTGAGTTTCAGCATTTGGATCGCATGAATGATTTACAAATCGGGAATAATTGCCGTATATAGTTGCATCAATAACAGCTTTATTTTTTAAGCACATCATGTAATGGTGTTTGTAATTTTTCTTTGTGTATTTCTTTTGCCGTTTTTCCATTTCCTTTGAATCGACAACTTCTCCAACATATTCAACAATAAAATCACCACTTAAAAACAACTTTTAAATTTATTTATTTTTCTTTCTATGTTTCTAAAAGCTTTATTTTTTACCTTTTTATGGGTTTTGTAGCTCGTATACCCCATCCTTTAGCGCCTGCAAAGAAGGGTTCAAAACCAGAATAAATCCGCTAAAATGTTGCGTTTTAAAACTTTACCAATAAACGCTGAATCATACCTTTTGAAACTTTTTATTTTTACATTTATCTCCAATTGGACATCGACTGCCGCATTCCATGTGTAATAACTTGTTGACACAATTATCATAACAACCCTTTCCAAATTTATCAGGCTTGCATGTGCAAGTTAAAACTGGAGGTTCTCTGATAATATCTTCGGCGCTTCGAGCAATTTCATTTTCTTCTATTATTGTGAATGGCGGCATAGGATATTCTTTAACTTTCTTTCCATTCTTTTGGATTGACGGGACAGGTGGTGGAGGAGGCGGGGGTGGAAGTGTTTTGGGTGTTGTTTCTTTTGGTGATGGCCCACGAACTTTCTTTGGAGGTGGTTGTCGAATAACTGGTGGTGATTTTGATTTTCGTTTAGCATTTGAAGTTTTTCTTTGCACAGGCAAAGGTACGTCTTCTTTTATAACTGTATGCTTTACTACAGTTCCCGTTGATCTACGGGTTTGTGAGCGTGTTACTGCCATATAATCACATTCAATAAAATCATTTATATCAGAAGTTGATTCTACAGCTTCAACTTCTAAAAAAAGGAAAAGTAAAAAAGATAAAATGCTTTAGAATGTTTTAAGATTAGGAAAAATATTTAACTTACGAATTGGCTTTTTTCTTTTTGTACCACCAGTGCTTTGTTTTTTAGAAGTTTCAGCAACGGGTTTTAGCTCGTCAATTCTTGGCCTGAAAAGAAATTTGGCTTAAATGTTTTTTTTGTTGAATAAAAGTTTACATTAAAAGTTGTTGAATGGCTTCTTTTTGAACTGTATAAACGCCATCATTCACATTAAAAGATGCTATGCTATTATCACCCCAAACTTCAGCGGCTAATTTACGTTCAGTTAAAATTGTTTGACGAAGTTTTAACATTGCTTCCATATAGCTATTTAAAGCTTTATGATATAAGGGGAAAAGGCTTTGCACATGATTTTTTCCATCCATAATATCCGGTATTAAATCCAGTCCTTGTTGAGCGACTTCACTGAATATTGTTACTTCTGATTTTGTTCCAGTTTGTTTTTGATCAAAATATTCAAGCCTTCGACGATAATAACTTTGACTTTGGGGTTTTCTTTTTGGGCGAATAATTTGACGTCGTTTTGATGGACTTTTTCGCTTTTCTGGATCAAAATCATGACCAATTTGTGTTGTATTGGGTAAAATGGCTGAATTTCGGGAGCTTGAGGAGCTTATTGCAATACCTTTCCGAAGAATTGATGGTTTTTTCTTTGGTTGGCTATTAGGTTTAACAATATTTCCAGATTTAACATCCGCGATTTCTTCATCCATTTTTTTTAATAAAAACTTGCAGCAAAAAAATGGCGAAAGAATATATGAAAAAGAGGAAGAAGAAAAAATGCAATAGCAATGCACCACGGCCAAAGCAAAGCAATGGACGAACAAAATGGCAGGGTGCTGTGGTGGTAAGTAGGAGAAGAAAATAATGCGCGGGAATTTTTATATATTCTTCACAAACCAAGCGTATATTTTGTTGGTTGAGTGTGTCCCTTTTTCCTCCTTTGCATATATGAAAAAAGAAAAAACTAGGTTATTCTATTTTTTATTATATTCTTTGGCCAATAATAACAACAACAAAGAAATCGATATATTCTTCAAACGATAATAAAAAGGCACTTAAAAATGTAAATAAAAAAACAATATAAATAAAGAGATTTTTAATTTTTAATATAATTTTCACGAAGATGATTCAAGGCTTTAAGAACTTGTCGCTGAGTTTCACGAGTTTCCCAAAGTGAGCAAAAGATAGCATGACTTGCAGCAATTCTGGCTTCATTACTGAGTTGACTGTCAATTCGAGCTTCAGTCTGAAATTAAAAAAATATTAATTTTAATTTCAATTTAAATTATTTACATCTTTTTCGCTTATACTATCTCTTTCAACAATTCGCTTGATAGCTTCTGCACGTGGAATAAAAACAGTCCATAATTGACGCACAGTATTTTCCCATCCAGCTTCAACAAGCAATGCAGCATCAATGACAAAAACATCTGATGAGGAATTTTTAATACGTTCTTGTATTACATCAGCAAGCGCAGGCCAAACAATTTTATTTAATTTTTCTCTTTTTTCCTAAAAATAAATAAGGTTAAAAAAATTATTATAAACAAATATTTAATTACTCTATCTTGAAAAACAACACTTCCCAATTTTTTACGATTGACGACTCCATTTGTAACCATATCATGTCCAAATGCTAGAGCGATACCATCCGAAAATTTTGTATTTCCATCATAAAGTTGATGAACAATTTTATCACAATCAGCAATGTCGCATCCATTTTGTGCTAAAAATTTTGAGATGCCGCTTTTTCCAGATGCAATGCCACCAGTTAAACCAATAACATATGGAGTATTAGGCCTATCGGAATGAGAAAGAAATTGATTAGGAGCTTTTAAAAGGCTTCCAAGTAATTGATGTCGTCTGCTTGAAGAACTGAGTTTAACTTCTTTCAAAATTTCATCACTACCTTCAACCAAAGAAATTTTCTCCAATGATAATTCTTTTAAACCTCGTTCCTAAAAAAGCAATTTATTTTCATGGGCGAAAAAAAAAATTAAACTAACTTTGCGTTTTTGATTTACAGCCAAACCACCTTTCACTGTTTCATCTGACACTATGATACAATCAAGATCTTCTAGAACTATGGCTGGACCAAACGGATCTTGAATTTCTTGAACATTGACGTTGACTCCATTTGTGATATCCATTAAAAATTCTTCAACAACATTAATGCGCCGATCCAACGGTTCAATCAATTCATAAAGAATCTTTTCTGTAACATACAATTTTATTATCGATTGTTAAATAATAAATAATGCGATGAAAAAATTCGATTATTTTTGAGGCAATAAATAAAAACTTCCTTGAAACTTACTTCGATTCATTTCACCTCCAGTAACTCCGCATGTAATTTTGTCAGCTAAAAGTGCAGCAGTTGAAAGAAGCACTTTATGTCCATTATGAAGTCGATCAAAAGTACCACCAAGGCAAATGTGTTTGTAAGGTTTGGACCCAGCATGTGGCGAACCTTCATCTTTTTCACTAATTTCATGAAGAAAAATACCGTAATCTCCGCAAGGCCTTTCATTCAAAAGAACTCTAACATCAAGATGAGCACATTTTTGTGAAGCATATAAATAAATTGTTGGAATTAGTTGTTTCCTGAAATAAAATAAAGAGGCTTAAAAATTCTATTTTTGTAAATAGTTGTAAGAAAAAAACATACAATTCTGTCGGTGATCGTTGAGGATCAATTCGAACATAAAGTCGTGTACGAACTTGTTGAGCTGCAGATGAAAGTTTTTCAGCAATAAAAGGTATTGCTCTTCGACTAAGAACCAATAAACCAACTTCAACCATCTGTGAAACGTTTTCCTGAGCCTCCAGCATAATCGTTAAAAAAGAGTTTAAACACAATTAAAAATATACCAATATGGAACAACAACCACTACAGGTATTGATTTAAACAAACGTCCAACAAAAATTTTTTTTTATTACACATACATTTCTTTTTTCGGCGATTATAGGACTCGATAAACTAAATACCACTAAATGGCGTAACAACAAACTTGTTCCTCACAATAATGAAATTATAAATTCTTTATTACAACTAAAAAATCTGTTAAAAATATACCAAATACATTTGAAAATTATAAGTGAAATACAAGAGCTTGGTACAAGATTACAATATATTCCAAGGTTTGAACTCACTCCCAGATTATATATTACCAAATAAAGTATGAAAAAAGAGAAATTTCTATTACTAAAAAGCTGAAGAAAAAAAGCACCCGAGCATACTACAAAAAAGAGAAAAAAAAAGAACCAAGTGATAAAATAAAATGAAAAGGGAACGTTTTTTTTTGTACAAATTTTTGGTAATTATTTTTTTAAAGGAGTAAAATAAAGTTGGCATTATAAATTATAATTATTGAATTAAGTAAGCAAAAATTCCATATTCTCTTTGGTTGCATAAATTCATTTATCATTAAAGTTGATACCATTTTTTCTTTTCATATTTTTCAACAAGTTTTGATGTTCGTGATTGAAGATTCAAAGCATTATTCCTCAGATTTTCAGTTGCATCGACGACAGCATTGAGTTTTTCACCTCTTTCGTTAAGATTTTGAATGGCTTGTGCAGCAGCTTGACCGGCGGTTATATTTCGAGCATGAACAGGGTCAAAATTGTTTACTGGAAGAGTTCGAGCCACAGCTTTCATTCCAACCACAGCTGCAGTAGAAGGTTTTTCATTGACTGAAAAATAAAGAGCTTGAAAGGGATTTAAAATTTGAAGTTAAAAACTTACATAATAAATCCAAATCCACTGAATCCTTTTGACTAGCAAAAAGCGTTGAAACACCGCGTAAAAATGATGTCTTTGGAGGTTCAGGCATATCCATTGGAACAAATAATTCTCCAGCACATTCCGAAACTTGCAAAGCTAAGTCAGAATCGATAGTAAATTTTTGAATCTAAAAAATAACTATGAAATAAACTTTTAAATTTAAGCTAATTGTTTGAACCATAACGAATTTAAAATATAAAAAAAAACAAACCTCAGACGGACTAGCAGTATAAACTCCAAGACCATGTTCGCTGAATTCGGTTCTTTTGCAAATTCTGAAACAGCAAAAAATTGAAAAGAAAATATTGCTTAGACTTTGAATTTCATAGATTGCTTGTGTTTCTGCAGTCATTTTTTATTTAAAAGAAAATCCAAAAATCCAATAATTCGGTTCAAAAATGTTTGATTGTGAACTTTAATTTCTTTTCATTATGTAAATTTTGAATTCTGATAATAAAAAAAAGATGAATCGAATCACTTACGGATCATCAACATCAACAGAGCCGCGAAAAAGTTGTTGTTGGCAAAGAGGCCGCAAAGATGGTAGCGAAAGGACAACAATTTGACTGGCGCCATTCAAACACATGAGCACTGGATATCCTCGAACATGGGATGGCTTTGCAATAACCAATGGAATATCCGGATGATAATAATAAACTTGTTGATAACTTGGAAGGGCGATAATTTTTATTTCACTTTCACATACGAAAATGGCTAATTGCGTCAGTTCTTCAATGGGTGGAAGTCCACTTTCAGGGTTTGTTAAAGTTGGTGAAAGACTTGTTCGAGTTAAAACTTTATTTTGTATAGCTTTTTCAATATTTGCTGAAGGTGGAGCAGAATCTTTGGTTGGATCTCGATAAGCTTCAGAGGCAGATTCAATCAAACACATATTGCGATCGAGAAAACCCATACAAATAATTCTATCTTGAAGTTTGATAACACTTCCTGAAAGGTGGTGCAACCATGTGAAAATGCAAAGGTTTTCAAAGGATAAGCAAGTTAGAAAAAAACAACTAGAACAAGTGATCCTATTTATACATATAAACTAACTTTAATACATTATTGAAAATAAATAGTCTTTGGCATCTACAAAACCGGCAAGCAGTAAAACCGTATTTTTTGGATTAACACTTTTTCAATTTTTTATTAATTATTTTTAGTTTTTTGCAACATTTGCGGAAAGTAAAAATATTAAAAGCAAAGTAAAATAAAGGATATTAAAATTACAGGAAAGTTTTCGTTGTTGCGAGAAAAAAAATTCTTATGTTGACCACTTCTAAACTACTACAAAATAGTAACAAAAAATGGAAAAAAGCGGTGGAAAAAAAATGGCAGTGGCTTTAAACAAACCTTTGGGTCCATCATACATATCTGAAAATAAAAGAACGAAGTCAGAGAAAGAAGATACCATTACAAAAAAATAAAAAGAAAAAACTTAGGAAAATGAAGCTAACGATATTCATCATCACCCAAAATATAATATAAAAAATAATTGCTTACCAGAAGGTGCTGCAACAACAGAATTTGTTATTCTATCAATGGGAAGTTGAAGAGTAAAAGCAACCGAAGCACCTGTTGATAACCCCAACCAAAGGCAAGGTTCGGATTTGCTCTCTGAAAGCATTACGAAGGTTAAAGAGTTTTTTCAAAATTTGAAGTTTACGATTTCGTTTCGAGGAACAGCAAATAAATGTAAGATTTGTAACAAAATCGGGTAAGGCATTAATTTTTTCCAAACTTGAAAGCGATGGACTTCGAGATCCGCCATTAATATTTCGAGGTGATTCGCCTAAATTTTAATTTAACTTCGAAAAACTTAACAAGAAATAGAAATAAAAAAAATAAGGGGAATGTGAATGTCGTCCATTGAAAGAGGAGGAAAAAAGAAGAACTGAGGAAGAAAGAATTTTGTGGTTGGTTGGAAAGCAGAGAGGGCTTACCATTGCTAAACTCAGAGGTTCCATTATTGAAATGAAGGGGTGAATTGAGCTCAGATCCACCACCACCGCCTGAAAGAGCTGCTGCAGCTGAAGCAGCGATTGATTGAGCTTTTGCAAGAATCGGCCTTCTATCAACTGATCTTGATTTTTCAGTATTCAAACGCATAAAATTTTTCGTTGATGATGGAACTACTGGTGATGCAGCCATTGATGAATGCATACTCTGCAACATTTCAAAATCTTCTCTAATTTTGAATTAAAAGAAAAAAAGCTTGCGAAGGTTAGTTTAAAAAAAATGCAAAAATAAAAAAGGCATAAAATTTTAGGGCAAATTTAAAGTAAAAAAAAACATTAATTAGTTGCATTAAAATGTGCAAAATAAAGCTTTTGGAGTTTGTATAACAGAGCAACGAGGACAAGGACGACAACAACAACAACAATAAAGATAAAAAAACCAAAAACAAACAAACACATACTTGGTGGCGGCGGAAGTTCAACATCCTCTGGTGGTTCTTCCATCGTAGCTTGAAATGATTTAGCTCGTTTTAAGCGATCCGTAACTCTACGAACAATTTTTTTAACTGAATGACTTCGCGACGGAAAATGTGGTGGAAGTGAACTTTCTTCATTACATCCCGCACTCATGGGTGCCAAAGTACTTGGTCTTCTGATATTTGTGTCGACGGTTAATGGTGGAGGTGGCTCATATGGAGGTCGATTAGTTTCAAATGAGAGTGGTCCAAGAGATAATTTTTTGGGTCTTCTGTTACTTCCAAGATCTGCAGTGGCTCGACGAAATAATCCAACGATGCTTCGGCTTTCATCCGGTGTTAAAATTGTAGGAGTTTGAGGCTGAAAGTTTGACCAACCACTAATACAAAAACACCAACAATTAATAGCGTTACAAAATGCAATCAAAAACGTAACTTCCAAATTTAAAAAAAATTAAAATGACTCTCAAAAAATATGTGTGGTAAGCGTGCTTTTGCGTGAAACACTCACTTTTAGCAACAAACGTTTTTGAAACAAAATCTGAAAGTTACAAAAATTCTTCTAAATTCTATTTTTTTTTGTCAATTAAATAACAACCAATGACATTTAAAAGCAGCCAAAAGAACTATTTATATAGCAAAGTTATTAAATGCAATTATTTTTTCCCCATCAAAGTTATATGAATAGCGGCAAAAATAAGTCAAATAAACTTACTTCAGAAGGCGATGCTTCACTATTTTGTGGTGGTAGAGAAAGGGGAATAGGATCGCGATTACAAATTTCTGAATTGGCCCATGTATAAATTTGTGTATAACTGATAATATCGACAAGCGCAACACCCGCGATTGTTCCTATGGCTAAAACACCATAAACAGAATTTAAGGCCATCGATGTGATTGTTTCAGGAATTTGTCCATTAATCCATGGAATTTGACAAACTAGTTCAGGTTGATACCCCGCTGGACGACGCATTGAACCACCTCGAACTCGAATGGGCATTTGTTCGATGGAATCGCTTCCAGTCGAAGTTGCAGTGGAGCGTGAATCACTCGTTTCCAATTGTCTTCGAAGTTCTTTATTTCCACTTTTTGTTTCTTCATCATTAAAAGCTAGCGGCGTCAAAGGTCGATTTGATGAACACAATTGAGATAATGTTACAACCTAAATTCATATTATTTTTTAAATTGAAAATTAACATTTAATGTTAAAAACAAACAGCAATATCTTGTGAGCTTTCAGTTTTTACAAATCGAAATAACGTCGCTTGTCCACATGCTCCCGAAATTAAAAGTAAACGAGAATCTAAGCACATTACCACATCCGTTATTGCATAAGATACAGTTTTATTTTCATCAATTTTTTCAAAATGTCTTCCTGTTTTAAGTTTATACATTACTTGAAGATTCTCACTTGAAGCTTGCCAAAATTTTAATGAACCATCCTCATGCCCACTTATAAGCATTTCTTGATGGCCACTGGCGCATTCTTTTCCAAGTCCACCCGTTATTGGCCAAGACCTTTCACTCATTTTAACTCCTTGTTTTCGTTGATTTCTTCCAACAAGAGTTAAAGCAGCTATCATATCAACAGGGCAATCAGAAAAATAATTTATATAGGTTATTGGCGATTCATGAATATCCATAGCGTATGGATTATCAAAACAACAAAATCCTTGTGAATTTAAATCAATAATAATAAAATCAGATTTTAATAACACGGCAATGCCATATGGATGTTGGGGAATGATATTAAATGGAGAGGGGTTTAAAGCCATAATGGCCACAATTGAATGATCCATTTCAGCTACCACCGTAGATTTGGTTGGTCGACCTCTCATGATTGAAACGGCTGGTAATGCTCCATCATCAGCTGGAAGGCCGCCAACAAAAACAACAAGTTGTTCTCCTTCTACGTTGTGTTGCCACATGAGATTTGTGATTGGACGACATGTACTATTTGAAATATGGGGATTTATTTTTTGTTGAGGTTCCAATGGTTTTCGCAAATTCCAAATTGTTAAGGATCCATCTGAATGACCACACATAAATTGTTTACCATCATGATGCCAACACACGCATCGAATTTGGGGCTGCCCAACTGCGAATTGTTCAGCTTCTCTCGTTTGTAAATTCCATAATGAAACATGACTTTTTTCAAAACCAATCAATAATTTCTGGGGTTCTGTTGGACATAAACTCAAATGTTTGACACTACCAGGATGAATTCGGCAGCTTCTTAAAAAAATTTAAACTATAAACAATTTAAATTTAAAAAAATCTTACAAATCTATAGCCTTATTCCAATTAATAACATAAGTTGAAAGTTCAAAATTTGCTAAACATACAAAATATACATTTCCTTTATCAGTTCCAATATAAAGCCATTTACTTTGAAATGGTAAATAAATGCATGTAACTTTTTCTTTTGACATTTGCATTGAATGTACTATTTCAGGCGTTTTTTGTCCTAAAAAAGGATGCACATAAAAAATATTATTGCAAATTTTATAATTCCATTAACTAGACACTAGAGAAGTCAATAGCATAACTATTTATGCTTATGGCCTTTAACCGTCTTTTTTGCAATTCCCTGTGACTTACTTAAGGTCCATAAATGTATTGTATCATCTCTTTGAACCTGCAATTTTGAGTTATATAAATTAACTGATAAAGTAATAAATTACCGTAATTAAACCACCTTCGTTAATAAGAAATTGTATATGAATAACGGGTTCATCTGATTCATGTTTAATAAAATAATCCACTCCCGCTTGACCCAAAAGTCTTACTTCACCATGAGAAGCTCCAATTGCCACAAGTTTTTGAACTGGATCAAAAGCCAAACATCTTGGATCGTCAGGAAATCCATGGCGAACTATCTGAAATTAAAATAATAATTAATAAAGTCTTTTTTGTTTTCAAATGTTTTTTATTAATTTAAAAAAGTGTTTATTTGAAATAAATTTAATCGACTTTTAAGGAGTTCTTCCTCAAAAAGAATTTTAAATTTTGTGATAATTTTTTTTTTCAAATAAAAAGGGGTTTCCGCTATATTTTTCTCCCTCTAACATAAGAATTATATAAACAAAATTTGTAGTTTTTTGTTTGCTTGAAAAATAAATTATTTTTATTTTATTGTATTTACGAAAAATCACTCATGTCTTTTTAGCACCTTTTATTTAACGACGGCATTACTATTTCAGGATAATTTTTTAATGTTAAAAGAATGCATATAAAAACTCTCTTTTTTAAATTAACTATGGAAGCAATGATTATTTGATGTATGGATTTTCTCTCTCGAAATTCTTTAAAAGCCTCATTTGTTCAAAGCACACTTTTTAGTTCAAACAATGACATCAACCATTTTTGGTATTTTTTTTTTGCTTTGCTTATATTTTTTTTAACGGTGCTTTTGAGAATATTTTTCCGCTTTTCTGCACTTTGTGGGACAAAGAAGAAAAAAACTAAATCGTAGATGGAAGAGGTGCCTAAATAAGCTTATATGCAGCAGAGCTTTGCTCTGTTAAATTAGAGAATTGTGTCCCCTTCTTTTTTTCCAATATTTCCCAAAAACTTGATTTAGTGAATTTTTACAAGAGAAAAAGAAGGAAAAGCAAAAAATATGTGAAACGCGAATTTTATGAAATAGAAATAAATTCCAAAATAAAGCATGTCATAAAAAATGGCATGGTGACAATGAGGATTAATCAACAAAACCACGTGTCAATTTTTTATGTTTTTTTTTTCAAATGAAAAGTTCATAAATAGCAAATGCACGCAACCGATTATTCTTTAACCTTTTTTCCGCACTTCTCTTATTTGAAACTCTTGTGATAAAATGGAAAAAAGAGACAAATATTGAAAATTTAATTTCAAAAAAATATGAACAAACCTTATGAAGCGAACAATCGTCTGGAGCCGCCTTTTCTTCAATATCAATTTCAAACTTGGTGTGCAAATTTCGAATACCATCAATAGCTGATGCAAGCTTTTTACGTGCCCGATCCATTCTAAAAGCATGGGAATAAATGGATACTTAAAAAAATATTTATCAAATTTAAAAAAAGTTGTAAATTTTCTAACTTTTCTTTATTTTAGGCAACTAACTGATTGTCACCAAATAATATATTTCAGTTATTTATATGCCCATTCTTAAATTTAAATATAATTTGAAGAAATATTTCTGCATTCAAAAATATTAATAATTAGAAATATTTATGAAATTAGTAAAGAAAAATATTTAAACAATAGAATTGTAAAAAAAAGAGAACACGATTGAAAATTTTTAGCGATTAACTGAAAAAAAAAACTGATTAACACACAAAAAATTGTTCAACAACAAAAAACGCATAATTTGATTTAACGCGGACCCAAATTTTCTTTCAATAACGAAAAAAAAGGAAGAAAACAATAGTTTAAATAAGGTTTAAATTGAACCTGAATCTTTGCCAATTTTTTTAAAGTTAAAAGATCAAAAAACGATAACTAAAAGCATGCTATCCTTCTTCCCCAAGTTTTTTTTTCTTGAGATAATTCCAGCACCAAAAAAATAAAACTGCGACGCCATAGGGAAAAAAAAGAGAAGCTGCAAAGACTTGTTTGTCCCAGGCTTCTTTTTTCTTTCCTACTCAAAAATCGATGTTACCACCAAAAAAAGGAGAAAAAGCGTGTACACTTTTTTTTCCAATGCGCCGTTGCCCGCGACGTTGCCTTCCTTTACCGCTAGCTATTCTTTTTTATTTATGCCCTCCCGCAAAAAAAAAGCAGAAGAAGAATAAGATGAAAAAATGACAGCATCCGGCAGTCAACAACAACGAACAAAACGAAAAAAATATGCTTCAGAAAAACAACTAACACCAAAAAAAGCTTGGATGTAAAGTGAGACAAGAAGCATGAACGCAAAAAAAAACTTATGCTTAAAACATTTTGTTTTTCTCGAAAACACGTAAAAGAAGAAACCTTTTTTTTTTGTAAAACGTTTGTTACTTCAAAATAGGCTGTTTTTTTTTGTTAAACCAGGAACAAAAAAAACGAAACTGTTTTTTCTCTTCCATCGAGCATTAAAGCAAGCAACAGGGCGACGATGAAAAGAATTAACGCCTTTTTTTCACTCACCTCCCATGGATGACAACTATCGTCGTTGCAAGACTATTTATTCTCTATCTATCTCTATGTTATTGAACACCTTCTTCCGTAACGTGTCATCTGGTAGGCAGCAAGTCAGCAACCAAATGCGATAACCCTTCTTTCTCCAAATAGGAAAAAGAAAATAGAAAAAAAAACCTTTTTTTGTGTGGGAAAATAAAAGAAGAAAAAAATGTTTTTTTAAGGCTCACCGTAAAATTCGACGGACAAACAAACTAAAATGTAAACTCTTTGTCCGTTGTAAAAAAAGCTTTGTTTTGGATTTGGTTAGAAATGGCTAAATAAAGTTTTTTTTTTGGAAAAATTCTTTGTTGACAGAAAAAATTTCCTTCATTTTTCCAAACTTTTAATTTCAAAAGTTTAGAAATTTTTCACAAAAAAATGCATGGCAAAATTAAGATATTTAATTTGGTCTCTAAAAATAATAAAAACCCTAAAAAATATTAAATGATTTAAATTTCAACGAAAAATATTTCATTTTTATTCAAAAATGAACCAAAAAAATGCTTCTAATTTTTGCCAATTTCTCTTCTCATCCCAATTCATTCCATCTATGTTCAAAGCACCAAAAAGAAATAACAATAACAAATTAAAGAATGAAAAAGGAAAAAAGTGGTATTATTAAATATTTCTTTTTTATTATTTTGCAAAGACGAAATAAATTGAGAACACCACTTTTTGGTCATAGGATCTCTTTTTTATTATTCAAGTAAGAAAAAGAATGGAAACAAGTAGCTTTGATAAGCAACAACTAACCAACCATAAGAGACGAATACATATATATGTTTTTGTTAGGACAAAATGTGAGAAATAAAATAAAAATATTGTCCGGGGACATAAAAAAAAAAGAACTCATTTATTGACAAATTAAAAAAAAAATAAACCAATGAAATGAGGGTTGGTTTCCTGGGAATTTTTTGTAAATGAGAAAGAAAAAGAGTAAAAACCTACAACAACAACTTTTAGAAAATTTTAAAATTAAAACAAAAAAAAAACAAAGATAAATGTGAAGAAGGTCAAATTTAATCCTCTTTTAAATTAGATTTAAACTTTGGTTTTAATAAATTTAAAAGCTAATATTAATCAAAGATATTTATGAATTTTAAATTATTACAGCCGAAAATTCAACAATAAATTTACTCAACAAAGAGTTTTAAAAAGTGCTTGTGATTATTTTAAAACAATTTTAAAATTGTTATTTCAACTTAAATTTAAATAATTTTCTATTTGGGACTGAATAAAATATATCGTAGTTGGGCTTTTATCTTAGTTCGCGATTCGCGAATTCGCGAAAAACACTTTCGTTGAGATACCATACATTTAAATATCTTATTTCGCGAACTTTTCCTTTGATGGATTTTTCGCGGATTTTTACAGTAATTAGTGCACAGGATTACAATGTAAAAAAATAAAAGGCTGTTCAGGAGAAAAAAACTGTAGACGGCTGAAGAGATTAAATTTTAATTGATTTGGCTTTTAGACGGCTAATGAGATTAAATTTTTTATTAATTTAAATAAATTATTTTATATGTTACACTTAAACAAACAGCCGCACCGTCTTCGATTTTTATTACCCCACTTCTTTATCAAATATTTAATTTTTTTTAAAATTATGATTATAAAAACAAGGTAAAAATTCAAAATTTTGTTTTATTTTTGATTAGATAAAATGAAAAAGCCAACTCGTATAGTCAGCAATATTTAAAAAAATCTATTGGTGTAAACTGAAAAAAAATAATCATAAGATCAGTTACACTGAAAAAAAAAACATCCCGTCAACGTTTTTTTGTGGTACGGACAGGTAGGAGATGTACGAAATTGTCCTAATTTTTGGACGAAAGAGCGTGCAAAAAAAATTTGTGTCCAAAAATTTGGACAATTTCGTACAATCTCCTACTTGTCCGTACATTTGAGTGGACATTTTTTTTTTCAGTGTACAAAATGTTTGAAATTATTTATTATTGATTTCTGAAACAAAACATGTTTGAAAATAGGTATTTTAAGCAAAAGATTTAAACATAATTAATTGTCCAGCCAAAATTTTTTTAACTTTTAAAAATCGAAGACGGTGCGGCTGTTTGTTTAAGTGTAACATATAAAATAATTTATTTAAATTAATAAAAAATTTAATCTCATTAGCCGTCTAAAAGCCAAATCAATTAAAATTTAATCTCTTCAGCCGTCTACAGTTTTTTTCTCCTGAACAGCCTTTTATTTTTTTACATTGTAATCCTGTGCACTAATCTCTTGAGCCGTCTGCAACAATAATTATGTAACTAGATATTTTAATAATTCTTTTCAAAAAAGTTTTTGTGTTGACTTTTAAAAAATTAAAGCTTTTCCCAAACAATCTTACCACTCGAGTCTATTTTAATCACTAAATTTTCAATAATAAAATCCTAAAAATTGAAACATGAGTAAGCCTTTAAAACCTTTTTTGGGAATAAACTAAAGAAAATAAGTTTTTCTATCTAATTTTATTGCGATCTTGAATTGATCAGAAGCTAATTAACTTTCCCGCTGATTTTGCCTTTTCTTTTTATTGCACTTTGACAGAAAAATAACTTTCTTTTTTGCCAGAATTTAAATAAACAAAGAACCATTAAAAAATTTATACCAGCATGTGGGCAATTCGCAAAAAGTTAAAGGGACATAGCTATTTCATGCCTTTTCAAAAATTTCGATACTGGGGCTGATAGGAACAGTTGGGGCGGCGCGTGTTTGAATTACCGTGTCACTTCTGTCTTACACGGTAATTCAAACACGCGCCTTACCAAGTGTAACTTTCAGTGCCCGCAAACGAAATTTCAAAAAAGGCATGAAATAGCTATGTCCCTTTAAGGTTACCGCCATCGAGCAAGCTAGTTAATTCATATAATTTGCGCAGCAAGCAAACCCAGGTTTTGCTGATTTTTATGTATATGAAAATTAAACAAATCATTTCAATGCACTTTGAAAAGAAAGTTTAGCTTCATTCACATTTATGCCAATCGTTTTGGTACATTTTTTATTTTACTACAAAGAATTACAAGATAAGATAAAAAAACTGATAGAAAAAAAAATAATAATGTTTATGCGAATTTGCGAAGTCTAGTTGTCCTGGGATTGCGGCCAAAGCTGTCGAAAACGAACGAACAAACAATGAAAATTACTAGAAAAAAAATATTCAAGTTACTTTTCGATTAAAATCACCGAAAATAATAAAAAAGTTCGCTTATGTTTTTATTTTTCACAAACTAAGCGTGCAGCATACTTTTAATTATATTTTGCCTTTAGAATACCTAAAAGTATTTAATGCCAATCCAATCAATTAGTTTTAGAAAATTTTTTTATGAATGATTCAAGAGTTTGAGTAATTAAAAAAAATCATTTATAACCGTTAGAAAAAATTTCGCTTTCATTTCATAATTAAGCAACTTAATATTCTCAAAAAAACTAAAATTTATGTTAATTTCTCCAAAAGATTTGAATATTTATTATGCCAAAATCATTTTTATCATTAAAATTAATTTTGAAAAATTACCCCAATCATTTTATAATTAAATGCCTCCTAAATTAACTTTTTTTGTAATTTATGAATATTATATTAAAAATTTGCATAATTTATATTATTAAAATATTATTAAAGCATGGTCCCGCCACGAAAGTATTATTCGCGAGTTCGCGAATCGCGAACTAAAATAAAAGCCTCGTAGTTGTCAAATGATAATCTACAATACTTTTATATCTTTTTTTAAACCTTTCATAAATTATTACAAAATTTAAAAGAAGGAAGGATAAAACTTTTTTTTTCTTAGAAAATAAATCAGTAACTTTTTGATTGTAAATTAATAAACGAAAAGATTTTTTAATTTTGCTTTAATTTCTCTTAATATTCTATTTTAAGCTTTGTAGAATCTATAAAAAAAAAGAACTAATAATAATAACAATAAAAGCTTTTCCATTACTCACGACACAAACATATTTTTTTCTCTTGATTCCTTTCACTTTAAAGCAGTAGTCAAGTTTTTTTGAAAATTTTTTTTTTAAAAAGCATCAATATGCTTTTTTAATATTTTTAAACGTTTTTTTTTTTTTGAATGCTCAATGACATGATTCTCATTTTTATTCCCATGAGCAATTTTGTTTTTGACATTTTTTAAATGTTTAAATGTGCCTCAAAAAAGGGAAAAGCAGAATAAACTTTTTTAAATAATATTTAAAAAATAAACATATAAGCTAACTTTAATCATTTTTGAATTTTTCAGCACAATTTCTCACCTATTAATGCGCTGTTAGTTTGTTGAAGAACAAAAAAAGAAGATAGTGTCTTATAATTTTGAATTCATAAGGACAAAAAGTAAATAAATACATTAATACTGAATACCGTTTCCATGTGAATGTGGTGGTGGTGGCATTAATTTACTGTGCTTTTTCATTAGTTAACCTTTGATTTTTTTATAGAGGAAAAAAGAAATTTCTATAAAATTACTTTTTTTAGTTAAACTTTTTATGTTTTAATTTCATTACATCTGCGTAGATAAGTTTGGAGATAAATATGCTTTATCTCTGTAAAAATAACACTAATAAGTGATTCTCAAATATAATTTAGGTGTAAAATAAAGCAAATTTATTTTATTTTGAATAACTTTAATAATTTTGAATTTTAAGAAAATTAGTTTCATCGTATTTATTACATTTTTTTGTGTTTGGTATTGTAAAAGTTAAATTTTACGCTTTTTTGGCATAACGAGATTTTTAATATTGTATGTCCAGGTCGGTCGGCGGTTCTTTTTTTGTACAACGTTGGTTAGACTTTATTTCATCCAACTTGTAAGTAAAATTTTATAAAAAAATAAAAGAAAAAGCCGTAAAAAAATTTTTTATCGTAAATATTACTTTTAAAAATATTATTGTATCATTTTGTAATTTTGAAAAGCTAAAAAGAAAAAGAAAAACGATCAACACATATTTTACAAGCTTTACATTTTTTTATTACGTTTTATTATTTATTGCATTCCTAGTGACTGACTAGCAATTCTTCAATGATATTTTTTCAACGCTTCAACAATCATTGCTGAAACATTTGTGTAAATGAAAATTGAAGCCTAATTGTTGCTGTGCTTTTTTTTATAAGAACAAGGTAGTGTTTTTTTCCTTGTTGAATTAGTTTTGAGAAAATTCACGTTTATTATTAAAATGATGACTCACTAAGAATATTTAATGTTAGTGTTGTTTGCTTGAGAATGAAAACAAAAAAAAAGATTGATTTGCCTCAATGCAATAGCTCGAAATCATTGTAATGTTTGGTTGAAACTTTGATATTCTCAAAAAATAGAGCCGTGCTTTTTTAAAATGCATTATTCATTTACATAATTTTTTGACGTAAAGTGGTTTTTAAAAAAGAGAGAATCATCATCTCCACTATTAAAACAAGTCATGCCAATAGTCTTGATCGATTGCTTGCTTAGTCACAACACAACCGCCATCGACGCACCCACCAATAAAAAAAGGAATAATTTTTTTTATATTCTATTTGCTTTTCCTTTTTTGCCGCATTTTTATACTAAAATGAAGCAGCTCTGACTATTTTATTTTTTCCTAACGTATCATATTTTTTTAAATTTCAAATTTTTGATGGCGTCAAATAAATCAATGAGTGAGTTATTGTACATCCTCTCCAATTTCCTTTTCTATTCAATCAAAATTTGTTATGTTTATAAAAAAAAGATCATGCGCAAAAAATAGAAACAAAGTGAGGAAAATGGAATGAAGAAGAAGAGTTTCTTAAAAAAAAGGGCAAAAACAATTAACTAAATAATGTTGATAGAGATTGAGTGAATAGATAAAAAAAAGTTAAAGTTTCGATTTTGACCGGTCTTTAGAGGTCGGGACAACATTGTTTTTTTCTTTTTCTGGTAGCTTGAGAAAAAATTGGAAATTGTTTATAAACGATTATATGTCAGAATTGACGAGCCAGAAGCAAGTTCAATTTGTCTATTATTGCGATATTTTGATCCTGTTTATTTTTCTCTTAATTAAAGCATTTTGTGTGGTGTGTTTTTGCGAAACAAGGGAGATTTTGCGATTTATCGAGGAAGAAAAAAAAAACGGATATAGCCTTCGTTGCTCCTGTGCGCAATAATGCCCCTTAAACCGTTCTCTTATTCAAGACGGCGGTCATTGGGAACTGCGCTTCAACCTTCCTCTGATATGGAAGATGGTAAGTTTAAAAAATATAAAAAATAAACATTTGATTGACGGAAAATAGTTGTAAAAATGGATTTCATTTAGTGTTTTTTTTTAATATTTGTATATCTTTTTATACAGATTTCTTTTAGAAGTTAAAGCGGCTTCCAGACCTCGTCTTGCTTCAAGTTCAACCTTACGTCGGCCATCCCTTTCACAATTTTTATTTGGCGGCAAATCTCAAAATAATTTATGTAAGTACTTTAATTTTTTAAATCATATCTTAATTTTCAAATTTAAGCAGTGAGTCCAAATTATTCTTCAAAAGGTGCTTCACAAATTTCATTATCATCTATTGGTTCAGGAACAAAATTAACTCGACGTCGAAGTCGTCCATCCATTGCAATTCCCATTGATTCACATCGTCATCATAGTTTTGGAAGTGGAACAGATAGCGAAGACGAAGCTTTTGTAGATGACGATCAAGTTAATGCGCAACAATCGTTAGCAGATAGCGTTGAAGCATTTCTCGCACTTCGACGACAAAATCAAGCAGTATCGAAAGCACAAAATAAGCAACAATCAAAAATTGTTATGAAAAAAACGATGAGAATTGTAGTTATAGGAGCTCGAAAATCGGGCAAAACTGCGCTTTTACAACAATTAGCATGTTATAATGATATCACTTCCCAGCCTTACGTATCGACTATTGAAGATACATATCAAATTCAAACTCAATTAGATCCTCATGATTCTCGCCCCAAAGAAGTTATAATTTTTCATGATACTGCGGGTATTAATGATTTTGGCGGAGCTGAACTTCGCCGACCATATTTACAAGTTGCAGATGCTTTCATTTTGGTTTATTCTGTAATCGATCATGAATCCTTTAATAAAATGGACGCCCTTAAACGATATATTGAAAAGCAATTTAGTAAGGAAAGGAAAGATATTCCCATTGCAATTGTAGGAACTATGACGGATTTACCCGGTCGCAAAGTTGATAGTGAATTTGTTAATTCATGGGCAAATAAAGAACGGGTAAAACTTTTTGAAGTGAGTGCCACCAATCGGGCATCTCTCATTGATATCATTCATTATCTCGCTGGCAGATATTTTCATCCCATAAGTAAGTCAAGGTTTATTGAATTTCTAATTTTAAATATTTATTTTTGCAGAAGAATCAAAATTTTCACTATCAAAAAGGCTTCGCCCAGTATCATCCCAACAGGTTCTTACAGATATTTAATTTTTTACACTTAAAACAAACTATACATAATTTTATAATATTTAATATTTTCATTCATTATAATTTTAAAATTTTTGTTTATCCTTTTTAAAAAAAAGTTTACTGTATAAAATTTTAAATCTCCTAATTTGTGGCCTTGTGCATATTAACCAAATAGCATTGTAAAATCACACTTTTTTTCTTCAACTTTTTTGACTTTGGAAAATTTTATACTAATCAACAAAGATTTCATTTTTTCGCAAATATCTTTTATAATTTGTTTATCGTTTTGTTTGTTTTAAACGCGTAATTATTATTATTCGTTCTTTTTATTAAATAATAAATAAAGAAAGAAATCAAAATGTTTGATTATATCTAAGCAATTGTTTACGCGTTTCATGTCGTGACATTTTGTCTACCGTTTTGTTCTTCTTTTTTTTTATTATCTATGATTAAAATACCTCTAATATCGAAACAGGTTTTTTTAGAATGAGGCCAAGCACCGTTTGTCGGTTTGTATCTGAAGCAGCAAAATTGAAGCAAGAAATTTCTGTACCATATGCAATTAAGGTTTGTCTTGTTAATTTTCTTAAAAATCTTTATTTATAACTTTTTAGCGTTCGCCAACGGATCTTTTAAAAGCTTTAAATTCTACAGTGGGAGTGGATAAAACAGCTACACATTTTTCATTCATCGATGATCCAACCACTATTCCGACAACAACACAACAAAAAAAGATCTATTTCTTGGCAAAAGAACTTGGAAAACGAGCTGCTCGCCAACTTGCTGAAGAATGGCCAACACTTTTTATGTTCGATCGTGATTATCCTCGATTACCAGCATTTCGTCCAGAAAAGGCGTTAGATCCTGTTGAAGTTGAACCAACGGTTGAAAATCTAACAAAATTCGTTGAAGAAAAACAAGTTTCATCTGCTGTGAGACTTTTTGAAAGAATGCAAAGTGGAAGTGTTGAAGTTTCAAATGAACTTCAAACAAAGCTTTTTCATCTTGTTGCTTATTACAACGCCGAAGATGTTCCATTGACTGAAATTGAAGAATTCCCTGGACTTCGGAATTACTTTAGCTCTGGAAGCTCAGGATGGCATGAAGCTGGAATAGCTGATCTTATCTTTGAAGGATTGGAAAAAAATGCATATAATTATTCTACTATGATCGCGGGGCTATGCAAATATCCTACTGATGTATCTTTGATTAGAGCTACAAATTTGCTAAACGTTTGTTCATTTATGTTTACTCTGTCTTGTGTTAGTTAGTTTTTTTTAGGAAATGCTTTCATCAAACCTCGTTCCCAATGAGGAAGCTTTCAATTCTTTGATTGCTGTTTCAAAGCGATCTGAATTTCAAGCTATCCTCGAAAAAATGAATTCAATTGGAATTGCACCTTCTGTTCGAACTTTTAACGCTTGCCTCATCTCAATTTCTAAACATCATGATTTTTCTCAACGTTGGAAATTAATTCAAGAAGTGCTTGGTGAAATGAAATCGACTGAGGTTATGCCCTCACTTTCAACTTATTCGTTTATTCTTGAAATTATGGTACCACCATCCGATGATGAAAGCAAGCAAATTCCTACAGAACAACTTCAAATTGCTGTTAATGTTTTAAATGAAATTCTTATTAAAATTGAAATGGGTTCAAACATGGAAATCGTTGATACTACTGACCAATATTTCTTTCTCAATGCTATTAGAATTGCTCATTATGCCAATAACGAACAACTTGGGGATAGAATTGAGAAAATTTATTCTGATAGAAGAAATACTGTAGCCATGACTTCTTTTACAACAGAATCTGTATTTTATTCACGAATTCTTACTTTCAAAGCTAAAACTCTTCCATTGGATGCTCTGGAAAAATTATATAAAGAAATGGTTCCACGCGTTGTTGGTAAGTATAATTTTAAATAAATAACACAATATCACAAATTCTGGAGCTGGTATAAAATAGTTAACTGCAATTATGCTTTTTTTGTTATGACAATAGGTTGATGCTCCAGAGTTTAAAATCTTTGTTTGAACTTTATTGATGTTTGATATTTTAGGTACAACTCGTTCTTTAACACTACTTTTAACTGACAGACTTAGTCGTGAACAAAGATGGTCATTTACTAGACGTGTTGTCGATGATTCCATTGCTTCCCGACTTCTCGCAGATCGAGTAACTTCTGGAATTATTCGTCGTCTTCTTCTTTCTCAAGATATTCTTGTAATTTATTTATTTTAAATTTTTTTTATTTTATTTAAGCAATCATTTTAGAAGATGAATTCGGTAGAAAAAGAAGAATTTCAAAACGAAGTACTACGCATTGTGGATGCTCACCTTGAATTTGCTAATTTTACTCAACTCTCTTTGAAACGCCTTCAAATTAAAATTAGTCCTCAAAGTGTTAGTTGCATTTTTTTACATTTTAGTAACATTTTTCAAATTTTATCTTTAGGCTTCTGAATGTGCTCTCCTTTTGATTAAAGCTGATCGATATGAACGTGCTTGGGAATTAATTGAAATGGTGCTCAAAGATGAAAACAAGAAAGGTGAATATGCAACCGTAGTTGATGAAGGTTATGTTAATCAGCATATTATTATTCAATTGTTAGATGCTGCTTTGGAACGTCAAGATTGGTATAATGCATCTCATTGCATTCAACTTCTTGCCTTTTATCATCCTAGAGTTAATTTGGAAACATTTATCACTAAAATAGATTTAAAATGTTCTTTAACACCAATTCAAAGACGAATGCTTAGAAATTTTGTTAAACTTCGTCAATAATTTATTAATTAGGTAGTAATTTTTTTGTTTATTAGTAGGATTATTTTGTTGTGTTGATTTAAATAAATAAATTTGATTTAAAAAAAGAGTAATTGTTTTTCTATTTTAATAAAACACAAAAGTATTTTGGATTTCGTTTGTAAAACTTTTGTGAACATTTTATAATCGATAATGTTAATAGTTTTTTTAAATCACAATTCACAGACTTTAAAAAACCCGGATTAAGGTTCATAAAATGGAGATTACGGAAATTCTACCTTGTTTTAACTTGCAATCGACCAATCGAATTCGCTCTTGAATTTATAAGAGTAGCTAATTGAAAGGGTCCAATGTTGATATTTTTGCTCTTACAATTTTGTTGGATTGGTTTAGAAAGTGCTTACTTAGATGGATATTATTGTGGAGCAGGACCCATCTCAAAATCTCTCTCTTATCTCACAGCCAGCGCTTGTGGAACAGAGCCAAGTGAGTTTTAATTAAGATAGAAATAAAAAATTTATAAATACATTTTTTAGTTAATGGATGTTGTTATCAAGTAAGTGCTTGAATAAATAAAAAAACTAGAAATACATTGAATCATTTGGAAAATTATTTAGCATGATGCTTGCTATGAATGGAACCTAAATACACCTTACATAGTTGCTTGTGATCAACAATTTGCTAATTGCTCATACTCATCTTACGCATCGGTGAATCAAACATGGTGCGCTTCCTTAATTTATTTGTCTCATGGAAAGGTTGTTACAACTTTCGGCGCAGCTTTTAGAAATGTAATTGGATATGGCTTTGGGCGATAAACTTGTTTTATTTTATAATATTTTTTTTGACTCCTTATAATTTCATACCCGACACCGGAAGGATTTGTAAAGGATAAAAAAATATATCAGTTGTCTTTTTCAACAATAAAAAAGATCTTGATTGAGTTTTTTGCGATCATTTTCCCTTTCATTTTTTTTCTTCTTCTTGTTGATGGACAACACTCGAGACACGAGCCAAACCGGTCATCAATGGGCGGTAGATAGGTGCAGCAGCCACACTTGGAAGAAACTTATGTCCATCGAGAGAAAGGAAATGCAAGAAAAAAAACCTCTCAGTAACACTGTGTTGAGGCACATCACTATCTTAATTTAATCCTTGAAAAAAAGAAGCTTATTTTGGGATTAAAAAAATAAGTGTCTTGAAAATTAAAAAATCCTAAATTTGAAATGGTAATATTTAAAATTATTCTAAAGCTTATTATTATTTTTATTACGTGTTTTTCTTTCATTTCCGCTGATGATTATCATTGTGGAATTGGAAGTGTCACCAAATTTCTTAGCAGAGTTTTCACAACTGGATGTGATAGAGAAAGATGTAAGTTTTATAAATTATTTTATGATCATATTTGCTTGAAAATATGGAAAAGTTTTATTTTGTTTAACACAAAACGGCAATTTCTTTTCTTATTTTTTAAACTACCGTAATTTGCTGATAGTATTTATTATACATAGTAAAATATTTTACGCATTTTTAAACTTTGATGATTAAAATTTACACGTTTTTACACAAAAATGCTTTTTCGTTTTTCCAGTTGTGTACAATTCGAAAATGTGCTTATAAAGTTTAAGATTTTAGTAAGTGAAATTTGCTGCCTGCCTCATGATGAGTGCTTTGAAGCTGCGTGGAAAGAACCATACCGAACTGAAAGAAATGCAGCGGCGTCCGAATGCGATAACATTTTTAAAGAATGCATTTGGAGGACATTCCAATCTCAGGGGTCATATTGTAGAGCGATGGTCTATGTAACGCATGGAAAAGTAACAGAATATTTTAATCAAATGTGCGCTATACTTGGAAATGCATTTTGTTAAAGTACAAAAATAGACATAGAACAATAAATTTATTTTTACATTAAAAATTATTATGGTTATGATGAATTTGCAAATCGATGATTAACCATAGCTTCAAGAGAAATAGAAGCAAACATTGCAACAAATGAAAGGATCAAAGATGCCATTAAAAAATAAAAGCCATCAGCAAATTGAACTTGAAAAGTTGAGATTCGTAAACTTCGATCATAATGAACATTTTCTTTTACTCGTAACACTAAAAATTACTTTGTTAAATCGTAGATTTAATAAAAAAAAAAAAGGATTACCTAATCTTTGTGGAGTAAGAATGCAAAATGATGCAATAGCCATATACCATAATAATAAAGTTAAAAATATATAAAGGATTTCAAATTGAATCAAATTACGAGTATTCAACCAACGGCAACAGTGACAACCAAATAAACGAAGCATTAAAACGATCGAACAAATCACACCAGCAATCGATGATAAGCCACCAAGAAAAAGAAATGCCATCATAGTATATTCAGAGCCACTTAAATCCTAAAAAAAAATAAAATTTTACAAATGTTTTAATTTTTTAATAACATCAAAACAAAAACCATTACCTTTGAACAAAGTTCATCATAACCTTTATTACACGTTTCCCAAAATAATCCTCTTGGATCTTCATCAGCGAATTTATACCACACGGCTTGAAGTGAAGACATTATTAAACCAATTGAAGTTAGAAGACATCCACAATAAATGATGAGACAAATTAAAATACACCATGCTTGAATTTTATTTGAATTTTTTCTTTTATGAGACATTGTAAATTTGAAAAATCAAGTTAATAAAATATTACAAACCAAGCATTTTATTTTTCCAAATAATACAAAAATAAATAAATTATACAAATTTTTACCAGGTGATCTTAAAAAAACCAAACAATGATTGATTGAGCTGAAACAGAAAATGCAAATTACAAAAAAAATTAGTGACAGTGAAAAGAAATATTTTTGAGGATTAAAATTTGCGATAACGACAACTGTAACAGCATCGGGCAAAAATTTCTGGTTGATCGCAGCTAAAAAATATGTTTGAATTATTTAGAGATTTATGCCGCTTTAAATCTTAAAGGACTTACAAATAAAAAACTTTTAAAATATCACAAAATCTTGATTTGTCTTCACAAGTTCCATCCGATAATGGCAGTGAATCTGAAAAAGAATCAACGAAATAATGGGCTGCTTCGACAAAGCGAAGCATAAAAACACAGCAAAATAAAAATAATAGGAAAAAGGAAAGACAGCGGAAAAACAAAAAAGATTTGAAACAATCACAAATTAGCAAACACAACTACGTTATAATAAAAAAAAAAGAGGGAAGGTTCAAACACGACGAAGCTTATTTTCGAGGTGTCTTAAATCATATAGACGCCATCCTCTCCAATTTCGTGGAATTTGAGGTAAAATAGGCTCATCATGTTGAATAACAGAAGAAAGCGAGGGTGAAGATATCGAAGGTTCGATAATGGAATTACTTTGAGATTTGTGGAAGTCAATATTTTCTCCAGGTTTGCATGGTGAAAATTTGAAAGAATCAGCACAACTTCGGATTGCTGAAGGTCTAATTGATGGATCACAATTTACACCTGCAGCTTTTCGGGTTCCTCGCCAAACACAACGAAGAAGACGCATTTGAACTCCGCCATCCCCACACGATTTACTACATTTTCCCCAAATTGATGGCCGCCATTCAGCTGTGCAATTTGCTTAAAAAAAAAACAGTATGTCAATTTTATGAGTTTATAGATTTCATTAATCGTGCATGTATTACACTTACGATTGAGGCATTCTTTCTTAATTTTTGGGCGATCACGGCGAATGCAAAGTCCAAAATCTGCAACACTTCCATTCGTGAAAACACACTTAACTTCTCGACGTTGAATCGAAGTTTGTTCACGAACACATCGGGAAGCCGAACACTATAAAATAATTTTTTTTTAATTTTTAGCTATTTATAAGAGACATTCTTACTTCAGTCCATTCTGATGCTTCCCATTCAGGACAATCAGAATTATGGCAAGCTTTAGTTGAAGGAGGTCGAGTGATACCATATGCTTCACATACATCATCTTCAAGATAAGCGACAGCTCCCTCTAAAGCGACCCGGCATTTGAGAAGTCTAACTTGAGCGCCATCGGGTTTTCCACATTCTTGTTGACTGCAAGGTGACCATTCGCCTGACTGATAATCAACTTTAAGACCGCCGGGTTCACGCAAAGTTTCAAGTTTTTGAACAAAACGATATTCACCAAGGCTTTCAAGACTTTGTCGAACTTTCTAAAATCTCAATTTTTTTAAGTTAACTTTTATTTGAAAATGGAATAAACACCTTTAAAAGCTCTTGATCGACATCTGTGGGTGTCAAATCGGATTCAACATCCTCAGTTTCATCCGAATTTGTATCAGGCGAATGTTTGGGTTTTGTTCGATTTATATCGTTTTCGTTCTGTAAATTTTATATTACTTTTGAAATTAATTTAATTTCTTACATTTGAATCGCTTTCACGATGTTTAAAATTAAGAGTAACATTTCCTAGTGCTCCATTTGCAAAACACGCATAAAGTCCAGCATCTAAAAAATGTGACACAAATAACTAAAAGAAATTGCCTCAAAATAAAAATTACCTTCCATTCGAGCATGGAAAATTCTTAAAGCTCCATTAATTGAAACTTTTATATGAGCTAAAATTTATTTTAAATTTAAAGTCCATTAAAATTAAAAAGTTTACCGCTATTTTTAAGCTTTTCACCATCTTTAGTCCAAATAATTTTGGAACGATCAAAACCTCGAACGGGACATTTAACTTTGATGCTAGTTCCTTCATATAAATTTGCAACGCTACCAATATTGAGGGTCATTTTACGATGATTTGGATTATTTTGTTCAAAATATTCAACTTTATTTGAAGTTGATTGATCAGAGTATAATGGAGCGGAAGATGGTGGTACAACGTCATACGAATAAAGCGAATTGGAATCACAACTACCGAGATTGCAAAGTTGTACAGTTGGTGGACGTTCTAACCCGTTACATTCGTTTGGAGGGTTAAATACACGAACTAAACCTCCAGCAGTTCGTTGCTCACAAATAACCGATCGACGTTGTTCACCTGGTCCACATGAGGCAGTGCAGGGGCTCCATTGATCAACTCGCCATGCAGGGCCACAATCATTAAGTCCACATGGTTCTTGGTGGAATGGTTTGGGTGAAGGACATTGAGCATCTGGTAAAATGAGGGTGGATTCAGCTTCGCCCGCTTTAGCCATATGACGAATGCAACGAACTTTACGAGTACGAATTCCACCTCCACATGAATGAGAACATTCACCAAAAGATCCAACATCCCATGATGGAGGGCAAGCTAAAAAAAAATAAAATAGAAGCCACAAACTTTAAAATTAAATTTATGGCTCTACCTTCTTTGTTACAATCCCTCCAAAGATCAACAGGGCGTTGTTTGGCATCACAATGTGACCATGGAACTGAGATTTTTCGAGTAATATCAAGACATTTTAGTGAGGATTTTTGACGTCCACCAAGACACGATGAGGAACATGGACCCCAATCGCCATAATCCCAACGATAGTTCCCGCGAATGCCAGGAAAAGCACCTGAACGAACATCATTTTCATTATCAAGGCAAGGTTGGATTTGACATGGTAGAAAGAGCTAGAAGAAGAAAACTGCTAATACTTTCTTTTAGTAATTAATTTTGATAATAAACTCACAGGTGGCTTTTGCTCGCCTTCACATTCATAATCTGGTAATTTTATGACATTTGAGGTTATACCTTGGAACGCAATACATTCAACTGTACGTGTGCGAACTCCTGGGCCACATGTCGTGGAACATTCGGAAAATACTCCAGGATAAAATCTAAAAAAAATTCATTTTCTTTGAAATTGTTTTTTCAAAGGTTTTTTTGATAGCATCAACCATGAAATAGATGAAGCTCTTACTTTGGCTTTGTTTTATCCGTTCCACCAGCAAAACCTTGAAGCAATCTTGATGGCTCTTCTTGAAGACTATAACTGCTCCTTTCATCATTCCATTTCATTTCAAATGGAGATTCCGCAACGAAACTAAAAAACAGCATTCATTCTTCAGCTATGCAACTACCAATTATCCCATTATTTTGCTCTCATTTTTTTTTTTCTTGCTCGCTCCTATAGCTTTGCACCACTCACGCTTTTCTGGCCATTTTTTTAACCAAATTTTTTTCCAATTTTTTAGTTTTCCACTTTTTTAAAAGAAAGAAGGTAAAATTTTTATTGTTGATTGATTACAAATTTTAAAGAAATGAAAAAAAATGCATGAAAAGATTAGTAAAAGTGTCTTCCAAAAAATTTGACAATTTAAAGAGTTTCAAGTATGCTTTTTTAAAAGAAAGAAAAATGCCCCGCACGCAACTACTCAACTTCCTATTGTTCGGCGACAAATTCATTAAAGATTACAAATAAATAATCTTCAATAATCGGTCAGTAGCCATCATTGTCCAAAAACAGTGGCACCCAAAAACATAAAAAGCATAAGAAAAAAAGGAAGCGCAAGGATTATGATTATTATTCCCAAACGGGTGGCAGAAGAAGAAGTACATAGGATTAAGGATTGCGGGAAAAAAAGTAAAGTGCCCATGATGAGTGATGGCTCGGAGGCTGAAGCAAAAACAAAAACAAAAAAAATTTTCATAACAAAAAAATCCACCATTATTGATGGAAAAACAAAAACAAAAGAAAAGTTTTAATTTATTTTTATTTTTTTTGAGTTTACGATAAATTTTTGATTTTATTTAAGGGAGATGTCTTAAAAAACACAAATTAACCTTCAAACTTTGAAATCATTTCAATGAAGAAATGATCTCGATTATGTTAGTTTAATTATGAAAAAACATAAAGTAAATATAAATGGTAGATACCCTTTTTATTGTTTTAAAATTTTACGAGAGTGAATGATGTACTTAAAAAATGGTAGAAAATTTTTGTAAACCAAAGAGATGATAGAGTTTTCAAAAAACAAAGCGTTTTACAAATATAAAAAAATTTAATCTATGCATGCATGGAACTTCCTTTCCGGTATTCTCAACTTTTAGTTTTTTTGATTTAAAAAAATTGTGGATAATTATAATAATTCCGAATAATTACTGTATAGAGGAAAAAGTAAAACATGAAAATCATTTAAAAATATAATATACCGTAACCCTTTCTTATAATCCTTAGAAAATCAAAGAAGTAAAAAACTCACAAATCATTTTTTATTTGATTTTCAGCATGCGCGAAAAGTTCGCCATCAAAGAAAAATGATAAGAAAATAATCAAAAGCAAATTAAGAGGAAATTTATATTTCATCTTTACCGCAGCTCCTCGCTCATTAACAATCACTTAAAGAAATATTCAGCAATGTTTTACAAAGGCCATCGATATTCCAATTGACCAATGCTTTTTTGTTGTGGGCATTCACTGCTCAAGCATGCACTTTCTTTCAATTCCACGTCCTTGAGGCCACCTCCAAAAATGGAAAAAGAAAAGGCCAAAAAGAAAAACATACAAAGGGAGGAGGAGTCAAAACCTCAAAAGATGGGTGGCAGTGAAAGGCTTAGTGATTTTTTTTCGAACAAAATAAATTGGTCGTAATAAAAACCGTTTTCACTTTTTTTCCGGCTTTATATTTTTTGACGGAAAGAAAAAAGTAAATTCAACTTTTAAAAGGATGAAGCAAAAAATGCCTAAATTTTTGGACACAAGAGAATTCTATTGTTTTCGCAAAATATCTCGCCCTCCCGAAACTATGAGGTTTGCCCACATACATATTTTTCAATGACAAATCGCTTTTTTATTCTCTCTTTCTCTATGTCTATGAATCTCAAGGGAAGAACTTGCTTGAAATGTCAGTGAAAATAACTTTTGTAAAAAAAAACAGCGACGAAGTGATGTCCCTCAAAAAATGTCTTTTTGTTGCAAAGCTTTGAAAAGCTAAACATAAATAAAAAGTCGGGTAAATTTGATTTTGAAAAGTAACAATTGAAAAGTAATATAACGGCATTCTTTCTTTTTATAGTTAAGAATTTTTATTGTTAAAGAAAATATAAAAGAAAAGAAAAAAATATGATGAAAACTCACCGATAACGATCAAAATTATTTGAAGCATCATTCAGAGAAAGTAAAGCTATAAAGTAAAAAAAATTAAAATAAAGAATGTTGGAGGTTAAAAATTATAAGAATCCAGAAGCGTTTCTATTTTTTATTTATTGTACATAAGTTTATCCTAAAAATTCTTTTTCATTAGTCTTTTTGCAAACTCCGTTAAAAAAATATCTTTAGTTGGAAAAAGCGTAGAACATAAAAATTTTCTGAGATAAAGTTTAAAAAAAATTAACGCCTTTCAAAATAAATTTTACAATATCCCCTTTTCATAATTTATAAATCTTTTGATTATGTTAGCTTCATTAAAAGGGGGAATTGGGACAAAACAATAAATTAAATTACCATTACTATTACAATTGATATTATTAGAACATTTTTGAGCATCAGATGGCTTTTCAATTTCTTTACAAAACAAATCATTAAGTATTTTATCCCCTTGTCGGCATTGAACCATTCGTTTTTGCCACCCGTTTCCACAATTTTCAGGACAATTTTCCCATAAACCCGTTTTCCATGTTGGACATTCTTCAACCGAGCATGATTCTTCTATCATTGGACGAGTTTGTTGCCAACAATATTGATCATCAATTTTTCGGTTTTCAACTTTGCTTGAATTTTCTCCTGAATGAGTTTCAACGCAAAAAATTGATCTAACTTTTATTCCACCTCCGCAGCTTTTACTGCAAATGGACCAATCAGATGTTAACCATCTAAAAAATTTAATTTCCATCCAAACTCATCATAAAAAAAAGAAGCAAAAGACAAGAACAAAAGTCAAGCTTTGAAAAAAATAAAAAGCAAGCCACAGCAAATATAGCATTTAAAAAATAAAGCTACAGTAATCAAAAGGTAAGAAAGAAATAAAAGGTAGAAAGTCACTGCAATTCCTTCATACTTTTATTTACTCAAACTAGAGAGTGGGTGAGACAGAGGAGTGCATAACGATTATTACCTGCAGCTAAAATAAAAAGAATATATAATACTGTATTATTTTTTAAACCCGAAGATATTGTCAAAAAAAACTAAAAAAATTCATCAACGTGACATTGTTTCTAGCAGGAAGCACTATTGCATTTTTATTGGCGATATTTTTTAGTCTTTCAAAACCGACTTACTCATAATCCAATGAAAGAGAAAGACTAAAAATTTATTATTAAATGATTAATGATTTTTTCTAGGGAAAAATAACTAAACAATAGGATCATTTCCTTGAATTTTGACAAAAAATTATTAATTGTTTTTTCCTTTGCGCAAATTTGCATTTTTCGTCGCCAAAAAAGGCACTTCCAAACAATAAACTCGACGACGCCACATTCATTTCTTGATGACGCATTTGTTTTTTTGGTAAGAAAGATGACTTACTTGCTGGGACAAGGGATATGTGGGCATTCGAGGACTTTTGGACGATGACGTTTTTGATCCAAACAAAGTCTTTCGGGAACGACTCGATTTGTTAATGTATTTATGCAAACTGATACAGAGACTTGATACCCTAAATTTATTTAAAAAATAATAAAATAATCTAAATTTTAGAAAGCTCACGATTCGGTCCACAACTTTTATCACATGGACTAAATTGTTGAGTTTCGCGCCATTTGAAAGCCACTTTTCCACATGATCGTCCATCGCCACCGCAAATTCCACATTGATCAAATTTTTGGGATGAACCAATAATAAAATCACAACCAATATTCTCACATTTTCCATGAAAGCAAACTCCCGAAGATTCATTTTCTCGAAGACAGCGACTTCCATCAGGGAGACTTGTCTCAAAATTCTTTACACTTCCATCATCATCTGAACGACAAAGAAGCGAACAATTATGATTTTGAAGGTCTTGATGCCATATTTGTGATGGTTCCAAAATTGATTTTTTAGTTCGAAGGCCACATTCAATTTCAGCGCTTGAACGACTTCCCAGCGGACAGGGCTGTAATTTAAAAAAAAATTTTGTAAAGTTTTTTAAACTAAGATTATTGAACTTTTTTAAAATTTAATTTAAAAACAAGCCTAAACGATTTGTCTATAAATAAATTTAAGAAAAAACCTCTGTATTGCATATTCGATGTCGACTTGAAATTCCAGAACATCTCACATCAAGGCAGCGTCTAAAGAAAATTAAATAAAAACGTCCTTAAATTAAATTTACAATTACCTAAGCTGATATTGAAGCCCTGTGTCACATGTTTTGGTGCACTAAAATTTGATTTGAAAAAAAAATAGCTTAGAATTGGGCATACGAATAAAACAAAATACCTGACTCCATGAACTCCATGTGGCCCATCCAAGGAGGTAATCGCTTTCCTCGCTCTTTCCTCCAAAACTAGGAGAATCAAAATAGGGATGTTTCGCAAATCGAGATTTTATCAAATCCTAAAAAATAACATATTCGATAAAGATAAAAAAAAACCCCAAATCATTGGGGAGACATAAGCATTCGGTAGTAATAGCAAAAACAAATAAAGAAAACTAACCGCAAAATTTAAAAGCAGAAAAGCGAATAGAATCCGCATTGAAATTTTCTTATTAAGTTATTGAAGACATTTTATCGAAGAAAAAAATAATATAATGCTGAAAAATAACTTTTTAAAGTTTCATAGACTCAAAAATAATATTTTTTTCTGCTCGAATAATAACACAAAAAGAACAAGATTCCAAAAAAATTAAAAGAAGTCAAAGCGGTTTACTGTATATGTAAAAGGTATTGAAACAAAAGTAGCTTTGAGCTATTATTATTAAAGAAAAATTTCCTTTTTTCTTACATAACTTTTTTTCGGACAAAAACAAACGAGATGAAGATCGCGTGCTACTTTCGGACGGCATCTCGAAATTTTGCAGAGAAGAGCACTTCAAAAAAAAAAATCACAAAAAGACTGCAACTTCGAAGCCCAAACATTTTGCCGTAATGTTTTCCACGGACTTTCTCTGTGTCCGTAAAAAAGGATGAAAGGAAGTTTGTTCTTGTTTTTTTTTAAATCAGATTCCAAATGCAAATTTTGTTTTTCTTTCAGCCTCCTCCTTTTTTTATTTTTGCTATGCCTTTTGCTTTTCGATTTTATTGGCAGCCCACCAACAAAAAAAGATTTGCCATAAAATTGGGAGAGAAAAAAAACAAAGTTTTTGGTGGAAAAAAATACACGTTCTTCGATGGTTATCTCTTTTGGTCATTCCTTATCCTTTTCCCACAAATGGCATTCGTGCGCGACAAATTGAATGCAAGAAGATGAGAATTTAGGATAAACGAAAGAAGACGAAGAAAAAAACACATAGGAAAAAGTCACTCGACGCAACATTGAGTGATTTAGAGAGTGCCATGACGACTGTGCCAGAGGCCACCACAACGTTTAAAAAAACAAAAAACAGTAGGAGATCGAGAGAAGAAAAAAATAGAACGGGAGGCGCCAAAAACTTGAGTGAACGGTTCCCATGAGAGAAAGAGCAACGTTTCACCCGTCGCTACTGCTTTCTTGTTGTTTTAACGTCGTCTTCTTCCAAACAAAGAAAAACTAAACAGGAAAAAAACGTGTCGGAAGGGATTTGCAAGTGAAATTTTTGATATTGAGAGCAAAAAGTTGTGTGCTGACGGGTGCCGACTTCAGAAAAGGGTGATTTGTATGTATATATTGAAGAATAAAAAATGCTTTCTTCATCGCTTGCTTTTTTCTTCATTTTTTTCAATGCCTATAACCCCATAATTATGAATTGAATGCATATGCTTGAAAGAAACTACTAAGCATTGTTTTAACCATTATTTATTCATTCCATAACAAAACAAAAAATTCACAGACAGGAAAAAAGAAAGAATTATGATACTTTTTTGACTTGAATAGGTTCGGTTTTAACCTTACATGTAGCTAATTTCAAAAGATCATCAGTATCTGAAAGAGCCAAAAATTGACCAGTGGAATTTGCAGAAGTTAAAGTTGAAGGCAAAAAACCAAAGCAGCGATCATAGAAGAGAACAGAAGAGCATAAAACACGAGGAAAGAAAAGACCAAAAAAGAATTGAACTGTGGTAGTTGCAAATATGCCTTCTTTGACGATGACCAAAACATGAGTGCGAAGGCTCCATTGTTTTTCATTAATTTGACAAAAATCTGATCTTGGTGGAAGGAAATAAGTTGAAGTATCATCCGTATATTTAACCTAAAAACATAACCATTAGAATTTTCAAAATGAAAGTAAAAAAAGACCTTTATTTTAAAACGTGGAATATCTTCAGCTCTAAAGTTGGATAACATACATGTGACAGGAACACCAGTTGGAAGCCCTACCATTATCGTATATTTTTTAACTTCATTAGGTTCAATAATTTTAACACTTTTAATTGAAATCTTATCAAATTCGCATGTAACATCTTCAATCATTAGCTTATTATTAGTCACACTATTAAAAATAGTTTGCCCATCAAACGCTTTTGAAGAACTTGCGTCAATAAGAAATCTTAAAAGACTGCTAAGTTGAGGAGTTGGTTCGACATCAATTTCAAGTGATCTTCTGAAGAAAAAAAATCGTTAGAATTTAAAATAAATCTTTCAGAAATTGCTTACTTATTGACTCGTCGTAATTCATCAGAAAACATGGAAGATGCATCCAAATATTTAGAGTCCATGAGTGTCCTCATTCCAGCATAAATTACATTCAGATTTGTTGAACATTCTAAGAGAAAGTAAAGAATTTCTTTGGGAACTCCATTACATCCAAATTCAATGAAATAGATTTTTTCTAAGGCTTCTTGAATGTCGAGAAAAGGTGGCACATTATCATTTCGCAAATAGTTCATTATTTTGTCCATTAATGAAGTTACAGTAGCAAATGCATGAAGATAATTACTTGGATGAGCATATTCTGGTTCGACTTTTAAAAAGAAGGTAAGATCCCTTAAAATGAAACGATAAGGTAAAAAACGAACAAATTAAACATACCGTAAAAACCTTTGGTACAGCTTTTGTCTATTAAGAATATCTTCATTTTGTTGAATTTTAAGAAGCCGAAAATATTCTTTTCCAATAATTTTATTAACATTGTGTATTTGAACTGATAAAGCTTTCGTATCGTCTTTTTTAGCCCCATTATTATCAAAAGTTTCAATAGGTGCTACCAATTCCGGCATAGTGAGTCGAACAAAGCGGTAATTCATTTTTACATAAGCAGGAAGCATCGAACAAATTGCATCAGATTTTGCAGCAGCATTAAGGATCATTATAAGCTTTACCAAATCTAAAACGAATTTAAAAATAAAGTAAATAAAAGATGTAGTAAGTTACAATATGGATCGTTGATAGATTCTTCAACACGAATGAGAAATGGATGAAGTCGATAAACATCTGCAACCACATCAGCTAACAAATGAGAGTGTCTTGCACCAATTGAGCTAACGCATTTGAAAATAAAGCATTGATCTCTTGGAAAACGATGAAGAGAGCTGATGAGCCGTGAGAGAAGATCTTTGATACATTCAGTTTGAGTGAAATTGCTTCGGCTTAAAAGTTCAAGAAGAGCGATTCGACTGTCTTGACTAGCATCCTAAAGAAAACAAGAGTTATTACAAAGTTAAAAGTTTTTAAACACACACATCTAAACCAGTAAGTAGTGTTCTTAATTGCTCAGATTGTAAAACACCATAGGTAACAAGAGGAGTTAAAGCTCTAATAGCATCAATTCTGACTTCAGCTATTTCGTCATTGAACATGTCAGCAAGATGATCAATACAAGCATTTGCAAAATCCGGTCGATTAGAAGCTAATTTACCCAATGAATAAACAGCTGGTTGGCGAACCGCTAAAAATAATTACATATTTTAAGGATATTAAGGTAATTTAATGGAAAAATTTCAAACCTTTAAATTCATCTTCTAACGCTGTAACAAAGGCTCCACAAGCTCCAGTAGGAATAAGACTTTGTCCTTCATCTTCATTTCCTTCTATGGGAATATCTTCCCCCAAATTCTTTCCAGTACTCCATTCATTTGAAGCCCCAACTGCTACTCGACCATCAGAAAGACGTTTCATATTTTTCATCAATTTTTTATCCAAAGTTTGAAAAAGAAATGAATCAGAAACATCGTTAAATGTGCCCAAAAGTTGAGCCGCTTCAGCTCGAATATCAACATCCAGATCATTCATTGAGTGACAAATTGTTGTAAATGCATCATCAACTAATCTCAGCGGAAATCTACGATCATCAGACACTCTTCTAAAAAAATAAGAAAAATAATATACATTTCATACTCTTGACAACATACTCATCAGGAAAGAAGTCAGCAAACATTCGAACAATTCGTAGTGATGAAAGACGAACAAATTTATCTGTATCTTGGCATAATTTGATAAATCGATTGTATGAATCCAATGGAGCTTTTCCTTCCAATTTGAAAAACTTTTCAATACCTTCAATAGCAAATCGTCGCACTTTAGGATTTCGATCATTGCAAAATTGCAAAACAAAGTCACATAATTCAATCTTTTGATCCATTTTATCGCATTCTAAAAGACGAACTAAAATAAAATAAAAAAGAAGAAATTAAAACGTACTGTAAAGGTATGCCATCAAAAATTGAATCGCAAGCGCACGACAGCTTTCATTGTATTTTACCAGGCTTTGTTTAGCAAATTCCAAGGCATTAAAGCATGCAGCAGGCGTTATTTTCTCAGAATTTATTAAGGTTTCAATTAAGCTGAATAAAGATCCACTGACATAACTGTAAAGCGATTATAAAGATTGATAAAAAAAAAAGGAGATTAAAAACTTACAAACTATGAGCATTTTCGTCTAATATAGTAAAAAGTCTTTCAGTAACTGCAATCGGAATATTATACCGTTCGAGTATAGTTTTAAAAAGGTAAATCAATTCATCTCCATATGATGTGATATTTTGAGCATTTTTGATTGAGCTTATAAGAGCATTAACAGTTTCTATTGGTTCAGTTTGACGAAGTCGATATAAATATATTGAATTAAAGCGAGCAAGAACAATGCGAAAGCTAAAAAAAATTTTTAAACATATCCGCATTAGGAAGAAGTACTTGCTTAGTAAGATTATTACTCAAGAATGTTTGACATAGTTCTTGAACAACTTGAGCCACAGAAGTTAATTCAGCTTTAGGTTCTTCCTTCCATTCTGGTTTGATACGTTTTCTTGATGTTGTTGTCGTAGCTGAATGAGAAGCATGCGAAGTTGGCTAAAATAAAAAGTATGTTATATATACAAAAATGACTAAAAACACCCACTTCAGGTTTTGTTTCACGTTTGAATGATATTGGTTGAGTCACATTTCCATGAGGTCTAACAAGATTTGGCTTTGATTCTAAAGCAGGTGGTAGAAGCGGCGGTCTGATTCTTGGATCCCTCATAGGTTGACGCTTAATTATTCCTTTAACACGTGAAAGTTTTTCATCTTTTATTTCTCCTGGTTCCATGATCACTATTTTCTCTTAGTGTAGTTTTATATAAAATGAAATTTGTTGCAATCAAATGTTAAAAGTACAAATTACTTTTTATTAAGATGAAAACTTAAGAAAATATAAAATACAAGATAGAAATTTCACAAGAGCAAAAAAATAAATAAAATGGCGTTAAAATAAAGTCGCGTTGAGATCACGTAACATTTGAAATATTAGTTGAATCATTTGTAATTTTTGTTTGCATCGAACTTTGCAACAGTTTTGGTTCCTTCAGAAACAGAATGCTTGGCAAGTTCACCAGGAAGGATGAGCATTACAGATGTTTGTATTTCACGTGCTGATATTGTTGATTTTTTGTTGTAATGAGAAACGCGAGAAGCTTCATGTGCGATTCTTTCAAAAATATCAACGACGAAGGAATTCATGATGGCCATGGCTTTGGATGAGATGCCAGTATCAGGATGAACTTGTTTGAGAACCTTGTAAATGTAAGTCTAAAAAATATTCATAGAAAAATCGGAATAACATTATACGGAAAAACAACTTACATTAAAAGACTCCACTTTCTTAGCCTTGGACTTTTTTTTCTTTTCAATGGTATTCTTGTTGTTTTTTCTTTCTTCTACATGAGTAGCAGCACGTTTGCGAGCCATAGTTGAAATAAAAATAAAGTATCAAGAAGTTGTAAAGTAAGGAGCCGAAAGTTAGTTGCAAAATGAAGATGCCAAAATTGATTTGATGATTGTTGTCATGAACTTTTTGTTTGATTGCTGAAGTTTTTGTGGTGGCTTGATTCAACTCGCGTTTTTGTCTCTACCTTTTCCACTTGAGACTGTGCGGAATTTGATTTCGGAATAAGGCTAAAAAAAAACAACTTATAGATAAAATAAACTCATTTTTTTATGTAAATTAATCAGTTATTAATTATAAATGTACATAATTATATTTATGCCCTCTCCTTTCTTGTAATAAAAATTTAAATAATCCTCTTTTGATTATTTTTAGCTTGAAATTATGAAAAAAAATTACTTATTTATTTTTGGGTCAGAAACCGCGAGTCGTCACAAACAACAACTTTCTCTATCTGTGAATCGCGCATGAAAAAAGGCGATTTGTTAGGTTATTGATCTCTTGGCCGCTATCATCATCAAACGTAACTTCTTGATTTTTCATTCCTGTTTGAAAGAACTTGGTGGCGACGACTGCAGTTGTATTTTTTTTTCTTCTTTTAAACGATGAAACTTTTTGCTGTGATTTTTGTTTCTCTTATTTTCTTTGCTTCAAGTTATCCTCATAAACAGCCAATTATAATCGTTAAAGAAGTTTCATCCGAAGAAAATGAAATTGAACTCGATCATCCATGGACTTGTGGCACCGATGCTCTTTCATTACTCATCGCTGAAGGTACTATAGATAAAGATTGTCCAGCAGTTAAAAGTAAGTTATTTTTTTAATTTGTTTTTTATGTATATTTATTAACACATTTTTAGATCAAGTAAATAATTGTTGCTTTGCTCATGATAATTGGTAAGAATCTTGATTATTATCAAAACAAATAAAACATTTTACTTTAGTTACGACGACCAACATGGAAGGGATTATTGCGACGACATTTTCTGTGAATGTTTACAAGTAAGTAAAATATAATTTTAATCCTTGCATCACTTATGAACTAAACCTTTTTAGACAGCAACTGTTACTAACCAGCTTTGTCATGAAGATGATGCTCATGTTTTTTGTAATTTAGTACGACAATTTGGTGAATCAGCTTATAATGCTTCTGGACATTTGTAAGTTATCTCTTTTTTCCGTAACACTGAGCGAGTTTTTTTTTTGTTCCAATGAGCATTAAGAATGGGTTTAAAATGGCCATACACGACTATGAATAGTACGATGCCACAAACATATTGAACTCTTTTTGGATACACTTTATATTTATCATTTTATTTCTTACCCATTATTTAAATCGTAAAATACAATATTTATGGAATATTCCGTTGCTGCCTTTTATTTTTAGTTTTTACATGAACTTTTTTTATAACAATTATTTTAGAAATTCGACTGAAGTAAAAGACATCGATGATCCATTGGCAGATCTCATTGGAACTGGTGAAGCTTTGAATCAAACAAGTCATGAATACTACGATTATGAAAAAAGTGAAAGAACAATCATTATCCGTCATCAACGTGAACGTCGAACTTTCATCACTGAAATCATTTCCGATCCTGTTATCAACCGTCTTGTAAAAACACCACAATGATCTCTTCTTCTTTTTTTATATCAAAAATATTTCTTTTTCTTGTTTGTCTTTTAAACGTGTTAGTTCTGTGATTTTTAGAAAAATATGTACGTCATTGATAAAAACGAAAGCTATTTTTTTGTTTGTTACATTTTTTGAAGTTTTAACTTTTTCGTCTTTTCTCTTTGAACTTTGATTGATTTTTTTTGCAATTAAATATTGTATTGGAAATTAAATTACTAAAACCGGATATTAGATCATGTCTTCAACCAGACATAAAATATTTTGTCTATTTCAAGACACATCTGCTGACGATCAACCATTTTTCATTATAATAACGAAGAAAGAAGGTTTACGATCGGCCTTTTTTCTTCCCATCTTCACTTTGATTTTATTTATAAAGTTTTTTGTACCTGAACATCTTCCTTTAATTTTTTTTATGATTGGTTTTGTTTCCTTTAAAATTGAAAGAGATTTAGGATGGTTTCAATTTTATGAATTCGCGCAAAAAATCAATGCTTCCGCGTTTTCTTTTCTTTTTTTTTTGTTTGAACTCCGATCTTTTCTGTTTTAGCTTTCTGCAGTTTTAACTTTAAAAATAATATCATTACATTGTTGTGATTACTTTTTGTGTAATTTGGATTTTTTATATACGAAAAAGGTTTATGAAATATTGAAAAATGTGTCGCGAAAGCGACTTTGTGCAATGAAGCCGGATTTGGCTTTCTTATTTATAATTCGTAAGCTTTCCTTCTATAAGATGTGATTCATCCACTAATTAACACTTATTCCAGTCATGGGTATATTTTCTTTAATTAAAGCGCAGTATACCTTACCAGAATTTCGGCCAACAGAAGCGCCAGAAATGCCGAAAGGTATTTTTTCTTATCAAAAATCTGAAACAAGTATTAAAAATGAAATGCATGTTCCTAATTCCGATTTTGTACGTTTTTAATATTTATTTTATTCATTAAATTGAGGCTTAATTATTTATAGTCGCATCCTATTGATATGGCTTCTGAACTTATAAATACAGCTGTTGCAAAAGCTACTCATCGTAATGAAGGTTTCTCAGGTGTAAATATTCCCCTTCCATTTGGTTTATCTCCTCTGAATCTTCAACTTTCTCAAGATTCTGAGACCCAATTTGGTGTATCACATGAGGAGGATAATTCAACTACAGTATCCCCAACATCATCAATAAATCAAAGACGAGCACCCGACCTGAATTCTCGAATGAGATCGGCATTAGAAAATGCGCGTCAAATATGCATTGAACAAACGCAGAATCTCTGTGATAGGGTTTGTCCGTCACTCATTGTAATTAGACAGTAATCTTAGATATTTTTAGGCTTTAGAAAAGTATCACAGATTCCGATTTGGTGGTTCTTTAGCCGAAGACAGAAAGCGATTAAGGAAAGCTCAACCACAAAATTGGGTTTGTTCTTAGTTTATAAAAGTATATGATTGTTATTTTAGGAACTTTTTTTAGGCAACGTATGTTCAAACTGGCCTTGCTAAATGGTTAGTACCCTCTCTCGATCAGCATTTAAATAAAATTGTTTTGAATGAAACTTCAAAGACACCGAATGTAGTAGCACTGCCTTCAACAATAGAAAGACCGCATACAACCACAAAAAAGCAAAAGCTAAAACGACAGAAAACTCTTCTTCCAGCAAGGAGAATTGTACTTCCACCCAGACGTTAGCAATTTTAATATTTTTTTCCTTGACACAGTACAAAGTTAATAATAATTTAATAATTTAATTAATAAAATCAAAGTTAATATCAAATTTTATGGGTTTGTATCATCGCCATCATCATCATCCTCTTCCTCATCAGTGCAAATTTCGCAAGTCCTTTGACATTTTTGACGCAATTCGCAATAATTAGTATTTGCACAATATTGTGAATACAACGCGCAATCATAACAATCATCTCGACAACCCTCACCTAAAAGATATTTTTTTACTGTCTATACCTGATTCGATGAAAGACCGGAAAACTTACAACAATAATCGCAGACACACATATATCCTGCAAAGTGATTGCTACCTTACTCGTTAAATCCTTACTCGTGACATCAACTAGTGATCCAAAGTGTAAGTCGTTAGCAACATAAAAAAATATGTAGTTTTTTATGCCGAAACGTCATAGAATTTAAATGGCATAAAAATTTTGAAGACTCATATTACTTTTCATTCACCATAGAAATATTTTTAATTACAACCATGGTTGCTTATGCCCCTTCCGAAATTTTGAATGGCTCTTATGACTTAACCGTATAAGAAACATTGAATAATACAATTTCGTCATCCCAAAACAATGTTCCATAGGATAACTTCCATGAAAGTCATTTACCCATTTCTTTAGGTAATGAACTGTCTAATTTTTTAGCATATAGAGAGGTCCTATGTTTTATCACAAGTTGGAGTCATTAGTATGGATTAAACGAGTTAGGGTTTTTCCAACCTGCAGGACATTCACCGCCAACACAAGCTGAAAATATTCTCTTTTGTTTAAAAATAGCATTTCGCTAAGATCTGTGTATATATGGTACACTACGACCGCTTGACTTTTAGTAAGGTAGAAAGAGTTTGATTAAAGGGAGTGTCTCAGCAAACGAGAAAACTTTTACTACAGCGGGTGTTCCTAGCCCGAAAGTTCATTGTCTCAAAAGCTTACAAAGTGCTACGAATTTTTGTAGCTTTTTGTAGCATTTTGAGAAAAAAAAACAAAGTGCTACAAAAAGCTACAAAAAATCTGAAGCTCTTTTTAAGCTTTTGAGACAATGAAAAAAAACTTTCGGGCTAGGAACACCCGCTGTAAGGAGTTTTCTCGTTTGCTGAGACACTCCCTTTAAAAAAGAAAAATAGGAAATTAACATATATTTAATATTTGTATATTTAGATTTAATTTTACAGACAAGTAGCACCAAAAGATTAGCCTAATTTACTCATTATGAGTTTTAATAAGTAATCCTTTATTAAATCTGGACAACGATAAAGCTAAATTTATAAAAGTAAGTATGAATAAAAAAAAACTCACGTCCTAATGCCTGTCTGTTAAAACCACATCCGCACCAAGCTTTCTGATTTCTAATACAGCTTGAAAATTGGGAAAAAGAAACATGAAAAATAATTTGTAAAATTACAAAAATTTTAAAACCTTGCGACATTATTGAATATTTTTAAAACTTTTAAGGTTTTCGACTCTTTAAGTTAGAGAATATTGATATCTAATATGGAATCCATTAACGCAAATGTTTACTTTCGCGCAGACACAAAAGATTGTGTCTCAAAATCCTTGCGACGGCCATTCTTTAACCTAACATCAAAATACATACATATACGTGTCAAAAGTAATTTTTTAAAATCAGTTTATTTGCAATAAATTAGACCAAGTTAATTTAATTTTCCTTATCTTCTATGGCAGCATTATTATTATCGACTTCAGCCCGCATTCCTCGAATGTGTCCATTTTCTATTTGTTTCTTCAAATTAGCAGCAGTTTCCTCTTCGTATTTGCGAATATCTTCCATTGTAAGATCATACCATTTGTCAATCCAACAAAAAGTTTCTCTAAAAAAAGCAAGAACGAAAATGATGAACAGTAAGAAGAAAAAATCGAACCGATGAAATTTGGTAAAAAGGCGAGGATAACTCTTGTGAATCATTTTTTCGATACGGTTTTGAAATCCAGTCCATTTGAAATGTGCAGTAACCAACTTATAACAAGTCATTACGGGTTTTGTACATGTTGACCAATCAGCTGTCAAAGGACCACGACCAGTCTTAATTGATTTGAAAAGACGAGGATCAGTATCAGGTTTAATATCCTAAAAATATGTATTACTGTAGGCACCTCAACAACCCAAAAACATGCCGTCTTTTTATTGAGATGAACATCTTGATAAATATCTAAGACAATAACTTCGCGGTGTTTTAAAACATCTTTTGAGGCTGTTAAGGCCTAAAAATATAAATGAAAAACAAAAAATCAAAGTTATAACTTTTTACATTTTCAGTGTCGCCAGCATCTTGCAAATGAATACTTTCAATAATGATGTAAAAATCTTTCTTCATATACCCGGGATTCTAAAAATAGAAATTATAGTAATTAGTTTAATAATGCATCATCCTTTCAAGGTCATATGCGCATAAAAATAAAAATCTTACAGTAATCACTGTTTTACAATATGGAAAAGCATTCCAACATTCCTCATCTAAAGCCATAGCGCTTTCAGGAAGTAATTTTTGAACAATCCATGGCATTTTTGATTTTAAGCGATAAAGTTTGTGAGTATAAGTTCCGGTACAAGTTTGACCAGGACGAAGTTCAGTACTTGTGAATGATTCTTGTTTTAGGATCTGGAAAAAAGGATACGGTAGATCATCTTTAAAGGAAAAAAATCTTATTACCTCAACACCTTCACCACCTCCAGTTTCATTTTTACTTGCTTCAGCCACCGAAAAAAGTTGTCCCCGTTGATATTCGTTTACTTCAAAAGGCACCAAGACACGATATTCCTAAAAAAAATGATAAGCAACGTTGCATAATTTATTGAAAATGGTTTGAACTTTTACCTTTACAATCATTTTAGTGAAATCAAAGTCAATTTCACGAGGAACAAAATCAATAAATACTTGACGCTCAAAATCCACGCAAAAATAATTAAATTAAATAAATCCTCAATTAAATAAAAAAAGAGAGTGGAATTTCAAGCAAATTTTTTAATTCCAAAAAAAAATAAAAATGATTTTCTTTAATTGCTGCGGGCTTTTGGCAAAGAGAACCCTTTTCATATTTTTCTTCGATCAAATGAACGAAGCTTGCTTTTCTCATATTTTTTTTATTTTGGCAAATTCGCTATTGCTTTTCCATTATCAGTAATTAACTCAAATAATATCTTTAAATAAATTTGCTTCTGATTATGGAGGATCCAGATGTTCTTAGCCTTCAAATTATGGTATGGATATCTTTTTTTTAAAACCCCATAATTTAATACCTTTTTTATAGCTCAATGAGATCTCTCAATCCAAAGGTCCAATAGGAAAGCAACAGATTGTCGATATTAGCAAAGCTGCGATGACAGCAATACATCATTTCAAGCATGTTGTTCATGCAATTGAAAAATTCATTCTTAAAGTATGATTATGCTCCATTTCTTAAATTTAAAATAAGTATATTTCTTTTAGTGCAAATCTCATCACAAGCTTGCTGGATTTTATATGATTGATTCGATTGTAAGGCAAGGACAGAAAAAATTTAAGCATAAGGATGTATTTGGACCTCGATTCGCCGTGAATTTACGTCAAACTTTAGTAAATGCTTTAACTTGTCCAACAAAAGAAAGAGTGAGTTTTATATTAATATTTTACCTTATTCTTTATATGCAAGCTCTTTACAACCTTTTTTAAAAAAATAATATAATAACCAAAAAATAATTTATTTTCAGCCAAAAGTTGTGAGACAACTTAATTTATGGAAAGCAAATAGCGTCTTTAGTGATGAAATTTTACTTCCATTATTACAACATTGTCGAGCTTCGGGTCTTGATGTTGATGTGGAGAAAGTTGAGATTGCTGTGAAAGGTAGCAAAGCGGATATGTCGAGATATGGTGCTAATGATCTTTCAATTTCTCCTATAAAAGTTGTAACAAGTTCGGTATGTTTTCGGTTTTTACCATTTTTATTTATAATTATTTTTCAGTCTTCTCACTCAATAACCGCCTCAAATAACAATGATTCTTTTATTTTGAAATTGTTATCATCCGTTAATCCTGATTACGATAAAGTTTTTTCAACAAATTCACGAGCATTTCAAAAAGTTATGGATCTTCTTACTGATAACATTAAAAAAAGCTTAAGCTCTTCATCGAAAAATAAACTCCAGGTTAGTTACATATTTTGATATAACAACATTAATCTTTATAATTTTTAAGAATATACTGTCTGAAGGATTTGATTATAGTGATGAAGATGAATATAGTGGAGATGAAAATAAAACTTCTGTGGATATTAATTCAATCTCAAAAGATCAATTAGATAAAACTACAGAATCTCTTATGAAAAAATCCAACATTTTATCTGAAATACGAAATATTTATATCCAAAATGGTGGTACAGAATTACATGGAAGTTCAAGCAGACATGACGAAAGAGATCGTAAACGGCGAAGGTCTCGCTCACCGTAAGCTTTATATATATATTTTTTAACATTGTATCATTTATTCATTTTTAGAAGCCGCGAGAGAAGAGATTCCGATAGAAAAAGGGAAAAAAATAGAAGAAGCAAAGAAAGAAGCTATCGCCGCCGAACTTCAACTCCACCTCGACATCGTGAAGATAAACGTGAAAAGGAAAGAAGAAAGCTGGGATTTCCACAAGAATCCAAAAGTGAACATTGTATAAGTAATCACTAACCTTTTAGTTATAAATTTTTTGTTTAATAAAAACTTTAGTTGGATCAAGAACTATTTGGTTGGGACGTTTACCTGCCAACTGCAGTGAAGTGGAAATCAAAAATGCGTTAACCGATATTGGAACACCTGAAAAAATTCAAATAATTAATTCTCGTGCATGTGCTTATATAACTATGCCCGATCGTCGATCAGCTTACAAAATTATTGATAGAATGAGTAACAAGCTTGAAGTATCGAGAAGGCTTGTGAAGGTTAGCTGGGCCACGGGAAATGGATTGAAATCAGATGCCCAGCTAAACGTTTTTTGGGATTCACAAAATGGTTATCACGAAATCCCTTGGGCTTCACTTCCATCCAAAATTGATCAACTTTTTGAAGGTGGTTACGCTGATATTGCTACATTTCCACCAAAATTTAAAGGTATACTCATTATTTGTTTGTTTATTTAATATTCGAAGATTTAGATATGTTTGATGAAAAAGGAAAGTTGTTAAAAACTAAAACACCTGAACTTCCACAGCAAAATTTGAGTCATGTTCCATTACCACCACTGCCAAAAGAAATACCACCTATGAATTTGCCACCACCGAATATGCCGCCTTCAGTAGTTCCTCCTCCCATGACAAACATTCCACCAAGGATGTTACCACAAGGATTGAATTTACCTCCTCCCACCATGGATAACAAAGACCCAAGTTTGGAAATGTTAATTGCAGCTGTTGCAAATGGAAATAATTCTCAGCCAGGCATTCTTGGAGTTGCGCCACAGTTGAATCCTGCCATAGTAAGATTTCATAAAAATCAATTAAAAAAGAAAAAAACTTATTTTAGCTTAATACTCTGAATGCATTAAATGTACGTCAACAATTAGCAAATGTTAATAGGGCACATCGAAATGAAATATCACTTCCTGATCAACAAGCAGCTTTCCAACACTTCCGCGGTAATGCTCCGAGGCCGTTAAGAAATGATTTCAACCATCGCGGTGGGTTTAATCCATGTCATCCATTTAGCCCCAGAAATAGAGGAGGTTTTAATAATGGAAATCGCTTTACCATTCCTGATATGAATAATTCGCTTCCAAATATGACCGAGCAACCACCACCAATGCATTTCAATGTACCTCCTCCTAGACTACCTAATTTTAGCCAACCTCCTCCAAGTTTAAACACAGTACAACCTCAACAGCAACAGGACGAACCTATGGTAAGTTAGAAAATATATACAACTAAATCTAAAACATATGCATTTTAGGATATTGCTTCTCCTGATGGCCCTCCTGGAGTATAAATTTTCTTTGGTCTCATTTATATTTTGTTTAAATGTATTTCTTTTTTTGTGTGTTGCAATATAAAACAGTTAAAAAGCGATAACAAATTTATGAAGCAGTCAAAAACATAACCACAAAAACAAATTATTTACTGTTGATTTCCACCACGTCCAAAACCACCACGAATAGGAGCAGCTCCAGGTCCAGCTTCACCAACTTTGTCAGAACGATATCCTTGACGATCAGATTCGGGTCGAGGACCAGCATGACGAGGACTCTTATCAGCGAATGCAGGTCTGATATCACTTTTTGGTGGAGGACGATGAGTGCTCGGGATAACTTCTTCTTCAAGTCCAAGATATTCACGCAAGTAAGCAGTTCCTTCATCATTAAGATAGAAATAATAGTGACGCCATGCAAATTGTTCTTTCACGAGACCACGAGAAGCCAAACTCTAAAAAATCAATGACAATGTAATCAGAATGAAAATATATATTAGTGTCCAAAAAACAAATGTATAGGCAAAAAGCAGTATGCATACGCCAAATGTCTTTTAATATACTTTACGAAGCTTTTCATACCTGGATAACATCAAGTAATACAGGCTTGGTAAATAGCTTCAGAAAGTTTAAAACAAACAATTACTTACCTTCAAAGCTTTGATCACGTACAAATTGCGTACACCTTCGATTTCAGGATGAGTTTTAGCATTGTAATCCTTCTTAGCAATTGCAACACCGTCAGCGAACAAATGTTCGTAGATTTTTTTACGATCAGCTTGTGGCATCAACATCTTGAATTCTTATTCTTGCGGAGTTACCTAAAAGATAAAAATGCCAAAAGAATATATATGAAAGAAGCAGAAATCCACGAAAAAAATGTAAAAAGTTTATTTTAAAAAAATATTCGATTTTTAAATAATGCAGAAGAAAAAAAAGGGCATTGAAAAATCAAGCTACGATTTACACTGAAAAAAACTAACACGCAGCCAAAGAAGTGAAAATATCGTCTTGGGACAATGGAAAAAAAAATGTACCTTTTTTAGCTGGGTTTTTGCTGCTTTTCTGCAGTTTTTGAATCGATGTATCCGTCCGTTATCTGTAAAATATCGTTATTATTATCTTTTTAAACCTTTATTTTAAAAAAAATTACCGTTTTAACAACAATACCAAGTGAACCAATAGATAAAAACAACCCAATTAAGATTAATATTGCCAATATATTATTTATTATTGCCATACATTAAAGCATACAAGTTTTTTTTATAGCTTTTAGGCTTCTAATTTTTGCTTTTGTCGCGTTTTTTGCTTCATTTTCTATGCTAATTCGTATTTTTTTTGTCACATTTTTTACACTTATCTTTCGTGTATTTATATTCTCCGCGTTTTGTTCAATTTTCATATTCTAATCATTTAAGGGCTGATATCATCGTAAACATGAAGATCGAAACTTGCGTGTATTCCGGCTACAAGATCTATCCTGGTCATGGAAAACGTATTGTCAAAGCTGATGGAAAGGTTGATTATTTCGATTGCTTCTTCTAAATATAAATTTTATGATTTCAGGTCCAAATCTTCCTCAACAACCGTTGTCTTCGTGGTGCTCTTCGCTTGAAACGTAATCCTCGTGATATTCCATGGACTGTTCTCTATCGTCGCAAACATAAGAAAGGTGTACATGCTGAAGAAGGAGCTCAAAAGAAACGAGTAAAACGCACTGTTCAAATTGCTTCTCGCGCTATTGGTGATGTATCTGTTGAAGCTCTTTTGGCTAAGAGAAATCAAAAACCCGAATTTCGTGTTGCTCAACGTGAACAAGCTGTCAAAGCCGCTAAAGATGCTGTACGTGCCAAGAATGCAGAAAAGAAGGCTACTAAAGCTGCTAAACCAGCTGACAAGAAAGCCGCTCAATCTAAACAACAAAAAGTTGCAAAGCCCGTCAAAGGCGCCCAACCTCGTGTTGGTGGAAAACGATAATCTGTTTTTACGTTCTTGTTGTTTCATTTTTTTATAAAATAAATTTTTGTTGTGGATAAAATGTTATTATTTTTTACGTATTCGCATTTTCGACGTTGATATTTAGAATGGCTAACATAATTTCTTTTAAAATTCATTGTATGTAGAATGCATTATAAAAGTGAAGACACGAGGAAATGAATTCCAAATGTGATCATCTAATAAGATTGGGGCTTTTTGTTTTGTTAATTTGCTTTGACATTCATCAATCGCCTTTGCCTTTAACCATTATTAATAACGATGTTCTCAAACACGCATTCAAAAATTGTCCAAATAAACGGTGCCCATTTGTTTTTTCTCCCTCATTGCATGAAATTTCGTATGATAATGCTTACATTATTACGATGCATAGTATGTTACATTTATAAATACATAGCATCTGCTGCATACAAGACTTTTAGATAATAGTATTTTATTATTCGGAACTAAAGCTTACATTTATTTTGAAAGGTTAACTAACCAAAATTACGAATATTTAATCGATATTTTTTACAAACAATTAACTCAAAGCATCCCAGAATGTGTATCATCTTCAACTTTAAATGTAAGTTTCCTATTAAAAAAACTTTATCTCAAATCATTTGTATTTCAGCAACTTTTTAATGTTTTTATTGTTACCTTTTCTGCTACCCTTTTATTTGATTCAACGTATCTTGATCATTTATCCAAAAATGCCCCATTTGAAGAAAACTTTATGGCAATGTTAACATCTAAAACTATTTTTCTTTATTACGTTATTGGGCCCGCTGATGTTTCCATTGATTCTTCAACACATTTTTATTTATTTTTTACCACTTCATCTCTTTTTGCAGCAATGAATATATTACTTCGAGCTTTCAGCATTCATTTTGAAGAAGTAAGAATACCCTTTTTATATTATTATTATGGTACAGTATGATGACCTTAAAATTATTCTCTGGAAATCATTGTCGTTTTATTTATTCAAACTTTAAACACTAAAAGTTGAATGATATTAAATTTCAGAGTATTGTTAAAAATTCAGGAAAACCATTTGTGCATATTCAATTAGCATCTGCTTCCCTTGTAACTTTGATAGTTTCGTTTTCAATCATCGCAATATGTCATACTTCAACAATGAACATTTCATCAATGTACAAACTACTAATTATTTTTGAAGCCCTTATTGTTTCAATTCATTCGTGGTTTGTATTTATTCGAATCACACTTTATTATATTCGAAGAAATAACACTACACCTGATCGAGTTTATAAATATTTTCTTTTTAAAATGTTAATCTATTATCTTTCTGATTTGATTGAAACTATAACTACGTTAATTGCAATTGTAAGTTTTTATTCTATTTTGTTTATTACATTATGTTTCCTTACAGATTTTTGGATTATTTATACGTCGCAGAGTTTTATCCCTCCTTCTCGTTTCTCATTTTCGTAGATTAATTATAAGAATACTGTATTTTGATTATCCCTCTTTTGAAAGTCTTTCACCCGAGTTACAACTTGTACTTAATTAATAATTATTTAAATAAAATTAGAATTCATTATGCACCTTTTTACAAACAACAAAAATTTAACAAACAAACAAAAGAAAGAATTAATAAATAAAGAAATAATAATTTATAGGCTTTTTTTTCAAATTTAAGGCAACACCGGATTGCTTTTTTGACCAGATTCTGGTTACTTTGCGACCTAAGGCGTCAACTGTATGTTTTTCTACTTTGAGATCATGTTTGAGGAGGATTAACACTAAGGACAATTAAAGCATATGTCATCTCTCAAATCGCGTTCTCGTAGAATTACGACTTCGAATGCGTAATTTTTTTAATAACATTTCTAATAAATCATACATTTCTTCCTGAGAATCTGTTTCTTGTTCGCCATTAATTCGAAGCTTTCGATAATTTTGAAGCTTTGAACGAGTTTTTTGTAAAATATATTTTCGCTTTCTTGATTTTGCGGTTAATTCTTCCGTTTGAAGTATTGAAATTAAATTTGAAAGTTGTTTTAATTCATTTTTGTTTTTTCTTGTTGATTCCCGTGGAATAGTAAAATATGAAGGGGTTTCAACAGGTTTGGAAAGTTCATGGTCAAATATTCGAATAGGATTTAAAGGTTCTTGTAATGGAACTGAACGTCTTACGGTAGCTGTGCAACATCGGGTACATTGATCTGCTGTAGAATATTTAACACAACGAATTCCACAACCACAATCAGCTGAAGTGAATTGGTACAGCAATGGCATAAAAAGAATAAACAAAATCCCAATATTCATTTTATTTATTTATAGCGAGAGTATGAGAATCTGAAATAAACGAACAACTATAAATATGGTTTTAAAATTGTAAAAAAGTTATCGCCCGCGTATAATAATAAAAAATGAAATTATTTTATATCGTTATTTCTTTGATTTTGATCCTAAAAAGTGGAGGGAGGAGTGCCATCACGCCTATAAATACATACTTAAATGGGTGCTCCTTTTTTTTACCAACGTCAGATTTCTTGGTTACCACCCTCACAATAAAATAAAAAAATGACGAAGGATTCGTTTTCTACAAAAATTTGTTAAAATTTGAGTCAAAAAGAAAGAAAAAGCTTTTTCAAAGTGATGGCGGCGTCGACATACCGATACACCGCCATTAATCATCCATTATCATGACGATTAAAATCCTTTTATTTTCAAGAAATGATGGGGCGGCCTTTTTTCACGCTAAACCAAAAGGTAGAAGTTTTTATGCTTTGCTTAATTTTTGGAAAATAAAGAATTAAAAAAAGAAAACAGAAAGCTTAAAAAGAAAGAAAGAAAAAAGACTTAAAAGATACACAACTTTTTTTTACTTCATCTATAATCATTATGGTGAAGGATTTCGAAAGAGACACATTAAAATAACAAAATAAAATGTGTTTTTTGTTTTCATTACAAATAGTTTTTAAACTTTACTGTAAAAATCTGCGAAAAAAACAACCAAAAACTTAAACTTTAAAAATAAACAAAAAAGATGGTAATAAACGATTCTTTTACGTCAATGGCTCCTAAAAAATAAAAAGATGGAAATGGAGATGAAGAAGAATGTATGTTAATGGAAGAGTATCAAAAGTGTGACGAATGCACGAAAACTTTTTTTTCTTTAACGATGATCGCTTTCTTATTGACTGCTTCTTCCTTCATTCATTCATTGGCACACGTTTTTCATCGCCACTTTTTTCTTTTTATCAGCCGAAACATCTTTTGATAAGAAAATACCCATTTTTTGTTTTACCTCAAAAAAAATCGACATAAAAAGGCGGAGATTAAGGTTATGTTTACTTTGTGGAGAAAAAAAATGAAACCAAAATTAGACTATTACGTTTTAGACAAACTTTTTGATCAAAAAATCATTAATCTTAAAAAATTGTTTTTTTTTTTGCTGAATTTATTTCCCGGAAATGTATCATCGTCATTATATGCGATGCGATGAGAATTTCGTAACCATCTCCAAGCACAAATAACAAAAATAATGATGGAAGAAATTCCTTAAGATTTAATTTTTTTTTATCATGGCGACAAAATCAACGGCGCCATTGATTATTGGGGCACGCCAAAGCAGCTTATATTTGCACACTTGTAATTTTTATATTTTACCACCACACCCATTTTTTTTAAAACTTTAAAACAATAGGGTAATTTGAAATTATGATTACTGATAAACAATTAAATTTCTGTCATAATTTCAAAAGAAATGAATCAGCAAAAAAAGTTGCAGCATACTACAGTCAATCAATTACCTGCATTCAAAAACAAACAAAAAAAAATTTATATTTAATTAGAGACATTTTCGCCCTTTGAACTTTTGAGTAAAAAAAGACGAAGCATCCGTAAAAAAAGGAAGAAGGAAAAGAGAGAAGATAATTATAGTTTTCACTTTTGTCTTTCATTTCCCATAAATTACTATCAGCCGGAACTGTAACTATGTGCTCCTGGTTTTTTTTACATTTTACACATGTCCCTTTTAAGGCTTCACCACATGACGCAAAATGACCCTTATTGATTCTTTCTATCCATCATCCGTCAACAGAAAGGTTCATAATCCGTTTATCATCATTTTTTCATTTCATACAACAACAAAAAATCTTCGTTAAAAAACTGACACAAAAGAACCAAGCAAAACAGCTGGTATCATTTTTTTTCCATTCACTTTAAACTTCTTAAAAATAGTATTAAATCAACAAGAAGAAGAAAAAGAATCAAGGAAAGATCAATGAATCTAAAAGAAAGATCACCGATAAAAAATAAAAGATTACTGTAAAAAAAAAGTGGATAGTAAAGATTTTACTTCGATTTTATTTTGTCAGAAGAAACACCGTAAGCAACATTTTTTTATAATGATCAAAGTTTAAAACAAGGCAATGAATGTTAAAAACAAGAAAAACAGTTATTCTCATGCATACATATTTTTTATTTGTTAAAAATCTGAAATGATAAGCAAAACATTTTTTTGTCTCTATTTTCTTATAGTTCTTTCAATGAAACGCTTTTTTAAAATAAAATTATCAAACAAATAATTTGCCCTTTTAAGCAAATTTTTACATTTATTGAGTGTGGTCCAAACTAATTTCGTTACCATCTTTTAACACATATTCTAAGGAATTTCACGAAAAATATAAATAAAAGCAAAGATTGCAATAAGGTGATTTTCTCTTATGTTTTTTACTCATAATTTTTTTTATTACGTCATCTTATTCACCATCGCCTCCCATTTTATGTCATTTTATTTAAGACAAAAAACTTTGAACACGGAATGAAATTTTTTGTTTTCAGACAATGAATGTTGTATGATGATTGTAATATGTATGTTTTTCCCTTCAAAGTTCATTGAAAGGCCAATGAGAAAAAAATAGTTTTGTGGTCAATGTTGAAATTTTCTCGTTCTCTAAGATGTCTAACGATGCTTGGTTTCATTTTTTTGCAACAAATAAGTGGTCAAAAAGTATGGTGATTATTTTCTCGCTAATGGAAAAACACCGTAAGAAGAGTAATCAATGATCTCTCAAAAAATAATTTATGCGTAAATGGGTGGATTTTATAGTTTTCATATTTCACACAAAAACAAAATCGTAAATTCTAAAATTTATAGTTCGTAACGTATTTTTGCTATTCATAACGATGTAAACAATGTGGAAGAAATGCTCGCTTATTAGTTTCTTTTTGAATCATTTTTCGTTATTTTTTTATAAAAAATATCTATCATAGCAATAAAAATTTTTTTTGAAGAATCTATTCATTTTTCTTTTGTCAATAATGATCACTAAACTTGACAAAAATTTTAGGTTAAGGTCTTTTAAAAGATAAGAAAAATAACTTGTGAATCGCGCATTTTTTGGCGTAATTCTTTTCATTTTCATGTGCTTAAATCCTTTATTTAGGGATGTGCAGCGGTTTTTTCAAAATCGACAGAATTTTTTGATTTTTGTCTCAAAAAATACGTTAACCCATTTGAAATAACTTATTAATTAACGAAAAATCGAAAGTCAATTAAAATATAAGTTAAAAATCAAATTCAAATATTAAAAAATTAATTTTTTTTCGTCCAGGTAACACTTTTGCATCACTTCATCAAAGGAGTTTTTCCCTTTGCCGCAGAATGCCAAATGTGTTTTTCTATCAAAAAAGCATTTTTTCTAGGATTTTTTACATTACTAAAATGGTTTTTCTTTAAAATGAATGGGATGGGGAAGTTCGGGGAAGCTGTAATTTTTCCTATATGTGCTAAATTGAATTCTCTATCCGATGGTATAAGTAGCTTGTTAAAAGGGGGCTCAGGTTGGGGTAAACAAGCCGAAAAACTATGTTTTTTGCATATTTCAGTCATTTTGAAAGAAACAACCTGTTCCAAAATTAGCATATTCGGAATGTACTATAAAAATTACATATTATAAGTAAGAGAAAAATAAAAAATTAAACAAAAAAAAATCAACATTGAGAAAAATAAAGTTGGACGAAAAAAAACCGGGGAACACTAGGGCTAAAAGCATCGCTGCACATCCCTACCTTTATTTTACTGTTTTCAAAAATTATTTATGATAAAAACGAAATATTTCCTCCTAAAAACATAAAAAAAACTCATTCCAAAGTGGCATGGTATTTACACATAATTTTGCAGAAAAAATAAGTAACACAAATACATTTACAAAAAATATTAAAGTGTTAAATGAATTGAATATCTTATCTCAGTTATTTGTTTAATTTTTTAAACATAAAGTTGCATTTCACCATTTTTTTAAACAATACAAAACTATTTAAAACTACTAAAAACATATAATTACAGTGATTGCTTCAGATTTTTTTAAAACATGTTTTCTCTAAATACAATTACAAATAAAAATTACTCATTTAGACACTTATCAAGCAAAGATGCAATATTAAAAAAAGCTTTGCAAAAAACAATTTGTCTCAGCTTTAAAGGGACATAGTTATTTCATGCCTTTTTTGAAATTTCGTTTGCGGGCACTGAAAGTTACACTTGGTAAGGCGCGTGTTTGAATTACCGTGTAAGACAGAAGTGACACGGTAATTCAAACACGCGCCGCCCCAACTGTTCCTATCAGCCCCAGTATCGAAATTTTTGAAAAGGCATGAAATAGCTATGTCCCTTTAAAAGGAACATAGGTTTTTGATGCCTTTTTCAAAAATTTCGATGACACGCAAACAACATTTCAAAAAATCGATACTGGGACAGCGCGTGAAATTCAAAAAAAAGTTACACGCTCATAAAAAAGGTTGCACGGAAAAAGTTTTTTGAATTTCCCGCGCTGGCCCAGTATCGATTTTTTGAAATGTTGTTTGCGTGTCATCGAAATTTTTGAAAAAGGCATCAAAAACCTATGTTCATTTAAACTTTTTTATTACTTTTTGGTACAAAAAAATTTAAGTTTCAAGTTTTAATTTAGGTAAGGTGAAAGTTGTTTGGAAATAAAACATAAGATTTTATTAGTAAAACAAACAATTACGGCTGTTAAAAACAGATATAATTTTATTCATAAAATAAATAAAAAAATAAAAAGTGATTCTATCATGTTTAGAAGATTTATGCAATAATTGTCATCAAATGAAGAAAAAGGAAGAGGAAATCCCTTTTTTAAGGTTTAAAAAAATTTAAATTAATAGTCAGTTGTCAATTAGCAAATTCATTCAGCGGCTGTTTTCGCCGTCGTCAACCAACACTAAGGATGACACACATGTTTTTCAATCGTTTTTAACTTTTAACTTTCTCTAACTTTTCACAACCACAATTGTCTCTTGCTTTTCGTAAATGTGAGAAAAAAATTTTTTTAACTTTGTGCTTTATTCCTTTTTTCTTATTTCCTTTGCTACTTTTTTATTTGCAACACAATTTTGATTTGATTTTATCATCATCACTTTTTTTATTCTATTATTGTATTCCCCCGCTTTTTATTAATCATCATCATCCAAGAGAAAATGTCGTCATATAGGAGTGGAAGCGTTGGACGCTTTGATTATTCCCCATCCACTATAATCGGAAGTAATAACAGCAGCAGTAGATATCGACCTTCACAAACTTCTTCGGTAAGATCAAGAATTAAAGTTTTTTTTCTAAACTTGGAATGAAAAAAAACAAGGATAAAAAATGCAAACAGCTGACAGCTGTATGCCATTTTTTTTTCTTCCAAAAAAATTGATTGAAATTATTGCAAATTGCAGTACTCCTCTTCATCACGTTATTCCTCATCGGCAGCTACTCCATCGTCAAGTGGAGCTGGATTTTCACGTTCATTTCGAGCAGCAAGTTACGATCCATTTGCTGACAATTCTCGAACAATTTCTGCTTATCGCTCTCCATATAATCGAGAAACGAATTTAGACTCTCGACCATCGGGTTCTACTATGTCTAATTCATATCATACCGATTACACACCAAAATCACGGTAAACAAAAAAAGAAACTAAATTAATGAAGTAATTTAATATAATTTGTTTTAGTTATGGTGGCGGTGGTGGCGGAATTTCGGATCGTTATGGAAGTTATAAGCCCTCAAGCTCATCATCTATGTCCAGCTCATACACATCTGCTTTGCCTTCATCGACATCCTCAACGAGGTATAAAGGGTCAACAAGTGCAGGCTTACCGACACCTCGAAGCACCAGCTACGCTTCGGGTCTTGCATTTGAACCAAGTTCAAGTACATCACGATACAGTGGCGGTATTCCAAATCGATCAAGTGCAATTGGAATGTCAACAAGCACGTGAGAATTGACTTATTATTTCCGATCCTATTTTTAGTTTATGTATATTTTAGTTATACTCCCTCCACTTCCTATTACTCACGTCCGAGAGTTGATTATCGATCACAAACACCTTCTGCATCAACATTTGAACCTCCAAAAATTTCTCGCTTTGATCGAGAATATCGATCCATGTCACGTTTCGATGTGAAAGAACCATCCGTAGATAGAGTTGAAGAAACTTTTTCCAAACTTTATAATCGGTATGTTCGAAGCTCAGCGATTAATCCTCCATCCTCGTCATCATCATCTTCCACAACAAGCTCAAATCAAAATTCACGTGGGTTTTAAATTCTTGCAGGAAAAATGCTTATCAAATATTTTTTATTATTTTCTTCCATCTTTTTTCTTACCACTTTGTTTATGTCTCTTAAAAAATGACGAAAACAAAAAATCAAATGACGCTTATTATTTTTTTTCAGCGATTGTCAAAAAATTTATTTCTCATAGTGAAGCTGAAGAAGAATTTTCATGTGAAAGTGAACCCGATATTCGGGATGATTTTACAAAAACATTACACCAGAAAACCAAAGTTGCATTTACTTCATTGCCAACCAATACAGAAAAGGCTGAAACAAAAGAAAAAACTCCCACGCTTGGAACGGTCGCAGCACCAAATAAAAACAACATTTCAACGTCAACTTTAAAATCAGCCGTTAAAGATCGATCTAAATCACCTGCAGCTGTATCCCCATCATCCACAACAAAGACGACGCTGCCTAAAGCTGTTCCACCCCCGACGATAGCAGCCGTAACAGCTGCAACGATTAAAGTAATACCGGACAAAGGTTTGCTTTAACTTTTTCTTGTTTTTTGACTCCCTTGTCTCCTATTTAAAAAAAACACAAACAAGAACAGCATTTAAACATGCACTAAAGGCACACATATTGAATCTATTTGATCGATTGTCTTTGGATAATAAGAAATTGATCCTTAACACATTCAGGATCAACAACGGCAACAATAAAAACAGCAGCAGCAGGTTATTCGCTAGCAGCTAAAGCATCATCGTCAACTCCATTGAAAGAAGCGGCTGCATCTCCTTCAAAATCACCCGCAGTTACTAAAGCTTTATTTGAAGAAAAATATAAAGATCTTCCAAAAACTGAAGGTCCATTAAATTTGTTTATTCTTATTTTTGTGTATCATTAACAAATTTTATATATTATACTAATAAAACTATTTTTTTAATAACTAACATTTTACAACTGAATAATATTCATAAAAAAAACACTTATTTTTAGTTAAAATCGAACCTCAAAAATTAAAAGGGACAAGTGAATTGGATAAGCTTTTGAGAATAGCTGAATTTGAAAAGAATCCCAAAAGTATTTTACAACAAAACGCTCCAAAGGTTATTCAAAGTGCAGTAAAAGCCGCCACTCCTGCTCCAACTAAGCCATTAATTGAAAAACCTGTCAAGGCATCATCTGAAGCCCCATCAGAACCGATTAAAACTAGCGCTATCGTAAAGGTTAAAGAAACTATTAGTGCTAAAACAAAAGAAGAAGACAAAAAAGTTGTTTCTAAAGAAAAAACTCCTGATCCAACCAAGAAATCAACGACATATTCAAACACAAGAGCCAAAACTCCCGAACCCATAAAGAAATCAATAAAAAAAGAAAAAACACCAGAGCCTCCAAAAGTTTCATCAACAATAAAAGTTGTTGAAGTTAAAAAAGGATTATCGGAGCAACCACGAAGCAGAAGCAAAAGTCCAGGTGGAAGTCGTAGCAAATCGCCTTCAGCTAAAAGTAGTTCAGGAGCTCCTCGATCACTTGCTTCAAAGCGGGCTGAAAGAAGAGAAAGAACCATAGAAATGGAAAAATATGTTCAAAATAAATTGGATCAAGTTAGACAAGATCAAGAAGCAGCAGATCAAGTTTCAGAAGTAGGTTTTAAAATTGCGTATGTAAATAAAAATAAAATAATTTAAGCTTCCAAAAGTAACATCAGAGCGTCGACCGCCTTTATTATTGGTTACTCAACCATCAGTTCCAAATACTCCGATTTCAACAACATCCAATATTCTCTGGAATTCAACAACAAATGATGGAGAAGAATGTTCAGAATCTGAATGGGATGAAGATGAAGAAGATGAGGAGGAAGGGGAAGATGAAGATTATGATTTTACAATAAGTTTACCATCCGCAAGTGGTGCGCCTCATGGAGATTTATACCCAGTTGATGAAACCCGATTACGTTCAATCACTCCATTCTCAGATTATGATAGCGAATTTGAGATACCATTTATTCAAGCGGATTCGAGAAATGATAGTCGCGGAAGAGTTTCACAATCCAATGCTGCACCAGCTCCAATATTTGTCGCCTCTGTTACTTATGATGGTCAAGATGAATGGGGAAGTAAACATTCAGCTGAAAGTGATCCTGAAGGTAAAAAACACTTAAGAAAATCTCTTTAATTAAAAACTAAAATTAATTTTTAGAAAGTCAATATTACACGGTTGGTAGCCGCCTTGGAATTGATTCGGCTGAAAGTCGAGCATATTTGAGTCCAATTGATTTTCCAAGTGAAGATGAAATCCTTGAAGATGCTAATGTTGGATGCACTTTAACCTTGGTTGAAAAAGCCGCAATGAAAGGTTCTGATGAGGAAACTGATAGTGAATTTTATTCTGAGTATTCTGATGAAGAATACACTGAAGAAGAATATAGTTATTATGAAGAGGATGAAGAAGAATATTACACCGATGAGGAAGAAGAAGAGGATGATGAAGAATTGGAGGAGGATTTTGAAATGACTGCTTCACTTTATTTACCACCCACATTTGAAAAATCACCAACACCCGAAATCGTTGAAATTAAAAAAGATAAAACACCAGAACCATTTAAAATGGAAGCTAAAAAAGATGCTACCTCAATAAACAAGAATGAAATAAAAGCAAAAACTCCTGAACCTAAAGCGGTTTCTAAAGAAAAAACTCCTGAACCTAAAAAAGCTGAAATCAAAAAAGAAAAAACTCCGGAGCCATCGAAAATGCAGGCTACTGTTTCAAAAGAAAAGACTCCTGAGCCAAAGATTGGCAAAGCAAAGACCCCAGAGGCAGGTAAACCTGTAACATCATCAGCAGCTTTAACAGAGGAAAAAACGCTGGGACTAAAGAAAAAAGATGAAATCAGTCTAGATAAAACCCAAGAGCCAACAATAAAAGCAGCTGCATCCCAAAAAGAAGGAACAAAATTAGTGAAACTTGAACAAGAAAAAATTGGAGCAGTAAAACCAAATGAAAATAAAGTTGAAGCTAAATCGAAATCTGCAACTACAGTAGCTTCTACATCTAATAGTGAAAGTACGAAACTTGAAGATAAATCAGCTGTGAGAAAATCCACATTGAATATGGCTGAAGAAGAAAAAAGGAATGCAGTAGAAAAGCAAGCAGAAATTGAGCGACAAAATGCTCGAAGAAGTGGAGCTGTTAGTTCAATGCGGGATAGATTCCGGGACCCAACACCACCAAAACAAGATAAAATAACGTAAGAAAAATTAAAAAATGGATTAATTTATAAATATTTTTTGTAGATACAAGAGATCAAAAATGTTACAAGCTCGAGAAGAAATAAGACCTAAACGAACTTATGGTCCTATTGTTAAACCCGTTTTGAATGATGAATTTGATAAACAAATGGAAGAACTTCGAGAAAAAATGAAAACGGGATCAAATAAATTACAAGCCGAAATTAAAACTCTTAGCAAAGGCATTAATTCTGAAGTTGATGAAAGGAAATTCAAAAGCCTTGAAAGTATGCATAAAGATTTGCTTGGAAGTTCTCAAACACTTTTAACGTAATAATAAATATTTATAAATATTTATTAAAAGCATTAAAATAAATGTTTTAGGAAAGCAGAAGAAGAAAAAAAGAGATGGTTTGAAGAACATGAAAGTGAAGCGGAACGAAAACATCGTGAAAATTTTGAAAAAGAGGAAAATAAATTGCGGCGTCTTGAAGAAGAGAAAAAAGCTGCTATGGTGAGAAAGAGTCTTTTTTAATGATATTTTAATATTCAATTGCTAAAAAACATAAATTGCAGCTGGCGCGACCTGAGCCCAAAAAAACTGTTCGTCGATCAAAAAAGAAAGCGGAAGAAGAAGCGACAAAAGCGGGTTTAACGGATCTTTCAACTAAAAAGGAAGTTGAAACAAATGTTGATCTAGCATCCGCACCTAAAACGGCTCCATCAACCGCAAAAGTTGAAACAACAGCTACAACAAAGATTTCATCAGCATCGGCTGCTGAAGAACCAAAGAAAACAATTCCCGCAGCTCCAAATAAAGTTCCAACATTTAAGCCTGAAGTCAAAAAAGACGAAAGTGACTTAGAATCAATCGCCACAGGTAATTTTTTTTAATCTTATTTTCACAGAAAGGATGTATGGTAAGGTTTGTTACAAATTAAAATCATGCTAAACCAATAATTTTTAAATTTTTAAAATTAATTTAAAAAGTAACTTTACCATATCGTCTTCATGTTAATAGAAAACTTTATCATATTAAAATGACATTTTTTAAGTACATTAATATTTATAATGGATTAAAATTTTACTTTTAGCCATGGCAAAGAAAAAAACAATAGTATCCGATTCAGTTTTAAAAAGCGACGGAGGTGTAGCTACAAAACTGAAAAAGTTTAGAGCAGAAAAAGCCGCATCTCCAATTGCCACAAGTGTAGTAAAAGGTGAAGAAAGGATTTCACCGGAAAAGGTTGGAAGAGGTCCACGAAGATATTCTGCAAGAAGAAAAACTGAAGAAATTATTCCCCCATCTAAATTAGAAACGAATGAAAATGTTTGTTATTTTCCTCATTTGAAAAAAATAAAAATGAGTAAAATTCAGGTTCGAAAACGTAAAGTACAGCCACACAGAAAAAATCGATTCACTAAAAAACCATGCGATATTGATGCTTTACTTGGATGGGATAAAGAAAATGAAACATTTGAAAAAATGGAAGCTTTCTTTGAAAAACAATCCATTAGCAAACAACGCGAACCAATTTCGCCAATAAATGGAGAAAGAAAAACTAAAAAACGAAGAATTGAATCACAAAAAGTTTGGATAAGCGAATTAAAAGTAAGCCACACATTGAAGGAATTTAAAAAAAATATTTTTTAGGATATTGATAAAATATATAAAGCCTCTGAATTACGAGATATCAAAATGACGGCTGCTTCTTAACCTTTTATTATTATGCATATTATGTTTTTTTTGTTACTTTAATAATGTACATACATAATGATTTACAAATATAGATTTATAAAATATTCTAAAATTATCCCCTATTTTTGTTTTTTTAACACAACTAATTTTATAAACTACAGTATTTTTAACACTTATTATGAACTTCACCTTTTTCCAAATGTATTTGGTGAAATAATATTAATAATAACATAAGAAAGCTTTATTTCAGTTAATTTTCTTTAAATTGTTTAAAACAACATTAAAAAAAACCTTTTTATTTTTTTATGCATTAGTGATATCAAAGGTGTTATCTTCATCGGCATCCATGGCATTGCCATGTTCGACATCAATTGCAATAAAAGCAATATTATCTTCTTTATAAAATTTTCCTTTATCTTGCAACCCTTCAACTTTAAGTTGAAATTCATAACTTTGATTTCGCTCTCCTTTTTCAGGACGTCCCCAAATTTTGAGAGATTTTTCATCATTTTCTGGCACAATTTTGGTTGTAATATGATTAGTACCATTTTGATCAAGGAAAGTCAAAGCGATGGAAGCAGTAAAAGGCCAAATTAGATAAGAATCATACGAGCTTGGACAAAGGCTGATGGAAATATTAACAAAATCTCGAGTGGATTTGGTGTTTCCCATTGAATTTAATGAAGCAATCATACGATACCCATATCGATGAGAAAAAAATTCTGGGCTTTCCATTGCATATCCTTTTTTAGCGGCGGAATAATTAATTGAAAAATCTTCAATTCGCCAAAGATATGAAGGGCTAAAAAAATTCAATTCTTTTTTCTGTATTAAAAAAGAAAATGACCAACCTGAAAAGATGTAAAATTAACTTTCCAGTTTGTTGAACGGCTTCAATACTACTGTATTTTTGGTTGATCAAATCAGTACTTTGATGAATCTCTTCCCGAAATGGTTTAAGATCTTCGCCCATTAAAGTAATATGCAAGGCACTAAATTTTGTAAAAAATAAATTAAAAGAAAAGATTTATGTCTATTTAATACAAGAAAAAGATACTATAAAGCTAATTAGTCTTTAAGTGAAAAATATTAATGATTTTTCTTTTCGAAAAGACTCTCTAAAATTATTTCTACCGTAATCCTTCGTCCATAAATCACTATAATTTTTGTTTCTTTTTTAAAGATAATTTCCTTACTTATCATCTCTCATATGTTCTTGAATTTGAAGTTTGTTTCCAATGAATCGGCAGCCATGTTTTTCAAATGGACAACTTAAACCCCTTTCACCTTTTATTGGTGTTGTTGACGCAACATCTTTCACCACCGCATTTCCACCTTCAACGGGTGTTAATGGACGTGAAACCGGAGGCTAAAAATTTAATAAATGAATAAACATAAAAGGAAGGTTCACATCGTCGCTTACAGTTGGAGTTGATGAAAGAAATACAGTTTTAGTGTTATTTGGTTGAAAAATATTCGGAAACATTATGCTTCTCTTATCCTTCTTTTAAAAGAGGAGATGAAGATGACTGAATTTGTTATTTAATTTTTCTTTGCCTTTTTCTTATACCTCCATCTACTCTCATTAAATCTTATTGGTTTTGATTCTATGGGAATCTAAATTCATTCCTAAGGCAATCTTTCTTGCTGCCCAGCAACAAAATAACAATTGATGGTGGGTTTATTTTTCATTTATTTTTTTTTTGCAAGAATTAAGTTTTTCTTTGCGGCTATTCTTTGCCACGCAAGAAAAACGGAGAGAGAGTTTTGTTTGTCGGTCATATAAAGAAGGGATTGCAACAAAACAACAAAATATAATGCAAGTGCGTTCATCGAGACCCCTCCTCACCTCGTCGATTCATCCATTCAAATAACCATTTCATTCACATGTCATAGTTTTGTTATCGTCTAAAAAATATTTTCAAAAATTCATTCTTGTTTTATAAATAATTCTGATTTTGTTTCGTGTCTTTAGTTGTTGTTTTCTGTTATAAAAGTATACATTAGTAAATTACTAAAAATTATGGCCAAAAAATTCCAATTCTGCGCGAAAACTGTTTCTTCTGTTCTGTTTTCATATAATATATTCCAACGCTCAAATTTGAGGGAATTTTTATTATTTTTGCTGATTGATTCGCTTATAAAAAGCGATCGATGAAAGACGCTTAGGTTCGTATAAATTACAAAAACCATCGAAAACAAAAAAATCTTTCAGAAGTAAATAATATAAAAACAAATGGGCATTTGCGGATTTTTTTAAAAATTATTTTGTTGCCCATTTCATGAAGCAAATTGACCTAGTGATTTTAGACGAGATGACCGATAGCGATAACGGAGACTATCTTTCGGATGGCACTGAAGAAATTGAAGCAACAACTCGTAAGGTTTTTTTTGACGATGATTTTAATCTATACGACACTTACTTATTAATAATATTTCTTATATAGTTGAAGCTCAAGAAAAGGACGTAATTTCAATGCATGACGATGGCAGCTTTTCAAGATCATCATCGAATTCACCAAGTTTAGGAGAAATTTCAAGACCTTCGAGTGTAATAGTAGGTCGAAAATCTGGAACAACTGATGAACTTGTAGCTGGGGTAATTTATATTTTAAACTATTCCTTCTTAAACAAATGATTTTAGGCAGAAGCAATTAGCAGTGATGAAGGATCAGATATGGACGATGGAGAGATTGCTGCCCATTCATCAGCAACAAGTCCTAAAAGCTCAGCAGAACCCAAAAAGCAAAAAGCCGAGCCACGTGAAGATCTCGAAGATGGGGAAATTGAATCAGATTCTGAACAAGAAGAAAAAGAGGAGGAGAAATTAGAAGAATCAAAGCCTATTCCTTTTTTCCGCAATAATAATATGATGCGTCCAAATAATAATCGACCTAAGGTTGATTTTCCTCGTCAACAACAACACCAAAACAATAAGCGAAAGCGTCCCGAAGATTGCGGCGTCTGTAAATTTTATTTGAGAGGCAATTGTACTTGGAATGATAAATGTAAATATGGACATCCAACTGGTGATGTAAGCATTATAATTTTAGAAAATTTAAAAAAATATATTTTTAGCTAAGAGTACATTGGCTTGCACAACTTGGTCTTCCTGATCCTGAAGTTGGTTATAATCCAAATAGACAACGTCGAAGTGATGGAGCCAATCAACAATCAAAATCAATATCACCACAAGAAAAGCGGAACTCAAAAGTATATACCAAAAGATATAACGGTGAAAAACCGGAGCCCAGAAAATCCCCTCGAGCGTGCCCGATTTCTTCTGATAGCAGTCGTTCTCCTTCACCAAAACGAGCTCGTCAATCCCCCATTGCAATATCAGTGAGTTCCGATGGAAGTCAACCACCAAGTCGTCCGAGAAGCCCGTTAAGTCCAAGCCCAAAACGAGGAAAATTGGTTTCAGCTTCATCGGATACATCACATTCAAGATCAACCAGTCCTTTCAAGTTTGTTTATTTCATATTCTTAAATCATTATTTTAAAAATAAATTAAGATCAAAGACAACGGACACCACGTTGGGTGCTCTACTTCGAAAGCGTCGACTTGAATCACAATCTAAACCAAGTCAAGATTCTCAACCTTCATCTTTTCTTCCAGGAAGTTTATCTGATAGTGATGATGAAGGTTCATCTTCCGCCCCTCCAGCCACTCGAGCTGAAGCTGTTCGACGCTTTTTTAATCGTGATCCCAATGAAGAACCAGCTGTTTATCGGAACGCTTCCAAACTTAATTCCAATCCTCAATCACCAACACCTCAATCAATTACATCGAGTGAAGATGAGCGTGATGGAGATGAAGTTTTTGAATCCCTATCCAGACGAAATGGAAGTGAATCTCCTGTGATTGCTACAGCGATATCACCTTAAAAAAAGTTTCGTAAAGTCATTTTAAATTTACGGTGTTATTTTTTGTTGGGGTTTTTGTATTTTTGAAAATTGTTTTGTTTCATCAATTTATAGTTTTATAAATATATAATAAATTATAAATCAAAAGCTTTTCTTAAAAATTTGGTCCTTGTAATCCTTTAATTTTTTAAATAATTTAAAGCGCATTTTGCTATATAAATAAAGCATAACTCAGTTAGATATATAAATATAGGTAGTTAACAAAATTTATAAAATTTTTAGGTATTTTATTATTGTAAAAATGTTCTATTAGTATTTTTTTTTAATTTTAATTTGGATCTTTTGGTACTGTTTGTAAGTGTGCGTTGTAAGAGTTAAGGTAACCTAATTCCTTACACAAGCAAAATCGCTTTTACCATTTGGGGCAATTTACTTTTAATAGTTCTTTTTTTTGTAACAAATGTATTTTTCTTTTTGATATTTAAAAAATATTTTTTTAGGATGACCGAACCAACAACTTCTTCGAAAAAAGTACATGATGGAGGTCGATATTTTATTTTTGATGCAACTAAAAAGAAAATCATACCTGGTCCTAAAAGAACAGCACCTCAAAGTGTAATTAAGCGTGCTGGTGGTCTTTCAAATGCTTCGCTCAAATATGCTGATTATGTTTCATTATATGAATTATGGTGTGGTTATTTTTCTGAACTCTTATCTACGATGCGACGACCGGATGAACGTCTTTTGAAAATTGATTATCATGGATGTATTCTTTTCGTATCAGATTCTCCCAATCCATCACAACTTGGACTTTATGGAATTGTTCTTTATGAATCAAAATCAACTTTTCAACTTTTAACAAAGAAGGATACAATTATTGGTGAGTTTTTTATTTAGAAATATTCTTCTTGTTAATCATGGAATTTTTAGTGATTCAAAAAGAACATACAACATTTCAATTTATTTTTCAAAGCCGCGCTTTTACAATTTTTGGTGATGGTGTTAATCAACGTCTGTTTTTAATTTTTTTATGATTTTTATTAATAATTTTTTTATTTTTTAGGCTCCTCTGCTCGTGGCAAAAAGTTCAAGGGTCGTGGAACACTTCCATTTTTTCTACCAACTACGGCAATTCCAATTGAAAGTTTATCATTCAAAAATGTTACACAAACGTCAGAAGCTTAAATTTTTTTTTCTTAAATTTCACTTTTTGAGTTTTAGTCTTTGATAATTTTTTGTTACAATTGTAAATAAACTGTTGAGTTTTACTCTGGCATCTGCCTTTACATAAATACAAAGTGTTTTTAAGCTCCGCCTTTTTTAGAAAGAAGAAAAGCTTCAAGCTCATTTTTTGTTGTTTCGTTTTTTTCGTTAGCTGCTTGTTACATAAGTATCTAAAGAAAGAAAGAAGACAACTGAATTTTTTTCTTGAATTTTATGAATCTGTGAATCCTGCAATAGCTAGCTATTACTATGACAATATTCTGATTTGTTTTGTTTAATAAAATTTTTATTTTAAAATGTATAAGTTTCATTATTTTATTTTCGCAATTTTGGTGCCTTCTGTCTTTTCACTTCATTGTTTAGTTATCCGCCCTGGTAAGTTTACATATGTTTGATACTTTTAAATCCCATGAATATTTGATTTTGTTGTCACTAAAGATGGCAAGTGTTCTGGCATTCATTGTTGTTGGTTGCTTCTTTTGCATCTGTAATTAATATTACACATTTGTTTTGAACAAGAGAGTCAAGAAAAACCCTTCGTAGAAAAACAAAAACACTTTTGGAGCCATTTTTGGGAGAATCTTAAAATGCGTCAAAAAATGCGCAAAAACAAGCAAAAAAAGACAAATGGCATTTTGAAAAATGAGTAAAAAAATCATGCAATTTTCCGCAATATTTTTACATAGACATGCCATGGGGTTTCAATTCTAATTCATCTCTCTTTTGTTTGTTTTTTGTTCTGGAGGCATAAGAATTTGAACCTTTCTTTTTCTGTTTTTTTTTTACTTTTAAAGTTTGTTTTTCTCCATATATGAGATTGACTAACAGAGGGTGGAGACGATGATAACATATGGTGTTACATTACAATGCATACATCAATTATTGAAAAGCTAATATTTCTTTAATTAACGATTTGATCAAAAAAATGCTTTTATGCATAGGTATAATAAGAATGTAACAAAATCTCGGTATAAATTTAAGTAAACGTTATGGTATCATCAAAATTAATTTGATTTCTGAAAAACAATTTTAAAATTGAATCCAAAAACTGAAAATTTACAAAATAAATTCATTGTACCAGCGGTTGCTGTTGGTACTATTGCTTTGTCATTTATCTTTTTTGTTTTCATTTCAATCCTTTTTTAGAAATTGAAAAGGACATTGCGCAATAAATTTTTTATAAAGAAAAAACGCTTTTATTCAATAAAAAACCGACGCCTCAAGTCATAAATTGAATCAAGACTGATTGGCCGTTTTTTTCGCAACAACTTTTGCCTTTTTTTGTGCTTCTTTTTTTGTTGCCGACTAAAAAAGTCGAAAATGAAATCTTTCACAAGACAAAATGACCAAGGCTTGCTTTTTTTTATTTCAAATTATATTGCTAAAGGCAATAATTTGCCCCGGCAACGACCATTGGACTCAATTTCATGATGTCCGGAAGTTGTGACTTTCCGCAAAAAAATCCTTTCAAAATGGAATTTGGCATTTTTTTGTAGTAAATATAAATGTTCGAATTCAACGGATGCTAGATTTGATAAAAAAAAAATAGGAAAGAAAAAATGAAAACAAAAAAAAGTTGAGAGAAAAAATGAGAGTTTTTTGTTTCCTTTTTTGCTTATGGGTCAAAGAGCAGCGGAAGAAAGATGACGTGAAGCATCCTCAGCCAAAAAAACGTGAGCATAATTGTCTAATTCCGCCACGTCTTTCACTTTTATTTCTTGAATATTTCATAAAATTTTCAAGAGTGCTTCCTGGAACAATCAAATAAATAAAAAAATATTGTAGTTTTTTTCGTTCTTTTTTTTTTTTTGCTTTAATTTTTTGTCCTTCTTTTTGGATGTTACATCTTTTGTTTAAAACCTAAAAAAATGTGTTTCTGCTTGAGAGGCACATATGCACATTTGATAGTTGGAATGACCACTCAATTATGAAAATTAGGAGAAGAAAGTAATGCCAGCTCTGTTTTTCAACCATTGTGGATTGCGTTGCGTGTCCACGAGAAACGGCAAGAATAAAGAGAAAGAAAAAGCCGATGGATTAAAGCCACCCGAAAACGGGGTTTTGAAAATTTATAACAAAAAATAAGTCATAAATCGAACAACGGTTCCGGAATTGAAACGAAAAAAAGATGCGATAGCTTTGCAAATTTTATTGTCCGTAGTACATTTATACATAATGTTGTTGTTTGTTGTAAGGAAAATGAAAAATAGCGACAAAAAGACACTATTTTATAAAAGGGATAATGGATAAAAAAAATACAAATATTTTGGGAAAATAAAATCGGGAGTTTAAAAGTATACATTCGTACGAAAGATGGCATTTTTTAGCGAAAAGTAAAAATAATAAATAATTTTTTTTAACGGCGAAGCTTAATGAAAGATTTTGATAAGGAACCGCAATTCAACGGTTTTATAGAAAACTCTATGATTCTTTCGATTTAAACCAGTTAGGAAAATAGTGTAGAATTTTCTTTTTTCAAGTTGATATTTTTTTCCTTTATTTAATTACAAAAAGCTTGCGTTTGTTGACAAACTATAGGCATCTGTTGTTTTTCTATCGCCTTTGGCTTTCACTTTTTCTTTCACTTTTTCTTTTGTTTCAAAATTAAGATTCCCTCAGTTGTTTCGGCTCATTTACGCTTGGTTTTTTTTTTATTGCATCATTTTTGTTTTAGTAATATGCAAATATGACTTTTCCATAGTCATAAAAATGATTCGCTTGCTAATAACAAAAATGGAACCATGCAAAGAAAAAAAGAGGCTAAAAATGTGTAATGTTAAGAGAAGCCCGTCGGCGCAATCATAGCATTTGCATTTAAAAAAACTCATAAAATCTCCAGGGAATCATTGCCGCTGTCACGAACTGATGATTTTTCGACAAAAAAAGAAGAATGTCGAAAAACATAACAAATGCTATGACTATTTTTTGCTTCTTTTTTGGCCATAAAAAAATGACATGAAAATTTTGAAAATAAAAAGAAATAAACCAAAGTTATCTTTTGCAGGATATGGGCTTGTAACAGAAAAATGTCCACATGGAAGTGTTGGATGCAGGATTCGAATCAGTAAAGACGCAGTTGATTTTTATGAATTCAGTGCTCTTTATGATCGAAATCAATATGTTTGCGTTCATAAAAGTGAATTTGATGGAGCTAAACAAAGTGGATGTTTACGCAAGAAAACTGGACGGTAAAAAAGACTAACTTAAAGCTTTCAAAGTTAATGCAAATTAAATTTAGTGTAAGATGTTGGTGTAGCAATGGACGTTCTAATTGCAACACGGCTGAAGCTTCAAAACAACTTTATGAAGCTTTCATCACGAATGATAAAGATTATTTTAATAAAGTTGTAAAAGAAATAGATTCCAGTCCATCAGTAACTGATTTTTCATCCTTAAATTCAGCGACAATAGCAACAACAACTACACATGCGCCTGAAATTGTAAAAGTTCCAATTTTAAATAAAAATAATGGTGGAATGTTGAGAGGCGGAATTTCACCTACCAAAAAACCTCCATCAAAATCGGGTTCCATTTTGTTATCCGATGACGATGGTGGACAATTTGTTCGAAATCATGGAAGTCGCAAGGTTGATCAATTCAATGATGGACGAAAAAACACTTTGGAAAATGATGTCAACAATAATGAAAGCAGCGGCGCAGTATTTTCTAAAAGCAGTGGATCTAAAAAGAATGATGAACATCGGTTGAGACATCATCATTATCACACAGATGATAAAGATATTCAAAGCAAACGATTGACTTCTTCAAGGGGAACTTTTTCCGTGAGCTTTTTTCTCTACTACTTTTCAAACCCCAAGGTCAAAGTTTTTTTAGGATAAAGGCCCAGAAGAAGTTCAACGTCAATCAATTTTGGTTGAAAAGGATTTTCCAACAACTCATCGTCCAACAGTGAAATTCCATGCAACCACCACTGAAACTTCAATAATAAAAACTAAAGTTGTTCTTGATAAAAATAATGAAGTTCATGTAATTAATGTTGGAGCGGCTCAAGATCAATATGATTTACAAAATGGTGAAGTAGCAGAAATCACCGAGCCTCGAATTCTCCCAACTGAAATTACATCAGATGATTTGTATGACGAAGCTGAATTGGCAAGGCTCGACGCTGAATATGCTGAACAACAAAAACGGCAAAATCGACCATTCCCTGTTGAAGAAACTCCCATGCAAGCAGTTCGTGTGCTTCCTCAAGAAGATGACGATGTTGTCACGGAAGATATTCCTGAAGCCGAAGGAGAATATTTTGATGCTAATTCGGCTACTGCTTTATCAAGCTCAATCTCTTTTTTAGTGATTTTTGTTGCATTCGTTCGGATATTGTAATCATATACAATATTACCCTCTATCCAATATAATATATTTGTATTTACAGTATAATTTGTAAGAAAATGCGGCTTTTTCATATTTTTATTTTGTAAATGCTTCTTTTTTTTGCAGTTAATAATAACAAAAAATAATAAAAAGTACACTTAATAAATTAAAATTAGCTTTAAAAAAATCAATTTTCTCTCTCAATAAAGTGTAAAAACATTTGCCCGAATTAATTGTCGTAATTTGTATTTTTGAATTTTTGTATTTACTCTTGGGAATTCGTCAATAACAGCAATTTTTTCTGGTTCATAAAGCTAAAATGTATTTCTTTGTATGTATTAGCCCATGTTTTTTTTTTTGCTTGCTTACCTTATTATTTCGACATAAAAGTGACAAGTCAGTTTTAAGAAATTCCGGCACACAATCAAATGATGTTGGAATTACAATTGCTATAACAGGGGCGCCATGACAAAGTTGAAGGACCTAAAAAAATTTCCATAACTGGAATTATTGCCACCAAAGAAAGGATTTTTACTTGGACTCCTTTGATTCCAACGTATGTGGTCAATAAACGCTCAATTTTCCAATGTTCGACAAGTTTATCACTTCTATCATAAATTAAATCCTCGCGATGACAAATTATTTCAATATTTCCATCATTTGTTTGGGTTACAATGTCACTAAAAAAATATGTGGCTGTCATTAAGAAATAAATGTCAAAGTTTTTTTTGTTTATACCAATTTTTTTCTCTTCATAAAGCTTTTAAAAAAAGAATTTTTACCCTGTTTCAATAAAATCCTTCCATGAGTTAAATTCAGGTCCATATCCAACAAATTTAGTATTTAGTAACGATCGAAGTCTCATTTCTCCGATAATTCGATTTGCTTTTGATAGCTTGGTAATTTCAGCTATTTCAACTTCATACCCTTCAAGAACTTTTCCAACAGCTTTAATGAGATTGGTTGTGTTATCACTTAAAACGGGAATGGCTCCAGTTTCAGCTAAAAGCATTCCAACGGCAATTCCCTTTGCATTTGGCATCACTCGATCCACAGCTGTTAATAATTCGGTTGTAACTCTTTCACCCAATAAAATTACGGTATTAACTGATGGTAAAGTAATTTTATGAGTAAAAACTGTTCGAAGCCCAAGTCGGAGAGCTGCAGCGTTGCTAAGAATTGTGGTGCATTGATATTTTTTAATTGATGTGAAAAGCCCTTTTGGAATTGGAGACTGCTCAGAAAATATGGATTTGGATTCCAATAAAAACGGTGTCAACGCAACAAAACAAAATACAGGAAGTCGAAAGAGTGGAAGAGCGCAACAAAGAATTGTTTCAGAAGTGACTCCAATCGCTGCAGCTGCTAATCTACAGCCATTGACACATTGGTAATGGGTTAAACCCACAGCTTTGGGTAATCCAGTGGAACCCATAGAAAATCCAATACTGCAAAGTCGATGAGAATTCCATTGAGAATAATTAGGAAGTTTTTCAAGTCGCTCCTTTGTGCATCGAGAATAAATTTCACTCAATGTGTAAGTTCCCGTATGTTTGTGATCTTCATCGGCAAGAATGACGTGAGTTAATGAAGGTAAAGCAGTTGATGAAAGTTTCCCTCTATGAGACGATCGAAGTTCAGGACAAATTTCAGCTATGAGATTATGTGGAAAATCCACATCCTTTGTATGAGCAAATAAAATTACTGCTTTAAAGCCACCAATTTCAAGTAAATGTCGAAGTTGATCTGATGAGGAAAAATTTGGGCTAGCAAGAGCAAAAATGAGTCCAGCTCGTGCAATTCCAAGGGTAGTTACAATGACTTGGGATAAATTATATCCACAAACAAGAATTCGATCATTTTGTTTTAATCCAATTGAAAGAAGTCCAGCAGCAAAGGCTTCCATCTGGAATATACAAATTATTTAAATTATTTTTGAATGAAAAATTCTAGTTTAAAAATATTACTTCTGCTTTTACCTTTCCAAAAGTAAGTCCAACTTTTTCTGCATCAAAAGCAAATGCAATTTTTTCTGAAGCACATTTTCGATATACGAGTTCAGGAATGGTGGCTTCATATGGGCCGAACTCCTTTTGCTTTTCAAGAGTAAAATCCAAACAAAATACTGCTTCTTTTCCAACTCGGAGAGGCATTTTCTTATGTGATATAAAAGACGAATAGCTTCAAAAACGCCTATAAGCTGATCATAAAAAAATGCAAAAAGGGATTAGAGGAAGTAAAGAGATGGATCAAAGCGTGGGTAGAAATTTTTTGTTCAATCTCGAAAGCAACAAAAGGAAAGATAGGAAGGAGGCTGTTGTTTTGAAATCTCTTTATTTTTTTTTTCTTGCCAACTGGCTGTTAGGTCCCTCCTCTCTAGATTGGGTGATCTTTTTTTGCCATTCTTTTTTTTTAACTCTATTGATTGTAACTCCGACAAAGTAATTTAATGTCAGAAAAGAGTGAGAAGTAATTATTCAAAAAAGAAAGAGAGATATTTTTTTGGGATTTCGTGAGTTTCATTCTCGAATTTTTTCAATCTCATTACCACTGACGCCGCCACCAACACGACTGCTGCCGCAGCTATTATTTATCGATGAATTTGTGTATGAGAAAAACAAAAAAAGGAAGATGCATTTATTTCAAAGTTTGACTTTGACAAGGATAGAATAAAAATAAATCGACTCTCATCTCAAAATTTTGAGATGTGCATCGTTTGTCTATTTATCTCTTTCACCATTCGGTTCCGATCTATCTTAAACGATAAAATAGAAAGAGAAAGTATTGAGTCAAATAAGACTTAGAGAAAAGGTGCATTGAATGAATACTATGAGGCTTATAACATATTTGTGCAGTGGCATTTTCTTCAAAAGTTGCTATGATCATTCTTTTCTTCCCTAATGTTTTAATTTTTTGTTTTTAATTTGCTTGTGTATTTAAATTCTTTATTTTTTCATCATCTTATTGGACGCCAAAAATTTATTTCAACCATTTTATTTTACTTTTTTTAATCCAAAATGTACATATTATTGGGAGTATGATTTATGATTAAAGTTCAGCGGTTGTGAAAATTAACCTATTTATATAGCTACAGATTCTCAAAAATTTAAGTTTATTTAAACTCTTAATTCTAAATTAAATAATGAAAAAGTAATCCTCTAAACAGATGTTAGTAAAAAAAATAGTTATAATACCGTAATAAAAGGTTGAGATTTTTTATTTTGAAGTATTATACCATTGTTTCTTAAAATCTTAGAGTTGTCCAAATTTATTTTTCTTGAAAAAATTATTCTTTTTCTATGTTCTCAAAGAGGAAAGAAAAACTAATATACTCTTGAAAAAACTTCAGTTTTGCAAAGGTTTATGCTTTCTCTTTCATTTTTTTTTCTCGCTCGACCATCCTTTTTTCCATTTAGCAAAAACGTAAATTCTTTTTTCGCATGAAATGTTTTTTTTCTTGCTTGCTACTTATAGAGAGGAGAAACACTATTGATAAAGAACCCAGATGGACTTCAAACTCATCCAATTAGGCATTCAAAAAAAGCAACACATTTTTATAAGGAAATTTCAAACAAGCTTCGTTGAAACTGAAAGTGTTGTTTGATTATGATGTAGAGAACCCAATATTTTTTATACGTTTTTCTTTCATCGTTTCTTTTTTTTAACGAAACAACATTGCCATCGACGGCGAATGAAGACAGACCAGACCACCTTTGTTGTGGCCAGTTGCGTCAATGCGCCAGTCAACATTCCCATCCAAAAATTCTTTTTTGCTCAAAAAAATGCGGAACAAGTTATATTGATCGACGGAGGACGAAGGCAAAAACGAAGGACCATCCACTATTTTTTTTCTCCTCTTTGGCTTTTTCTTTCCTCTTCAAAACGGCATTAACAGCTTCAGCGTGTTTCGAGAGATGTTTTCTCCTTTCATTTTTCTTCTTCTCATCCTCAATTGTTTTTATTTTATAGTGTGTGTTGTCAGTAGTTTCCGGCGCCAGTTGTGCGCCTCCTGAGAGGATGTGGAACACAAATGGCGGTACAACTGCGGTGATGACAGGAAACGATGAAATTACTAACACAAATCCACGAGCAACTCCAGCAAATGGATCAACTACCCCTACCGCTGCAGCCATAGCAGTAGTGGATGGAAGTGAAGACTTACAAGCACTCATCGATGAAATGAGTAAGCATCATGAATGCTATTGTTTTTATGCAAAATTACTTTTTATAGGAATGCAAGATTTTGATTCCATTCGTTTTGCAACTTATCGAACTGCTTGTAAACTTCGATTTGTTCAAACTAAAACTAATGTACATCTTGTTGATATTTGGAACATGATAGAATCATTTCGAGAGAATGGTTTAAATGCTATGGCAATGAATGCTCATCTTAAAATTTCAAGGCTTGAACTTTTACTTACTAGCGTTTTTCATAGCTTAAATAAACGTCTTCCTACCGCTCAACATATTGATACAGATAAATCTATTTCAACTTTATTATCTTTCTTGCTTGGCGGCTATGATCGAGGCAGAATAGGGAGACTTACTGTATTTTGCGTTAAAGTTGCAATGGCAACTCTATGTGCTGGAAAATTGGTTGATAAACTTCGATGTAAGTTTTTTTAATTCAAAAACTAATTTTGTTGTTGTACAGAGTATACGCTTTTTTATGGTAATAAGTCCACTGTAGAGTGTGAAGTTTGGATTCATTTTTAAATTTTCAAATTTCATGCATACAGTAGACTTGCTACCTAAATGCTGATGCTTTTTTGTAAAAAAAAGAAAAAGTAAAAGCTTTCTACATTTTTTGTTGCTTTGACTAACCACTATAAAATGCATAAAATAACCTTGCAGATATTTTCTCGCAAATAAGTGATACAAATGGGATAATGGAACCAGTAAAATTTACTGAATATCTTCAATATGTTCTCGCCCTTCCTACTGCCGTATTTGAAGCTCCAACATTTGGATTTTCTGAAGCAGCGCTAAATCAATGTTTTAAACGTGAAGAATCGGTAAATCTCAATCAATTTCTTGATATTATTATGAGTGATGCATGCCCTCCGTGTCTCATGTGGCTTCCATTACTTCATAGAATGTCTGCCGTCGAACACGTTTATCATCCCGTTGTTTGTGATTCATGCCAAGTTCGAGCTTTCACTGGTTTTCGATATAAATGCCAAAGATGCCCTAATTATCAATTATGCCAATCTTGCTTTTGGAGAGGACAGGTTTCAAAACAGCATAAAAATGATCATGAAATGAAAGAATATTCAAGTTATGTAAGTTTTAATTTGGTATTTATTTAAGGCTTCAAAGATTAAATTTGTAGAAATCTCCTACAAAACAACTCGCCCATTCCATACACAAATCACTTCGTTGCATTCCAATATCATCACAAAAAAATCATAAGGAATATCCAAGCAAACCTCAAAAGCCTTTAGATCTCGCAAATCTTGTTCCCATGACTCCTAATTCTCTTAGACATAATCCTGTTGAACCCATTAATGAATGGACAACCAAATTACTTCCTGGTCAATATGGTAATGCTGGAAATAATGAAGATGAGCATCGCCTTATCGCTAGATATTGTGCAAAAATGGCTGGACGATCGACTTTCCCTCCAACATCGACACAAATGCAAATGCAAAACCCTGAAGCTAATATGGCTTCCGCTTCAGCAGCCTTTCAAGAAAGTTTTGAAGAACGAGCCATGATTGCTCAATTAGAAGAAGAAAACAGCCAAATGTTGCGTGAAATGGCTTCTTTGGAGGAGCAGCAGCAAGGAATGGGTTCAAGTAATGGTTATCCCCCTGATATGACAAGGAGAGCAGAATTGGAAGCCAAAATGAGAATTATGCAACAAACTAGACGGGAACTTATGTCTCAATTACAACATTTAATGGGACAATTAAATGTTTGTTCTAATTTTTTTCAACAAAAAAAAGAATTTATTTTTAAGACGAATACTACACCGCGAGCAGTTTCATTGGGTCAATTACCAGAACCTTTGAGTGGTGTAGGATCAATGGTGTCTACAGCATTTAGAGAGCCTTCTGCCCCACCAATGCTAAATCCACGTGAATCCGTTCGAGCTGGAAGTATAGCGCCAACTCAACTTCAAGATCTCCTTCAAGCAGCGGATGCAATTTCAAATAATATGAGTTGCCTCGTTCAAGAACTTGATTCCGCTGTTGATGATAACACTATGCCTTTGACACTCATTGATGGGGATCAATTTTAAAAAACATTAAAAAAAACTATTACCAGATTTGTTTATTTATATAAACACAGGTATTAAAAAAAGAATTAATACAAAGACTGCCAAAAAAAATATTTTGTAAAAGAGTTGGAAATACAAAAACAATAATAAATCATAAATCATAAATTATTAGCCTTGTTAAAAGTTACTTAAAAGAAAGAAAGAAATAATGCAATAAAAATGAATAAAGTAATAAAAAAATAAATTCAAAAATTCCCTTAATAATATTTAAGGTTTTGGTAAAATTCGATAAGCTTCATTACCAGAAAGTTGGGCGATATTACCAGTGATAATTGTTTGAATGATCCATTCGCTAGTGACTGCTTCCCCACCGCCTTCAACAACGGCATTGATTATTTCTTGATTAGTGCCATCATCGGCGATAAAATATTCAACTGCTCCTATAAAAAATCAATAATAACTTCTTCTTTTTTTATTAAAGCCAAAATTTAAAGCAAACAAACCTTTATTTTTAAAGAATTCAATTGTTTCATTAATATTGGAGGGATAATTATCAACAAGTTCTGCACCTAAATTTTTAATAATTGGTGACCAAATTTGGACAAAATTAATTGCTCGACTTTCAGTTGGTTGACGATCAGAATATACGGTAATTTTTTTATCATTAAGTAATTCACCTTTAAGGGGCTTCCACTTATATACTTCCCCAGTTATATCGGATTCACCTGCATCAAGCATAAATTCGTTATTATCAACTAATTTATTCTAAAATTTCATAATTTTTGCTTTAACTTTTTAAATCTTAATTTTTAAAACTTACTTCTTCCACACATTTTTCAATCCATTTAAAGCTTACAGTTGGAATAGAAAGAGAGAGAGCGGTCAAATATTTATGTGTACGATAATAAGTATCAGCAATTAGATAAGTTGTAAGATTAGGATCGATAGTTTCAAATGTTTCAATAACACTACCACTTCGAGATTCAATTTGTTTTTTAACTTCTTTTTTAGTAAATGGTGGCGGACCTGTGTGTCGATTAGCTGAAGTTAAAATAAATTGCATTTTATTAAAAATTTGTGAAGGTGTGTTATCTGAAGCTTGAGATTCAGCTTTTGCATTATTTTCAGATGTTTTTTGTGAATCTTCAATTTCTTCAGTGTTGTTTGCTTCTTCAACAACGGAAGCCGCATTTTTACTTTTTGGGGTTGCTTTGGGTTTTGCTGGAGTTTTAGCCTTTGCTGCAAGGGGAGTAGAAGCAGATGCTGGTGTAGCAGCAGCAACAGTAGATCGACGAGTTCGACGTCCGCTATCGATAACATTATCTTGATCGACGGCAGTTGGATTTTTAATATTTTTAATTATTTGTTTATATTGAGCTTCAGTGAAATAAATATCAAACCATTTAACTTCGCACTTTTCTGACTCTGTATCTTCAATTTCAATGGAATATAAACCGCGATGCCATTCTTCTGCATTTTTAATAGATGGAATTGAAATAACCTTTCCTTCATAAGCTGAACGCTCATTATCTTCATCCCGTTCACCAAGAATTGTAACACGACAACCTTCTTTAACAAGGTGAATGGGAATTACACCAGCTTTAGGAATATTACGAATTGATTGATCTTCAGTATAAAAAACTTTATAACGTCCAAGGCCATCAATATCACCAATAATGGCTGAATAATATTCTTTTCCCCAAATTGCATACACTCGAGCACCTGATGGAAAATGTGGATTTGATTCATCATCAGCCAAAATTTGTTCTTCTTCTGTAAGCTTTGGTGCTTGTTCTTCAACTTTGGGAGTTTTAACAACAGTAGAATTATCATTTTTTGATGCTTTAGTTTTAGGAGTTTTGGATATTTCATCTTCATCAAATCCAATAGGTTCATCAATTGAAGCGTCGTCTTCTTTTTTTACACCACCTCGTTGGCGAGAAGCCGGAGTTTTTTTTGCTGATGTTCGAGGAGTTTTAGTTTTTGAACTTCCTGGAGTTTGTTCGGGCATTAAACTTCGTCTTTCAGTAGCATTTTTTTCCATGCTTGCATATTTCGAACTAAAACTTCGCCAATTTAATTAAAATTTAAATTTGGAAAAACTCACGATGTATCAGTTTTAGTATTTTTAAAGAATTTAATATTTCCAAATGATGATCGTTCAACATGAACAGATTTAAAAAGTTCTGGATGTTCATCTTTTTTAGCATCAAAATTGAAAGGATCTAATGGATCAGTAGGTTCAGAGACATTTCGCTTTCGAGATTTTGCTTTTGAACTCCCTACTTTTTCTGTCGCAGCTGCACCTTTTTTTTGTGGTGCTCGTTTTGGAGTCTTTACAGCTTTTGATGATTCCTCTTTTTCTCCTTCTTCTTTTTCAATTTCCATTTCAACGTCATCTTCAGCTTTTTCTGATTCTTTTTTGATTCGCTTGGGGGTTGTTGCTTTGGGAGTTTTAGCAGCAGGAGTGGATACTGCTGCTTTGCTTCTAGCTGAAGAACGTCGAGGAGTTACTCCTTTAGTTTCCATTTCTTCTTCATTATCTTCTTTTTTAACCTTTTTAGCTGTTGGAGTTTTAACTTCATCATCTGATCCATCTTCATTTTCAGTATCTGTTTTTGATGCTGCTCCTCTTTTTGTTCCACGGGATGGTGGTAATTTATTTGAAGATTTAGTTTCATCTTCTTTCTTTATGGATTTAGCTGGAGGTTCTTTTTTGACTGCTGCTGCTCGAGTGGATCGTCTTCTATTGGAAGTTGGTTCTTCCACCTTTTCTTCTTCGGGTTTAAGAACATTATCTTCATTGAATTCTTCTGTTTCAGTTGATTTCGTTTTCTTTGATTTTGTTGATGCAGGAGTTTTCGTTTTGCTTGTAATGGTCTCCTTTGGAGTTGCTTTGGAAGTACGTAAACTTCGGCGTGAAGATGCAGTAGGGGTTTCTGCTGCATTTTCTTCTTGTTGTTTATTATCTTCACTCATTTCAATATCTTCATCCGCTTTTTCTTCTACAGCAACTTCAAGCTTCTCGGAAGCTGGAGTTGCCTTTGAATTTTTCGCGCTTTTTGGTGTTGTTTTTGGAATGGCTTTTGTGGGTTTTGCTGGAGTAACATTAGCAGATCGACGATTGCTTCGGCGCGATGTTGGAGCAACATCAACTTCCATCGTGCTTTCATCCTTGGAAACATTATCTTTTTCGTCGGCCGTTTTACGGGTTTCATCTTCGGTTACCTTTTCACTTCCCTCCATTGTGGTATCTTCCTCTGCAACATCACCACAAATATCTTCTTCTCCTTTATGAGCTTCTTTATCAGTCAAAGGAGTAAATTCTCGACGAACACAAGTATCTTCACCCGCTTTATCTTCAATATTACTCTTATTAGCATCCACTTTATCTTTATCATGATGATGGTCTTCTTTACTTGTATCAATGCTATCATCATTACTAACATCTGTTTTATCTTCCAATGAATCATTTTTACTAATATCTTCTGTTTCTGGTCCGGTGGATTCTAATTCACTAAGGTGATTATTACCATTTGTTCCATTAGTGATGGTTTCATTGCCATTTGAGGCTATAAATTGGATTAACTTATAAATGAAATTTAAGAATATGTTAAAAACATACATGTATTCCCATTAGAGATTATAGCTTCCATATCGGATTCTCGCAATCTATCTGCACTATTACCAAAGAGTGATTTCTCAGGTGATAAAACTGGTGTTGGAACCTTTTCCACAGGATTGGGAGCATCTCTTAAACCCATAACCTTATTTAAAAAATAAAATTATAACATACGCTATTGAAGTCTCTGCAAAATCTTGACTTGATGCATTTGCATGTTCTTCCACTAAAAAAAGATGTTGTAATAAAAATATATTGACTGGCTAAAAAAAGTTACGAGATTTGGACTTACCACTAATGTCCATTTCGTTATCTTAATTTTAAGACTGTTTGATAGAATTTTATATAATTTTTTTAAAAGTTATTCACAATGACTTTTCATAAACTGCAACTTTTAGAAAGGTTAATGAAACCAGACAAGGTACATAGAAAAAAATAAAGGATGAATCGAAGATGGCCAAGCCAAAAAATGCGCCAATATTTGAATTCGCGCGTATTCCTGCGCCTTGTTCGCCTCAGTTATCTTCTTTGATATGTGCGCCATTTGTTTTATGTATGTGTTCGTCGACAGCAGATAAGACAACATTCCATTTATTATTTAAAAAAATTTATCAAGAGATAAAATAAGATTTAATATATTGGTTATGGGATTTAAAACACTAGCCATTATTAAAAAAAGACAAACTTTTGTAATTATATTTATTCTAATACGAATTACAGTAATCTTTTCATTCTCAATTCATATTTAATGATGTTAATGTAATCACACCGCCGAATAAGTGTGTAATAACGAATTCTTACGTATTTACATATGTTTATTTGTTACTACGAGTTAAAAGAGTAATTCTTTAAAATATTATTTATTGAAAATCTGAGAAAACTTGTTACAAACATAATATTGAAAGCAACATTTATAAAACATACGAGTTAAAAAACTTTAATTTGTAGAGACAATTGAAGAGCTTGGAGAAACACCAGTACTTTTGACAGTTTCATCATTTGCAGGAGTGGAACCATTTCGACGAGCCATACTATTACGAGTCATATATTCTATAAAAAAAATTTTTTTAAGTGTAATAAGAAATTTTACGAACCTTTATCAACAGCGCTCTTAACCTTTCGGCTTTTAGGTGTCCAAGTTTCTTGAGATGGTGAAGCTTTCTCAACTTTAGACGTTGGAGTTTTTTTGATTCGAGATGTTGGAGTTTTCCTGGCTTTAGGTGTTGGAGTTTTCTTAGGCCTGGCTTTTGGAGTTGATGAAATGGTAAGAGTTGTTTTCGTAAGGAGTTCAGGCACTAATTGCTTCTGTTTGGAATCAATTGTACTTCCAGAGCTCATCCTATAAAACAAAATTATATTAAATATATATATAGTAGAACAAAAACTTACGGCATGTCTGGGTCATTGTTAATAAAGAACATGAGATCGCCGAAAGATGGTCCTTTAATATTGGAAGATTTAGAAACACTTGGTGTCTTTTTCTTCGTAGCATCAGCTTTTTTAATAACATCAAAGTTAAAAGGATCCTTTGAATCGTCGTCCTCTTCAGAAAGCAGATCATCAGGAACTTTATCACCAGGAAATTTATCTTCATGAGTTTTGCTTTCAGGCAATTGATCTTCAGAAACTTGGACGTCAGAAAGTTGATCTTGAGAAATTTTGTCTTCAGGATTTCTATCTTCAGAAATTTTGTCTTTAGAAAGTTTGCGTTTTTTCTTTGCTTCAAGCTCTTCATTATCAGCTTTCCTTTTCAATTCTAAACGCTTTGATGCTCTTCGATTTTCCATATTTTTTATTGAAAACGAAAAGTTTGTTGAAATTAAAAAAGAATCAAACGAAAAAAGTTTTTACTTTGAAAAAAAAAGAAAGCTATTTTGCGCAAAATTCAAACTGCCGCGATTGCCTTCGCTTCTTGTTGTACTTTACTTTTCGTGTCGGAATCATCCCATTTATTTTTCTTGTCAGTAAAAGCAAAAAATGGCGAAGCCCATTTTCGAGATTTTAGCTACTTTTATATTCCTTTTTTTATTTACCAAAAATTGTTATTACTGTTTGCATTTTTAAAAGCTTTTGCGTGATCCATATTAACTTATTTATATCACATTTTTTCAGGTAAACACCATGGGCAAACCCACTAGCGTTAAAGATGTTGATCAATTTGAAATTGTTAACCGCATCGCAGGATTTTTAAAGAAAAGTGGTAAAGTTAAGGTTCCTGAATGGTCTGATGTTGTTAAACTTGGAACCCACAAAGAATTAGCTCCAATTGATCCTGATTGGTATTATTATCGAACTGCCAGTTTGGCCCGTCGTCTTTACTTCCGTACTCCTGCTGGTAAGCTTACATTTCTGGTAATTAATATTTTAATGGTTCATTTTTAAGGTGTTGGTAAATTCCGTAAAGTTTATGGTAGCAACAAACGACGAGGTGTCTGCCCCAACCGTTTTACAAAAGCATCTGGTTCTAGTATCCGCAAAGCTCTCCAAACTCTTGAAAGTCTTAAATGGGTTGAAAAGCATCCTGATGGCGGTCGTCGTTTAACTGCTCAAGTTTGTTTTTATATTTTTTATTCCTTATAACTCTTCTTTTCTAGGGACGTAAAGATCTTGATCGTATTGCTTCTCAACTTCGTTTCAACAAAACCGCAACGGAGTAAATCTTTTTATGTTTGTCATTCTTGTTTGTTTTCTCCATGAGTCAATAAATGTAATTGTTTATTAATTTATTTTTGTGCTTAGCATAATTTCTTCTGATACACATTCATTTGCATTTCTTTTAACAGCTAAATATTCCCTACTAAACTTTAGTATTGAATACTTTTGTATGCCATCATGTTGGGAAAAATTTTTGAAACGGTTTTTAGTAAAAATTTAAAAAGGATTAGGAATCAACGGCGGTTTGCGGATATTCAGATGGTCGATGATTAAAAACTCAGCAGGATTAACGTTCCTTTTTTTAAAGAAAAGAATTTCACTTGAGATATTTGAATTACAATGAAAAGGGGCGGTCTAGTACATACATAGATGACCACTGGCATGGATTCCAATTAAAGCCCGACCGATGTGGTGCATGTTAAATCAAACGGGTTTCAACCTTTATGTTCCCACATTGTCAACTATCTATTTTTTTTTTTGAAGAGGCGGTTTTATAAAAGTTACTAATTTGAATTGTAAATATTTGTTCATTCAAAGCCAACAATTTAAGCTTTGCTTTGAGTTTTTTTTATTACCTCCCAACAACATTCGCCGTTCGCCTTCCTCATCGATCCACCCTCAGGCATTTCGAGATTTAAAAGATATACTTGTTATCTTTCTTCCATTTATTCCATCTTCTCCTCTTTCAATAAACCATAATTTTAAATAAATGTGAATTAGCTTTTGCAAAGAATAACACAGAAAAAAAAGTTGTAATTAGAAATATTTTAGTATAAAATTGACAAAAATCTCTTTTAGGTTTTTTACGCTATTGACGAGGAACTGGCGGCGTGCTTTGATTGCCGCTGCCACCACCAGAAGACGATGACGACGTCAAAGAAGAAGAAGAAGCGAATCAGTGCAAACATGGTTGTGCATTTTTATTTTGCGCAAAAATAAACGTTTATCCTTTCTCTCCATCGTCAGAAAAAAAACTGACAAGATTGAAACCAAACCGAAGCGTTTTTCTTTTACTTCTTCTTTCGATCAGCGCGATTCTTCTAAATTTTTTTCATTCTTTGTTTTTCTGCGTGTTTCAACATTTCCCCTTGTTAGCAACTTTTTTTGTTTAACATTGATTTAATTATTCAGAAGGTATGCAGCGACAAGAATCCGTTACCGATTCATTTCTTAGCCAGCATCGATGCCTTCGTGGTTTGCTTCATTTGAGTGTAAGCATTTTAAATCAATCAATTTGAAGAAAATCTTATTTAAAATCTGCAGATACAGTACTAATTTACATTTTGACATCATTTTTGTAAATTTATTAATCCATTACTTTAGTGTTTTAGAGATGTAAAAGCTTTTAATTAAATAGTGGGAAAAGGTCAAAAACCTGAAATACATCGAGATAGATAGAGAGAGAAAAGAAAAGAAAAAAAAACCAGCTTTTTTGTTGCAATTCTTAGAATAGAAAAAATATCAATAACTTTGAAAAACATGATTGCAATTTTTTTAATAGCAGTTGTTGGTCAGCGGCGATCCTTTGGCCATTGTATTTTTTATGTCCCATTCAAAGCCGTGGGCATTTTTTTACGTCACAATGAAACCACAACCTGTTACTATATTTTTTATGGGACAATAAAATTTATGTCATTCCAAAAAAAACGCGAACGAACAATAGATATTTTTTATGGGTGGTACTCATCTAAAAAATTTTTTTCACCAACGTTCGATCAAATTTGCGTCGAAAATTTATGAGATTTTTTTAAATTAAAACTTTTCTTAATATTAATTTAAAAAGAAAGAAGACGGAAGCCATTTAATAAATTAGATATATTTTTTTAGCATGGAATGAAAATTTTGATTGGAATTGGATTAATTGCCATTGCCGCTTTACTCGTTCTTGAATCACTTTATTTTAGAAGGGGAATATTTATTTTATCCATTCCTTTTTGTGTATCATTATGCACAATTTATGCTACTTTGACCCTTAAAAGATCATGGATTAAACCTATTATTGGAATATCAGTAAGTGGGCGTAAAAATAATTTAATCAAAATTTCATCATTTTTTTATGGTAGTACATACTGTAAATATTATGATAATTATTATTAAAAACATTTACGGTTTTGATATTTGATAAAAATTCAATAAACTTTTTTTTTGTGGTTTTTCTTAATAGAAAAATTTAATTTTAAATTATCTAATAATTTAAATAAAGAAAGAAAATACTTATTTAATCCTTCAAGTTTATAGAAGCTCTTTTAAACCTTCTTTTTTTCAGTATTTTCACATTTTTATTTCCTTATATCTTACCATTATTTTCTGTTATTTCTTCTTTTTCAAGCCTCTTTACATTATCATGGTGCTTAATTGGGCATTCGACAGTAAGCGATTGGTTCTTCAAGATTGTTCCATTCGAAAAAAATGATAATTATTTAATTTCAGCGCTTTACACCCATAAAACTTTATCATATTACGTTCAATGTTTTTGTATTTTTACTTCCATTGTTACTTTTGGAATTTTTAATTTATGGCAATTGAATGTTTCTCAAGATTATTGTGATTACCTTGATACCATTGCTCATACCGAAACAGCCACTACAAAAAGTCAGCAAACTGGTGTAACATCATTGGACACCCTCAATGAAAAACGGCAACAACCTGCGGTGCTTGTTGTTAATCGAAATTCAACTGAAATGAATCATCATCCACGAACAGGACATGATTATCGCCTTGTTCTTTAAAATTTTGCTTTTGAATCTTTTTTTACTCTAAAAAGCAGCTTTACTTTTGGTTTTTTATTTTCATTTTGTATTTCAGAAACAATATTGTTTCGCGATAATGTTTCAAATTTTTGTATATGTGTATATTTACTTTATGTATTATGATATCAAACAATAAAATTAGTTTTTTTGTCTCACAAAGAAAGCTGCTACAGATACTGTAATCTTGTATTCGAATGAACGAATCATAAAAATATGCGCGCGTGATTCTTGCCAAAATTTTACCAAATGCTTCTTTATGGTTGTAAGGTTGCACATAAAAAAGTCTTTTTCAATTTATCAATTGATTCACGTGTTATTTGTATTTTCATATATTGTATTTTTGTATGCGTTCTATTTTATTTTGATTTCGTTTGATTATATTCTTTATTTTAAAGGAAGATGATAGTTGATGAAGATTTACCACGATCATTTCCATCTAATGTACTGTACTCGAATGGAAGGTCACCAGCTGTTATAATGCCAAGAAATATATCTATGGTACCACGAAGGCCAAATATTCTACAAATCCACAGACTTCAACCACGTCATTATCCTGTTATAGTTCGTCAATCGCCAGCTATGTTTCAAAGAAATTCTTCAAATATTTTTCGACCACGGATTCTTGTTCCGCCTCGCTTTTATCAAGTGCGCCATTTGACTCCTAATGTTCCAAAGAAAGGTATGACAAGAATGCCATATACTCTACGAACCCAAGGAATTAAACCATATGTGCATCGTCAACGTTATCCACATGCTAATGTTCCAAGAAAACCTCTCTTTGCTCCAACGCGTGTTTCATCAAATGTGAGACAATTACTTCATACAAAAACTTACATGGCGTATGTTATATTTTTGCTTCTTTCTGAAAATCATAATATATTTTTTAGGTATTTGGAAAATTTGGATGATGAAAGTTCAATTTCAAAATGGGACAAAGCTGTGCGATTTGGTGGACGCGAAAATTACATAGAATGAAATTTTAAATTCCTTTAATTTATTCATTCTCTTTTTCTTTTGTTAATTTATTACATTCTTGTTTTATTCTTTTCTGATGTGTGTTGGAATAAATATTTGTTGTTTGTGTATAAATTGCTTCGGATTGATTACTTTTTAAAACATTTTTATTTAAAAAAAAAGGATTTTTTATGCAAACAAATGAGACCGTAAGTTAAAAAATTGGAAGAATAACAAAAAGAATATTTAAAAATAGGAAAAAAATTAATAAAGAAAACAAAAAATATTTTGCAATAGGCCCGTAGTAATATTTTTAATCCTGTCATATACTGTCTTTGGAATTCACCATAAAAATTTATCACAAGCGAAGTTCATTGACACGTTTAATACCACATGTGCTTTCCATCAATTGATCTCGAAGAAGATAAAGACTATTTGCGAGTTCTTCATCAGTCACTTTTCTTTTCACCGCTTTTCTTACTAAATTTAATTTATCTCTTGTAATTGATTCATTTCCTGCAGGAGTCAAAGCTTTGTTCCAGTTTGAAATTGAACGCTGTTTACTCAAATTTTCCAAATATGTTACATAAGTTTTTGTATGGAGAGCTCGTCGAACTGTAAATGAATCGGGAACAGGAGCAAAGATAGGTTCAGGAGCTCGGGTAATTATATTTCGTGGATCAACTGCTGGTGCTGGCTGAATTTGTGATTGCATATGTTGTGATTGTATTATGGATGTAGGTGGTGGCAATGTTTGGCCATGATGAGGTGTTGTGGCTTGATATGAAACATGGACGGGTCCAGTGGTTTGTTGATATGTTTGACCATGATGAGACGTATTTCCAATTGCAATCGTTTGAGGTGTTCCAGAAGTTTGGGGAATTTGTTGATAATATTGATTTGAAACTTGTTGAGCTTGTACTATGGTTCCTTGAGGAGTTTGATGATAAACATGAACAGGTTGATTTTGGCCTTGTTGGTGGCCATGGTTTACAACCACGGCTTGATAAACAGGTTGTCCACCAACGGTGACATATTGAACTGGTACACTTCCAGTAGGAATTTGTTGAACATATTGAGTTGTTACATTTGGTTGACTTTGATACACTGCATTTACAACTTTTACTGTTCTTTGTGGAGTTGAATCTGATACAACATTAGTGGCATAACCACGAGCGTGTGTTGTAGTTACAGTCGTTTGCATATCTTCTAAAGGAGTTGCAAGGGTACATGAAGGAGCTGTAGGGTTTGCAGTTCCATATGGATGATTTATAAAATGACCAGGTGGTGCTTCACCTTTTGCATGAGGAGTGGATTCATCCGGTGCAATATATATGAAATAATGCCTGTAAATAAATATATATATATATAATTTAAAATTGTTTAAATAATAAAATTTAAGAATAATGCTTACTTTGATCTTTGATTTGGGAGCATTGCTTTAGCGGATGAGGGTAAATGTTTCTCTTTAATATGACGATGCAATCGAGGCAATGATGGAAATGGTTTTCCTTCTTTGCGATATTTTAAACATGATTGCCAAAGGCAAACGTATTGATTTTCACCATCAACTAAAAAAATTAGTGAGTTATTTTAAAGCCATTTTATTTCGAATGCTTACCAATTTTAGAAGTATGAGCTGTTTTAATGTGTTCATACAGGCCCTCTGAAGAATCAAATTGAAAATCACAATTTTGCCATTTGCAAAGATATACTCGAACTTGACCAGGCTAAATTTTAATCATTTTTAATTAAATGATGTTAAAGTGTCTGTAATCTTACTTGAAGCACTTTACTATTCGGTGTTAACAAATCATTTTTAGCTCTTTCTTGTGCAATAAATTGTGCACGAACTTCATATTGTCTTTTTTGATCATCATTTAATTTTTTCCATTCAATTCCGACAATTCGCGAAACTTCACCAAAGCCTGCATCAGGATTTTCAGACATAATTCTTCGACGAATTTCTGCTGAGAAAAGTATATAACCCGATTTGGATTTTGCGTTTAACTTTGGTTGAGATTCAAGCCATTTTGCTGATCCCTGTAATTTTTAATAATTTTATTACCTCATTCTATAAAATTTAGCTACCGTTTCTGCAATACCAGGAGGAATTTCAGCCGAGGTTTCAGCTGCGGCTTCAACAATGCTGTTGGTTTCATTATCAATATCAGCATGGTCAATACTCAAGCTCGTTTCCGTACCCGTAACGAGAGGAGAAGGTTCCTAGAATTATTTTTAGCATTTAGAAATAAATCGGAATATTTTAAAATTTATATTTAAAAAATAAATGTATCTAACCTTTTCCATTTTTAATATTTCTTGGAAATAATATATTTCATCCTCAGGTATATCAAGAGATTGGGGATATTTCTGCAAAAAAAATAAAATAAAATAAATGTAATAAAAATTATAAAAATTGATATGAATTTTTTTAAACGCCAATGTCAACAGAAATGAATCCTTATGAAAGCTTTTGTTCTTAATAAAAAAAAACTTTAGAATTAGTGTAATTGAATTTAGTATGTTTTTTCATTCTTCAAAGACATTTTTTTGTGTAAAATATTGCTTGCTAGAAGGGTATAATTTATTCATTCGTCGCGCGTGCGAGCAATCGCTACTGCGAGTCTTTATTCAAAAGGTACATATTGGGCGGTAGTCAACAAGGGTTGCGGCAACATATATGAATGAACCCCTTTTTCAAAGCTATAAAGATAGGAGGCAATTTGGATGCGACTGCGAGCGGGCAGTAGAAACGGCTGCTGCTGCCACAACTACCGTCTCACACGTATCAAACAAGCAGCGTACAAACTCCAAATTGCGCGACACAGCGCCGCTGCTTTTTTGGCTGCAGGGCATCGGGAGTCTCAAGCCGCGGGCGGCGCAGGTTTTATTTTCAAGCGGCTGACATTGGTCGGAAGCTCCTTGAAAGCGCGCCGGCATGCAATTGGTTGACAGTCCGCGGCCACTTTAATTCACGCAAACCCGCGGCAGCTTTTAACGGTGACTTGGTTCATGAACGATGATGATGCGCTGAAGCAATGAGAATTAGAAAGAAAGCGAGAAGCCGGCTGATGGCTGCTGGCTGGGACGCCATCATTTTTGTTGGCAGCAACAACAAAGAAGGAAAAGGGGAAAAGAAAACGTAAATGCGCGCATATACTGGCTTGCTCATTCATCATAAACAGCAAAGCAGTTTAACGATAGAGAAAAAAAGACAGAAAACGAAGTAAAAAAAGAACGTTGAGTGCGACAAAATATAGGCTGCTACTACTTTGACGACGACAGCCAAACAGCGGCGAGGTGAAGTCACTTGCTTGGGCACCCGCTGCATTGCATTTTTTCATTGCATTGAGTCTCTTGGATTTTTTTTTCGCGGCCTCTACTATATTCATATAGATTTTTGCTACAAATATAAGAGAATGCAGACAAGTTGAGAGGCATTTGCTCCACTGTGCATAATAAAAATCGAGATGCGATGTGTTTGTCTTTCCATCCATTCACCGTAAAATGAGCGCCCATTCTTTAAAATTTTGCCGCTGTTTGATTCATTAAAACAAAACCAAAGCACTTACAAGACATCACAAAGAAATGTGTGTCTTTTAAAAAAACTTTTTTGTTTTAAATTTAGTTTTTTAATAGCAGCAAAAATTTTAATTAATTAAATATTACTTACTTTTAAATTTTTGATTGGGCGAGAATCTGATAAATCTAATGGAAGTCCCGAAGAAATGGCTGCATCACGGACATACGTTCCACCAACCAATGAACATTGTTTTGGATCAGAAATAGGCATTTCACCCCAAACCCGTCTATCAACAACAAAAACATCACATTCAGGAAATTCTGTTGGACGACCTTTAAAAAACAAAAATAAAAATTTTTAAATAACATAGAAATGGATTACATTTTTCATAGAATTTTGTAGTTAAAATTGCGCAACGAGCTTGAACTTTTTTCATGCTTATTGTACAATCGGGTTGTTCAACGGCAATGACTTCACGTTTGAAAAATGTTGCATTAATATCATGTTTAATTTCATGTGGTCTAGCAAAGAAAGGACCAGATATGAAACTTTCATTCCTACAATAAATTTTTTGTCATTTATATTTTTTTTAAATAAATAAAAGAGTCTTACTCGTTGTTTCTCCACATTTTATCAATTCGAAAAACATCACAATGTCCTGCTTGTTCTTTAAAAGCTAAAACTCCATCACCACGACGATACCATGTGCCATTGTATTGCATTTGTTCAAAATAAATGCAATTTTCATCGCCAGGGTTTTTAGCATCGTTAACTTCATCACGATGAATATCGAGAACTCTTGGAAGGTGTTTTACTCGTTCGCTCACCAATCCTGGACTTGCTTCTCTTTCATCATCTATTGTTGGTTGAGCACTTTCTGAACGAGCTTTCTTTCGATCTTCGCTAAAATCAGCTTCGGAACCATCTTTAGCAAGCTCCGATCTAACTTTAACCGTTTTAAAAAGCTCTGTGCGTTTTGTTACTTTCATTTTTTCTATTTCTTCTGGGTATGGCCATGTCGTAAGCTTTTTAAAATGTTGCTTTCTTCCAAGATAACGGGATTCACAAACGTAAATATCGCCATTTTCAATATCATCGGGTTGATTCCGAAGGAATTCTTCAACAAACATAACACAACATTTTCCTCGAAGTCGGTCAACAGTTACGGTGTCTTTGAATGGAGTCAAAAAAACTTCCTGAAATTTTTTAAATATTTATTTTTATTTAAATTCAAAATATAGCTTACATTAGGGAAAAATAGACGTGTGGCTAAATGATATGTTTCACGGGGTTTGTAACACCAAATTCCACGAACCACAAGTGTCCCTTCTTCATCATGAAAGATTCGCTCAATTCTCATAATATGTTTGGGCGCATCTGATGGGGCATTATCATCAGCTGATGCAACATAAACATAGTCATTTGGATAATAAGTTTTACCGTTAAATTCAGCTGAAGTCATTGCTTCATCATTGGAATCTGCGCTATTATTCAAAGTTTCAGCTTCTCTTGATTGTGATTCTCGAGCACTTTCACTTTCATTATTTGGATTTCCTGATACATCTTTTTTCTTAAATTTTTTGATTCGATCCAATTCTTTATCAAATTCACCTTGATTGTAAAATTTTGATGGAGTAATGAGAGTATCCTTGCAAACTTTTTCTCGTTTATCAATAAAAAATTTCTGAAGTTCTACTGTGTCTCGGTAAAGTTGCGAATCCAATGGAACAACTTCACGGATCTTAGAAAATAAATGGAATACATCTTCTTGGAATCGATCAACACGACGATATCTTCCTTTATCCAAATTATACTTAATTTCGTCCAATGTGAATGGTTGTTCTTTACTTGGAATTCCTGCTTTTTTGAAAAGTTTTGGAAGATCGTCGAAGGATTCAGACAAACATCGATTATTTGAAGTGTAAGTTGTGACTGCAACAAAAATTTCCATTAAAATTAGTTTGACTTCTGCTGACACAGAGAATTCACTAATGAGGTATTGATTTCGAAGTTGAAGGACTTCTTTTTGAAGCACTAATGCATCCTTATAAATAGCGGAAACAGGATCATTAAAAATGCAAGCATTATCAAAAACTAATTTGAGGTCGATGAAAAAATCCCTGAGTGATTCATATTGATTTGAATTTAATTTTGTTTGAATCTTTGATAAATCAATTGGACGTTTAATTTTTTCATAATAACTTGGATATTCTTCGCGGGTTGGAAGTTTAATAAATGCATCAGCGAGTACCCGCTTTTCAGCACCTCGATATGTTACAATTGCTTGGTAAACTTCTTTCATTTTTCCTTGATCTTCAGCAATATTTCGTTGTTGTTGGGCGTCGGTTTCGCGTTGAATTTTAAATTCTGGGGCTGGAGAAGCCATAATTGCAGACGCAGATGGACGAGCTGGGGTTCGGGCTGGAGATGCTGCAGAATTTCGAGATCGATATTGTCTAAAAACAAAATTTTTTTAAACCTCTATCTTATTTTTATAGCTTACGGATATCGTGATCTTTCTTTTCGAACGGGTAAAGGAATAACTTGATTTTTTGTTATATGTCTCAATGTTGTTACTGCAACCTCTTGTAAAGTATTTGCATGATGTACAATTTCCATATTTGGTGGATAAAGTTGTCGAACGTTAGTAAAAAGAAGAAAAAGGTCATTAATGAATTCTTGAGAACTTTGATACTGAAAAATTGATACAATTAAAGTAAATTATAAATTTTTCTAGTCATAATTACTTACGCTCAAGATTTCAATCTTCCTTTCAATTGTTTTAAGATCGATTGGCTTTTTAACTGTTGAATAATAATCAGGAAAATTTTTTTGATCAGGAACATACATAAATGGGCTAGCAATATTTTGTCCATTTATAGTATGGTTTTTCACCGTATTTAAAACACGTAAAAGCTTATTTTTATAAATGCATTGATGCTCGTGAATTGATTTTCTTCCTTGTGGATGTTTACGCACTGGAACGGTACCGCTACCAAATTCAGTAAATTCTGATTTACGTCTTTTATGCGATGGTGGCCTTGCGAAACTTGTTTCTGAAGTATTATCATCAGATTCAACAGCAACTGTAACATGTGGTCGTTTCTTTGATGCTTTAACAGTAGGTGTTGGTTCTTCTTCTTCGTCTTCTTCGTCTTCTTCCTCTTCCTCCTCCTCTTCTTCTTCCTCTTCATCATCCACTTCTTCGGGATCTTCTTCATCTTCGTTTGGAACTTCGACAATATTAATTACGATAGAAGAATCAAGTTGTCGAGCCTTTTTAGCAATAAACTTTTCCAATTTTGTAGCAGATATATGATATTCGCTTGATTCAATATTATAACAGCGAGCATTATAACAAATTAAAAGAATATCATCCACAAGTTCTTGAAGTGATTTATAATGGTTGGATTTAAGTCGTTTGTTAATAACAAAAAGGGACATAGGGTTTTTTATATCATCATAATAATCAGGATAATGCTGCTTATTTGGTAGTTCCAAAAATGGATCAGCAAGAGTTGAACCTTTGGTCGCATTTTTATCATCATTTTCAAGATTTCGAACTGCCCAATAAAGAACCCAAAAAGAACTTGGATTTTTTTCAGTTTCTTCATCCTCTTCTGAATCTTCCGAAAGTTCCAAATTTTCATTAAATTGCTTTTGTTCCAATAAACCATTAATGACTCGCTTGTTTTCTGCGATTCTAAAAATAATATACAATAAATACATATTTTCACAATTATTTATTCAAACTTACTTAGCCCTATCTAAGGAAAATTTGGGTTCAATAATTTCTCCTCGTTTTTGTTCATAGAATGAATAAATTTTTATTGCATCTTTAGAAATGGCTGAGGAAGGAGTGTTATAAGTTTTACAATTATTAACAAGTAATTGAATATCTTCATCAAAAGCACTCCAAGTTTTATATTTACTAGCACGAACTTTGCCTGCAATCGTTTTAAAATCAATTGGATTTTCAATAACTTCATAGTAATCTGGAAGTTCTTCGGATGGAGCTAATACACGAAAAGGAGGTGATAATAAACGTCCTTGTTTATCGGTTAAAGCAAGAATTAATGCAATGATGTGCTCCAATTTGGATTCATCAGGGAAACTTGCAGCCGATGGTAAAACTTTTTCATTTGATACAGGACTGGGTGATGGTTCAGCGGATTCGGAAGGTGTTGAAGGATCCATATAACGCTGTTTCAATTCTTGATAAACTTTTTGAAGCTCTGTTGCGCTCAAATATTCTGGAGAATCTGTTGAATAATATGAATGAGCATTGGAAATGACAAGTTCAACATCTTTACAAAAATCATTAAAGTTGTTATATTCAAACCCCTTTAATCTCTGATTAATACGGGTAAAGTCAATTGGATCTTTAACTTTATCATAATATTCCGCATCCGTCCTAAATTAAAAAATTTCAGTTATGCAGAGAAATAAAAAATTTCCAACCTTCTTGATGGTACACGCAAAAATGGTTCAGCAACTAATTTTCCTTCAGAATCTTTTGCTGCTTTCAATGCGTCATATAAATTTTGACACATTTCTACCTGTATATAGTTTTTTTAAAATAATTATAATATGTAATTTTATTAAAGTACCTGATCATAAGTTTCTTCACGCTTGAGACGACGCCGTGGTGTCTTCGCTACTGATTCTTCTCCGCGCTTTCCCATTATAAAAAAGAATTGGCTTCTGCAAAAATGAAACTTTTTATTATTATTTTTTCTAAGATACCGTAAATTAAATAAATTTTGCTATCACGTAATAATTATATTAAAATCAATATACAGGTCATTTGAAAAAAGAAAATGCTCAACAACGACGCATGGTCAGTCATTGAGTAAGGAGTGGTGGTGCATACAAGCTCAAAATGCTGCGCGCGCAGCATTACCAACCAATGACTTTCGTTTCAAGAAGATTTTAGTTAGTTAGACCGTGGCGTTGTTCACTGCCACCACAACCATTAAGGAAGCAAAGCTGTAGTAGTAGTAGCTGTCATAATGAAAGAAAAAGAGGGAAGATTGTTATTGCGAAAGAAAGAAAAATAGTGGGAACCAAGAGGATTCTTGCGCAAAATATTCTCGATTAGGTGATAAAAAATATCATAAAGGCATACTACATATCTATATTCATAAAAAATAATATACGAAAAATATAACCAATAAAAAGTAATTTGTGTACTCATAAAAATTCAAAAAGGACTATAAGTGGAAGTAAGAGATGTTAACTATAGTATGAAAGAAAAAAAAGAGAATAAAGATTCTGTACATAAAAAATTTAACAAAGAGAAACCTAGAATGTTGATAAAAAAAATGACCACCCACTCTTGATTTTTCTTTCTTTAGTGCATTTACTAATATTCTTTTAAATTAAGCATTTATGATTATCCATTGCCATACTTTTTTGTATACTAAATGTTAGTAATTTAAAACAAAAATTTAAAATAAACGAAAAAAATTTGAGCTTTGTTTTATCATTTTTACACTTTTAATTCTTCGTGTTTCGTTATTTTCCCTTTTTTTAAATTTGTTCTTTTACGTTCATTCAATTTTTTGTTTATTGATGGGAATATATTCACACTTTTAATTTTTAAATATTTAACTTAAAATTTTTCAACAAGATTTCGAGTTTATCTTCGCTTATTGTTTAAATGGAACCAGAAGCTAAGAAACCTAGACTAGAAAATTCTTCCAAACAACTTGAATTCAAAGAAAAAGAGCAAGCTCGAAATGCTTTATTTGTAAGGTTTAAAAATGGTGAAATAGATGATGTTTTAAAAGAAATTAAAGATCAAAAAACTGTGAGATTCATTTTTATTGCTACTTGGTTTATATATTCTTTGACAGTTTTAGTTCCTACGTGCAAAGAAAATCAACGTAAAGACATTTTTTGAAGAACACCTTGATAAATTTTTGCAGTACAAAAGCTTCTTTACGTTGTTAGCTACCGAAATGTTGAATGAACCTTCACTATCCAATAGCCAACTTTTTGATGCACTTCATGAAGTCATGAAACTTTTAACTATTGCATGTGCAAGCTTATCGCTTTCACAAAAATCAACAAGCACTGAGATATTTTCTGATAAAAACATGACTGTTCAAATTCCAAAATTATTTAGTAAACCTTTATTACTTTTTCTTTAATTTATTTTGGTTAATTTTAGCTCGCATCTTAGAAGCAGGTGATAGAATGCAACCAAAAACTAGGGTACTTTTATGTGATTTGGTTTCTGGACTTTGTACAAGAAAAGAAGGCCGCATTGCTTTATCATCTTCATCGGCCTTTGTCGATCAACTGGCTATGTGTATTGCTTCGTCAAATGAAGAACTGCGAAATGCTTCGCTTTTAACGGTAATACATATTTGTAAAACGAAAAGATTCCTCAAAGTAAGTTGACAATTTTACTTTAAAACCAATGCAATAAACTAGACAATAACAATAAACGAATAAGCAAGGAAAACTTTTAAAACAAAGGGATAAAAATATTTAAATAAGCTTTCTTTGAAACCGACAATCGATGGATTTATTTAAATTTACTAAAGCCCATAAATCTATTGCTTGCGAGGTTGGAAAAGCTCATGCTTCTGAGTATTATGTGTAGCATTCTTGGTATGTTGTTGATGTTGGGGCATTGGTTTTTCATGAAAGGCACGCACTGCTTCTTCAGGATAACTTTCTTGCATCTGTTTTGCGAGAGTTTGAGAAGCAACAGCAGTGCTGGAAGATTCTTCGCCATCTTCAAATTCTTCATTTGATCCAGGTTTTTCTGATTCTGATTTTCTTTCTTTACGAACAATTCGAACACCTCCAACTTTTTCAGCGGGAGCATGATTGCCCTTTAATTCAGGTTTTTCTTCAGTAGAAGACATTGTTAAATATAATTCTAAAATGAAGTAAAATATTTTAATTATTTTTAGGGTGTAAAAATTATACCTATAAGAAACAACGCGGAAACTAAACACAAAAAAATACAAAAAAACAACAACAACGAAACGACTGTTTTTTGTTTAGGAAATTTTTTGATGATTATAAAGTCAGCATTAGAATAGGATGGGATTTTGTGGAATTTATTATACTTTTATAAATTCCACGTTTCATTTACTTGCAGATGAAAGGTATTAAATTTTTTTTTGATAAAAACATTTTTGGAATACGAACATAGCCGAAGGATGGTTGTTAAACGTTTTAACTGACAAACAACCAAGCTGTGGTCCGTCTCACTAATAATGCGCACCCTTTATTCTTCATGTTGTTTTTAAAGCGCATGATGAAAAAGTATTGCAATATGGAAGGAAAAAAAAAATACACGCAGCTGTCAAAGTTAGGGAAGAAAAGAAAAAACATGCCCATCGATGGCTATTCAAGGACATGATGAGAAAAAAAAATCAGAAAAAAAATCGATGCTTTAATGAGAAAAAGAACACTGAACAAAAAATGTCGATAAAAAAGGCAAAATAAATAAACTATTTATAATCTCTGCTTTTCTAAATGTAAAATTTTTTCAGGCTTTCCTTACTTCAAATGGAGGATATTATATTGGAGCTCTTTTATCACAATGGAATTTTGATGAAATTAAAACAAAAGAATCACAATTGTTGACACTTTTTGAAAACATATTATCATTTGATAAACGATCATTTGGTAGACAAGTTGCAACTAGTCCTGGAAGTGCAACTCTCATTCAACTTCTCTTCGTTCCGGATAATTCTTCCATAATCCATAAATGGCATAAAATAATTATCCAACTTTTGATGTCTGCTTTTGAACTCCGTGAAGTTTTTGGTAGAGTAACCTTTGAAAGAGTTGTTCGAGAATTTGATTCTTCCGATGTTCTTCTTAAATATTTATGTATTTGCTGCCAAGATTCTTGGGGTATCAATGAAATTTTAAAATAAAATAATAAATAAAATAGTATTTAGGGAGACAACATCTTCGATTAGCAGGAGGCTTGCAACTGATAATGGAAGGATGTGGTGACACTTTTGATTCAAAAACATTTTTAATTGCAAAAAGTTTGAATTATTTTATGCACGATGCTTTATGTCTTAGTGCTATATGCCGGAATGAGGCTTTTCTTGATAAAATTTTATTCCTCTTACAAAAATATTGTAATGAGACAAAATCAATTCAATGTTTTGTGTCTGAAAGTAAAATAACTTTGAGACCCGATTCTCCTAATTTTTTGCGACATTTGGAGGAAAAACGTCAAAGCTTGGTAAGTTTATTTTTTCAATACTGTAGAGCAGTAACTTATTTTATTTTAACATTTATATTTTAATATTAATTTTTTAGAATACAACCAATTTTCATTGTGATTTTGCAGAACTTGAATTTGCTTTACCTCCAACAGCTTCAAATTCTCCTCGAATTCGGTCAACCATGAACGACACTTCTGCTTGGAGTCCAGCGGCTTCTCTTCATGGATCACCAAGCCCTTCCCCATCTCCTTCTAGAAGTTATTTTTCTGACGATTCGGGAGATTCTGATACATTTGATAATCCAGCTCCAACAGGCGGTGATTGCTTTAGCGATTCTGGTTCTGATGAAGAAATTAATTCAATATGTAAAAGACGCGACAAAATGGGAGTTTACCTTCTTGATATTGTCGATTGGTTTACTCATTATCCGGATAATCATGTACAACTTTTGCGTAAGCCTGTATTCGATACTTTAATTTTGCTTGTTTCAACTTATCTTCCAAAAGCAGCCGTTGAGAGAGCGGCGAGATCAATTAAGCGTCTCGTGCGATCTCAAGAATGTCTTCCTTATTTGCTCAACATGGAGCTTCATATTAAAATTATTCGTCTTCTCATCCGTAGACCTTGCTTGATGATGCGTTACGCAGAAAGATGTTCCCGTTGTGAATATCGACGACGTAAGAATTAATTCGATAAAAACCGAATTACAACAGCTTTTTAGAATTTGGACGAGAAGTTATTCAAGAATTATCATTGCAAGCAAATTCAACTGCCGGTTGGACATTTTTGCAAGAATTACTCAAAAGTGATGACCCGGATACGAGATTTTACGCTTGGTGTACTGGTTTAACTCTCATTCGGTAAGCAGGAGCTAAGAGATAAATAAAAATTTCATTTTAAGACAAGTTCAATACCGTATTCGGCTTTACACTTACTATGATGCTTTAAATAATTTGATAGAAACTTTAAAATCTATTATGCAAAGAGCTAATGAAGCTAATATTGCAAATTCTGACGATGAAAGCGTTAGTTTTTTAAATGCGACGAGATTTTAGTTACAACGTTCTTTTAGAATTCTGTATTATTTGAAACGCTCCATCAATCCCGAATTAAGTCTTTCATGGAAGATGTAAGCTATTTTAAAGGTAAAGCCATTATATATATTTTTTTATTTTAGTTTAAAAAAATTGAAGCAATTGTATTTGCATTTTCTGCACTCATTTCTCATAAAATTCAATCAAGCATTCTCGAAACTCAAACCGATCAAACAGGTGTTGAGCCACAGGCAGGCTCATGCCAACTTGAAGCGAATAAAATTCCTACCGATCAACAAATTCGATTCAAAAATGTGGATGGCAAACTTTTAGCTACCGTGGATCGAAGCTCCCTTATTCGTTACAGTGAATATTATAGAGTTTGTAGTTTTTTATGATACCCTTATCAATCATATCAATATTATTTAGGGAATGTTTGAAAATAATTTTTCTGAAAAATTAAAAGGTCAGCAAGATTTTGTTTTTGGTAATGAAGGAATGCACATCAAAGAAGAACACTTTACTAAATTTTTGCATTTACTTTCTGGTTGTCAGCAAAGTCCATGCGTAGCTGTCGATGATACCTCAACTTGCATTTCCTTTATATACGTGAGCTTTTTATTTTCACTTTCTGCTGATGGATTAAAAACCAATTTTTAGCTCGCCGATAAATATTTAGCTACAGGACTTTTGGAAACAATGTTTTCACCGACAGGCATTGCTGGAAATTTTTTACATGGTGCCAGCCTTCCGTCTTTTGTTCCCACATTGGTAATAGCGCTTTCAACTCATGGCCGATTTTCTGATCTGTTCTTTCTTGTATTTCTTCGTTACGCTTCCATGGATGAAATCCTTCAAACTCTTGCTATCAGTCTTTCATTTCGAGCAGGGGATACTTTTTGTGATTTATTGAAAGAATTTCTTCAACGTTGTGTCAACTCTTTACCTGTTCACCCATCTTATCGAGTTTGGATTTAATCTTTATATTTATTTAGTTTTATAAATAGTGTCATTTATAAATTGTTTTTATGGATAAAGTATAATTACATTTGCAAAAAATGAAATCGATATGAGTTAATTAGAAACGATATTTTTTGACTTTTACCAGAGATATTTTTCTCATTAGGTGGACTTACAATGTCGGCCCTTTAACTGAAGTCATTTTTTCCAGTTTCGTTCAGGATTGTTCAGGCTCGCTCCGGACGGGGTATATAGCTATTTTTTTGAAATTTATAGAAGGAGAGAAAAGGACAGTTCGATGCGTAATTTTTTGCTCTACAAATAGTATTCAAACTTTCTTTTATAAAAAATAAAAAAATAGAGGATGTTATTGCCGATAATTATTAATTTTTTGACAAAGGAAGTTCGCATGTTGCAAAATAATAACTTAAATTTTTTAAGTTTTTTGATTAACTTCCTCTATTTTTTTATTTTTCATAAAAGAAAGTTTGAATACTATTTGTAGAGCAAAAAATTACGCATCGAACTGTCCTTTTCTCTCCTTCTATAAATTTCAAAAAATAGCTATATACCCCGTCCGGAGCGATCCTGAACAATCCTGAACGAAACTGGAAAAAATGACTTCAGTTCAGGGGCCGACATTGTAAGAGCATTCCCATTTTTTGAATTATCATTTTACACTCAATTAAATATGTCAAAAAAGCAGGCGTTCTTTTGACCATTTTTTGCTTTTTATTATTTGCTAATGCTAGTTAAATTTCTCTTTTTTTCAAAGCTTTTTATTTCTTTTTTGCGTTTTAAATAAAAAAGCATTTAGCTAAAAAACAAAAAGAAAACCGTATTTTTTCAAATTAAGAAAAGCACACCACAGATTTATGCAAAAATATAAATAATTAAAAGACTTTTGATTTTTCAATGCACCGGAAGATTATTTGAAGCGGGAAGTGGAGCTCGCAAAATTACATTGGTAGATCCACGGATTGGTAAAGCTTTGCGATAATAAAATTTTAAAACTCCCGATATCGTAGGAAATTTGGGGCCTTCGCCAAGACTAAAAAATTATTTTTTATGGAACCAGAAATGCATTTTTCTAAACTAAAAACGTACACCCAATGATTATTATCGCGTTTTTCAAGTTTAATATGGAGAACGCCTGAAAAAATTGTTATTATTTAAAGATTATAAAATACAAAGTTAATAATTGGTATTAATTTCATCACAAAGTATTTGAGCAACTTATCGTAATTAACTAACCTTCCGAAGCTCTAAGTGATAGCGCTAAATTTCCTTCTTGTCTTTTTCGAAGTAAAAAATCTCCAATTTGGCGTGAATACAATAATTTTTCCGCCTCTTCACGATCTAAGTTTTCATGAATTAATTCATCTTCATGAAATGGCAGTTTTTTAACCAAATTGGTAGCAACCCCGTTGCTTATTTTAGAATTTGTCATATTTTTAATATATGGGTAATCCCCTGAAGTCGGAATCTCTGTTCTTCTACGTCGGTGTTGTCCCAAATCGCGAGTATTTATGGCTGAATTTGATGGCAGTTCTTTGAATTTATTGCTTTTCTTTAAAAATTGTGTTTGAGGTGGCGATGATGGGGATCCATTTTCCGAAGGTCGAATTATCATAGATTTATGATTCATCGTATCAAGTTGGCTTTGTTCACCGCTACATGAAGGTAAAGCAACATTCGTAGAATGTGGACGAGTTCTAAGAACATTTTCTATTCGGATTTTGTTGTATTCCCATGGCGTATTATACACCTCTTCTTCCATATGACTGTAAAATACCTTTTAAAAAGTTTATTAATATTCGGTTTGAAAGATAACAAAATCGCAAACATCGAAGAAATAGCTAAGTTTGAATAAAAATAAAAAAATGTTTATCATTGAAACTTTTATATTAAAAAGCAAACAAGAACATTGGGGCCTTACCTGCGGTAAGTCCCTCAAACTAAAACAAAATCACACAAAAAAAATCTTCGAAACCGTTACATTTTTACAATCACAACGTCGACATTGAACGCGGGTCTCAGTAAAAACCGATCCTATCCCTTTTTTTTTGCACGGAAAAAATGATGCAAATTTCTGAGTTTGCGTGACCGATCGGATCGGTTTTTACTGAGACCCATTGAACGCTTTAAGGTATTTTTTGAGAACACTAGAGAGTGCATCTGTTTTTAGGAATTAAAAAAATTATTAAAGGGGAGATTATGTAGTTTTTTAAAGGACGCAAAATTGGAAAAAAATTGAGTGCCCAAACACCCATGCGTTTCTACAACAATACAATTAAAATAAACAATAGGGTCCATGGGCTAACATTCCATTTTTCATGGTAAATTTCGGAGCCCTGCCTACGGCAGACCTCCAAAATTTTACAAAAAAATCATCTCCAATAATTAATGTGTTTTCCGGGCCATGTATTTCCATATCTCTCATATTCGGCAACATCTTAACCCAATCGAGATCCATTCCATACGCCATATTACACATGGGCCCTTCAGGCCCCAAAACCTATTTCTACCCAAAAACCACCAAATTTCCAACCAAACACAATCAAACATCAACCTAAAAATCACTAAATATTAATCTAAACTCTTTCAAATATCCACCCAAATGCCATTCGGGCCCTCATCTTGTCTTCCAACTTCCATCCATTTTACATTAGTTCATTTCATATTTAGAAATCGCACTTCGGGCCACACAATCCATTCTCGGGTTCCATTCCACACTTTCACCTTTTCAAATTCAATTTCATTACAGCCGAAAATCAACAAAGGCCCTTTGGGCCTCATCTTTCATATCCCTTATGGACACATCGAGGTTCATCTCCACATTCATTTTAAATTTTACTTAGGCCCTGCGGGCCTCATTTCCCATTTCCATCTTCCAAAATCAATAATTATTTTAAAAATACAAAAAAAAAACATTTTCATTAAAAACCCTCCAACACATCCACACATACATACATCTCTGCACCACCACCAAATCCACCAAATATGCATTCTTTCAAATTACTGTTATAAATCATGCAACGAAATTCTCCTTCAAAAAAGCAAACGACAAAGAGCTCGCTTTCTCCCTTTCATCAAACACAAAGAGAAACATTCGCGTTAAGAATTTTTCAATATGCAAATTTTAAAACCTCAATATCATATGCATATCTCTTTACCCGAAGCTCGAGACCCACATTTTTGGAATCAGCATCAAAAACTACATCAGACTGTCCAAACACAATTCAAAAAAACAGGTAACAACCCACAGACAGACAGACAGACATAGTCAATTCAATTTACAAGGGTAGAAGAAAGGGGGAAAAAAGACAATGAAATAAAAAAATCTTGCATTCTTTTTTTCTTCTTTTTTGAAAAAAAACCAAAAAGCCAATGGCAATTTCATTTTTGTGAAATAAATGCAATGAAGGAAGCTTCGCAAAAATGCTAGCAACAACAAAAAATAATGCACAAGGAAAAAAAGATGAAGAAGAAAACCCTCGTAATGCTAGAAGGGACAAGTTCTAAGTGAAGCAAGCGGACAATGACAGTCATCAGTCTTCTTCCCATAGGAACGAAGAGAAAAAAGAAGCTTAGAAAGGCATTTTGACGAAATTTGCATAGACTTAAAATGACAGACATTATGCAAGAAGCGGCGTAAAAGAAGAGCGAGGTGGATGGACATCGTCCGAGTTGCTGCTCATGGCATGGATGCTTTCAAGTTGTTATCGCCCGAAAGCTCATGAGCGTAACAACAAAAAGTGTAAATCAAGCAAAATCGAGGATAGAGATACATATAAAAAAGTTTTTTCATGGCAAAATTGTTTCAACAAAAAAAAAACAATCAAGGAGGGTATCGAAAGAAGAAGAAAAAATGTGGAGGACAATGGCGTAATTTTCTTAAAGTTTCAAATAATTTTTTTAGAGATGACGAAAAAAAGATTACACGCGGGAATTCATTTAGAAACAAAGACAACAACTCCGGAAATGGCCAGAGTATGTGTATTGTCTGCTAATAAAAAAAGGTTTCGCAAAAATGGGAAATGGACAAGTGGGACTCCAGCGATTGTTGCAGCAGCAAGAGCAGAAGAAGTAGCAGCTGCGCAAAAAATAAAGAAAAAGAAAACCAATCTCCGATCTTTTTCCCGTCATTATTTGAAAGGTTATTTGTGTTGGTTGTCCCTTCTTTCTTCGCGTAATCGAGCCACCTCCGAAAATAGGTTTTTCTTCCGCCTTTGACTTTCACTTGCGCTAAACACGGCCTTAAAAAAAAGAATCAAAATCAATTGAAAAAAACGATGGGAAAACTCCTTCAAAACTAAAAACAGGTGCTTTAAAAGGATCAGAGAAGAAATAAAGAAGAAGGGAAGCTTTTGCGCAAGACTATTTTTTGTTTTCAGTCGTTTTTTCTTCGTTGTTTCAAAACCATTTTTTTAATTCTCGATAGGCTTGAAATTTTTCTTCCAAAATAAAAAAAAAAGAAAAATTCGTTTAGTAATAAACAAATGATTGAGAAAAGAAAAAAAGGAGGAGATCAAATTTGGCGACGAAGCGACCGTCCACAATTTTTTTAGAACCAGCTCAGTTGGTCGCTAAACTTTAACTACTTTGGTCGTCGTTAGTAAAAATAAAAAAACGAGTGAAGAAAAAAATTGACTGATGGATGGAAAGAAACATTGGTACATATAACAACAACGGCAAATAAATAACTGATGAGTGGCAGAAGGGTTGGGGACAAAATAGGAATGAAGAAGGAGAAGAAAAAACCAATGAATGACAAAAATAAGAAGGGACTTATAAATGAAAATAACATCTTTTCTAAATTTGTTCATTTTGAGTTCTTTTGCCTTAATTAGACTTATTCATTCCATGTTGTTGAAAAGAAAAAAGGAGAACAATTGTTTTAAACTAAAATATAAAATAAAAACTATCAATTAGGTAATAGTAAACTACTGTAAAAAGACATTTAACAAATCATAACAAAATATTCAAAGTATTCAAATTACTGTAATTACAGCTAACATAAATTTAAAAGTTAATTTTTGCTTAAAGATAAATAAATTTTTTTTATTTTAAATACTTTGTCTCATAACAGCTTTTTTAGTCGGAAAGTTTATTTCAAGCTTGATAAAAATGGACTCTCTTATCAACAGTAAAGAAATTATAATAAACATTTATAATTTCTAACTCCATTTTTTTCTTCTCAATAATAATCAAGGTACATGGAGTGTAGTCTATTGTCATTTCTCTTTCATTTCCCTTTATAAGAAAAAGAAAAACGCAATCGATCATTTCAATAACACAATCCGCAAATTTATCTTTTCTTTATTTTTATATTTTTACAATTATGAAAAAGACAATTGATGAGCTGGCGATAGAGCTTTATTCAGCTGTTAAAGGTTGTGAACAGCTAGAAACGAGTTATACGAATTTATTATCATTACATCCTCCTGAAATTGTTGGAACGGCTGGAGTTTTAATTGTTCTTGATTATCGAGGTAAAGATATTTTTTAAATTGATTTTATAGTTAAGAAACTGTTATTCTTGAAAAAAGAATTTCAAATGATTTATGTGGGAATAAAATTCATTTACATTTTATCAATAGATAAAATTTATACGTTTCAGAAATTATAAAAATCAAAGCAAAAATAAAATTTCAATCTATTTTTTAGATAATGATTGGCACGTTCTATTGAATGTTCGTTCAACAAAACTGCGCCGTCATCCCGGAGAGGTTTGCTTTCCAGGTGGTATGAAGGAAATCCAAGACAATACTCCAGTTGATACAGCTCTGCGGGAAGCCTATGAAGTTTAAATTTAATTTTATTTTTACGTTCACGCAATATGTCTTTTTTAGGAAATTGGTTTACCCTCTTCATCCGTTAGAATAGTTTCAACTTTACGCCCTTTCATGGGTCGCCATTTGATACTTCTTTATCCGGTATTGGCAATCCAAACTACTGATTTTATTCCCTTCCTCGGAGATGAAGTTGATAAAATTTTTTATTCACCATTAAAAGAATTTCTTAAAGCCGATAAGCATTCATCTTTCTTTTATCTTGAACATTTTCAACTTCATTCATTTATGGTATGTTTTTATTAACCAAATTAAAAACAAAAAAATACCAGGACAACCAATCCTTAATTTGTTGGCTCTTTGACAATAAGAAATAATATTTGAAAAGTTTTCAAATAAAAAAACACTTGCTTTAAGGCCATTAAAAATAATGAGCAACTTTAATGCCTTTAAATGAATTTAAGCTTTTTAAATACTTTTATGAGCTTTGGAAGCTCCAATATTTTGTAAAACGCTTTATGAAAACAATTTACCTGTTACTTTCTTCCACTTAATTCCATTTTTATTTTTTTCAAAATGTCTTTATTAATTTCCTAATTCTACCTATAAAGGCTACAAAAGGTACTATTTTTAAAGAAATATATTGAAAAAAACCAAATTACATAAAAGTTAATTAACTTTTTTTTTCAGCTTGAAGCAAATACATATGGCTTAACAGCATTTATATGTATTGTTCTTGCAATATGTGTTTATGATAAATTCCCTGAATTTGATATGACAGCTTTAAAAAATAATGATTTTACAAAATCGGCAAGAAAAATGGCCGCGGATATTGGAAATGGGCTCAATCCAACTTTGTTACTTCAAGAACAAGAAAACATAGCAAAATTGTAAAATTGTTTTTTTTGGCTGAATAAAACAAAGTAACCAAAATTGTAGAAAAAAATATAAATAAAATTAGCGTAAAAGTAATTTAATCCAAATAAAAAAAAGGACAGATAAAAGAGAGTAATATGATTTAGATTGATAATTTTATTTTTATAGTTGAAATGTCACACATTCTTTAAATTTATACAAAATTTTGTACAAATATCGCATACTAATAAATTTGGTTATAATTTTTTTGCTACTATCATTGTAAAAATTTAATAATGCAATTTTGTAACAAAAAAACATAGTTTTCAAACTGATATTATGTTTGCAAATGAGCAACGTATTAGAAATTTCAAAAACATTATTATTTGGAATAATTATCAAAAGATAATTACACTTAGTGAACGAAGCTATAAAAGCCAAAAAAATATAAAGGTCACCTAAAATAAATTTTAATTAAGAACAATTTTGGATGGTGAAAGTCGAATTTTCTTGGTGTTAATAAATTCTTTCTATTTCATGCAAATAGTTTATAACAATTACCATTTAAAATTAAAAGATTACATAAAACCAAATTATTGATTTTTGCCATGAAAAAATGTTACTGGTACAAACAAATCTACCGTACATACGTTTCCAACTGAGTATTTAGTTGATATTTTTTTATTTTCATTCAAAACATACATACTTTTTGTATCCATACGCTTTTTTTTTCAAAACATCGAAGCATTTCCTTCATTCATTTTATGAATCAAATGAAAAAAAAGCTTGAATTACCTTTTACAATTCTCCTCCAAACATGGCCATTTATTAAAGTTTTTAAAATTTTTTACATTTTTTACGGAAATTGAAAAAGCGACCCATGCTTTTTTGTTAGATGTTATTTCATCTTTTTCTTTGTTGCTGTTTTTCCATTTAAAAAAGACTCGTTTACGCTTTCATTTTTCTCATCTTGAGTTTAGTTTAGGAAAAATAAAAGAAAAAAATATGAAATATTCATAGACTCTTTTTACGGACCATTTTTCTTCTTCTTTTTTTCGATCACTCTTGCAACGGCTGCTTGCTTCTCCTGTGCTGCTTCAATTGCCTCCCGGGCATCGTAGTTCATTTTTGTTGTTGTTGTTCTGGTGTTGCATTTTGACGCGGCGGCGTCTTCAATTAGCTTTAGCCTTCACAACAACAGTGAAAATGAAAAACGTTCTTTCTTTTCTTTCACCTAAAAAAACTTTCTTTTTGTTAACCCTTCTGAAACTGCCGATGGATGGGTGAAAAAAAACCCAACAACATCAGCCTTCAGGAAAATTTATTATTTTTACGCTTTTTGACGCAAATGAGAAGCTTCCGTTTGGTCTTTGTCGTTCTTCTTACAGCTTCCTCATGTGTTTATTTCTTTTCATCTTTAGTTTCGACGGCATTTTTTCTATTAAAAAAGGTAAAAATGCTTTGTCATAGCTTTTTTTTCCAACAATTAAAGTCCGCTTTCCCGTTATTTTTCTTCCATAGCTTTTTGTGGAGCCAAAAAATAAACGAAATTCGATCGTTAGTTTCTTTTGAGAAGATTTAAAAAAAATCTTTTTGTAAATAAAACAATGCTTTTATTCTTTATTTTTTTGGTTGATGGTTTCCATCATCCTCTCCTCCTAAAATAAAAAGCCAACTTTTGACACTTTAATTTTTTTTTCTCTTTGTTCGTTTTTTTACGACGCCCAATTTCATGTCTTCCGGTGATTTTTATTAGCATCGTGTTTCTTGGGAACGGCGTCGTTGTTGTCGATTTGAGGCTCTTCCTATACATACATATGCATGCATCATTCATCTCCTCCTCCTCTTATTTTCCTTGCTTTTCTCATAGCCATAAATGTTTTTTATGAAAGAAATCAAAATGTGATAAAAAGAAAAATACATATTTGACTCATATCTTTTTTAATATTCAAAATTAAAAAACGCAAAATTTAAGGCCACATCTTTTTAATGCAGGTGTTTTTTTAAAGGTTCCATTAAAATTATAAATTTACTTACGCAATGAAGAAAATCTGCTGACGACAAAACTTTTTTTCCGTGTCTTAAATCGATTTTAGACTATTTTGGCCCGTCCCAAAAAAATATTTGCAGTAAGAAGTTGCGCCGCCAATGGCATAGCTTGTGGCAACGGCATAGTTCCGTTAGTAGTAGTTGCGCTGTTGCCGCCAACGATGAAGACTTTTTTACTTATTTCTTCTTCTTTATTTTCCCTTTAGGGCATTCTGGACAAACTATCTGGCGCTATGCCTGTAAATGGCTGATGTTGAGACGTGGCGTCGACTTCTTTCTGCACGTGTATGTGTATGTCCAAATGCCGTTCGCCGTCTGCTTGCTTTTTTGTAATGCATGCGGCTGCTGCTTCTTTTTTTCCTCTTCACTGCTACTTTTTTAGTTCACTTTTTTTTCTTCAAAAAATGTTTAAGCTCAAAAACGTATTTCGCGCTTTTGTTCTTTTTCTTCTTTTGTGCCGTCATCGATGATGAAGAAGGGAAAAAAGAAGAGATGCTTCTTCTTCTTTTCTTCTTTTAACATTGAAAAAATAACCAACAAAAAAACCGTATCTTTTATTTGCTTTTGTTTTTTTTTTGTTGCAAACACTTTTTTTTAAATCTTATTTTAATTTTAAATGTTTGCATTTTTTTATGCCGAAACCTTTGCCCATTCTTTTTTTTTGTGTTTGGTTTCTTTGGAGAAATTTTTTTATTTCAATGTAGTAAATGTTTGTAGTATTAATTTTTTTCTTAAAAATTTTATAAGCTTTATCTATCCTCATTTTTTCCTTCTTTTTGAAAGGCTCGAATCGACTTTGTTATTGTCGATTTGATTTTTTTTATTGCATTTTTGTTTTGATTTCAGGATCATCATCGTTTTTTCTTTTTCTTCCAGCAAGATTCAACAAAAATTTTATTATTTGTTTCAAAGCAAAAATGACTTTTCGTTAATTGAATGAATTTTCATCATATTGCTTGCTCCCGAAATAAAAAAAGGGTTTGATCATTCCCTAAAATTTTGGAAGCAATAAAATCCAAACTTCAATTCCATAATATAATGTCGCTGCTGTGTGTGACCAGTAAGAATTTTTTTAAATTTATATTTCCTATGGCTTCCTTCTTTTTTCTTATTTAACACCGTCCTCCTTTTTTAAAAAAAAAAATCATGCTAACTCGTGAAATAAGTACCGAATCGATGATTTCATTGATTGTTTCAGTCAAGAAGGCTCGACTTCAAGGATCCCTCGGTGAGTTGCTTTTCCTTTTTTTTCTTCTCCAAATTCCCATGAGTGGAATTTGTGTGAAAATTTTGGACGCTATTTTTTGACTTTGAATTGACTAAAAACGTTGGTGGCTTCAATTATGGTTTTGTTTTTGTCTATTGACGCGATTTGATTTGCTATTTCCAGTGCATAACGAAAAGAAAAGAAGGATAACTTTTGCTTTTATTTTTTGCATCATAAAAGAAAAAAATAGTACTTTTAAGGATGAAACAAAAAAAACAACAAAGAATTTTAAAAAAGCTATAAAAATATAAAAAATTCTAAAATATTGATTTTTATTTTATAATTTTCAAAAATTACCAAAAATATTTTTTTTGTTTTTTATTGAACCAACAACGGCCATAAAATCTTTTTATATTAAAATTACGAAAAGATATATAAAATGTTGGCAGCTCATTTATTGTATAATCTTTAGCTAAAACACATATTAAATGGCTAAATATTTTGTATTTATGCCTCATAACAATAATAAAGATTATTATTTTATAGATGATTATCATACATATGTAACGGTAAAACTTCAAAATGTTAAATCAACCACCGTTGCCGTACGTGGACGAACACCTTCATGGGAACAAGAATTTATTTTGTAAGCTTTATATAAAATGTGTGCAAAAAAAAATTAATAAATATTTAGCGAAACAAATCGAATAGATCAAGGTTTAATGGTTGAATTATGGAATAAAGGCGTGCTTTGGGATAAACTTATTGGAGTTCATTATTGCCCCCTTACAGAAGTTCAATATTCTGCAACTCCAGGTGTTGGCAATTGGCTTCAAATTGATCAAGATCTTGAAACACGTAATGGCCAAACAGTTGGAACTTCAAATCCCACTGGCCATTCTGTTCTCGTTGATGTCCGATTTGAACTTCCATTCGGTAAGTCATTAATTTTTTTTTTGATAAGAAGAAGCATAATTGACGTCAAAATAATTGTTTCTCTTCCCTTTTTGTTGGAATTGTTTGAAGCCGATTGCTGGAAAACGCTTGAAGTGGGTTGCGCGCTTGCCCTTCATCAACCAACGAATGAAACTGGCGTCAATCTTCTTCTTTTCTTTTTGCAACTGCTCATCATTGTTATGAAAAGAAGAAGAGCGGCATCAGCATCGTTTCATTTCCATCCTCTTGAGTGGCATCCTTCCAATTTTCAACAAAGCTTTTTGAGCCATGTTATTGTCTTCTTTTTTTGAAAATACGACACCCTACGAAACCTTCAGGCATTTTTCTCCCATCAATCTTTTTTTCTTAGTTTAACAAAAAAAATTCATCAATATTTTTTAGGAGGACAAAATCTTTGTTAAAAAAATTCTTTAATATTTTTATATTTTATTTTCAGATGCACAATCGGCTGATGCCCAACAACAAATTCAAGCACGTCTACACGATTTAAACCAATTTGTTGAAGCGGTGCGTGTAAATTTTTATTAATCACAAGAGCGAAAGAAAAAAAGGGGAAGACTCAAAATGCGTAAAACAATTGTTGTCTGTCAGGAACAATGCCCAAGTTGTGCTTATTTTTCTAAAGATTCCATTCTTTCTTCACTCCCCTTTTTAAATATGTATTTTTTTCTTTCTTTCAAAGTTCAAAAACACAAATAGACGCAACTTTTTAATGAATTATTAAATCTGAACCTTGTGACCTGAATTTTACTTCTCTAAAATGTTTACAGGAGCTAAAAGTGAACTTTAATTTTGGAACAATTAGTCTTTCAGTTAAAGTATCTAGCAATACTTTTGCAATTGTTACATCCTTACTTGTTTAAGCTTTCAATTTTATTATTATCATCATTATTATTACCATTATCATCAGATTTACACATTACCGATAAAATTACAACCCAAGCTTTTTAATATTTTTTTTCTACCAAATAACTTTTTTTTTTACATCTTTTGTTTTAATATCGAACACCCTTCAATTAAAAGCTAATTACCACACATAATGTTAAAAATTCCCATGGGTTTTTTGAAGAAGTGATTTCACATTTTATTTTTATCCACACTGCCTTTTTTCTTTCTTTTTGTCTGCAAATTTTAAGCTTTATGCTTCCACTTTTTTATGGCTCATTGGATCGGATGCTTTTATTTTTCTATCCTGAAAGAAGCCAAAGAAAAATTTTGGGACATGAAAAAAAGAGATTCACAAAGTCTCAAAAAAGTTGCAAAAAAAAGTAGAGATGGTTTACTTCTTCATTTATTTTTTGTTCCTGAAACGTTCCTTGTTTCTTGACAGACATTTTTTTCTTGCTTTGTAGTTTCTCCCAAAGGGTTTCAAAAAAAAAGTCAAGAAAAATAAGAAGAAGCTGGGAGGAGTCAAAAGTTTTTGCAATAAACTCATTTTTTTTTTTCAGGAGCAGCAACTACCACCACCGTTGGCGCCTGCTGTGCCTCCTCAACAACAACAGCAACAAAGAGCTCCATTCGTTCACTGTGAGTTGTTAATTTTTTCTCCTGCTAGTCATGGTGTACTTTAATGTTTTTTTTAACCAAAAAACTTTTTTTCTTCACATTCTTAAAGAAGTCCCCTTACTTTTTAATTGTAAAAAAAAGTTTCAGCCACAAAAAAGTCAAAAGGCATTAATAATTTAAATTTCATTGAAGTTTAAATTTGTTTTTTTTTGTCACTGCGTTTTCCGGCCTTTTCTTTTTTTGCTTCTTCCTTACTTGGCTTACTTGAGACGAGATTTTTTTTCGTTCAATAGTGTTAATTTAATATTAATGCAAACAACTTTTTATTTAAACTATGAAGAAAAAAAGAAAAGAAGAGAGAAAAATCAAAGCTGAAAAAAAGTCAGAGAGTAGCGAAAGGAATAAAAAGCGTAATAATTTTTTTTGTTAAAATTTTAGCTGGTATTTCTGAAGATAGCGATTATACTTCGGATGTCTCCTTTCCAATTCATCATCAGCCAAATAGTAGTACGCATCAGTGGCACTCTTATATTCGCCCAAGTCAAAACGACCAATTTCAAGTATGTTTTTTTAAACATTAATATTTATGGCTACTTTTTAACTTCTAAAAAACTGTTTTCTTTTTCTTTACCGTCGTCTGTTAAACAAGAAAAAGTACCTATTTTTCTCGAAAAAATAGGTTACTAATACTTACTTTTTTATGCGAAATTTTATAAAACGTCTACTATTATTGGCTTTATTTAAATATTCAACCAATAAAAAATTAAAAATTAATCATATTTTTTGGATCAACACTTTCTTTAATTTTATTCTGTTTCAAACTTTCTATTTCTCTCGCTTTTAATGAACTTGAATTATGAAAATCTTAGAAGTTGCAGGCTAACTTTGAAGCGGACGAAGACGCCTATCATCGTCGAATGGAAAACGACGATTACGAAAACCATCATCCAAATTTTGATGATGAATCATATTATCAAAGCCCTCCGGAGGTTGATGACCAACCTGAATCAACATCATATTATCATTCGCATACTTCAAATTATCCTACCACATCAGGAACTGAAACAAGAAATTATGGAAATTTTACTGTTACAACTGATGATCGTCAAACTCCAACTCAATTTGATGATGAAAGATTTCAATCACCACCGTTGGATAGATATAGTGGCGGATTTTCACATCATCAAGTACGTGATCAAAAACATTATGATCAAATCGAATCGGATGAATATGATGCGGAAATGGAAGATTATCTTCCACCAGAACCCCCTGGGCCACCCGTTGGACAATTGTATGATGATAGTGAAGGAGATTATTCTATTCCACAACGAAGATATGATAGTCGAAGTGCCTCTTCAACAACGGTTGAAAGAAGGTATGATAGCGGTTCAGAATATGGACTCCCCCGAGGAGCTGAAGTTTATCAATACGATTCATCGGAATATCCTTCAACTGTTGAAGCCAGATATCCATCACCTGCTCAATCGGTTGTCGATAAAGATTATGTAGCTCAATTAGCTGCCGTTGAACGAAGATATGATAGTTATACGAGTGATGAAGCTGGAACTTCAACGAGCATATTTTCTCATGATTCTAAAAACCCTCGAAGCACTTACATGCAACACGAAGAAGGTGTGGTTCTCACAACTCCAACACCAACAGAAGATTTTCCAATCACTATAAATGGTCCAATTACGAATGCATATGAACATTATGAAAATGAAAGCTATATTGATCCCGTTGATATTCGACATCCAGCTGATTATGAGCCATTATCGTATAATAGTCGTCCGCCGGGTTCACAGGGAAACCGTCGTAGCTCCGTTTTAAGTCCAGAAACTCCAATAAAAGATTTATCAAAGCCTCCTTCAAACGGGTATATACCTAACGGGTATGGTAATATGTCAGAAAATTCTTCAGTATTCCCATTAATGGCACGAAGACCAAGTGAAGATCCACAAAACCCAATCAATTCATTTGATTTGCCACAAGATCCTCATGACTATGAAAAAGAGTATGCTATTTATAATAATATTCACAATGCAATTTCAAATGAAGAAATTAAACAACAACCTCCAAGTGTTACTTTTAGGTAAATCATTTGCCTCAAAATTTTTTTACTAAAATTAAAATCATCTTTTAGTCCCATTCCGGAACATATTCAAGAAGAATCAAACAAAAGAACACCAACACCGCCATCAAAACCAACAGTATCCTTTGAGCCAATTGAACCCACTGAAAAGAGAGATTACAAAACTCTTTGGCGATGGGCTTACGGTAAAACGTGTAAAGAAACTTTAGGTCTTGAGGTTAGTTATCTTTCCATATTATGATCCTTCCCTTCATTTAGAAAAGGACAGACAACGACATCAAAAATAACAATAAATCTTTTGCATTTTTTAAATTTTATTTTTTGAAGATGCCAAACCTGCAAATCATTTTTTTCTCGCCATCTTTGACAGCAGCATTTTATTTTTGTTTGGAGACGGTTATCCAATTTTGTGTCATTCAAAAACGTCTCTTTCTTCCTCTCCTTCTCCATTGTCTTCTTCTTTTTCTTCTTCTCTCCCCCCCCCCCCCCCCCCCCAAAAGAAAGCTTGACAACAAAAAAGGAAAGTGAGGAAAACGAAACTCGAGTGAGCTTTTTTGAAGTGCTCCAATCTGATTACTTTTCACTTTTTTCCTTCTCGTTGTTGTCAAACGTTTTATTTTTTTACTTTTGTTTTTCAACGAAGAAAAGAAAGAAGCAGGGGAGAAACTGAAGTATTTTTTTTCCAACTCCAATTAGCACGTCAACGAGCAGCAGCTTTTTATTATTTGTTTTTTTTTCTTCTTACAAGAGTGAGCTTGTTCTCATGAAAGTCAACATTGCCACTATTAAAATGGCATCGCTTGCAGAAGCAGAAAAACAGGAAAAAGGTTGGAAATGCAAAAGCCAACACACCTGCCTTCTCATTTTTTTGTTGCTATTGCTTCGACAACGGCAGCGTAAAATAATCGTTGTTTTACACGTTCTTATGTATATATTATCAAATTTTCTCTCAATTTTTTTTTAGTGCTAAATGCTTTTATTTATTTCCTGCCCTTCTAATAGCTTCAAAACTTTTTTATTTTAATAATCAAAAAGACTAGAAATCTTCTTCTTCTACCGGAAAGAAAAAGTTTGCTTACTTTCGCTTTTTTTTTATCCTTCCTTCTGAAAACGTTTCATTTTCTTTTTCTCTTTCATTTATCGCTTCATTTTAAAGATGACTGCCGCCGCCAATGGCGTTTGTTTGTTTTTCTCAATTTCCTTTTTTTTACATTTTACTTTTTTTTAATGTCTTAGGAGAAAAAAACACTTGCCTTTTTTTTAGACTTATGATCGTGAGATGACCTAAAACCTTTATGGAGCTGCTGCTTCTGTTATGTTACGACATCTTTTGTTTCTCTTGCGCATGAAAAATAATATGTTTTACGTATTCAAGCTTGCCCTTGTTGTTTTATTTTTTTTATTGAAGAGCTAGAGGAGGAGGTTTAATTTTGAATTGAATGAAATATAGGCTTTTTGCAAAAGAAAAAAAAGAGATAGCAACAAGCTTTTTTTTGCAGTTACGCTTTTCATTTTAAAAAAGGTCTAAAAAGGGTTAGAGGAAGAGTCATCACGAACCAAGTCAACCAGGACTTCGCTCCGCTTTAGACTGCAACAAAAAGTTGGAAAAACTTTTTTTTAGACTTTTTGATGTTGTAAGTTTACTTTTTTCCTTCCATTTTTTATCTACTGACATCAGAAAAAGTATAAATAATGAAAACTCTATTTTGGAAGGTTTCAACTCAAATATTTTGACAGAAGATCAAACAATACCCACTTTTTTTCTCCTCATTCTTTTTTTCTTTTTCTAATTCCCCTGTGGGAATCAGTAAAAATGCAACAAACAAAAAACTTTTGATGGCATTTTTCATTTTTTTTTGTTTAAACTTTTTAAATTGAAAAAATTCTTTATTTTGCGAGCCTCCTCCCAAAAAATAAAATATAGGGTGGCTATTGCCTTCTCTACTTTAGAAAATGCCGTGACTTATCTGAATTCATCGTCTTTGTTCTTTCACTCTCCATTTTTTCCACGGTGTCGAGTTTCTTTTTTTTAAGTTAAATCAATGTTTCCTTATGCATTTTTTTAGTCACAACTTTTGCTTCTTTTTTTCTTCAAATATTTATTTTTTTCTGTTGTGTGTTTGGTTTTTAAACTTCTTAGAAGCAGGCTTAAAATTTTTAATGCCAGATGCTTTCCAAAAAAATATATACCATCATTTTGAGAGCTAATTTTTCTGCAAAAAATTTCTACTTTATGCTATCTTCTCATTTTCAAATTGGACAGCTTTTTTTTTAAATTTTAATTTTTCTAGAGCTCACAATTTTTTTAAATAGAGATTTTTTTTCCAATTCATAGTAAAAAAAAGTCAAGAATTGTTTTTCGCTTTATTTATTTCCATCACAGCGGGAGTAACATTGATAAAGCCAATTTATGTTTCTTACTGCATCAAACTCATTTTTCTTCGTCAACGTTTTCTTTACTTGATTACTCTTTTTTATTTTCTACGAGACTTTAAAATTTTTTTAACTCGAAACTTTTTTTTTTAAAATTTTGTCTTGAAGATTTTTTATTCTAGTCTTTTTCAACATTATTACCGCATCGACTGCGACAATAATCAACGCTGCGGCGGCGCCATTTTCATCTCATAATGGTCCTGCCCGCGCGTCGATTAGCACGCGTCGAACGACTCGTTCATCACGAGATATTATTTCGGAAAATAATGGTGGCGCATCTAAGACATTACTACCAAATATGGCTTCCACGACTGTTAATAATTCCACCAAATTTTGTATAACTCCAAATGGACCTTCATCATCCATGGGTGATCCAGATGTTATAGAAAATAATAATACAATATATTCAACCAAATTGCCGCCAATTTCACGATGGAGAGAATGTATGAGTCCACAAGAACAAAGGGATCTCAAACTTCGACCTGTCGTAGTTATCTTTGAGCCAGGAAGAGGATTCAAAGCGATTGATGCCCCACAAGAATCCAATAGAAATGAAGTAGATCGAGCTCAAGCTTTATTGAATTTTTCAAAAAGTTTTAAAAAAATAAAAAGGGCAAAGTCAGCTGCACCAAATCGAAAGAGAAGGAGGAAAAGAGCTCGGCGGTTAAGAAAATGTCGAAGTTTGCCAATAATTCGGCCACCTATTGCTGAATTGATATACACTTTTGTATTTGATTTGGAACCAAATGATAAAGATAGAGGATTTTTGGATGTTGAAGAAGATGTTCGAAGAACTCGAAGTTCATCATTGGTGCCATATCCAGATAAAGCGATCAAAAAATTACCTGATAAAAATCAATTAATTCAAGATGTTAGAAAAGTTGCTCTTCGATCTTTTTATTGTAAAAAGGTTTGATAATCTCATCATGTTGTCTGTCCTTTTACATTTAAAACAAAATCTCCATTTGAAACGTTAATAACTTCTTCTGTTTTTTATTTCAGTCAACAGTACTTGATCGTGAAGCAAATGATCAAAGTGGAAATGCATTTTATAAATCGATTGATGCTATGCCAAATATGAATATTTTAAGCACCAAAAAGTCGATACCATTGGTCTCCGAACTTGTAAGTTTTTTACCATTGAAAAGCAAAAAATTTTCTAAACCAAAGATTCATAAAAAAATTGAATCATGTTTGTTTCACTAAATTTCCTGAAGCACCCTTTTTGCCCTAACAATTAGGGATGAATACTTTCGTTTCTTTTTATTTTATAAAAAAAGCTATCTTCCACTTTTATTTCTTTTTTCCAGGTTCTTAAGGTAAGCACAATAATATACACTATTTCTTCTTCTTCTTCCATGCACAAATTATCAAAAGTGTGAGTGAGATCAGAAGGATCTTAAAAAAGCGTAAATTTAATTTATAAAAAAACCTTTTTCACTATTCAATTTTTAACTTTTTTTTCCTTTTAAAATCAGCATTTTTTAACATTTTTGTGGCGTTTTTGTAATGGTCTTTTTGGTCGGTCGCTTCTATTTTTTAACCCTCATGTTCGTTCCTACATAGAGCAATAGCAACATAGCAATAGTAATATTAAAATCCTAAAAAAAATTATCAATGGTTAACAATTTTTTTCTTTTATTAAATTTAGAAATTAGTTAGTTATAGCTTTAGCTTCCTAATACACCTAACTCACCAATTATTATACTTTTTGTGATTTGTCCTAAATTAAAACACATGCTTTTCACATTCACTCATTTAATTTTCTTACAAAAGATTTAATTGGATTTTTTCCAACTTTAGACAATGCAAACTAAAAGAAATCAAGCATCACTTGCAACTCAAGCAAGGACAACATTTAATGACAAACAATTGGTTTGTTTTTACTTGAAAAAAAAATTACAAAACAATTTACTTTATTTTCAGTGTTTTCTTGTTTATAAGAAAAGTTTACAAGCTTTAATATATCCAATAAGTGCTACAACGCCACATAATTTTCAAACAACAAACTTCCAAACGCCTACATGGTGTTATGAGTGCGAAGGCCTCTTATGGGGGTTGGCAAGACAGGTAATTGATAAACATTTTAAAGCTTATATTTGGCTTTTTTTTAAATATGAACATTCTAAAAAAAGAAAACGACTTTCATTGAATAATTTATGAATAAACAAGAAAGACAGCACTTTCACATGGAACAAAGTTATTGCATAAACCGATTATATTCGATTAAAAGCACCTCCGTGAATACACATTTATATTTAGCAAAAATTCTATTAATGGAAGGAAGAAAAAAATCTTTGACTTTTGTTCCCGCAACAAGCGACTTAAAAAAAATAGTACAAAACAAATTCTTTAAAAAATTTTTTTTATAAATCAAAGGAAAATCCTTTAATGCATAAATTTAAAGTATGAACTGAGATATTTTTTCGACTTTCAAAAGATAATTTTGAATCAAAGTTTAAAAATAGATAATTTTAGGGACTTCGATGTGCTGAATGTGGAGTAAAAGTGCATGAAAAATGTCGAGAGCTGCTAAGTGCTGATTGCTTACAGAGTACGTTTTTGAGGTTTAAAATCAAAGAGTAAAAAAGTTGAGGGAAAATGTTGTTACAGGAGCAGCAGAAAAATCGAGTAAACATGGTGAAGGTGATAAAGCACAAAATTTGATAGCAGTAATTCGAGATAGAATGAAGATTCAAGAAAGAAATAAACCAGAAATATTTGAAACAATTCGGGTGGTTTTTGATATGGATGAAAAGACTCAACAAGATACATTGAAACAAGTTAAAACGAGTATATTAGAAGGAAATTCGAAATGGAGTGCAAAAATTGAGTTAACAAGTAAGTTAGACATTATCAACTACTTCAAATTGTTTCTTTAAAAATTAAATTTTGAAAAATGTTTATTCATCCTTTTTTTAAATTTCAGTTGTTTGTGCAAAAGGCTTAATTGCTAAGGACAAATCGGGCAAGTCGGATCCGTCTTGCTACCCCTAATTTTTTTTTCATATTTAAATCCAAAAGTTACCCCCTATGTTTATAAAAATACGAAGAAAAAAATAAAACGATTGAAATTTTGAATAATGTTATTTCTTTTTAAATTTTAGTTGTTTGTGCAAAAGGGCTAATTGCGAAGGACCGGTCTGGAACATCTGATCCATATGTGCGAATAGGTAGGTTTCTTTTTTATGACTGAATATTAACAAATAATGTTGCATATATATTGACCCTTAAATTCCTTTATTGGTTTATCCATATACCGACGATGGGTTCCAAGTTCGGCTTTGTACGAACCCATTTATATAGTATCCAAGAGGAACTGGGATATTCAGACTAGGGATGGGTTACAGAATTACTGTATGTTTTAATATTTCACATTAACAACAACAAAAATTATATTTCATAACATTTCATATCTACACAAAAACATTATGACAATCATCAAATTCACTAATAAACAAGGATTATCAAGAACAATAATAATGCAATAAAAAGGTTCAGACATAATGAAATAATTACATAATTGATAATGATTACCAATAGGCTATAGGGTCATTTGTAGGATTTTTATTATGTTCGTTAAGTTTGGAAATATCATAGCCTTGAATTTTCTCAGAAGAGAGTGCTTCTATAATATATTTTTTTGTATGCCAATAAAAGAGATTTATGTTCTGCGTGTTCAGGATTACTCGCAATATCTTCATAAATAAATACTTCATGTTCAGCATCATAAGAATGAAATCTGCCATCTCTTTCGTTTTGCATTTGCAAATCTAATGAACCGCTTTCTTAAAATTTTGAAAATTAGGAAATAATGAAATTTTTTATACAAAACTTACGGTAAAGGGAAATACCGATTGCTTCAAATTCTTCACACATTGATGGGATATCGATTAATATTGGGTAGAACCATAAAGTTTTAAATACTTTAAAATATTCACTCCATGCCCCTTGTTTACAATGTGAATGGGCGCGATCAAGCCATTTTGTGCTAAATCCTAAATAACATATACAAGATGCTATAATTTCTGGGACTTCGTTTGGTGAAGCCGTTGAAATAGCGTATGTTGCGGACATACGAGGATTTGTACCACGGGGATGCTGTTTATACATTTTTTCCTTTAATTTTTTCAAATCTTCTACGCCTTCTTTTATTAGTGGCCAATCGATGAGGCGATTATTAACATTTTGTGGAACATCAGGTTTTTTAACTATAATTGGATGACAAATGTGATCTTGAAGAAGGGTAAATATTCCATCGATGTTTTTTTTAACAGTTACTCTCCTTTGTTTTCTGATACAATTTCTACAATAGTAAATTTCGTCTCCAGCAAAATATGAGAATTTATATCCCATTCCTTTTTTAACATCAGTGAAAACATGTAGTTCCTCGACTCCATTCTTATTGATTAAACTTTCACATAAATCAGTATTAAAAATTTTATTTTTAGTCCATCTTTCTACTTCTTTATAATAATTCCGAGGTTTACATTTATGATTACCGATAATAATAACTAACAATTCACCATCATTTTCAACTAACTTTGCTCTACTCGTTGAATTCGTATTTTTACATCCTACGCAAATATATACACTACCATTAAAATGATATGTGTGGCATTTTTTTTCATCTGAAGAGTTGTCTAAAAGAATGAATAGCTTCCTTTTCTTATCAGCTTTATTATTTACATAATCAATAATTTCATAATTCGGCGCTTTAATTAATTCCTAAACTAATTCAAACTAAATTAAATTATAAATTAAAATGTATTATTTACCTTTGTTTTATTTCGAAATTTGTTAATTACTTTTGTATACAATCTTGGTGTACAAACATGGCTTGTTTTTGTAATAACAAATTCCTCATTATCGTTAATAACCAACCTTGCATAAAGTTGTTTTCTTGGTCTTTCCTTTCCCCTTTCATCACATCCGAGACATACATATTTTTGTTTTACTTCGTTACAATAAAAATTGTAACAGTAATCACGATCATGTGTATAAATAATTAATTTACTTTTAATCCGATCAACGTCAATATATTTTATAATCCTGCAGCAAGATAAAATTTATTTATCTAACAATTGTTTCAACTGTTTTTTTTTTGCTGAAACTTAAATTAAATAAAATTTTTAAAACTCCATAAATCCAGCATCTTTCAAACACTTTTTTTTTGTTGTGATATCAAACAGAAAATGAATACGATCATTTTTTCTTTCCAGTGTGCAATTGGCTTGTAAAAAATTTCGACATATTTGCAAGCCAAAACGAATAAAAAAAATTTTTAAACTCAAAACAGACATTTAGTACTACAATATATACAAAACACAACAGTGTAAAATAAAGTATTTACATAGAAAATTTTCTTCAAGCACTTAAAATTAACAAAACCATAATGAAAACAATACCAAAACCAAACTACAATGTGGCGAAGTCAAAGATAACAAAAAAACAAATGCTAAAAACAAACATTTCAGGCCAATATTTATTTTTTCCCTATTATCTAATAATAATAATAAAAAATAACAGTTAAACAAAAAACAATATAGATATAAATAAAAAACATGGGGTTTAGGTCGGTTTTGTTGTTGTATATTTATAGTAATAATATATTTTAAAATTTTCCAAAAAGATCCCTTAATTGAATAATATTTTTTAGAAGTTGGGAAAGTAAAAAAGCGAACTAAAACAATTCATCAAGATTTAAACCCAGAATGGAATGAAAAATTTTGTTTTGAATGTCATAACACTACGGATAAAATTAAAGTGCGAGTTTGGGATGAAGATAACGATTTTAAAAGTAAATTGAGACAAAAGTTGACTCGAGAATCGGATGATTTCTTGGGACAAGCAATCATCGATGTTAGAACCCTTTCCGGTTATATGGATGTTTGGTATAATTTGGAAAAGAGAACTGATAAATCCGCTGTCAGTGGAGCCATTCATCTTTTTATCAATGTTGAAATAAAAGGTGAAGAAAAAACTGCACCATATTTGATGCAATATACATGTTTACATGAACATCTATTTCAAGTAAGGCTTTTTTATATTTAATTTTTAAACAAAAATTGGATTAGTGCTGGTACAAATATTAAACTTATCATAATATAGAATTATAGCCGCTGCTATTATTTTAGATATTATCAATACTGTATTCGAAAATGATTTATAAAACTTATTCAAATTAAATTATAATAATGCTAAGAACTATTTAAAGAAGAAAAAAAAAACAAATGAAAACTTTTCAGAAGTTGAACAAAAAAATCAGAATTTTTTGTTGCAATTTTACCTTTTTAAATTTTAGCGCTATAACTTTATTATCAAATTGTGTTCAAAAATTTAGGCAATGTAGCTCATAGTTTATAAGGCCCCGTAATAAATTAAGATAATGAGTATAAACTTAAATAAAGATCCACATAAGCTAAATACTACCGAAACCAGCAATAAAAAAAAACTCCAATTTTAGAATTGTATTAAAGGTGATGATGAAGTTAAATTACCTCAAATAAAAGGCGATGATGCTTGGAAAGTTTATTTTGATGAAAGCAGTCAAGAAATTGTTGATGAATTTGCAATGCGTTATGGAATAGAATCAATTTATATGGTGTGTTTGTTTTCAAAAAAATATGTACAACAAAAAACAATTACTTATAGGCAATGACACATTTTGCATGTTTATGCACAAAATATATGTGTCCAGCCGTTCCAGCAGCATTATCCTCATTGCTTGCAAATATCAATGCATATTATGCTCATGCCACGGCAACCTCAGTTGTCTCAGCCCCTGATCGATTTAATGCATCAAATTTTGGAAAAGAGCGCTTTGTAAAGCTCCTCGATCATCTTCACAATTCTCTCAAAATCGACTTAAATATGTATCGAGTGAGTATTCATTTAGTCAATCCTTTTTTGCGTCATAACTTTTTACAATTAGAATAAAAAAGAAAGAAACGAATTCCTAAATATGTATCTCCTTTTCATTTTCTTTCATTTTTTTAATTTTCTTTATGACTTTTTCTCCTTTTTTGAATTCAAAAAAAAACGAATGGCAAAAATGCATTATTCTGATTTCATTTTTTTGTTGTTAAACTCTTTGGTGGCTTTGAAGCTTTTTTAATAATTTTAAAAAAACATTTACTAGAAAGGTGAAGAAAAATGTGATAGAATTGCTAGAATTTTATTTAGACTTTATTTAATATAAAAAATAACTGAGGTAATGCTAAAAGATTTAGATTGAAGAGGGCTGTAATAGATGTTTTTTTATAACAAAAAATGTCTACTAAAAGCATATCTTGCCCTTTTGTGCCATCGAGATTTTTGCAAGGCGCATATTTTTTTTGCTTTCTTTTTTACAATTCAAAAAAGCTTTTGCAACCAAATCAAGCGTTTAGCAACAATTAGAAAATGTTTTTGTTTGTTGTTTTCTTTCTTTCTCTTTCCTTTAGAACAACATGACGTTTTTTCCCCAATGTTTTGTCTGACATAAAGAGGCTTTCATTTTTGTTTTTATTCGCTTGGAAGATGTTTATTTTGTCTGAATTTATATTTTAAGACATTCCAAAAACATGTCTCTCACTAAAATTACCCAATAAAGCATCTAAGAATATTTATATTTTTCAATTCTGTTCTAAACGTTCCTCCATTACACCAACGAACGGAAAAATAAAAACTCCACCTTCATCTTTTTTTAGATAAATAAATATTTATTTCTGCTTTTTTCCTTTTGTGTTTTTTTGAATGTGCTTTAATCCTTCTATGAGGAGTGAAGCCTCGTGCACAGAGGTTTGAACTCAAAAATTCTATAATTCATTTTCTTTTTTTGCCTTCATCACTAACGCCGCGCCGCCACTACCGCTGGCTTCCGAAAAATATTTCCTTTACTTTTTTTTCTGTTTTAAAATAAATAATTTTTAAGGCTTCACATTTTTTGTTGCATTTGTCGCCATACTTTTTATTTGTTTGAAGAAGAAAATTTTACTAAAAGTAAAAAACTCCAAAAAAAATGTTTTTGAATTGGGCTTAATTGTGCCTTTATTTTTTCGTTAGCGTGAATATTCTAAGCAAGAAAGACTTTATCTTTTGAACTCCAACGAAAGCTACTTACTTGCAGCGCCTTTGGATTTATCTTATTGAAAAATACAAAAAAGAGATTTTTGAAAAACTTTACTCTCTTTTCCATTTTTTGTTTTTGGATATATTTATATATTTTTGGAAAAAAGAAAACTAAGAATTGTTCGTTTCTTCTTTTGTTCATTTGTATAAAAAATCCAACAGCAGAAGTCTCAATTTATTTCTTTTGTTTTTATTTTTTAGAAATATTTTCCTTCAACTTCACAAACAAAATTGCGTGATCTTAAATCTACCGTTGACTTATTGACGTCCATAACATTCTTTCGTATGAAAGTTTTAGAACTCACAAGTCCTCCAAGGGCTTCAAGTGTTGTTCGAGAATGTGCTAAAGTTTGCATGACCGTAAGTTTCCTTTCTTCTTCTTTTTTACTTTTAATTACATTTGACAAAAAAAAAGATTTTCTTTTTTTTGGAATAATCTTTTCGTGTTTCTAAAACCCTAAGAATAAAAATTTAAAAACATTTATTGATTTCAATAGTTTCTCAAAACCGTGTAAGTTAAATTTGACGATAATTTAGTTAACCAAATTAAATCAAAAGTTTTACGATGAATCAATAATTTAAATTTTCCAATAAAAATTTTTAGACAACTTATCAATATATGTTTGAAACCTGTGTTGATGAAAGTGGTGTACCAGAGCAATCAATAGATTTTTGGAAAGATTTACTTGATTACACTATGAGAATGATTGAAGAAGATAAAGTTATTTACACTCCCGTTCTCAATCAATTTCCTCAAGAACTTAATGTTGGAGAATTATCCGCTGAAACTTTATGGGTGGCTTATCGAGATGATTTAAGAGAGGCATTAACGGAACATGCAAAAACTAAAATTTGTAAAACATCTGATTACATGAATTTATATTTTCGTGTTAAAAGTTTTTATTTTAAATATATCGCAGATTTACCAAATTTTAAAACAAAAATTCCTGAATTTCCTGAATGGTTTGTACCTTTCGTTATGGATTGGTTAAATGAAAATGATGAACATTCAATGGATATTCTCCGCAGTGCTTATAATGTTGATAAAGCTGCTGGATTTCCCCAAACTTCAGAGCACACTAAATTCAGTAATTCTGTTGTTGATGTTTTCACACAACTCAATGAAGCTTTGAAAGTTTTAATGCAGGTAAGAATCTTCAAAATTAACAAAATGCATTGAAAAAAAAAAGATTTTTACTTAAATTTTTTGAACCTCTGTAAACCATTATTTTATAGATGGATTGTCCCAATCCTGAAGTATCAGCAGATATGATGCGTCGATTTGCTAAAACATTAAATAAAGTTCTCCTCGCTTATGCAGATATGGTTCAAAAAGATTTTTGCCATTATTCAAGCAATGAAATGCTTTCATGCATTTTGATGAATAATGTTCAACAATTGAGGTAAAGAAAAAGAGGGGTTTTGAAAGAAAGAAAGAAAAAATGAATAAACAAGAGATTAGCGACATCCTTTTTTTAAACAAAAAAATAACAAAAATAAACGCTCCTTTCTTTTTTTCAGAGTTCAACTAGAAAAAATTTATGAAAATATGGGTGGTTCTCAAGTTGATTCCGATGCATCAAAAGTATTAACAAATTTGCAAAAGAAATTAAATAATGTTTTGGATAAATTGAGTGCTCAATTCATTGTGAATCTTGATAAACATATTCAAGAAATGGTGAATAAACTTGGAATATTATTAACAAAGATAAAAGGGCCTCAACTTCAAAAGACCCAAGTTTCGGCTGACGTTGATATAGTTTTGGAACCATTAATGGATCTCCTCGAAGGTTCATTACAACGATATGCTCAACAATGTGAAAAAACGGTGTTAAAATATATTTTAAAAGAGCTTTGGAAAATCACAATTGTGAGTATGGAAAAGCTTGTGGTTTTGCCGCCATTAAATGAAAAGGCACTTCTCAAACAACTTCCAAATGCTAAAATTGGAGATGTGACAAAACTCATGACAAATGTAAAAGATATTAAAGGAAATGTTAAAGAAATGATGGATATTGCGAGAGAGTGTGAACGTTCGTTAACACCAAAACAATGCACAGTTTTGGATGCAGCATTGGATGCAATTAAAGAATGCTTCTACGCTGGTGGACAAGGTTTAAAGAAAAGCTTCTTTGAAAAATCACCCGAACTTCAATCTCTTAAATACGCCCTTTCATTATATACTCAAACAACGGAACAACTTATTAAAACATTTATTACCACTCAAAAACAACAAGATTTACCTTCTCAAGAACAACCTGTAGGAGAAATCAGCGTTCAAGTGGATCTCTTCAGCCATCCCGGAACTGGAGAACAAAAAGTCACAGTTAAAATTGTTGCAGCCAACGATCTTCGATGGCAAACTGCTAGCGGCTTTAAGCCATTCGTAGAAGTACACCTTGTTGGTCCACATCTTGCAGATAAAAAACGCAAAATGGCAACAAAAAATAAAAATAATGATTGGGCACCCAAATTTAATGAAACCTTCCATTTGTGAGTTTTTTTTCATAGAAAAATCATTAAATGTTAACTAACTTTCCATAAATTTTCAGTTTCCTTGGTAATGAAAGCGAACCAGAAAATTATGAACTCATGTTTCAAGTTAAAGATTATCGCATTGCTCGAGAAGATCGAATTGTTGGAGTCGGTGTTTTACAACTTGCACAAGTTGTTGAACAAGGTATTTATTCAACAAACTATTAATTTATTGAAATAAAATATTTGTAAATTTTAGGAACTACTTCTACTTGGATTCAACTTGGACGCAGACTTCACATTGATGAAACTGGGCTAATCCTTCTTCGAATTTTATCCCAGCGTCAAACAGATGATATTGCAAAAGAATTCGTGAAATTAAAAAGCGAATGCCGATATGAAACCGAATCAAGTCTTGCATCTTCAGCATCCACACAACAAATTAACAGATAAATGCAAACAAAAAAAGCATCGGTTCGAAAATTTGCGGGAAAATGAAATGCAAAACCAAAATACAATTTATGTAAAATTGGATTCAAACTTAGCTTTTTGATCAAAGTTTAATATTAATTCTCTTATTTTTATGCGTGTTTGTAAATATTTTTGAAAAAAAAAAGTTCTAAAAAGGGACAAAAAAGCAATTATTTATTATTTATTGCATTTGTATTAAAACTTGTGCCTTTCTCTTTTGTGTTTTTGTTCTTTTGTTAATTCTTTGCTATTCCGACAGATTATTTATATAATATATATATATATTGTTATAAATTAGTTTATTATAAAAGTAACTTATTAATCTTTATTACTTAACATATGAAAAAGTAAGAACGTTAAAAATAAAACAGTTTTTAACTGTAAAATTATATATAACCTTAGTAAACTGTTGGAGATTGGGAAGAAATTATATATTACTTCGTCTTTTTTTTTTTAATTCAGACTTATTATTGAACAAATAAAATAATTATCCAATTTTATTGTATATAATTTTTTTTTAAATTAAGATTTTTAGAATGACAGTGGCCGATGCTGAAACTATTAAAGAATATCCATGTTTGTACGAAAGCATAAAAGGAAAAGATGTAAATGAAATGCTTAAATTCCGTGCAAAAGTTAAAAAATATGAAAGTTTTATTCGAAAATTTTATTTAAACAACCGTGATGCCACTGAAGATCAATTTAGTGTTGAAGTTGTGGAATACTCACGAAAACTTCAAGATGTTTGTTAACTATTTTGTTACCACATTAAACAAATTAAGCTTTCTAGGAAATCCCTCTAACAGCAACAAAAGCACAAAAATGTTATTGGAGAGCTCGAATTTTGAATCAACGCTCGGATTGCAAAGATCAAGCTTTATTTCTTTTGCAAAAAGCTTTAAAATTAAATGCATATATGGTTGACGCATGGACGATTTGTTCACAAATTTTATGGGAAAAACAAAACCTTCCATCAACAATAAATTGCATTAAAGTTATATTAAAATATTTTTAATTTCATTTTAATCATAATTTTTTAGGATGCTTATGATACAGAAGTCTCACCAAAAACTTTATCATATATGTCATTTATTTTGAGATTGAGTGCTTTAAATTGTGAAGATAAAACTAAAAAGAAATCATTGCTTAAAGAAAGCATAAATAAAGCAAAATTATCTATTAATCAAAAACCCAAATATCCTTTTGGTTTATATTGCCTTGGAATGTCTTATTTTTATTTATATTTCAACAGTGAAAGCAACCAAGATGTTATTCTTGTAATTATTAGTTATTTAAATTATTAATTGAATTAATTTGAATATTTTTCAGGATTTATCTCTTCAAATTTTGCAAGATGCTGCCACTGAAGGGTTTTTATGTGGCGATCTTTATATAAATATGGCTGAAGCAGCTATTTATTTTCAAAATTATAATAAAGCCCTTGAATGTCTTGAAAATGCTAAACGAATTGAACCCTTCTTTTGCCCAAATAAATTATCAAATTTGCTGGAATATTTGAGTATTTTTGCTTCTGAAATTTTAAAACAAAGTAAGTCAATTTTTGCAGAGAAAAATAGAAACATTTTTTTAGAAAAAGTCTTAACAAATCGTAAAAATGCATCAGAAATTTTGGAAGGTCTTAACGATTATGACAAATTGATTGATGAAAGAGTTTCATGGGTATCTAAGAATCCAATAAAAAGAAAAATAACTGAGATTAGAGAAAATGGAAAAGAAGAAGAATGCTTTATCGTCATTTGTCGGGTTTTGTCTCAAATAATTACAACTCACTTCCCTGTTCCAAAGTAAGATCCTTTTTTTCATATAAACAAAAAGCAAGTAATAATTTCATTTTAAAGGGCATTTGTTGTAACGGATGAAAATTGCAACATTGCTATTTTAACAATTTATAATGTTTCTGAAAATTTTCGATTAATGGTTAATTCGACTATTACATTATTTTCCCCAAGAATAATAAATGTAAGATGGATTTATGATTTAAAAAATAAAAGGACTTCACAAAGCCATAAATATTGTTTTCTTGAGAAAATCAAGCCCCTTTCTTTTATCTACGAACGTTGATTAAAAAAATGATTGATTTAAGCAACAATTATTTTACAGTTTTCATCTCCAGTCGAAGGAGGTGAATTTCAATGTCTTCGATGTTCTCAACCAAATGACAAAATACTTCGAGATGGAAAAATTTTGGATTCAACTGAGCTTAAATCTGTTAGCCTTGCGCTTAATGCCTAAAGGCATTATCCATTTCTTTACCATGTGTATGCTGCGTACACAAACAAATACATATATTTTTTTGTTAACACTTTTTTGTTTCCACTTTTTTTTGTTATTGCCGTAAATTGGATTGAAAATGCGCTGGCGGATCTCTCATGCAAAAAAAGAAAAGAAAGCAAACTTAAAGCTTTTTTACATTTTCCATTGTTTCAAATGCTTGCTACAATTTTTTGTTTTGTTTTGTTTCTTCTTTTGAAGTATGTATATTTTATTTTTTTCTGTGTTCTGAAATAAAAAACCTTTCCTTTTTTTTATATTTTGCTTTTTTAAATTTTCAAAGAGAAAGAAAATAAATAAAATCTGACACGATATTCTTTTACAGCAACAAAGAGAAAAAGGATACTAATTAGACGACGAAAAAAGTTAAGCTTAATTTCCCTTCTCATCTAAAAAGTATCCGCTGTGACTTTTTATAGAAAAAAATTATTTCTTCATTTTTTATTCTTTGAATTTAAAAGCGTTTTGATCATACATTTTTTTAAGCCTTCGAGAGACTCCCGCATTTTTAAAAAGGTTCACTTAAGTTTTTAATGTTTTTAAAAAGGGCGAAAATAATTTTTGTTGTTTTATTTTTTAACTTTTTGAAAAAACAATAAACAAAAAAGCAAATGAGCGTAAAGTAAAGCCAACCATAAACCGTGGGTTTTTTAAAGGAACAAGACTATTTGATGCCTTTTCGAAAATTTCGATACTGGGGCTGGGAGGAAGAGTTGGGGCGGCGCGTGTTTGAATTACCGTGTCACCTACTGCCTTACACGGTAATTCAAACACGCGCCGCCCCAACTGTTCCTCCCAGCCCCAGTATCGAAATTTTCGAAAAGGCATCAAATAGTCTTGTTCCTTTAAGCAGCAACTTTTTGCATCCTCAGGCGGTCATTCATTTTTTCTTTTGGTTTCCCTTTTTATCTGCCGTCAAAATTTTTTTTCTTTAAATTCCGTCATTGAATAAAAAGTAGCTTTATTTAGATTTCTTTTGGGTTAAAAAAGGCACATAAATTTAGTAGGTAATTGGGAAATAGGATTATGGTAGTAACACTTTGAATGGTTGGAAGTAGTAGTGGTGGTGGCGTCTATTTTGTTTACGGCGGTTTGTAAATTTTTAAAAATAGCTGACGTGACTTTAAATTTTTTTATTTTAAATTTCCTTTTTGTGTTTCGAAATTATGCGATCTATTAGCAAAGAGAATTTGGAATTGTGTTAGAAGAACAATTCTAATCTAATGTCCCAAGTTATTCTTAAAATTGTTTATTCCTTCTGCCATTTCTTTGGTGCTAAAAATAACTTATTTAAAATATAAGCTTTATGATGCGATCTTTATACTTCCTCAATTTTTTAGTTTATATTAAAACTGAAACGAAAAGACTATTAGCTTTAAAGTTTCAATAAAAAAATCATTTAAGCTTTTTTTTCTGGATTTACGAAGAGCTGCTTTATCTATCTCTATTTCTCTCTTCTTTTCTATTTAAAAAGATACTCAAGTGGTTTTCTTATTTTTTTCTTATTTGCTTTTTTATTTTTGCACTTTCGTGAAAAAAAGAATAAGAATGTTTCGGGTTTCAATCCATCATCATCGTCGTTTTTAAAGGAGAAAGGATGATGGTGGTGGACTTATCTAAGGCCTCATAAACACCCCTTCTTTTTCCTTCCGTCGTCTTCCAACTAACCAACTCGTGTGGATTAATTACGCCGACAGAAGAAAGGCAAATATATGAGGAATGCAAAAAGATGGAGAAGAAGCTTCAAAAGCAATTCTTTGAAAGCATTATATTTTACGATGCCTTAGCAATTAGCCCTTCAGGAGAATCATCATTGTTTCATTTCATGTGCCTTCCAAAAAATAAATTTCTTAAAGTTGAGGAAAAGAATAAACCATTAAAGCCTCTATTTCACGGCGATGCCCTCCTTTCATATTTTCTCCTTGTGTGCTAATCCTCGAATAAACAATGTTTTTTGAAGCGCAGAAGCGCCATAAAAATTTTTTAAACATAAAACCTCAAAAAGCAAGAAGAAGGAAAAGTGTTCATCCTTGTTTTTTTCTTTCCCGCCTAAGGCGGGAAGAACATATAAAGAGGGAAGGAGTGCTCCGCCTTTTTCGTTAACATCGGTAAACTTTTTTCGATTCCTTTCAAACAGATGGCATTTTCAAGTCAAGGAAGAAAACCCCCTTACTTTTCAATAACATAACAAATAAATTTGTTCCACCATTTTTGGAATTTATGAAAAAATGGAAAAACGTCGATGTAGTAGTAGATGAAAATAGTGGTTGTGGCGGGGAAAACAAGGAAGAAAGTACTCTCCTCTTAAACGAAAATGAGGGTGGTGGCAGTCGTTGTTGTTGAGTCAAATGCTTTGACGGATGTTGTCTTGTCTTGGTAGTATAGTAGATTTCGCCAACCAATGTTGTAGAATATTTGCATAGGGAGTGAGTGGATTAGCCTCTTAAAAGTCAAAGCAGCGAGCCCTCAAGCGATTGTCACCATTGAAAGACTCGTTAAAGAAAAAAAAAAGCTTGAGGTAAAAAAAATTTCCTCGCGTCATTTTTCCATAGTTTCGATTCATTCTTTTTTGTTTCAAAAATCTCAAATGTCGCAAAAATTTCTCTATGTTTGATCCACGTTTTATGTTTTATTATTATATTTTTTTCTTTTCATGTTTTATCCTTTTTTTCTAAAAATTGACAACAAATGTTCTTTGTCATTGTTGTTGTCAGTTTATTCGTTTTTTTTTCTTTATTGCAAACACGACAATGCTAAGGGTTGCTAAACAGCCGATTATTCACCTACCTTTCTTATACTAACAAAGACCCCCACCATAGTAGGAGGAGATATTATCTTTCTTTTTTTTTATTCCTTAGCTTTTACAAAATTGGAGTGGAAAAATTTCCGGTGTAATTTTTTTTCTTCCAAATAGCATCTAGCTCTATCAAAAAAGGAGAGAATGTATGATTTGCTGGCTTTCCATTCAAAATTGCTCATACTTTTTTTTTCTAAAATCATTTTTTTACTCACGAATTGCGTGTTATTATTTTTGATTAATTTAGTACAAAATAAAGTTTTTGGCTTCTAGTTACATTTGCCTTCTTTATAATTTTTTACCAATGGAATGTGCCGGACTTAATGCGTCTGAGCTTGAAGAAGCCCTTGAACGATACAGTGAGGTAAGAAGCTTTTAAAATATTACAGTAAATTTCTTAAAATCATATTTTAACAAAAATTTAAATTAAGCTTGTACTAAACAAAAATATAAAACATCTTTAGAAGATCGATTATATGATACTGCCATTAATATTAATAAAAATCGCCTTTTGGTCACAACAACTGCACAAATCTCATTTTTTTCGTTTTTACTTTGTTTCTTGAAGTTTTGACGTAAAATCGCTTCTGCAAATATTTTAGTTTCCCACAATTTGTTTAAATTTTTTTTCAAAAAGCCTTTATTCAAAGAATTCAAAGCTGTTTTCTTTTTATTTTACGGCAGTTTTTTCTTCTTTACATTATTGAACCAAAAGAAATCTTCGAAGAAAAAAAGTAATGCAGCATCCCGTCAAATGCAGAGCCTTATTTTTTCATGTTAAACAAAACTTATAAGTAGTAACAGCAGGCGACATAATTCCGTATAAAATAAACCTTGGGGCAAAAAAACTGTCGCAAGATGTATTTACATTTTTTTTGTTTCTATTATTATCTTCAAAAATAAAATATAAAAGCTTGAAAAACGAGTTTTTTGTAAAAAGTTTTGAATTAACATTCACGGATTAATTGAAATTCTGGAAAAATTTCGAAAATGATCAAGCCACAAAGTCTTGGCATCATCTATGACTTTTAAAAACGTTAATTTGTTGATCTAGTAAAACATAAAAAATTTTAAACTTTGATACCAGTAATTTTATTTTAAAAAAACCGCATAGAAAAAGTAATACAAGTTTTATCAAAATAAAACAAAAAAACATAATATAAAAAGAGATCAAAAATATATATAAAGCTTGAAGTTAATTTTTTAGTATTTACTTGGATGATTCAAGTTGTTGACGAAGTAAACCAAAAATTTCGGATTTGATCCAATCTCGGCTTTTTGGAATATAAGTATTAGTTCGACGAGATAAAACTAAGCATGAGATATCAGAAAGACGATCAAGAAATTTGAGTAAATCCGTTGCTTCGTAGGAAATTAAACTTCCAACAGGATTAAGCTTCTTTAAATGTTCTTCATATATTTTGCAAATAGCTTCAAGGCAATCGATAGTCGTTTCATAGTCGGTCCAAGTTCGGGATTCAACATTATCTGTTGATTGAACCAACAAAATAGTGTGAGACATTTTTAGTCGTTTGTTGAAGCGTTTGAAAAGTCTGCAAAATAGTGATGAATTTAACTACCTTTTTTCTTTAACAAAAGAAATATGTAAGTATATTTAACAAAGTTAAAAGAACAAAAAGATCGGGATATTTAATAAAAAAAAAGAAGAGAGAACCTGAACGCGAGGGAAACTAAAAAATTTGGAATGGCAAAAAAAAAAAGCTCTCTTTTCTTCTTTTTTTTAAATATTAAAGCGGGAAGATGCATTTTGCATTTTGCTGGCTGAATAAAGCGCACGCTGGAGATGATTACAGTATATAAAAAATAGATGAGATAACAATTTAAATTAATTTTTAATAAAAATATTTTAATTGAAACTAAACTTTTTCTTTTTATTTTTAGCTTTTTTCCGGTGTTGCTACATGGTATAATGGATTCCACACTTATATATATCACATTTTATGCGTGCTTGGTGTTCTCAGTAATATTTCCATTGTTGCAGTATTATTACGACCAAGTATGAGATCAAATCCTTTTAATTTATTTTTAATATTTATTGCAATATGTGATATGACTTTAATGGCATCATATTTTGTTTTTAAGCAGGTTAGGATTTTTTCTTATTCTTCTTCAACGAAGCACTTGAAGCTGTTTTTCATATCATATTAATACTTGAACAATTCCATTATTTTTTATTATAGGTTCATCACTGTCATCCATTTTATTTTTCATCTGCTTGGATTATTTTTACTTATGCATACGCAACTTTATCAGTTTTTCTTCATAGTGTTAGCCTTTGGTTAACAGTAAATATGGCAGTTTTACGATATTTAGTGATTAAAGGCAGCGCAACATCGAATCCAAATATGCCTAGATTTAACACATTTAAAGCTGCTGGAATTAGTATTGCTTTAGCAGTATTTGTATCATTCGCAGGCTCAGCACCAAACATGCTTCGGTATAAAATTCAAGATAATGGACTCCTCCCAGTTCCCCAATCTTGCACGATGTCGGGTTCACCCTATGCAAAGTTCTATCAAGCAAACGATCAAGTGCGAGCCTTTGTTTTTGTTCAACCAAATTTTTGGAGTTGTTCATGGGAAAGATTCAGCTTTTGGACGGCAGGAATCTTTCTCAAAGTTGTTCCGTGCGCTTTATTAACGATTTTTATGGCTTTATTAGTTAGAATGTTGGTTGAAGCAAAGAATAGAAAATCACGACTTTCACATGGAAGTGGAATGAGTAATGGTGCAAATTCAATGAAAATGAAAACAAAAGCACATGTAACACCTTCAAGTGGAAGTAAAACCCAAACGGAACGAACCACCGCCATGTTGGTCTTAATTGTTTTTGTTTTTCTCATCACTGAACTTCCACAAGGTAATTTATTTTTTATTCGTGAAAAAAATAGGACTGTGAAAAAGTATTTTTTTGTTGGAAATAATTCAGCTTCATTTTTGTGCAAAATTATGTTATTATTACCAAAAATTATTTTATTTTATTTCTAGGTATTTTGGTTATGAAAGTTGGCCTTGATCCACCTTTTCGAATTGCCATGCAGCAAATTGGAGATGTTATTGATTTATTATCATTATTAAATTCATCTGTAAATTTTATTCTATATTCCACTATGTCGAATCTATTTCGACGAGAGTTTATTAATGCTTTTCGAGAATGCTGCCCCTGGGAGAAAATTCTTCAACGTAAAAAGAGTATTCAACGAACAGCTTTAACTCGAAATGGAAGCGCACCTGGTGCCGCAGCTCATACCGCTTCATTGAGAAATCAAATCCTTCGAAGTCCGGTAGTATCCAATAAAATTGGAAATGATAATTGTAAAGAACATCATGAGCGTCTCATTGATGTAACTTCAAGTGGTGGTATGGAATCTGCTGCTGCAAATGTTTAATAAACGATAAATTTAAAAAAACGGTCACTAAATTTTAAACGGGTTTCATTGTTTCTTCTTTTTATAACAAATGTATAGTTTTGATTTAAATCGCTTTAATTTTAAAACGTAATAAATTAATTATAAATTTTATTTTATAAAAATAATAAATGTTTAATGAACTTAATAAATTTCACACGAAAGAATGGAAAATTTGTTTGTTGAATTAGCAAAAGAGTATGCTTAAAGTGAGTAAAGAAAAAGTAAAACATGAGTAAACTTTTTTAATGACCCTTATGCGTCATTTTCTTAGATGTTTTGAAACTTCTGAAATTACCAAATCAACCACAATTTTGGACATTTGTAAACTGTAATTAAACAAAATCCCTCCACTTTTATATTGATTGTGCAAACCATAAAAAATGCTTGTATTCCAATTATCACATGTCTGACATTTATTTTTTGTTTCCCTAAAAAATCGTTTGAAAACGAATAAAAAAGTCATTAATTTTTTAAGCTTTTCAATGATGGTTTTGCTGGTAGCAAATTAAAATACTCTGTGGGATACTTTTTTTATTGCGACATTCAACGTCAAAGAAATAATAAAACAATTTTCGACCTTTAACGCGCGTTTTATTCCTATTTTTTCAAGTTTCCAATAAATGAAAAGCGATGTGATTAAAAAGTCAAAAATAGATCGCAATTTTTTTTCTTTTTTTCTTTGCAAATTGGTATCTCATTACGTATTACAAAATGCTTTAAAATGTTTTCCTCCTCCTGTTTTTAGAAATATGTAATTTTAAATTGAATTCCTCGCTCTTTTTTTCAACCCAAAAATAAAACAACCATTTAAAAGTGTTGTTTTCTCCATTTTTTCTTTTGTGGTTAAAAGTAAAAGTAAACTAGCTTAATTGTTTCCCGTCATTGAAATTTGAAAAAAAAGAGGAAAATATCGCCGTTGGCTGTTGGAATAAAGGAAAAAAAAGTAAACATTGAAAATGGTTAAAGAAATTTATTACTATTACAAGGGTTTATGCTAACAACAATCAAGCGTAATTTAGTATTTACTAAATTTTTAAAAAAATAGGGAATTTTCCATGAAAACTAAATTTCCTAATTTGCTGCTATTTTGTTATTGAAAAACAAATATTTATAATAACAAATTAATACTTGTTATTAGTTTTCACAAATTGTATATTAATGCAAATAAAACTTGCAATTTAGGTGATTTCGTGAATATTAGCACAAGAATCTCAAAGCTGTTGTCTTGCACTAAAAAAAAAGTTTTGAACGTGGTTTAAAAATCTACACCAATAAAATTTTAAAATTATTGGAAATACTACTCTTGCCATTCTTGTTTTTTTTTTTGTAAAATAAAGATTTTTGTGAAAATAATTTTTTATCAAACAAAGAAATAAAAAAAACATTTGAATAGTACAAATAGATAAATTTATTTTCAGATTCAAAAAGATTCAGGTTAAATAATAATTTTGTGAGGGTTTTTTTCCGTTGATAAAAAAAGGTGCCATTGATTTTTTATTTATGTGATTTGGTTACCTTCAACAATACCGCTGGAATAAACCCTTATTAAAAAATCTGCTTCGTCGTTTGGTTTATCAGCGAATGGAACGATGAGATAATTGCCAGGGAGTAAGCGGAAACGAGCAGCAATCTAAAAAGTTGTCAAAATAATGTATTAGCTTTTTGCTTACATGAAACTTACTTCTCGCCTAAATTCGGATATAGAACTACCATGGAGTGGTTTGTTTTGTTTAAAGAATGAACGGCTTTTTCGGCCTGTTTGGGAGTCAATTTTGTAAATATTGAAACCAATATTAAGCGTATCAAAATCTTGGGATTTGAGTTCACGACGATATTTTTGCAAAAGTGCAATTATTACGGTGCACTTTCCATCTTTTTTAATACTTTTGGAAGAGAGTTCTAAGCGAATGGCATATTGAGGATTGTTAGGAAATGTAGCTGAAAGCAAACATTTAGTTATGGCATATTGTAAATTTTTAAAAGCTTAAATATTTTCTGCTGTTTTCTTACCTTTATTTTCTCGACATCCTCCTGCTGTTTCATGTTTTTTATTCCATTTCCCATTGATAACAAAATGCGTCCATTTATTTTTAATTATTTCCATTCCAGTTAACTCCATGATTTCATTCATAACTTCAGGTCCAAAATGGCAAATTTCTAATAATTCAAAATGAATACAAAAATCTTTGAAAGACATCCAAAATTCTCCATCATCACGAAGGATAAATTCCATTTGATCCTTTTCTTTTTCTGAAACATCTTCCCATTCTTTTGATTTATCTGACCAGGCTCCCTTCCATTCATGTTTATCGCCCCATGGGTTTCGAAGGCGCAATAATAAAGTTTCGCCATCTACTCGATGATAAATACTGTGTACAGCGGTAATACTATAAGCGTGTTCTCTAACTATACCTTCTTTAGTTATTGTTTCGATTTTATCTTGATCAGAGTAAACGCTACAACCAAAAAGTGATCCTCTTCGAAATCCACGAATCAGAATTATTGAAAGCTTAAGTTTCTCTTGGACATCCATATCTTTAATTTGAAAATATTCTGTAAGACCTCCAGTAAAATCTTCCAAAGCTTCGGTGGTCAAGCCTCCCTCTAACGCTTCATAAGAACCATAAAGTTTGGCGTAGGCTTTTTCAAGCAAAGCGCTCCAAAATTCATTTTTAGACTTTGAATATATGTAATATAATTTTCCATCTACCGTTGGAAGTCGATCATCTATGACAACATCTACCCATTTACCATAGTTCCAAAAATGAAAATGAAATATCCCAGCATAATTTTTTCTTGTAAAACTTTGATCTGGTGGGACGACGCGATAAAAGAGTTCTTTGCGGGTGGCCAAATTTGCAATGGCAGCTATCAACCAACAATCACCAAGATGTCCTTGAATCGCATCAAATCGTGATTCACCATCAACAAAAAATTGTGGATCATTGGCGATTTCCTAAAATATGAAATATAAAATATATGCTTTTTCCATTGGAAATAAATGGCAATTAAATGGGATATTCATGCCAATGAATGTCGAAAGATTTTAGCTTATATTACCGCCCGAGCTCCTTATTCATTCATTTATAAAATTTTAAGTAGCAATCTTACATTAGGTCGGAGCCATTTAATTTCTGGTTCTTCTTCGGATGGTCCGTGAATGTATAAACTCGAAGATTGTGCAGGAAATTCAGGATCTTCGAATAATATTTTTTCATGAAGGCATCTTTCCTTCTCTTCATAAAATACGAGATTGCAGTTTGGTATTGCTGAATTAGGGAATACAAATGGCACAGTCTGAAATACTTTTCATTAGGATTAGAAAAATTCCAATGAAAATATAATTTTACATCACGCTTAAATTTTCCATTGTCGATTTTATTCAAAACTATTCTTTTAATATGTGAATTATATCGCCCACCCATATTCAAATAATTAATTCTTTCAATATCATTATTCAAGGATGTTTTTATCGCAGGAATGTTTCTAAAAAAAGTTTAATATGGCGTTCAAAATAAAAATTGTTTTAAACCGCTTACGATGAAGGATTTAACAAATCTTTATTAACGATATTTGGATCAACGAGCTTCTTTTCATTCTTTTCGGGTGTTGTTGATTTCTTTTTTTCTTCAGCATCAACTCGTCGACGGCGAAAAGGATTGAAGGATGGCATTATCAAAACAAAAAAATAGAAAAAAAATAAACAAGAAACCAAGAAAGATAATTAAATTGCAAGTCAGAATAAATTCTTATACTAAATTAATAATAATAATGAACGCTATATCATATCATCTGCATCATTTTTTTATGGGTTAATCTTGAGGGCTTTGTTTATAAAAAAATTTGATAAGTAGGACCTAAAAGAACCACTTGAAAAAAAATGAAAGAATATTGCTGTGATTTTTATATGTATTGATAATAAAACCAAATAAAATAGAGAAACTAATAATAAATTTACTTTTTTTTTCATTACCGTAAACTTTGAATGAATTCCTTTCATAAATAATGATTGCGACCCTAAAATATGAATGAAAACAATAAAAAGAAATGAAACCTTTAATTTTCCTAACATTTGTGATAAAGTAGGATTCGAATTGTCAAAAAAAGGTTCTTACAATAACTGAATTAAAAATAAAACATAAAGCATTTAAAACCAAAGTTTCTAAACCTTTTTTTTTGAATGATAATTTTCAAATATTTTCATTTTCCCAAACTCAAGGAAGGAGGCAAAATCGAGAATAAAAAATAAAAAGAATGCTTCCATTCAATTTTAAATTGAATCTTGAAACTAAAATCAAAAAGAATAATCGAAATCAAAAGAAAGGTCATCCACGAATATTTGAAGTGAGTGTCAACGTTGATATGCAAGTCATACGTAATATTTTATCATGGGTTTTACCCAAAGTATGTTTATGGAGCTTTTAATTTTTTTTATTATAGAAAGTTTTTAGAAAATGCCAGAATCGATTCAATCAAAGAAAGAAGAAGAACAAAATCTTAAAACGGCTCAAGAATCATCCGAAGAATTATCATCTAATGGACGCGAACTTCGAACTGCTGAAAGTTATTGCAATGTTGTAACTGCACGTGAACCTAAAACATCTGATGTTGGATCGCCTGTTCTTCATACAAGTATAGAACGAGATATTATGGAAAATTACAAAGAATAAATTAATTATTTGATTTTATTGCAACAAACTTTTAAGTATACCTGTGTTATTTACAAATGTTAAATAAATAAAAAATAAATAAATTTTTAACAAAATCTTCGACCATCTTCTGTTTTTTTACATTCTGGAAACGCTAAAATTTTCTCAAATTTTGGTTCAATCGTTTCATTTTCTTCCGTAAAATTAATCGTGGCTTCAGTAGTTTCACTTGAAGATGGAAGGAAAGATGTTGTTGTGGCATTTGTTGAAGCCACTGATGGCGGAGCAATGAAAGAATCTTGAAAGATTGTACCATTAGTATCGGCATCAATAATAGCTTGTTCAAGATTTAAATGAAGCTCAGCTTCAATTTCACGACTGCTTCTTACAGGTTCTGATGGAACATAATCATTGTTTTCTAAACCAAATCCTTTCAAGTCAATAATGGCTTCCTTGTTTTGAGGTACATGAATTAGATTATTGGCAGCTAATCGACTTGGAGTTATGTCAACTGGGTCATTTGATTCTTCAATTGCTGAAATTTGTGAAAATTTTAACATTTGACCCATTATTACAGTAAACTTTTATTAGCTTGTGGTTTAAAAACAAACTTTCAGAGCCAAATAAAATCTTATTCTAAAATGAAATAATAAACTTACCATTGTTATTATTACTATTATCAACATCATTTTTAAATGGGGGATTAATAAATAAAGTATAAAATAATAAAGCTAAAGCAAAAATAGCTGTCGAGATAGTGACAATTCCAAGAGCGGTATTCATCGTAACAATTGAAAATGGAAAATAAGAAGCCATGATGATCGCTTTTAAAAAATAACGGTTTTTTTTTTTTGCAAGAAAAAAACGACTTTGAAAAAAAAGAAGGTTTTATTTCACCCTAGTTTTAATTGGGTCAATGCATTGCCTTTTAATTTATTATGTATGTAATTTAGAACACAGGTTCAAGGTCTTTATTTGAAGCTTCTCTCGGAGAAATCAATTGACTTCAATAATTTTTTCTTCTTAAATTTTCTTTTTTAGTAATAATTATGAATGAAATACCTATTTTTGAAACTATTTAACGCAGAAAAATTTGTCTCATGTGTCAATTCCTCCAGTTTCAATTCAACTTGAAATCGCAGCATTCTCAGCATTACACGTGAGTTTTCATTATTGGATGGTTACAATAACAAAACAAAAAACAGAATTTTAATAATAATTATTTAAATTTAACAATCAACTTTTGACTTTTTCTATTTTTTCTAAGACGCGATCCTTAGCATTGGCTATTCCACCTTTTTTAATAATTGCTTTTTTTCTAATTGTTCTCTTAGTTTTTCTTATCATTGGAATTTGTGGTGGAATTTATTCCGTTATAATTACAAAAATAAGTCGTTGTCCATCTATTCATTTTTTTAAATCAAAAAAGCATCATTTTTTTATTTGGAATTATTTCTTTCGTTGTCTATAGTTTCTTTCCCATTTCTTTATTCGCTCTTTCAACTTGTGCTTTGTAGTGCATGCGAAAAGAAGAAAACATTTTGTTTTGCTGCCATTTATTTAGACTTCGGGTTGAGCTTTATGCTCACCGCTAGAAAGGAATCCCTCTGCTTTTGGGCAAGGGGAATTCTTTTTAGCAATTCTAAAATCTCGATAATTTTTGGAAGGTGTCATTGCCCGGGAAATGACACTTATTTTTGATTAACTAAAAAAAGCAAGCTTTTGTTTCACATTGGTTTGAACTCATTTTTTGAAATTCCTACGCATTTTTTTGTACTAAAATATACAATTTACAAAACTAAAAATGAACAATAATAAGCTTTTTTATTGCCAAATAAACGACTTTTTTCTCTTCACATTTCTTTTTTCCAAATGCACTGATTGAATTGCAAAACAGCAAAAACGTTTTAAATTCATTATTATATTATTTTTTAGTCCATCGGTCCTAAAATGGAGGAACAATACAAAAGAGTTCATGATGATCAAATAAATTATCCATGATGTTCAACGGCAGATGTGGAACAAGAAATTAAAGCAACACTATGGAAAAAATATTTTAAAAGAGAAGATAAACCTTTTAATGTTGAAACGCCATTACCATAATAAAATATTTGAAATAAAGATGTTTTTTTGTTGTTGAATTAAATGAAGGTGATCAAGCATACGATCAAAAGCGATAGAGAAAAAGCATATGATTTCTGTTTTTTGAGGTTAAAAAATAGCAAGCAGTAAAACCAAATAAAACTGATAAGGAAAAAGGAAGGCAAAAAAGGGCGTAAAAAAGTGTTCTTCATCAATACAACAACAAAAAATTATAATGTTTTTGTGAGTCACTTATGAGCGGCAGCGCTTGACATAGATCCGGCCACTTACATATATTATTTTCACTCCATCCTTTTGCTATTATTTGCTTGTATTTTCTTCTTCTCGATATATTGAGGAAACTTTCCATCAACATTTTTCATCATAGTTTCATAGTTTATATATTTATGTATATGAGCCAAAAAAAACATTGATTAAAAAAGTATCAAAAAAATTGTTTTAACGTTGTTTTTCACACAGTGAATCAAAAAATCCCATCATTTATGAAATTGTTTATTTTTTACGAATAATAATAATGCTTAAATTTAAACAAACAACATCGAAATCAATATCAAATATACCTATGACAGCTAAGTCGAATTTAAGGTTTTTATTTTATTGATTTAGCTTTTTTGAATGTGATTTAATTTTTTTTAGTAAAATTGAATGCTTTCCATGTAAAGCATCAATAATTATTCATAGTATTACCATTCCCCTTGCATGGCCTGCAAGCGAATATTTTGATCATAAAGGAGGTAACAGTGTTTTAAACAAAATTTAGATGAATGAGTTTTCTTAATAAATTTTTGAAGAAAAAAAAGTTTCCGAATCGTGAAAACTTTTTATGCCATTATTTTAAACTTCAAAAACTCTTAATTTTTAGAATGGCGTGAATTTAATGTTTGCCTTTCTTTCAAAGCAGCTGGAGGAAAATTAATGAGATCAAAAATTCATCAACGAGTGAATTATTTTTTTAATGAATTTTCATTGACTAATATATTTATCGTTTAGGTAAATCGAACAATTACAGATCTTCAATTTGATGAAAATTTTACTTTGTTTGTTTTCTTTTCTATTTTCAACAACTTATAGCCAGTATTTTTTAGTCACGATCTCGATCCAAATTTTACTATTGAAGCTTTAGTATCAGCTAAAAGAATCAATAGTCAGCGATCAGGATCCTCGCCATTTCAATCCGTCGCAAACACAGTATCTCGCTCATTTGGACGTCGTTTTGGCGCAAATTATGTAATTTTTTAATTTTATTTTACGATATTTAAATTTTATTTTAGAAAAAATATTCTCAAGCTCAAAATTCTTATACCATCAGTGCATATAATTTTCCAAGCCGTGAAGAAATTTTTTCTTCACCTGTTGAAGATTTACTTCCAATTGGACGTTGCTTTTTTCGCCTTGAAAATGCTGGACTTTCTGGAAAAATCCGAGTCTATTCTCTTGCTTTAGTTTCAGTGGAAACCATTGATCGTTCATTATCACCATTGGATATTTTACCACTTTTTGGTACCATGTGTTGTCAAGTTCTATGTCGACCTGATTGCCTTGAGACAACATTCATTCGGTCAGTTTTGGATATATTTTATGTTGATGAACAGCTTTTATTGGAAAAGCTTGATAGTGCTCTCGAAGGTGGATGTATTAAATGTTATACAAAAGATAAAAAAGAAGCTGCTCTTGTTATTCCTATCGATCAGGTTAGTTTCAAAGATCCATACTAATCGATTTAGTCAAACTTTTATTGAGAGACTATTTCCAATAATTTCAGAAAACTAATATTCGTTCAACGGCATATCAAACTGCGATTCGAATTACTCTTCTTGATGAAGAAACACAATATACTCGTGATTTTATATTTATTTTAACAAATGAAAGCCAAGTTAATGATTGGTTTTATGCATTGCAGCAACAAATTAAGAATGCGATTGCGTGGAAAGAATTTGCTTCAGTATCAACAAACCCTTTCGCATTGAAATATAATAATGAATTTAAACTACCCATTGATGAAGCACAATCAATTAAAGGAAGAACCATGACGAACACGGATGAGATTAAATCGGGAATGCGTGAAGCTTCAAAACGCGGTAGCAGACGAAGAGTTCAAAGCGTCTTTCAAAATGTTCCTAAAATTGAGATAAAAGAAGAAAAGAAAGTAGAATCTAAAGATTACGATAAACCAATGGCAAAGTCGCCTTCAATTCATAAACCTACACAATATCTGTCAGTGAATCAGTATGTGAAACAACCTTCAATGATTCAAAAACCAAAAATAGTTGAATCTAAACCCATGCCAAGACCTCGAATTATCGATCCTCCGCCACTAACATCCAAATCCTCAACAAATACAAAATTGTTGGTTAATCATGGTTATGTAAGTTCTCAGACCAAAACAATATCCCGAATTGCAAGAAAACAAGATGAAATTTCATCTTCCCCAACACAAAGAAATACAGAGATCGCACTACCACGTACAAAAATAGCGTCAGATTTCACAAAAGCAAGTTCATTGCATGCAGAAACAAAATCGAGACAAAAAGTGAAGCTGGAATATCAAGAAGATACAATTGAGCGAAATATTATTCCACCAGAAACTCGTCATGTTTCACGCCCTCGATTAGAAGATCAACGGGTTATTTCTTCTCCGACATCTCGACCATCGTTACAAAATCATGATTCAATAAAAGGTCCACCAAATACTTATATAATTCGATTAAATGTTGGCATGGATGATGATTATGAAGATACACGAGGTAAAATTAGGTTCTTTCCTTTTTTAAATTTCATCATTCCTTTTTCAGCTCAACATTATGTTAGCAAGAAACCGCCACCTTATCCTTCTCATAGCCATCATAATTCCTCTAAACTACCACCATCATCTCAAAAAATTTCCAACGACCTTCCGAAAACTCCACCACCATTCCGACAAAAAATGCCACAATTACCACCGCCATTAATGCCACAATCGAAATCTCCTAAAATTATTAGTTTTAAAAATACAGAAATTACTCGATTATAAAATGCTTTAATTAATTTTATTTTATTCGTAAAAAGATTATTATTATTATGCAAATTTATGTAGTAATTTTGTTGACTGAAAAATAATAAATTATGTATTTGTAAGTTCAACACTTTTTGTTTGATACACAATGATGACAGCAGCTTTAGTCGAAGGAGCTATAAAAACAGAAAAGAAAAAACCTCGCCACGATGAACCTGGACCTGTGGAATTGCCAATTGGAAAAATAGTTGCAAGGAAATGGAAAGTTATCGAAAAATTAGGTGAAGTAAGTTATACTTTTTTGATATTCATAAAATTATATTTTATATATTTCTAAATTTTAGGGTGGCTGCGGCGCTGTTTATCTCGTGGAAGACAACAAAAATCATCGACAAGCTGCTTTGAAAGCTGAATCAAATTTTGTTGCTGGTGGAAGTGTTCTAAAATTGGAAGTTCAAGTTTTGCGAAGACTCAATGGAAGAAAATATGTTGCTCGTGTGCTTGCATCTGGAAAGAAAGAAAAATATTGTTACATGGTATGCTTTTAGATAAATTTCATTCATTGATTAATTTCTATAATAAAAGTTTTTTTAGGTTATGACTCTATTTGGGCCATGTTTATCTCGACTTTTCAAACATTGCAAAAGGGAATTCAGCATTTCAACACAAGTTCGTCTCGGCTTACAAATTCTTTACGGTTTAAAGCAGCTTCACGAGGTTGGATATATTCATAGAGACATAAAGGTACATATGATTATGATTGATAGAAATACTACTTACTGTTTATTATTTTAGCCTGCAAATCTTGCCGTTGGAATCAATGGGAATGAATCAAGAGTTATCCACTTACTTGATTTTGGTTTAAGTCGAGAATTTATTATCAAAAATGAAAATGGTAAACCTGAAATGAGAAGGCCAAGAGAAAATACACTTTTCAGGTAAACTTTTTCACTTTTCATATTCTTTTCACTTTATTTATTTTTAGAGGTACAGTAAAATATTGTTCTATGAATAGTCACAAAAGAGCTGAACAAGGACGTCCGGATGATTTATGGTCAATGGTAAGAGAATTTTTTTTATCCATTTCTTTGTTTTATCCTTTTAAGTCTTATATTTTTTAGGTTTATATGCTTGTTGAAATGCGAAATCCACTTCCTTGGGGAAACTTACATGACAAACATGAAATTGGCAAAATTAAGAATGAAACAACCGATGAACAGCTACTAAGAAAATGTCCACCACAAATGCATGAAATTACTTTGCATTTAAGAGTAAGTTTCCTTTACAATTTAATAGTTTTATAATTAATTATCTTTTTTTCAGGAGCTCGATTATTTTACAAGACCTGATTATTTAAGACTTTATTCCATCTTTGCAGTTTGTATTTCCTTTTTATAATTATTTTTATATTGTAAAATTGTAGGATATAATGGCTGAAAACAAAATCAAGAATAGTGATCCATTCGATTGGGAAATTCAACGAAATCACAACAAGGATGGAAGCAAATTTTCACAAGGTAAAAAGCTACGAAAGAAATTATCAAGAATTATGACAGTTTCTGAAGATGTAAGCATGCAAAAGACAGGCGGTGATCAAGCTCCAAGCACAAGCAAAGGTGATCGAACTCAAAAAGAAAGCAACGGCGATAAACCTCCATTCTCAGCTCAAGAATTTGAAACAAATGAATTAGGATTTTGATTTGATTTCCTAAGAAAATTTCTGTTACAATAAAAAATGTATTTGAATTTATTAATTTTTTTCACACAATAAAAAAAAGAATGTTATTTGTTTGTTTGATGCTGCCACAAGATTTTGTTAAGATAGACGAGAAAGAATAAAAGAAAAAATAAAACGAACGCGAGCAAGCTGCTGTTTGTTGGTTGGTGCATCATTTGTCAATAACAATCACTATCTCTCGTCACCGTCTCACAGCGCAATCATTTTCAATCAAAGGCGGAGTACAAATGGCCAAACGCAACGTGCAATTTTTGGATTTTTTAATTATTTTTTGATAGTTATCGCCATATTTAAAAATCTGGAATGGGTTTAGGAGAAAAGTGTTGAAAGGGCGTTTTTAAGTTAGGTAATTATCTATCTTTTCGTACAAACGAATTTCAATTTCATAAAAAAACAAAAAAATGGTTCTGGACTAACTTTTTTGGTCCACATCTACTCCGCCATGATTACGCTGTGGTCTACTAATTTTTAGATAAACAACAACAACAAAATATGAAATCATAACTATTACAAGGCTAAAAGCCTAAAAAAGGCGGAAGTTGAGTCTTGAGTCAATAAAAGCATGGAAATCATGAAAAGTTTGAGTCAATAAAAGAATGGAAATCTCAAAGATTCAAGCCGACTCAACTTCGCGCCCCAAAAAAAATTTTTAGATAAAAAAGAGTAGATTGGTTTAATGTGATTTTTTTTTCTTTACATCGTGGAAATGTTTGTTCACAAGCTTCGTGTTAATAAAACAGTGAAATAAAGTTGTTTATATTCAATAACGAGAGGTAATGAATAAATCTTTTGAACATATTTGTAAACTTTATTTATTATACGTTAAAAAAAATCAAAAAGATTTCAGATGACGAAAAAAATGGAGCTTCAAGTAGCGACAAAAAGTTAAACAAATACAAAAAAAACATTTTTTGATGTTGAAATATGTTTTTGGAAGCTATTTATTTTAAATTGATTTAAAAAAGTTAAAAGTAAAATAAAAAACTTTAATTAATAAACGCTATCAAAGCATTAAAGCAAAGTTAGTATCGTCAGAAAAATTTAAAAAAGGAAGAAAAAGAGAAATTAACAGATCAATTAATGCGAAATTAGGAACTAAGTATGAAGAAAAAATTTCGGCTATATTTTATTTAAAACAATAGTAAATGTAAAAATTTATAGCAAAAATAAAATGAGGTGGTGCAAAATTTTTTTTGGGGCGCGAAGTTGAGTCGGCTTGAATCTTTGAGATTTCCATTCTTTTATTGACTCAAACTTTTCATGATTTCCATGCTTTTATTGACTCAAGACTCAACTTCCGCCTTTTTTAGGCTTTTAGCCTTGTAATAGTTATGATTTCCATTCTTTTATTGAGCTCGAAGAGATTTATAGATGTAATTTGAAAATTTAAAAATCAAATAAATAAAAGAAGGTGTTTTACTAGTGTATTAGTATTTATTTTAAAAAGATAAATGGAGAAACAATAAACTCTCGATAAAATAATACTTCGCAAAAAGTACCTGACGGTACTATCTGGCCAAATGGAGAAGTTGGAAGTAAAAAATTGTAGCATGGGAAAAATCTTGAATTTATATAAAAAGTTTTAATGCAAAGCATTTTTATTAATAACTCCAGCTTAATTAAAATTTCTAACTTAATTTTACAGTGACCAAAGAGTGTGTAGTTAAAAAGATTCACTTTTACCTTGGTATTTTGCGTTTGCAACGGACTCAATTCAAATTTTAATAGTCCTAATCTTTATTTCTTTAAAGGCACATGAACGAATTTCCCTTCTTTAATGAAAAAAAAATGCATGGGAAATAACGGGGATGTTTTACTTTTAACTTTTACTGTAAAAATAATTCCTTTAAAAACCTAAAACTTACTACTAAATATCGGAAAATAAAGCTCGGAAAAAGCGAAAAACGTTCTTCCGCCCTTCGGGCGAAAGAAACTTTTTCTACTTTTTCTCCTCGCATATATGTAGAGAGAAGAAGTTTGAGTCAATCACCGTTTTTCTAAAAGTTCTATAGTTTTAGTTAAATTTGCTATGGAATAGCCCTTTCAAATACTAATCCAATCACATTAGAAAAACATAGTTTACTACGTGTCACAAATTTTTACTTTAAACTTTTTTGTTTTGTTACTTTTAATTTAACTCCTCGTGATTCATTCAAAAATATGTTTGGATATTTGTAATGTTCGAAAAATATAATCTGCCGCCGAATTCGATTAAATTTTATTTTTTCCCTCTTCTAAAGATTAAGAAAATGATTTTAATGCATCAATTAAAAAATTTTAATCTGAACAAAATGTTATGTTCTTTGAACCTTGAATTAATAACAATTCATGACAATCCATAATTTATACTTTTCTTTGTTTTATGGATAAAAGCATTAACGTTTAGGTGCAAAAAAACAGCCTTCAAATAAGTTTAATATGATTAAAAATTACTTCTTATTTTAGAAAAGGAGCGCTAAATTAGCTTCAAAAAACAATTCTCAGAAAATAATATCAGGATTTTTAATAAAGGAGAAGTTGTGAAAATTTGGGAAAATATGGGGACTTGCTTAATATAAAGAAATGGAAAATCAGTTTTTAGATAAAGAATTGTGACCTCAAAAAAACTCCTAAATTTATTTCAAAGATCTAGAAATAACAAATATTTGTCGTTTCAAATGCAAAGAAACATATACCAATATTTTTAAAATTTCTAGTTTACATCCTACAATGTTTATTAATAATTATTATTACATTAACAAAAGGGTTTACTATAAATAAACTTTATCCGACCAAAAAAATATTTAATATCATCGATCTTCATCCATTTGCAAAAACATTAATTCAAAATATGCGGTTTCTCTTTCCTCTTTCGATTGAGGCATTTTTTCGCGCTAAGATTTGTGACATACAAACAAACAAACAGACACTTTTTTTTTGGACACAATTTTAGTCAAAACTCTCGATTTAGAAGGTTTTTTTTCTGGATTCCTTTACAGATATAATCTATAGAGGGGCACTCATAACTCTACAAAAAATCAGCCATAGTTAATAAACATAAAAACATGATTAAGCTAGGTGAAAAAAAAAGAGATCTTGCGCTCCGTCAGTCCCAACTCAACTTGGGCCAGCTTTTCGCATGCAGCACAATCGCTTCGCGATCGTGCTGCATGCTCTGGCTGGCCCCAATGAGCCACTGATTTTTCTCTTTGATTAAGACAAATTCGTGCTAAGATTTGTGACATACAAACAAACAAACAACAAATAATCCGCCTTTGATTTTGCTCTTTGATTGAGACATTTTCGTTCTAAGAATTGTAACGGAACGACAAACAAACAGACATTTTTTTTTGGACACATTTTTAGTCAAAACTCTCGATCTATAAAGTTTTTTTTTTTGATTTCTTTACAGATATAATATATAGATGGGCACTCATAAGTATACCAAATTTCAGCCATAGTTAATAAACATAAACACATGATTAAGCTAGGTGAAAAAAAAAGAGATCTTGCGCTCCGTCAGTCCCAACTCAACTTGGGCCAGCTTTTCGCATGCAGCACAATCGCTTCGCGATCGTGCTGCATGCTCTGGCTGGCCCCAACTTCTTTAAAGGGACATAGCTATTTCATGCCTTTTTTGAAATTTCGTTTGCGGGCACTGAAAGTTACACTTAGTAAGGCGCGTGTTTGAATTACCGTGTAAGACAGAAGTGACACGGTAATTCAAACACGCGCCGCCCCAACTGTTCCTATCAGTCCCAGTATCGAAATTTTTGAAAAGGCATGAAATAGCTATGTCCCTTTAATCTACTGATTAAACTACAAAGTAAATAATTTTTCTTTATCATTTTTATTGTTTGCTCGAAGATTTTGTAAAAATATCCAAAGTTATTTCTTTCTATTTTTTTTTCTTTTTTTTGCGATCAAATTTTGTTCGTGAATGAACGTGCAATGAAAGGGTTAAACAAATGGCCATAGTTTTTGATTAATTGATAATAATATTTCTATTTGTTGAAGGTTTTCATCTCTCAAAATGTTTACACTAAAAATGATAAAAGTCATTTCATTTGTGAGCAATTTGATTCCTAAAAATTCAACAATTTTGCGGTTTTCTTCTTCATCAAATTTAAAAAATTCAAAAATGGAAGCAGCTTCCGAACGAGGATTTGATTATCATTATGTTGTGAATGAAAAAGCGGTACAATAATTTTTATTTTGACTTATTGTAAAAATCTTATGATATATTTTTTAAGATGCATGATTTTATTGTCAATAGCACTATCAAAGTTAGTTGTAAACCATCTCAAGCTGAATCCGTTGCTCGAATGCTTCTTTATGTAAGTCCCAATTATGGTCTAAAAGGCTTTTAAAATATTTTATTTAAAGGCAGATTGTCGCGGTCACTTCTCGCATGGAATTAATAGGTAATAATATTAATTAAATATTTTTTAGTCATTTTTTCATGATTCTTTAGACTTCACATTTACATTCGAGACCTTGAAACTAATACTTGCAACACCCATGGAAAACCTAAAATTCTTAAACAAAAAGGTTCAACCGCTTTTGTAGATGGTGATAATGCATTGGGTTCAGTTGTGGGAGAATTTTGTACGAATTTGGCGATAAAATTATGTAAAGAACATGGAGTTGGATGGGTAATCGCCAATAATTCCAACCATTTCGGTGCAGCAGGTCGTTATGGTCATCTTGCAGCTGATGAAGGATTTGTTGGATTTGCTTTTACCAATACTTCACCAATAATGTTTCCAACAAGATCATCTCAAAAAGCTCTTGGAACAAATCCACTTGCCGTTGTAGCTCCAGCTGATGATGGTGATCGATTTGCGTTGGATATGGCAACCTCAACAGTTTCGTTGGGGAAAGTTGAAGTTGCTCAAAGAAAAGGTAAATACACCGTACCAGAAGGATGGGGAGCTAATAAGCGTGGGCAACAAGAACCAAATCCTAATATTATTTTGGATGAAGGTGGTGGGTTGCTTCCTTTGGGAGGAATTGAAGAACGTGGAGGTTATAAAGGAAGTGGACTCGGGATGATGGTGGACATTCTTAGCGGTGTTATGGGTGGAGCCCACTTCGGAAAAAATGTTCGAGGATGGGCCAAAACAACGAAGAAAGCCGATTTGGTATAATCCATCATCAAACATAAATTGAAAATAAGTCCATAATTTTTAGGGTCAATGTTATATCGTTGTTGATCCTGATTGCTTTGCAGATGGTTTTACTCATAATTTAAAACGATTCCTTGATGAAACAAGACATTTGGAATCCACTGATTCTAAGCTACCAGGTACAGATTTTAAAATAATCCAATAATTTTTTAATTTTTATTTATTAGTCCGCGTTCCTGGTGATTTCTCAAAAAGCCATGGAGCTCTTATTGAACACGCAGGAGGCCTAGTTTATCATAAATCTCAAATTGAATATCTTCGAAAACTCGCTGAAGAACATGATGTACCATTCTTTGAAACAAAACCTTTTAAAAAACCTTGATTTCTTTTCTTATAAAGTTTGTAGAATAAATTTTATTTTTTTTAAATATACTTTTTCATCATTGTAATTAATTTTCACTTGAAGCCACAAAAAAATATTAACAAATATTCAGTTTGAAATTTAAAATAGGTGTATTAATAATCGTGAAACTCTAGCATATAATTTTCCAACAAACTTCTTGATTAGAGTTGAAGCATTTTCTTGCTCGAAATAATTTTAACCAATCATCCCTGTGCTTTTACAATGATTTTGGAATATTTGAATTTTGTGATGAACGCTTTTTCTCATAAAATGCAACATTCAACCATAAAGGCTGCTTGCTTTTAAGAAATTTTATCATTCTCGTGATCATCCTCCATCCACAAAACAAAATAAAAATGTTTGTATACAAAGAAAATCACATATGCAATGCATGCAGTTGGGTTTTTTATACTTGTGACAAAACAATGAGTTTATATGAAAGAACCATCATTCTAGTGTCAAAAAATCAAATGGATGATTCATTTTAATGCGACCAATGACTCTTGTAATTTAATGTTAGATGTTGAAGTTTTGAAATGCATTTAGTTTATTCGCAACAACAAAAGATTTTTAAATGTTTTAATTTTTATTGCCCAAATTAATGAACTTTTAATTATTTTCCAGCTTTAAAAAAATTAATTAATCTTTTTTCACAAGTGTCGTGTATTTTTTATATATTGTTGTTTTTTTTTCTATTGATGTTCTTCGACAACGACAAAACATCTGAGAATCAGGCCTCTTCCTTCGGCCCGTCCAGCCCGGCCCGGCCCGGCCCGGCCCGCGGGCCGGGCCTGACATGGACGGGCCGAGGCCGGGCCGGCAAAACCCGGCCCGTGGAAGAGGCCTGCTGAGAATGCAATCAATTCTTTCCTTCTTTCTTTTTTTAAACGTGCCGCGCGTTGTTCTTTCCTGGTAAAAAAAATGTGACCATAACGCACAAACAAAACGCGCATACAGCTTTGTTATTCCTTTCGATGTTTGTCTTTCGTTACTCTTTTCAATAGAGAGAGGAAAAAACGAAATCATCCGACTACTCCTACATTGACTGCCGTTAGGCATATTGGAGACTCTGTTGGCTTCTCTGGTAAAAAAAAGCTTTTATTTAACGTCCTTTTTTGGACATTTTTTCCTTGCTTTTTTTCCAATAAGGGCGGATTTTTGAAGCACTATAATTGCGCGAATAAGCTTACGTCAATTTTTTCTTTTCATGCTGCGTGTTTTTTTGCGTTTAGACTTTTTGTTGCCTTTCATTTAATGTTATGTTGATTTTTTAGAGATCGATCGAGATGTCATATGCTTATCTTTTCAAATACATCATTATCGGTATGATAAAATTCACCTTCCAAATTTTACTATTAATTTTTCTACGTTTATAGGCGATACCGGTGTTGGAAAATCATGTCTCTTACTTCAATTCACCGATAAGCGTTTCCAACCTGTCCATGATCTCACTATTGGTAGGTTTTATATTCTTAAAAATGGATATATTGGTTGGTTTTGCAGGAGTTGAATTTGGCGCACGTATGATTACTATCGATGGAAAACAAGTAAAATTGCAAATTTGGGATACAGCTGGTAAGTATTTGATTTCGAAAAAACGATGACTAATCATAAAATGTCCTTTTATAGGTCAAGAATCATTCCGTTCAATTACTCGATCTTATTATCGTGGTGCAGCTGGGGCTTTGTTAGTTTATGATATTACGCGACGTGATACTTTCAATCATTTGACTTCATGGCTTGAAGATGCTAGACAACATTCTAATTCAAACATGGTTATTATGCTTATTGGCAATAAAGGTGATTTGGAAGCTCGACGCGAAGTGAAGAAAGAAGAGGGAGAGGCTTTCGCTCGCGAGAACGGTAGGTTATTATCTTTTAATTCTTATATATTTTTGGGTTTCTATATTAATTTTCTTTGTAGGTCTTGTTTTCATGGAGACTTCAGCGAAGACCGCTGCTAATGTTGAAGAAGCTTTCAATGATACTGCAAAAGAAATTTATCGAAAAATTCAAGAAGGTGTATTTGATATTAACAATGAAGCTAATGGAATCAAGCTTGGGCCACAACATAGTCCTAGTTCTCCTACAGGCGGCGCTGCTGGTACTCCTCTTGGTCGAAGTGGTGGATGCTGTTAATCTAACCTTTTCTCTTGTTCCATGTAAAATTTAAATTTTTCAAATATACTTATCGTCTAATCAATCACATATGTCTTCTGTGATTTACTTTCTGTAAGCTATCGCTATCTTGCTTTTTTCTTTTCAAAATTATGGAGAACTTTTTTTACCAAAAAACTATTTAATACTGTTGTTTTCTTATTCTTGTACATTTATTTCTTATTAAATTTGCAAAAAAAACTTTACACTTTCTGTTGTCAGCTCTCCTCTCCTGTGCAAGTTCTGACATTACAAAGCGCGTTTCGTTTGGTTTTCTCTCTTTTTTTCGGTCAAAAAAATATCTCAAGTTTTTATATTATTGATATGTTTAAAGGAACATAGCTATTTGATGCCTTTTTTCAAATTTCATTCTCCCGCAATTACCCGCAGCGTAAAGATGAAGCGAGCTTTTTTCCGTGCAAGCTTACTGTATTACACGGAAAAAAAGCTCGCTTCATCTTTACGCTTGCGGGTAATTGCGGGAAAATGAAATTTGAAAAAAGGCATCAAATAGCTATGTTCCTTTAATGTTTGATATATATGTTTTTATTTTTTTGTAAATCATATTCTGTCTTATTTTTAAATTGATAATAAATGCTAATCGAATAATTGGATTATGAATTAAGAACAATTTCTTAGGTGTTTTGTCGCCAACAACTTGTTTATATATATTTAACAAAGAGTCACGTGAATAACATTTGAAATTATTCCATTTTGTTGTTCATTGATTGTTTAGTAATAAACGAAAGTTTTAGGTATCACGAAATTATGTCCACTGCCGTTTACAAAGCTTTATGCCGTTATGGTGATAAGGTACGGCTCTTAAAGCTGAGAGAGGAATAATTTTTCAATTGATATATTTTTAGTTTGTTTATCCCTTACTTCCATCATTTGCAAAACCTGCTTGGAATCATCCTGCTGGGCCAAAAACAGTTTTCTGGTGGGCTCCTACAATTAAATGGTAAGCTTTTTATTATTGTATTAATTTTAAATATATTTTCAAATTTAGGTGCTTGATCGGCGCGGGTTTAGCTGATTTAGCTAGACCTGCTGAAAAATTAAGCCTTTCACAGAATGCTGCCTTGTTAGCTACTGGTTCCATTTGGACACGATATTGTTTTGTGATTACTCCTGTAAATTACTATCTTGCAAGCGTCAATTTCTTTGTCGGCCTCACTGGACTAATCCAAGTTCTTCGAATCGCTAATTATCGACGGAGCCATCCATCTGCAACCTAATTAAACATTCATATTTAGAAAATTTTTATCGTATGACACAATTGAAAAATCCGGTTTTATTAGCAACGTTTTTTTTGTAAATGATTTTAATAAAAGATTTTTATTTTACGTTTTATTTTATTATTTCTTATTATCAAGTTGGTTTCGACTCTTTTGTATCTCATTTACTGGTTGTTAAAGAGTTTTATTAAAGATTTTAGGACTTAGAAATGGCTAAAAATAAGAATATCAAGATGTCGGAAGACTTGCTTGGAATGCATGTAAGTTTTTTTTATTGTTTCTTATTACTTAATACCGTAATTTATAGTTTATGCGTTCGACTCGTATAAAGATAGATGAAAAGGCCAAAAAGAAAATATTAACTGAAATGGCAGAAGAATATCGTGGAAGAAAGATACCTATCAATAAAAATAAAAATGCTCCAAGCCGTTATGTATTTTGTCCTGACATTGGGTATAATGAACTTCAAAATTTAAAATATGGTCGCTTCGCGTTTAATGGAATAAATCCTGAAATTCATAGAATTCAATTAGAAGAAGAAAATGCTCGTCGACGCAGAAATGATCCTAATTTGGACGATGATGAAGGAATTTTCAAAGATATCCCTGACGAAGAAATGGCTAAAAGTTCCTTCTCTTCCGCAAGACGATACAATGGTCGTGGTGTTTTTATTGAACCTGCTGATAAGATTTTGAATATCTATACTGAAGAAACGGATGCTCCTTTATCTACTGGACCTTCAAGTAATAATACTGCAACTTCTTCAAACGTACGATCTCCATCTCAACGTTTTGCTCCTTATAGACGAGGTCAAAAGCAAGACAAAAATTCTGGTAATCAAAATAAGCGGTTTGGTAATAGAAAGAAGTGAATTAATTGGGCTCTATGATATTTGTTCATGTCTTTATGCTTTTGTTGATTTTAACGTTTGTTAATAAATTTTTTATTCTTTTGTTGATTTTTTTTTTGAACAAAGATAAATTAAACTTTCACTTCTTTTAATTTTCTGAGAAGCAAAATTTGAGTATGTACGTAAAAAAATTATAAACCGCAATTTAAACTTTTGATGATAAAACTTTTTTGATGTCATCTAGAAAGATGATATCCATTATCACAACACAAAAATGCATGAAATCTGCCTATACACAAGAAAAAATAAATTACCCAAAAAGAAACAATCTAACGAAAAAATAATAAAAGAAGACAATATAGACTCTGTTTTTAAAACGCGTAAAAAGAATGCATAAAAGAGGTTTTCAAAGGTTCGAAGCTTTTTTTGTAAACTGCTAAAATTGAAAACTCAAATGCGGAAGTGAAAACAATATGTATGATGAAAGTTATTGGGAAGATCAAATAATAATTCCAATGCATTATTAAAGAATTGTACAACAGCAAACTTTTTTTTCTTGATGTGATGTTGTCCCAAAATTGTTTGGTCCTTTTCCAGCTGCACCATTAATGCCTCCAACGCCGCCTCGCATATCATTAAGTTCATGTTCGCCACCTGGTGGCCTCTTCTTCTTTTTACGACTTCCACTTCGACCTCGGCCGGATCGATTGAGTTGACCTTCTTCAATATCATCATCGCCATCATTTTCAGCTTCAAGAGTTTTAACCCATTCATCAGGAGACATAGGTTTATTCTTTTGATTTCCTGATTTGAGAGCTCGTTTATTTGGTGAACTTTTGGATGTATCTCGACCTCCTTGGTATTGAGAGACATCATCTTTATTGGTGGAAACATCCTCGCCACTCCATGTTCGAATGAGATTGTGTTGTTCTTGTTGAGCTTCAAGTCTCGCTGGGGTAAGACCTGATCTATCCCTAAGTGATTGACGACGAATGGCACCTCGAGCTGAGAATGGATTTTCTCCATTAACTGATGGCAAAGGTTGTGGTGATTCATATTTCTTCCTTCGTCGAGATTGTCGTCTGCTATCTCGTACACCAAAAGCTAATCGCTTTTTCTTGGCTTGCTCTTGTTGTTGAATGGTTTGTATCACTATTCTTGTATTTTGATCTTCCGCAAGATCTAAATCAATTTTTTGTTTACATCAAAACCAAAAGAATGAATTTTTTGTTACCTAAGGCAGTTTCTCCGTTGGCAGTAGTTAAAGTAATATTTGCTGAATATTCGCATAATAGCTCAATTATATCTGCTTGATTCCAATGACTTGCAGCATGAAGCGGAGTCCATCCTTCATTATCTTTTAAATTAGGTGATATACCAACGCGTAATAAAAATGCTACAACATCATAGTAACCACTTGCTGCGGCAGCATGAAGCTAAAAAGAAAAAACATATGCATTTTTAAATTGTTTTTAAGCTTTTAAATTACTCACATAAGTAGAACCATTCGGCTGTCGATGCTCAAGATCTTCATTTCCATTTTGTCTCAATAATTTCATGTCAGCTAACATTTGCCTCTCGGGTTCGCCTCTTTTTTCTTCAATTAAATCTTGAGTTATTCCATTTTGTGCCATTTCACTTAAATTTTTTATAAATTTAACAACCGATTTGGAATCAATCATGATTAAAAAAATTGCAAATTAAAGGTTAAAAAATATGTGGAAAACGAAAAAGTTTTGAAAGGGTTGCTTTTACCAAGAAGTAGTGATCAAAAACTATTTAGAACTTTTATGTGAAACTCTCGAATCTGTGGCGGGTCTCAACCCTATTTTTTTTTTTATTACCTTTCAATGACATCAAGAGTTTGTTCAACATCGCAAAGATCATATGGCATATTACCTTCTGAATTTACGGCAAGAAGATCCGCTCCACTTAAAAAAGAAAAATGAAGGCGATGTATAATTAATAAAGAAAATAAAAATTATTACTTTGCAATTAATAGTCTCACAATATCAATATACCCACAACATGCTGCTGCATGTAAAGGCGTCCATAATTCTGTATCTTTTGCATTTACATTAGCATTATACTCAAGTAAAAGCTTCACTAGACTTTTATTATCGTCAATAGCACACTATAAAAAATATTCAATTAAATTTTAAAAAGAAAATGAATGAAAGATTCAATCAATTTCAAAAAGAATAAATTTTTTAGGACATCCAAATCTTTCGTTAGTTTTTAAAATATGAATTTTAGTAAATTTGTACATATCTGATTTACTTACCTGATGTAAAGGAGTTAATCCGTCTTCATTGTGAGAATTTGGATCTGAACCAGCTTTAAGCAATCGTTCGACTAAAAAATAAAATTTAATTTACTTTTTTTTAATTTGAGTCATAGCTGTTTACAATAATTCAAATTATTTTGGTTTTTTACAACTTTTTTTAAATGCAATTACTTGATTGCGTATTTTTTTTTTGAGGTATATCACATTATTTTTTTTATTAGATTTTTATGCTTAATGTTAATTATTTAAAGTTAAATATGAAATCATTTGAACTATTATTTAGAGCTAAAAAATAAAATCAATAAGCAACTAAAAATCAAATGTTTGAAAAATTGCGTAATTTGATTTTTTATGGGTTTTGTTTATGCTTCAATCAAAAAAAATAAAGCATTGCGAAAGTTTTAAACGTTATTTTTTCTTTGCAAACATTTAATGTAAAATAATGCTAAAAATTTCCATAAAACTATTATTTACTTTTAAGAAGAATAAAAAAAATGAGACGCTTGGGAATTTATTTTACTAACCTTCTGCAGCATCGCCGCGGCTTGTAGCTTCAAGCAAAGCAATACCAGGACTAAATTCTAATTTTTGTTTTTTCAATCGTGGAACAGGATTTGAACGATCATAATCATGAAATCGAAGAAGTTGTTGCTGCCTTCTTTCTTTTGCTAAAGCAATACGCTCAGGAGCTGGCATTTGCTCAAGTTGAGGCAATTCAGCGATCAAATGACTGTGATCCATTTTTTTAACCGTCTTATTGAGTTAAAAATAAAATAATTAATAATAATAATAAAAGAAATAATAATAATAACTGCCTATTTTATTACTAGTATATTATTACATGCTGGTCCAGGGATGTCCAAAAAATAATAATCCCAAATGAAACTCTGCAATCATAAAATTTCTATATCTTTTTACCAAAAGAAGAAGAAAAAAATATTAATAAACTCGTTGAAGAAGAAGAAAAAAAGCAAAACAAAATAGAAACAAGAGGATTAAAAAAATATAAAACATTTGGGGCGGTTTGATGAAAGCTTGAAGTGGGGGTCGTGTTGCTGGCACTCAAACAACACGGAGAGCTATAAAGCATTCATCCGGAGACGTTCCGACCGAATCAATAAACCACTGCAGCGCCAATGACACGCATCTGTTTCATCGAAGAAAAAAAAATTACGAAGAGGTGCGCGCAAAAAATAAAGGTCCTTTACTCTCAAAAATTAAAATATGTATTGAATAGAATTAGCTGAATCAGGCTTCCGCCCCTTAATAGCCTAAAATTCACGTATAAAAGATGAGATTTACTTACACAAATCAGAAATTTATTTCTGCTTTCATTCGAAAGGTTGTCTGCTTGTATTTTCAGCAGCAGTCAGTAATTGCAACAACAAAAAAACGAAGATGCCGCTGCTGCGGCACTTTTAAAAAAGACAATTTTCTCGTGCCTTTCGTGCTTTAAATGGAGGCACTTATCAACAAAAAAAATGCAGCAAACAAGTTAGGCAAAATAAAAAAATAAAGCAAAAAAGGTGGCTTCTTATAAAAACAACACGCGATTGATTTTTAAGGAAAGGAAAATCTCTAAAGGTGGTGGCACGGGGTAAATCGTAGCAATATTCTCACTACAATTCAGTCAGTCCCCAGCAACAAACATTGACAGAAAAAAAGTGTACGAGCGAAAATGAGAGACGCACGAGGATGACGACCTTTCTCTCTTTTTTTTTGCGCAAGGTGAAGGAAGCGAAAGCATTGAGAAGACGATGTGACGATTGCAACAGTTTGTGTCCGTCATCGAACCGTACAAAAAAAAAGTATGTCGTTCACCTCTTCTTTCTTTTCTTTTTTTCCTTCGATTCACGTCAATAACAACGACCATTGAGAAAAAAATCGAAAAGAAAGTGTGGGCCACCATTGCTTCTTTGTAACGCCGTATCAAAGGCAATTCGAGTCTTGCAAGTAGTAAAGCTCCTTCATTGACCGAATAATAATAAAAAAGAAAAAAATCATCATCAATGAGGAGAATGAAATAAAAACAAAAAACGACGACGACAAAGGTGAGGACAACGAAGATGAAGAAAGAGAAAAGAATGCGCCTTTCCACTTCAAAAATTATTTACTAATGCCGTCAAACTTTGATGATGATGAAGTCCCTCACAAATATCGTCGTCCTTTTTTCTCCTCATACCTTCGCCTCGATGAACGAAATTCTCGCCTTTGAAGCAACAAAGCTAACAAAAATTCTCCTCGAAAAAGAAAATGAATGAGTCAAGAAAAATTGTAAAGGAACACACACCTTTTCTCATCGTGTGTGCATGGAATCAAAATCAGAAAAAATGCTGAATCACAATTTTTTTTCTTTAAAATACGCACAAGCTCTCTTGGGTGCCTTTGGCGATCAATCTATCTATCTTACAATGGATGAAAAAGGAAAAGGAATGCAAATAGGAAGAAGAAAGAAAAAACTTGTTTGACCGGAAAAAAATAAAACCATTTTCAACAAAAAGAAATTTTTTTGATTTAAATTTTCCAAAAAAGGGTTGTCATAAACTTTTAGAGTTTAAGATCCAAAAAATGGTCCTTAAACGAAAAGTGCTGGGTTTTGAAGCATCAAAAACTTTCTATAAAATAAAAACTTTAGTAAACATTAAAATTTAATTATTATTTAGTTGTCATAAATTTTTAATTCATCTTCAAAATGTACTGCCTTCAATGGCTTTTGCCAATGTTATTAATTCCGAAAAATTTACTGGTTCATCCGACATTTATAGTTGATCAAGCGATATTCTTTTGGATTTATATGATTGGTTTCTTTTTGGAAAGGAGGTAAGTTACAAAAATGAGTATTATGCCCCATACATATTTATTACTTTCAGACCATGCTATAGTTGTACGTTAATTTTCCTTATTGCTGTATCATTTATTTGTTATGCCGATTCTGATCGTTGTATTTTTTGGCCAACATGTCAAACTGTATTCAATGGAGAAATGTGTAAATATGTTTTTGATGTAGCAGAATCTTCTGAAGTGAAACCATGATCATCGTTCACTGCCTTTACCAAATTATTTTATGTTCCCCGGATGTTTGTTCAAACGGGTTGTAAATATCAAATGTTGTTTTTTGTATATACATAATTTTTTATTGTTAATTTTAGTTTTTGCTCACATATTTTCGGGTCCATTAAAAGTTATTTTCAAATGTGTGTCGTTCAAATTTTTTATAAAGTTTTATGAATTTTATAAAAGTCTCAAAACGTTTTAAGGGTTTTTTTCCTTTCATTATTGCAAACTTTTTTTATTATTTCACAATATTATATTCAATTTTCAGTGTAATACATATTATTGCAAAATGTTTGTTATTGCTGATCTTCAACATACAGTAAAGATTTTTCCAGAAGAAATGGACATCAAAACAGAAGATCGTATAATTGACAAGTTTGTTTTAAGTTTCTTTATAACAATTCTTACACATTTGAAATTTTAGATTAAATGGTATGCTTGCAAATAAAGTACTTAAAGATGTTGGATTATGTTTGACTTTTTATGATTTTATTAAAATTGAAGCTTCCTATATCCCTCAAGGTAGTGTTATTGCTACCAAAAATTGTGTAATTTAAAATTAATATCTATTTAAGGATCTCCAACCGTGTTTATTCCTGTGAAATTTAAATATCTGGTATTTGTGCTTATTCCTGGTGAAGTATTGGATTGTTTTATTAGAAAAGCTATTCCAGAAGGATTGTTTCTGAGCGTTGGATTTTTTGAAGATATTTTTGTTCCTGCACATAATCTTCCAGAAGGCAGCGTCTTTGATGAAAATGAACAACAATGGAACTGGAATTTCAAAAGTGATTCTCAAATTCTCTCTTATGCATTAGAAGCGAACAAAGAAACTCGAGCTTTAATTGAAAGTGTATCATATAAAGATGTTAAAATAGGAAAAGCAGGATCAAGTATGCTTGTTAGGGCTACTATTAATATGCCAGGACTTGGTTGTCTTTCATGGTGGCAAGATGAAAATGACGAAGAAGATGAAGGGAATTTAAATGGATAATTATAATATTTTTAAATTGTTTGCCTTCAATTGTTTTTAAATTGTTGTTGAGTTTGGTTTTTTGAATAAAGTTTTATTTAATTTTTTTTTGAAATAATGGAGTATAATTCATAATAATGCCTGTTTAAAGGACCATATTCATTTGCTTCCCTTTTCAAACTCGCGGCTGGATATTCGTCCCCACAAACGCCCACACTTTGCGGGGTCGAATATCCAGCCGCGAGTTTGAAAAGGGAAGCAAATGAATATGGTCCTTTAATGTGTGGTGTTCGTCCATTTTATATTTTCATTTTTCGTGAAAAAAAAATTTATCAAAGCGTAGCTTCATTTTCGCGTCGAGACTGCGCAGTTTGAGCAACGCGTCTGTTTTTTCATTGAACTTTTTTTTGCTCCACTGCTTTCTTTTGTTTTTTTTTTCTGAAAAGTTTATCAAAAAAACGTTTATTCCAAAGTTATAATTTGTTTAAAAAATGGTGAGTTAATTTTCAACGTTGGATATTTTTGGGTAAAAAAAACATTGGCCTAATACTAAAGTTTTATCTATCTAATATGAAAAGATAGATACTTTCATTTTTGTTATGTTTTGCTTGCCTTTCTTTCATATAATTGTTTTGTTAAAATTTTTATTAATATTTTATATTTAGGCTGATTCAAATCGAAGTCCTGGACGTGCTACTCGTGGTGGAGCTGGAGGGGCTGTTCGTCAAAGGTATCTTTTTTTTTCTCTCTTCTTTCCTTTTGACTTATTAAGTGATTAATTTGTAGACGTGGAGCTGGTGGTGCTGCTGCTGCTACATCTGGTTCAACTCGCTCACGTGGAGGTGGTAACACTGGTGGATTATGGAAATTCTATACTGAAGATTCTACCGGACTTAAAATGTAAGTTTTTAACAGCTTTTGATATGCGTTTACTTGTATTAATAATTTTATTACAAGAGGTTATGAACATCATTTGGAACATTACACTTTTTACGGTAGAAAATAAACCGGCGTTGTTTATCATCTTTTTTGTGTCAAGGTTTTATTTTATTGAATCTAATGTGTTTTTTTTTTCAGTGGACCTGTGCCTGTTCTTGTCCTGAGCTTGGTTTTCATCGCTTCTGTCTTCGTTCTTCATATTTGGGGAAAATATACTCGTTCTCATTAAATGAATGTCCTCTTCGTCAATGGATAAAAATTTTTAATGCTTTCTTTGTTTGTAATAGTCTTAAAATATATACGTATTTATTATTATTTAAATTTGTACTTTGTTTTTGCGACTTTAATTTCTTGTTGATGAATTTTTGACTAAATAATAATGACTTCTATTTTTGGCTAAATTAATTGCATCCTTAAAGCTTAAAATAATACTGTTTAATGTACCATTGCCTAATAAGTGAAAAAAGGCGTAATGAGAGACGAGAGTTTTAGCAATAGGTAACTAGCATTTATGTATATATAAAGCTGGAGGTTGTTATGGTAGTTGCCGTTTCTATGTTGAACTAATCTCGAGCTGCTTTAAAAAAGAAATAAGAAGCCAGGTGAGATTTGTTATTAGAAAAATAATTATTTTTAGATGTTCGAAAAAAGTACTTTTATTAAATGAAAATTTGTATTCACAGCAATGCACAGCTCTTAAAAAAGCAGCATCTTTTTTAGAAAAACAATTTTCTTATGCCACCTCTCCCTTAGTTTATGTTTTCAAACTCGACAAAAACAGCAAAAAGGAACGCACTGAATCTTTGATCAAATGAAAAACTTGCAAAAATAACTTTGTTGTCGTAGTTTTTGCCGTCAGCTGGATAAAAAAAAATGGAGCTGCTGACAAGAACAACATCGTTCCTCCTCACTTGTTTCTATTTCTGCCAGCTGGCTTTACGCCAAATCATTTCGTGCAATATTTCTTACTCCCTTTTTTTAAATGAAAACATCTCTAATACATAACAGAGAATTGTGTGTGTGTCCTCTCTCGTATTTTCCTTTTTGGACACCATCAGCAGGCAGAAGCCAACAAACAACAAGCCAACAGCGGCAACTGCTCCCTTTGTAAGATAAAGAAAAAAGTGGGTAGTTCTTGTGTTTCATTTCTGTGCTACGCATTTTTTTTCTCTCTTCTAACTGATGTTGTTCCTTCAAGCAGCTGCAATGCTTAGCTCCGTTTCGGAAGAACTTTTGTTTTGTGTCGTTGGTTGGTTGAGCTGTGTGTGTATTGCACATTCAAAATTCTTTCCATCTTTTTGCGCGTTTTTTACGTATAAAACCACATTGCTCTTGTTTTTTTTAAACAACAGCTAAAAAAACAAACATGGTCGAAGCTAGAAATTTTTTTAGCTTAAAATAAAAAATAAAACATTAAAAATGCAACTTTAGTTTATCATTGCTCTTTTTTTGTTTGAATGCTTTAAAATTTGAAGAAAATTTTTTTTATCATTAAATTGAAGATTGCTCTATGTTATGAAAACAACTGCTTCTAATAGCGTTTATTACCTTAAAGTTCAATTTACAAATATATATTTTAAATGCTTTTAATGATTCTATAAAAGCACGTGCAATGAACGGATGAATACCGCGTTGTACCATTCCAAAATTTTTTTACTACTCTCTTTCTCTTTGCTGCTGCGATCTATTTGAAACAAAAAAATCACAACAAGCTTTTTGTGAATTTGTGTGGTTTGAATTGAAAGAGCTCTTCTTCACTTGGTTTATGAAATTTTAAATTTTTGTCGTTGAATTTTGCTGTTTTTTTTTTAAATTTAAAATTGCCTAATAAAGTAAAAAGAACGCAACATTTTTTTTTGTAGCTTGTTGCTGCTTCCCCATGTGTTTTGTTAGGACTTTTAAAATTTTTTAACGTGTCAAATCATCACAAAGTTTCTAACACGTGCTTCTTTTTCTCCTTTCTTTTTTGTGTTAATATTTTTTCTTTGTTTTATATTTTCGTTTTTTTCTTCTTCGATTCCAATGGTATAAACTTTGTCAAAAAAAGTCGCTCCTTTTTTCTTTTTATTTGATACATTTGCTTTTTTTCTCTTTCCATTTTTTTTTTCATTGTTGAAGATGTCATTCGATTTTGATCTTTCTTAGTTTTCATTAAACAATTCAAAAGTTTCTTACCTTCTCTCTTTAAAAGAGCAGGAATCCTGCCTAAAAAATGATGGACAAAGTTCATTGTTCACAAAAAAATAAGGTAATCTTCGACCGTTTTTCGTACTTTTATATCAGCCAAAATCGCGACTTTTGGCTTTTGACTGACTATCTGTAGTAATAGCTTGAGATTATTTGAGCATGAAAATTTAAATAGCTGCTATTTTTTGAAATCACATTATTTAATAATTCATTGAACTGATGTTAAATATAAATTATTGTGCGTCTAAATATTCTATATCATTCACATGACAATTTTTCTAAGAAGCATATTTTTAATTAGCTTTCTTTTAAAAACAATGCCTTTTTGTTTTGTTTCTGACGATACTTTTCTTTATTATTTTCTGATGTTGTTGCGTACTTTTTTCTATGAATGATTAATTACTGTCAAAGATAAAATATTTAACCCTGTCTAATAATTCCAAAAGCTAGGCTACATTTTTCAATATTTTCGTATGTAGCTAACAATAAAGTAATTATTTTTTATCAATCGAAAATCCTTGACCTTTAATGATATTGTGATCGAAATTTTTATATAATACAAACTTTTTCTTTCTTTCTGCAATTCTATTCTTTTTTTATTACCATAATTTTGGCGCAACTGATTTACATTTTTTCTAAACATAATAAACTGCTTTGAAAGCGAGAAAAACATTAATGCGAAAGTGATTTTGTATATATATATTTATTAAAAAGATTAAAACATTAGAGAAGAAAAAATGGCATTTTCGGTTGATGCAGAACCAAGTAAGAATAACAGCTGGTGTTTTTTTAAATTTTATTTTGCGCACAAATATTTTTCAGAGGGTTTTGTTTCTTTCTCTTTTTTATTATTATAAAGTTGCTTTTACTTTTTGTCACCACGTGATTATTATACCTAGTAAAAAGACCTATAGGTGTGAGAGATAGAGAAAGAAGGGAGAAAGGTAATAACTAATCTCATAAAGGACGACTACACTTTCTGTTTTTTTCAAATTGTTTCAAACGAACCGCGGTTCTGTCCCCAAGTGGTAAAGTGCTTTGAACATCGAAAAACCGTAATGCTACAGTAATATCTCACTTCCAAATTACTGTAGCATTACGGTTTTTCGATGTTCAAAGCACTTTACCACTTGGGGACAGAACCGCGGTTCGTTTGAAACAATTTGAAAAAAACAGAAAGTGTAGTCGTCCTTTAAATGCCGGAAGCAGTATATCTCATCTATCCACATTGTAATAAAAAAGTGGTAAAAACGAAGAAGAAAAAAGTGTTGTCTTTTTTTTAAATTTTTTTTCTTTAATGAAAGAAAACATCATGAAAAAAAACGGATGGTGTAGTTCACGTGATCAAAAAAAGGACACGTTGTGTTGCCGCTGCTGCTGTTTTTGCTTTTGCTGTTTTGTGGGTGCTGTTGCTGCCTTTTCAAAGCTTTTTTTCGCGCTCTTCTTTTTGATGCCCAGCACAAAAAAAAAAGTGAGCATCAACGCAACAAAAAAATGATGCGGACATATTAACCACGTTGTTGTTTAGGACCCAACCATTCTTTTTTTCCAAAGTTTCCCTACTTTTTTTGATGTTTATTTTTTTTCACGGTGATGGTAATTCTCTTGGCCTTTATTCATCTATTTCGCTTTACTAATTGTGAGATGTTCTCTTCTTTTTATTAATAATACTGCTATTACGGCATTGATCAACAAAAAATCAAAATTGTATTGAGCATATAGCAACTGAAAAAGAAAAAAAACTAAATTGCTCCCGTTTTGTGTCGTCAGCGCATCCTTCTTTCTTTTTAATAAAAAAAAAAAACAATGAGGAAGGAACACAAACTCATATACATACTTTTATTTTTAAATGCGTGAAAGTTAACATCCAACATTCAAAAGCTCCTTTCGTCCCGCTTGATGAACTTGCATTCTCTATTTGTTTTAACTATTTTTTTTTAATTTCGTGAATTCTCATTTTTTGACCGTTAAAAAAATTCTTAAGTATTTTTTTACAGGAAAAAGGAAACGTTATTTTTCCATTTTTTTATTCACTTTATTACATCTTCCATCCATTTATTCATCCAAAGGCTGTGCTGCTGTTTTTTGTTGACTTTTAAAATAAAGGATGAGCCATTTTTGGACATCCTTTAAATGCCAAAGTTGCAAAGGCATAAGGATTAATAATAATTGTTATTTAAAAAATTAAATTTAAAATTTTTTCTTACAAAACTTTTTGTAAGACATCGATTGCGCGAAAGGCCATATCAGGCCATATCGCGCTTTTGCAGTTTACACAACGCATTCTTTGCGTTGTTTCATCTGCACTAAAGGCGATCAGTGCCTTTTGGAGGCTTCTTACAAAAATATTAACAACAGTAAGAAGAAGAATTTCGATATAAGAAGTTTTAAAACTTCTCGAAATGATTCCAATTGTGCCAAAAATAAATCACAAGCCGGATTTTGGTACAACCAAACGCCGAAAAATCGAATCGCCTCTAACTGCATTTCCCAGGTATGTTACTTTTTTATTTCAAAAACCTCCAAAAAAAATAACAAAAATTTTAGAATCCGACCCAGAGCAAGACCGAAATTTCAATTGGAATAATGGGAATGCAAAATCATTACTATTACAGCTTTAAATTTGGTTATTTCAATATTTTTTTATTTTTTTCGCTTATTTTTAACTGCTGCCAAGCTGATATCCTTCCATTTGACCTCAATAATTCAGATAAACCTTCACAACATTTTCCTACACCAAATAATAATAACAATTATGATAATTTTTATTTTCCCACGGATATCGTTGTTTTTCATCGTTGGATTCGTGCTACCTCATCACCTTTAAATGAATTTAGAATTATTGAAAATTTTAGAAGAGGTAAATCTTTTTCATTTGAGTATACTGTAATTTTAATAGGTGAAAACAGAAATTTTAAAATTTTCTTTTTTTGTTAAAGGTTATTATATTTTTTTGCTTGATTACTTTTGTTTATCAAATGTTAAGAATTAATCTTTTTTTCATTTCTAAGTACAGAATTCCCTAATTATTGTTTACAAAAATTAAAAGATAGTTTTTTTGCTCCTTAATTATTGTAGCATGAAATAACAAGTTTGTGGAGGTCCATTTTTTGTTTGTTAAAAGAAAATGATATTAAATTTTGCAGCAACTTTTACAAAATACTTATTCATACTTTTAATAATTTTAGATGAACATTTTGTAATTGATGAAATATTTAATTCCACATATTCCATTCAATTTGAATGTAAAGCTTATTTGAATTCATATTTTTCTGATAATAATGAAACAATTATTCTTCCCGTTTCTTGGGTAACTGATGATGGAACAATTATGAGTGCAACCGAATTGCTTGAAGTCCAAAAATCAAACAAAGAGGTGAGTAGTTTTTTTTCTTTCGTCAGCTGATAAAATTTAATGATTCTTTTTTTATAAAAGGGCAAATTCCAATGCTCGCTAGTTTTCCCCCTCCTATTTTTTTAAACCTTATTTGAGTAGCTTTTTTTATTTATCATCCGATTTTTATGTATGTTCTGCCTTTTGGAAAAAGAGGAAAAAAGCGAAAAACCTGCTTTTTCTTGTGTTATCGGTCCATAAAAATATTTTAACACGTGCAAATAAAATATAGGAAGGAAAGCAAAAATAAAATCGTATGAGAATGATGATGAAAATCAACAATTTTACGTTTAAAAAATGTAGCGTCGTGGACGAGAAAAAAAAATCCAAAAAATGCAATTAATAATAATTAATCTTTTACAATGCATATTTTTTTTATTTCGAAGGGAATGAGAGATTTTGATAAATTAGGAAACTGAAAATGTATGCATAATAATATTGCGCAAATTTTTTGTCTAATGACCCAAGCTTTCTTGATATGAATATTAAATGGCATTTAATTTTTTTAATGAACGCACTAATAACGATATAATTTTTTTTGCAGTTAAAAATTCGATGTAAAGCTGATCTCAGAAATCTCGATGTTATTATTGATGGTTCTCTCCTTTCACGTTCAATTTATTTTTCTCATAAACCTTATAATTCAGTTAAAATTCAACCTGAAATGTAATTATTTTTTTTAATTTATTTTTGCAATTTTTAGTTTGAAAGGTTGTTGTATTTAGAATTCATACAAACCCAAAAAATGTTGCTCGTTTTTTATGTCATTGGCCACCTTGGGATTCTCCATCAGCCATATGGAAACATAATGATCAAATTTTAAACACTTCAAAAAATATTAAAATTGAATCAATTCCCGGTAAATCTGTGCTACATATACTTTCCACTTCTCTCGAACAATCGGGTGATTATCACTGTATTCCAACTAATTCATCCGAATTACAAAGCGAAATTAGCACTTTAATTATTGATGATAATTTTGTCATGGCTCCCTTCTCCAATGGAATTCATATTCCAAAAGCTTCAAGTGTCGCACTTGGGGAAGATCATATATTTGAATGTTTATTGCCAGGAATTCAAGGAGTTCGATGGATTCTTGAGCGACGACCAAACAAACGAAAAAATGAAACCTTGCCTCGAATTGATTCCAAAGTGCTTGGAAATGGTTCCATTTTAGTTTTAAAAAACATTACACAAAAATTTAATGGAAATATTAAATGCATAATTGAAGTGGAAAATAATACATTAATTACAAAAGAAACTGAATTTAAAGTCCTTGGTAAGCCCAATTCTATCAATTACTGTCGAATCATAGCACAACAACTATCACCAACACCAAGTCCCGTGCACTTTCCATATAAAAAAATTTGTAAGGATTACGTGGATCACAATATTTCAGATCCATCCTTTTTTAATTATGAACCTTCAAGTTTTACTGAAATTACTCGAAAACAAGGCACTCCAATGACATTCCGTTGTGAAACATATGATATTCTTGGTGAAACTCCTGAAATGGCTGTATGGTATTTGAATGGAAAGCCTATTAAAAGAACACCAAATGTTAAAGTTACACGTTCGATGGAGCATGGAATAGGTTCAGTTGATTTAATCATAGCGATTGCTGAATCCGACAACGAAGGAATTTACACCTGTATTATTTCAAATAATGAACATGAAAGAATTCGAGAACTTCTATTCGAAGTGGAAATAACAACAAAAGAAACTATTAAAGATTTAAAAGTTACAACAAATCATGAAAAATCTTGCATTCGTCTCGATTTTGATTTACCAAAATCCGCGGATCTTTCATTCGCAAATTTTGCACCATTTTTTGTTGTTGTTCATGAAAACAATAGCAACGAATCATTGAATTCGCTTCCAGTGATGGGAAAATGTAATTTTCGACTTCATTGTAAATTGGATATTTGTCAAGCGTCTGGAATGCTTGAGGATGCCACTGAATACATGTTTAGAATATCAATGGTAATCTCTGGAAGCGGTACCATAATTACACCACTTTCAAAACCCACAATTGCAACAACATGGGACTCATTGGCAAAAAGAAGCTTACCTTTACATATTTCATACAACGCAACAGAAAATTCTATTACTGTAACATGGGATATTCCAACCAATGTAAAAGGGCAGGTTGAAAAGTTTGTGATTCAAGTGGTTGATTATACTGAAAATATGTCAAATCTTCTTGGCCCTGTTGAACGTGGTTATGGTTATTATGAAAGGCCATTGAATCAACGTATTTATCAAATCTTTAATGCCACTGATGCATTCGTTTATAAATTTCGTGTAACACCAATTACAAGAAAAGGAGATCTTCCAAAGCTAGCGATGCCAAATATTGAATTTTTTCCTTTTATTATTTTTTCATCTGAGCAAACTTCGATCGAAATTGTTCCCGATATTCCTATTCCAGTTTTTTCTCTTAAACAATTTAATCATGATCCAATTGTTAATATTTCATGGAAACTTCCAAATGAAACTTCTTTTAAGGATAACAAAATTTTAATTAAATATCAAAGTGTTGTTAATACTCAATCCAAATTTCTTTCAATTGAAAGACCAATCATTGATGGAAGTACAAATTTAACCAAAGGCATTGAAGTTGGATTCGTTTATCAAATTTGTGCCACATTTTTTCAAAAAGTCAATAATATTCAAAGCGCATGGGCATGTCAAACCATCCCAGTTAAAACCAATGCAAATACTTTAATTTTTACAACTTATAAAGAAGCAAGCAATCGACTACTTTTACCTCCAGCTGTTATTTGTGAAAGTGGTAAGACTTTTTTGTATTTGTTATGATAAAAATTAAATAAAAAAAGACTGTTAAAAAGACATCCCCAATTTTTTGATTTTAGATAATTGCCGTTGTAAATCCTCAAAAATTAATGAAGGTGGAATGAGAATTGAATGGAATGAACCACAGCCGAGAGGGAAAGAAGGTGAACCCAAGCCCATAATAAATTACATTGTTCATTATACTTTTAACGAAACCGATGCAAGCAGCAAAGAATACGAACTGTAAGTTTTTTTAATACTATAATATCACATTAACAGAGAAAAAAATCAAACCAAATTAATAAAATTTAGGCCAGCAAATGATGGAGATCTTTTTGTTGAGTTGCCACCTATTTTGCCAAACACAAGTTATCGAATAATGATAGAAAGTCGAAATCAAATAAAAGACTCAGTGGATGGAACATTTTTTACATGCCTAACACCTCCAACTTCACCATTACCACCACCCAAAAACTTTCAATATACTTTTATCAATGCCACTCATGTCAAACTTTCATGGATTCCATTTCCACAAGGTGAACAAGCAGCAAAAATTTCGGGCTATACAATATTTTGGCAACCCGATAATAAACCATTTTTACCCATATTTATTCCTGGTTCGTCCTTTTCCTTCTTATCTCTCTCTATTTCTCATGACCTTAGTGATTTATAATAATTCTTTTAGGGGCTCAATCATCTTTTTATATTATTGGAGGACTTGAGCCTAAACCATTATATCAAGCTTATATCGTTTCTCGATCACAAACATTTGAAAATTCACCTGCTAAAAGTCCATCATTATTTATTCGTTTACCTCCAGCTATGTCAGCTGCATTTGATGATCTTATGGAAGCATCAACCCATCCACCATCATTTTATCGGGATCCTGATGTTCTTCAAACATTTATTATTGTAACAATAGCACTTTCTTGCATTTTACTCATTTTATTAGGCATTGCTTTAATTTATTTTTGTTGTTGTATGCCTCTTTGGCGATGGAAAAAGCAACAACGAAGAGAGGTATGTTTGTTTTAAAATAAATCATTACTTTCAATAACATAGTTTATTTTTAGGCATTACAAAGAGCCCATTCAAATGCTTCCTCGGCTTTAACCCTTCAAAATGATGATGATATTGAAGTACCACCTATGGCTATTGCCGTTGAAGTTCCACTTCTTCGAATTCCTTCTGATCCTCCAAATATGACTGAGAATCTTTGTTCGCATGATACTAAAGGGCCAGCAGGAGGGCCAAGACCATTGGGAAATCGAAAATTTCATAAAATGATGCATGATGAAGATTTTCGAGAAAAAATGATTCAACTAAATCGTGATCCAACAGGACTTGGTTTGCCACCAGGAACGAGAGACGAATGTTACCAACATCTTCAATGTGACGAAGATCGTCGATTTCATGAAATTGTTGAAAAAGAAAAGCATGATATTCAAAAGCGTCGTCGGACTGGAAAAAAAAAGATGAAACAACCTACAAAGTTTCAAAACATTGCTGAAACTAGCTTTATGGAGCACACCAGACTCACGCCGAATCCTTCATTGCATGACGATGCTTATTCCGATGACGGAAGTTCACGTAAATATCCTGCCTCCACTTCTATGACAGAGCTCAATCAACCTTCAGAAGGTGTAAGTATTATTATTTTGTAAATTTTCTCTTTTTTATTTTTATTTTTTTTAGCTGTCACCTCGATCATATTCAGTTGCAATATATCGTCGGTTTTTTCCCCGAAAGCGGCCAACCATCATGTCGGGCGCAAAAAAAGCGTTGATGGAAACTCCGCCGCCATCGCATCATCATCATCATCGTATAACAGGAAATAATCTTAAAACGGATAATTTTAAATATCCACCACCTGCATCATCATTACCAAATTTAGCTGATTCTGGTATTGTTTATGATGAACATCATTCATCAAATGCAGCTGTGGCAAATAATAGTATTATATTCCAAATTTTACCAACTATTCATCAAGCGTCTCGTTCTGGCAGTGTTTCACTTGTTGAAGATGTTATTTCACCAAATAAAAAATCTCATTCAATTTTTAATCATCGCCTTCAAGATTGTCGACAATCGCATTCTGTTTTAGAATCAAATAATTCGTCACCTGCAACTCTGGTTCCATAACTTTTTTTGTCTGTTTTGCTATCTTTTAGCTTTTGATTTTTCAACAAATGATGCTCTCGCTCAATTTGAAGTCTTTGACAACTGCCCGTTCTTTCATAACATAAAATTTATTTTAAAAATCAAGTAAGTAACATCTTTTAAATGTTTGTTTACAAAAAAAAATAATTTTCAAATTTCGATGAATATTAAAAATTGTTTCATCGAATTGCTTTTCATTTGGCCGAGTTCATCATTTATATCAAGCCTTAAGATATCTATTTTTTTTTTGCTATTTATACGCTTCGCAGAGCATAAAAGCTCTGTTTTTTACAATATAAGTTTAATAATAGTTCATTTTTTATTTAAATTACTGTAACTATGTGTTTGAACTTTTTTCCATTTTCAACCAGTCCACTCACCATACATGGGCAAGTCGGAGGATTTTGGAGGATTGTCCTCCGCTATGTAGCATGTAGCGCAAATTTGGAGAAATCTAATAGAAAAAAAAATTCGATGTGGTACTTATGAAAATTTAAGAAATTTTATTTTGAAAAAAACAATAGGGGAGAACCTTTGCTACTAATTATGTAGCGCTAAATTTCGAAAATTTCCTTCCTATCGTGCCCATGTATGCCACTCACTGTTTTGTTATCATTATTATTTTTTGTTCATTCATTTCGGTCTCTCTCCCTCTTTTCTCCTCTAATTTTAAGTATCTTTCTTCCATCTTTCTGCTTTCCTGAATTTTTGATTAAAAATGGTAACTCATTCATTGTAAAACAATGTTTTTTTATTGTCACACCTCTCTTTCTTTTTTATTGTTGTTGAATACCTCATTTATATTTAAACCCATATATTTTTTTCCCGTTTTTCTCTTGTTTGTAATAATCACCAAATCCGCTCAAATTTAAACCTCAAAATATATTGTATATACTACATACACAATTAATCAATCAAAATCATTATTTAGAAATTTTTCACCAATTCTGTACATTTATTTTTAAAATATTTCCGTGTAGAAAAAATTATAATAAAGTTTTTTATTTATTGAGCTCCAAATCGACGAAGTAAACAAGCATAATATACAAGATGTTCAAGTTGTGCTGGATCTCGAATATCATATAGTCGAAGCTTCTCTTCTAGAGGAAGTGCAAAGGGTTCAATTCGAGCTAAATTTTGAAACTAAAAAATAAAATTAACTAACATGTCTTTGGGCTATCGAAGTTTAAAGATTCCAAATAAAGAAATAAGATAAGGAAAGGAAAGACTTTTGAAAAAGAATTATGATTTTAGAAACTTTATTTTTATTTGCCGTATTTGTTTTTTCCAAGCAGCTTTCCGAAATTTCAGTGCATATAATGTTATTAAAAAAATAAAAGACTTACAAATTGGGGTTTGGCAAGAACATAAACAAGTTTATACCAAAATCGAGATCTAGGGACTCGGGCAAGTTCGCGAGCGACATGAATAGAAAATATTATTGTTGCTCGCAAAACAGGAATTTTCCTATAAAATTCCTGAGTAAATAAATTAACAAAAAATATAATAAATGCCGTTTCTCAGGTCAGCGAATGAATATTTTCTCATATATTAGTTATATTTATTTTATATATTTAAACATAAAAAATTACTTACAATTGTTTTTCTAAAACTCGAAAAGCCAAGCTGATGCTATGAATGGTCGTGGTCATTGGATCAGCCATAATATTCGATAAATTTAAGAATGCATTTTCATAAATTTTATGAATTTTTCGTGGCAATTGCCATTCATTCCCTTGAGGCAGTGGTTCATCATCCAATTCAAAATCTTGTCGAATTTCACCGCTTTTGTCATCATCAAATATTAATGTTGATTGATCACGTTCAAATGCATCAAGAATCATTTTAAGCATAGTCTCTCCTTCATCCATTCGTCGAGATATTTTTGATGGAGGTTCACCGTTATCTTCTTCTTCTTCGATTTTTTGTTGGCTTTGCTTTTTTAAAGCTTTTTTATAATTATCCTTTTCTCTTCGAATTTGTTCGGCATAAATTAATAAAGTTTGGGCCCGAACGACGAGCCATGCCATCACTCGACTGCAAGTTTGATTGGGAGTTTGAGAGATGGCAGCTCGAGACATTTCCAACATCCCATGAATCACTTGTTGACTTAATTCGGCTAAAGCTGAAGTGGGAATAAGAAAGGCTGTTGCAAGGATAAGCTCTGCAGCAGCAATCAATTCATCCGTGCAACTATTTTTTAATAATTGTTGAATCCAACAAATTATAACTTTTTTATAACTTCCTGTTTGTGCTGCATTCTTACAAAGTTCTAGAACATCAGGGCTCGCCCATCCTTGATTAACTAAAAATTAAATTTAATACAAAAAAGACAACCACCTCGAAAAAAGCTTGTTGTAAATTATGATTTTTTGTTTTCTTAATAAATTATTTTTTTTTTATAAAAAACCAACTTGCAATTGAATATGCATCTTTGAGCATTAATTCATCTGGTGTTTGCATATAATGAATTTTTGGTACTGTTTGATGTGCCACCGTAATAAGAAAAGCATGATATGGGCTGTCAGGCGATCTGCTTATCAAATGTTGCAATGCTGGATCTGCGGCATAAATGGCAAAAGCCCATGATTTTTGTTCAGTTGAAAGAGATCGCAAACAAATTGAATACACTTTTCGACTAAAATCTCGAATATTATCAGTGATTGGGGTTTGAGTTTCCAGCCATTGAACAAAGCAAACAAAAATGCAAGGAAGTTGTTGAAAAGCTGTTAAACAATTTTCTATTGCCGTATCAATTCCAGGCCAACCCCGACGAAAATCTTCAAGAATTAAATCACCTATTCCAGGAATATTATCAATTATGGATCCCACTTCATCTCTAAAAATTTATTATAAGAAAATCACATAACCTTTTTTTTTAAATCACATACGTATCATTCCAAAATGGTTTACTTTGTTTGAGAATATTGTATTGGGTTATAAAGATATCTTTATTTTCGCAAACCGTAGTCAAAGGTGATTTTTCGAGTAAACCTTTTTCATAAACATCCCACCATGAAAAGAAACGGGATTGTTCAAGTTCAGGATGAGTTAACGTGATTCTCTAAAAATAATTTATTACCAGATAGCCACAAAAAAATACAGTTTTTTTTTTACCAAATCTTTAAAAACGTATTTAATTCTTATGAGAAGAAGAAAGGTGAGATCAAATACAGCCATTCGCGAATTTCTTGAGCTTGACATTTCAAGTATATGAGTCTCACAAGTTTGGTTAATTTTGCTTAATCTCAATGCAAATTCTCTCAATTCTTCCGTTGCAGCCATAACGGCACATACACGCTCCATAGTACCATCCGTGGTTAAAATAAGTCGTTCAACCACCGTTAAAAACTTTTCATCTCCACTTTTCATACATTTTCGAATAAGAGAAACAATTTGTTCTGAGAGATTCACTTGCTTTAAACTTGATTCTCTTCTTTGTGGTTCTGAAAATAAAAATGCAAGTTGAGGACGAAGATTCATTTCAGTATTTCGAATTTCAACCAATTCATTGCATTCATCAACAGTAATAAGATTATTTTCAAGCAAAGAATTAAGTAAATGTTGAATTGAATGTGACATGGTTTTTAAATCCACAATATTTAATAAGCTTTTAAGATTTATAAATAGTTTTAAAGCATTAATAAGGCAAACTTTTTTGAGATGAAGCTCTTCAACCAAAAGTTTAATAATATTTGGAAGACGTAAATAAACAAAAATTTCAACAAGAGAATTTCTTTGAGAATTATTCTCTTTTAATTGAATTAATGGACCAACTCGAAATAAATCAAATAACATTTCAGTTCGTGATATTCCTATTGTATGTGAAAATAAAATTAAAGTTTGAGCAACTTCTAAATCGCTTTCAGTTAAATTAAAGCATGAATAAATGGTTCCAAGCGTTAAAATTCCGGGGTGATTTTCAGGTAGGGTGCAATAATTTGATTTAATCACAGGAGCTCGAGGTCCATCAATAACTTTTTGAGTTAGTCCCGGAATTTTATCAAGAAAATTTAATAATGGTTCGTCTTCTTCTTCTGAATTTATTAATTTTGCTTTCATTTCAACGATTGCTTTTGCATGCTTTAAAAGAATGGCTTTATTAACTATAAATTAATTATGTAATGTTTATGATTGAAAACTATAAAGAAGAAATCTTACTTTTTCTTTGACTATAATGAATATAAGTATAAATCAATAAATGAAAAAATGGTTTAGACACAAAATTTTCCATTGTTTCAGTTAAAAATTTAATACTTGCTTGAATTCCAGGAGTTTGGGGATCCAAAGCAACTAAACTATATCGAATTCCATCCAACATCCAAGCAAAAAAATCAAAAGTCCTAGCGGCCATTTTGTATCTTTCAAGAGCATTGGTGTAATCGCAAGTAATAAAATCAAAGATTTCACGAATTCTTTTACATGTTGCAATCACTGCTTCAGAATTATGCCAATTTTTATATTTAAAGGTATATGACGTTAATAAGGTTTGCTCGTGTAAAAGCTAGAATAAAATATTTTAAAAAGTTAGTAGCTAAAGCGATTAACTTACTCCAGTAACGACTAAAGATTCGGCTCGATCAATCGTTGCTTCACTAGGGTTTTCTTGCAAATCCTTAAATGTTTCCTCTAAAATAATTTATTTTAAATCTGATACTTATTAAAATAAATAATAACATACTGCATATATCAGCAATGTCAACCTCATCAAATTTTTGAGATCGAATATTATCGAAAAAGCTTGTGAGAAATTTATAACTTTCATCGGGTTCCATGGTTTATAATTTTGAAAATTAATTCAAATACATAAAATAAAAAAGTTAATTATTCAAAAACAAAATAATAAATGCTATGATTCAGCTGTCTTAGCGCAATTTAAAATAACCATCCTCATTCCATTTAAAACCAATGCCACAAAAAAAATAAAGGGCTTTTGTGAAAGTTCGCGACGTCGCGAAGTCGCGATGTTTATTTTCGCTTCGAGACCATAAAAAAATTGTGCAAGTTCGCGATATTTTCTTTTTTTAGCTTTTCAACTAATTTTTATTCAAATTTTATTTATATTTTTATTACAAATGTCACATATTTAAAGTAACAAATACTAAAAAAAGTTAAAAGACATGATTATAATTAAATGACAATGAAAATACAAAACATTGAATATGCCTTTGGTGTAAGAGCTTCTGCGAGTTCATCAAGAAAAATTTCATCTTTAGGAGGAGTATAATGAGCTTCTTGTACTGATAAATATGCAAGTACTTCAGCAAATCTATTTATAACATCCAATTGGGGAACTTAAATTTCAATAATTTAAGTTGCTTATGGTTTATCTTCACGAGCTGCTTCAAGAAAAATTTGAACTTGCTCAGGTAAAAGACGCATTTGACTTATTTGTTAGGAAATTTTTGATTATCGTTTGTTCTACCCTTTATTGATATAACAATTTTTAAAAAGAAGTAGATAAAAAAGCTCAAGTTGTCAACATTAGTTTACGCTTAAAATCAGTGATAATAACCTTGGTTTTGGTTTGCATAATCTTCACTTGCACCATCTAATTGTGAACCATGATTTTGATCACCCGGGATTTCGTAGTGATTCTAAAATAAAATTTATAACTTGGTTTTTAGAAAATTAATGACTTACTGAAATCGAAAAACTTTCTTTTTCGACAATGGTTTCAAAGCTCAATTCTGGTTTACTTATTAATGATTGCTTCCCAAGGAAGAGAAAGGGACAATTTATTGAAATCACATGGCGCCTTTTCTTTTTCCTTTTCGCCGACTTACACTGTCTCTTGAACTTTAATTTTTTTTTACAAGACAAATTTGTCTTTGAATGAGCTTTTTTGAACTGAGACGTCAAAAAAAAAATATTGCGCTTTTTTACTCTTTTCGTCAGATCCTTTTTTCCAAACCAAAAAAAATAATGATTTTAAACCAATTTTTTCTCTTGAAAAATTTAAGTGTGGCTAATAATATTATTTTGTTGGTGCAAACAATACGACCAATGTGGAATAGTTTTTACTTACTTTCCATTCACTCATTATTTTTTTCTTTTTACCAATTAAAGGTAGCTCTTTTCAAGGAGAATGAAAGGAATAAAAAAAATGCTTATGCAGAACATGTATCAATGAAAGGCATCAGAAAAGCCAATGTTTTGCCACAATTTTATTGTGCTTTCTTATTAACTTAGCCTTAATTTAATCCATTTTTGTCTTTAAGAGTTTTCAAGCTCGACTTTCAAATAGTTATGGTTCCAGTATGCGAAAAGAGATATTGGTATTTAATACTTTTAAAACTTGTTACTATAAAAGTTTATGATAGCTTGCATTGGAATTTTGCGCCAGTTTATGAACACTTAAAAATGATTGTTGAAGCTTATGTGAATATGCGTTTCGAATATGAACACAAATATGATACTGTAAATTTACAGCTTAATGGATATGAAGTTCACATTTGTCGCATGGCAGAAGAAATATGTTTTAACGGTGAAAATAGGTTTTTTGTGGCATTCCATGCACTTAAATAAAGAGCTTGAGTTCAAGTAATTCTCCTCGCTTTTGATGGAATCTTAAATGATTGGCCATAAATCGATCAACACTCAAGCGATTTTGTAGATTCAATAGAGTATTTAGATATATTTAATACAAATTAAAAAAATAAAAACTGCGATGATAATGTGATTGCTGAAATTAGAGTTGAGCAAGATAAAGTACCAATGACATTATATGCAATTAGCAAAGTAAAAAATAATCAATAGATTAATGATGAAACAATTGATATTATTATGAACAGAGATGTTATCGATGGCCATGATGATAGACTCTTAGTAAGCGGAATTTGTTTGGGATTTCATTTCACAGAATTGAGATCCTTCGAATGGTGGAGCTAAAGATTTAGAATAAGGTCCAGTGAGAAATGAAGCTCCATGATTACTAATTAATACAGTGAAACTTAAGAAAAATCTATTATTCCCGTAAACATAAGTCAGCAACACTTGGTTTTAGCCATTTTAACAAAAAGTGCAAAAATATGTAAGTACTATTGTACATACTCTCAAATCTTCTTAATCCTTAATCTGAAAAGTTATTATTTCTTTGTCGTTTATTAACAGGTGAAGGCACCATATAGCTCATTTAAAAAACAAAATGATTGGTAATTGTCGACAATTAATTTGTATCATCACAGAAAAAATTTTTAATGAAAAAAGTTTCAATATCGAAGATTTAGAAATTGTTACATGGGAAGGAAATATTTATAATTATTATATTTCTACGATTATAATTCGTCCTTACGATATCAAAGAAAGTTTCGTTGTTGAAGATTTTAATATAAACCTCAATACTGCCAATGCAACGTCAGTTAGAAAAACTAATAAAAGAAAGCGCCATGAACATAACATAATTGTAACATCAGAAATGATTAAAACTGAACAAGACTTAAATTAGCAAAATACTCAAACCATTGCAACTGATGCTGAAAATAAACCAATGGATATTGATAATAAAGATTTTGAAAAAGAGGGTCGATATAAAAAAGACTCTGTAGAAACTTGGAAGTCTTATGCTTATAAAAAAAATCAGTAGTATGACAGATAATTTGAAATAAAAAAATGATTGCAACTAATCAAAAATGAATGCAGCGGTAAAATTGAATGAAATGCTATGAAACCGAGAAGTAGCAAGGAAAAACGATTATTATTAGCACCTGAAAATAATAATAGAAGTAATGAATTGTTTAAGCTCACGAAACAAAGTTTATTTTAAAGAACAAAAAATAATCTTAAACATCAAAATGCTGTGATGATGCGGCTTCGTCGTGAAAATGAAACAAATGGAGAAAAACGTGAAAGATGGGATAGCGCATAGCAGACTTAAAGAAATTACAAAAATTGAACCCTAACAAGCTTTGGATAAAGTTAAATATAAAAGGCGATGTGTGCCTTAAATTATAAAACATATTGTGAAAAGAGCTGGAGCTTGTTTTAAAAAATGTTAATCTTATTTATTACGAGAAAGGATTAAATTTGTATTCATTAGTAAAGCCGAATATTTTAAACAAGAAAAACGGCAACCAGATGGAATCTGTAATTTATGTTGTCGACTATGTAAAAGAATTCTTGATTCATCAGTTGATGATTATCCCAAAGATTTATAAATGTTTAGAAGCTAGTATAATAGATAAAAGCTTAGTTTAAAACTTACATACTAATATTCGTAATTATAACACGAGCCATTGTTTGCACAGATGCATCCAAAACATGTTACCATACATACTAGCATTAATACATCAAGGAAGAGTTTTGCACATAATGAATCGAATTTTTTATTCAAGTAACAAAGCCAATGCATTTGACGATCAACTTTATATTCTTGACAGTCATGAAGCAATAAAAAAAGAATGAATGCTCCTACCAATTTGGAAGCGAATTTGGATGAAAATTTTATGGGAATGATTGATAAAGCTATGAGGGAAGATAAAGCTAATGCAAAAAGGAATTATGATGCAGTTGTTGCTTCTGAAGTTGCAATGGTTTATAAACCAGGTCCAAATGGTGAAATACTAAAAGAAGATATTGTTATTTTAAAAAGAAATAATGATGGTGAATTCCAAAATGAATTTTTGAAAGATGGTGATAGTCGAACTGAACCTTTAGTTTATCCTTTATTTTACCCATCTGGAACAAGAGAATTTTTTGAATATGGAAAAAGAAAAAATCAAGATGATTTAAATTCAAAAAAATTAACTGAGCGTGAATATCATGCTTATAAATATCATGTCAGAGATGAAAAATCTAATGGCTTTAATCCTTTGCATAATGGAGGAAAACTGTTTTTTCAACATATGTGTGATTCATGGGCAAAAACCGAAAGTGACCGATTGAATTATTTGAGATTTAATCAAAATAAAATTAGATCTGCAAATTACACTGACTTACAAGAAAGATTAGATAAAAAAAGCAGCTAAAGATGATAAAATGCCTGGAAGTATAAAAGTTTTGCCAAGTTCTTCTTTTTACGGAGAACTTCGATATTTACGTGAATTTTGTTCTGATGCTATCACAATGGTTGATGAATTTGGAAATCCAAAAAAGGATATAAATGACATTGAAATAAATTTTAATAATGAAAAGAGTTGTTGTTGTTATTGTGGCATGTCATATTTATTTTTCAATGCTTGCTTTGTGGATAACAATGGACTCCGTTAATTTATTTTTGATTTTAAGGCATATTAGAATAACTTATTTGGCTACTAATTTCTATGAAATAAACATAAACTAAAAGCACCAAAAACGCAAGCATCAAATCCTAAAAATAGCCGTTTTGAAATAAAGCTCAATCCATTATGATTGTGTTTCGAAGGTGAAATAATAAGGCACATAATCGCGATGCATCCAGTATGGGTATAAAATCCTTTGGCAAACAGCAATGAAAAATAAACGTCCAGAAACATAGCTTTAATTTCCACTACATCCACATGATTGATTGAATGTAGTTGGGATGGTGAACCTAATGAACTTCCAAATGTGAAGAAACTGTTGAAATTTTGGAAAGTTTAATTACATCCTTTCCAATTCATTAAAAACCATTGATTGATTTATCACTAATGGATGATTGGGTTTTACCACCGCCAAGTCCAGAATATTTAATTCAAATACATCTTGAATTTGGGAATGATGCTAACTAGCAAAAGAAAGTCAAACCTACATTGCCAGACATTTATTAAAAATAATTATTGCTTAAAACAACACAAAAGTAAATTTGGTAACAATCGAAATCATGCTTTATATTTGAAAAAAAAATAATTAATAGTAGTAAGTAGAAAAAATGCTTGCGGAACTTCAAAAGAAGCTCCAACCCTTACTTCCAGCAAAGCCATTATTCCAGCAACTATCTCCAAGAACTAGTGAGTTTTTTCTTTTTTAAGTGGCAGTTATAAAGATTTTAATTTATTACAAACATTAATGTACTTTATATTTTTTTGTCAACCAATTCGACTACATCGCCCTGCAGTTAACACTTTCCATAGTCAACCATTTCCAAGAGTTAATAAGTCTTTTCTTGTTTAAGAAGTACTTATATAAACCTTTTAAATTTTTACAATGCGCTTTTTAAATTTTTTAGTATTTGTTACTTTAAATATGTGACATTTGTAATAAAAATATAAATAAAATTTGAATAAAAATCAGTTGAAAAGCAAAAAAAGAAAATATCGCGAACTTGCACAATTTTTTTATGGTCTCGAAGCGAAAATAAACATCGCGACTTCGCGACGTCGCGAACTTTCACAAAAGCCAAAATAAAGATGAGAATGAGAAAAGCCGTAGAGAAAAAAGTATTATTATTAAAGTTCAAATTCGGTGTTTAAACATTTTATGATAAAATATTATTAAAAAAAACTTTCCACAATTTTAGCTTAAGTTTTTGTTATATAATTCGTTTAGATCAACATTGAGTTTTTTACATTATTACAAAAGCAAATAATCTTGGAAAAGTAAGGTGTATAAATAAATTCTTTTTTCATCGATGTATTACAAAAACGAAGGTGATATTGTGATGTTTTTTTAAGAGAAAATAGTTTATTCAATAGCTTAGAATTCTTTAAACATATACAATTAAATGAAACTATATTTACAGTTGAAATCAAGAAATAGCATTGTTAAGATGATTTTTAGCTCCGTGAAATACTTGCATTAGAGAATAAGCATCTGCAGTCAATTCACAAATTTGTTTATCCGTCCAGCCTTGTGTAGGAAGGCTCTGTAAAAATAGCATAATTCCCTGAAATTTGACAATTACAAAAGAAAAAAATAGAAAAAAAAATTACTTGAAAGTCATGTTCGTTTAAAAGATTCTTGGACCATAATCTCAAAAATGCAGCACAAACATATGTATGAAATTCCGGAAAGCCATATCGTTCGCTTAAATAAGTATCCCATAATCTTACTGTAGCACGTAAAGGTATTTCTCGCATGAGAAGATTGTTCATCCATCGAAATGCAAATTGTAAAAATTCCACTTGATTATATTCAAAATGTTTATACAAAGCAGCTAAAAAAGAATCTCTTAAAAATTAATAAAACATTGTGTTCTTTAAACTTACGATCAGCTCGACTCATCAAATCTTTAAGATCTGCGACTTTCTTTTGAATACCAGGTTGAGCAAAAGTATAATTATCTTGAATAGTGTCGAGAAGAGAACTAACGCACCAAAAGCTATCGGCTTCTACGACATCAAGTTGTTTTTTAGGTAATTGAGCAACATCGAAACTTCCAACATCAATATCTGAATTAGAAAGATTATTTTAAAAGACATCATACTACATGAAGCTTACCAGGAGAAATATATTCTGATAAAAATACAACAAAGAAAGGAGTAACAAGATCATTGATGCCTTGAACATAACCACTTGCAGGATGTCGTACAGCCCAAATATACAATATTCTTTCAAAAATTTCTTGTACAGGTTTTTGTTGAAACAAAGGAATTAAAGGAGACATTCGAGGAACATCGATACTGATTTGGTGGCTAAAAAATTATGATCATATAGTTTTTGTTCCGACATTTAAAACACTTACAATGTTTGATTGTGTTGTTCATCGTAGCGAGTGTGAAAGTATTGTTCAATAAAATGCCAATATTCTTCTCTTTTTTTCGTCAATGCAACTTCTCGACGTGCAGCATGAGTTGGAACATAACCACTTAGAATTCTCCATGCATTTGGTCTAAGACTGTGAGGTATTCCCATCCAACAATTTTTTCTTAATTGCTCCATATCGATTACTTCATCTTGATTTAGCATGCGTTGAAGCCTTTGAAATCGTGAAAAATCAGCGCCTAAAAATTTATTTTACTTTTATCCACCACCCATCTATCCATTTATGTGACATACATCCATTTATAGGGAAAAAACTCCAACTATTCATTTTGTGCAACAATTTTTTGACATCGTCTAAGAGAGGCTACGCTTCTGATTAAAAAAATAATAAAGCAAAACAAAATTAACGAAGTAAAGTAATTGGAAGCAGTGGAAACGTAATTTCCGTGGTAAGAAAAATGAAAAACGGAAACGAAAATTTTTTGATAAAGCTTTTTTTAGGTATTTTTAAAGTGCTTTTTTTAGAGGAAAGCTGTGGAATTTTATATAAAAACAGTAAATGAAAACGCTTATGAACCTAATGTAATCTGAAATGCTTCGAGAAAGTTATTTGTCATTTTTACCCAATTTTCAGATTAATTTTTTCAAAACGAGAGTTATCCTAATCATTATATTGGATTACTAATATAATAACTCTAACAAATCATAGACACACTAAATGCTTTTTACGAGACAAGTTGCTGATTTAAAATTTTTTTAAAATACAAAATCCATACTTTCAAGTTGTCTTGGTGGGGATGTTGAAGAATTATTTGTTCTGGTTGAAGGTCCAGCTTCAGGTAATCGGGGATATATTCCTGATGCTGGCAAAGGTGTTGATTGAGATAAATTGGAAGATGTCAAAATAGGATCTCTTTGAGTGGCCAAAAGTTGCATTGCTCGAACTTTGTTATTTTTTGAAGGAATTGGATTGCAATTAAGCATTACCAAATCATTTTTAGTGTTACCTGTTGCATGCATTCTAATAACTTTTTCAGCTGAAGAATCTGCTAAAGAACTATCAACGGTGATTTTACTATCCCATACATCGGAAACACTAAAGAAATTAATTATATAAAAAGTTTATTATATCTTTGATTTATTAAAGCAAACCTGCTTTCATAATCTTGAAATTTTAATTCTGATTTTGATGAAGGCATTTCTGATGAAAGAGAAGGATATCGCGATTGAAGGGGAGGATATTGAGCGCCAATTACTTGTCGTACACTGAAAATACCAATTTATATATGTATATCTTTTTTAATTCTTTTAATAAGAAAAGAGAACATACGTTCCAGGAAGAGCTTTATTTTGAGCAGAAGAATAGACCCAACCGCCGCCACTTTGGTCCATTGCGCTTAGTGTGCTTCCGCTCTTTTTTTATATGTCGATTAAGACGAAAAAAGGAGTAGCTCGATGTCAATCAACAAAACCACAGGGGCAATAGCAGCAACAAAAACTATGAAGATGAACAAGCGTGCCTCCCGGCAAAAAAAAGTATGTAGTCACAAGTTATCAACGTGTATGTAAAGACAACACACTTCTTTTTAAAATCATGAAAGAACACAAACGTTTGTTTAATTGTGGAATATCAGAAAGTGAAAAAAAAAACAAATTTTATTTTGTGTTAAATCTGTTAACCCCTAAAGGGAATTCCACGTTGTCAATTTGCGCATAGACAAAATGTGCTACTATAGAGCAGCGTCGTACGTACGTCTGTGTAGAAAGAAAAAAAAACTTTCGATTCTTGACCATTAAAAAACAAACCGCTTCGCCAAAATGTTTTAGAAATTCAAATGTTTTTTAAAAATTTAGAAGTTCATAGTAATTTAGAAAAAAAGAAGATTTGAACTTTAGAATTATTTAAGAAATGTAACAAAAAAAGATTTAAAAATAAATTTAATTTTAAAAAACAATAAGAAAAGAGTCATCGGCAAAAAATTATTTCTTGAATCCTAATATACGCTAATCAACTTAAACATAAATAAATTACAAAAAAAATTAAATTGTCGGATTTTATTAATAATAAATATTTTGGTTAAAGAAATTATTTAAAAAAGGAAGTTTCCTAAATATTTTGTTTGTTTTATTTTGCTGTTTTTCTTGTTATTGGAATTTCAACAAACCTCAAACAAGCTACTAATAAGCGAGATATAAAAAAAAAACAAAAGAAATTATTTTATGAGTGTATACTTTGGTGAAATATCATTAAATTGAATGTCAAATTTCCACATTTCTTGCTTGATGTCAATAAAGATATTAAAATGTTACAGTATTCGAAGTTGAAACGGGCTTGAAAAAATTTAATTTTCTGTATATATTATTGGTTTGATTTGATTTCATTTCATTATTAATTTTATATTTCAAGAGAAGTATGTATATTTGGAAAAGTGATTCAGGCAAATATGGATTTGTTACTACGCAAAATGATATCAACAAACTTTATATGTACATACATACTTTGTAACACAATGAATGGAAGAAAATCCAACAACTTTCATAAATTCTTCAAATCCCTTCTTCTAAAACAGGTTGTCTGTACGTGTCATTTTACTATTTCATTCACAGAAAGTAAGGACAAGGAAAGGAGAAAATTTGCATGAATTATTTTTTTATTTTCATTTGCGTTAACAACAATATTGCCATTTTGTTGAAAAGCAATTTTACAGAGAAAAGTTATTGATGTGTTAGCTTAAAGAAACAATGATGGATCCAGATAAAACATTAGATGGATATATGGAACAAAATCTAAATGGTATTAAACGCGCTTGCACATGGTCGCTTGAAGGATTGACTATTACAAAATAAAGAAAAAGAATTTTTTATTCTCATTTCATGGAAATGAAATGGTGATGAATGGCGGTTTTCTTTTGAGGAAGCATTAGGGACCTAATATCAAGACAAGGATCCATAGAGATAATAGCTGGGGAAGGATCCAAGGACCAAAATCAAGTGAATGATCTGTTAGCTGGAAAAAAAATGATAGGATCCAGAGAAAGCATGGGATCGAGATAGGGCACAAGATCCAAATAGTAGAGACCTAATATTAGAGAAAGGATCCATAGAGCTAATATCTGGGGAAGGATTGAACATTTCGAGGATTCAAGGACCCGATATCATTGGAAGGTTTCAATGACCAAAAAAACAAAATAAAGGAAATAACAAATTTGCATAAAATGGCATGAGTTTCTGTGCAATAAAAGTTACATAGCAGTGATGAGTGACATTGTCTTTTAGGTGCTTATAAGCATGCGGGTGATCTTTTGAAAGGATCCCGAGGATCAGAAATGAGAAAATGTCATGAAATAATCGAAATTTGATGAAAATGCTATTGAAAATATTAGGGATATTTTAGGATAAATTTTAAGGACTTTTGAAGAGTAAAATGCACAGAAATTTCGCTAATATAGTAGCATGTATGTACCTTATTTTACTAAGAACTGCGCATTATAAACTGTAATCAAAAACATTATATTTTCGAAACAGTAACAATTGCTGGCGGGCCGAAGGCCCGCGTGCTGCCTAGTGTCAAAGGAAATTATGTTTTCTTTACTCTTTGCTTAATGTTTATCAATTTAGGATAAAATAAATTAGAAAAAGTTAATTGTACATAGATTGATTTTCAATAAATAAAAATTAAGAAGTTTTTTTATTTTATATTAATAAAAAGAAATATGTCCTATGGCGAAAAAATGGTTGTTGATTATCTTTTTAAAAAAAATGTTCAAAAAGACACGCCTTTTGCGTTGTTGTTTGTTTGATGTTCAAAAATTGATTAATTAACTTTAATCAAAAATAGTTTAATGTCAGGGCGTAGACATACTCACCATGGAATATTGACTCGTCGTCGAAGTTTGTCGCGATCATGTAAAGCTGAAGCTTTGAATGAAGCTGATGATGATGCAAATGAGAGAATCGATGAAATCAATGAAAATGTTTGTTTTGGTGTTGTTATTTATCTTAAAATTTTGAAGAAATAATTATAGAATAACAATGACAACATAACTCCGGAAGTTATAGTGGAAGAATTTGTTCTGCATCAATTAATTTTTAGTCGATGTGTACTTTTAATTTTCCAATGTTGCATTAATTGGATAATGTTTGATTGGACAACGGATGCTTTTAAAGGATCACAAACACCAACAGGTTGCGCTTTTCGTGTTTTGAATTAACCGATAAAACTTTGCAGAACCACTGGATGGTATTGTTAATTTTGCTATCGGAGGTCTCGCTAATTGGGATTCTCGTCATTTTCTTCATATCGGGGAATTTGGTTATACTTGGGAAAGTGAATTAGCTTTCTTTCCTCTTTTTCCCATGATTCTTAGAATTTTTGGAAGCTTTATTCATGCATTTATCCCTTTAATCTCATTCCGATACTCTATGATTATTGCCGGTGTATTAATAAATAATGTAGCTTTCATTGCCGCAGGTTACGTTCTCTTTCACCTGATTCAAAAAATTACTGGAAGTTTAAAAGAATCTCTTATCGCTGTATATGTATTTTGTTGGAATCCAGCGAGTATATTTTTCTCAAATCTTTACACAGAATCAATTTATTCCTTGCTAACGTTTTCTGGAATGTTCCTTCTTGAACAATCATCTACCAATCGAATAAATCAAATTTTAGCTGCATTAATTTTTTCCTTAGCTTTTATGACCCGGTCGAATGGATTTCTCAATATTGGTTACATCGCTTTTGCTTTACTCATTGAAATTGCGTTTAAAAAAATTAGAGGCAAATATCAACATATATCTTTCGATGGAGCATTGCTTACAAAAGTAAAGCTCGTTATATATGAAAATAATATTATAATTTTAATTTTAGGCGCTTTTAAAACTTCCATTGCTGCTTTTTTATGTTTTTATCATGATTTTGCCTATGAGAATATTTAGTTTTGCAATGGAAGAAAAATTTTGCCATAATGTTGCTAACTATTCCAATCCTTGGTTGCTTGAATATTCTCAAAGTTCGCCAGGTGTAGTGCTACCTGGAATGTTGGGAAATTTGTCATGGTGTAATCCAAATTATGGTAAAACTAATTTAATTTCACTTTTAATGCCACCATATTATGCTGCAGTTCAAGAAAAATATTGGGATGTTGGGTTTTTTAAATATTGGAAAATAAGAAAAGTTCTTCTTTTTATTATGACATCACCAACCCTTGGATTTGTTTTTTATGGAGTTTATAAACTTTTTAATGAAATTCTTTATGATAAAAGAATGTATGTTTTTACAATTCTAGCAAATATCCTATGTTATTCAATTTTAGGATAAATCATGTTTTAACTGATCGAAAACATCCAATACCATATGCGCTCCATACATTATTTCTCGCATTTTGTGGAATTTTCGTTTACAATATTGAAGTTTCCATTCGACTTATTTATTCTTCAACTCCATTTATTTATCTCACACTTGCTCGAATAATGTCTCGTCAAACTCCAAAAATTAAAGTTCCCGATGATCTTCTTGAACCATTTGCGCTTCCCTTTTTGTTTAATTATGCTTTTGTAAAACCAATAAGATTTTTTATGCTTGCATATTTACTTGGATTTTTTACAATTGGAACTCTCCTGCATGTTAATTGGCTTCCATTTGTTTAATATTCCATCTTCTCATTTTTTTTTGAACTCAATTTCATTTTGATCTCTTTAGAAATGGTTGTAATTTTATGATTTTTAAATTAAAAAATTATTCCAACTTTTCTTATAATAATTGCATTGTGTCATATTTTTTGTTTTGTTTATAGTTCTGCTGCTTATCATCCATTTTTGATCTCACCTTTTTTTCTAGTTATATTTTTGATATTGTAAAAATATGATAACATTCCACTTTTGTTTTTATTTTTTCCGTTATTTTTTTTGTCGCGTTTTTAAATGTATTTTAAGCTAAATTATTGAAGTATAAAGATTTAAATTTTAGGTTCTTGAGTTAATTCTTTTTTCATCTTCAAAAAATGTCCCTTCGTGAAGATCCAGCTTTTCAACGCCTTCAAAGTTTATTCGATGGCGGTGCACGAGATCTAAACCTTTTAAAATTATTTGAAAATGATTCAGATCGCTTCCAAAAATACAGGTTTATTTAAAATCTTGTCCCGACATTCCTAAAACTTTCTTACATTTATAGCAAAAATCTCAAAACTCCTGATGGAACAATGCTTTTTGATTTTTCTAAAAATCTTATCAACGATGAAGTTTTTCAAGGATTAATTCAATTGGCAAAATCTCGTGAAGTTGAAAAATATCGTGATGCCATGTTTAATGGTGAAAAAATTAATTTCACCGAAAATCGAGCTGTCCTCCATGTGGCTCTTCGAAATCGGAGCAATCGCCCCATTCAAGTTGATGGTGAAGATGTTGCACCTAAAGTTTCAGCAGTTTTACATCATATGAAAGATTTTTGTGGTAAAGTTATTTCTGGTCAATGGACTGGATATACTGGACAAAAAATTACCGATGTTGTTAATATTGGTATTGGCGGCTCTGATTTGGTTAGTTATGGTTTTATTAATCAGGGCATTCATTCATAGTTTAACACTTTAGTATTTTAAACTAAGACATTCAAATAATTTTTTTACACTATACTAAATGCTTTTAAGTTTTTCACACATGCTAAAATTATAGGGTCCATTAATGGTTACTGAAGCTCTTCGGCACTATCAAATTGGACCTCATGTTCATTTTGTTTCCAATGTTGATGGAACACATATTGTTGAAGTTTTAAAAATAGTCAAGCCTGAAACCACTCTCTTCATTATTGCTTCAAAAACTTTTACAACTCAAGAAACAATCACCAATGCTGAATCAGCAAAAGAATGGTTCTTACAAACAGCAAAAGATCCTTCCACTGTTGCTAAACATTTTGTTGCTCTTTCAACCAATGGACCAAAAGTTCGAGAATTTGGTATTGATGAAGCAAATATGTTTGAATTTTGGGATTGGGTTGGAGGCGAGTATTTGGAATTACTTTTTTAATTTTTGTATTCAATGGCAAATTTCAGGTCGTTATTCTTTATGGTCAGCCATTGGTCTCTCAATTGCTGTTTTCATTGGATTTGAAAATTTTGAAAACCTCCTCGAAGGCGCTCATTTCATGGATACTCACTTCCTTGAAACTCCTCTTGAAGCTAATGTTTGTTTCTCATAACATATTTCCCAACAAAATTAGCACATTTTTAGATCCCTATGATTATGGCTCTCGTTGGTGTTTGGTACATAAATTTCTTTGGTACTGAAACTCATGCCCTTCTTCCATATGATCAATATCTTCATCGATTTGCTGCTTATTTCCAACAAGGTGATATGGAAAGTAATGGTAAATATATTACTCGAGATGGATCACGGGTTGATTATGCAACGGGTCCAATTGTTTGGGGCGAACCTGGTACCAATGGACAACATGCATTTTATCAACTCATCCATCAAGGAACTCGCCTCATTCCTGCTGATTTTATTGCTCCCGTTCACACTCTTAATCCCATTCGAAAAGGTCTTCATCATACCATCCTTCTCGCTAATTTCTTAGCTCAAACTGAAGCCCTTATGAAAGGTAAAACTTCAGCTGAAGCTGAAAAAGAATTACGAGATTCTGGAATGGATGATAAAAATGTTAAACTTATTGTTCCTCATAAAGTTTTTTGCGGTAACCGTCCTACCAATAGTATAGTTTTACCTAAAGTTACTCCATTCACTCTTGGAGTTTTGGTTGCTGCTTATGAGCATAAAATTTTTGTTCAAGGAATTATTTGGAATATTAATTCTTTTGATCAATGGGGGTATTATCTTTTACAAATAATAAAACTTTAAGATTTAAACAATAAAAAATTATTTTTAGTGTTGAGCTTGGCAAACAATTGGCTAAAGTAATTCAAAACGAACTCTCTGGTAAGAACCCCATTAACAGTCATGATGCCAGCACCAATGGTCTCATCAATTTTATTAAAGAATCATCTTAGATCCTTCTCGCAGAAATTATATAGCTTTCAATAGACAATAAATAATGAAACGTGTTTTCGTTTATTTTTATTATTAACTATTAATTTGCTTTTTTATATTTATTAGAATTTTTGTAATAAATGTAATTTTTAGTGATATTGCTTATAGAAGCATACACATACATATAGCGTTGAATCGCTTTTGATACTTTTCTTTTAAATCAAGAAATATAATTAATAAACATTTGTTGTTATAAAGCATGGCCGGTTTTGCACTCAAACGTCTCATGACAGAATTCAAACGTATGTAATATTTTACTTCAAAAACTTTTCTATGGTTACGTTTTCAGAGTTAATGGCTAATCATCCTGATGGCATCATAGCTGGTCCTGCGGATGAAGAAAATTTCTTTGAATGGGATTGCGTGATCGTTGGTTAGCTTTCAATATTCACATTTGTTGAAATAATAAAAAATGTTTTTTAGGCCCAGAAGGAACATGTTTTGAATATGGTGTATTTCCTGCTAAAATAATTTTTAATGAGGTTTAAAAAAAAAGACAAAAGGGAAATGAAATATTTTTTTCAGGATTATCCTCTCAGTCCACCAAAAATGAGATTCACGTGTGATCTTTTCCATCCAAATATTTATCCCGATGGAAGAGTTTGTATTTCAATTCTTCATTCTCCCGGTGATGATCCAACTGGTATTTATTATATATCCCAACATACAAACAAAAAATTACCTAACAAAATTAATTTTTATTATAGGTTATGAATCTAGCAATGAACGATGGTCTCCGGTTCAATCAGTCGAAAAGATACTTTTATCTGTTGTTAGTATGATTGCGGCTCCAAATGATGAAAGTGCTGCTAATGTTAATGCAGCAAAAATGTGGAGAGAAGATAGAGCTCAATTTGAACGCATTGCTGATAACCTCGTTCGTAAAACTTTGGGTTTGCCTCCTCGAGCAAAAAATTAATTGTAAAAATATGTTCATATTTATCATTGTTTTATATTATTCATATGACTTTCACTTTTGAATTAACAAAATAAAAATAATAAAAAGATTTTTATGTATAAAATAAAGAATCAAACAAGCATTTTTTTCGGCAAATGACCAACTCGTGCCCGGTCACTTCGTAGAACCACTTCGTGGAAAAAAATAGACCAACTCGTGGAAAAAAAAATACCAACTCGTGGAATCCTACCAACTCGTGGAACCACTTCGTGGAATAAAAAATAGACAAACTCGTGGAAAAAAAGTACCAACTCGTGGAAAAAAATAGACAAACTCGTGGAAGCCTACCAACTCGTGGAATAAAATAGACCAACTCGTGGAAAAAATATTAAAAATTTGTGATCCATAGGCTTTTCCTATTGGATAAAAAATTATCCACAGTATTGTCTTGTCATATGCGATAATTTTGATGATCCATAGACTTTCCCTATTGATCGCTCTTAATCATCGATAGCACTTCTCTATGGACTGCATTTTATTGAATCTGCTAATATAATTTCATAATTATTCTTTTGATTGATAGATAGATAGGTCTATGCATTTATTTATGGATTTAACAAAATATATTTTTCAGGCTTTTAATGGTCAAAATTTGCTAAATTTTCATATTCCGATCTTTTTTCTCTTAATGGCTTTGTTAATAGCTTATTGTTGATGCACTATTTTTTCGTCTTTCTCCTCCTTAATGTTTCTTAAAAGCTCGAAAATTGCAAATTCTCTTTCTCAACATAAAATCAAATGGTGGTCCTCATGTCCATAAAGTAATTACGAAAATGCAGTGAAACTACACTTGCTATCCTCGAGTACATCGAAAACTGCTAATAGCAAGAATTTTTGTCAAAAGCTTTGATCCTTCTTAGTGGTGAATTTAGGGTTACTACAATTTCCCATCTCAATTAAGTTCAAGTTAATATATTTTCCTATTGTGGTATTAAACAGCTCCGTATACTTCACGTTTGATATATTTTAATTTTTTTTGGCTTTCATATGTTTTGAACATATCGAAGAGCTAAATCCATTAACTCCAATTGTTGTTCCTTTTCAATGAAATTCTGAAGGAATAATGTATTGCTCGGGAACAGGAAAATGAAATTTATTATTCTCTTTGCCTTCGCAAATCTTCTTTTGAAAAGCTGTAGGAGTTTCAACATCATTGAAATGCCAACCATAATGATAGTTGCTGACATCTCCTTTATTTCTTCAATTACGCCATCGATATCAAATTCTTCTTTTTTTGGCAAAAAGAAAATTAAAGGATTCTCAATAAACACGTTTGACCATCTTCCTCAGTAACATTATATGAATCATAAAGGTCAGGGTCATCGATTATTATCTCAATAACGAAGTCGCCATCATCCTTGTCAACATAAGCTTATGTTGCATCCAAATCCACCCATATGCTTTAAGAGAAGCTTCACTTTTTGTAAAAATAGCAAAAATAACGAATTCCGCAACAGCAATTAATAGCAAAACAATAATTCTGAAATTATATTAGCAGATTCAATAAAATGCAATCCATAGAGAAGTGCTATCGATGATTAAGAGTAGGGTGGACCGGGTAGATCTACCAGTAGATTCTACCGGTAGATCTACCGGTAGATCTACCGAAATCTACCGAAAAAATTTTCCAATCTACCGAAATCTACCGCGCCACCAAAATTTAAAAAAAGACGTTCTCGGAGTTTTTTAAGCGAAAGTTATGAATTAGCAGGTTCTAAAATGCATAAAAACGATGTTTTCTCTATTTCCGAAAATTTTTGAATTTTTTTAACAGGGGAGAGTTTATGATAGGAAAGTAATAGCTTGGTCCACCCTGTTGAAAAATTGAAATTTTTTTAAAAGTTTGCAAAACCTATTTTTGTGCCCAAAAATAGCCTTATATCCTTAATTTTGTATTCCTTGATTCAAAATCCCTTTCTTTTCGAATTTTGGACTTGCGGTAGATTTCAGTAGATCTACCGGTAGATCCACCGGTAGATCTACCGGTAGATCTACCGATTTTTCAATCTACCGATAGATCGGTCCACCCTAATTAAGAGCGATCAATAGGGAAAGTCTATGGATCATCAAAATTATCGCATATGACAAGACAACACTGTGGATAATTTTTTATCCAATAGGAAAAGCTTATGGATCATAAATTTTTAATATTTTTTCCACGAGTTGGTCTATTTTATTCCACGAGTTGGTAGGCTTCCACGAGTTGGTCTATTTTTTTCCACGAGTTCGTCTATTTTTTATTCCACGAAGTGGTTCCACGAGTTGGTAGGTTTCCACGAGTTGGTATTTTTTTTCCCACGAGTTGGTCTATTTTTTTCCACGAAGTGTCCGGGCACGAGTTGGTATGCAGTCTTTTTTTCTGTCCAATTCAATTTTGAAAAAAAAAATAATGCAAGCAAGTAAAATAAGTGACGATTCAAACGTAACATTGTTCCTTACGCGATTGTCTAATCATACTGTAAACAAAGCAACCAAAAAAGAAGCTTTTTTTTGCTATACCCTTTTCGTCGATTTTACGCCTTTCTAAAAGATTTTTCCAATGAAATTAGCTTTTTTTTTGTCAAGTTTTCTGTAATTTTGTTTGCTAATATTGAAATGTGTATGAAATCGAGTTCATTTTGCGTGAAAATATGAAAACTCGCGTTATTTGTTTATTTTTTAAAGATATTTTTGTTTTCAGGTAACCACCATGCCTTCCAACAAGCCAGAACGTAAATCGAAGAGTGCTCTTAACAAAGTTGTTACTCGAGAATATACCATCCATCTTCATAGACGTATTCATGGAATGTAAGTGTGTTCACTATTACTTCATTTTCCTTTAAGCATATATTTTCTTTCTATAGCTTACTTAATTATTGTTTATTTTTAGCGGCTTCAAAAAACGTGCTCCTCGTGCCATCGATGAAATCCGAAAATTCGCTGTACAACAAATGGGAACTCCTGATGTTCGTGTTGATACTCGTTTGAACAAATTTGTCTGGTCAAAGGGTATTCGGTATGTTTTATCTTTTTACATTGTCTTCTTTTTATATCCTATTTTTTTTTAGTAATGTTCCTTTCCGCGTACGTGTTCGTCTTTCTCGCCGTCGTAATGATGATGAAGATTCTCCACACAAACTCTACACTCTCGTTACTCACGTTGCCGTCACCAGCTTCAAAACTTTGACAACCGTTAATGTTGATTCTGAAGAATGATTTAATTGCTGATGGTATAATGAAATTGTTTTGTTATCATAAATTTGTTTTATTATTAAAATTTACAACATATTGTTCAAAACAAGAATAACATTTTTTTTAAACATGTCAGGAGTTATTTATGAGATGTTGCGGAGATCATCAGGTCATAAGTCGATAATCATCTGAATATATCTTTACTTCACCATGCTCCAAATTGCATGTAAGGGTTTGAGAGTAATGGTGTTCGTTTTCACCAAATGTGACATTGCCGGTCGCGCAAATAATAAGAATATTTTTGGTTGGAGTCATTGCGTGAACATTGTGATTTAGATTGCGATAAGAATGAATGCTTGTGGGAAGATTCACCCAGAACATTTTAGCAGAATAAGGCGATTTATAAGTTTTTCCATCAAATAAAACATGACCATCATCATGATAGAATTTATCAATAGAGGAGCGCTGGCTATCTAATGCATTTTGATACTTGTTGTAAAAGTCTTTGACTAAATTAACAACTTCTCGAGTACGTTGCCTATCTTGGGACATTTCTTGTTGAGATTTATAAGACTAGAAATAATATCTAAAGAAATATGGAAATTTACATATAGCGAATTTCAAAATCGGTAGCATTTTACATACATACCCTTAAAAAATGCAGGGACATTCGCGCCAAGAATTTGTCATAACAAGCAATAGATTGATCGCAAAAAAAGTTTAGCTTGTGCACGCGTTTTTATTGCTTTTGATGAATGATCTCATGTAAATTAGCTTATTTTTTCGTGTTTTTTCTTTCCTTTTTTTTTATCGCTTCAATTGTATAGTAGCAATGTTTTGGTGATTAACATTTTAGTAATAAATCTATGTTTTAGGATGTCACTTTCTAAAAACCTTTTGTTTCCTCGCTTGAAGGTTGTTCCTGTAGTCATCCGTGCTATTTCATCTTCCGCTCCTCTTCTTAGCGGTCATCATATCGAATACTGGTGGGGTCACGAAAAAGCTGCTGGTCGGGAAGTTGTCGGTCATGGTATTTCTGGCGAACCTGTAAGTTTTTTACTTTATCATTGATGTGTATATATCCTAAATCAAAACTTTTAGTGTTATCAAGATCGATATGATTACTGGTATCCTGCCATCAGATTCCGCGTTGAAGATGATATCTCCAAGCCATTACGTGAAAAAGAAAAGAATGATTGGAAAAATATGAGCGATGAAGAAAAGAAATTGCTTTATCGATACAGTTATCGTCAAACTCTTGCTGAATTTGAAGCTCCTACTGGTTACTGGAAGGTTATTACATCAATTGTCTTCTTTGTCATTTCATGCGCTACCTTCTATGCAATCTTCCTTAACCGCTTTGTCTATCCTCCACTTCCACCAACATTTGATAATGAATACAAAGAAGCTGCAATGGAACGTCAACTTGTTCTTGAAAAGGGTCAATTCTTGGGTCCAGCTAAAGACTATGATTATGAAAATAACCGCTGGAAGAAATAATGGCTTTGTATTGTAAGCTTTCTATATTCAAAGAGCTATTCTATCTTTATTTTTAGGATGTTCATCTTCTGCTATCATAGTGAAAGTTGCTGAAATTAGTGTCTATTTTTTACTGATTGATTGTATTTTCTATTTTTTAATTGTATTTGAAAATACGTTCATAGGTCTTATGTTTGATAAAACAAATAAATAATGTGTAAAATGATTTATTATAAAAGCATATGAACATAAGAAAACTCTTTGTTCGTCGCTTAAAAATGCATAAAAATGAAAAACATTTTGTGAAACATGGCGCCAAAGCAAATTGATGTCAAGGAAATTGATATGTCGAATGTGACGAATATTTTACGTTTGACGTATATTATTTTTATGGCCTTTTTAAAGATTCCACCTGTGTTCAAAATGTGGGATTTCAAAGTGCAGCTGTTTTCTCTATCCCATTTTGCCTATGAATTCCCTAAAGGCATGGATTACTGCTTTTCATTTTGTTGTAAAACTATGTATGTAAGAAACCTTTAACATACTCGGATACTTCCAAGAAATAACTTCAAACAATTACTTTCTCCATTTCTTTTGTGGTAACAAAAAGAACATTAGTTTGCTTCATTTTTTAATTATTTTAGTCTCAAAAAGTTAATTTCGTTAAATGACCTTTTTCAAGAATATTAACCGCTGAAATTACTTCATCAGAAGAAACGAAAGATTTTTGACAGGTGATTTTTCACTTTCTTTTGGGCGGTGCCAGCATTTTCTTAACACTTTAAATCTCAATTCTGTATCTACCAACCATATTATATATTTTTTTTAAAACATCTGCAGTTTTTAAAATAAGAAAAACTTACTTTACTTTTTTATTATTTTACTTTAGTGTCAGTCTTTATAATCAGTTACTTCAGTCGACGGTTGGCTTTTTTCCTTACCAAAAAAGAAGAAAGATGGTGGTTTCGCGTTGTACCTTTCTTATTGCTTTAATGTTTTTTTCTCAACAAACTATGGCACTGATTACTTTCGCTGATTTATGCTTTCATTCAAGAATCGATCATATCTTATGCCAAAAATCTATTGCTTCTTCTCGCTATTTGAATCATTTTCAACCCACTCAGGATTTCTTTGCTGGCTTAGATCCTTTAATTGCTAATAAGCTTGCAACTGGTGGTGAAATTCCTCATAATCAAAGTAAGCTTCAACAAGAATACAAACTTCTAACATCGCTTCAACTTTTAGACAAGCGAGGATATGACTTTATTAGATTTGGTCGATCTCCTGAAAGACAAACAAAAAAAGCTAGTTCAAGTTACGATTACATAAGATTTGGGAAACGATCTGCTTTCCGTCGATAATGATGAAGTATCTCAATTAAAGCTGCTTTTCACCCCTCACATGGCTTGATCTTACGAATTAATTGTTTTAATGAGTCTAAGAAATTATTCTTTCATGTATTATTTTTTTTTGGAGAAGCTTTGTTTTATCTGTAAAATGTCGTTTTAAACTTTGTGTGTAAAAAAAAATAAAGAGATGAGTCCTTGTTGTTAAAAAAATGGAAAGAAGAAATGTTCGACGGCTTTTAAACATATAACTTTTTTAAAATACTAAATGAATAAAACAATAATCCATGGTGCATTTTTTTTAATTTACTAAAGTGAAAGCATTTTAAAAGAATTAAAGCATTAAGGTTTTGATAATAATGATTTATCATTAATTATGATGAGTCGAAATTTAAAATTTGATTTGCTTTAAAGATTTTGGTTTGCCATTTAACTCATTTGTATTTTCCCCAGTATTTTAATTACCATCTATGAACGCTTTTCAAATAAGCCATCCATCCGTCATTTATTCAAAACGAACCTTGGCTATACATTTGTGTTCCGAATAAATTCCGAAGTTTTAAAAGATACTTACTGTAGTTAAATTATAAGTTGAAATTTCACATATGTTCTTACTAAAATTTTACTTTCCCTGTACCTTTGTACAAAAATTACTGTAGATTTTAATTTTAAAAACATTTATGCGCCATTTTTACGTTGGTGGAATTATAAAATAAAAAAGAGTAAGTAAGAAATTGGAATGGCTCATTATAAAAACCTTTTATAGCTTTACCAATTCCCCCAAAAGTTTTTATTTTACTACTACGCCATCGAATAATAATTTACGATTAGAGAAATATTGGTTGGGGCTCATTCATTAAAATCATTTTAAAACGCTTATATTATTTATTTACCCATTTCAATAACACCCAATAGTTTGAAAAACAAATATTTTTTTTACATTTATGCCTTACTTCATTTTTATTTTTTAATCCGAAGTTAAGCAAATATTTCTTTTTACTCGCTTTTTTATTTAAACTTTTCTTTCATGACTCTCTTTCTCTCTTTTCACCTTGCATCCATAACTCATATAAAAAATCCTTCCATTTAAAAAACTTTTTGCTTCTATGGTTTTTTTAAAAGCGTTAATGATATTAAAAACTTTTTTCGGAGAAAAGTAATTCTTTTAATCGTATAAAAGAATTGTGACAAAATGGTTGGGTATTAAAAGATAAATAATATGCTGCGCCTTGTTCTTGTTTTTTTGGTTGGTTTGGACAGCATCGTTGCCAAAGGCGACCAAAGTTGTTGAAAATAAAAAACCTGTCTCCTTTTTTTCATATTATTTTTCAACATCTTTTTTTTAACCTGCGCAAGAAAAATAAAAACTTAAACATTTAAAAGAAAAAATATTCGAAAGTGAAAAATTATTTTAGATATATTTGGTTTGAAAGAGACGCTGCTGAATTCAATTAACTTTACGTTTTATGGTAATTTTAAGATTTTTAATAAACCTCGCATCAAGCTCTTGCAATACGAGAAAGCGGCTCTGTTATTGATGAAGAGAAAAACTGTTTGTACAAAAAAAACTTATTTTTTGCATTACTTTTGTTGATTTATTTTTTGACACCTTGTTTTTTGACTTTTCTGTGCAAAATGATTCACCGCGTGATTTCCGCTCAAAAAAATGTAAAAAAGCAGGAAATTAAAAAACAGAAATTGATCGCGATCGTGCATCTCATTAAAAAAAAAATTTCTCTCTCAACCATCGTAATGTATTCTTTTAATTCTTTTCCTTTTTTTTATGGAAAAAATGAAAGGAAGAAAACGTAAAAACGAAGACTCATAAAAATCAAAAAATATGACCCTCGTGTTTTTCCCGAAAGCGATAGATAACATGACGAAGGCTTTTTTGACACCAAGCATCGTCGTTGTCGTCGCCGTCTAAAATTATTATTATTGTTGTTGTTCCTTTTGGGCCTCAATCGCTATCGGCGTCAAATAAAATTTGAAGGCTATGTGAAAAATTGCTTTTTTTCTTGTTTAAAATTTAGCAAAGTCATAAGAAAATTTTACAATTCTTTGCGATTTGTTTTTTTTGTTTAAAAAAAAGCTTACAAACCCACAATAAAAATTTAGACATTTTAGTTCTAAAAATGACCGTATCACCGGATACGGAATCACAAAATTCTTTGCTTTGTGGATGCTGCAGATTTGGAAATAAAAAGCGACGAATAAATGAAATTGTAAGTTTAACTTTCTTTTCTTTACAGTATCTTAGATTAGACTAAAAGTAAATGTTTTGATTTTAAAAATGCATGAAAAAAAATCAGAGCTTTTCATTTTCGAATGAAAAGGTGTACTGAAAATGTTATAAATTTTTTAGGCGAGTCCATATGTTTTTGAATGAATTTTTCGCATTTTCAACCCATTTTTAGCTTCTTTTTTACTTATTGATATATACAGTAGGTGGAGCTAACTGTTAACAAAAAAAAGAAATAAAAATTACTTTACTTTTTGTTAAAAAATAAATTAAGCTTCCGTATTTTTATCAATCTCAAATTTAGACTTCTTTAATAAAAAATTATTCTCTTAAAAAAACACATCTTTTAATTCTTCGTTTTTTTTTGTTGAACAAACAAAAAATAGATTTTTTTAACAAAAGGCGAAAGATGTTTGTTTGTCAATAAGAAAAAAAGTCACTGCTTAAAAATCATCTATCACTTTTCATTTTTGGTCATCTCATTGATTCCTTTTTATAGAATGAAACAAAATTATTCGAGCCTAGTACATCATCAACTTCACAAGGAAATTTGACTGAAATAATCCCGAAAATTGTAATTTCAACTCCTTCAAGTGCAAAATATTTTAATAATTCCAAAAATTTGGAAACCAATCGAAGTGAAGTATTTGCCACGGCAAGGACTTCGAGAGTGGAGGATACGCAACAATATGCTTCCATGAATGAACTTGTTCGATCGATTAGAGAAGAAGCAGGTTTGGAAGATACTCCACGACCCGCAACCGATGAGGGAACAACTGTAAGTGAACTTCGAATAGGTATGGTTTTTCATTTAATTTTTAATTTTAAACTTTTAATCAAAATCTATAGAAGGATTACCAGAATTGACATCAAACAGCCATGAAGCTCCTCTACCATCACCTTCAAGAGAATTTTATCAAACCACCTTTCATAATAATAATAATACTATTATCACGATTGATGGACCTTCAACGATTGCACAAAAAAAATATCGACCAAGCATAAATCGAAAATTGGGAGATCTTACTATAAAAGTTTATGATAGTTTTTGGCGGATTTATTATTTATTTATAACTACGATAGCATTAATATTAGAACGAATCTTGCCTGTTTGATAATTGTAAAATATAAATGCTTTAAATTTTTAATAAGATTACACTTGCATAAAACAAAAGCAGAGTTACTGATTGTCTTTAACATGTGATTATTGTAAAACAAACTTTTAATTTAACTAGCAAATGTAAATATGATAGCCCTACCTATATACATATTTTACATTGCTTATGATAGTAATTTCTAAGTGTGATTTGAAACATATCTCGTATCAAATAAAAATTGCTGAAAAGTCAATTAAAGAATCATAAAAACAATTCTTGAATGTTTTATCAAAAATATTTAGCTTTGATTTCGCCGTAGTATCATCAGTGACTTTACTTTAAATTAGTAGTTTTTCTTTCATTGATTGTGTCTCTTTTTTAGAATAAATACATAATGTAATACTTTGAATGTAAACTTTATAAAAAGTTTGTTTTCGCGCTCTTTGTTTTTTCTCTTTGAACGATATCTATTGACAATGAAAAAAAGCGCGGAATCTTTTTTCATTTGATGACCTTTTTTATTGAAAGCTGAAAAGAATTTATGCCTTTGAGGTTCAACTGATTATTACACCATTTTTGAAAAGGAATGATCGCTTTTTTGTTATAAATCATTTCATTACGACAAAAAGATTTCTCTTGTGGTAACTTCATCAAATCTTCAATACTTTCTGCTCATTTTTGTTTTCAAAATGTAAGTTTTTATTTAATTTTATTATAAAATGTATTATTAGAAATATTTTTTTTTAGCATGGCTGCATCATCAACTACATCAACAGAAGGATTTATCCATGGTATGCCTGTGGAAAAATGGAGAGCCTTATCTGATGAAGATCGAGCTGAATATCAACGTAAACGCCGAAGAGAAGCAGCTTTCAAAACAGCAATATGCCGACTTTATCGTGAAACTGGAGGTTGTTCATATGGATATAATTGTCGTTTTGCTCATTCAAATGATGAACTTCGTGCTCCTCCTGCAGTAAGTTTAAATTTTATAGAATTATGTATTTTATGATTTATTTTTAGCCTCATCCAAAGCATAAAACTGTTCTCTGTCGTAGTTATGCTCTTAGTGGTCAATGCCGTTATGGAGCTAGATGCCAATTTATCCATCGTCAATATACATCTCCATCTGATGATATTCCTAAACCAGAATTCTCTGTTTCAAGCACTTCTATGACTCAAAGAACAAGTGAATTTTGCCAATGGATTTATGGTCAACAATTCTTCACATCTGGTCCACCATTCTACAATGCTGAAACTTCAAATAGCCCTTAACTCATTCATTTTTGATCGTTTTTAACATGTATAATATTTTTTGGACATAGATTTTTATTTGTTGTTTTTTTTAATGTTTATTTTTGATTGCTTTTGAAGATTTATTGTATGTTTTTTTTACTGTTTACCATGCAATCATTTTACCGAATAAAATTGTACATGCTTTTTTAAACTCTTTGGTTTTTCATGAAAACATAACTCACTCCAATAAAAGAGTGAGTTATTAGTTGATGATCATTAAAGTGCAAAGAACACACCGTACTTGAGGGTTGTAATAAGATTTGTTGGGTGGATTGTTTTAGAAACCAGAGAGAAATGATATAACACATTTATTCAGCACAAAAATTATTATTATAAAAAAATGACAAATATAAGATTATAAACAAATTTATTAAGAAGTGTTTTCACTAATCTTTTGTGCTATTGCTTCTTCTTTAGTTATTTTTTTTACCATATCATGTTTTGTCATCATGTGAGCTTGCAAATTATTTGGGTATGTATAACATTTACCGCATTCAACAACTGGATATTTGTATTCCCTTGCTTTTTTTTCCAATGGTTCTTAACTAATTTCGTAATCCTTAACTTTTTTATCATGTAGCTTATTCATATGTTGTTCGATAGCCGTAATTGATTGGACAATAGAACCACAATCAGGGGATCGATAGTAACCACGTGTTTTTTTTGTTTGTTCGAGCATTTGAAGCTTTTGATCGTCCACTGGTTTTACGTGCTTTTTGTACTTATTTTCCTTTCGGAGTTTTTCTATAATGATGATTACGCTATTTTGTTGCGATTCTTTTCTCATTAGAGATTGATTTTTCTTCAACATCCCTTGAAAATAATCTTTTTCCATTAATTAGCCCCAAATCAACCATTGCATTAAGGGCATTAACGAAAGCTTGTTATCTTTTTGAATAACTGTATCATCCACTTTTATGTACATTTTTTTCACTCACTTTTTTTGTTTTTTGTTTATCCAATAAATACTATATCAAAATAAACAACATTACATAGTAATTGATTTTTTAACTAGCTAAAACTTTATGGAATAGTTGTGTGGAAAAGAGTAATGTCGCTTTTTTCAAAGTTCAAACGATCCTTCTTCCTTTGCCACCGGAAGCATTGAAAATAAATTTGAAAAGGAACCCCTGCAATTTTTATTTTGCTTTTCTATTTCTTTGCTATTGTTGTTTCTCCATTTGCCATGCATCGACAAGATAATTGCACCTTCTTAAAGCCTTCATCCATCTTCGGCCTGAATCATTCTTTGTTTGAGAAAATAAGTGCCGAATTTTATTCTAAAACATTTTAAAAAAATGGGAAAATATGGAGTAAGTTTACTTTAATTTAAGTAAACAAATGTTTGATAATAAACAAAAAATTTAGCGTGAAGTAATTTCAATCCATGTTGGGCAAGCTGGAGTTCAAATTGGAAATGCATGTTGGGAATTGTTCTGTTTGGAGCACGGAATTATGCCTGATGGTGAGCTAATCGATGGCGGTGATGTCGATGATGATTCATTTAATACATTTTTTGCGGAAACTCAAATGGGAAAACATGTTCCAAGAGCCATTTTTATTGACCTTGAACCCACCGTTATTGATGAAGTTCGTACAGGAACTTACAAATCCTTATTCCATCCCGAGCAATTAATCACAGGTAAAGAAGATGCAGCTAATAATTATGCTCGTGGCCATTATACCATTGGAAAAGAAATTATTGATGTTTGTATGGATCGAGTAAAAAGTAAGATACATAAAAGTGTTATTAACTTAATTGTAGAATATTTTTTTTAAAGGAATGTGTGAAATTTGTGCCGGTTTACAAGGTTTTCTCATTTTTCATTCATTTGGAGGTGGAACTGGCTCGGGCTTTTCCGCTCTATTGATGGAACGTCTTTCAATGGATTACGGTAAAAAGTCCAAATTGGAGTTTAGTATTTATCCTGGTAATTCCTTCGTAGTTTTTTTTCTTTTTTTTATAAACAAAGGCGTTTAGCGCCTCGAATTAGCACAGCCGTCGTTGAACCTTATAATTCTATTTTAACTACTCATACAACATTGGAACATTCTGATTGTAGTTTTATGGTTGACAATGAAGCTATTTATGAAATTTGTAAGCCCCCATTCTCACATCTTTTAATCCAAAAACATATTTTTTAGGCAGAAAAAATCTTACCATAACTCGGTCAGTCAGTCACAAACGTTACAAAATAAAAGATTGAATGTTACATTTTCAGCCCGACGTATACTTCTTTAAACCGATTGCTCGCTCAAATAGTTTCATCAATCACCGCTTCATTGCGATTCGATGGCGCACTCAATGTTGATTTAACTGAATTCCAAACAAATTTAGTCCCTTATCCAAGAATTCATTTCCCATTGGCAACTTATGCTCCCATTATTAGCAAGTAAGAAATAAAACCTGTGATTCCAAAATAAATAAGAATGAACTTTCCAAAAAAGTTTAATTACCTTTTTTTCATGACACAAAAATCATGTCGAATTTTAAAAAAATATATATTAGCTTACAAAACAAACTTTGTATTTCAGTGATCGAGCATTTCATGAACAATTAAGTGTTGCGGAAATTGCAAATATGTGCTTCGAACCTGGAAACCAATTGGTTATGTGCGATCCCAGACAAGGAAAATTTATGGCTTGTTGCATGTTGTTTCGTGGTGATGTCGTTCCAAAGGATGTTAATTCAGCTATTGCTGCTATAAAAACCCGTCGTTCAGTGCAATTTGTGGATTGGTGCCCCACAGGATTTAAAGTTGGAATTAATTATCAACCACCTACTGTTGTACCCGGCGGAGATTTAGCTAAACTTCAAAGGGCTGTGTGTATGCTTTCAAATACAACTTCCATTGCTGAAGCATGGGCTCGCCTGGATTACAAATTTGATTTACTTTATTCAAAGCGAGCTTTCGTTCATTGGTATGTTGGAGAAGGAATGGAAGAAGGAGAATTTAGTGAAGCTAGAGAAGACCTTGCTGCCTTGGAAAAAGATTATGAGGAAGTCGTAAGTTTGATACATCAAAATCAAAACTATTAAATATCGTCTTTAGGGCCTCGATTCAGGTGATGGCTATGAAGAAGAATATTAAGTTGCACATAATAATAACTGCCATTTACTTTAAAAATTATATTTATTTGAATTTAAACATAAAAAAATATAAACATGTTAAGTAAATGTGAATAAAATAAAGTGATGATTTAAGCTTCCAATGCAACCCGTTTTTCCTTTTGTTTTTCTGAAAAGAACGACCATTAATATATTAAAAAGAACAGAAAAAAAAAATCGACCTTTTTTAACAGTAGTTTTCTTTGCTTCAGGTAGATCATGATTAGGAACATCAGGTAATAATTGTTCACGTGCAAGCTTTTCAAGTTCTTCTTCGACTTCAGCAATATCTGTACTTGATAATTGTCCTGACAAAATTTTAGAAATTTCCTAAAAAGTTTCATGGTTTATTCAATGCATATAATACTAAAATTCTTACATCTTGATATTCTGCAGCTTCTTGAGTATCCTCCATAATCCTTTCAGCATCCTCAATTGAAAATGTTTGATTTATGAGTTGTAAAGCATCATTTCCTTGTTTCAACTTTTCAAATACTTCTTTATTCAATTGAGCTGTTTCAAGATTAGAAACCATTGATTCAATTTGATACATTTGTTCAGTAATTCTTTCCATAATTGATTCTTGATATCGTTTTCTTTTTAACATTAATAATGCTCGACTAAAAAGTATTGTGAGTATAATGGTTTTGAAAATTGAAAAAGCATACTCTTTTCTTCCTTGTTTCAGCAATTCCTTTGCCATTTCTTTTTCTTTAATTAAATTATTTTCATATCGACGACAATCTTGCTTCATTTTGTCCCTCTGAACTTTCAAACTCTAAAAAACCTGAAATTAAAAGAAAAAAAAAGATATAAAACCATACCAAAATTGCACGGTCATGCTCCGTAACTATTGTTTGAGGATTATGTTTCGGTTTACCAAATATTGAACCCATTTGAATTAAAAATTTAATCAAAATAAAGTTTAAAAATTTGTTGATGTTTCTATGTATGTGGAACTTGAAAAGATTCAACGAATAGCTATGTCACGTTACGTATATTTTCTCATAATGCCAAATATTTGAAATGGCGGTTTGGAAACTTTCACATACGACGGTAACTTTCCCATGTTCTTCCCGCTCTCTTCATCAATCGAAGAAATGCATCTTTTTCTTTCGTTTTTTGTAAAGTTTTATAACACTTTCCTGTTGATTGAATCAATTTGATTGATTAATTATTTGTAAAACAAAATGGCTCTTAACCCTGCTCGTCTTCCTTTTGAAGCTGCTTCAAATTCTCCTTTGCCTGCTCAACAATGGCGAATGCTTTCCGATGAAGAACGTGCTGTTTATCAACGTCGTCAACGTCGTGATGCTTCATATAAAACTGCTTTATGCAAATATTTCCGAAAGGATCAGTTTTGCCTATTTGGTCCTGGTTGCAGATTTGCTCATTCACCTGAACAACTTCGTTTATCTAAAGCGGTAAGTTTCTTTTTTAGATAACCATTAATAATCATGTTTATCATTTTAGAAACATCCAAAATACAAGACGATGCTCTGCCGGAATTTCGCTGTCGATGGTTATTGTAAATTCGGAGCTCGCTGCCAATTCATTCATACCTATCGTCAACCTAACTTCATGGGACCTGCTGCTACACTTCTTCTTCCTCCACCTGGTTTCGATGTTGGTTTCGCCACTTCAACTCCAAAAGCAAAGCAATCTGTTTCTTTGATCCATGATCGTGAAGAACATAGTGAAACTTGCTCCCTTGATGATAGCTGGTTTACCGCTTTGATTAATAACATTTAATGTTATTTTATTTTTTTTGTAACTGTTATGTTTTATTTTGCTTTTTTATGTTTTTTTTGTTTGTAATGTTTATGTTTTATTATCATGTTATTAATTTGTACTTAGTGCAAATATATTTGTTTTTGTTTTATCTTAACGTTTTTGTGGTAACGCATGGGGTTGTAAACGTGAGGGCGGTTCATGGAGTTGAATACTTCCAGAAGGTATTGAACCAGGTAAGAGATTAAGATCATCATAAGCTGGCGGAGCAGATGTTTGTTGTGAACGAGGCGGAGATTGACCTGAGTCAGCATCATAAGGTGGCGGAGGATCATAGAATACTGGTTTAGCATTTTCCATAGGAGGATGCCGAAGAATTATAGCTGAATTAGGGTTACCAAGAGCACTACCATTTGTTAAAATAACTTGATTTGAAAATCCATAACCTCCACCAGGTAAATGACGAGCTAAAGCTGCAGCGGTTGCAAGCCTCTAAAAATTCTTAGAATTGTTAAATGATTTTAATTTTTTTTCGGTAATGAAAATACAGTACTAATGTTATGCGTTTTGTAATTCAACAATCTTAAATGCGTTCACATGAGAATATTGCCATCCACGAATGTTATCAATTTCATGATGCTTATTAACAAAAAATTTGGATCGAGATGATTTGCAAAAAAATTTTCTTATACAATATTTTATAGTTTTATCGCAAAAATTTAGATCATTTAAAATTGAGGTTCAAAGTTCCCATGTTTTTTTAACCGCAATGATGACAATTAAGAAAGAAAAATGTGATTTCAAAAAAAATTTGTCAATAATCTACCTTGCTTCATAAATAATCAGCTGATTTGTTTTTATTTTACATATCATAATGTTTTTTCTGAACTCACCTGTCTTTCAACAACACTTCGCTTAAGAAATCGTATAAAAAGCATTAATGATAATACAACAATAAATGAACAAAATGCTATCAAAACAGGCAACATTGTATTTCAAATAAATTAAGAAGAGGAAGAAGACTTTTCAAATATTTTGTAATACATTTACTTTGAAGGCGCATGCAAAAATCCAAAGAATTTAAGGTAGAAATAATAATGGTAATATTTTTCTTTTAAAATCACCGCTTTTTTGGTGTTAAAAATGCATTAAAAAGTGGTATAACGATGACAAAAGTTAACCACTTGCGCCACCGACCGTTGCCATGGTTCACAACAACTTGTAAAAAAACATAGAAGCCAAGCAAGCAAGAGTAGTATTTACCCATTTAAAGCTTGATGTAAGTATATTTGTTTACCAAACTTTTAACAAGTATAATTTAACTAAATTCAACTTTATTTGAATCTCTCAAGAGAGTTACTTTTTATAGCACATGAAAACGAAAAAAATAAATTAGCATTTTTTAAATTATGAAATGTTTTTAACAATCACAGGATAGAAAAAAAATAAATAATAAAACTTTTGGATTGAATTTTTGCTTCGATGAAACAAGTAATTATTGGTTGAGTAGCGCCCAAGCATCATCATCCCATGCTTTTTCTTTTTCAGCTGGTTTTTCAGACTTTTCTTTTTGAGCTTCGGATTTCTTAGTTTGAATTCGTGGAGAATCTGTAAAAATCATAAGATCTTCATCGTCGTCTAATTCTGGTGGAGGAGGAGCGGGAGAAGATGATGGCTTTGATTTTGATTTGCTTTTACGTGGCGCAGAAGATGATGATTCTTCATCAGTGTTTGAACTGTTATGTTTGCTTCTCGTTTTCTTCGTTGTTGGCGATTTCTTACGTGATTTTTCAGATGATGGTGCAAGTTTATTCCTAAAAATGATTACGGTAGGTTTAGAAGAGAACATCGAAAAAATCTTACGTTGATGAATAAGAATCAATTTCACCATGATATTGACTTGAAAGTGATGGACTGCTTTGAGGATGCATAGGTGAAATGGTGTTAGCATTCGGCAATCCAATATCTTCATATTGACCTCCTTTGAAAGCTCCAGTAAATCCTTGCAGCGATGGTGATTTGACAAAGTTCTGTAATCCTCCCCAAGATGTTTTTCCAACTTCAGATGCTTTAGAAGTCAAAGATCCAAGAAGACCGCCTTCATTTGTGTTTATATTACTGCTAAGTTCGGCTGCTTTAGCACCAGCTTGTGAAGTAACATCTTTAGCGAGTTGAGCAGCAGTAGTAGCACCTTTACTCAAAAAACCCCAACCAACAGAGAGTGAAGACATTGCACCACTGAGAAGATCAGGTTGATCATTGTCTCTTCGCTGATATTCAGGATTACCAAAACCTTGATATCGAGAATCCCTAAAAATCATTGCTAGTTAAAATTGCGAATATCTTAAACTTACGTTTGTGCACCATTATTGTAACTTCCTGAAGATGAGTTTTGAAATCCACCTTCATATCCATTATTATCACCATAATAAGATTTATTCAGATCGAATTCACTTTTAATTGGTTTTGAAGTCTTTATAGTATGAATCGAAGTTCCTCCAACAGTTGATGGTTTATAATCTTTTGCAGATGATTTATCCATTGACCAAACTTGTCCATCAGCTTCAGTATTAACTTTATCACGTAAAAGTGCGGCTGCTCTTGAATTATACTTGTCGTGAATATTCCAATTTGGATTATGGTCTGGTTGAGATTCAAAGAATTCTTTCGCTCGCTTATTTCCACCAACTTTCATTTTTTGAAGCTCTTTATCTTTCCATTTATCCATTGTAATTGATCGAACAAAACTGTAAGAGACTCGTAAAGATTAAATATCAAAAATCAAACTCTCACCTAACATGAACACCAAGTCCTCTATGTTTACCAGAGCATTCTAAGCAAATCCAAATACCATAAGATACACTCGCCCATTGAGGATTACTTGTACCACATTCAAAGCAAAACTAAAAAAGAAAATAAACAACGTGGATAAAGTTTAAGAAAAAAAAGCTTACATTATTTTCTTCAGTTGGTCTTAATTCTTTTAAAACTCGGCGTGTACGCGGACTAGCCATTTCTGAAAATGATCAAAATGTTAATAACAAACTAATATAATATGCTTACATTATTAATGCAGCAAAAAATAAATATTTAAAAATAAATTACAATCTTGTTGGATAAATAACGAGTAACACAGAATACCTTTTAATTGGGTATTAAGGCATTCAATAGATTTCAAATCAATAAATTAATTGAAAGCCGGTTTTCAGCTTCAAAATAAAAATAGAATCGAGATGGAAGAAAAAGAAGAAGCGAAATATGTAAGCTGTTTGTAAGTATCAGAAAAAGAGAAAATAAACGCGTGGCGAAGCTGATGGACGATGAGGCAATGCAGAATGCAACCAACATTGCAGCTCGTCGATTTTGTTTGCAATAAAAAGCCATCGGCATTTTTTTTGCATTCAAAATAGACGTCTTTTTTTCAGCAATAAAAATTCATTAAATATTGTTATAAATTAATTTTGATTTTTAACTGCAAACAAGTGTAATGAGGAACCCATCTTTCCTACCACCTTCCAATCATACTTTAGGGTTTTGCTGAGTTTCTTTTTTTGTGTTTGTAAACGAGTGTTTGATATTTTTGCTCAATCGGTTTAATTTACTTTATGTAATTATTTTAACCACAATTACATATTAAAACTATTAGAACAAGAGCCATTTTTAAATGCTGCAATATGAATTTATTACGTTGAAAATCTTGTTTACTAAAATGAACTTTATAAAAATAAGCGCGTTTACAGTAGTAAGACTTTTAAAAATTATGATAGACTTTTTTAAATTTGTTTTTAATGCAATCTTTGGTTTTTTTCTTTTCAACCGCTTGAACTCGTTTGATTATTCTGTAAAACCAAATTTTTGGTTTAAATTTTAAAAACTTTTCGTTTGTTTTTTTCATTTTGAACTATGCAATTTAAAATTTACGGGTTTTCGAGAGACAACATTGAAAATAAAAAACAAGTTTTGATTGTTTAATGTTTATTGAATTTAAAAAAACGTTGAGACCTGTACAACTTTTATTAGTTTCTAATTTTCTTTTACTTTTTAATTTAAAAAAAAAATACCACAACAAAATAATTTTGAAAAATGTGAGAAAAAATGAGCTTGAAAATTTTCGCAATCATGTCAAATTTAATAAAACAAAAATATTTAAAATAAAAAAAGGAATGCACTCGTTTAATGGACGAACGAGATCCTATCAATAAGAAAAAGCATTAAATTTTGTTATTAAAAAGCTGAGAAAAAGGCTTCTCGACTTGAATTATAAATATTTCCAAAAAGATTTTCTTGTCGTCTTCTTGCAGGTGCTGGGCTTACAAGAGCCAACGAAGCCGCATGTCTCCAAGGAGTATACCCGCTAGAATTATATCGTTGCCCATTTGTTCCTGCTGCTGAACGAGATCTCAAAGAATCCATAGCACTTGTTGATAATCCTCGTCGTTTACTGTAATCTCCTGAAATAACTGGTGCAGCTGCTTTGTTTCTTGCTGCTTGAGCTTCTTCAGCCGATGCTGCTGCGGCTTTGGCAATCATGTGTTTTTTAATTTCTTGAGTATAAATGTCAGGAATAGGCATGTCACATAAGTCTGTCTTGATCATGGTTATAGTAGCATGACCTCGAAGTCTTCGCTCATAATCAACCATTTGCTTCCAAAAACCTACATTTGGTCTTATAATCGCTCTGGAATAGTTTTAATTTAAATAAATGATTTCTTTATTTCGCTTATTTATTTAATTTTTACCTTGCTGATTTAACATAATGGTAAGCTTGTCTAAGGGTCATTCGTTCATATTTTACAAGGTATACAATGCAAAGAGAAGCTGATCGACTTACTCCAGCAACACAATGCACTAAAGTTTTTCCACCACGATCTTTAATTGCTTTAATTTTATCTGCTACCGTATCAAAATAATGATTAAGATTCTGAAAAATTGTTTTCATATTTAAAACCCAACAACGTCATTTGTGATACGATAATTCAAGATTAAAGTTATTTTTAGTTTATTTTCAATTAAGTAAAAAGCAGTGCAAAAAAATTCTTGGATAAACGCTAAGTATCTTTTATTAAAGATGATAATAACTTACAGCAAAAGGATTATCTTCTATTCTGATTCTAAGACAATCTATCCCAGGAAGATACAAAGTTGGTTCTTCAGTTGTTGCATTTACCTGTAAAAAACAAAAAGGAGTAAAGCAGTAATTTGGAATTCCTCACTTACAATACAAGTAATTTTTTTATCTCTCAACTTTTCGGGTTTTAATACTCCTGCACCCGAAAGATAAAGATGATCATTGATCTCAGATATTTGTCCAAAAAGGCCTATACGAGACATGATGAACTAAATACTAAAAAAAAAATTATTAAATGACAGGTAAAAAAAACATTCTTGTAATCAAAAAAAACATGATGAAAAAACCGGCACGGCATGAGATATTATGAATAGGGAAAATGAATAAGTTTGTGAAAGCAGTAAACTCCCCAGGCGGTGATGTACATACGAAAAAAAAGGGGAATTCCCGCTGTTGCTTTCATTTGTTGCTCTTTGAAGAAATAAAAAACAAAAGAAAAAGTTAAAGCACTTGAGCAATTTTTTGGTTACAAATTCTTCAGTTGGGACAATAACATAAGAAAAAAGCTTCAACATAAAAAGTATTTTTCTGTTGTGACTTTTTATGAACGAGCGGCAATGTCGTAAATTCAATTAGAGGCAACGTTTTTAGAAATCAAAAAAACGATGAAAGTTTTGTTCCAAAAAAGTTTTTTTGAAGCCGGATGGTAATGGCACGCGCAACAGCATTTGAATGAACAAAAATCGCGTGAATTATTCAAGCAAAACAATTCAAGCTCGCTAAAGCATACAAACTTTCAGACATCATGAGTTCCCAGAAAAGAAGAAAAATAAGCAACCAAAAAAATTATTTCATTTTTTGATGCGTTTTTAAAGAAGATCACTCAAGTGAAAGTAGCAAAGAAAAAACTCCAATGAACAACCTTTAATTTTTTTATATAGGTTTGCAATTATTGTTCCAAAAAAAAATTGGAAAAAGTTTCATTTTTTGGCCTTAGGCAAAAACCAAAAAAAAAATAATGGTGAAAGAAAAAAAAAGAACGAAAGTCGCTGTTGGCTTGGGCAATATTAACAGTCAAAGCCAATTTGTGTTAACGAAATGTGGTTAATGGGAGTTGTGTTTCCAAGTTTTTACCACGGCCATGGCCAGCCACCCTCATCGATGTCGACCGACCTCTCTACTTCACTGACGAAGAGGAAGGAGATGGAGGAGAGAAAAAAAGAAAGTGATGATCATCGTTTTATTCTCGAGGTTCCAAACAGGTTTTTCCTCCATCGTCTATTACAAAAGCGATAGAGAAAAACGTAATCAAAGCGAAATTATTCCGTCATCGATGAAGGGGGCAAAAGCAATGACACATGTAAGAGACCGAATGATTTTTTATGATGATTTTTTTCCGGAAAAATAAAATAAAAACGCATTTATTCCCACATTTTTTTCTTCCTGTTTGGTTTTAAAAAAATATAGAAAAATGAAGGTTTTTTTTAAAAAAACTATCACATTTTCTTTTGCGAAAATATCAAAAAAATATATGCGTTAAACAAATAATAATAAAAAGCAGCAACAAGGACGACAAATGATGTATGTTTGACACCACAAAGGAAAAGTCCAAATCATCCATCCTTCTCCATTCTTGACAAAGGTAAAATTCACGTGAATTTTTAAGGATATGGCTGTTGTTGAGAGATCACTCAAATAATCTATGAGAAAGATTTTTTTAAAACATTGATAAAGAAAGAATGAGTTACACTTTTTATACTCAAAGAGAAAATGAAAAACAACCGTAAATATTGCCTCAAGCGACATAAACTGCTCAGGATTGAACAAAACTAAAATGAAACTTTTTTTGCTTTTTTCCAAAAAAAAAATTAAGCGGTCCTCAACACTTTGTGCTACGACTAAATTCGATTTGTCGCCAACTTTTTTTTATTCTCTTTTTCCGTAAATAGTCCTAATATCACAAAATTTTCCCTTTTTTATACGCATTTGTGAACACAATAAAAAAAAGTTAAATAAATATATAAAAGTCAAAATAAAAACTACGTTAAGCGCAGCGGAAATATTCATGAATACAATGTCGTTGTCTGCTTTCAAAAACACAACCACAAAAAAAGATAGATAAATTTAATCAAATATTAAAGCATTAAACTTCGTAAAAGCTCTTTGCTTCTTCTCTTTTACCTATGGGACTCATACTTTTTCTGACAAGGGAACGGATTAGCATGTCAAATCGCTGGGGAGATTTGGCCTATACCAATCGATAGAGCTCTAAAAGTTAGGCTATAGGCCAAAATACTAGCTGCCCACCAATTCAAAAAAAATTAGTTTCATCAGGTCAAAGTTGAACAAAAACTATGAAAAAAACCGTCATTTTTTCGATACTTAGAAAAATTTTCAAGGTTCAGCACAACGCCAAAAAAAAGAAAAGCGATTCAAAAAATGACTGAAAAAGGAAGAAAAAAGTGAAAAAAGTTTCTAAGTCCAGGAGTTTTAAACTTTGACCTGATGAAACTTTTTTTTTTTGAATTGGTGGGCAGCTAGGATTTTGGCCTATAGCCTAACTTTTAGAGCTCTATCGATTGGTATAGGCCAAATCTCCCCAGCGATTTGACATGCTAATCCGTTCCCTTGTGAGAAGAAAAAAATATAGTTGTCAAAGAAAGTAAAAAAAAAAGAAGAAATATTGAAAATTAGCATTTAATTGGCACGTTTTGTTGACATCAACTTTGCTTCAAAAAAGCTAACTTATTTTTTTTTCTTTTACATCGACGTCAAAAACTAATTAACAGCAGGAGGCAGTGAAGGCAAAAAAAAGCTTGTGAAAAAGAAGACACAAAAATGGGAATAAAATTGTTGCTTCGTAAAAAAAAAAGCAAGCATACGAGAAAAATAATAGCAGCAAAGAAACAAACTGTTGCGCAATAAATAAATAAAAACAAAGTAAATAAAATGTGTGGAGGATGATGAAAACAACGTGAATGAGACTGAATAGCTTGAAAAGTAAAGAGAAGCCTTAGATGGAGAGAAAGGGAATTGAGTCAAAGTCATTGTCTCAAATAGCTATTACCGGAAGCGAGGGAGACTCAATAGTATCATTTTTTATTTCACAATGATTAATGATATTAACGTTTCAAACAGCTGCTTGCTAGAGCTATACGCTGTCGTTATTTTTGAATGAAAAGATATGGTTTAATTTTATTCAATTAAAAATGAATGCCATTTTTGCTAAGAAAATTTTTACTTTTAAAAGGACACGGAAAACAAAATATTTGTGGTGGATAAAAATGAGAAAAATGTGTTTGTGGAAGCCAACAAGTAGTAGCAGCTGTGGTAACGACAAAAGCCGCTTTTCCTTCCTTTTTTCTCTTCTTTTTTTCCCATTATCCACCTGTTTTGTCTTCTTTTTTTAACTTTGAGAAAATGACAAAACCGCTCAAAAAGCTAATGTACGGATAAAGAGTGAAAAAAATCAGAAAAATAGCTGGCTAAGAGAAAAGTAAATAGTGTTTTTTTTTACTTGCGCAGGAAATAAATAGGTGGTTTTGACTTTCTCTTCCGCATCCCTTCATTTTTTTAGCGATTATCTTTTTATCGTATTGTCGTTTAAAAATAGTGGTGGCGAATTTTTACTGCATAAAAAGCAACACTAGATTATCTTTTTCTCAAAGTGGCAAGCAATATGAAAGGGGAAACTAAAAGCTAATTGAATAAAAAAATATGTAACTGGTGTTTTCGCTTTCGTCAACGGAGATGACAAAAAACAAAGAAATAATGGATTGAGCTGAGCGATCATTGGAAGAAAAAAAAGATATAATGTTTCCCCCTCAACTCGCGTGATCAAGAAATGAAAAAAATGTGTTTGATGGGGGTAGAGTGGAAACAGTTGGACAAAAAAAAGACATAACCCAAAAATCGAAGGAAAAGAAAAAACAGGTGACGATAGAAGACGACGACACAAAGTGCAAATGTCCCAAAAATAACGCCCTCATTTTGCCCGCCTGCTTTTTAACATTTTTAAAACTTTTTTGTTGCTTCAAAAACTTTGTGTAACATTCATTACGTAATGCATGGGAAAACGAAAAGCTTTTCCCATAACTTATAAACTTGAGAAAATAAATTGTGCCAAAGACTTTGCTTTTAAATTTTATAATCAAATGCGCGAAAAAAAAAACGACAACAGCCTTCTGAAGCAAAGTTTAAAAAAAAGTTGTTGGTTGGTCGACGAAGAATGAATAGAAAAAGAGGCTTCTTCTTTTTTTAGTTGTTAGAGGAGCTCGGCTGAAATAGGAATGTTTTTTCTTTCATCATTAAATGCTCGCTTCTCAATGAAAGACCCTTTATTCAAACAAGCAAGCCATCGTTCATCATCTTCTCTTATTTTATTTTTTGTTGCAAAAGTAATACTTTAAAAATAATTACTATTTTTTGCTTATAAACGCTAAAAAAGGAAATTTTTTTAAGTTTCAAATTCCCAAAATGGCTTTAAAAAATACTGGGGCACCCAACAAAAAAATAAATAAAGAATAATAAATATTAAAAAATGGCCTTCCGCTTTTTGCTCATCAAAAAAAACGTAATAATTTTTTTTTGAAAATTTTAATATTATTAATAATTTGATTTTATACTATAAAAAATATTAAAGATTAAAGAAAATGAACTTTAACATTCTCTCATAACTTTTCCTGAATTAATTTTCATTTTAATAATTTGTCTAGGAATGTGTCGTCGCCGTCAAATACCTTTAAAAGACGGAACATTATTTCCCCCCTATTAATTTTGTGAAAGCTTGCTTCCATGAAAGCTTTTTTGAATGTTCAGAAATATTTAAATTGTCGAAAATGCAAAATAACGTAAATAACAATAATATTTTTTGTGAAAGGTTCTATATTCATAATTTTTTATTTAAAAAAAATACAATACGGTGAAATGGGAAATTTCATAATAATTAAAGGAGATTTTATTTTAAAATAACAATGAGATACACTACTTTTAATAAGGATTTTACTTTCCAAATATATTTCAACTTGTGATAATTAGTTTGCGGGATACTATAATCTTGATTATTTAAAATATGTATGTATGTAAATAACGATAATATTGGTAGTTGAGTTTCATTCACAATCAAAGCTCTTTTTCATTTCAATAAAAAAAATTAAAATATTGTTTATTTAATTTAAGTGTTCGGCTATGAACGTTCATAAAGTTAAAAATCAGAAAACTTATTTTATAAGTATAAATAAATGGAATTCAATCGTTTTATAAATTGATTTTACAGAAATATTTATGGATTTTTAATCGGCTGAAGTTTTTTACAACTTTATTAATTTTTGTATTTGTTACAATGCTTTTACGATTATCTCCTTTAAATTTTTTTTTAAAATTAAAACTTTGACCACCACCGTTTTAGACAAAATTGAACTTATATATGTACAAAATCATAAAAAGAAAGAAAAAAATGATATGGAAAGAAATGCAACAAGAATTTTGAAAGTATTAAAATACAATAAACTTCATAAATAAAAAAAAGCGAGATCAGAGAATTTTTTTTAAATTAATTTAAAGCTTTTGGTTTGTTTTCGAATCGAAGAAGTTGGGTCCTGAAAAGGGAGGATTCAACTGAAAGTTTAATGAAAAGAAGTTTGTTTGAAGGTAAAAAGTAGTCCATAGATGTGATTAGCTTAGTGATCGAAAATTGTTCGTTTGATGAACTTGGGAAGCAAAGGATGCCAAAGAAACTTGAAGCCGAAGTTGTTCAAAATATTCACTTTGAAGTTTGCAAGCATCTTCAAAGCTTTTTGCCGCTCTTGGAACAATTTCCAAAAGTGTATCACACAGTTTTCGAAATGATTCAGCTGCAAGTATGTGACTTTTAGAAGTCCGAGAAGGAAGTCGATATTGACGTCGTCGAAATCGCATTGGTAATCTTCTTGGAGCCATCATTGGCACTGGCGCTGCAGATACGGGAGTATTCGAAGGCAATGATTCTGCAACCATTTTTTCTTTTTCATCTTTCATCGCGGAGGAGGAACAAACATTGGATAAATTTGCCATTGCAGCAAACATGGGTTGATTAAAATATGCTCCCAATATTGAATCAATGCCGAGGACGTTCGATGAAGAAGCCAGAGTTCCTAAATCGATGGATGAACTACTTGAAGTCGATGCGACCGAATCGGAATTGACGCCATTAGGCGATTTGCTGCCATAATCTTCCTCTGCTTCACTTCCTTCGGCTTTACTTGTCTAAAAAATCTTAATTTATTAACCTTCTTAAAAACTTCTCAATTACCGTATCCGAAAAATCAAGTTCGGCCCATGAAGCATCAGCACCGCAAAATGAGAGATTATCTTCCGCCAACGCTTCAATCATAACACGAATAGGCTCGGGTGGATTCCTTGGAATACTTTTAACTATTTCTCCTGTTTCAAGTACCTTCGTCGACTTAAAAATAAGGCACACTTTAGAATATTTTCTTAAATGAAGGGAAAAAAGAAGAAAGAAACTGACCTTGGCCATATTGAGGTACTTTCTTGCTTCTTTTTTCATATCCCGCAATTTTTGTTCAACATATTTTCGACTTCTTGTTGCAACATTAAATTTTGCAGAAAGTTCGGCAGCTACGACATCTTAAAAAAAATAAAAATAGCCTAAAGCAATAAGGGAAAATTTTTTTACCAAGCATATTCTGGCGTAAAAATCTTCCACCATTAACAGCATTAGCAAGTTTAGCTTCAAGGATTGCTTTATTTTCAAGGTATTTTCTTGCAATGAAAAGTGCCTCCTCCTCTGATGTTCTAGGAGCAAGAACTCGACGTCGATCATTATTTGTGGGGATTTGAAGATGGCGAATATGGTGGTCTCCTTTCATCCTAGAAAATTGAGACTTTTTCCTAAATTTGAATTTTCATTAAAAAAGAAAGCCAAAAGTAAACATGAGGAAAACAAAAAACGTAATCTTCTTTCTCAAGAGATGTGGGGAATCCAAGAGCGGGAATGTGGCTTAAAACAGCGTAGTAGAAAAAATTCTGAAAGGATGCAAAAAAAAAATGGCGCACCTTTGTAGGGTGCCAAAAGAAAACATAAAGCTTTCACCGATTTTTTTTTCTTCATTTAAATGTCGTTGCCTCCTTTTGAGATATATTTCCCATGGGAAATTTAAAGAGCTATGAAGGTTTCTTTTTACTTTTTGCCTTCTCCCGGAAGCAACAAACACATGAGAAAGAAGGAATAAAACAAAAGCAAACAGTTCGAAATTAAGTCGTCTTGATTTAGAAAGCCAAAAACGAAGAAGCAACGACGTCAAAAAAATGCAATAGAAAATGGGCTTAATTTAGCTATATCCAACAAAAAAGATTCCTTCGGGAGCGGAGGCGAAGAGTTTTATTTTACAAAAAAATAAATATTACTTTCAAATGTAAAAGAAATGATTGGAAGAGAGAAAGAAGTAGGTTACTGTATTTCTAAAAGAAAAACAAATGAATGCAGTTTTTTGAAATCTTGCTTACTGAAAGCGTTAAAAACAAGATAGAAAGAAGAAAAAAAGGGAGGGAATCATCCAAGACAATACCTTCAAAGTTTCACAGTGTTTTTTAGTTTGAAGAAAGAGGAGGACACCAAAACGATGGAAGCAAGGAAAAAAAGCAAAGCATTTTAGCACAAAAGAAAGTCAAAGAGTTTTTAACATTTTTAGAATAAGAAGAAGAAGGGGCAGGGAGAGCTCACGAATTTTCCCACGACAAAAAGTGGAAAGCGCTGATGGGAAAAGTCGAATAGCTTTTGTCCCACTTTGGAAAAGTGGAAAAATAATTTCTTTCTGCCCAAAAAATTTCAGAAAAAAAGAAGAAAAAAACGAGGTGGTGTTATCAGTGTGAAAATAGAAAATTGCAAAAGTGAAAATTTTGTAGTTGATGTTGTTGAAGGAAAAAAATTAAAGGACTTTTCTCGAAATAAAGTGTGGGAGTTTGGCACTTCTTCAGTTTCTCCACCCTACTTTTTCACTTTTTTTCATTTTCCTCTTATTTTACAGGGGGGACCAAGGCATTTTCGGTATTTCATAGGGAGGACCAAGGAATTTTTTATTTTCATATTTTTTTGTTTTTTTTAAAGAAGTAATAGAACCATGGATCCTTTTACTTTTTGGATCCTTGGATTATGGATCCTTTTTAGGATCTGGATCTTTAATATTCTTTATAGGATCTGGATCTTAATTTATGGGTAATGGATCTTTAAGAACCTTTTTGTTGGGATCTTCCTTTTTTCGGATCTTTAATAACCTTTATAGATTCTAGATCCTTTGACATTTTAAAGCACTTCAAAATTTAATCTTTTACTAAAAAAAAAATTGTAACTCTTTTTATTTGTTGAATTTCAATATATTCAAGTTTGAAACAAAGGTCTTTGAAGCTTCTATAGTTGAGTGGTTAGTACCCTTGACTGTGAGAAAGTCAAAAGTTCTACTCCCTCTTGAAGAAAAAAAATTCCTTTGGTCTCCCCTGTGAAAGTAGGAAATTCCCTTGGTCCCCCCTGTAAAATAAGGAAAAAATGAAAAAAAGTGAAAAAATAGGGTGGAGAAACTGAAGAAGTTTTTGTCGGCTTTTTTTTACAAGATTAATGGTGTAAGCGACGGGATTCTATTCTAAAAAAATGTTGATCAAAGCAGCCTAAAGGGTTACCGTATGACAGGAAGAGAGTCAAATCCTACAAATGGACACGCGTCATGATGACAGTCTGCTTTGAGTTATTTGAGGTAAAGGGCGGAATGGCCTCATTTTCGAGTTGATGATTGTCGAAATAAAAAAAAAATAAAAGAAGAAAAACGATTCAAAAGAAGGTGCGCAAGAAAATTTTTCTTCAAAAAAGAGGCAAATGCGGGAAACTCTCCCTCATTTTTTTTTCATTTTAACTCATTGGGGTCGCCGTCCACTTTTCAAGTCGGCGTGGAGGTTGTTAAAAGGCGCATCCAAGCGTCTTTTGTTGTTGAATACTACTCCAACAACATTCGTTTCCGTAGAAAAAAATAAAATAAAGAAACCACCGATTGGGCGCTCCTTTCTCGCGCTTGCGCGTGTTTTTACTTCGACGACTTGGTGGAGTCTCTTTTCCTTCCTGTTTTGCAAAAAAGAAAAAAAAGACTAAAATAAAAGAAGAGCCTTTTTGAGGTGCGAGGATGGACGCCGCCAAATTTACGAATAACAAAGTAAGAAAATGTAAAAAATGAGAATAAGAAAAAAAACATAGAGTTCCCATTTTGACAGGAGAGAAGGACATGTCCGGGAATCAACATCCCAAGCTCGTTCATTTATGCCTTTTCTAATGGCAAAAAAAAAGAAAAACAAAATTACATTTATTATATATCGCGAAAATGAATAAATGAATGAAGTCTGTTGTTGCCGTATTAAACGTGGGGAAAGAAGAAAAAGAGGGAAAATGATGACGGCGGTGGCGTCAAATTGCGCTTCAATTACTTTCACGTTTGCTTCCCTCTTTTATTTTTAATTTTTTTTGCGCACAAAAATTATTTCTTAAAAATCTCCTTTTCTTCACTGCATTTTTTTATATAAGGTCAAGAGACTTTGAATTTGATTTTCCTTTTTTAAGCAGTAGCACCTTCAATGAATGAATTTTCATTATTAAAAAAAGAAGTTTGATGCCTCAAGGCACTCCAACAAACGTTCTTCTTGGTGTAACTGCCACAACGCTATCTTTGTGAGTCATTGACACCGAAAAACCTCCTCACATTTTTATTTTATTTTAGACAAGCACCGCCCAAAAAAAGAAAATGAATGCGACTTTCTTCGGGAGATTGTCCACCGTCACATCTTCTTCTCCCCTTTTTGGTTTTTAGCTTCTCTCCCAAATGAGATCGTGTAATTAGTTGTCAAATGCGCCAGCGGCATTTGTGCTTCCTTTCTCTTCCTTCTTTCTTCCTCACTAACATTCATCATTTGCTTTTTGCTTGAATTCGTCCATCCATAAACTTTTATAAAAATTCTTTTTAGAATGTAACTACAGTATTGTTTAAAATCTTGCAACAAGTTATTATTATATCCAAAATTAAAAATATCTATATAGTCTAAGTAAGTAAGCTAACTAACTTGGTCATTAGAGCATTGACAATCAAAAGGAGATTAGTTTTTTTAAAGCCTGCTGCTACCAATGAATGTAGCAAGCATAACCGTTTCCGTTTTTTTAAAGATTTCATTGGTTTTTTCAAAAATTGAAGATAATTTCTCGGCGAAATTAAGATAGTGTTATATCAAGGAAAGACCTTTTGTTGAAATTCGATCTTTACTAGAGAGGCTAAATTAAATTTTAAAAAAAGAAGACAGTTTGTCAAGAATGAAATGAAAGAAAGAGGCAAGTTGGGAAAGTGCGTTAAAAATAACTTGTAAGCTTTAAAAAAAAGAGTTTAATTATCATTAAATTGTATGCTTTTTTAAAGTTATTTTTAACCTATCTTTAACCTATCTTTAATTCCATACGACATAAGTTTCACAAAGACAATGGGCTAAGAATTATCAACAAAAAAATTAAAAGCATTCGACAAAAGGTATGACAATTTAGAACTTCAAAAATTAATATTTCTTGCATAACCTATGTTAAGTATTTGTTTAAGTGTATATTAAAGTTAATTCAGTATTTACTCTAATTTGGATTAAAGTTGAATCTGCTTCCTTTGAGTTTACAACACGTAAAAAGTGTCAAATAGGGGCATAAATGATTAAAGAATTTGTAACATTTAAGATATATCTAAGGCTTGAAAAAAATCTGTGCACAAAGGATCCTTGTTCTTCACAATACGATCTCAAATGATGGCAAGTAACGAGTAAACTTTCAAACGATGTAAAAAACGATATTATCGAAAACATTTTATATTAGCATGAACAAAATTAGAGCAATACAAGTGTGAACAAAGTAAAAAAGCACTAATAATTATCAGAACGTTGAACCATAAGTTTGGCAAGCTTCGGAGGAGAATGTTCAATATCATCACTTGTAAGCGTAATAAGTGCATCACGGAAAGCCTTTTGAATTTTTTCGTAAGATTCCTTTTGACATATTGTTCTTAAAATGTTAACCTTCTTAAAAGGTTCTTCAATAAAGATCTTCCATGTGTCAGCATTGAACGATAATTCGTCTCTAAAATTAAATAAAATTATTCGGACGAAAAATATTGAAAGATACTTACCGATTAAAGATACCACCGGATTCCAAAGAAATTCCATGTTGGTCGAATTCGAATTTTGAGTAATATTCAAAAAATGCAACAAAATATTGTCCACATGAAAAAGCTGGCATACCATACGTTTTTAGAAAATCTATAAAGGAGCTGGTATTATTTATATTGAACAAAGAACAAAACAAACCATGTAAGAAGCCATTCTTTCTGTGTTCATATCGTACTAAGCGAGGATTATCAGATGTGCTTTGTAAATTAGGTAGTACAGGATGTTCACAACCAGATTGCAAGAAGTGAATGACCATGATAATTAGAGCAATGCTATAAGAAAATCTTTAAAAGACAAAAAGAAAAACGTATTATAGCAAACCTGCCAATTTCACCACCACCTGAACGAGAAATGCCAGCAGCTTTAGCCCATTCTTTAACCAAGATGATCAAATTGCGACAAATAACATGAATATTGACATATTTTTGTATTAAAGTTGTCGTCGCAACTCCATGAAAAGCATTACACGAAATTTCAATGGTGATATCTTTAAATGGAGGATAGAGAACAAGTTTAAGAATAGGAACCTAAAAAACCAAATGAATAATGCTCACAACAACAAAAAACAAACCGAAGCTGGAATAAGTTCAAGAGCAAAAACGAATTCACTTTTTTGAAGAATGTGATAGAGATCACGCAAGCAATCAAGAGAATAATTTCTGTCAGGTGAACTTCCTTTCTCAAGAACAAGATCCAAATCAGCATGACCAGTGGCGGTTCCATTAGCAGTGCTACCAACCATGTGTAAGATTGCATTTTCCATACGTGAACGAAGATAGTTCTGCAAAATACAATAAACCTTGTGTTTCTTTTCTTGATATTCAGGAGGCTAAAAAATATTATTAATTAGAAGAATAAAAAAAAACACAGATTACCTCTTCATGCTCTTTAATAAAGTCATCTATTTCTTTATCAAATGAAGTAAATTCATCTTCAAAATTTTGACGACATAAACTGAGTTTTTCCATGAACAATTTGGTGTTTGAAAAATTGGGGATTATACCAAAATCATTTCTTTCAGCAGGTTTATTGAAGCGTTCAGATTGTGCAACTTTAAAAAAATATTCGGTACTTTTGTCGTCGTTCTTCTTCTTTGAAATGGCAAAGTTATGCAAAGCTTCTTTGATTTCCATGTATTGGCGAGTGTTACCATAAGTGCGTAAAAAGCCTATAAATTATATAAAAAATAAATAAAAGAAAGACACATACCTTTTGGAAGATGATGATCAAGTTCTTCAAAATTCTGTTTAGCGACTTCGGCAAAAGGCTCAAAAGCCAAGGAAGCACCACGTCCAAGTAAATTCCAAGCTTCAAACATTGAATAAGATATAATATGATTAATCGCAAGAAGTTCACAGAAATCATTGGCAGCAAAAACTTGTGCTTCTTCAAATGTTTTACCACAAGAAACAACTTTAAAATGATGAGGAAAAAAGTTGGTAATCATCTAAAGAAAAAATTTAAAAAGGTCAACAACCATACTAAAACATACAATAGAACAATTGAATGGAGCATAATCATTATCCTTGCTTTTTCCGAAAAAAAGATATTCTAAAACAAGATAATAAGTTGGATTTTGAAGACAAAAAAAACCATACGAGTTTCAAACTTCATTTGTAAATGGAGGCGGCGAGCAACTTTTCGAACCAATATAAAGCAATGTGCAACTTCTCCAGGTGTCCAAACCCGTTTAAATTCTTCATCTTCAGAATCCGAATCAAATGAGCTTGAATGAGAAGGAAGTAAGCTAGCTTCAGAAATGGAGGCACTTAAAGAACGATGTCTACTAGCAAACGACTGAAGAAAGCTTTCTACAACCAACTTGTCATTGAGATCACCTGAAAACAATCTAATATAGAATATGAATATAAACGCGTGATTTACAAAGCTTAAGAGAATTTCTAAAAGAATTGAATTTTTTTGCCGTATCAGTTAAAGTTGAAAGAGTTCGTTTGACAGCAGCAGGAGATTCAAGAACATCATCAGGAAGAAAAGCACATTCACATAGAAACTTGATCCAAACGACAAAGACGCCTTGTTCGACATGTTTCGCATCGATAAAAGCTGAAGTAGTTAAAACATGCGAGCAGTAGTCCAACGAAACGCAGACATAACACAATTCTTCAGGTTTATGATTAAGTTCCTTTACTTCAGCTGCCTCTTCTTCACTCAATGCTGAAAACATAAAGAGAAAGGTTAAATAGGCGAACAAAAAAATAAAACATTACATCGTCGTGTGATTTCAAGTTTACAGCCCACCGCGGTGCACCAAACATTTGATAACTTTGTAGCAGCATGAAGCTTTTGACGTTGAATACGAGAATATACGTTCGGCATTGTAGCTTGAGTTCACAAAAAAAATAAATTAGAATTTATTTTTTGCGACTTCGAACATTCAAGTGATAAAACGCAAACCGAAAAATTATAAGTTTCAAATTTTAGGAGGCATGAAACCTATTTGGTCGCTTTGAGAGAGCGGACAAAACAGGGAAATTTGAAAATGATGTGATGAGGTTTCAAAAAAAAGAAGAAACGTTGTCTTCTCTTAAAGGACCCTGTTCATTTGATCTTTTTTTCAAACTCGCGTTTGATTATTCCCTCATGCCGCAATATTGCAGAGTCCGTAAAGTACAGTAATTTGACCGTAAAATTACTGTACATTACGGTACTTTACGGGCTTTGCAATATTGCGGCATGAGGGAATAATCAAACGCGAGTTTGAAAAAAAGATCAAATGAACAGGGTCCTTTAAATGTGCTTCTTATTCGGTGACTTTAATTTTATGCAAAAATTTGTTTTTGTTTTTAATTTCTTCACAATATAATATCCAACAATATGCGAAGTAAATAACACACCTTCTCAATACTTTTTTTCCCTTGCAACTAAACTTCAACGATATTTTGTTTGCTAATAATGAAAAATTTTCATTCAGTTTTTTATTTAAAAAAAGCAAAGTTTACATATTAAAAAGTAAAATTATTCATTCAGTAGAAATATTTTCAAGCATATTTAAACAAAAAATTTCAATTTCTCCCGTTTGACTGATATATCCATAAGTTTGATAATATTCGATAAGGCTTTGAATTGTACGAAATTTTAAATGACGTTGACCATTTGGAAATTGAATACACCATCGATGACGTTCACGTTTAATAGGAAGATAATAAACTTTTCCATGAGATGAACGATAACCAAGAAGAAGAGGCAATTTCAATGAAAGATCATCACCTTTTTGAATATCAGGTAAAGGATAAAAAATGAGGAAATCATTATTGCGAAGTTGTTTTTTGATTTCAGACAAACTTGATCCACCAATAAATTTTCGAGTATCACGAGCAATTGAAGTTTGAGATGTTGTTTCAGGATCAGGAGCGACGGAAGTATGTTCAAAATCAATAGATTGTTTCACAACATATCCATCAAATAATTTTTTATTTCCTGGAGCTTTTTCTGGCCATACAAGTTGAAGCATTCGATTAACCTAAAAAAAATAAATATTAACAGCAAAAAAGATAAAATCAATCCAAGTATATAAAAAAGATTAATATTATAAATACATAATTATCTTGTTTATTTTTGTAAATAAATAAACTAGGCATGAAAATTAAAAAAGCTTACAAGTCGACCATCTTTTGTTTCATAGACTTGATAACTAGGAGGAGATTCCGATCGATGTGACATTGACTTTTTTTTAACAGAATCACAAACAACAACTTCCAACTTTTCACCAAATTTGACTTTTTTTCTTCAAAGTTGGTAAACTTAAAAATAAAATATGTATATTTTTATGCATGATTCCTAATATTCAAATTTTGCAACATATTTTATCAAAATTTAAAAAGATATTTTTTTAATGTAAAGTTTTAGCTCAACATCGAACAATGGTGAATAAGGAACGCTCCCATTCTTCTAATTCGAAAAATGCTGCTACCGATGCTCCTAATACAAAGAATGATGACGAAGCTGCTGAAGTGTCTCCTCTAAGTGCACATAAAATTTCAAATATTTCTATCAATGAAGAAAAACAATCATGTGCTCAGTAAGGATTTTTATTTATTTGAAACTTTTTTCAACAACTTTTATTGAGATTTATAAAACTAAAGCGTATGTATTCATGATTTTTATAATCAATTAAAATATTAACCTAATTTTTTAAAAGCATAGTGTTTTACTGCTATCGAAGGACATATAGTTTTTTCGAGTCCGATTAAAACTTATAAATCTTGACAAAAGTTCAAATAAATTCTTCTATTACATTTTCAGATGTTTCCGGAATATTTTTCAACGTCGCAAGAGGCTTCATTCAAGAACAATTCGTATTGGACATGGACCTATTAATAATCATGGTCGTAAATTTCCAAAGAATGCTGTTTGCAATCAAAAATATAATGTATTTACTTTTGTTCCAATGGTATTGTTTCAACAATTCAAATTCTTCCTTAATTTATATTTCTTGCTAATGACGTGCAGTCAATTCATACCTGCAATTCAAATTGGAACTCCATTCACTTATTGGGGACCATTGGTATGGATTTTTGTATACTTTTTAGAGATGTTATTAAAGATTTTTTAGGGTTTTGTTTTAACAATAACATTAATCAGAGAAGCTGTGGATGATATTGTTCGATTCTGCCGTGATAGAGAAATGAATGGCGAAAAATATGGAAAGTTAACTTCAAATGGTTTCAAAGAAATTAAAAGCGCGTACGTTTTTAATCACTTAATAAAATTGTATCATTTTTCTTTCTTTTGTTTTATAGAAATATACAAGTCGGTGATTTGATAATGATTCTCAAAGATAAACGTATCCCAGCTGATGTTATTTTACTTCGAACATCTGAAAAATCTGGTGCTTGTTTTATTCGTACTGATCAACTTGATGGTGAAACCGATTGGAAATTGCGTATTGCTATACCATATACACAAAACATGGCTGAAGATTCTGAAATACTTGATTTAAATTGTGAAATTTATGCCGAAAAGCCACAAAAAGATATTCATGCCTTTGTTGGAACTTATCGCGTCGATACTGCAGAAGGAATTACCGATGGTGGTATAAGTATTGAAAATGTATTATGGGCTAATACCGTGCTTGCTTCTGGTACAGCAATAGGTCTTGTTGTTTATACTGGTCGTGAAACTCGTTCGGTTATGAATACAACTTTACCTAAATCCAAAGTGGGTCTCATCGATCTCGAAATAAACAATCTTACAAAGGTTTTATTCATTTTTGTCGTCATCCTTGCTTTTGTCATGCTTATTATGAAGGGTCTTGATTCTAATTGGTATCGATATTTGATGCGCTTTGGTCTTCTTTTTTCCTACATTATTCCAATATCTCTTCGAGTCAACTTGGATTTAGCAAAAATATTTTATTCATGGATAATTGGAAGAGACAAAAATATTCCTGAAACCGTTGTTCGAAATTCCACCATTCCTGAAGAACTTGGACGTATTTCGTATTTACTTTCTGATAAAACTGGAACGCTTACTAAAAATGAAATGAAATTTAAAAAGGTTTGGACTTTTATACATATTTAAAAAAAAGAGAAAAAGTTATCGTTAAATAAAATTTCAGATTCATCTTGGTGCTGTTTCTTTTAGCGGTGAATTTAATGACGTTGCTATGCACGTTGAATCAGCATATTCTGGTAAACTTGATAAACGTTCATTTCTTGTGAAAATTCAAACAGCTGTGGAAGCCATCGCTCTATGTCATAATGTAACTCCAATTGAAGAGGATGATAACATAGAATATCAAGCATCATCTCCTGACGAAATAGCACTCGTGGAATGGACCGAACAAATTGGCGTTAGACTTGCTTTTCGTGATTTAACTTCTATGGAGCTTCAATTAAATAATGGAAATCGTAAAAGTTTTAAAATTTTACATGTTTTTCCATTCACTTCTGAAAGTAAACGTATGGGTATTATTATTAGAGTAAGAGAAGTTGAGAAAATAAAAAATACTTAATTTTCATCATTTTTAGGACGAAACATCTGGTGAAGTTAACTTTTTAATGAAAGGAGCTGATACGGTAATGGCGACCATTGTTCGTTGCAATGATTGGTTAGAAGAAGAATGCTCAAATATGGCTCGTGAAGGTCTTCGAACTCTTGTAGTGGCTAAGAAATCACTTACTTCTGAACAACTAGCTGATTTTGAGAAACAATATCATACTGCTAAAATGACTGTAACAAATCGTACTAAACACATGTCTGCTGTTCTTCATCGGCTTGAAACAGATCTCCAACTTTTGTGTCTAACTGGAGTTGAAGACAAATTGCAAGATCAAGTCACAACTTCTCTCGAACTTTTAAAAAATGCTGGTATTAAAGTTTGGATGTTGACCGGAGACAAGCTTGAAACTGCTATTTGTATTGCAAAATCATCTGGACTTTTTTCACGTACTGATAACATTCACGTTTTCGCACAAGTTGAAAATCGAAAAGAAGCACACGATGAATTAAATCAACTCAGAAAGTTTGTTGCTTTTATTATTATTTAAAATACATTCTTATTATTGTTTTTTTTTTATAGGAAAAGTGACATTGCTTTAGTTATGACGGGATCATCTTTGAATATTTGTCTACAATATTATGAAGCCGAAGTTGCTGAGCTTGTTTGTTCATGTACCGCTGTTGTTTGCTGCCGTTGTTCACCTGAACAAAAAGCCCAAATTGCTAATCTTCTCAAACGTTACAAGAAACATGCAAGAATTGCTGCCATCGGTGATGGAGGAAATGATGTTTCAATGATTCAAGCTGCTCACGTTGGTATTGGAATCGATGCTCATGTAAGGTTTTAAAAATATTTATTTTTTTGTATTATCTTTAATTTTTAGGAAGGAAAACAAGCTTCTCTCGCCGCTGATTTCTCCATTACTCAGTTCCATCATATTTGTCGACTTTTTCTTGTTCATGGCCGATTCTGTTACAAGCGATCATGCGCCCTTTCACAATTCGTTATGCATCGTGGTTTGATTGTTTCAATTATTCAAGCAATATTCTCATGCGTCTTTTATTTTGCTTCAGTATCTCTTTATCAAGGTATTCTCATGGTTGGATATGCAACAGCTTACACAATGTTACCTGTATTTTCATTAGTCATGGATCAAGATGTTTCTGCTGATAATGCTTTAACTTATCCTGAATTGTATAAAGAACTTGGTAAAGGACGTTCGCTCTCCTTTAAAACTTTCTGTATTTGGATTCTTGTCAGTATTTATCAAGGATCTGTAATAATGTATGGCGCTCTCGTGGCTTTTGATAATGATTTCATCCATATTGTAGCAATTAGTTTCTCTGCATTGATTATAACAGAACTCATTATGGTAGCAATGACAATTCATACATGGCATTGGTCAATGTTTGTTGCAGAGGTAAGAATTATTTCGCATATTTTTTTTATCGAATTTTTATTTCAGGGTCTCTCTCTTAGCCTTTATATTGGATCTCTTTTGATATTTGATGATTATTTTGATCGGGAATTTGTACTTTCATGGCAATTTTTGGTTAAAACCAGTGTAATTACAGTATTATCATGTCTTCCATTGTATATCTTTAAACTTGTTCGTCATCGTTTTTCACCACCTTCTTATGCTAAAGTTAATTAAATATGTATGTAAATGTTTATATTGAATAAAATAAAAGAATAAACAATAGACATTTTGAAAAAAAATTTATTGAACAATAAAAGATTCCACTTTGATAAAATAAAAGTATTTTACAAAATAGAAGAAAGAAAAAGAATTGTAAAAAATTTAATCAAGATATTGATGTTTTGGGGCAAAAGCGGGTCGCCATCCACCGAAACCCTCTTCTAAATCATTTGCTGCTGCAATAAGCAATCGATCGTTGTCCGGGCCTGCAATCATTTGGACTGAGAGTGGGAGGCCATCCCTTAAAATTATGAAATTAAATAATGCTTTAATAAAATAATAATCTTACTTATCAAGCCCTAAAGGACAAACAATAGCAGGAAGCCGAAGAGCATTCCAAACTCCAGTGTACTTAAAAAAATTTGATTAGGATATTTATTCATTTTGGAGAACTTACCATCATATTCCACATTGATGCAAGGAGATGATATGTGAATGGAGGAACGGTTGGCTAAAAAGATATCATTATTTTTTGTTTCTTGAAAAATAAAAGTTACCCATGCTGGAAAAATCAAAATTCCATCGTCTTTTAACAATTCAACGATTTCACGTCGGCATTGGTCACGACTGCTTTCAAGCTAAAAAAAAGTATTGTATTTCTTTTCTAAATAAAAAGTAAAGTAAATTTGATAAAAACTCGTTTCTAAACAAACAAAAAACCTTACAAATTGTCGGGTTTCTGAATCAAGTTCAGGGATTTTATCCAACATAAGCATTAGCAAAGTTGCAAGAGTATGATTGGATTTACCAAAAATATTTTTGAAAAATTCTACAATAAGGCTAACATCTCCTTCGCCATCTTTGATGATATGAGCAAAGGGTCCTTCTTTTGTTTGTGTTATTCCAGCACACCTGAAATTGAAAGGCTTGAAAATAGTTTTTATGTTATCATGGTTTCACTCACCAATGAACGACAGCATGGTGAAGACGAGCCAAATCAATTCGATAAACGGATGTATCGTATTTTTTTTCAAAATATTTAACACTTTTCATCATCGCTGCTTTCATTTTTGTTTCGATAGGTTCAATCAAAAATGAATTTAAGCCTTCCATGTAAAAGAACCGAATTTTTCTCATTGAAACAGGCTGTGAAAGATGGAAACGATTTTCAGCTACTTCATTACCAGCCATAACTCGGAAGAAAATTGACAAATCTTTTGCGTATCTGCACATAGCTGAAGAAGAAAAAAATGTCCATTAACGAATAGCTTTAATAAATAAAGGAATTCCTTACGTCCCACATTTCCCATTTTCTTTGCATATCCTTGCTTGAAATATGGATGATGACCCTCAATTGAGATTGCATCTTCAGAAGGCTTCAAACCAAAAATACCATTGAAAAGACAGGGAATTCTAACTGAGCCGGCAAGATCAGACCCAACACCTATGACAGAACCAGCTGCTCCAATTAAAGCTCCTTCTCCACCACTACTTCCACCACATCCTCGTCTGGGATCGTAGGAGTTTCTAGTTCGTCCATAAATTTTATTATTTGATTCAATCCAAAATGCAGCTTCCGGAACATTAGTGATTGCAAGAAGAATAGCTCCAGCTTCTTTTAGATTTTTAACCACATCTGCATCATAATCAGCAATGGTATCTTTTCTGGCCACAATGCCTGCAGTAAAATGAAAGCCTTTTACGGCATATGTGTCTTTAATTGAGAATGGAACTCCCAATAATGGTTTTCTTTCAGATAGCTTAAAAGCAATAAAATGAATTTAAAATTACACAACTCTTATTTTATGATTTACTGTAGTATCTCTCAAATATTTTTAAAATTTATTAACTAGAAGAAGCTTACTTGTTTGTATTCCCCACTATCCTTATCAATTCGTTCAAGATAAGCATCAACCTCGCTTGCTTCTTTCAAAGCTCCATCAAAATTATCTTCAACTACAGCATTTATAACTGGATTTACAACTTTGATACGTGAAATATAAGCAGAGATAAGTTCAGTGGATGTAAGTTGTAGCTCACGAATCATTGCAGCTGCATCCGTTGCAGAAATGAGCAACAAATCATCTTCAGGCCGTGGAACGAATGGACGTCGTTGAAAGAGGTAAATGAATTTAAAAATAAACTTAAGAATCCAAAAGTAAAGTATTGAAAAAGGTTTTATAAAAGGGTAAATGATTTGAAGGAAGGCACCCATTTCTGAAAATATCAAAAATTATTTTTTGAATTTTCTTTTACTCGATTGGAGAAAAAGGTGGACGAAGAACAAAAAAATAGCGAACTAAACTTTTTGTAAGTTTGTTGATTGATTGTTAGGTACCACCAATAATTGCATGGTTGGTGCTTCCCTTCTCCCTCTTTTTTCTTGACCCAATCAAAGTTTTTCTTTATAAAAACAAAAAACAAAGCGGAAGACGTTCTTCAAATTATTAGATTTTCTTGAATTAGAGAGGTTTAAAATTTTTCAAATTCATTTTTATAAAATCAAAACCGTTTATTTTTATACATGTTTAAAAAAAATATTGAGTCAATGCAGAAAGAAAAAAACGAAAAAGGGTGTTTCATTTTTGTTATTTTCAAGGATGGTGATTTTGCTGTAGAAAAAAATAATACAGAATCGAAGAAAAAAATTTTTGTAGCATAAATTCTATTTTTTGCTTTCAAAGTCTCCACCTCTTTTCTTTTTTAAGTGAAAGCTAGGAAAAGAAAAAGAATCATCAATAATGATTAAATTATTTTTAGAAGCTTTTCCAGAAGCGCAGCACGCGAAGTGTCTGATAATTTTCGATATTCATCTGTAGCCTTGAGCGCTTTAACATCGTCTGTTGAAGTCAAAGATCGAATACATGCATCATGAAGGTTACTCAAAGCATAGGTATCAGCCCATAAAAGTTTATTGATACAACTAATATCATCGGTTTTCTTTAAGAATTTTTCACAATTATCCATCACAAATTGTATCTGTAAAAAAATGATAAGACGGAGTTAAAAAGCAAAAAAAAATATGTAGGAGAGTCTTACTTGAAATTTATCAGCCAATTCAAGCAAATATTCAACATTTTCAGCTAAAAATAAATTAAGATTTTTATTACCTTTTTTGCATTAATTGACAGCCCTTTTTTTCCTTTATGGGTGGTAAAGGTATTAAACATTGGGTGGTTTGATTGACGGGAACAAGCAATAAAGAAAGATAAGGCAAAAAAAAAAAAAATGAAGATGAGAGAAAGAAAAAAACACACCTGTCACGGGTTTATGACTTGGATAGACGCAATTAAGCAATTCAACAAACTCTTCAAGAATTACATCTTCAATGGGTATTTCCTTTCTATTTGTTTCAACAAAGCCTGAATAAAACATGGCTTCAAATACAGGAGAATAAAGGGCAAGATACTAAAAATTTGTTGTATAATTTAATGAAGCAAATAAAATAAAAACAGCACAGTGTATATTGATACTACGATAGAATTTTTAAATGCTATAGTATCCAAACTATCAACTTACTTGCTTGCTAATATAAAGCCGAGTTCCTTCCACAATAAAAATGCCATCAGTTAAATTATTGCTTGTAAGAAAATCAAAAACTGGAGCTTGTGAAACTCCAACAACATTGTGAACTGAGATATGAGCTTCAATCACAACTTTATCATTTTTAATGAAACCCTTTTCAGGATTAGTTATTTCAGAAAATTCTATAAACGATGGAAAGCCCCAATTATTGCTATTGTAGCTGAATGTGTTTGTAAACTGAAAAAAAATATATAATAGATTAATATTTTTTATTTTTATGTTTTGTTTCCTCACATGTCGTGTAAAATCAGAGCCACATGGATTTTGGGCAATTAATCTAAATTCGATAATAGCTGTCGATGACCATATCGTACTTTCATTTTCAGGATTACAATCAATATATATTCTGAAACCTTCTATCTTTGTATAACCTTTTGCCTTTTTTAATTTAACATTTTCTTGCTGATTAATGGGTATTATGATGCCCTTTAAATGGTTTTTCTTTTGCTATATTTTCTTTTGTTATTGCAAAAAAAAAAATCATTTTTGTGATTCATGTGTTTAAAAAAAAAGAGGCAACGCAAGCAAAAAAAAACTCACGAGAAAAATCGCGTATTGTTGGTTCTTTTACTATTTTCAGTTTTTGCAGCTAAACGCCTGAAATGGAAAAAATAATTTATCAATCATGTGAGATAGAAAAAATTACAACAACGAACCAAGGAAGGTTTGCAATTGTATGAAAAGATGAGGTTACTTTGGTTTTGAGCCCATGCAAATTGGAAATAATTAATTTTATTGTTCCTTTAGTCTTTTTATCTGCGTGAGCTAAAGACAATAATTATCACAATTTGATTGTATATTTACAAAAAAAAGTTGAAGCCAACTTACTACGTTTAGAAAGTTGATTATCAAAAGCTCTCATAAATTCAGGCCCACTAAGTCCTGGCGGTTGTCTTGAAATGGAAGATGTTGAAGAACTTCCAGGCAAATCATTGCTTCCTTTTTCATCATCCACAAAAAGTGCCAATCTTTTGGATGAAAAGAAAGATTCAGGAGGTGGTGATGCCTGTGAATGTTTAAAATAGTTTCGAGCGCAACATTTTGAATTAAAACGAACCTTATCGCATCCACCACTTCTTTCAGAAATATGGAAATCTACTTGTTCATTGCTAACTTCATCCTCACATCCAAAAGCATTAAGTATTTCTTGACTCATTCCTTTTTTACATCCAGAATAATGATAAATCCGAATCAATTAGTGAACCTTAAAAGTATCATGTAAAACGATTCGTCGCAAGACATATTCAATGGACGTTTGTTGTTAGCAATGTTCGCAAAAAAAAAATTCAATAAAAAAGCAGTATAAAAAACGGGAAAAGTCAAAAGAAAAAGGATTAATGAAAAACAAATGAAATGGTTTTTTAATATTTTATTTAATAATAAATTCAAAATCGATAACAAATAATACATTAAATCAAAAAAGTAGCTCCATTCTATTCAATTCACCATGAGTCGAGGAGCAATGGACATAGACATGAGTTCTTGGAAAAGTAACTTGCATGCATAAGGAATACATATCGCCGAAACTTGAGTTTTATTCTGACAAGCCTGTAAACAAAAAACGAAACTGATAATGTTAAAAAAAGAGTAGATAATGACTCACCCGACATTCAAATGCATTCGTACGGAGGTTAGCGACGACGATGAGCCCACAGTTGTTACAAACATAAACATGATAAGGATCAGAAACTTCAAACAATCTTTCACGTAAAAATTGTGCCGCACCATGAGAGATTTGACAATCACGCTCCATTTCACCAAATCGAAGACCACCATCACGAGCACGACCTTCCATGGGTTGTCGATTCATTCCTTGAACAGGACCTCGAGCACGAGAATGAATTTTGTCATCGACCATATGTTTCAAACGTTGATAATATGTGGGACCAATAAAGATTTGAGTTGTAAGCTTCCTTCCAGTATGTCCGTTATACATAACTTCGTTTCCACGCAAATTATAGTCATAAGCTTTGAGAAGGCTACTAATTTTCTGAACATTTACAGCATCATTGAAAGGTGTAGCGTCACCAATTTCACCTTTGTTTGCCGAAAGCTTTCCTTGTAAACATTCAATCAAATGTCCAATTGTCATACGAGATGGAACAGCGTGTGGATTAATGATGATATCAGGTGTAATACCTTCACATGTAAACGGCATATCTTCTTGTCGATACATTATGCCCATAGTGCCTTTTTGACCATGTCGAGATGCAAATTTGTCACCAATTTGTGGAAAGCGTACTGATCTAACTCGGATCTTGCAGAATTTGTAACCATCATTGTCGAGGGAAAGCATAACTTGATCAACAATACCAGTTTCAGAGCCACGTAAAAAGGTAGAAGTATCACGCTTTTTGTATTTTTTAGCTGCTGTTTCTCCTTCATCATCCTGAAAAGTAATTTTTGATATATTAAGCACCATTCTTTAGACGCTCACTTGATCAGCAATAGCAATAGTTTTACCAATAATAACGTCGTCACCAGATACGCGCATTCCCAAAGAAACAATACCATCGTCATCAAGTTTATCATAGATAGCGTGCCTCATGCCAGTAACATTTTCGCGTTTTGGTTTTTCAATTAATTCTTCATTTGCACTATCAAGGTTAGCTTCAGCATCACGGTATGAGCGGTAAAAGACCTGGAAGAAGAAAAATAGGTAATAAAGGTAGCTACCGTACTCAAGAAAACTTACAGAACGGAAAAGTCCACGGTCTATTCCAGATGAGTTCATGATAACAGAATCTTCTTGATTGTATCCTGAATAAGATAAGATAGCAACGACTGCGTTAATACCAGCTGGAAGTTCATTAAATCGCAAATATTCCATTGATCGAGTTTGAACAAGTGGCTTCTGTGGATAGTATAAAACATGAGCTAAAGTATCCATGCGAATATGGAAATTTGTAGCATATACGCCCATAGCTTGTTTTCCCATTGCACTTTGATAAGTATTACGAGGACTTTGATTGTGATCAGGAAAAGGAATAATTGAAGCACAAACACCAAGAATCATAGCAGGGTGAATTTCACAATGAGTATAAGTGTCACAATATCCACCACCTTTTAAATCTTCAGGAACCATGGCAATCATAACAGTTTCTTCTTCTCTAAAAGATAGTTTTACATTTATTTATTAAAAAAATAAAGTAAACCAACAAAGCATCAATAAGTTCAACGACACCATTTCCCATCAATTCAGACCAATGACATTCACTGCGATCTCTGTCTTTAAGCATTTCAATATGTTTCTTTTTTAAAGCAAGCGTTCCATTTTCTTCGTTGACAACTAAAAGCGGTCGACAAACCCGTCCAGGATCCGTAAAAATTCGAATTTCACGATCTCGAATATCTCTGACCATCGAAACTTCAGTGACAATAATATCCATTTGACGTCGCAACTTCCGCAAAGTGCCCATAAGAAGATCGGGATCTCTAAAAAAATTGGCTTAGTTTTTTGTTGTTCTTATGTTGTATTTTTTATTAATAAAATTAAAACTTACTTATGAATTCCAACCCAAGCACCATTAACAAAGATTTTGGTAGCATCAGCAATAGATGAAGGTGAAACTTCTTCCAAATTATCCATTGACCATTCTTCCAAAAATTCTAAAATAGGTTCAGGTAAACTACCAACGGAAATATAAGCCATTAAAGCTAGATTTTTTACGAGACCAACAGCTTGACCTTCAGGAGTTTCAGCGGGACAAACAAATCCCCATTGAGTATTATGAAGCTGACGAGGTTTAGCGAGTTTTCCTTCTCTTCCTATAGGAGAGTTACAACGACGTAAATGAGATAATGTAGCAGTATAAGTCAAGCGATTTAAAACTTGACTGACACCGGCGCGAGTTTGATGAGCTTTCTTTTGTTCCCCTATAATAAAAAATTTAAAATAAATAAACATCAATATGAACGATAAAAGACTCACCCCAATTTCCAGTAGCAAGTGAGTATTGTAAACCCCGAGTGATGGTCGTTTGTTTGATACATACATTGATGTTGAAATCACCATTTTTATTGATATACTTCTGAGCAGTTAAACGAATTTCCTTCATCAAATTTTTGAAGAGAGCACGGAACAAGAAAGCTAAAAGTGGTCCAGCCAAATCCAGACGTTTATTTCCAATGTGATCACGATCATCAAGTTCTCGACGACCAAGTGAAGCTAACAAGAGACGATGGACCATGTATCCAATAAAATATGCCTTCTTAGTTTCACAGTGATCAGAAATTCCAACATGAGGAAGAAGTTCTTTTTGCAGGATTTCTTTTGCATATTTAATACGCTGTTCTTTAGTAACACCAGGCTTAGCACCACGAGCTCCAATGAAATTTAGAGCAACATTTTGATCTTGAATGACGAAAGCTTCATCAAGGGAAGGTTTGACCATCTCCATCATTTCAGAATCATCGAAATCATAAATAATGTGCTCCAAAATATCACGATCAGAAACAAAACCAAGTGCACGAAAAACGATCATCACAGGAATTTCCTAAAATAGAAAGATTTAATAAAAAGAAGCTAGTAACAAACAAAATCATACTTGTTTAATATAAGGTAAAATTGCAATAATACGTTGACCCATTGAAGTTTTACTGAGAGTCTTACTTGCTCTAGAAGTCATATTCACAAAGATAGTAGATGCTGGTCGACTTGAGTTTTCAATACAAGAGCGGCATTCTGTTTTGTAAGCATATTTACCATCTTTAACAGAGAAGACATAGACGGTATTGGTTGCCATTTTTTCTTGTGCAATTAATACTTTTTCTGAACCATTGATAATAAAGTAGCCACCAGGATCAAGTGGACATTCATTAAGTTCTGCTAAATCTCGATCGCTCATGTTAGCTAGCATACAATAGCTTGATCGCAACATGACAGGAATTTTACCCACATATGCTTTTTCAAAGGTCTGTTCTCGTGTATCACCATTATATCTTTCTGTTTTAGTCACATCCACATAAAGAGGAGCAGAGTATGTCAAGTTACGAAGACGAGCTTCATTTGGCATCAATGCTGTAGGCGCACCATCTTTTTCCCAATGAGTAGGTCTGGAAAGGTAAATCTGACCAAATTTGAGTGAAAATTGTCTAGGATTATCGAGATCAGCTAAAAATATCAAAGTTAGAAAAAAATAGAGACAAAGTAAAAAAAGTGTCATACATACCTTGATAATGTTGCACTTCAGTTTGTAATTCAACCGAAGGAGTATCTTCAACAATTCTTTGAACAATCATTTGAACAAATTCATCGAAACTATCCAATTGCTGTCGAACAAGGCCTTTTTCGTCAAAGTAAGCAGAAATAACTGCCCAACATGCTTCCTAAAAAAAATAAGTTTTATTATTAAATTTCATTATGGAAATACATACCTGCCAAGCTTCATTTCCTTCAATAGCATCGTCATCAACGACTTGTTCTTGTTCTTCGTCGTTATATTCATCCTCTTCGAACATTATTACAAAAAGATTCACTAAAAAAAAGTTATAAAAATTGATGGAAATGAATTGGAAGAAGGAGAGCAAAAATTTCCAAACAAACAAAAATGGTTCTTTCAAAAAAGAATCGGGCACTAAATAAAATCGCGCTAAGAATTTTACGGATTGTTTCAGCGCATTTTTTTATGTCAGACGTTGTGGGGAAACATTGCTAAGATTTTATATAGAACAAAAATTTTATTTTTTTAACCATTAATTAATGAATTAACAAATGAAAAAAATCTCAACAATTGGAGATTCCTATTGAAAATTAGGGTTTATAAGCGAACTAGCATGAGTATTTTCAAAATCATGATTATGGGGAAATAATTACATAACGAACTAAAGTTGATAACTTTTGTGAAGTAAATTATTACAGATTCTTTGAGGGCGAACAAGCTGTCGGCGGTGAACATGTTTTGAGATTATTTGAAAGAAATGTTGTGCAAAGCTTGACGTACCAAAAATTAAACTATAAAACCCAATAGCTCCAGAAACAAAAATGTATGAAAGAATTTAAAGTTTTACTCTTTTATATCTAATTTTGTCTGACTACGAAGAAAACATGGTTGCGTTGGCGATCAATTAGGCTTCAATAAGGTTCAAAGCTGAATATACACCATACACAAAATTCTATGGAAATAAGAGGCATGTACATATTAGATATTATAATTAAAACACTGCAAAATATATTTGATCACGGATAACTTGCTAAACTGATTTAAAAATTAATTTTTAATGTAAAAGGTATTTAAAAATCTTATAAGTCGAATGAATTCACTGTTTTCAAGTTTATTAATTCCACATCGAAGAGGATACAAAACCTTTTTTTTAAGGAATAGCAGAGCAAAATGCAATGAATGATATATTTTTTGGGAATTAAAAAAATGAGGAAGGAATTTTGTAATCTCAAATATTAGATATTTTCGTCGTACAATGTTTTTGATATGAATGATAGTGATAAAATAATGTAATTTCTGTAACATAAAAAACGATAATAATGTTAAATGTTGATTGTTTATAATCTCGGCTTAAATTTGACTCAGATGCCAATAAACTTAACCATAGTTCTGATTTAATCCTCTATTGTTTTTTGTTGAGTTAGTTGGTGTCATTCATTTGTATATTTTATTCAAACATCTTTTTTAAATTTTTTTATTATTATTCCTTCTAGTCCCCTTCAGAAAACATAACTATGTCAGCATAGTTTTATCCCAGAATAAATATTATTTTGCTTTTCTTGCTCTATTTTATTATGACTTTTTTTGATGCTCTTTTTGTAAGCAATAATGAAACACCACTACCACCATGCTACTGTAATGTTTCTGTATGGCGTTTTAATTATGATGATGCTTTTGGTTTTTATTAAAAATTAACAAACAAAAAAGTATAACATAATAAATTTTAGGGGTTCGATGAATAAGACACTATCTTAAGGTCACGCAATAGCGCTAGTCTCAAGTTCTTTGAGCTTAATGGGGCGGGATTTTGTTCGTTTTTTGAAGATTAATAAATGATGCTTTAATCGACTTTAAAGCCTTGCTTTTTTATAAAACTAAAATAAAAAGTCGTTCTTTGTATATTCTTTTTAAATCCATTTTAAAATGTCTTCGATTCATCCTTGTGATAATGGATTTTTCTCAGAAAATTTAGCCAGCGATTGTTCGGCTTATTCTTCATCATCACCTTCAACTTCATCAGAAATTATTGATTCATCTCGAAATGGCTCAACTCATAAAATGGTTGATTATAATAATTCTAAATGCGCCAAATTAATCAACAAAATGACGTCAATTCTTTCTTGTAAATTTAAAAGAACTCAAAAGCCCAAACCAGAATCGAACGATGATTGTGAATTAGGTTGCACAAATGCAAGTGGTGCTGACCCATTTGTAAGTTTTATATACCTTTTTTTTATTGCAGTTTTTTTGCGGCTAAAATTGAAAGGTTAATGAAAACATTTAAAAAAATTCTTTTACTTGATTTTATGACTTGCGTTGACTTTAACTCAACACTTTTTAGATCGTATTTTATAAATTTCACGATAATGATTGTCATTATTTTGGAAACCTAATTTAAAAAAAGAAGAGTTATAAAAAAAACTGTTTTTGTAAAAACTAATGATAATGTAAACAAGTTAATAGCAAATATTCTTAAAACTTTAAAAAAAAAGCCAATTAAAAAGAACGAATATTTTAGAACAACAACACTTCTTCAGAAACTTCACATTACAAAATGTCTGAAACACGCAAATTGGCTTTCGGAATTCCAGCTGAAAGTTTTTCAACAATTCAAGATGAAAAGAAAGCACGTCATTTAGGAGAATTTTACAATAATTCAACATTAAGCAATATTGCAAAACTTTTTTCTGCAGCTGTTTTAATTTCAGCAATGTTTATTTTAACTCGAAGAATCCTTTCTTGGAACTGGCCTTATTAAACTAAAAAATACTTATTATTTAATTGTTAATATAATAAATCTTTGAAATTAATAAAATCAATAATTGACTTTACGCAATCTATTTCGTAAACAAATAATAAATGTCAAGTTCAAAAATAAGATAGAACTTAATATTAAAAATTAAAACAGGAAAGGATTTGATTGGTTCATCGTTAATACATATCTTCTTAAGCCTTTATATTTAAACTAACAGAAAATTTAAAGGTTATCAAAATAACAGAATTATAAAACGACAAAAAATGGAAAAAAAATAAAAGAATAAAATTTAAAAAAGACCGAAAAAAGCGAATTAAAAAATGTGGTTAAAACTAATAAGGATGGATGACTCTTTTATAAATGAATAGAATGTTTGAAAGTTTTTTTAAACACATTGAAATCCAAAAACATTCCATAGCTTAAAAATCGAGCAATAAACGCATTTAAGATATTTATAAGAATTTGTTTTCAAAGTTAATTATCGTAAGAGACAAACTATTAATTTTGAAAACAATGAAGACAAGATTTTTTGTCGCAAGGAAAAATCCAAAGCATTTTTTAAAAATTTGATTAATTTTTGTAATGACAGACTCTGGAAATTAATGGGCAATGCTCCTGGACGTTCAACAATGGCTGCTGCCCAGACCGCAAATATTTTTTTAAATTTCAAATCGTTATCTACTTCAACTTCATGCAAGATCCTTAAATCACGCCTGGCATGGTCGTCGAGTCGACTCGGTGTGATACATATTTAAGAACCTTTTAACTAAAATTATGCTAAAAAATATTCCTTTTCGCAATATAAATATGCTTTGCAGTTTTTTAAGTATCACCACTTTATTTCATGTCCCTTTTTTAACACTTTTTAACTGATCCATAATGAAATTCTAATATTATATTTATATGCGATTGATTACTTCTTATCAAAACGTTATAATAAGAATATTATTAGAAGTTATCCTGAATTGGATGAATACGATTATCTCTTTCGTTATTCAAGAAATGGAAGCGAACCTCTCCATCATAAATTAAAAGGAAAAATATATATTGTGATATTTCACTATAAATATTATTGATAAAGTTGCATAAGTATATTTTTATTTTTATTTTCTTATTTATTCATGCCCTAACTTTTAGAGTGAATATAATAAATTTTTTTTTATTTCTTAGTTGGGGAGATGGGGTCTAATTTAGAACGATTTTTTAATAAAAGATGGATAAAAAATGTGGATGCGACAAATCAGCCGAAAATGGTTCTCGACCTAGAAACCGCAGTCACAACTTCCTTTTTTTTCTCGATATTTCACATTTTTTCCAGGATATTGCCGAGGCGGAGTGGATCGATGCGTTGAGTGTTGAGAGCGGACAAACGTCTTTGAAGTGCATCAGAGACCGGTTCACGTGCTGATTAGAATCAGCGCGCCTTGTTTCGATTTAGATTTTATTGGATTGGCTGCTTGTTAAAAACAGAAGACGACAACATCGTGCGTCCGAGCTATTTTTCCAAATTTGGATTCCCTTAGGCATTTGAGCGCAAAATCCTTTTTTTTTCTTACGCAGCATCATTGATGGCTGTTGATATTTCCTTCAACAACGATTTTTTTGTTTTATCCTTCTGTTGCTTTTTATCATTATTTTTCATAGCTTATTAGTGTGAGGATAGCCGCCGGCACGAATTTCGACTTTTTTGTGGGTGCCGGAGGCAAATTTTCACTTTTTTGAGTGAGATCTCTGTCATATTGAAATACCAATAACTGCCTGAGGGGGACGTTGACGAAGTGTTCGGCAAAATATTGCCTCAGGGTGCGCCGTTAGCATCGTCGTTGGTGAAAAAAAGAAGCAAGCTATGAATGTGAGTTGAACTCCCCCATCATTTATTCGAAATGCCACTTTTAATTTTAGAATCTTCAACTTCATCAAGTTGCTACAGGACAACCTCATGGTGTTCTTATTGTTCACCAAGCCCAAACTCAACAAATTCCTGGAAATCCTTCAGATGCAAATAGTGATCATTTTTCTCCTCCACAAGCTTATGCGTTTTCAACTTATAATGTCGCAGATCAATATTTGCAAACTCAACAAGTTTGTGATTTATTTTTTGACTCAAATATATTTTTTTGATTTAGGCTTACGGTATGTGCTCACATCAACAACAACAGCAGCAACAACAGCAAGAGCAATTGACACGAATGCAAAATCATTATCACCAACAACAAACGAGGCATGAATATTTGACATCCATGATACCACCACAAGAGACTTTTCTTCAACATTTGAATCAACAACAACAATGTATGCAAATGGCTCCTACACCTCAACATTTTCCCGTTATTCCCCTCAAACAAGAACTCGATGGTGAACCATCTTCAGATGAATCATGCTCAGATCAAAGTAGTGGAGTTATTCGTAAAGTCGCTCGTCATAAGGAACTCGTAACGATGAATCGAATGTTGCCAATGGTTGTAGGTGGTGGAGGTACTCAACATCCCAATAACCCATTAGATGTATTTTGTTCTGTTCCTGGGAGATTGAGTTTATTAAGCAGTGCAAATAAATATAAAGTTACAGTTGGAGAAATTCAACGACGCCTTTCACCTCCTGAATCATTGAATGCTTCAGTGTTGGGAGGTATTTTGAGAAGAGCTAAATCGAAAGATGGTGGAAAATCTCTTAGAGATCAATTGAAATCTCATGGAGTTGCATTACCGGCTGGTCGGCGAAAAGCAGCGAATGTTAATTCATTAACAGCTTTAGTAGAATGTAAGCTTTTAATTATTTTAACCTAAAAACGGTGGATTTTTTTTAAATAGTTTTAGAACCAAAAAACCTTTAGAACTGTTTCTGTTTCCTTTTTTATATTTATAAAAAATGAAAACATCACAAATTGCATTTTTTTACTTTGGAAACTTCCAGCAGTCTTTTTTAACGATCCTTTTGAAATACAGCTTTTAATCATCAAAAAAAGAGATTGCATATTTAATCATTTTCTTTCTTTTTTTTACAGTGGAAGCAGCAAATTTAGCAAAAGATTTTCAAATTTTATGTGAAAACGAGTTTCCTATTTCACCGTGCGCTGATTATCTAAATAAAATTCATTGTTCAAATGATCAACATGAAATTCAAAGGCGTAAAAATATGATTATTGCATCCAAACAACTTCTTGGAGAACTTCGCGAACTTCTTGAAAACGATCGAAGTCCTGTGTGTATGGACCGACCTCAACTCATTTTGGATTCAGATATTCAAAGACATTTAACACATTTTTCCCTTGTTACTCATGGATTTGGCCTTCCTGCAATTCAAGCTTCTATTTTGGCTATCTCAAATTGGCTCAATGAATCCCTTAAACTTCTTGAAATCAAATCATAATATTTTCTTCCTCTTTTCATCTAAAAAAAGATGAAAAATGAGTATCTTTGGATAACAACACGTGTAATAATTGTCGGTCAAGTCTTTCTCGTCTGTGATTTAAACCAAACAGTGTCTTTCAATTCAAAAAAAATGCACATACACACATTTTAATCTTACCTCTCTTTCTTTTAAATATATCCCGATTCAAATGCTCCAATTTTATTTATTTAAATTGAATTATAAATGAGAATGTTTAGTTTTAAAATAATCATAAAAATAGTAATAAATAATAAAATCTTTTTTTTAAATATCAATAATTCTTTCTTATTGACGATGCCATTTGAAATCACCAACAAATTTATTTTTAAAATAATTAATTAGGAGCATTTAAATCCAAATAATGTGAAATGGATAGCGTAAGAATAATTGCAAACCTATAAACATAAAAGAAGAAATCAACAAATAAATTTTAGCACCAAAGAAATTATATAAATTGATTGAAACATTTTTAATTAATTTTATTTATTGCCACACAAAAATTATTTTCACTTATTAAAAAAACGGGGATTATCCGAAATGAGTGAGTAAAATGACGCGTGTCAAAGCTTAATATTTTTTGTTCTTCATTTTTGTTTTGCTTCTGTGAGCTTCTTCAAACAGAAAAAAAACCAAAATTCGAAGTCCAAATATGCAAAACATTTGTGGTTTTTTTAAATTTCTTCTTTTCATTTACGGTGATTTACAATATTATTTTATGGATGGGAAAGAAAATTAATATCGTGCATTAATAGTTTTTTTAAACAATTTTGTAAGTAAAATTAAAACTTTTTATCATTTTTTAACAACGGGAGAAATAAATTATGTAATTTTAAAATTTGCTCAGCATTTTCAAAAAAAAAACGCATACTGTAGGCATATTTTCGTGATTAAATAAACTCAACTTTAAAAAAAGAGCAAAGATTTGCACGAAAGTAAAAGAGAGGAGGATTAGTTTAAAAAATAAAATTGAAGTGTGTCGCATTTTATTAATTTTATTCGAAAGGATGAGTTATTATTATTGCCTGTGGCAATGAATGCAGCAGCTAAATTAAGTTTATTCTTAAGGCAAATGAATATTGCCCTTGAGTAATCCCGCCTACGGCGCTCCCACGAGCTTCAACTTTGTCCAATCCTCTTTCTTTATCCGCCGCCGTAAGGCGTTACGGTAGGTAAAAATGAAATGCAAATCACACTCGTGGTAATCTTTTTTCTTATTCATCATTTTTGGTGCCAACATTTTTATTATAAATTATTTTGGCTAAAAGCTTTTCTATAAAGTTATTTTTTTCATCTCTTTGTAAAATATGGAAAATATTTTGGAAGGAAAAACTCAATCAAGTTCTGAAGATGATGATGGTGGTGGAAGTGAAGAGGGCTCCAAAAATGCAATGGGAGGAGGATATCCTTTAGAATCGGAACACCCAAGATTCGATTATACCCATCCTTTGGAAATTGCGACCTTGCCACCTCAAGGATATCCAATTCATTCATATTTTGGTTATCCATTTTCCGGGCATACTGACTTTACTGATGGATATAATCAACATGGCTCAGCATCTTTTTTTGCTAATCATTCTTCCTATGGATTATCATATCCTACAGCCATCCCAGGAATAAATGAAAATATTGCATCAAATCCTCTTGTTGGAATTTCTCAAAATAATTTACAAGAAGTACATATTATAATATTTTTGTTTTCTCTTAAAGTCCCAAATTCTAGGAATTCAGTGGCAATTCATCTTCAGCTGCAAGCTCTCCTCTTTCTCAATGTGATGACTTTGTTTCAAAATCAACGCAGCTTTTACCTGAAACAAATTTCAACAATATTCAAAATTTAGCTTTTATTCAGCGCTCCCCATTTGAAACATTTTGTACGGTTCCAGGTCGGACAAGTTTACTCTCGTCTACAACAAAATACAAAGTCACGGTAGGGGAAATTCAGAGACGCATCTCTCCACCTGAATGTTTGAACGCATCATTGCTTGGAGGAATTTTGAGAAAAGCAAAATCAAAAGACGGTGGAAAAGCCCTTCGTGAATCCCTTAAAAGGATCGGACTTGCATTGCCCGCAGGTCGACGAAAATCAGCTAATGTAACAGCTTGGACTGCTTTAGTTGAAGGCAAGTAATAGTTGCTCATTTTTAATTTTAAAATTTACATAAACAAAATTTTTCTGCCTATTTTAAAGTTTAAATAAAACTATATGGTATATCCATATAATAGATTTATTTAATTTTCAGAAGAAGCAGTTCACATGGCAAAAGATTTTCATTCATCATGTGAAAGGGACTTTCCAGCAAAAGAAATTGGAATCTTTCTTTGTCGTAATGTTGCCACAGACGATGATGCTTATCGACGCAGAACATTACTTCATTATGTTCGAATTTTTATAAAAGAAATATCAGATTTAATGAATTCTGATAGATCTCCAATTTGTGGAAATCGTCCTGAAGTTATTCTTGATCCATCGATTCAAAAACCTTTAACCCATTTTTCAATGATTACTCATGGATTCGGTGGGTTGGCTTTGGTGGCAGTATTGGATGCTTTAAATTCAACGGTACATGAATCATTCAAATATTTGGATACAATTTATGCACCACCCACGGCCATTTCAATGCCTCAACAAAGTTTTTTGCCATCAACGATGCCCCATATCGGTCATCACATGCCTCAACAGCAACCGCAGCAACAACAAAATCTATTTTTAAATCCCAAACAATAATAAATAATATTTATTAAATATGTATGTTAAAGTAAAATTTAAGATTAACAAAATATGCCTATAAAATTGCAAATAAAAAATACTTCAAATGCAATTATGTCATAAAACTTTGGAAATGTCTTATTTTTTTAAAGTACACGTAATTATTTACATTAGTTTTCCAAGCTATTACAAGGGATGGTAAAAATTTCTTAATAGAAGGGTCGTTAAAAGCTAATGCAAGCGTTTGTCTAGTAAAAACCCAAGTGTTTTTTATAAATAGCTATGGTTTTAGAATTATATTTTAAAAGTTTATAACCGAAAATAGCTTTCTTTTCATAATCATGAGTTTCAGAGAAGTGGATCAGTAAAAAAATAAACGCGAGTCAACAAAGATTATTTAACCCGCGACATGCCTTCTCTTTGCACTTTCACTTTCTCTCTCTCTTTTCTCATTTCTCATTTTCTTTTTGTTGTTGTCAAACATGGCATTTCCTCTTCTTCTTCGTTTTACTCGTTATTTTTCAAATTGTTAAAAACTTTACTAATAAAATTATCGCTGACTTTTTGTACAATCAACTTTTTTTTTACTTCTCTTTCTTTCAGATCGATCAAGATGATGAAGAACGTTGCTCCTAAATCTTTTATTGAATCCTTGAAAAAACAAAGCTGCTTATTTGGAACAATTCATATTAAGGTTAGTTCTTTCTTACGTTTTTAGTTTATGTGGAATACCTGGATGATTTTAGGCTGCAGCAGCGATAATCACAATAATTGATTTATTCTTCATTTGTCACTTGGATGAAATTCTTTACACCAACAAAGCTTCCGACTTACAATACAATGCTTTCTTCTGCTTGATCCTTCTCATGTTATCTGTGGTTGTTCTTGGACAATTGGGTTTACATCGAAATCAAGCATGGATGCTCTTGCCAATCATTGCAACTCATCTCTTCTTCACATCTGGAATTTATCTCATTTTTGGACTTCAAACGTATGATTATCTCGTTTTCGTCATTAAACACGACATTCATATTGGCCGTCTTCTCATGTTTGCTGTTTACCGTCTCACTGTTGGAATCCTCTGTGGTTATGCTCTTTTCCTTCTTTCACGCTGCTATATGCTCCTTCTATCCATCAATAAAATTGAACCTATGGCAATCAATAATGACGTCTTTGAAGAAAAAGGTGACAATGAAATAATCTTCTTTGAACAACCCAAACCTCGTCGTTCATCTCGAAGTTTCGTCGCAAGTCCTGCTCCAAACAGCCCAAGTCGAACACCAAATAGTCCAAGCCGAAGTGTCAAGTTTACTAATGTTTTTGGAGCCTAAACTAACTTTGTTGTATATTTGAATATTTTGTAAAATTTAAAGCTTTTTAATCTTGTGTATATTCATTTAATGCTTTTTGTCATAAATAAATGATATTTCTTAACTCTTGTACTAGGGACCGGCGTCGAAAAAATGATTTTTTATATTTTGACTTTGGCTTTATCTAGGTTTGTACTATCGAGAATTGCGAATTTAATGGTGTATTTAAAAAATTTACAAGTCCTAATTTGAAATCACCAAAAAGCTTTTTAAATTCTAATTTTTGATGGTCGAAATGATCATCGAAAAGCTTCAAAATACAGGGTGTTCCCCTTTGTCTTTTGGTTCAAAATAGTGTTCCCAGCCTTTTCGACATAGACTAACACTAACATACCAATATCTAATGATCAATGCTTTATGCTTTTTTTCGGTCTAAATTATTAATTTTTTTTATTGGTAAATGATAGAAAATATCAAATAAATTAAATGGAATAAAATTGAATTCTTTTTTACCTCTAACTTTTGCACTTTCTCACTCATAATAATTAGGTTAAAAATTGAGGCCCATCAAATTATTTTTTCTTGAATAGATGGGAACACTTTTTTTTGACCTAAAATGTGTATTTTTATATGGGGAATAACATATCTTAAAACCAGAAAATGCGCCAGTGGCGCATTGGAGTTATGACCAAAATACCGATTTTTTTGCTGTTTTTTGGGCTTTTTATTTTTAATTTTTTTGACAATCGACCTTTGGCTTGAACAAAAGTTTTTCAATTTTTCAAGGGCTATTTTATGGTATAAATAAAAAAAAATATCAGTGAAAAAAAATTTTCGACTTTTATTCGATCATCAAAAGCAGACGATGACCATTTTTTTGAATTGTCAATGGCTTGGCAAAGTGTCGACGCCGGTCTCTACTTGTACGCGTTATTTTTAGTTTTGGGAATGAATAATTTAAGAATGCTGGTAATAAAACATTATAAAAAAACCATTTATTAACACAACCAACTAATATTTACAATGTACCGTAATGCACAGTTGATGCTCGCGACCTCCCAATAAAAGATTGTCGCCTTGATGTTGCTTGAGATCGAATTAGTTCAAAGTTTTGATATACAGCTTTTTGTTTAGTTTCTGGAAGATTCCTCCAAGAATAAACGAAGAAGAAAATTTGAGCTATTATAAAAGGTAGATAAATAAAAGCTCCTAATCTTTTTTCTAAGTTTGCATAACCAAAGTTTACAAAAATTGATGTAACGTTGTGAAGTAAAATTACGGCTTGGGTTGCTGTGGATTTGGCTCCAGCCGGAAATAAATCTGCGATGAGAATGATAAAGAAAATAGGTACACCTAAAGCATATGAAAAACCAATAAAAGTTGTAAATAAAGCGGCTAAAATAATGGTTAAAATTGAAGGTCCTTGAATGGATACTACCGCTTGGGCAAAAAATAAAAGTACGCTTGCTGTGGATCCAAAAATTACTGCCAAAAGAAAAATTGGACGACGACCAATTCTTTCATAAAGATACGGTAATAGAAACAATAATGGCATGTAAAGCATTGAAAGCACGGTATCGAAGAGTAATGCTTGAGTATTAGTGAAACCATAACGAATTTTAAGAGGAATTGAGTAAAGATGATAAATTTGTAATGGGCCAATTGAAGGTACAAGTGCAGCTACGATTACCAAATACAAAGATTCTCGAAGTGCTTCATCATTCCATAAAGCTTTATAAGAAGTATGCGTCGAAGCGGTTTCACGAAACTCATGTTCATATTCATCAATAATTGTATCTGAAATCAATCATACCGTACTATGTACATACATATGTTTTGTATTTAAAAAAACCTATGTCAACACTTTTACGATGAAATTTTTTGATTGTTTGTTTCACCACTTTTTTATCTTTTCCGCGCATATGTAAATATTTTGGTGATTCAGGTATTAAACTTCCTAAAATTATAAACGCTATTGCGAAACCCATCGATAATGCTGCCATCCAATGCCATCGTTGATCATTTCCAAATCCAAATGGAAGGGTTAGAATTGCACTAAGAATTACAACGATATAACTTGACGTGGCAATTCCTTGAGTTACAAATCCACGAGTTTCATCAGGAGAACATTCCGCAATATAAGTCTTAGCAACACCAGTTTTTAAAGGCCTTATAAAACCACAAAAAAATTCAGCAATGGCAAATAATTCAAATGTCTCAAAATTTTTTGCAATAATAATTAATAAAGCAGCAAAAATTCCAACTGAAGCTCGAATATATACGGCGATATTTTTACGACCCCATGAATCCATTCTAGGAATAAGAAATATTACAGCAATAATAGATCCAAAAATTGCAAAATTTTCAATATATGAAGTAACGACTGATGCTTGATGAGCATCAAGCCAAACATCATAATGAAGGTGCATGCTTTCATTGTAAAAATGACTTAATGGTGTCGATAATCGATTTATCATAATATCTAAAAGTTCACCAAAGCTCCCTACAAGTCCATGAACTATAACAGAGAATAAAAGCCATGGTGATGGAGTTTTTAAGTGAAACTTCATAATTTAAATAGTTAATTTAAAAAAACTTTAAACTTTTGAAAAGGTCCAGTAAAGTGGAGGTAACAATAATGCATTATCAACACTGTTTTTTGTGTTTTGTTTTTGTAGAGGCTGGTTGTTTTTGTGTTAAGTTTTTGTTCGAAGGAACGGGTGATAGATACCAACAAGTTTATGGAAATATTTTTGTACACAGAAAATAAAAGGAGGTAAAAATGAAATAAACAACAAATGGAAAAAAGAGAGTTAACCCATCAAAGAGCAATCCTTTCTTTTGATTGATAATTAACTAACAACAATTTCTTTACATTATGGAAGAAACTTCAAAAATCAAAAAAGTGTGATTTGTACTCAAATGTATGTGGTCACAATAATTCCAAAAACAAAAAATAACATTAATGAACTTTATAGAAAAAACACAAATTATTTTTTACAATCAAATCATTAAATTAATCACCATAAACTTTGTTCTACATAGTTAAAAATAATAACAAGCCTAATAAAATTTTAAACAATAACCGGTGGAGGTTCTGTTATCCCAATTGGAGGAGGCTTCAGATCAATTACAGGTATACTTTTGGTACTTGGATGATATGCTGAAAGTTTAGGTTGTACAGGTGCATCATCAATCTTTGGTGGAAGAGGTTCTTCTGCTAAATCAATAATAAGTTTTCCTCGAGTGTGAAGCAAAGCACAGCGATCATAAGCGGTTGGTATTTCAGAAAATTTATAAATCTTTTCAATGTGAGGAATTTTAATCTAAAAACAAACCATTGTCATCACCGTTTGAATAAAAAGTAAAAACTACCATACCTTTCCATTATCAATGAATTCACTCAATTGGTTCATACATTGTGAGTTTGGCATAAAATAAGCATATGAAAACCATCGACCATTTGAAATAGATGGACAACTTCTTCGGAAATACTTCACAGCTGTAGAAATAAGACCTAATGGAATACCGTATCGGTCAGTGTCACGAAGCTGTAAATAAATTTTGTTATTAAATAATTGATAGTCACTAATTATTTTACCATAGGACTAACGACCGAAACATGAACACTATTGCGCCAAACACCCATAATTTTATCACTCCATCGAGCCAAATCACTGTTCACGCAATCCAAAATAACATCAAACGGACCTTCAGAAATTAATCGTTCTTTAACATCATTGCTATTATAATCCACAGCCATTCCTCCAAGTGATGAAACATAACCCATACTGTAAAAAAAACATTATCATAATCTCGTGAAAATGGTTTACTCTTACTTCTTCTCTGAACACGTTGTAACAACTTTATCAGCTCCCCAAGCTTTAAGCATTTGAATTGAAGCGCTCCCCATCCCTCCGCTGCCACCATGAATAAGAACCCGAATTCCAGAAGCATTATTTGGATTTATTTGTGCAACCTGAAAAAGCAAAATTTAAATATTATATCTAGAAGAAAAAAAATTGAAACTTACAGAAACTAAAGCTGCCCAAGAAGTGCATGCGACATATGGCAAAGATGTGGCTTCAAGATAATTGACATTCAAAGGTTTCAGTGCAACAGCATCTGCTTTTGTTAAAACATATTCAGCATGTGAACCTTGCCATGGACCTGGTATAACTGCCATAACTTCATCGCCAACATTAACTTCAGTGACGCTTCCACCAACAGCGATGACTTCTCCACAACAATCTCGTCCAGCAATAAGAGGCAAGCGCGATTGAGATTGAAGAGAAAAAGATTCGAATTGACTCCATGCAGAAAGTATTTGGTCGCCGTAGCCTTCAGTCATTCGACAATCAATAGGATTCATACTTGTTGACTGAAAGAAAAAATACTAAAAATTTCTTTAAAATTTAAAACTTACCTTAACTTTAATCAAAACTTGATTAGGCTTGGTTATTGTTGGAATAGGTATTTCTCTACAAACTAACGGCCCACGATATTGTTCAGTCATCCATGCACGCATGGTATTTGCGATATTAGTAGAGGCACGTCGGATGGCAGTAGCTTTCATGGTGATGATTACCTGTAGCAAAAATATGTATGTATAATCTACCGCCTTTTATGGAAGAGAGAAAAAAATATGGTTTTTATCCAAAAAAAAATTCAATGAAAAATCTTATAATTAAATATATTTATTATTTTTAAAAATTACACAATCTTTGCTAACTTCTTTTCTAATTCAATAATCCTAATTTCATCTTTTCCAAAAATTCTTTCAAATTCATCTTGAAGTAAAGAATGCATTGATTTACCATCGTGCGAATAAATCCATTTATTATCAGCAAAATCATAACGTTTTGGACCAGAAAATGGTGAAGAAAGCCATAATTGACGATTTGGTGATTGTTTATTGATTACATAAGTGCCAACTTTGTTTGATATCTTTGTAGTTAAAACTCCCATTGCATATGAAGCATCGTATTCGGATTCAACATCCACTTGTTCTGGAAGTTGATCCAAATAATCGTAGAGATGTTCGAGAGTTTCTTCAGCAATCCTTTCATAATCATTTTGATTTATCGTTGATACTGGAAATGTTGAAAAAGGCCGTAGGAGAACATTCCAATGTGAACACACTGGGCGGAGAGAAGCAAGCATCTAATTGATTAAAGTTTGTTAGATAAATGAATCAGAAAGAATTAAAATAACAAAAAGCGATATGGTACGGCAACGTACCGTAATAAACAAGAAAACTTTTAATGGATACAATTTATTTCAAAAAACAAACAAACAACGAACAATAAAGCTAAAAGACTATGATCTAATTCACGTCACTCTTTACTTCTTCTTTTTTCTTCTTGGATCCCGAATATATTCTGGCCTGGCAACAGGAGATTCGTGGTCCAAAACATAATTCTCTTCGCGGTGAATTAAATGCGGGAATTTTTCTCTATCATCTGACGAATATTCAATTGATTTTTTAGGAACTTTTTGAATTAATTCCATTTGATTTCCAATATTTGCTCGAATTGTTTGAGGAATTTCATTATCGGTAAAAAGATGAAGTCGAAGAATATGTTGTCTTCTGAGAAGAGAGTTTCCTAAACCACTATAGGTTGACATAAACATAACACGGCAAGGATCATATTCATGGCTAAAAATGGAATAATAGATGAAAACACAAGTAAAAATATCAAAAACTCAATAATTTCACCACACAAGTTATTTTAAAGTTTAAAAAAATATAAATATAAAAATTGACGTTATTTTCCCATTGTAGAATACCGAGTTTCTTGTATCGGCAAAACCCATGTTATATCGAAACCGCACTCTCTCAACTTCAAAGTTTAAGAACACTTACATTTGATAAGCAGGTATATCATTTTTTGATCGAGGATATTCTTTATTAAAATGATAATGAATGTGTTTCCAATCAAATCCTTTCATAGCAACATCTTTACAATTATAAATAACAACGTAATCACCACAATCAGTTTCAGGATGCCAAATAGGTTTGTATCTACCAGATAAATGATCAGCTGCTTTTTCACCAAGTTTATAAACATCCTAAAACATTAATGGTAAATTTGAAGAAAAAAATATTAAAAAGTTACTTACTTGATGACTGGCGTCCACAACATGCCATTGACGATGAAATTGAAGCCATTGCTGAATTCGAGCAAATCTTCCCGTTGCTGCCATAAGAGCTGGAATAACAAAACTTTAAGCAAATTAAAAACAAAAAAAGGATTACAAAAATATGCGCAGAAAGCAAACTGTTGGATTATTTTTAAACAAAATAAAAAATAGGTAATCTTTATTTAATGTATGTACAATTTTTGGCTGCTGCAGCCAATAAACAAAAAAAATGAATGAAGCAAACAAATTTCGATCGTTTTTTGTATGGATTGCGACACTCTGCCACAAAAAAATCCTTCCTAGAAGTGATACCTTTGAATGGTAGAAAAGTTATGGAGGCTTCATACCCGACCTTACAAAGCGGGAAGAAATCAGGTCGCTCTCAGGTAAACTACATGCAGCAGCCAACAGAAAACAGGTTACCTGAGAACTCGAAGTTTACCTGAAAAGTTCATGCGCTTTACCTGAATTCTGCAAAAATTTAGCGGCAAAAAATGAAAATTTTTTATCCATAAATTATTCTAATTTTTATTTTAATAGTGTTTATAATAAACAGCTAATCCAAAAATTTGCATTTTTTACAATGCTCTTACTTAATCCTTGCGGAAAAGTTCAAAAATGAATTTTTTTTTTCAAACACTTCGAGGTGAATGAAATTTTACAACCTATTTTTATATAATTATAGCTAATAATTCCTTTTCAAACAATAGAAAATTTGTTAGATGTTAACCCAAAACAGAAGAATATATGCATCCTGGTAAACATAAAGAGTATGCGGGCGCGCTTTGAGCAATAGATAACCAAAGAAAAACATGCCACCTGATTACTACCTGATTATCACCTGAATTCTTCCTTTCCATGATTTTTACCTGAAAATTTCCTTTACCTGAGAATGACCTGTTTTTTAGGCGCGCTTTACCTGATTCGTTATTGGTTTAGTCGTTTACCTGATTTCTTCGTCCTTTGTAAGGTCGGGTACATGTTAATTTTTAAAAAATAGGATGCAGCAGCAATCTATGAGCATTTAAAATCCTTTAAAAAAATTGGCACTTGAAAAGAAGAAAGACAACAACAAAAAGGTTAATAGAAATTAAATAACTTTTTAATTCAATCATCACCATTTGATTGCTCCTTGTAATTCATCTTTAATTGCGATCCTCTTTACAGATTCTAAAATTTGTTGATAATATTAATACTCTATTAACAATGAACAAAATTACCGTATCCTAACATTATCAAAAATGAGTACACCGTGTTGTTAATAACTCGAGGTGCTAATCCCTTAGTAAAAACTCGAGCTCCTTCATATATCATTAATCTTCGAAAAGTTTCCACATATCCAGTTCGATGGACCTTAAAATGTGTGTTAATTTTATGTATACTTTAAAAAATTTAAATTTTCATGATTTAAATCGCTCCTTTACAAAACCCAAAAGGTTGTTGCTACTTTATCTTCAATTAAAAATTTTAATTTACCTGAATACGAATACGAAGAACTTCTAAAGGATTGGTTGTTGCAGCAGCAGTTGCGCCACCAATAGCTCCAGAAATAGCTTGAAGTTTGAGCAAATTTCCTTCTCCCGTTGGATCAGATGAGAATTTTTTATCAAGATTCGTAAGAAAATTCAATGAATTATAATATGTGCTCCAAAATACCATTGAACTTGGAATATACAGTAATACAGATGAGAAAAAACCGCGATAAAATCCAACAATTCCATCAACTTAAATTGTATAAACCTTAGTCAAATGGGAATGACAAAAAGTTACTATTTATGTATACCTTTATAAACAGCTCTAATAACACGCAAACCTAGAGTTAATTTCTTTTCTAAACCATCAGATTTGAGGATGTCAATGATAGCCACATTCTTTGAAGTTCCTACGAATGATTGAGGATTGTTATAAACCATCATATATTGAGCTACAATATCGGTTGGAACAAAAATGAGTTGAGTGGTAGATGATGCCGCTCCACCGGCTAAAGCTGATACTAAAGGAGCTGAAGAAATATCAAAAGTTCGTCGAAAAACATTTCGAAGCCCTTCATAAACCGTCGAATAAACAAATGAGGCAGATAGTTGAGGAATGGTCACCCAATACTAAAAAAAACAAAAGGTGGAGAAATAATTATTTAGTATTAAAGCTTACTCCTCGATACAATGCTGAAACACCTTCGGTTTTAATAATTTGTGAAAATGCGTGTGTCATTCCTCTATATACATTATTTTGTTTTTGAAGTGCTAGACGTGATTTAACAACAGACATAGGGTAAAGAAGACATCGAACCGAAAAGCTGCTAGCCAAAGCTAAAGGATAAAACTTCCATAAATTCAAATGCTCCCATTCAATTATCCGTAGTTTCTAAAATTTTCAAATTAGCTACCAAAACAAAGTCTTTTAACCAACCTTTTGTTCTAAGGCCATTTCAAAATCAGTATCAGAAGAAGTCATGATGGGAAAAGTGCTTATATTTTTGACTACCATACAAACAATAATAAAAAGCTTTGAGCTTCCATTGAAAACTTGATTTTAATAAATAAAAGTATAATTTTGAACCAGAATATTATTATAAATTCAAGCAAAATTCATGTAAACACAATTGAAACAAAAATATATTCTACAAAGATCACAAATCTAGCAAATTTTTTCGTTCCAAGATTATAACCGTTAATAATTAAAGTTTCAAATAAAAAATTTCTTATGTAAGCTCAAGTTATTTAAACAAAATTAAGTAATATAGGGGGAATAAAAGCATTGTTATAAAAAAATATTAAAAGTCGTCTTAGTAATAACTCAAAGCATCTTGAAATTTAGGAAATTAATAATGCCAATTCAAAATGTTTTAAATTACGACATTCCTCCATGCTTTCGTGAATTTGGTTAGCATGAAATATTATTCACTCCTCTCATTTCATGTCAAGAAGATCTCTTTCTTATTCATTCATTATTTTTTGTTTAAAACATTTGATTTACTTCTTACGAGCTTTTTCAAACATAAGATAATAACTTCTTAGATTTTATCTTCTTGCCTCTTAATTTCCATATTATCAATTCGACAAGCACAAAAGAGTTTAAAGTTCAAATCACTTTATTAAAAAAAATATTAGTTCAATTATATCGACATGAAAGAAAAACAAATCAATTTTACAAATAAATTAGGCATAATAATTAAGACTTGTCTTTTTCTTTGCTTGCACTTCAAGAATAGCATCCATAAAATCTTCATGAGTAACTTCAATAGCATCCCGACGAAGAGCAATCATACCAGCTTCAACACAAACAGCTTTACATTGGGCACCATTGAAATCATCGGTACATCTAGCGAGTTCATCAAAGTTGACGTCTTTGCTAAAAACGAAAGGTTAAGACTGCTTTAATTAAAAAAATTCTAAAAAAACATACTGAACATTCATTTTACGAGAATGGATTTGCATGATACGACCGCGGGCATCTTCAGTAGGAACGGGTAATTCAATTTTACGATCGAGACGACCGGAACGAAGTAAAGCAGGATCCAAAACATCAACACGATTTGTAGCAGCGATAACTTTGATATCATCATTAGGTTGAAAACCATCCAATTGGTTAAGAAGTTCCAACATAGTTCTCTGTACTTCTCGATCACCTGCTTTTTCACTATCAAATCGTTTTGTGCCAATGGCATCCAATTCATCAATGAAAATAATAGTTGGAGCTTTTTCTTTAGCTAAAGCAAATGCATCTCGAACAAGTTTGGCGCCATCACCAATGAACATTTGAACAAGTTGAGGGCCAGCAAGTTTCAAGAAAGTTGATTTAGTTTGAGCAGCAACAGCACGAGCTAACATAGTTTTACCAGTTCCAGGAGGTCCATACATGAGAACACCCTTTGGAGGATGAATGCCAAGATTGATGAAACGATCTTTATGGGTCATAGGAAGAACGATAGCTTCAATGAGCTCTTGAATTTGTTTATCACATCCACCGATATCACTGTATTGTTCAGTTGGACGTTCATCAACTTCCATGGCCTTGACACGAGAATCATATTCAGCAGGAAGTTTTTCCAAAACAAGGTAAGAATCCTAAATATTACAGTGGCTTAAAAGAAGAAGTAAAGATTAAACCTTACTTTGTTAACCCCAACTAAATCACCAGGCTTCAATTCGGTAGGATCAACGAGTCCAACAACAGGAAGAAAATAAGTAGCACGGGTGGATGTTTTAATGACAGCACATTGTGTTTTGTGAGCATCAAGGTCAACATTGGCGCCTTCTTCTTCTTGCAATTCTTCAAGTTCAAGTAATTCAACTACGTTTGAAACAAGATATGGCAAAGTTTTGTTAACCTGAAAAGTATATTATAAAAGAAAATAATTGGTTTCTTAAACTTGCCTTGATACGTTCATTGTTTTCTTTGATTTTTTCTTTTAATGCTTGAACGCTGTGGTTGATGCGCTGAACATCACTTCGCATAATACGAATTTCATTTTCCATTAGTTGCGTTCGACTCTTAATATCATCAGCAGGCATTCTAAGAATTTCTGGGTCAAGAGGTTCCTATAAAAACAAAGATTAAAAAAATCAACAAGCGATAAAAACAAACTTCTCCGTCGACTTCCATCTTTTCAGGTTTAGCATCTTTAGCAGAAGAACCGGCATTCTTGGGATCACTCATCGTTCTAAAAAAACAAAAAAAATAAAACTTGGAAATAAAAGATTTTTGAATATAAATTGAAAGAAGTAATGATACAACCATAAAAAAGCGAAAGCATTGAAATTTGTCTAATCTAAAATCATCAAATCTCACAAGTAAACCTCTCGAAGCGAAAATAAAGCAGCATTATGTTTCGCACAAATTATTCATTTTTGTTTGAAAAAAAAAATAGGGTAACATTGTTTCAAATAAAGCCTATCAATAAAATTTCATAATAAATTTTGCTAAAAAATTAAAACTAAACAATTGAAGAGTTTAGTCATAATCCTGGGTAACAGAACAGAGCTTTTTGGATTAAAAAAGCAAGATATTTTTTATTTTTTCCACATTAACATTTTAAAATGATTTTTTTTATTACATTATCAAAGAATTATTTTACAAATGATTTTATTTATTTCCATTTTGTACATATTTTTAAAGATTGTCATTAATATCCCACTATTTTAAGAATGAGTGCTCGTATAAGCCGAGCTTCATAAGCTACAGTTTTTCTGACATCCGTAACTTGGCCACTAACCAAAGGTCCTTCTGCAACCGTTGGAATGTCTTTGCCATGAACTGAAATAATTTAATTTAAAATTATTTTATGGTGGAAATTTAACGCTGAAATAAATTATAACATACTTTCACAATTTTCCAAAGTTGTTAATAACATTCCCATAACATCATCACGCATTACAGTGATGTGTTTGGTCATAGATTCAAGAACTGATAAAACACATCGCTTGGTATAAAACCATGTATCGATTCCAAGAACCTTTTCACAATCTTGAAGGGCTTCAATGATTCTTGCAATTCCGAATTCATTATTGCTTTTTGCACAATACAAGGTACCTATTACGAGATGGATAATGCAAGTATGAAATTGCTTTTTTTCGGGTGCTAATTCTTCTGCTCTCTTTACGTTATTAATTAAAGCTTCAGCGAGATCATTATGATTAATCATAACCCAACATACGCAAACATTAGCGAGGACAATAGCGCTTACATTGAGAAGCTAAAATTCGAATTTAAACTTTCATAATTATTGCTTTATAAAATTCATACATTTGTTTCTTCCTTTCCTGCAATTAAGGGTTCATAAAAATCTGCGCTATCTTTGTATTTTTCTCTCATAAACAATGTATGAGCAACATTCAATTTGAACGTATCTTCTTTATTTGAATGTTCACTCCAACGATGCCAAAGTTTTTCCAACGCTTCGTAATGACCACGTTCCCATTCAATTTTACCTTGAGCCATTATAACAGGGATAAATCTGAAAATTTACCACCTTTTTTTAAAAATTATCATTCTCATTGGAATCCTTGTCAACCTTTCCATTAATTGACTACGTTCTTCTAATGATATAGTGAGTTTATCCTCATCTTCTTCATTCTCATCAATTTTTTCTTTAATTTTCGTTAAATTATTCATCATATCATTTCCCATTGCATCAAACTTTTGATATGCTTCATCAAGGGATGATTGTTGGCTTATGAGAGCGTCCAAATAATCGTATGTATATTGTGAGAGATAACGATACGTAAGATGTGCATTTTCCGCAAGAACATCAGCCGCTAAATCAAAATATTCATATCGGCAATAAAGTAAAAGCAAATTGGCAAAAGTTTCTGGTGGAAATGGATTTTGACTGAGAAGATACTGTAATTTAGCAAAGCTATCAGCTAAATTATTTTCAATATTGATTAGAGCTTGATTATGAAGTGTAACCGGGTCCAATTCTTCTTCAGATCGAGGTGGCATATCTGTTAAAGCTTCACGGGCAGCATCCACTGAAAATTATTTTTTTGTTTGAGTTTGAACAGGTTAAACGACTTAACCATACTTTCTTTATTTTTGTATTCAATAGCAAATTTTAAATTACATGCTTCAACTAAAGAAGTTTCATGCAACAACAAACTATTACCAACTGAACGAACTTCCATTCCTTCTGTAACTAAACCAACAGCCAATTCTGGAAAATCTTTTACTCCTCTATCAATAATTTCTCCAATGTATTTGTTTGCTTGAGCATAAGCTCCCATGTTATAATGACACAATGCAATGGCATAATATTCATCAGCCATATACCCATGAATATTTGATGCTGTGACAAATCTTTTAAGTGCTTCAGGATATTTACCATCTTTGTAATCCAAACAAGCAAGATTAAATTCCATATCGGGATCTTCTTGTTCATATCTTTCAACCAAAATTCTAGCATTGTTTATGTCTTCTTCACGATATTTGATTGCAGAGTCAAGTTTAAGAACTTGTGGCTCCATTTTTGGGTCATCAATAGTCGACATAACAGCTACAGCTTCCGGAAACATGAAAGCATTATAAAGGGCTTGGGCATGATTAAGTTTATAATCAGTATGATCGGGAAATAATTGTGTTAACTTATCATAGCATTCAGCCGCCATAACAAAATCTTGTGTTGTGTAATAACAATAACCCAAGAGGGAAAGGGCAGCTCGGCTGTTTGGGGTTCTTTGAAGTTCATATTGAAGAATACGAATGGTTTCAGCATAACGATGTTCTTTGATCTTACAATTATGATATTTTTAAAGCTTACATGATATTGAAAAACTTACCATTCCATAAATAGTACTTGTAAAATCTCCATCTTTTATAGGAATAAATGACATTGCTAAATGGATCTTAACCTAGTTTAATAAAAAATGAAAAAGTTTTTTTTTGGTGTAAACTTAATGTTTGAGTTTCCATGGTTACAAATTTTCATATTACTTTCAAACACCGATTTTATAAACATTTTGCTATTTTTATTTTATTATTCGTTCAAGTCATTTTGGTTAATTTACTTTTAAAAGTATTGTATAAAGTAAGACATTGAAAATATCAGATTGCTTTTATCAAATCCTTAATTGATTGCAACGTAAGTCTGAGAAGAAAAAAACTATTTTGTTGCACAATTTAAAAATTGCGCTCATCTGGTTTCTGGCACGAATATTTCAATGCAGGGAAATCCAATCATCGTCGAACCTTTTTATTCCCATTTCTTGCACATATTTTTTTTCTTCAAACATCGCGAAATTTTAGATTTTTGCTTTATCAAAAATTTTTTTAAATATTATTTTCTTTGATTTCAGGTAACTTCTAAGATGGCCGCTGTAAAGAAAGCTGTTAAAGTTGTTGGTAAAAAGAACACTGGAACTAAAAAGAACAAGAAGCGCTCTTTCACCTTCCACATTGAATGCAAGAACCCTGTTGAAGATGGCATTTTGAAGACTGCTAGCTTTGTAAGTTTACTTTTTTTTATACCTCTACCAATAGAAATTTGCTAAGACATTGTTTCGTCTGGTTTAGGGTTAATTCCCTAATAATTCCTTACGCTTGGTTTTTTCAGGAAAAATTCCTCAATGAACGCGTCAAGTGCGGTGGTAAACTTGGTAATCTTGCTGCTGGTGGAATCAAGATCGAAGCTGACAAGTCAAAAATTACTGTCACATCTGACAGTGAATTCTCCAAGCGATATCTCAAATACTTGACTAAGAAGTACCTCAAGAAGAACTCTCTTCGTGATTGGCTCCGTGTTGTTGCATCTTCAAAAGATACCTATGAACTTCGTTACTTCCAGATTAACCAAGAAGATGAAGCTAGTGATACCGAAGCCTAATTTTGTTTTTTGGTACTATTGTTATGTTTCAATAAAATTTGTTTAATATTTTATCTTTCTTGGGATATTGTGATTGAGGAAAGCGTAGATATAAGAGGTATACAAGTTTTGCATTTAAAATGGAGATTAGCGGAATCTTTGTTTTGTTAAATCCCTTATTTGTTCTTTAAGCGTATTAACATTGCTTTCATTTCTTTTGTGGATTTGCTTCATTCCTAGTCGGTGGTCAGTATCTGCCATCATCAAATTGTTTTTCAATTTTGCGATCTAGGTTTACAATCCTTTTTAAAAACTTTAGTAGTAATTAAAAATTACTTGTTGGTCTTTTTCCATTATAATTTGATCCTTTTGAATAAGAGTGGATCTTAAATTTAATATTTGATCTCTTAGTTGCTGTACTTGATCAAGATTGTTTGAGCCTGAAGCAAAGGATACGCTGTTAGAACTCTTTCTTGGTTTCTTTTCAACTATATCTGGTACCAATATGGATGTTTGAGATTCACGTTTTAGTTTTAGTTTTTCTTCCGGACTTAATGAAGTGCTACACATTCGGCAAAAGACTGTTTTTGTTGGTTGCTAAAACATATTTAATATCTAAGATGTTGTTAAACGAAAACGTACTTTACTGAAAGCACACTTTAATCCGCATTTTGAACATGGTATTGGTGAACCTATTTTGCGTTCGTAATGTGTACAATAAACACATTTTGACGCAATAAAAGCAGCAGGAAGCTGACAATATTTACAACGTTCAGGCTAAATTTAGCAATAAAAGAACATATATTATTTTTACACTAAAAATATTACTCACTTTTCCATATTTCTCTTCATTTTTCTTGCACTTATCACATTGAATGCCGCCGCCGCCACCACTATTATCATTTAAATCATGTCGACAATTGTAACATCGTTTCATCATTTTTATTTTGATTGATGATACAAACAAAAATTACATACATAAAAAGAATTCGCACAATTTTATATAAAACATTGACCAAATTTTTTCTCTAAGTTGCGCAAACTCAATGACATTTTTTTGTGCGTTCGAATTTTTGAATGAAGGACGAACCGCTGGAAATTAATCGTGAAGCTTTATTTTATCGACGAAATTATTTTAATATTTTTTTATTTAAACTCAACAATTAATAAACTAAAACCAAAAAATCAGCGTTTTCTCAATTTTTTCTTTTGTGGTGATTGTTGTTGTTGCATCAGAAGCTTTTCTTGAGATATCTGAAATAAATTTTATGTAAACTAGCTTGAGTTTTTCGTTCTGTATGTAAAATCACCTTTTCGGGTGCTACCATTGCTGCTTCTTCTTTTGCTTCTGGTTTTTCATTTTGATTATTATTTTCTACAGCCTCTTCTTCTTTTTTGACATCTTTTTCTTTTTTCTTCGCTGCTTTTTTATCGGCTCTCCATTTGGAATAATAATGTTTAGCAAAAATGCTTGCAATTACAAGAACAAATAATGGCATTCCATAATAAACCAATTGTTTTCGTGTTTTTAGAAAATGAGCTGAGAAAACTTTCGTTGATGGTTTCTGAAATTATGTAATTTAAGAATTGGCTTTGAAATATTGCTGCTAAAGATTACGAGTACTATAGAATTGAGCAAATTAAAAACTTACTGAAATGTAATAATTTGAGTCACCATGATCAAAACTTGAATACAAAGCATTAGAAATAATTGTAATTGTATCATTATTGTAAAGGAATTCGCGAAGTTTTTTTCTTGGAATTTGAGGCGGAACTAAAAATCTTGCATAACAAAAGTAAAACAAAAATAAAATTTTTTCACCTGTTGTTGATTCCAATTGTCGTGGATTACATTCCTTGAAACATGGCATTGGAGCATATTCAGATGTTTCATTAAATGGCGTTGGACCATCATTAATTCCAAAAATAATTGTATTACTTTCATCTGGAACTTTGACATAACACCATGGACCATTTTTCCAACCTTTCGTTTGAACATATAAATGAGCTGATGCATTATTGAATTTTGAATTACGCTCATATGCATCCAATGGAATATTTCGGCAATGATTATGTTCAAAGTATTCTTCTGCAAAAAAGCTTAAACCAAAAACAATTATTAAAAAAATCACTTTGCTTTTAAAAATGAACTTACAATATATTGAATCCTTTAAGCTTTTCCATATTTAAATTTGTTACAGTTTTCCATATTTCACATTGATTTCCTGTTTTATCAGTTGATTTTTCACCAATATAAATATATGGTTTATCAAGCAAAATACAATCAGCATCTGAAAATGTTCGGCATCATGATGATATTTTTTTAAATTTAAAAACAAACAAGTATAATTTCGAGGATCAAAAAATTTGCCATCATAAATTTCGCTTTCAACAACGGAAGTAAAAAAAAAGAGCAATGTTATTAAAATATGATTCATACTTATTTTTCAAAATGAAAAATAAAGCATTAAGCGAGGAGGGGGAGGAGGTCAAAGGTTCGTTAAATAAACGAATGTATGCACGCAAATTTATTTTATTTTCAACCTTCACGCTTTTCAAGATTTTTATAAATTTGTTTATAAAATGTTTTGCCCTCATTGAAATTTGAGGTTTTTTTTATTGTCGTTTTTCGTATTAAATTTTGCTCTGTTTTTTTTTTGTCGTTGAAAAAGTGTGATTCAAAATTGATTGAGGAAGAAAGAATTTGACGTCAGTCATTCCGACCTCTTCTTTCGATTTCATAAAAAACTCTTTTTTGGTTGAGAGCCTTCATTTTTTTATGTTTAGATTGAATGAAGGATTAATGGAATTTGTTGGCAAATTTGTTTCCTTTTATTATTTTACCCTTTGATTTGATTATTAAATTTTATTTCATTTTTAGGTTGACAATATGCGAATTTGGGTGTTTGGTATTTGTTTTATTTCTTTTGCAGGTAAAATGACTTTTAATTATCAGGTTGTTTATAAATTAAACGTGAATATTATTTCTAAGGACGAAATTGAAGAAAATATGATTTTAGTTTAATTCTTTTACTAACATATTTTTATGTTATAGTTGGTCTTGATTCTTCAAATGAAAAATTAACAGCATTGGAAAATCGACTTGCTTGCACTTCTTCAGCTGGATGTTCAACATCCGATTCCATCCTTGAATTCATCCTTATTGGTGATACTGGAGGTCTTCCTCCACCATTTTACACTTCATTTGCTCAACGCAAAGTTGCCGAAGCTCTAAATAAAGTTGCATTAGAATCACCAAACACAAAGTTCATTTTAAACTTGGGAGATAATTTTTATTTTAATGGTGTCCAAAATCTTGATGATTCTCGTTTTTGGGTATTTATTTCCTCCTCTTTACATATGTTTTTCTATAAAAAAAAAGGTTTAAGAGAAGCTTCGAGGATCCTTATAAAGAGCCGTTGCTACCATGGTTTGTGATTGCTGGCAATCATGATCACCTTGGAAATGTATCTGCCCAAGTTCTCCATACAAAAAGAAGCAATTTATGGACCTTTCCATCTCCATATTATTCAATTAAGTATCATTTCGGAAATCCGAAAACAACACTTCAAATAATTATGATTGATACAATTGAATTATGTGGAAATTGTATCGATGTTGATGGCAGCGATATTCTTTCATGGCTTTGGCATAAAAAACTTGTCCCCGATAAACCTGATGATCCTGTTGTTGCTGATAAACAATGGCAATGGATTGAAAAGGAACTTGCTGAATCGAAGTAAGTTTTAAAAAAAATATTTATTTTGGTTTTAAAGAAAAGAGAAATAACTTTGGTAACTTCAAAAGGATGATGCTATAATTTTTTAGGAAGTTAAATTAAAAACCAAAGTTAATAATCTGAGTAATAAAAAAAATTCTCTGATAAAAGCTTTTATTACATCCTTGTCTCTCATTGTTTTAAATATTAATTAATATTCATTCCAATTTCAGAGCGGATTATTTATTTGTCGCTGGGCATTATCCTATTTACTCTATGTGCGAACATGGAAGTAATTCATGTTTGTTGAATCGTCTCGATCCATTACTACGCAAATATAATGCTACTGTATATACCGCGGGTCACGACCATAATAGTGCGTTCTCTTTTTTTAGTTGCATTCTAATGCCTCTTTTTTATAGTTCAAATCCTCCAACACACAAATGATACGGATTCCACTTCAATGATGTATATTGTTTCTGGCGCCGGTTCAAGAAGTGATCGATCATCTCGAAACATAAATAATATACCTCAAGGATCTTTGCTTTTTTCATATCCAAAAACTTGGAATCCATTCTCACAACTTGGATTTTCCAATGGAGGATTTGTGAAGGTTTCATTGACAAAAGAAAATGGAACTTTTTCATTCTATAGTGGAAGCCTTCAAAATAATTACCAAACAAAATTTTATCCTCGAAGTTTTAATTAGAAAAGTGGATTAAAAATAAACGATCTCTAAATTTGGAATCGGGTTGTGTTAAAATAAATAATTAAAAAGCAAAAATAATAAAAAACCACCAATGTCAAGTTAAAAAAAGAAGAAAATAACACACAATAAAAGTTCGGAAGAGACATGTGAGTCGGAATGGTTTATGCCGCTGCAACTATTAAGATATGTACTTTAAGAAAAGCGAGATTGCTGTGAGAAGGAAATTTTTTGATAAATATTTTCAAACATAATAAATAGTTATACAAACAATCAAAAAATTTATTCAATAAATAAGTAGTAAAAACAAATTTAAATCATTTTTGTTGAGGTATCAATCCAACATTGCTAGCTATAAAGATGCATTCACTTTTTCTATCTTGATTTACAGCATTTGAATCGTTGGATAAATTTATGAGATAATTCAAATCAAATGGAATTTGAACGAAATTTTCTTTGGATGCAATAATCAATTTGATAACAGCTGTATGAAACATTTCATGCACTTGATCTGACTTTCCATTGTTACAATTATATTCAAGAATTATAGGAAATCGCTAAAAAAAGGAGCAATAAATAAATTTAAAATAAATTAAAAACTTACTTTCAATGCAAATTCAGTCGCTAAAAGAGGAAATTTTGAATAGAAATTGAGAAAATCAACACATCTTTTACTGTACCATTTTCCAATAATGGATATAAGTTGAAGGCTGTGAGGCTCGGTGAAATATTCTTTGTTGATAAAATATAGACCAGCCAAAGCAGAAAATTCAAATGATGTCGATTCTAAAGGTTCGACAAAGGCATACTAAAATGAAAATAATATTAAAGCGAAAGGGTTTAATAAAAACTAACCAATTCATATTCTTGAGGTCGAAGTAAGTAGCCATTGCAGATTTCAGCAAAGATAGGTGATGCATATTTTACAAATTTTCCATCCCTTAAAAGCCATTCAGCAAGGATATCGAAGTATGTTGACATTGGATATTGAAGAGCGAGCGAAGAGAATCTGATCAATGCAGAAATACGAGTATCATGTGCTAATGGATCGACGGCAGCTTTGGCTTCTCTTCTAAGAAATAAGCATGAGAAGAATTTTCGCTTCGATTGTTCAGTTCTTAAATCAAAAACGAATGCAGCAGCAATAACGTTTAAAGCTTTAAAATAAATTAATGGATTCATCGGAAATTTTCGGTCAGGTTTTATTTGGAAGACGCATTGTTCAATCATAGTTTGAAGTCCTGTTGGTTCTTTTCCATCTGGTTTTGAAGCAAATGCAATAACCTAAAGTCGATGTGTTTAAAATTAAAAGCATGCAAATGATAAAAAAAGAAATATTAACCTTTTGAATACAATCATAAATATTTGGTGGAAGAGCTCTCATAACTTTCTTGCGAGATTCCAACGGCCAATCATTTTCTTTTAACTTCAAAGCTTTGTTCATGTCTTTCAAAAAATTTAATTTTACTAAATGAAAGATAATCAAAGATTGAAAGCGATTCTTGATTGAACAAATAAAAAATGGTTTTACTTTTTTATTTAGATATAAACAAAAGGAGAAGCATCCACTTTGCCAATAGCCTTTTAAGAGATACAGCCAGGCAGCCACTAAATTCTGATGCACATAACATAATGTTAAAAAGTAAATTTAAATCTTGGGAAAACAGCCAAAGCAATTAAAGATCGTAAAGAAAATTAATTTTTGACATAAAAAATTAAGAAAAATGTCGCGATCAACGTAGAACATAAAACAATACTAATCTTTTGAAGAAAAATAAAACAGCATAAAGCTTCATAGCTTTGATGTAAAAGCTTGGTTCATTCGAAATATCAAATTATTCAACTCTCATTATTATCACTTCGTAAAAAAATATTAAAGGCAAAATAGCATCTGTAAATGCATTATGTTATCTTACAACTTCTTTTTAGAATATGAAATCGCTTTTTGCGCTATTGTCTTTATTAACGGACAATGAAAAGGAGTTCAAAAGTAATGGCATTAAAGAACTGTATTTTAGCTGGTATTACGATTCTGAAATCGAAAGGTCTGATATGGCAACGAATCACTATTTTGTAAGATGACTCAAAAAGAAATAGTAATAATTAGTAAGAGTTATAAAATAATTTTACATATTTATTCGAGAAAGCTTTCATTAAAATTTCACAATGTTATTACACAAAGAACGTTAGATATAAAAATGAAAAAAAAAAGTTAAGACAAATTGAATTAACAATGTGATTTCCCTTGCTTTTCACCGAAATTAATTCCATTATTAAAAGAATCATTCATTTGAGATGGTTGACGAGCATCCGAATTGCAATAATCATCAATAAATGAACAAGCGACTTCAGTTGCAACTTGGCCACCAGAATGAGTTCGGATGAAATGAAGGAGATGAATTCCATCAGGTCCAAGAGCACGATCAGCGTCTTCAATCATTTTATCATCATCTGAAACATTTTTTTTTGTAAAGCAAAAATTAAAATGAAAACTTACTCATGTTGCCGGTGGTTGAAGTGTTTGCACAGCAGATGGATAAACCGTTTTTAACATAGTAACGTGTTGAAATTTGACGGAAACAAGGTATAAAGAGTGCAGCAGCAACATAGAAGATGTTTAAAATTGAAAGAACAAGAACAAAAGCGAGCCAGAACCACATGAAAACAAAGATCTTTTCATTGATCATGTTAACCATCAAGACGCATTGAACAGTACGAGACGGGTAATTTCCACCAATAATGGGTTGATTGAAATCACAGAAAGTTACACGAGGAAATACACCTGTTTCTTTCCAACCATTATCAGTTAAAGCATTCTTGAACATCTAAACAAAATCGGAAAATTACAACATACACTTATCTTGTGAATAACTCACCGTGAGGCCCCAATATGGATCACCAGCGTTACCAAAGCATGCATTCATAAAATGAAGTTGACAAAGGATTACGACAACAGTAAGAACTTTTGAGAAAAGATGAAGAAGAGAAGACTTGCGGCCAAAACCAGCATAGCTCATACCATGTTTAATTCCTTGATATTGTAAGCGTTGACTCAGGTAGGCGATGATATCCTTCATAACTTTTTGACGTTCTTCTCCCATGTTGAATCGTAATGCCTTTGATTGATCAACGACATATTGAAAATCAATAGCTAAAACATAGTTGATAATAATGTTAAACCAAAGCAAAAAAGTCCACTTACATTGATTACGCTGAAAAGCTTTCCAAACAAGATGAGGCAGATACATCAAAAAAGCTTGTATGATAAGGATGAAGGGAACCCACTGAAACAATTAACAGTGAATGGAAAGTAATAATAAAAAACTTACTTGATAATACCCATGAGTCAAGGACTTTTCCTTTTCAGCCACACCGGATGTTGAAGTAATGGGTTCAGCATAGGTGCTTGTGACATAGCAAAATTCTCGAACATAGTTATTCCATGTACCTAAAAACAAGCTCATAAACTAAAAGAAAGCAATAAAATTAAAACATACCCGGATATTCAGCAGGCATCATGCATTGAATCGGTTCACCAAACAACTGTTTACCGCCCGTAGCTATGGCAAAGAAAGTCAAGATCCATGTTGTCCAATAGTAGTTGATTCGATCAACAAGATCATCAATGGAAGTTTCTTTGATAGATTTGAAAAAATCTTTAACATACGGAATCTCAATCATTTTTGATAGCGAAAAACACTAGTTTTCAAATGTAATCAAATGAAAAAGTGAAAGATGAAGAAAAAAATTTACAAAGCTTTGATCTTTTTTTTGGAAGCGGCAATTTAGGCTCTCTCTTCTTCGTACTACATATTTTCAAAAATCGCAGTGAGACGAACCAAAAATGCGGCTTTTTTAAATTTTGCATGCCTCTTCTTATTTTTTTTTCTATGTAATTTAAATATTTTAGAACTTGCATAATAGGCATTATAATTTTTTATTTATTTATAATTAATAAGTGCTCTTTTTATGCATAAATGTTTTCCTGATTTCGGCTGAATTTTTTTAAGCTTAAAACAAAAAGAATCGAATCTCAAAAGGAAGGTATTCCAAAATTATATAACTTTTGGTGGTCCAATATAAATAACAGAATTTTACAGACATTTTTTATGGAATTGTTATCAGGCTAAATAAATCGATGTGTTTCTTCTCTTCGATAATTTTAATTCTTCATATTTTTTAAATTAAACTTGTTCTTTTCCATTTTTTTCTTTCACGAAATTTAGATGTTTTTAAAACTTTTGCGTTTCTTTTTATAACAAACAATACGAACAAATTAATTATTCTTCTAACACATACTGGTGAATTTTGTGACATTCTTCTTTGCTTTATTTTTTCAAAATCTCAGGTCGTCCGGTTTTGGACAAGCGCCAATTTTTTATAACCGAGAGAAATACCGTAACTCTGGTCAATTTTTACAAATATAATTATTTATGTATTCTCATGAAGATTTTATTCAATTATGAGAAAGAGCCGGTGTACCTAATAGTTTTTTCTTCTTCTCCTACTTTCTTATTGCATGTAACTAAAATGAGGAGATTTATCCCATACAAGTGATTGTTATTTAGAAAAACGTACAAACATTATTGTTCATCATTATGTTTTTTTTCGACTCAGATAGCAAGCAAGTAGTTTGTGCGAGCGGTGGTCGTCATTTATTATTTGGCTTTCTTTAATGTTCATAACATAAATGTCTTGGCGCGATGTTATGCTGCTCATAAGCTCAGCTGTGTTCCATTGCGGGGCTCAAACTTAGTTATTTATCTCTTTTACAGTTATGGGATTGAATTTTGACATCAAATAAAAATGCTATACTTTACTAAATTATGTTTAATTTTTAGAACGTTTAAAATAACAAAACAACCGGGCCGCGAGCCATGGAGAAGGGAAACAGCCCAACAGCAAATTTTGAAGGTGAAGATTTTCCAAAATGTACTCTTTCCAAAGAAGAAATGAATGCCTTTATTGGACATGAATGGACCGGAAAGTGTGGGTTTTACTATGTACATTAGTTTAGAAAAGATAGCACCAATAATATATGAAATTTAAATATTTACAATTATGGTTGAAAAATTTGATTTACGCGACTCATATCTCATAAATTTTCAGGTAAATGGTTCAATGTGACTCGCGGCTTCGGTTTCATCGTTCCCGATGACCATGATCATGACGTTTTTGTTCACCAAGTTTGTTATCCATTCGTGATTATTTTGGATGTTTGAATGTGTTTTAGAGTGAACTCCAAATGCCAGGATTTCGAAGTTTGGATGAAGGTGAAAGCGTAAAATTTACCGTACGCGTCGGTAAAAGCGGCCTCGAAGCATCTGGTGTTACTGGTACTAGTGATTCATTAAAAGGCAGCTCAATTCGACCACTCGGAAAAAAGGTATTATATTTGTTTTACATGTGTTATTTTTTTGAAAGTGATACCTTTTAGAAAGATAAAATGATTCGTTGCTACAAATGCGGTCAACTTGGATATCATGTTGCTGCAAAATGTAAAAAAGAATTTGATCAAAGCAAAGTTTGCTATTTTTGTCATTCAGGTGGACATTTGCTTGCTGATTGCCCAGATTATAAACGCAAAGCGGAACGTAAAACAAAAGCCGACGATGATGATAAACATTAAAAGCTTTAAATGATCGCGACTACTTTTTTTAAATTTTAATTATCTCTTTTTTCTCTTCTATTGATAATCATCCTATAATTAATCCTAAAACAAAAAACTCAGGGAGCATCTTTTATTTAATAATCTCAGGAATTTTATCTCAGGTGTTTTTTTATTATTATTTCTCAGGGAACTCGTTGAGTTGTTGATTGTTGAATTATATATATTTTTTTGTTTTTGAAATAAACATTTTATATATAAATTTGATTTGCTTATTAATTTTAAAGGATTCTTTTACTATATTCTGCAAATCTATGTCAAACATTTTTTTTGACAACAAATTAAAACTCCGCATTTTATTCACTAACGAAAAAAATAAATAAATTATTTTATACACAAAACAAGAGAAAAAATTGAAAGATATCTTGTTTTTGAGAATTAAAAAAATTTCTTTGACATTTGAAAGAAATATTCGCTTTAAATTAAGTCCCTGAAAGCCCTGCATTTTTTTAATGATCTGTTTTTCCCCATTTATGTCGTATGATGAAAACAATATTGAGTCCAATTGCAAGAATCATAGTCCAAACACTTAGTCCGCTTACTGCTGCCAACCATAATCGTGAAGTGCAAATTCTGTTGTCATTTTCTGTAAAATATTAATTTAGAAGTTGTTAAAAATTTAAATATTTAATATCACCTTTATGAACTCTTTCAAGATGTTGTGTTCTTGCTTTTTCAAATGCATGAGAATTACAATAACCATCGGTTGAATTTCCAAAACAAATATCAGCATGAACATGGGTTAAGAAACTTTTTTGTGGGCCTGCATGCCGTTTAACAACATTACCTTGAACATCAAAAAGTATTGAATTTGTTGGGGATGTAACCAAATCGGGACAGAAAGGCGGCTAAAAGTTTATAATTAATAAACCTTGCTTATCAAAGAGAATAATAAATAAGGATTACTGTGGGAATTGCATCACAGCTTGTTAAACCATTTGTTGAATCAGGGATATCAGTGCAAATTTGAATATTGCATTTAATGCTCAATACAGTATTATCTGGAACTTTAAATGCATGCCAATGAGTTCTTGCAATATCATGATAAGTATCATAATGTGGATGACCTAAATAAATCCAATTGTATTATTTAAACTATCTTTTTTGTTAAATACAAAATACCTAAAATATTAATATCTGTGCTGCATCCGTGTGCATCAATAACTTGATGTCTAGCACCATCCACAGCATCAATGACATAACAATCTCTTACATGGAAGCCATATGCATCGGTTTCGGGTTTAAGACTCCATTCAATTCTCAATGGTTGTCCTACATCCACTTTTCCAATATCCTCTCCATCACCTTCCCCATGATGCTCAACTTCTTTAACAATTCTCATTTCCGCAATTGGAACTGGAGCTTTTTGTTCAAGTTTAGCTGGAACTAATTTTAATTCTTCAAGTGCTTCTTCAATTCGTTTAGGAATGGCTTGCTTATTATAATTTATTTTTTGATGAAAGCATTGAGCCATAAATGATTGAATTGAACTTGTACCATCAGGTTGTTCAAACATAACAATAATTTGAAGATGGAATTGAGTTTGGAGGGATTCCGTATCTCCAGCATTTTTTATTCCACATTCAGCATATGAAAAACTAATATTAATATTCCATTCATTTTGGAATGTGTGTACACAACTAAAAAAACTTTATACATTTAAAAAAAATGTAATTTATGATCATACTTTGGTACTCGTTTTCTATCATGTGCAAAAATTTGACCGGTAAATGGAAAGATTGTTTTAATATTAAAATCAATTCCACTTTCTTCACAAATAACATGAGCTTTTCCTAAAAAAAATTTTAACTTTAGCCATTTTTCAATTTTGTTTGTTGTTTTTTTTTTCAACCTCGAATTCTATTTGGAATCATTGGACCTGTGGGAGATGGAGTTGGTGGAATATCTGGACGCGGTGGCGTTGATTGTGGCGGAGTTTGACGTTGTGTTGGAAATCCCGATGGTGGTACAGTACCTGCAGTTACAAGTCCTCGAGGAGGTGTTGGCCGCCCTGGTGGTACAAATGGACTTCCTGGAATGAATGGTGAAGGCCTCGTTGTGGTTTCTAATGGAGGAAAACGAGTTGCTGCTGGTGGAGAGAATTGTGGCGGCAATGAAGGAATTAGAGGCGGTAGTGTTGAAAATGGTTGTGGATGAAATGGAGTCTGCTGATTAGGGAATCTAGGTGGAAAATCTGGCAAGGGTGGAGTTGTAAATCTTGGAGGCATATTAGAGAATGGCGGCCGAGTAGGAAAAGTGGATCTTTGAGGCTGTCCAGGAATAGTTGATTGTGGTGGTTGCTCTGTATTTTCGTGTTGCTTTGGTACTTGTGGAGGCTGGTTCGGAAATTCGGGAGTTGGCGGTTGTGATGGAATTTGTGTAAAACTAGGTGGAGGAGAATTTGATGAAGTATCAGGTCTTTCCGGAACTAGAGGTGGTTGAGTTGGAAACCCGGGAGTTGGTGGTCGTGGAGGAGTTCCTGGTCTTTCTGTTGGTTTGGTCATTTCTGGAGGGATATTCGGCGGTTGTCCCGGTGGCGGTTGAGTCATCATCTCTGGTGGAAGATTTGGTGGTGATGTTTGAGAAGCAGGAGGATTTACAGGGATTTGTGGCACGTTAGATGGAGTGAAACCTGGTATATTTGGTTGTTGTGAATGTCCTGGAATTGATGGCATACCAGGCACTTCTGACTGACCAGGGATATTTGGCAATGGAGTTGGCTGTTGTGGCGGTGGTGTTGAAAAGCCTGAAATATGAGGTTGAGGTGGCTGACTTGGAAAACCAGGGGTTGGAGGTTGGAATGAAATTCCTGGTGGAGTTGGTCCTTCTGGAGTTGTAGCTTGAGACGGGTTCCATGGAATACTTGAAATTGTTGACGTTGGCGGTTGCTCCGTAAATCCTGGAACATTGGGATGTTGTGGTGGTTGCCCAGACACTGATTCAGGTCTTCCAGGAATTTGAGGATGTTGTGGTGTAGGAGGTCCTGTTGGAGGCGATGGTGGATTTTCAGGAATATTTGATGGAATCATTGGCGGAGACGTTGGAAAACCAGGAATTGGCGGTTGTTTTTCAGGAACATTTGGAGGCGTTTCAGATGATGGAGGTCGTTGTGGTGGTGGTCTCGAAGGAATATAAGGTGGAAAAGGTGAAGGAGATGGAGGCTGCCCAGGTTTTGATGGCATCTCTGGAAATGGCGGTGAAGGAGGACTTTGTTCATATGGATTGGGTCCTTCAGGTGGTCCACCCTCTTGTGAATAATTTGGTTGTGGAGGGAGAGGAGCAGGAGATGATGGGCCATAGTTTGTAGTTTTCGGGGCTTCAGGATATTCGGGTTTTTCAGCTTCTCCATAAGGTGGTGCTGTTTCTTCATAGACATCCTCCGCGGGTGGAACCAAAGTTTGATGTGGTTTTTCTGTTGATGGGGCTTCAATGTTCCCTAAAAATTTTAATTAGATGTTTTTAGTTTCTTGATTTATTTTTTCTTCGTATTTTTAATGATACACTTTGATCATTTTCATTTACAAGAATGCAATACACATGTTTCAATTTCTCTTTTGAAATTAAACGCAGCATGAGCCCTAAGGGCAAAAATAGAAAAGGAAAACGAAAAAAAATTAATTTTTAAAATATTACAATTTTCGTAAATGATGAAACATTTGAAATATGAAAGTGAAAACTAACCATATGGGGAAGCTGGAGGGGGATTGGGTGGTGGATAATTATTGAAAGATGTTGGAGAATTTGGGTTCCTGAAAGGACCTGAAGGTTGATCATAACTTCCACCACCACCATTTGCATATGAGCTAATTAAAAGTACAGGACGTTTGTTTGCTGAATTTGCATTTGGTTGGTAATAAGCTACACCAGAAGGATAATTAGGAGGCAATGGGGCTTCATAATGATTTTCTGGTCTTTGAGCGGGTGCTTCGTATCGATTGTTTTGAGGCTGAGGACCTCCAAATGAAGTTGTAGGATTAAAGTTATAAAGCGGCGGGGGTTGAGGTGGTGGATAATTATTGAACTTAAAAAGTAAACAAGACATGTAAAAGTAAAAATAAAATAAATACTTACAAAAGGATAAAAATTTGTTTGTTGAGAAATAAATTCTGGTCTTGGTTGTGGAGCAGGAGGGATATAAGGATTTGGAGTTGCATTTGGTAATGGAGCCGCCATCGGAGGTGTTGGGGCTTCATAATTTGGAGCCGCAAAAGCAGCACGTCTGTTGAAATTTGAAACCACGTCAGATAGAGGTCGAGGTCTTGCCCATTGTCCTTCATTAAAGCCTAAAAGGCTTAAAAGGACAAAAAGGGCAAGAAGACTATGAAGTGATATGAGAGTGGTCATAGATGAATAATACTACCCCAAAGTGCCCTTAGGCATTGATATCGTTAATATAAAAGTTAACCAAAAGTCGAAAATCGACTTAAAATTCTAAGGAAGAAAAAAAGAGGGAAAAAAATCAAAGTTAATTGGAATCCGTGATTTTAAAAGAGACGTCTAAAAAGCGCTTATTTGAGGGAGAAACAATGAATTCCTGCTGGCGATAACTGATTCAAGATAGAGATATGAGGGAATGCGCGACCCATCGCCGGCAAACTGGCCTCATTTTAAGGATGTCGATCCTTCCTCACTCTTGTTTTTTATCCTCCTCTCCCTCATTTTTCATTTATCCTGAAAAAAAGAGAAGCTTTCTCGCGGAAGAAAAATTTCACTTTTAAACATGTATTCCGACGACGCAGTAGAAAAAAAAGTATAGTCGATCGGCCGTGAAATTTTAATTTATGATTTTATCTTTCACTTAGCTTTTCATTTATTACTTTTAAAATTATTTCAAAATAAACTTATGTTTTTTGCATTTCTTTTTTAAAAAATTTATTTGAACGAATGTTTTGCTTTTAAAAATAAATTAAACCACTTTTTTACACGCTTCCAATGAAATGGAATGATTGAAGGCTTTTCCCACGTTTTCAAGACTTGTTGGAACAGGAACTAAGTATTAAGCCAAAAGCAGACAAGTTTTGAAGTGTGGCAAAAAAAAAGAAGTCTGTCCGAGTGTGGTTCATGTCTAGATGAGTTGAGAGAGAAAGGAGATGAAAGAATAGCATAGCACAACTGAGTAGATAGAAAGCTAAGTCAATGCCTTGCCTTGTGGCAACAATAAAACATCTCGAAGAAGGGTTAAAAAAGTATGTATTGAGAGAAAGCAAGCAAGTAAATGCAAGAAAAAAAGAGAACAACGCAACTGTTTGCCCAACTGATTATTGCCACTTTTTGTTTATTACGCATTTCACGAGTGCGCATCATTCTTCTTCGGCAATAATAACGTTTTTTTTTCAATTTGATTTATATTTTATCCAATTTATGTTTGTTCAATGTCAACCCTTAAAGAAGTTGATTTACTTGATGGCGATGAGGTTAGTTTTCTTCATACTTCATTTTTTGACTTTTAAGTAAATTGCTTAAGGCGGTATCCTCCTCTTTGAAAAAAATAAAAGAGCTATTTTGCCATTGCATTATTTCTCTCGTGAGAAATTTTTTTTAAACAAAAGAAAACATTTAACTCAATCAAGTAATAGAAAAAAAGACAAATAATGGTTCAATAACAAAATTGAACCATTTCCGTTGGAAAAAAAAAACAACAAATTAATGATTGAACAAAAAAATACGCAGTTGTTTGTTTGACTTTATTTATTTATTTGTTTGTCAAACATTGATTATAAAGCAAAAAATGGGACCCACTCTTAGTCCCATGAGTAAATTGAAATATAAAACTGATGAAAAACAAAAGAAACTTAAAACCAAAAAAGGATACGTCTTCTAAAAAAAAATGGAGGAGTCATAATGGCGACAAAAAAATGTTTAAAAAAATTTTCATTTTTTTTTCATAACTTTTTCGATTATGTTTTTTCATTTTTTGTATTTAATGTAAAAAGTAATGTATAAAATACCAAAATAAGATAATTTTTATAAAATTATATAGATACAAAAAGAGATTATTTCATCGCTTATTTATATTAGCCGGAAAGCAGAAAATCCGCTTTTTGGCCTTTTCGCATTCATTCAAGGACGACTACACTTTCTGTTTTTTTCAAATTGTTTCAAACGAACCGCGGTTCTGTCCCCAAGTGGTAAAGTGCTTTGAACATCGAAAAACCGTAATGCTACAGTAATATCTCACTTCCAAATTACTGTAGCATTACGGTTTTTCGATGTTCAAAGCACTTTACCACTTGGGGACAGAACCGCGGTTCGTTTGAAACAATTTGAAAAAAACAGAAAGTGTAGTCGTCCTTTCAGCATCCATTTGGTTTTTTTTTTCAAGCCTGCCTTTTCTCTTCAAATGCGATCAAAGTCTTATGCTTCGTCTTCTCACCATTTTTTTCTTCTTATATACTTGCTTCTAAAACGCTTGAAAAAATACGGCATTCATCTTCTTTTTGCCGACTACAACTTCTCTTTTTTTATTTCAAGTGCCTTCTTTGCAATAGGAAGAAATCAGAGAAAACTTATTTATTTTACTTTCAAAGTATAAAACTCTCCATTTGTTTGATGTCAAAAGATTTTACTGCATTCAAACCACCTTTTTGGGAGCTAAAGACTTTTACTATTTTGATTCAAAATTTTTTTATAATATTTGAAACATTTTTCTTTTTTTGAGAAAATCAAAGCAAGCACCCATGTTTGAAGGTTGAATACAAAAATAAAATTAAAAACAAATTAAAAGTTTTTTTTTATGATATTTGTTTTTGTCGCCATCTTTTTTTTGTTGATCGGAATAAATTGAAGTTCAAATGCGATTCGCAAACTTTCATTGTATGTAATTGTTTTTTTTTGATGTTGATGATTATGGGTTTCATTTTAAAGGAGGACACCAACCAAAAATGTTTGCGCGCGCCACGTCTGCAACTGGGCAAAGCGTAGTAGTGGCTACGTCTTCATCACCATCTTCATTGAAAGGTGGTGGAAGCGCATTAGTGAGGGCAGCAGTGGTTGGAATTGGTAGTCAAGCTTTTTTATCCCGAGATTCGGCATTATTTCAGGAACTTGTTGGTGGAATACCACAAGAACGAAATTGGAAGGGCATTGTTACAGCATTATTAGTAATATTTGTTATTTGTTCAATGATTTTTATCGCTATTTTAATTTTTACTCCAAGTTTGTTAAAAAATTTATTGTTTGAAGTTTAAAATCGCTTTTTTTAGTGGGGTCCAGTTCCATCTTAGAAGGAACACCGATGGAATTGAAAGATGTCGTTGGACCAACATTCATGTCACCCATTGAATCCATGGATTGGGTTGACAATAATCACATATCTGTACGATATGGCGATCATGTTGAATTACTTAATGTCAATAAAACGCCTCCCGAATCCAAAGTTTTGTTGGATTCTGAAGCTTTAGTAAGTTAATAAAAAAATTTAAGCCTTTTAGAGAAAATTAAAATTTTTAATATTTTTGAGTGGTTTTGAGGAATTCATTTAAAAAAACAACCTCTAACCATTTTTTTAAAACAGCTGACTTAAATAAAATAATTTTTTAAATGCCATTTTTTCATATAAGTATTTTTTAGTATCGATATGGAAAGCCCAATGTTATTGGAGTGACGACAGGTCTTCGATATATTGTTGCCGGTTATAGTGGACATAAAGTTAGTTCCTCATTCTTTTGCATCTTTTAAATTTTTTCTATTTTTAGAAAGCGAGTAAACTCGTTTTTAGAATATACGATGTAACTGATTCGTAAGCCTCTATTATTGAAACTTTAAAATTTGCAAATTATTTTTTAGAAGTTTTGAAAATGTTGGACCCAAAAAGTCTGGTGATGAGAACATTCAAATTCTTGCTTGGAATCCCGCTGGAAATGATTTTGTTAGTTTTCCCCCTTTAAAAAAATCATAAATTATTAGCTTTGATTAATTTTATAGGTTTTTGTTCATGAAAATAATATTTATTATCAAAATGGTCCCGGAACAAAATTAGCTACACAAATAACCAACACTGGAAATGAATCAGTTCTTCATGGAGTGGCTGATTGGCTGTATGAAGAAGAAATATTTCAATCCAATAAAGCTCTATGGTGGTCGAAAGATGGAAGTCAACTTGCATATTTGACAATCGATGATACAATGGTTGATAAAATTGAATTTCCTCGTTATGGAAAACTGCAATATCCTGAAACTGTGAGGCTTCCATATCCAAAAACGGGAGCACAAAATCTTCCAAAAGTTTTCCTCAATATTTGGAATAAAAAAGATGAAACTCAGAAAAAAATGATTTTTGAAGTACGAGAACCTTCACTTAGCACTTATCTTTTTTCCGCTCGATGGATAACCCTTTACGAAAAAAATGTTTTGGTTGCTGCATGGGGAAATCGATACCAAAATCATACAACCATTACGCTTTGCACCTTTGTAACAGGCAAATGCGTCCATGTGAGAATTTTAAATTATATTTATCTTGAGTAAATATCTTTGAGGATTCTAGAATTATGAACAACGATATACAATTGCTGGAATGCAACTCTTCGCTGAACCAAAAGATTATGAAATTAAATTTCATACCAACACCAGCTTCTTCCTTTTACTTCCAAGTCAAAAAACAAGTGGGAATGTTTTCACTCAAATCGCTAAAATTACTGTTACTGTAAGAGTTATAAAACGGATTTTTTTAAAACTAAAATCAATTCTTTTAGCCTAATTTAGCAACAGCTAAAGTTGCGTTTATTCCTATGAATGAATATGATGTTGATAAAATTAATTATTTTGATGCAAAAAATAATTTAATGTATGTTTATCGTAAATTACATTTTTAAAAAGTTTGAACGGAAAAAATTTAAAATTTTCAGTTATTACACCGCTGCAGCTCCAAGCCCTCTTGAAAGACATTTATATGTTGCTTCCGCAAACCCGGTTTGTTTACAACTTTTTATCCTTCCATTCTCCCCAAATTTTATGAACAAAACATTATTTTAGAACATAATAGCCCAAGACCGATGTGTAACATGCAATGTCTCGCCTCAAAATTGCACCTTTCATGAAAGCACTTTTTCAAATGATGGAGATCATTTTTTTATGAATTGTAAAGGTCCAAACACTCCCCACGTAATTTTAACGTCTGTCTCCAGCAATTTTACAAATTGTTTGTTTTTTCTTTCTTTTTCTGTTTCAATGTTGAAAAATAATTGATTTCAGTAGAAGAATATGGTAGAAACCCTTATTTAGAAAAAGCTGCCACTTTTCCCGGTGTTTTACCAACAGTTCGGTTTGAAAATATTACATTACGTAATGGATTTGGTAAAAAAATTCATACGTTGAATATTTTGGAAATAAAATAATTGTTTATAGTATCTCAAGTAAAAATGCTTATTCCACCGGGCGTTGAAACAAGTTCAGTGGATCGACGCTATCCTGTAATTGTGGATGTTTATGGTATCGCTTTTAATTACCCTTTAATTCCTCTTAATTATATGTACTTAATTTCAGCAGGACCTTCCACACAAAAAGTTACGACTGAATGGCTTGCAAATAATATCGATATTTATTTTGCTTCGAATCCTAAATATGTAATTGTATTTATTGATGGAAGAGGCTCTAGTAATAGAGGATGGAAACAAAAAGCGCCACTTTATGGAAATTTTGGTACTGTAGAAGTTGATGATCAAATTGAAACCATTCGTAGACTTTTAACAAAGCATAAGTTTATGGATAAACAACGCGTGGCCATTTGGGGATGGAGCTATGGCGGTTTGTTGCTTTCATCATATGCATGATTATTATAACCGTTTCATTTTTTTAGGCTTTGTTGCGGCAAAAGCAATTGAGCGTGATAATAAGAAAACCTTCCGTTGTGCCGCTTCAGTTGCTCCAGTTTCACATTTCAAATATTATGATGCAACTTATACAGAGAGATATATGGGAGCGGCATCTGAAGATGCTTATGAAGCGACAGATCTTACGAGAAATGTTACTGCATTTCATGATGTTAAATTTTTACTTGTTCATGGAACCGGAGATGACAACGTTCATTTTCAAAATACTGCCGTTTTTCTTAAAGCTTTAACCGACGAAAATGTTGAATTTGATCTTGCCATTTATGCTGATGAATCACATAATTTAGCTGGCAGTCGTTGGCATCTTTATAATAAATTGAGTAATTTCTTTGAAGAATGTTTTAGTATTTGAAAAGTTTACAAAATTTTTATGTATTTACTTATTTTTGTGCCTAAATTTTAACAACGATGATCTCGGTTCTCCTTTTAAATTATCAAATGAATATCATATAAATCGAAAATGTTTTTGTTTTGTTTTTTGTATCTCTTTCAAGCAACTATGTACAGTGTAAATAACGTTTAATAAAAGATAATATTTATTCTACATACTACTAAAAACCGGAAATTCAAATGGATTAAAAAAATAAAATTTGTTATTAAACTTGTGTCATAGACACAAGAATATCAATGAGAAAATATTCTAGTTTAACCTAAAGCACGATACAATTAAAAAAGAAAGCTAATTAGTGAGAAAAGGATTTTACAATTAATAATCCTACTACTTATATCAAAAATTGTTTTTATTGATTATTACGAAGACGAGCACAAATATCAGCTGTAAATGATGAGCATGTTCCACTTCCACCCAAATCTCCAGTTTTTTGATCCCCAATGGCAATAGCATCAAAGCAGGCACGTTCAATTCGGTTTGCGTAAGATTCTAAATGCATGTAGCGGAGCATCATAATAGCAGAAAGAAGGAGAGCAGTTGGATTTGCTTTATCTTGTCCTAAAAAGGTTAAACATTATATAAAACTTCAAAACAAGATTGTATTCACCAGCAATATCAGGAGCAGTTCCATGAACAGATTCAAAAACAGCTGCATCGGCTCCAATATTACCAGATGGTGTAACACCAAGACCACCAACGAGACCAGCACATAAATCAGAGAGAATATCACCATAAAGATTAGGCATAACAAGAACATCGTATTGTGTAGGATCTTGAACCATCTAAAAAAAGAGCAATAATAATTGCATTATAAAAATTTATAAACTTACATTAAGGCATACAGTATCAAGATATGCTTCTTTGAATTTAATGTCAGGAAATTGCGATGCTTGTTCGCGAGCCATACTCAAGAAAAGGCCATCAGACATTCGCATAATATTGGCTTTATGAACGACGGTAACAAGTTTACGATTGTTAGCACGAGCATATTCAAATGCATAACGTGAAACACGACGAGATGCATCTTCAGTGATAAGCTTAATACTTTGAACAACTCCATCGACAATCTAAAAAAACTTTTTATAAAATAAAGATTGTAAAACACTAACCTCATGTTCAATACCAGAATATTCACCTTCAGTATTTTCACGAATAGTAACAACATCAACATTGTCGTAGAGTGTTTTATGTCCTTCAAGAGAACGGCAAGGGCGAACGTTAGCATAAAGATTGAATTCCCTGAAAATAATTTATTTTATCTCATGTTTATCATTTAAAAAAAATTACTTTCGAACAGCCAAATTGAGTGAGCGATGACCTTTTCCGATTGGCGTTTCTAATGGACCTTTTAAGCCAACTTTATTTGTGTGCATTAATTCAATACATCGTGATGGAATGCGAAAAGTGCCATCAGGACCTTTGACTGGTGTAACATCAACATAATCCCATTCGATTGGAACTTCAGCAACTTCAAAAATTTTTTGAACAGCTGCAGAGATCTCAGGACCTATCCCGTCACCAGGAATCATTGTAACACGACGAATTTCATTATTTGTTGAAAGTTTATTTCGCTGAAAGATGGAACCGATATTTCTCGCTGACAGAAACCCTTGCTTGAGCATTTTTTCAAAAAACAAATGGCTGAAATAATAAATAAATTTATCAAAATTTTGTTATAAAAAAACACGGATGCAAAATAATTAAGAATTATTGTAATTTTCGATGATGTTAAAGTTAATGAAAAATGAAGCAAGCTTGAAAGAAAATTTTTTTCCACCAACAACAGTAGTTTTCGTTTCAAGAATTTTGGAGATAATTTTTTATATTCATTTGAAAGCTGGATTGCTTTGCTCAACTAGTTTCTTTCTTTGTCAAACAAAAGCACCACAAGGCTCGTCAATTTGACGTGGAATTTTCTAATTCTTGTTTTTTTATTATTCCATTCACTTTTTATATTCTAACATAATCATAATTGAATTATCGAGCATCCACCGAGTTGGTTTTTTTTTTTATTTTTGTATGGTTAGAAATGATGTATGTATCTTAAAATGTTTTCAGAAATGAAAGATCATTTAATTCGAGTTAATTCCGTTGCTTCAAGTAGTGTTGATGAATCCAATGATATCATAGAATTACGATCCCGAGGTGGCCGCAATCAAGGATATGCAAATGGAAACTATCAAAAGAATGATGATTCTTCTTCTCCAACTTGGTTAGGAACTCGTGTTTTAATTGATCGAAAGATTGAACCTGATGATACTTTGAATAAAATAGCTTTACAATATTCTGTCCAGGTTACTTATTTAAATTGTGAATTTTTAAATGTATTATATTTTCTTCTTCTTCAGATTCCTGATTTAAAACGTGCAAACAATATCGTCAATGATCAAGAAATATTTGCTTTACCTGCCATTAAAATCCCTGTGAGTCGTTTTTTTGCTGATCGACTAGCTGCTGAACGTGATAATCAGGTTGAGGCTTATCGTCATCATGCTTCGAAATTTGCTGCACCAGGAATTAATGATGATCGACGACCATTATTGGATGAAGACAATGATCAAGATAGTGATGAAAATAATCGACGAGCTAAAGTTGGTGCCTTGCTTGAAAGAACCGATGCAAATGTTGCTCAAGTACGAGGAAACTTGCCATCACCTGGTTTAGAAAGCGGAGCATTTCATTTTGTTGATGCTACTTCTCCTGATACTACCATGAGAAGTAAGCTTTAACTTTAAAATAAATCCATTTAATTAGAATGTTTTTTTTAGATATTTGGCTTTTAATATTTGCTGTTATTTTTATCTTCGTTGTTATGCCTCTGATATTGACCTTGCTTGAAGAAAAGAGTGAAGCAGATGCAGAAATTCGTCATAATCATGTTCGTCATATTCAATCAAATTCTGATTAAAATGTATTATCTTACGGGTAGAATATAAATTTTTTTTATGTCATCAATAAATGGAATGAATGGTTTTACAAACAAAAAAGCAAATATTTTTACGAGCTTCTATTATTTGAACATATCAAATAAAAATGCAGACATTTTACTACGGACGCTATTTCTTATTGTAAAATTATGACAATGGAGTCGACCATCACGTAGAAAAAGATGCTGCCAAAGGTTATTATGATATACAGATTATTAGAAACATAGAAAATAAACAATGACAAATAATGTTTTTTGAATTATATAGACAAAAATGCAAAAGAAACAAAAGAAATTAAAACTAAAATAAAAAACAAACACAAATCTAATAAATGTACAAGAAAAATGATAAAAACTTTTAAATATTAGTTATTTGATCGTTCAATGCTTACTGCTCGCAATAATTGTTCAAAAGATGTTTTAGGTGGAGAATGTTGAGTTGTTTCTGATGTATTTCGTAAATTTTGTCGTTTTGATGAAGCAGGAGATGAAATTGGACTGCTGTTATTTTTAACAGCAAGTTGATATATTATTTCGGCTTCAGCTGGAGTAACTTGATTGATACGGGCTAATGCAAAAATGCAAAGTTCAGGTAATACTACTTTCGAAATATAATGCATTTCACCAAGAAGAGACATCTTTGGAAGTTTTGGAGAAAGTGCTATCCAATTATGAATTTCTGATACAACCATTTCTAATTCAGCAAAATTAAGAAGATCACCTGCAAAAAAAAAAATGACAAACGTACTTTCAAAAATATAAAAACAAGGAAAACATACCACAATAATATGAGAAAGAAGCATCAGTTGCTTGTTCAGCACGACGATATTCGGAATTACGGTGACTTTCATATTGACCAGCAAACATTTCACCGATATGTTCACGAGCTTCATATGAGAGCATAGCTTTAAATATATCATTTTTAGAGGAAGAAAGAGATACTAAAAATTAATTAGATATGAGATAGTATTTTCAAGTGTAATGCTTACAATTAGAAAGAGTGAGACCATTTTGGCTATTTTTTGATACATTTTTGACATCTTTTTCTTCATCCATATTCACATCATTTTTAGATTGTCGTCGATCATTCCGCGTAGCGGGACGTGGTTTCTGAGAAAATTCATATCCATCAGGAAAAGTAAAATAATTTTGTGGATTTTCGATAAATTCTTGAGCAGCAACTAAAGCTCGAACGTAATCAGGGCATCCTTTACGATCATTTGTAACAATAAGATCTTCAATTCTTTCATAAGTAACATTGTGACATGAATTTTGTGAGAAGCGTTCAGATTGAATATTTTCAGCAAGTGGGAAGCGTCGAACAACATTTTCAGTATCAGTTTCCAAAAGCTAAAAAATTATTTATTTATTGTATTTTTTTAATAAGTGAAAAACATACTAAAGCAGGCCAATTTGGGCGTTTTCTAGAATCAACGAGGATTACGGTATATTCAACAAAGTTTTGAGCATCATTTGAACCCATTTGACGAGGTTTTTTTACAGGAACATCCGCGAGACTGCTCGTATTTGATGTTGAAGGAGAAACAGGATCGGCTTCAGAATTTCGTTGATTATTAGTGGGAATACATCGGAGTTGGATTTCGCCTCTCATTATTCTAAGTGCAGCTTTATAAGCTTCTTCCAAATCTTTATTAGCATTTGCTGGCAGCTAAAAAAAATATCTTTAAGTGGAAAAATATCCATAAATAAAAACAAACTAACTGTATCTGTTTCTTTAAACAAGGAAGCAGATTTAGGAGTGGTTTTGAAGGTTGCTGGTCTGCCATTTTGTGGTTCAGGTAAAAAGAAATATGTAATTTTCTTTGGATACACATTTTTCACCTAAAAAGGAAATAATTTAAAAAAAATCTGTGAAGAAAAAAAAGCATACCACAGCAGGCCATTTTGGAGATTTGCGATAAGGAACCCAGATAATGTCGCCATTCTTAATCGCTGAAAAAAAAAATGAAAAATTAAAAATATGCAAATAAAACTTAAAAACAAATGAATGCTTTTCAAAATGTTTATAAAACTTTTTATTCATTATTGTAGCTGACACATACACTGACTCAATGCGACTTTCTCTGATTCTCTTAAAAAATTCTAAACTACTCAACATTATAGGATGTACTAATGGCGCAGGTGGAAGATATCTGGGATGTGAAAAAGCTGTCCAAGTTATGAAAGAATCAAAAATCTTCAAGCAATCAAATTTAAATCGAAGATGGTGTAAAATTATTGAAGGTACATCCATCGAAGAAAGACAACTCAAAGCTCTTCCAGGTAAGTCAAACAAAAAAAGGACAGCAACATTAATTTCTTCTTCTTTTTTAGCTTTGGTTACAATGACGCAAAATCTTGCAAATGCTGTTATGGATATTGCTGATAAAAACAAAGATTTGGCTGTAATTGGTGGCGATCATAGCTGTGCTATTGGAACTTGGAGTGGTATATCTCATTCATATCGTCATAAAGGAAAGATAGGATTACTTTGGATTGATGCACATATGGATTCACATACTCCTATTACAAGTGAAACTGGTAATCTTCATGGTACTCCTGTTAGTCATCTTATTGGATATGGCGATCGTCGACTTAGCAACATCTTTGGAATTTCACCTAAAATACCTCCTCAAAATTTGGCACTAATTGGAATTCGAAGCTATGAACCTGATGAAAAAAGTTTACTTGAAAAGAACAAGGTAATCGATTGATTGATTTTTCATATATATTTTAAATTAAAATCTTTTAGGTCGCAGTTTTCTATGATTCAGATATCCAAAAACGTGGTTTAAAAGATGTTATGGATGAAGCTTTACAGATTGTGAAAAATGATACCTATGGTTTTGGAATAAGTATTGATTTGGATGGGTTTAGAACTCAAGATGCACCAGCAGTTGGAACACCTGAAGATGGCGGAATTATTGCAAAAGAATTTCTTCATTATCTTCAACATGATATGGATGCTACTCGACTAATAGCAACCGAAATTGTTGAATTCTTGCCAGAAAAAGATACGAATATGATAACCGAAAAGTTGATCGTTCAAATTCTTGAATCAATATATTTCAAAAAGTGGAATACTTAAATTTAGCTGTAACTAACATTTTACTAACTAACACTAATGAATAATGTGAAATAAAAAATAAAGTACTAAATCAATTTGAATACCATTTATAAAACTTACATGTAATTGCATTGCAACTTCCTCCAGATTTTCGAGCCATCGCATTAGACGAGAAAATATGATAGATGGCTTCTAAAATTGATAAATTTAGTAATAAAAAGTAAGGTAAACACAAAGCAATAACGAAAGAATTAAAATTATATGAAATTAAAACTGGCTTAAATAGCGAGAGAGAAAAGTTTTTCGAACGTAAATGCGTTTCCATAGCAGGAAACATCTCAATAAAAAATATGGTAAGCATAATGCAGTCAACTTCGCGCCACATTCAACTCTCTTCATCATTTTTAAATTCGAACATAAATAAATAATATATTTTTCCGAATGTTTTTTTTTGTTGCAACTAATTAAATATTTAAGTAACAAAATAAAGGAAATTTAACCCTTTTATAATTATGGAAAAGCAAATACAAGTAATATCAAGATTTATTTGTTAGTATTTGTTTTTTATCATTTAAAATAGCTTTCATTAAAATACAAGATTAAGGCACATATATATTTTTAATAGACCAGTTTCACTAAATATTTTGAGCAAATGCAAGAAAGATTTGGTGAATGAAATTCTAAGAAGCAGTAGAGGAATCAGACGAAGTTGATGACGAAGAAGCAGACGATGAACCACTAAGTTCTTTAAGCAATGGAAAGACATGATCATAAGTAGTGAATGATACTGAAAAAATAGTGATTATGGAAACTCTTTGAAAGCCATAAAAATTACTTCCAACCGCAATAGGTCCTTTCACCCAATTCATTGAGAGACCCTTGTAGAGACCTTTCTTGATACCTTCATGTTTCCAAATTTGATACAGCGATACGAGAATACCTTGATTTTGAGGAATACGACCAGTTTGCATTCGCCTTCTAACGATATCAAGTGGATAAGAGGATGTTTGACCAATTAATCCAGCAAACGCTCCCATAAATAATTTGATAAATGCATGTGGTTCATTACCCGTTTCTTCTAAATATGGAGTATTTAATTATTACACCTGTTAATTATAAATTAAACCAACCTCGATAAAATATTTTCAATGATTCAAATGTAAAGAAGCTTGATCCGGCGTAAGGAATGACGCCCAAAACAGTTGGATAAATACCACGATAAAATGTTATTAAGCCTCTTTCTTGATACGTTTTTGCGAAAACAGAAGTTAAATTTGGATAATCAACTTTGGATGAAACTGATAATAATGCTTTGGCAGTGTCCAATGGATACGTTATTATTGTTGCGGTTAAAGCAGCCATACTTCCAGCGATGTAGCGTTTAACAGGAGTTTTGACCCTATAAAATAATATATTAAAAGGATAAGAGAAAAAATATAGTAAAGACCTTACCCATTTCTGTCAACATGAAACAAAATTTTATATTCTTCATGAGCAGAAAATTGTAATGCCGCATAAGGAATCACTCTAGCCATAGTTGCTGAATTTCCACGAAATAATGAAAAAAACCCAGTTTGTTGATAAGTTAGTTTGACAAATTTTAGAGCAGCCTTAAATGAATATCGTTTTGTTCTTGATACTGAAAATGGTTTTTTTATTAACTTCTTCAAAATGTATTGAAAAAATAAGTTTACCTTGAAAATTTATTTTAGTTCGATCCAAAGGTGCAATTGTTGTTTTTGCTATTGCACCAGCAAGGGCGCCAGCAGTCAAACTCGGCAAAATTGAATTAAGAGCACGATTTGCATTTGATTCAGAAGACGATGTCTAAAAAATTAATATTAATAAAAATTTGTTATATTCCTTAAACACTTACATCGGCGTCCTTCATGTTTTTCTATTTTCTTGTTGTGAGATAACTTTAAAATGAAGCAGAAAATATAAAGCCCAATAATATGCCAAATATTATCTTTTGTTAATTTACAGCATTATCCAGTTCAGTAAAATACTGATTGTGATCAAAAAAATTTATCACTTTTATATAAAATCGAAGGTTATGCAAATTTTTGTTATGGTAAAAAACGCCACTCACTTTGTTAATATTGTCTCTAAAATTTTTGTACTAAATAAACTATCACATAAAAAATATCAAAACAATGAACATAAATGAAAATATGCGACTGATGCACGATGATGGCAGCCAGCCGCATTACAACCCTCAAGCAATGTGTGTTCTTTGCACTTTAATGATCATTAACTAACAAACTACTCTTTTTCTGGAATGAGTTGTTTCCATGAAAAATTAAAGAATTTGAAAAAGCATATACAATTTTATTCGGTAAAATGATTGCATGGTAAACAGTAAAAAAAAGCATACAATAAATCTTCAAAAGCAATCAAAAATAAACATTTAAAAAAATCAACAATAAAAACCTATGTCAAACAAATAATATACATGTTAGAAACAATCAAAAATATGTGAGTTAAGGGCTATTTGAAGATTCAGAGTTGAAAAAGGGTGGACCATAACTCCAAGGACATGAATCACTTGTTCCGTCAGTCATGGAAAAGCTTGAAACCGATAATTCTGGTTCTGGAATATCTTCAGATGGAGAAGCATTTCGACGATGAATGAAGTTACAACGAGAACCATAAGGACATTCACCGAAAAAGGCAAAGTTATGGCAGAGTACAGTTTTGTAGTGAAGATTTGCCTAAAATACATGTATTAATTATTTGAATAGCAAATAAAATAAACAAACAGTTCGAGGTAGCTTGAGTTCATGCTCTCCATGCCCAAATCGACAGTTTTCTAAAACAAAAAGCACGTTCAGATTATTGAAAATAATGAGTGAAAACAAACCGCCATAACTACATTCTCTCTTATCTTTCCATTGGTAGCAAAGAGTTGTTTTGTAATTATCAGATTTAATTTGTTGTTGACCACCAACAGAACGAGAAAAGTCGTTTTCAGGCTTAACAAAAGATTTAGCAGAAGGTTGGTTACCACCATGAATACCCTAAAAACAAAGTATTAGTCTTAATTATAAAATAATATAAGCATACCCAAGCAACACTTTTTGAAAAAGATACAGCTTCAAAGAGATCATCATCGTCATAAATCATAGAACTCATGCCAAACTAAACAATTTTTCATTAGTTTTGTCAATTAAAGGTGAAAAACAGCTTACAGCAGACTTTGAAAATGATGAACGTGATCGAAGTTCAGCTTCAGCAATGCTTCGTTGAAATTCATTTTCAGCTCGATTATAATCATGTTTAGAACGCTCAAATGGAGGAAGCTTTGGTTGAGAGTTAGAAAACTTTTGAGTTTTCTTTATATTCATTGAAGACGTCATTTTTGGAGTGATCATTTTGAATTTTTGAATTTAATAATGCAAGCTTAGATTTTCTGATCTTTTTGTTAAAAATGGTTGTTTGTCTTTTCCAATGATTTCTCTTCTTTTTTTATTCTAACACAAAAATTTCTGCGCTTCTTCTTTCACAGCGAGTAAGGGTTCTTGAAACGATGAATTATTTATAAAAAGGAATGCGCGGTTTGAAATGGCAAAGTCTTACGAGGCAAGCGAAACCTTCAACTGTCTAATATTTTGTATTTTCATAATTACTTAAAGCTATGTCAACAGCAACTCGTCCAACAACAGGATGGCCTTTAGGATCATCATCGTCAAATAATCAAATAGCCACTTCGAAAGCGACTAATTTCTCAACAAGCAACACAAATCTCCATGATGGAATAAATCGAACTATTAATTTGTAAGTTTATAAAATATTTAAACATAACATACATTTTTACAAGCACTCTTCCAGATACCATTTGACAAATTACACATTTGGTGTTAAAGATCCTCAAGCGGAACGTGATCATTCAGTGGCAGCTCGATTTCAAAGAATGAGGGATGAATATGATAAAATTGGAATGAGACGTTCGGTTGAAGGAGTTCTTTTGGTTCATGAACATTCGCTACCTCATGTTTTATTATTACAAATTGGAACATCATTTTATAAATTGTAAGCATTTATCTTTTTTGATTTCTTTATCAACATTCATTTTCTTTTAGACCTGGAGGTGAATTACAACCTGGAGAAAATGAAGTTGCTGGTCTTCAAAGAATTTTAACGGAAACTCTTGGAAGAGATGATACTCCACCAACTCAATGGTCCGTTGAAGATTGCGTTGGAAATTGGTGGCGTCCAAATTTTGATCCTCCAAGGGTTTTTTTTCTCTTATCATATTCTTATAATATTCTATTTTTTTTTTAGTATCCTTATATACCAGCTCATGTTACAAAACCAAAAGAACAAACAAAACTTTTCTTAGTTCAGTTACCAGAAAAAGCCTATTTTGCTGTTCCAAAAAATTTCAAACTTGTTGCTGCACCATTATTCGAACTTTTTGATAACTCAGCTGCTTATGGTCCAGTCATTGCAAGTCTTCCACAAATTCTTAGTAGATTTAACTTTTTATATACTCCTTAAATGTTTATTTATTTATTGTTTGTTTTTATTATTCACAAAAAATTTTATTGTTCATGTTTTTTCTTTGAAAATTGATGATGAAATTGAGAAAGTGTCATCCAAATTCCATTCATTGTGGGACGTTTTGCATTATCAACTTTACAGCATTGTTTGATCAAGTCGATGATTCGAGTAGGAACGGCTTCATCATATTCTGAAATATATTTAACTACAATTTGATAAGAAATTAAAAGCTTACCGAAGCGTTTTAAATCCCCTAAAAAGGCATTATGAACGATATTTCTTGCAGCTTCTCCATTACAATGTTTACGACCAGTGAAGATTTCCCAAAGAGTTACACCAAAAGCATAGACATCAGTTTCCTTTGTAAAGCAAAGAGTTTGAAAAATTTCAGGTGCTAACATTCGAAGATGTGATAAAATAAATGGATTGCATCGTTTGCTTTTAACTCCAATTACATCTTCTTCAAATCCTCCTAAGAGAAATTTCAAATTGTTGGTATCAGAACATAGATCAACAAAAATAACTTTAGTTCTAATGTTCCCATGAATAATTTCAAATCGATGAAGTTCAGACAATGCAAGAGAAATTTGAAGAATGCAATTGAGTTTATCTTGAAATGCGATACCATCCTTCAACGCGATTGATTGAAAATTGCCATAAGCTGTTTTGGAATAGATTCGTTGAAAAGGTAAAGAATTTGTTTGAGCTGAGTTGAGAAGATAAAACATTGAGGAAGCATTTGCGACGTTTTGAGTCAAGAATACAGAAGTTAAAAGTTCTTGAAATATTTCATCAAAATTGTTAGCATTAGAATGGATGGATTCAAAGATGATAGCATTTTTAGTGTCCAAAAATCCTTGATAAACCTGAAAAAAATAAAATTGTTAAACAAGTGTGAAACATATTCTTGTAAAATAATTGTTACGCTCGATGGATAAAATAAACTTCTAATGGAATGGAAGTAAAATTCACTTACTCTATTTTGACGAGTGACGATAACTTCTTTTTCTTTCTTGATAACATCATAAGTAGCAAAATATTTGCTAAATGTTTGAGGCTCAACAAAGTTCTTCATCGAAACTTTATCTCCAGCAATAGTTGTTAAAACATTGAGCTAAACAAAATTATTTTTAATTGGAATAAATTTAATTTATAAAACTTACTGGACTTGAAAACAGCTTTAAAATGAGTTCAGACAAAGTTTCTCCATAAACGCCATAAGTGGAAGCAATAAAGAATCCATTATGATTGTTTACAATTCGAAAATGAAAGCATGCACCTTTTTTACCTTTGATAGAAAGCATCGAAGTGTCATCAATTTTTTTCCAAACACAGAAGTCACCTAAAATTAATAAATTTCATTTACCAATGCGCAAAGTTATAAAAAAAGATACCAAACCTTTTGATTTTAAAATTACATTTTCAACAAAGCTTTGAGTTAATTTTCCAAATTGAGATAACCAAAAGTTTTCCAATTTTTTATGATTGATATTCTTTGTTGTTTGAGGAAAGATTCCAAGAGATGCACATTCTTCACGAAGAGATTTCCACAATTCATAATTCTGATACGGAATTAAAGTACGATCAACCGAAAGAGCCAAGCAACCTTGTTCAAAATAATGGAGAGATTCAACCGTTGTAAGCATATTTGCGCTCATTGCTGCTTCAGGAGCAAATGATGAGAGTCGTTCTTCTTCTTCTGACATTTTTTTGAGAGAATAATTATTTTGAAAGTGTAAATATTGTTTGAAAAGGTTTTTTTCTTTTTCAAACAAAAATTTGCATTTTTAATAACTCGAATGAATATTTATCGCTAAATTTTTTTAATTTGAAGCGAATAAAGCATATTTCAACGAATCGGTGTTTTTTTTTCTTTCAAAAATGTGTTTATGTGAACGCATACATCATAATGGTGAAAGTCTGACAAAAGATTGTAACAAAGCTTTCACATTTTTATTATAATATTTATAAACATCATCAAAAATGGGAATAACAAAATGTTTAGCTATTTTTTTTAATAACTATTTTAACCATTCAAAGATTATTGATTTTTTCCCTACCAAGTAATTAATTTCACGAAAATACAAAAATGCTGTGTTGTTTTCAATTATGAAAATAATCAACACATTTTTACAAACTGCTTAATTTTTTAAATTATTTTGTTAAAAAAGTAATAACTAATGGAGAGAAAGTGATAGAAAACGAACCCAGCATTTAAAGGACCCTGTTCATTTGATCTTTTTTTCAAACTCGCGTTTGATTATTCCCTCATGCCGCAATATTGCAGAGTCCGTAAAGTACAGTAATTTGACCGTAAAATTACTGTACATTACGGTACTTTACGGGCTTTGCAATATTGCGGCATGAGGGAATAATCAAACGCGAGTTTGAAAAAAAGATCAAATGAACAGGGTCCTTTAAACTTTGAATCAAAACTCTAAAATTATGTAGTAAAAATTCATTTTCTTAAAGGGAGTGTCTCAAGCGATAGAGATTTCCTTACAGTGGGTATTCCTAGCCCGAAAGTTTTTTTTCATTGTCTCAAAAGCTTACAAAGAGCTACAGATTTTTTGTAGCTTTTTGTAGCATTTTGTTTTTTTTTCTCAAAGTGCTACAAAAAGCTACGAAAATTCGAAGAAGTGAACTTTCGGGCTAGGAACACCCGTCCGTCGTAAAAAAAATCTCTATCGCTTGAGACACTCCCTTTAAATGTCTCTGCAATATCAATATCGTGTTTTATAATACAATTTGAACGAAGAAATTTTTATGATAAAGAAAAATATAGTAAGATAAAATGATTTATTTAGATTACAAATGAGATGACAACACAAGTGAGAAATGAAGATTTATTGTTGATGGATTTTAGAACTTTTTCTTTTTATCCGCACCAAAGCAATCTCCACCAATACCAGCAAGAGTTTGGCTAAAAAAATCAGTTATGCTTTAATTATGAATACTTTAAACACTTACTAATTTGGATCGTTTGTTCCAGCTTTGCCTTGTTGATTTTGAGGTGCTTTAGGGATTCCGCCTCCGCCTCCACCAGCTTTCTTATCGGCACCGAAGCAATCTCCACCAATACCAGCGAGAGTTTGACTAAAAAAACAAAAAATAGAGCAAAAAAACTACTAACTTAAAAACTAACTAATTCGGATCGTTTGTTCCAGCTTTGCCTTGTTGATTTTGAGGTGCTTTAGGGATTCCGCCTCCGCCTCCACCAGCTTTCTTATCAGCTCCAAAGCAATCTGCACCAATGCCAGCGAGAGTTTGGCTAAAATGACAAACTATAACGTAAAAAACTTAAATTCAATAAAAACAAACATACTAATTTGGATCGTTTGTTCCAGCTTTGACTTGTTGATTTTGAGGTGCTTTAGGACCACCACCGCCACCACCACCAGCGGCTTTATCAGCTCCAAAGCAATCTTGACCCATACCAGCAAGAGTTTGATAGTTCGGATCCTGCGTGCCAGCCATTCCTCCAGCACCACCACCGGGTTTAGGACCACCACCTGCGACCTTTTTATCAGCTCCAAATGCGTCACCTCCAATAGCAGCAAGAGTTTGATAATTAGGATCATTGGTCCCGGCCATGCCTAAAAATGAATGATTAAGCGAATGTTACTTTTAAAATATCATACCTCCAGCAGCAGGGGCTTTAGGACCACCAGCAGCAGCTGCACCGGCGCCGCCACCACCGGCTTTATCAGCTCCAAAACAGTCTTGTCCCATACCAGCAAGCGTTTGATAGTTAGGATCATGCGTTCCGGCCATTCCTAAACATAAAAATTTAAACAATATTAGTCTCGAAAAATCATACCACCAGCGGCAGGAGCTTTGGGACCTCCACCAGCAGCAGCAGCACCTCCAGCTTTATCCTTTCCAAATGCGTCACCTGCAATGCCAGCCATTGTTTGATAGTTAGGATCATGAGTACCAGCCATTCCGCCTAAAACAATTTAAAGAAATCTTTAAAAAAAAATCAAACAAAATTTAATACCTTTAGCAGGAGGACGAGGCGCACCATCTTTAGGCTTTTCTTGACTCTTTAAATCTGGATCATCTTCTTTTTCATCATTTTCCTCATCACCATCATTTACTTCTTGACCACTTTCTTTCTTAACCTTCTTCTTGGGCTTTCCTCCCTTTCCTTTTTTACCTTTCTTCTTCTAAACAAAACGTCGATGATTAATTAAGTTGATGAAACATAAATAGACAGCAAACCTTTTTACCACCACCACACACTGCCATTCCAGAAGCAATTGCCGATACTACCAGCAGAAGTTGTAACAGAGTAAACAGAAGACTTATCATTTCTGACAACATTTTCAACGAGGTCGAGGAAAGTCAGTACAATAAATGCATGCACAAAACCGTCAAATAAGCTTGATTTGTGAAGGAAGAGTTCGTAAATTTTCAAAGTGATCGAAATGTGCTGAATGAAGCTTTCACTGATAGAATGCGAAAACCCAAATGAGAAAAAAATGTTATGCAAATTTAAATAAATGTTCTACAAAGATTATGACAACAAATATGTATTTTCAAAAGATTTATAAAAATCAAAAAAACAACAGTTGCATTAAATAACAAATTTAAACATCCTTGGTTTCACGAAGACGACGAATGGTACTTCGAACAGTGGCAGCGGTTGTAGTGCTGTAGACGTAGGCTCCACCAGCGACGATCTTATGACATTTACCACATTTCCAGATGCCAACACATGTTCTTTTCATAGCTTCCTAAAAAAAGGACGGTTAAAAAGGTGATATAAAAGATGTAAACCTTACCTTTCCACAGAACGCACAAGTGTACTTTGAATGCTGAGAGACTTCCATCTTTTTGACTTGTTTACGAAGTGATGCACCATATCGGGTACCATATTTACCAGTGATTCCGACCTTCTTAGTACGTTTAGCCTGAAAAAAAAAATTATAAGTAACTTTAAACATATATATAAGTATTTTTATCTATTGAAAACCAGTAGTTTTCAACTTGAAAACTTTTTAAAGAAAGCTTTAGAAGCTTAAATATGTTTAAAACATTATAGATATCAACCTTAAATAGAAATAATAACAACTTACCATTATGAAATGAAAAAGAAGCCAACAAATTTGCGATACTTCGCCTTTTGGATGCAAAAGATGCAAGAAGAGAAAAAAAGTTTTTTTAGTCGTTGTTTTTCAAACGTTACTGTATTTAGGCCTTCGTGTTGGGATCTCTTGATCAGGGACTCGGCGACTTGCTTGCTTTTTCGCAATTTGAAATTAAACAGCTTTTTTTTTTATTTGTCTAAAACTTTGTAAAACGCTCTTTTAAAAGGTTGTTTAAAATTTATGAGTTGTAAAAATAAAAAATAACAAAAACTATAGCTATGAGTTACTTTTTTTTAATTGACAGCTAATCTAATCACAAAGTTTTGTCAAATGCCATCTGCATTTCCTTTTTTTCTCTGATGGTTTGTCATGATTTTGTCATAGTTTTATATAAATGCTCAAGGGACAAACAAGAAGAAAAGCAAAAATATTTACGGTATCAAAACATAAGCTTTAAAAAAAATAATGGGAAGATGTTTCATTTTCTTTAAAAGGCTAAACATAGCGGCAAATTTTCTTTTTGATATATTTTGTTTTAGCGAATTGTTTAGAAATTTTTGACCGATGGAAATAATTTTGATTCAAAGCTAGCGTCCGCAGCGAAGGATTATGTCATGATGCCGCATTCATCAAATGTTGCTGACCTCCCGTTGAGCGAACTTTTCTTTTATAAGATCCGCGCTAATTTACATAATATGGCTTTTGGACGCTAATGAAGCACACAAAAATCTGGTGCTAGATTTTGATATATTGAGCGTTCGTGATTGAAATTTGGATATTTTAATACATTCGCTCAATTAGATCAAATTATTAAAATACTAAAAAAAGATACATGAGATGGAAAGAAAAGGTTGGAAAAATACAAGTGACCCGAAATTTATTGCGCAAGAGTGACCAACAAGCTCATATGCAACCAATTTGGCACCTGCTGAACCAATGAAGATAACTAAAAAACCATCTGCATCTTGGAGGAAGATGCTTTTGTTTCATTTGATTACAGTAAGGAATAATTCTAATCAAGATAAATATTTTTTAAATTTTATATTGTATTTTACAGTATTTTGAAACCATTTACTTACTGAGAACATTAACTTTGAAAATTTTTCGTTCTCGATGAAACAAAATTTTCATGATATTTTCAAGAAACACAATCAAAAAAAAAATCTTCGACCGATCGTTTTAAAAATATTTCTTTTGTTCTGCAAGTGCCCCTTACTTTTTGCTAATAAAAAGCTTTCATTGTATTGTGTAATTTCTTAATGAATGAAGAAACTAAATAAGAGTATTTTCAAGCATTAAAATAGCTGGCGTGATCTTGATTCACGAAAAGTATTTTCTTTAGTCAAGTGCGCGGTCAAGAGTTTATTGAAAATGGCACTTTTAGTTAAAAACAAAACAAAAAAAAAGTCAGAATTAAATTACATTATTGTATGCATGCATGTTTGTATGAATGTTTTCTCACATTTTTATTAGCAACGATTAATTTTTTTTTCTTATGGAAGATGGAAAATTTGCGATTGCGTCAATGACCTGTTGACCTCTTAATGATCGGATTTGTAAGGCGATCCAGGAAAATATTCAATTGAGTGGAAAAAAGCATCTGCAATCTCATGGATTAAGCTATAAGCGTTATGTTGCACAACACTTCACCTGGTTCTTATCCCATGCTCTTTTTATTGTCAGAATCTTGGACAAAATGTTTTGGTTCAGGAAAAATAAAAATGGTTTTTTTGCTTTATTAAAAATTAATGAAAAGTAAGTAACTAATTGGCGGCAATTTTGACCCGAAGATGGACACTTTTAATTCCATTTACAATCATAACCCAATGAAGAAAGACTGTCGCCAAAAATAAAAAAACGCAGATGCTTTGGTTGCGCAATTTTTTTTCCTTCGTTTTTTTTCTTCTTCTGAAACAAAATGGCTGATGACCATGGTTGCCCCGGTCGTTCTCGACCAACCACAGTAATCTTAGAAAAAACTCCGCCCATTTTCTTGAAGAACCACAATGTCGAGAGTATTGAAAAAAAAAAGAAAGATGTGAAGATTGCTTTAACCAAAAGAACTTTCTACAAGTCGTCGTCGACTGTTGAATCATGCAGAATTCTCAAAAAATCCCTTTGTTGCCTGCTTCCATAACACCGATGAATCCAAATTTTGAAGCAGCTTTTGGATTTCAATTTCCTCAAAGACCTCTGTTGCTTCCACCAATTTTTGATGTATCTCAACTTCAAGTAATGTATTGTAAGTTTTTTTTACTGATGTTTCCTTAAATCTTCAATCTTAAAAAAATTCTTTTATTCCTTTTGCAAAAAAAAATAAAACGCAATAAAGCTCTTCAAGTGTTTGAATTCCAATCTAAAACTTTCTCAACAAAGAAACACTTAAAAATCTTGTCGGCATTTTTTTTATTTTGGTTAAGCAACAAACTAAAATTTGAAGAAAAGTGGAGCAACAAAAAAATAGAGATTTCAGGAAATCGCTTGTTATAAATATCCTTTTTGAGCCAAAAAATATTATGCAACAACCTCTTCATTTTTATTTTTTCAGCTGCCTTCCAACTTCGTTTCCTTTTGGCAAAGCAATCATCTTCTCAACATCAGCAACAACGCCAACATTTAACAACTTCACCATCATCAATTCCTACTACAACCATTTCAAGCATTTTTCAACAATCATCATCTCCAAAGGTAATTTTCGGATGGTTCCTAAAAAAAGAAAGAAAAGCTTATTTCCGACATAGCCCACTTTTGTTGTCAAATGCAACAATTAATCCTATGGCGCCGAGATCTTTTTTTACGGAAATCATTTGTCAAAAAAAAATATTTTTGACATTGTTACAAAGCCTTTTTTGCTTGCTTTTTCTAAGTAAAAACAAAAGAAAAAGCTTGTTACTTTTTCGATAACATTTTTTTTGAGGAGTTTTAAAATGGCATTTGTAGATTACGGTAATATAGCAAGAGAGGCCTTTAGAAGTAGAAGCCAAAAAAACCTTAAAAATAAGAAAAAGAACCATAGCTTTGAATTGGAATTTAAAAAAAAATTATACTGTAACTTTCAATAAAAATCATAAAAACTTTTAGGAAATTTCTCCAACAAAGTCAACATTTTCCATTGATGACCTTTTACGAACTTCTTCAACAGCAAGCTCTTTACCTATAGTAAAAATCAAACAATCACCCTCGACAATAGATTACACAGCGGAGGATTTACAATTTACTGATGGCCGTTGTAAACGCCGACTTCAAACTCCTGAATCTCAAGGAAGTGCTTCATCTTCTGTATCATCCGTGGATCAAAATCATGGAAGATATAAATGCGATTTATGTGGGCGCCATTATGCAACAAGCTCAAATCTTTCAAGACACAAACAAACTCATCGTTCGCTGGATGGCCCACATGCTAAAAAGTGCACTTATTGCGATCGGGTGTATGTTTCAATGCCAGCGTTGAGGTAAGTGCTATTCCTCGTATTTTTTTTTGAAGATCAAATTCAATTAAATTATAGCATGCATCTGCTAACTCATGAAGCTTCACACCAATGCAATATTTGTAATAAAACTTTTTCAAGACCTTGGTTATTGAAAGGCCATATGAGATCGCATACTGGATCAAAACCATTTCGATGTGCTCATTGTCAGAAAGCTTTTGCGGATCGAAGCAATTTGCGTGCCCATATGCACACTCACACGTGTAACTAATTTTATACTTCTTGCTAAACATACATACATAAGACATTTAAAACTTTTTTAATGCAACCAAAAAGAAATTTAGAACCCATATTTTCGTCAAATTTTACGTAAAAAACAATAAGTTTTGCTTTTTTCGGTATTTTTTTCTAAATTTTGTGAACTAGCTTCATCATGTTTTTTAACATCTTTTTTGCGACACAATAGTAAGCCTTTCAAAAAGTGTCGCCAACAAGTTCAAAGGCATTCATGCGAGAAAGAAAAAAAAATATATGCAAGAACCATCTTAGATCGCATCATAGGATTATTGCCGTCACTCAAAATAATAATACTTTTTTTGTTTTTATAGGCGAAAAGAAATATCAATGTCATTATTGTGGAAAGTCTTTTGCTTTAAAAAGTTATCTCAACAAACATATTGAAAAGCCATGTAAAATGCTTTGAAACTTTGAAAAATAAAATCTTCTCAAGTTTCAAAGGAAAAAATTTATCATATGCAAATTTGAACGTTTATTTTTTTGGTACCTCAAAATCGAATATAAAAGGACAAAGCAAATGATTTATTGTAATTCAGAAGTTTCGCTTCTCTTCGTCACCGGTGCTTCTAATTTCTCTAATATAACTTTGGTATAATAAAACTAAATAAATAACAGATTTATTTTTTGTGTTACAATACAATATATTGGTGGGAATGGGCACAATACAAACATAATTATTGGGGTTCAAGCTCACGTTTTTTGTTAACAAGTTCTTCATTTTGAGCCAGCCATGCCTAAGTCAAACAAACATCAGGATATTCCTTTCGGAAGAAATTAACAATTTTTTCACCATCAGTCATAGCCATTGTTCACTAAAAAAATAAAGAAACAGTTAAAAAAATGAACTAAACAGAAAATAATATCAGAAAAAAAGGTATTGTTAACAAACAAAAAAACGTAAAAGATTTTCAAAAATACAAAAACGCAAGTTTTTTTTATGGATCTTCCTGCTTTAAAGATTCTAAAATAAATATGATTTAATTAAAATAATTAAAATCAGCATCTATTATATGTGGGAGAATAGGGTCTTGTACAAATATTCTAAATTAAATAAACGTAAGAGTGATTTCATTTTTTAAATTTTTTAAAGAAGTCCATCAATAGATTCGCGATGTCTTCTCTCCTGCTTTTCAATCTCCTTCTTTCTATTAGTTATCTCTCAAAGGGACATTTGGCCAAGTAATAAATGCTTTATTTGATGTATTTCGTCTGTTTTTATTTGTGGCTTTTTTATATAAGTAAGTGCGTAAGAACTTCATTATCAAATGCTTTCACTGCATTTTATATTTATCTTTTTATTTATTACCGTATTTGCTGATAAGGAATCAGTGCTTTATGGTCATGTTACGGGCAACAAACCTCATAATCCACATGAAGACCATAAAATTGTTCTTGGTTTGTGCCATTTTTTAACTCCTTTATCTAATCATATCGATTTCTTTTTTTAAGGATCTGAAAAGCTTGCTAATGAATTTGATGATTTAAGCCCTGAAGAATCTAAAAAGAGACTTCGAGTGCTCGCATTAAAAATGGATACCAATGGAGATGGTGTCGTGAATCAAAGCGAACTTACAGATTGGATTGAGAATTCTTCTAAAAATTTAGACAAGGAAGAAAATGATGAAAGATTTGTTGAAATGGATACAAGTGAGTTTGCTCATTTGCAACCTTCAAATTGATTGTAAAAGTTTCATTTTTAAGATAAAGACGGACAAGTTACATGGGAAGAATATATCAATGAAGCTTTCTATGGGGCATATGATGTAATTTCCATTTATCTTTCTTTCATATTTTTAATCTTGAATTTAGGAGGGTAAAATAGATGTGCTAAAGATGGATCCCGAAGACCGTAAACTTTTTGAAGAGGATCGAATGTATTTTGATCAAGCGGACGAAAATCACGATGGAAAATTAGAACGAGAGGAATTTTCCCGCTTCCAAAATCCCGAGCTTTATCCCATTATGCATGATATTCTCACAAAAGTAAAGGCTTATTTCCAAGCTTCAATAAAGATTTTTAATGGTTTCAGATGACTTTGAGAGAAAAAGACATTGATCGGGATGGTCGAATTAGCATTAAAGAATATCTCGGCGACATTTATGATCAGCCCACATCAGAATATTATGTAACTGAACAAAATAGATTTAAACATGATTATGATAAAAATGGTGATGGATATCTCTCAGGGGATGAACTCAAAGATTGGCTCGTCCCTGACATCCGCCAAACAGCTGAGCATGAAGCAGAACATCTCATTCAAGGCTCAGACACCAATGCTGACGGTAAACTTTCGATTGATGAAATTGTAAATGCTTACACTTTGTTTGTTGGAAGTGAAGCCACAAATTATGGCGAACATATGCTTAATGTAAAACATGAAGACCTTTAATTATTTGATCTCTGCGTTTTTTATAGAAACAAATTTCAGTTTTTATTATTCATTTTTAAACTAAAACATTTCGGTAAATGGGTAAAATAAACAGTGCCAAAGAAAATTTAAGGGAAAAAACATACAGATAAAATATTTTTAAAAAATAAGCCCGAAATTTATTCACCAGCAAAAAAAAAACTAATGATCATTTCATATACATATTTTTTAATTTTGTTTAAATTTGAGTTGACCTTCGCGATAAAAATTAACCAGTTGGGTGCCAATAAGATATCTAAAATTAAAAAAAAATATATAGTTTAGTAATAAAATTATTTCAACTATAATTCTCACTTGTCATCTCTAATTTTATTTGCAAGCTTTTTCATTTTTGACCATTGCCATGCAATAAATAATGATACAAGAAAAACTGATACAGTACCAGGATACATGTATCGAATAACCGTGAGTTGATTTTCCAAGCCTAATCCTAACACAAATGAAACCAATGAGCCAAGAACATATGGAAAGGCGATAAGGAAGGTAATGAACATGATTACAGGGAATACGACTTGCATGTATAAAGTTCCAATGTTATAGTTTCTTACGCCATCTTCATATAACTAAAAATTATTCTACTATAAATAAAGAAAGTCAAATTATATATCATACCCTTTCGAAGACGGTTTTCAACCACCATTCAGGGCCAACAAAAACCGAAGCACAGAATAATTTAAAATGAACCAATCCCATCGCCCAATCTTTGAAAGGAAAATAAAGAGGCGTTTGATGTGATGCAACCCGAAGAGGTCCAACAACGAGTAATTGAAAATAAATACCAATAAGATATGGAATAATAATGACAAGTGGAATAGCAGCAATAACTACACGGGATAAAAATAAAGCTGCTGAGCATACAACTCCCCAACCTTGTTGAACCCAAATTCGAGCAACAATCCATGCTTTTATGCATAACCAAACTATATAAAGACCAAGTGAAACAGTGTAAAGGTCATTTGGATTTTTAGAACCCAACATGAAATATACGATATAACGTCCCATAGTAACTAAAAAAAGATACATACAAAAAATATTTTTGTATATAATTAAAAAATTACCAGGCAATACAAACATTGCAAAGCTAATTAAAACTCCTGTAACCGATAAAAGAAAGAGCAATGTAAGAATTCGAATTCCAAAGTATGACGGCTTGATGAAATTATCTCCATTATTATTGTTTTGTAATAGCGGCGTTGCAACGTTTGCAAGGATTGCTTCAGGCGCATCATTTCTAACTTCATCTTCTTCCTCATCACTTGATTCATCCGACATTGAATCATCACTAACTTCTTCAACATTATTATTTGCCTCAACATTTGCTGGAGGAGGATCAAAATTTGGTAAAACAACAACAGCATCAGCGGGAATTCCAAGTAAAACATTCGTGGGTAAGAGATATTCAGCAAGGCCAAGCCATCCTCCAACAACTTTACACCATTGAATTACAAAACTTTTAAGAAATTGAGCAGCAACACTCTGCTCTAATACAGTTGGTAAAATAACTTGTAAAAGAATGAGTTCAAAAGAAAATTCACCCAACGGCATTTCTGTTGCAAGATTGAAAGAATAGGGTAAAACAGTGGAAAATAGGGTAGTAACAAATTTGAGTGGAAGGTAAACCATTACAAAAATGATGCTAAAGAAAAGTGTTGTTGAAGCCACCAATCCTTAAAAAAATAGTTAGAAAGTTAATATAAAAAAAGATGAAGCATCAATCAACGTACTTCTAAAGTGTCTGACAAAGCCTTGTTCTATCATTTCTTGTATGGGTTGAAATTCAGGATCACTAAACGTTAAAATAATTTAAAGGGTTATGGTATATTTAGAATAACATACTTTAAATCTCTTACAAACCATAAAACTCCAGGTCGAAGTAGTTCACGTAAAACAAGCACAAAAGATGCTGAATAAAAGACATCAATCATTCCAACAAGCCAATGTACAAAGACACTGGAAAGCGGGTACAAAGTTAGGGTTTTCAATCGAAGTTTGAGTGTTGCTCCGGTCAAAGGTAATGAGCATATATCCAACCACCATCCACAAAATGATGGGAAAACAAAGACCTCCAAAACTATCAAAAGGCTAACTTTCATCATTAAATAGAAGAAACCAAAAAGCCAATAAGCACTAAAAATTAAATTAAAAGGTTAAAATAAATCAAATGTATGAATGTAAACATACTCTTTAATTCTCAAGAATTTCATTACTTGATGACCAATAACAACTGAGACTAAAAGATTTATATATCCAACAAAGAAGTTGAGAGCTGCTTCAAAGTAAACTCCTTTTGTTTGCATTCCAAGGAAATAAAGAGTATATTCTCCAATTTTGCAAGGGAAAAAAACTGAAAATTTAAGTTTAAAATTAAAATATCACATATAAAATAAAAACTTACGACAAACAACAATGAATATAACATTAAGGGATATCATCCATACAACATGTTCAATAAACACAAGGGAACCATCTAGCCCAAGAAGGCGTTGCCATGTCAAATCTTCAACTATTCTTTCGACATCGCGTCCCCAATTTTCGGCTTCAACTCCTTCGTTACCAGCAGCTTCAGCTTCTCCTTGATCAGCTTCTGCAACTGCAGCGACTTCTTGTCTTAAATCTGCTGCTTGAGCTCCAACAACCTCTTCATTATTATTCGGAATATTCATTGCATCAAGATTGTTGAGAAAATCAAAAAGTTCTTGATCTCTTGCATTTCTTCGTTGGGCTTGTTCGGGAACCAATGGCTGTGCAACAATGTCATGTTCGAGTGCAGGCGGTGGTGGTTGTTGTGGTGGTAAAGGTTGAACCAAATCAACAACAGGTTCAACAAGAAGTTGGAGATTAAAAAGTTCGGGAGGTCCACCATTAATTATTTGTTCTCTCAAAAATACAAGAAGAATAAATGTGCACAAAAACACTGCAACAATTGTTGTTCCTCGAAGAATGTCCATAATAATTTCATGGGGTGAAAATATAGTTCCAAGTGTGCTCCAATTTAACAAATATAAAGTGCTAAAGGAATTCAGAATGCTTCCTTCAAAAACCATTCGATGTACTCGACATGCAATCAATGGTACAATACACAACCAGCAAATAAAAGCCAAACAGTAAATTAAAAATAATCTTATGTATCGATATGTCATTGAAAAAAGACCTAAAATGAAAAATAAAATAAATATAAAGCAATCATAATGTAAAATTTACCATAAGCTAATTCAACTAATGGCAATGTCACCTGAAAATATAGCTGAGCTTAGCTAATTCAAATCGAATAATTATAGAAAGACTAGTTCCTACCGGCATATTTTGAGAATAAATAGGTCGAAAGACAAATTTATGATTACATAATTCGCAGACACTCTTTTTACTATATTTCAACCATTCCAATAAACAATGTTGATGAACATATTTAATGGAACCTGTGCATAAACATGGATGAAAAAGAGGTGATTCTTCTCCGGAGACTCTACAGACTCGACAAATATCTGCAATTTAATTATTATTTCCAATACATAATGTAAGTAATAAAATTTTTAATCAAACCTCCTTCATTCCATTGATCATCATCGTCTGCATTCACAAGTATTTCATTTTCTCTTTTGTCATGAATTGGGGATGACGCTGGTAAACGTTGAGAAGGACCAGCTTCAGGATCATTGATTATGGGTTCTATAGGTGGCGGAGGGATTGGTTCAATTTCCTCCATTCCAGTACTAAAGGATTTTAATTTTTATTTAAAAAAATGGCAGAGGATATTTTTCGTGGAATTAAAAAAAAAAGTCGTAAACATTTTTTAATGATATTTCTATAGCAACATTATTATTTTAGCTATGGTTAAAAACACGTGATTCAAAAAGTGGGTTTAAGTTAATTATATCTAATGGAGGGTATTTGAGTATTATAAAAGCGTTTATTAGAAGGAGAATTATATAAATATTTCTTTAGTTTTTGTATTGTTTTTACATTAGCAATAAATATTTTGAATCAATCTTGTTCTTAATTCGTTGTGAGAATCATTCGATTATTTATGACATTGTTATTTATGTATTTGACTCTAATAGACTTTGTTGTCGTTTTTTGGAGCATAACTCTAACGAATTGCCTTTAGTTTTTTCTACCTTTCTTTATTTGTTGCCATAATGTTCAGTGAAAAGATGTCATAGTTATTTTCATTTTCATGTATTTTTGTTTTTCCTCATTTTTCAACATTATTCATTAACTTGAGAAGAAAGACTTTTCTTTCTTTTTTGAAATATAAACCACAAATTTTTGTTTTATTTATTGCAAAAAAAAGAAAAGAAAGAAAGATTAAAGTACATTAAATAATAAAAAGAAAAAATATGTTGAATTTAAAAAATTAAATTAAATGGGTGCTGCTTGTGGCTCAATAAGAATTTCATTGAGTGCAACATGTATGGGTTGACTTAAAGCAAATAGAATAGTTCTAGCGACGTCTTCAGGATCCAAAATTTTATGGCCTGCATTAGATCCATCAAATTTTTCACGAGCTTCTTGATCGGTTGAACGCCCAGCAAGTTTGGTTGCGACGTCGCCAGGTTGAACATTTGTGATGCGAACATTAAATTCAATGAGTTCTTGTCTTAGAGCCTGACAAAACCCTTCAATATAGAATTTTGTGCCAGAATAAACTGCAAGACCAGCGAATCCTCGTTTTCCAGCATCGGAAGTAATATTGAGGATGTGGCCGCGCTTGTTTTCAATAAAATGTGGCAAAACACTTCCAATCATATTTGTTGTTCCATGACAATTAACATCAATTTGATTTGACCATTCCTACAAAAAAATGGTTTGAGTTTTTTTTTTAAATATCTATAAAAAAGCTTGCATCATATTGACAATTTTTCATTAAAGTATAATACATTAATCCGGCACAATTAACTAAAACATCAATTCTACCAAACTTTTCTAAAGTTTTGTCAACAACAGTTTGAGTATCTTCGCGTTTTGTGACATCACATTGAATTGGAAGAACATTGTTTTCTGAGCATCCAGCTGCTTGAAGTCTTTGGGCCAATGCATTTAATTTATCCATTTGGCGGGAAGCCAAAACCACACAAGCTCCTTAGAAATTTATAAATTATTTAAAAAGATTAAATTAAAATTGTACCTCCATCGATAGCTAAAGTTTTTGCGATGGCTTCACCAATTCCTTCAGAAGCACCAGTAATAATACAAACTTTTTCAACTAAAGCAGTACCTAAAATATCATTTTTGTATTTTCAAAAATGAAAATGATAATACCTGGAGCAAGGCTCATTATAAATACTTTTTATGGACCAAAATGAACTGCAAAAAACACTTTTTTTTTTGTTTCTGTTATTATTAACAAAGTAAAACGCGTTTCTTTTCTTTTTGTTTGCGCAAAAAAAGAAAACCGAAATGGAATCTTCCAAAAACTTTGTTTTAAAAACAAAAAAAAACATTTTACACATAAGAAAAAATGGAGAGCACATGCATGTACTTTCTTTTTGTTAATCTCCGGATGGAGAAAATGGGAAAGAAAAAGTGGTTTTTTTGAATTTTAAAAGAAAAAAAAAAGAAAGCGTTTTTTTTTCTTCTCTTTTTTGTTTGTTTTGCTTTTGGATGTGAAAAACTAACCCGTAGAAAGCCGCGGTCGAGTAATAACCTGCCGTTCCATGAGAAGTTGAAGCCAATGTTTGATTAATCTTTCGTCAATGATAGGATATTTCCATTTTTTATCTTGTAAAAATTTATCCGTATTCGATTTTAAATAAGATGTTTGTCGAAGAAAGAAACTTTCATCTCGTACCATAACTTGAACAAGTTTTTGAAGTTGTTGAAGAGCTGCTTCATTGCTATTTATAATTCTAAAATATTAAATGGTTTTTTTAGTGCATTGTGACTTCAGTAACATACAATTGCAACCATGAAGCAACATCAATTTTTTGAACTTGATAACCCATGCGTCTCAACCAATCCATCAAACCTGACCATTTAGTGCTTCCTGAAGTATTAATCAAATGGAAGATTTTTCCGACATTTGGACAAAATTCATTTGTTGTTAATTCAATAATGAATTTAGCAGCAAAATCAACGGGGGTTATTTCAACCTAAAAAATTTATAATTTTTTTTATCGAATTTTAGAGAGATGTATTCTGTAATCACAATCACTTACAATCCAATCAATATCGGGTGTTTTTCCTGTATGAATAACCGATTGAAGGAGAAGATAAGTAAAGTCTTGATCATTCCAATATCCAGCTATTGTAGAAGCAGCTTGATTTCCAAGTCTATAAATTATTGATGGAAGTCCTCTTTGTTGTGAAAGTTTCACAAGTTGTTCTGCGACATATTTACTTTGACCATAACCATCTTCAAGTTTTTCTTTGACATCTTCAATTCGAAAATCTTCATCAACGTCTTTGAGCCCAGCTGGGATTACAGCATCTGTGCTGATATAATGAAGTGGCTTGACTTTATTAGTGTGACAAAAATCTAGAACATTTCGAGTTCCCAAAACGTTGATTCCATGTAAAGCATGATATGGATAGATAAGGTTAACATAAGCTGCCGCATGAATAACTACATCTATGTCATATGATAAAAAATGATAGTGTTCATCTGAGAGACCAAATTGAAAAAGTGCAACATCGGCTGCTACTGCTCGAACTCTTTCACTGAATATTTTTTTTTAGAAAAGTCTTAAAAAATTTAGATTTAATTTACTTTAATTGCTCTTTAGCGGCTTTTGTCAAAAGTCCATGTTTCTTCAACGAATTTTCAACACGGCTTTGTACTGTTTCATTAGAAGATTCACGGACGATACACACAATTCTCGTTTGCGAAGAGGTTAAAAGCCTTGAAAGGAAATGGCTTCCAAGATATCCCGTGACGCCTGTAAGTAAAATGGTGGAGCGAGAGAATCGATTTCCATATTCTGTTGAACGCCAAAACGCTCGTAAATGAAGGTCCATCCTAAATTTAAAATGACTTTATCTGTTTTTTTTAATATCTAAAACTAACACATTATCTTTGATATCGTGAGTGCTAACTTCAGAATCCAAATCAACATGTTGATCGGGACTTTTACGATCCGCTCCATCCAACACTCTTGCCATTGCATAAACTGTTGGCGAACTAAATAGATCTCGCATTGATAGATCCACTCCAAATTCAGCATTGACTTTTGCAAGCAGCCTAGCTGCCATCAAAGAATGTCCTCCCAAATCGAAAAAGGATTCTTGAATGTCCAAAGTTTTTTGTTGCAAGATTTCTGACCAAATTTTTGCTAATTTTTTTTCCGTTTGTGTTGTAGCAAGAGCTTCAGCTTCGACTACATCTTTATCTAAATCAACATTTGGAAGAGCTTTTCGATCAATTTTGGATGAAGCCGCCAAAACAGGAAGTCTAAGTTTGAGAAAAATGAGTAAACTTAAAATTTTTACAAAGTTAAAATTTACTTTTCCAAAAAAACAAAGAAATTAGGAACCATGTAAAAAGGAAGGCGGCATTTGAGATCAGCCCGAATATTTTTACGTGAAACACATTGATTTAAAACTATGTAAGCTGCAAGTTGTTTATCTTCCCCTTCTGCGCCGATACTAGCAACTGCACAACTTGCAATGTAAGGTAATTTTAATAAAGTATTTTCGATTGCTTGGATTTCAACGCTGTAACCACGAATTTTTACAAGAGTATCACAACGGCCACAAATTTCCAAAGTTGAATTTGCCAGGAGATAGCCCCAATCACCAGTACGATACATCCGTGTGCCCATTTCTGCTTTATAATCATCTGGAACTTGTAAAAATCGGTTTTTATTAAGTTCAGGTCGATGAAAATAGCCTCTAGCAAGAGTTGGTCCGGCAACATATATTTCTCCAGGTACTCCTATGGGAACTTTTCGAAGATTTGCATCTAGAGTTAAAACCTTCACTCCAGGTATCACCTTCCCCACAGGAGCATATTTACGATCTTCACCACGTTTATAAAATTCAGTTAAATCTTCTACAGCAACATCATGACATTCGCTAATAGAATAAAGATTCACAACTTGAATATGGCTCATAACTTTCATTGTTCGATTTAACAATGCGCAAGTAACAACTTCACCGCAGAGCCAAATTAAACGAAATTTTTTAAAACTTTTTTGAATTGCTTCTTCACTTTGAGTATCGAGTACGGTTTCCAATAGGGATGGAGTAAAAAGCATGCGAGTAACATTATATTTTTCCAAAAATTTACAAAGTGGTAACGGATCATAGATGACATCATCCGGAATTATGGTCATTTTAACCCCTTGAAGTATCGGACGAAGCAATTCCCAAACAAAGAAAACATTACAAGCCACAACATCATCAGATTCATATGGATAATGATTGAAACGAAATTTGTAAGATAATACCGCGCCTCGATGTGGGCAAGCAATCCCTTTAGGTTTACCCGTTGTTCCAGAACTATAAACAATATAAGCTAAATCATCTGGATTTAAATCATTTGGTAATTGCGTATCATCATCTAAGGCGATGTCGTCAAACCATGTTTGTACAGATAAATCAAAAAATGGTACTGTTGAAGGAAGTTTAGAAGCATACTTTGTAAGTGTGCAAACTACAGTTGGTTGAACTTCATCAAGAACAGAATTTAAAAGATTTTCAGGATAACTAATATCCAGCGGAAGATATGCACCTCCTGAAATAATAAAGAATAAATTTTTTATAAGAGCTTTTTAAAATTTTTAAAAACAAGATGTATGCGAAAAAATAATTTAGTTTCACACAAAATGCTTATTTGAAAGAACGATGCAGCTATGTAAAGTTAACTTTAATAAATAATCTTACCAGCTTTAAGAGCAGCAATATAACTAATAACATATTCAGCGCATTTATTCATATAAATAACAATGCATGATCCTTTCTTTGTATTAAAGCGTGAAACAAAATGTTTTGCTAATCTATCAGTAATTTCATCAAGCTCTCCTAAAGTCCATTTCCTTTCCAAATCTTCAAGAACAACGGCATTTCGGCGATTGGACTTTGCAATTCGATTAAAAAGATCAATAAGTGTATCATTATCATCCGGTGACATTGCTTTCCCTTTCTCTTTCTTTCACCTGATCAATGAAGAATGTGTTGCCTAAATTTAACACGATTTTTAATAAACAAATTTTTTTAAAGGTTAGAATGTTGAAATAAAAATTTATTGGCTTTAAATTGAAAAGCCACTTTAAAAAAATCACACCAAATAATGGGAAAACACTCAAAATCATGCGATATCAATGATGACATTAAGAAGAAGAAAAGATGAGCGAATTTTTTTTGAGACATCGATTGACTGATATAAATGAATGAATGTACAATGTTCAAAAAAAAAATGCAAACGATTAGAACTAAATTAAAAGACTTTTAATTAGTGCAAAATTTTTTGATATGGAATTAAAAAAAAGAAAAGTGACTGGTTAAAAATCGTCTGCTGTCAGAAGAAAGTTGATTGAAACAGCGATGATCAAAGAATGTTTTTATTTGCAGCCAAATGAAAGAGAGGAAAAAGCTATAATGTTAGCAGCAGCAGCAGCAAATGAAGATCATGTACATAATTAAAAGCAATATCGAATACTTTAAAAGGTTAAATGAGAGTAAAAGAAAAAAAGAGACAAAGATAAGAAATTTTGAAGACCAATGTTAAATAGTGTATGAGATTCAAGTTCGCTAAATAATTCAAAAAATAAGCAGTTGTGAACAAAAAGAAATTGAAATTTTATTCTTCTGTTCAAAATATTTATTTTATTGAATGACAATCATCAATTGACATAATGATGACTGAGAAAATGTTTAAAGCAAAAAAAGAAAATGCAATTGCTTCTTCATCTTCTTGAAAATTAAATGACTCGTAAAAGCAACAACAAAAAAGTGCAAACAACAGACACAACAATCATGTGTGAGTGCAAAGCAAAGATGCATGTTTTTATAAGCGAGGACATTCTCAGTGCTAAAGCTCGTGAAATAATTGTGCAAGAAAAATAAGTTTTATTTTATAATTAATTACAACAAAAAATAGGTTATTAATATCACATAGCAAATTCATCTTCTTGTTGTTGAGAGGATTCTTTTTTGTCGCTTCTTTTAACAACTCGTCCTATTTTATTTTTAAACCCTTGAATCCTTGAATTTCCTGCTTCATTTGGAACTTCACTAAATTCTTCATATTCTCTTTCACTGAGTTTCACTTCAGGCGGAGGATGAGGCAATGCACGACGTTTTTGACTTCCCATATATTTGATGCAAAGAACAAAAGAAACTATCAAAGTAATAAACCAATAAATTAATGTTATTGCAATAAGAGCCCCTGAAAAGGTTATGGTATAAAAGATTAAAACAAACAAAAAACATACATGTAGCCTTACTTATTTTATGGAGTGCATCTTTTGGTGTAGTTCCTTTCACTGGGTTTACCGATGTTGAGAGTACAGAAGTTGAAGTTGATCCATTAGCTGTAGAATTGTCATCACTTAATAAAGCTAAAAGAAAGAATATTATTAAAATAAGAACGATTATAACCACGAGGCTATATTATACCTGAAACCATAACATTCTGTTCTGCAGATTCACCAAAACAAACAAAAATAAATCCAGTTAAAAATATTAAACTTTTTACAAAATCACTTGATGCCATTTTTAAACTTTTAGAAGTATCGAAAACAAAAAAAACCATGAAAAATTTTTCCCAACATAAAATGTGTGAAAAATATGCAAATTTTGTAAACAAAAAGTATGCTTTTCTTTTTATAAAAAACCTCTTGATATCACGACGAACGTGATAATTTACATATCATTATTTCTCTTGCCCTTAAAATTGTATAAAAGCTTTGTCGTTATTCGTTTTAAAAATCAGTGTTTATGAATTTGTTGGAATAAATCGGTCGTGTTTATCTCTATCATCTCAAATTTACTGCATGTGGTGTCCTGATCGCCGAATACATTGTAAAATTCATTTTCTGATTTCGCACTTTTCAAGAATGCGTTTGCTTTTGAAGCTTTGCTTTTTCATTTCGTTTTTGCTTGGTAGCAATCATGCTTTGGCCCAAGATCTTTTCAATGAAACATCTGTTTATGAGTAAGTGTATTTTTTATTTATTGTTATTTAATCCTTTATTTTGGAGCGTTATCGTTACCGTACATATACACTAAACATAAGATCATTAATTCGCATCTATTTCAGATTTATCACACAATTAGAACTCAACTCAACTTTACAAGATGATTTCCTTGAAACAATGGTCCGAAATGATAAACTGTTTGATGAATTCAGCATAAAACTTTTCAACAACTTCGACTTTGTTCTTAAAGCTGCTGCCAATGAAAACTTTGCAAATCAAATAGGCAAGAATGAAACCTTTCTCAATAATCTCGTCAAGCAAAATGCTGCAATCGAACTTTTTTCAAAAGTTCCTCAAGTCGTCAAAACCGTTTTTGAAGATGATACAAACATGGATGATTCTGGAAATCTCAAAGCTCTTGCAAGCAATCCAAAACTTATTCAAGCTGTCGTCAACAATGAAACTTTCCTCGATAAAGTTAACATGGATGCTTTTGTTGATCTTGTAACTGGTGATAAACATTTTCTCAATGCTCTTCTTGGTGACAAGCCAATTGCAAATCTTCTAAGTGCTGATGATGGCATTGCTGGTCAATTGATGGATAAACTCTCAAAAGATGACAATTCTTCGAACCAAAGTGCAACCGAATCAACCGTTCTAGACCAAACTCTTGATGATGAAGCTATAAACAAATTACTTAGCAATGAAAAACAAAGAAAAGATTGTACGTTAATTTAAATTGTAAAGTAAAGTCAATTAAATATTTACCATATATTTTTTAGTTTTTAACAAAGCTCTCAAACACAAAGAAATTGCAGAAACGGTCAAACTTTGTAAGTTTATTACTTTTTGATTCAAAATTCTTTTATTAATATTGTTTTTTTTTTCCAGTAATTATTGTACCAATGATTATTTATTGGATTGCTGCTATCATTTGCATTGGAAGTATGTGTGGAATTTGCTATCCATTTGGTTTAAGTGATTCAACATCTGCTTCAAAGAAAGGCAAGAAATCTGATGAAAAGAAAAAGAAGGAAAAAGCTGCAGATGAATAAAAGAAGGCTGGCTCGTCAAGAATTATAATGAATTCCATTCTCTTCTCTTATTTTAATTAAATGGCATTTTTTCTTTTCTCCTTCATTCTCTCATGGCATCTCTCGTTCGTCTACTTCTTTCTCTTTCTTTTTTGCGTTGCATTAATTTTCTTTTATATTAAAAATAAAAATTAGTTTTATATTTCATGAAAAAACTTTTTTTATACATACGTCTTACAGAAAAGAAAGTTATGTTTTATTAATGAATTTTTCTAAAAGTTTATGCTTTCAAAAAAACTGATGATACTTTTTTGGTTCATTCACTTGCGCGTGTTTTTTTTTCTTTTGGAATTTTCCCTTTTTTTAAAGTCACATTAGAAGCTAGAGCATTCAACGGCAAATTGGTGGTGACTCCCAGAAAAAAAAAGAGTATAAGGCAAGAAAGGCGGGGGCAAAAAACCACCAAGCTCGTATGTTTTTTTTTTGACGGCTGCTTACGTTGTTCATGTTGTGGTTTTTTTTTTCTTACATTCATTTAGATTAATGCCGAATGTCATGGCTTAAGCTCACTTTCGTTTTTTTTGTGTTATAACTTTGATCATTTTTGCAAAAAAAAAAAAGAAAGTAAAAACATAAAAAAAACATATTTGTTATTATTGCTTTTTTTTCAGAGTTAGTGAGAGTATGTATTTGTGAAATGTGTGTGTACATCGCTAATGATCTCCTCTAAATTTTATCTTTGGATTATTAAACTTACAGTATTTTTTCTTCTTTTTATTTTCAGGTAATTATTTAGCTTAATATAGGTTTAAAATAGCCCATAATTTTTATTTACTGTTTTTTTTTTCTTTTGAATTCTCATATTAACAAAAAAAGAGTAAGCATGTTGGCACATTTTTTTATACACATTTTCTGTTTATGGAAAATGACGGAAATGTCATTTTAAAAGGTTTATTATAAAAGACCGTTAATTTTTAAGGCTCATTGCATTTCCAAAGAAAGAAAAAAACTTGCAATCAATATAGCTTCGGCTTCTTTCTTTTTTATTCACATTCTTTTGCTGTTGTCGTCGGTAATTTATCATTTTGGGATGCTTGTAAATGTTCTTACTTAATTGTTGGCAACAACCAACGTTGCACGGATTAAAGACGTTGGGATGCCTGATTGCTTGCGACATAAGCAGAAAAATAAAAAGCGAATTAGTTTCCAGAAAAAGCCATTTCCCATTTTCTTTTCTTTTTCCATTTAATAAAAAAAAAAAAAAGAGCAAAATTGAATGCAAATATATAGTCTTTTTTATCATATAAAAACAAGATAAAAAATCTTTTAAAGAATTTATCTTTTTACAGAACAAAAAATTAAATATATAATGTAAAAAATCAAAAATTTCGGTACGGTAAATATAGATTATTCACCTACCTGTGTATGATAAAAAAACTCATCGTTATGAAATAATATTAAAATTTTGTAATTGTTTTAGAACATGCATCTCTCAAAAAATATCACATGTTTCACCTTGTTTTTATCCAATATATCGAGAATCTCAAGCTTGTGGAGTTCAAGATTTTTCACTTCTTGATGGATTCTTTTGCGATCCTGATAGCACAATTTCAATGTCTGAAAGTAAGTTGCTTTCTTTTTCTTCGAATTATAAAACTTTTATGAAAACATATAATTACAAAGCACATTTTTTTTGCTTTTCTTTTTTAATTTATCGTAGCACCTTATTTACTGATGTATTAGAAAGGAGTTATTTTTAAACTTTTACACAAAAAAGCTCGCAACATTTTTTAAAGTGGAAAGGCTCCTAGTTAAGTAGAAATTTCAATTTGAGGACCTTTTTTCATAAGGACCTGCTCTCGTTATTAACTAAAGTAAGAAAGAAAAAAAATCCAAAATTTGATGATTTATCAATACAAAATATAATAACAGTAAAAATACAACAGAAAAAAGGTTCTTCAAGGAGTTCATTTCTTTAGCATAGGCATATATTATTTCCCTTGCAATGATTTTCTCTTAGCGAGAGCAGCTTCACGATTTCTTCGGATTCGTTCACGTTGTTCAGGAGTTATAGGAGAAATAGTAGATACAGGAGTGCTAAAAAAATACGAAGTCAGTAGTCATAAATACTAAAAAAAATCATACCTGGGAACGCTGGAATCATCCGGAGCTTTTCTTTTTCGATCCATGCTACGTCGAGCAACCATTTCTTGTCTTAATTCATTGCTCATTGTCGGAGGTTTAAACGGCCTGAAAAGCATACATTACATATTTCAAACCGATGAGAAAACTTACTTAAAAGCTGGTGAGTTTATATTGAAAGGAATTGGTGTTGATGGAAGATAAGGAAATGATCTGAAAATAAGTAATCGAATTAATGGAAGAAAAAAATGAAGAAAAAAGTTACTGAGGAGTAATATTAGGAAGCGGAGAGCTAGAAGATCCAACATTTTGACGATAATACTTTTCATCCCTGAAATAGCAATTATAATAAAACCACATAAAATTATATCACTTACTTATAGTCTTCTTTCACATCTTGAGAATCATCGTCTTCTATGGAACCAAAAGAAGCATCATTATCGGTATCATCAGCACTAACGTTGTCGTAAGTTCCAGTTTCTGCCATAATTTTTTCAAACCATTGTTGTGATTGCTTCAATTCTTCTTCAGAAACTTCTATTACAGAACCTTTAGCGGTTTTAAATTCAACAGCAACTTTTCCTTCAGTCATAATTTTGCGATGTGATGATTGATTATTAGTTTGAATGTAAAAAAAAATCAAAGTCGCAAAAAAGAGTGATGATGAAAAATATTTTTCGTTTTCGATTTTTTTTTTTGAAAGTCGACCTTTCGCGGCGTAAAACATCAAAAAAGGCGGGAGTTTGTTTTTACTGTGTTTTTTTATTTTGTTGCTTTTCAAAAAAAAAGATGAATTAGAATTTTTGTTATTGAACGTCTTTTTCTTATATCCTCTTTCAAACATAAAAAGTAAGTGTGCCACATTCATTTATGTATTATTGGGCATCACAAAACTTTATTATTTTTATAGACAAAGTGTGTTGATTTGGGGAGCTCAATTATTTTTGAATAAAATAAAATTACGATTTTTTTCAGTGCAATTAATTGGGGAAAACCTTCGAAGGATTTATCGCTCCAAACAAGATAAATGCGTATGTAATGATTCAATTGTAAGCTTCTTCTGAGAAAGCAAACAAGCATAAATACCACTATCTAACATTTACAGAGTCAACAATGTTGGTTTAAATTTGGTTTTGCATTTATGAGAGAGTTGACACCCATTGAAGGTGGTGTAACGGATTTTCACAGGTTTGTTTAATTCGAAATTCAATTAAAAGTAACAATGCTCCATTATAGTTATGATCACTGCCCTTTCAATGCAACTCTTTCGCGAAATTCTTCAACTTTCAAACCAATGACAACGTAATTTTTTTTTCTTCTAAATTTTGATGTTTAAGTTAAACCCACTTACTTTTAAGGGAATCGATAATAAATTACGGTACAAATTTTGCTCGAATAATTCGTGAAAGGTGGAACATGGCGGAATGTGATGAAGATTTTCTTGTTTTGGTTGTTCAACGTCGTCCACAAACTCTTTCTCGAAGTGGAATTCAATTGAGACCATTTATTTTTCTTTCTTATGGATCATTAGTTCATGAAAAGCTTATATCTATGGAAGCATTTCACTCTAACAAATTTCCCAATGATTCACTTCAAACCATTGTGGAAAGCGAAAACAATCATTTGCAAGACGGATATCCTCTTAATCGGGTGAGTATATTGCTCACTCTTTATCGTTTAGTTTTCGATTAAAAAATTAATACTATTTTCAGGTGTTAATAAGTTTAATAAGTCGCATTGTAAATATTTTAAAGGAAGCTGAAGAACTTCCTCGCCATCCCAAACCAAAGCATCATGTTCCTGGTTGGGCATGGTGTGCCTTCGGGGCATGTGCTGTTCTCTGTATATTTATGACCATTGGACTTTGTTGGGTGAGGTCTACAACCAGGCGAGGTTCACAAAGGGGTAAACCTGGAATTATGGCAGCTAATTCACGTCCGTGGAAAGCAGGATTTGGAGGTAAGCCCTTTTTGATGCCATTATTTAGAAAGAAAACCAAAAGAAATAATAAATCACAAATCTCATCACAGGTGGTATTTATGATTTGTGAATAGAGGATGATAACCTTTCATGCACAAACTGCTCTCTCTACTTTTATTATTTATTTTGCTCACTTCATTTTGTTCACACACATAACTTAAAATTATTTTATTCACTGTTAGTTAGTTATTGTATACTTTTAGTGTACTTTTTTTTCTCCCATAAATGTGCTTTGTATTATTTTTTTTCCTTTATTTTTTTAACGTTATTTAATTTTTATCCAATGCGCTTTGAAAAATTTTAGTTGCTTTATTGCCTACCATTTCCCTTCATTCATATACGCCATTTCAGACGAACAACAACCAACCCAAAATTATAATGTGAATCTTGTGCAAATGTTATTTCCACATCCAAGAACACCAGCAAATGTTTGAAAAAACCACAAAATCTCGTGATAAATAATGTTTTAATAGGTGGTAAAACATCTAAAAAGAAACAACATTTAAAGTTACAAAATTTATTGATTTGCGACACAGAAAAAATACAAACAATACAAAAAACCTATGTTATTCCTAAAGATTATGAATAAATTAAAAATTATTTAAAACATCATATCCATAGATATCATTATCATCACCGAGTGAGAAAATACCGTAATCTTGCTCTTGTTCAAAGTTGAATTCATAAGTATGTTGTTGATCTTGAGTAAAATCATCGTGTTGAGGCCTGCTTGGTGTACTACCCTAAAATAAATTAAATTAAAACCATCAAGATAAATTTTAAAACAAACCTCATGTTGATTTATATTTCTTGATTTCTGCTTATTTTTCTTACAAGATTTTGATTTCAATAGATGTAAATGTTTTTGAACAATATTGTGTAATTCAGGAGATTCAAAGTTCGTCGATACATTTTCGTGTAATGAAGTGTTAACAGGTGTCGATGAATTCACAGAAAGATTAGATGTTGAAATGCCAGAGACATCGCTTTGTACAGAAAGTGGAGCAAATAATTCATTTGAAAACATTTGAACATTATTTTCGATTTTATTGCGAAGTAGATTATCCGTTGTTTTTTTAATACCCAGCCTTGAAGAGAGAATAAGTTTTTGTTCAACATCACGGAAAGCATGTATCGCTTTCGATGTGGCTTTGAATGTTGGATCTAAAGCTATGGTTTCAGACTTTTCAGAACCACGACTTGAAGCTGTTTCGAAATCATCTTCGTTTCTATCATCTTCTTGAGATAGTTGAGGAGAAGTTCTTTCAGGTTTGATAGATGCAAAATCTTCAGAAAATTGTTTTAAAAGACGTTGTTTTTCAAGACTGTCGACTTCTTCATGAAATGGCACACCAGATTCAACCATTCGAACATTCACTTTATCAAAGTAATCTTTTTCTGCAAATCTTAACGCTAAAGCTGATTTCAATGAAGCTTGAATATCAGGAAAGAATTGAACTCTATTGCTCGTTGGAGTAGAAGTAGATTCATCAACGAGTTTGAAATCAAAATTTCGTCCACCATTAACTATTCTCTCTTGCATCGGCTGCATGGATCTTCGTCGAATTTTCTGAAGCTAAAAAAAGCGTTAGTTTTAAAAATTATGTAATGAAAAAATTACCAATAATGAATTTGCTTTTGCCGTAGTAACCACACCTCGAAGTTGTTTCTTTCCCAGAGATAAACGAAGTGTACTCTTCTCTAATTCGTCGTCTTCGATACTAATCTTGCGTTTTTTACCTTGTTTTCTTGTCGTTTCACGTTCTCTTAATTCATCGAAGCCTTCTTGTTGTTGATTTTGAGGTGAAGGAATATTTTGATTACTTTCATCTTCAGGAGTTTTTGCTGCTTCAGGTCTTGCTATCACAGGATCTTCACTTTCGACAACTTCCTTCTCCACTGAGGTCTCCACATTATCAGCTTTCTCTTTTGAAGATTGAACAATTGATTTTGATTTAGATTTTGAAGCCTGAATATCAACAAAATCAGAAACTTTTGCAAATTGTAACGTTACCATAGTTTTGTTCGAAAATAAAAAAGGATATAAATGCCATAGTTCTTTCGGTAGCAAATTAAAGTTCGGCAAAGGAATAACATCATGTCGAATTTGATCATCAGTTCGTTTTGTCCAAAATACTTCTGGTGGCATATTCAGAGGAAATATACAAGTTTTTGTCCTAAAATTATTCTTTACATTTTTATTAGTAAAATATAAATAAACTTACTTTAGCCCGCGACAAGTCCACCATACTCGCTGATAAGTTACACCTCGTTCTTCAAAGAAATCAAGCAAAAGTGGCCGTAAACGATTAGAGCATTTAGGACACATTAAAAGTGAGCTTTCAGGTTCCTAAAAAATATCTGTTAAATGTGTTTTTGAGAAACCCTACCATACTTTTTTAGCAGTACGCCTCAAACGGGCAAAAAGCGATCTAGTTATATCATCATTACAGAGAGACATCACTTGTGCATGCAACTCTCACATGCTCTATTAAAAATAAAAATCAGTAAATTAGACACAGTTTGAAAGAAATCACACTTCACAACATATGAGAGCATTTTCATGCACATCAGTATATTTCACTGATTACAGTCTTTAAAGTACAAAATCATTAAAGATTTTTTATATACAGTCTTTAACTGTAGAATTTTCACATCGCTTTTTTTAATTTTTGACCAGTTATATTATATATACATATATTATAAAAAAAATTAAAAAACTTACCACACAAGGCGTCGACATGAAATCAATTACATCCACTTTACACATTAAAGCGGCGCAAATCGTAGTTTTATAACAAAGAACAGATATAACAAAAAAAATTTTAGAGAAAAAAAGTTAAAAATTCAGCAAATTTCAAAAGTTATATGAAAAACATGAACTTTTTTTTCCTTCATTATGGAAAGTATCCTCTTTTATCGCTTTGAGACCACATAACACAAAAAGAGTGAATTTAAAAAGAAAGTAAATAAATTTTTATGTACCAAAAGAGATTGGATAAAAGATAAACGAATTTTATAAAACCTTTTACAAAAATAAAATATATATTCAAAAACAATGACAAATTTTAAGCTTGAATAGCCAATTGACGGTAAACATGTTTCTTATATTCTTCAATACCTCCATCAAGTTTTGTTACGGTGCGATCTTTTACACACCATAGGGTTTTGCAAACAAGTTGTATAAGACGCTCATCGTGAGAAACTAATACCACTCCACCGGGGAAATCATTCAAAGCTTTACCAAGAGCATCCACAGTCTCAACATCCAAGTGATTTGTAGGTTCTAAAATAATTAGTAATTATGGAGTTTTTGTTTACGCTTTTAACCAACCGTCCATAACAAGGTAATTGGGATTTTGAAGTCCAAGGCAACCAAAAGCTAGGCGGGATTTTTGGCCTCCAGAAAGTGTTGCAATCGATTGGAAGACGACATCACCGCTGAGGCCAAAACGTCCCAGTGCTCCTCGATATTCTTCAATCGCTTTTCCAGGAAAACGTTCTGCAACTAATTCAAGGGCCGATTGATCCATTTCCAATTGGTCAACCTAAATATATTTATATATCACTCAACGTTTTATCTAAACCAATGGCAACTTACATGATGTTGCGTGAAGTATCCTATATTTAAACGTCGATTCGCGTGACGAACTCCAGAAGAAGGAGAAAGGTCACCGAGAATAATTTTCAATAGGGTTGTTTTACCTAAAATGATATCATTTTACCTTAATTCTTTATATTCTACTATCTTTAATAAAATTAAGTGAAAAAAAATTTTAATTACCGGAGCCATTTTCACCGACGATGCAGATTCGGGAATCTGAATCAGTACCAACGCAAATATTTCGAAAGATGTAATCTGAATCTTTTGTATAACGGAATGAAACTTCATCAAGTTGCATAACAGGGTTGGAAAGCTTAAATTAAAAATAATTTTAAAGAAGAAAAAAATAATAAACATCGCTGACAAACCTTTTCACAAGAAGGAAAGCGAAGGACTACATCAAGTTCAAATTCAACTGGTCGTAAAAGAGGCATTTTTTCTAGCATTTTAATTCTACTTTGTACCATTGAAGCCCGTTTAGCATTATAACGGAATTTATCAATGAATTCTTGAACATGTTGACGCAATTGCTGTTGAGCTTCATATTCTCGTTGTTGCAAAGTAAGTTTTTCACGCATTTGCTTTTCATAACTTTCATAATTTCCTTTATATTGATCTAATCGACGAGAATGAAGGTGAATAATATCCGTGCAAATTGTATTAAGGAATTTACGGTCGTGAGATACCGTAACAATGGTACCTTGCCATTCTTGTAAATGATTTTCCAACCAATATACAGCTCTCATGTCTAAAATTCTCTGTAATTTTTGCAAATATTTTATAAATGAAAGTCCTCACCTAACATGTTTGTAGGTTCATCAAGAAGTAACAAATCAGGTTGGGTAAATAATGCTCTTGCAAGAGCAACACGCATACGCCATCCACCAGAAAATTCTCTTTAAAAAATTTAAATTAACTTTTTAACAAAACATTTTTAAAACAAACTTTGTTGGTTTTCGTTGTTCTTCGGGTTTAAAACCCAAACCAAAAAGAATAATGCCAGCTAAAGCAGGGGCTTTTTCAACTTGATGAGCTGACATTTCACCATAAACTTCTTGTAAACGATGAGATAATTCACTTCGCTCATCATCGGTTGTTGATGGAGTATCAATTTGTGCTCGTAATTCAGCTTCTTCTCGAAGCAAGCCTTCTCTTTTTACATCACATGCAAGAACGCTATCAAGAACCAAAGTATCATCACCATCAACTTCTTGTTCAACCGAAAGCATTCGAATGTTTGAAGGAATTTTAAGTTGACCACTAAATTATAAAATAAAATGAAAAGAATCAAAATTTCCAACACAAACCATGAAATCATTTTTAATAATGTTGTTTTTCCGAGACCATTTCTACCGACTAAGCCATAACGTCTTCCGAAAGATATAATGCAATCAGCGCCAGAAATAAGTTGCCTAAAATTATTATTATTGATAGTGACTGCTTAAAGAAGTTCTTACTTGTTTCCAAAGGAAATATCAACATTTTCTAATTGAATATCCAAACTATTGCCTCCTTCGGTGTCGGTACGTTTGCTAATAGTTTGACTTGCAGTTGCAATAATTTGGGGTTTAACTCTTCGAGGAGCTGCTGCTGTTTGTTCTGTACGCTTTTCAGCTTTATCTTTATTTCTTCCTTCAGCTTTAGCAAGCTTCTTTTTATCCACAACAAGGGAAGGTAAATCTTTTGCCGAAACTTTCCAAATTGAATTAATATTTTTGTATGGATCAATTTGAACCGACATATCTACGGTAGAATCAAGCTTTCGAGCTGCATCTTCACGACGATTTTCAAGGATTTTACTAAAAAAAAATTGAAGGTGGAAAGATTCTTGTAAATTAGAAACAAACCCTTGATGAAGAAGTTCAAAAAGCTTTTCACAAATTCGAAGGACAGCTTCATGAGAAATATCTCGAGCTGATCCATCTAAATTCAAAATAATTTTTAAACAAAATATAAATTTTTTCCAAATGGCTTACAAATATGATCTCCAACCGCTTCCGAAAGCTCTTCAACTGAATATATCTCATCATCATTTTCAACTAACAAATCTACAAATAATGAGTTATAGTAATTACGCTCATATGAGTGAGTTAGTAACTAAAAGAAATAAAAAATAATAATAAAAATGTATACCTCGAACCCATTCTTTGATTTGAATAGGCATAGTTGGAATTGTATTGACAAGGAAGTCATCAATACGTTTTCTAACAATTTTAGCATTGTCCGATGATTTGAGAGTGAAAGTATTTTCAGGTACAATATTACCGGTAGAAACCATTTTTTTAAACCAATTTTAATAAATATAAACTAAACTTTGGTTGGTAAAAAAATTGATATCTTTTCAGTGGTGGGTCTGAAATTATTTTGTGAATAGTAAGCACTTTATAACCGCGACGCCAAATATGCGGTACTTTTTAAAAATATTTTAATAGTTTTTTTGTAGCCTCAAGCAAAACCATAGTTGAAAAGAATTCTTTTAGGATGATCCTTAATATTTTTCCAAATTTAATTCTTATGATTTTTTTCTGGGTCATCGAATTGAGAGTGAAATTTGCCCCAAAATCTATCTTGATAGCTTCTTCGCGATCATATGTTAGGAATTATATAGATACTGTAGATTTACGAAAATTTATAATTTAAAAAGACAAACAAAAACAAATGTTGCATCTTTTTTTAAAACTTTATTGTTTGGTCCAAAATTTAGCAAATTTGGCTCATTTCTTTGATAAATTAAAAAAAAGGAGTTATTGGTTTGCCTTTTTTTAATGTTACTTCTTCTTTGACAAAATCGAAAGCTTCTAGTTTGCTTTTTTTTTGCCTTTGTCGGCGGTATTATTGATGATGACGTTGCAAAATCCTAAGTTGAGTTTTCGTTTGTTTGTTCATATTATTTTTTTGTTATTTGAAAGAAAAGGAGTGCACACTCAAAATAATCGATCGTTTTTTTCCAAATTGTGACTTTTTGTAAAAAAAAAACATTAAAGTTCGTGCTCTTCTTTTTTTTCTATTGAAATTTAAGTTTTTTTATTTCAACACAATCACAAATTCATAAAGGGAAAGAAGCTTGGTTCCTCGTGCAACAAAAAAAAATTGTGATTATTATTTATTACGACTATCGAGATAGATAGATAGTTGAAGAAGGGAAGAAAAGAAGAATAGCCGGAGATGTTTACGAAAAACGTCTCTGACTAACTTTTTTTTTTTCACAAAAAACCAACTCTGCCGTCGCCGGTGGCTTGCTTGTTGTGAACTTTTTATTTTAGCCCAACCAACAACTACCACCGTCAACCCCATCGTCGCTCTCATGTCTTGTTTTCTTTCTCTCCTCATTTATATTTTTTATTTTTTGAGGGCGGTCTTCATTCACTCTATTCTCTGACGTGATTAGCGCACAATAATATACATGCTCTTTTGCTCGTTGTTTCCTTTTAGAAATATAAACTCAAATAAATGTGAAAAGGACGAATTTATTGAAATCAACCTTCTTAATTTTTTTTATCATTTTTTATTTTTGGAAAAAAAAACTGATTTTGACTTGAATTTCGTTACGAGGATACTCGCAATGAATTCTTTGATCTGAAAGATCTATTTTTTTCATCTATAGAATTTATTTTTCTTTAAATATCGAGTTTGCTAATTCCACGACTATCACACCTATGACCTTTGATCCTTGAGTACATCCTTTTTTTCACTCAATGCTCCTTCGCAATCTAAATTAATCTGAGTATACAAACTCAGGTAAAAAAAGCTTCCATTTTAGTAGTATGTTTTCTTTTATTTCACTTTTTTTAATTCTATTTCTTGCTAGTCCCGAATGTCATTTTTCTTTCTTTTCTTTTTCACCGGTGGTTGTTCGAAAATAAAAATTGTAGGCAGCATCTCTTTCGCGCTTTGTTTGTTTCTAAAAAGTCAGTCGAGTCGTTGTCGTGTCGAGCAAGCGCTGGACGCGTCCCAAAGAAGAGAAAAATAATGCGTGTTTTTTTAATAAGCTTCATCCACCTTTTTTTTGATCATCAAAACTTATTTTTCTAACATCTCTTTTTTATTTTTCATCGTCTTATCGCTTACTACAATTTGATATACGAGTCGAGTGACCACTGGTCATCCCATCCAAAATCCAATAATTTCTTGTTTAAAAACTTTGAAAATATGGCGGAAAGAAGAAACTTCTTAATATGGAAGAGTTAAACTCTTTCATTTTTTGCCTCTTTAAATCGATAAAAATTTGCTGCCAACACGCCCGCGTTCGTTCATTTAATGGTGGTGGCAACAGAGGAGAAAAAGAAAGAAGCAAAAACATTCTTTTATCTGGTTTGCCCTTCGGCGGGTGATGTTTTTTCTTACTTCGCTCATTTGGCCTAATCTATAACATTTATGTATCCAAACAAAAAAAAAGTAATATAGATCCAAAAATATTTTTAACTTTAGAAATTCTATTGCATCAAATCATGGGCTCATGTTAGAGCCGAAGATTTTGAAGTCTTAATTTATTTTGAATTTTGAAATTTTTTTCTTAAAATTTAGATATTGACATATCATTCATTTTTTATTTGATAATTCTAAATGTTTGCATATTGATTTTTATTAATGGGCCTAACGGAAAATTGCAAAAACTTAAAAGTCTTTATTTTAGACCTGAATTTTTGATGGTTGAATCTTTAAAAAAATCAAAAAAACAAGATGAAATTTTTAAGCCCGCTTTTTAAATGTTTACGTTATCTTAAATTTTATAAAATCCAAATTTTACTGGCCAAGCCGTAAGAGATTTTCTTTTTTGTAGGCTTATAAAAGAATAGACTTACACAAAAGATACAAAACGCTAATTTAATATTTTTTAATTTTCCTAAGTAAACTTTAGATCATGATTTTTGTCATGGAAAAGGATGTTCCATCTATAATTTAGTTTATATATTTTTTAATCTTTTTTCTGTGAATTAAATTCTTCGAACTTTATTTCTTTTTCTCTTCAAAATGTTTTTTTGAGATTTAAAAAATATTTTTTTAAAGTTATACTAAAAAATTGAATTAGTAAAATAAATTCCCATACATTCTCTTGAAATTTTTTTTTATTACATTATAGTATTTTTGGTAATAAAACTGCTAGTAGATTTTTTTTATTTAATCTCCAAATAACAAACAAACAATTACTTTGTATAAAAAAAGCTCTTTTGTAAAAATAAAAAGAATATTTAAAAAAAATTAAACTTTATTATAAAAATTTCGGTTTTTTCGTGCTTATTTTGAAACGCTTGTGTTGCATTTCGCTCTCTTTAAAAAAAACTTGAATACATACTTTCAATATACCTGAGATAGAAAGCACAAACTTGGCCTCTTTTTTTCTTTTTCTTTTTTTAAGAAAGAAAGGTATACAGTACAAAGAAAGAAAAGTGAGTGAGTGATGAATAAATGCATTCGAGTTCAAGGCCTAATCGCGCTAACAGGAGTTTCAATGATGAACATGACAACTAAAAAAAATCACATCTGCTGGTTGCTTTTTTTTTTAAATTAACTATTTTTCATTGATTTTTTTGTTTGAAAGCAAATAAACACTCTTCTACCCGTTTCTCTTTAGTGCTTCTTTCTTGTGATAATCTAATTTTTTCTTTTTGAAACAATAAATTGTTAGTTTTCGGTTTTTTTATCTGAAAAAAAAAATAAAGATACCAAATTTTAGGATGAGTTAGTTTGTAAAATATTTTAGATGAACTTAGCAATTATTGGAATTTTCGAGAACCTACTAAAATGATAACAAAAATCTGTAAAATTTTAGTTATGCTTGTATGAAACTGAGTCACTGTTTTTTTTTTTGAATTTAAGACTTTCTTTCGTAATTTTTTGATTCTTCAGTTACTTTTCAAAACGACCTAAAAAAAATTGCGCAAAAAGCATTTTATAGGAACAAAAAAGTTTTATTGCATTTCAAAATGAAAAGAAAAAAAACATAACTTTTCACTCATTTTTGCAAAATCAATCAATCGATTGATGGTCGTCGCTCGGTCGCCGGTGAGTCGATGCTTGATTGTTGTGTGCATTGCAATGTTTTTTCCTTAAGAAAATACGAAAGATGTAAAAAAGGCCAACTAACCAACTCGGCAGTCCGCCGCCGTTAGCAAAAGCATTTTTGGGTTTCTTTAAAGCAATGCGGAAGGATAGTATTAAAATTTTGTTTTCGCACGGGATTCTTCAAATTTTAGTATGATGAAAATTCTTACCCATAGCTAAATTTGTAAATATAAAAATTTATTAAAAATTACGATTTTTGTAAATGAACTCAAATCAGAAGTTTGTTCCTTCTGGATTGGAGGAGCATTCAAAAAAAGTTGTAAAATAATTTAGATAAAAGTAATATAAAATTTTGGTGCATTAGAAACATAGTTTAAAAATCGAGCATCAAATTTAACTTTGTTTTGTTAACTTTTAATAAGTAGTCAGTTTATCATTCGGTAATTATCATCGAAGAGCTATTTCCAAAAGCCATATCATTAAATTTTCATCTTTGTATTAATGAATTTAGATGAGATGAATATGCAAGTAGAATGAGTTAAATTTGCCACCTTTTTATGTAGTATTTCCCAATAATCTTTTCTTTCTTTATTGTTTTTTTTTTGCGCGCCTTTCTCATTTTTAAAAGCAAATTTTCCGGCATCAGCTCGTCACTTTTTTTTGTTGGTAGTGTTGTTTTGTCGTTTTTTTTTGCTTGAGAGTTTTGGTTTCTTGCTTTATTTTCTCGACCTCCTTTTTTATATTTCGGACCGCGACGCCTAACGGCTGGCTCACAATTTTGTATCGGTTCTTTAACGCGCAGTCAGCTTTCATTTTTTTCCACGAAAAAACGTTGCAATAAAACTCCAAATCATTTATTTTCTATCTGTTTTCTATTCTTCATATGTTAAGAAAACGAGATTGTTTCAATCTTATATTGACAAAATGTTATAACGAGAGATGATTGCACTTCGACTCATTATGATAACTTTGAGGATGGAAGTTTAATAAAAGCTTTACTAACTAACTTAATTTCATGATAGTCGCAAAACTTGGATCTTATAAACTTTTTATTTTTTTGGCCACTCACTAACCTCTCTAAAGAAGCACACACGATGGCGCTTCATCTGCTTTTTTTGTGGTTGTTATGTGTGTCCGTTTTTTGACGTGTATTGTTTTGCGCAAAGTGTGTATACTCTTTTTTTTTATTTTGGACGCGCGGACGTTTTTGTCTATAATCTCCGTTTGTCGTCGCCATCCTATTTGGCAGCAGCTGCTTTTCCTCGAGCTGCCCTATCACCTCAAAAATTATTATATCGTTTTTATTTATTTATCCGTGATCTATTTTGTTTCACTATCAGTTTCTTTTAGACCATCTTAAAAAAATCATTTTAGCAGCAAACTTTCCAACTTTACTTTTTCTTTATTATTTAATATCAACTATGACAACCACAAGAGAATCTTCAGAAGTTTTGGAAGGGATTTCTCAAGAAATTAATGGAGCTGGACCCTCAGGAATTCATGTAAACATTGAAGTAAGTATGCCTAAAAATATTTAAAAACTTTGTTAACATTTTCATTTGAATTGAAAGTTCACACCTAAATTATACGAAAGTCAAAATGACCCTTTGAATGAGAATTTTAAACTTTAAAGCTTTTTCCTTTATTGACGACATCATATTTTTTGCCTACTTTAAAATCAAAAATCGATTGTCCGAGATGAGAAAAACGACCGCAGCCGGCCTCGACTCAAGTCAATGGTTGACAACAAACGACTGACAGACATTGAACTGAATATTTTTTGTCGAAAAAAACCCGCCACCGCTTCTCTTATTTTTCTTCATCATTTTGGCTTGCGCAACCGCCTGCGTGTGACTCTTGGACTCTTGCTTTTCCTAAAAAGTATTATCCTTGATACCCAATATTCCACTCAAATTTCTACCATATTCAATCCTCATTTTTTTTGTTTGTTTCTAACTCCTATCCAACTTTTTTGGCTTTTAACAATATTCATAATTATCTTTTGTTTTTTATTTATTATTTTTTAAGGACTCTACTTTAAAAAAATTTATTTAGGAAATCGATTTTCGTAATTTTTTTCTTTTGGAAAAAATAGATATTAAAAAAAAATTTCTGTAAAAAAATGCAAAAAACTATGTAACTAGCCTAAAATTTTAAAAGTCATTTTCTACTGGAAACAAAAATGAAAAAATGCAGTTTTGATTCAAGGGTTTCATCAACCAAAGAAAAAACTAAACTTTTTCGAGAAAAGAATGTCCTTAGAAAAAACTTTCCCCGTTCGTTTCCCTCAAAAAATAAAAACCTCATCTTTATTGATTTACACCGGAGCCTGCCAGTGGCGCGACAAAGCGCATTTCGATTATTTAGGACGCAGCAGCCGGCTCAACATGCTTTGCTTTTGTCTTGGTTTTTTTGCTTCTGTTATTAGCTATTTAAACTCTTAGCTTCACTTGCAATAAATGGAAAACTCTGAGTAACTAATTTTGCAAATGAGTTCAGAGTGTAAGACTTCGAAAATGTAATTTCACATTTCTCGTTTTTTTTTCCCTCCTACAACCTGTTATTTTGCTTACCTGAAGAAAAAAAAATCCATTTTCATACTTCTATTTTTTAAAAAATGCCCTATTGGCTTTACTTAGTTCTGGTTCAGCTTGCTTAATTTCCTTTTCAAAAAAAGAAAGATTTGTAAGACTATCCGGACAAACACGTCTGCATTTTTTTTGCTTATTTCCTTTTTATTTTTTTCAAACTTTAAAGGACCATATTCATTTCATCTTTTTTTCAAACACGCGGCTGGATATTCCATCATGCTGCAATATTGCAAAGCCCGTAAAGTACAGTAATTTGAACGTAAAATTACTGTACATTACTGTACTTTACGGGCTTTGCAATATTGCAGCATGATGGAATATCCAGCCGCGTGTTTGAAAAAAAGATGAAATAAACAGGGCCCTTTAAGCAGCATAAAAAAGCCCAAGAAGCAATAAGTTATTTTTCATTGATAAATAATATGTTTGTTAAAGAATGAATGCCATTGCAGCAGCATACAAAAATACTTTTGCGCCGCAAAATATTCTTTAAATTCGTTATTTTTATGATTTCCAAGTTGCACTTAACTATGTTCTCAAGGAAAAAAAACTTCCTAATAATAGCTTTTGGTTCGTTGTAAGTTGTTGTGCTCATTGATTTGTTTTTTCGCCCGGGTTTTCTTTCATTTTTTTATTGTTCATGAAAGAAAAAAATTCCGCATCGTCAGGGTGCCGCTTAATGGCGCGGTTTCAAGCCCAAGCAGGCGGTGGTGTGCGCGCTCTTGTTCTCCATTTTTTTATTATTATTTTTCATCGCATTGTCAAAAATAATTTTGAATTCGTTTATTTTTAATACGCGTGGTTTTCTTACTCCCATCCAATTCGAAAAAATGATAATTTCATTTTATCAAAAATTCTGACATTTAATCTTTTACAGAACGGTAATCATCACGATTCTGAAGAACTTATTATTACTGCCGACGGTGAAGTTTCCCCATCATCATTACGGCGAAGTACACGTGCAAGTGCTCTAAAAGCACAAGAAAAGCTAAAATTCAAAGAAGGAATGGGAATGTTTCCAATGGTTTGTTTTTTTCTCTATCAATGTATTTTGCCATGAAAGCGTAATTTTTTTTAGCCAAATGGCATTGAAGAAGATCTCATCCCCGATGAAGAAAATCACGAAGCAGTCGATGATATTTCAGAACCCTCATCTAAAAAGCGTAGACTTATTGATGGGTTTGAATTAGATCAATATGATTGTAAATTTGGCGTTCGAATGGATAATGATGACGTTTACATGCTTACTGATGAAAGTGAAATCTCTTCTTTAAATTCAGAAGAAATTGGAGACTTGAAAAAGAATTATGAAGAAGTAAACGATAATTCTAATATTTTATATACTAACCTTTGCATCATTTTTTTAGTTTAAACAAGCTGGAATTACAAAAGAGCAACAATTTGAGAGAGCTTTTCAAGTGAAAGAGCTTGAAACACAGCTTCGTATGGAAGAAAATAAATTGGTATTGCTTAAAAAAACAATATCAAATCAAAAAGAAGCCGAAGCTGAAATACTCAAAAAACAGAAAATGCTTGCAGATGTTGTGGCCCGGCAACAGCAGCATATGAATGCATATAAACCCACGGTTGCAACAAATCCTTCCATTAAAGTCAATGGAACAACGCCCAAAAGTTCTAAATGTAAATGATGAAAAGCTTGCCTTTATTTAATTATAATATATATAAAATATATTTTTAGCAAAACAAAATAATAATACTGCTCGTGATACAAATCAAGCCCTCCTTGGACTTGATCCACAAATTCAACGAGCATTTATTCAACGGCTCATGGCAAATCCACAATTATCTAGTCAAGCATCTCAATTGCTTAATCCTCAGCTTCTTCAAGCTCTTCAGCAACAACAACAGCAGCAACAACAGCAACAGCAGCAACACCAACAAAATATTCAAAAGGCAGCAGCACCTGTTGTACAACCTCCACCTCAACCACCTCCACCTGCACCGAAAAAAGAAAAAGAGCCTTCAGTTCCAACAACAACCCCGGCTCAAAAAATTGCAGAAGCAAGAAGAAAACTTCGACAACAATTGGATAAGCAATTACTTTCAATACCATCGCCAAAACCTTTGGTTTCGGATATTAATTTTATTCCGAGTTCAACCTCCGATTTTCTTTATTTATTGGGCCTTGATTTAACGGTTCAACGAGTGCTCAAAGATAAAAATGTTTTCAAAAAATATGAGGAAGTCCCGTATACTTGTGAAGAATGTGTTACAGATTTTACTCCATCGTGGAAAGCAATAGTAGGAACAGAAAATGATCTTCACTTATATTGCGAAAAATGCGTAAAAGATGCACAAAAAAAGAAAATGAAACAAGATCATGCTTCATTATTTAAAAAAGCTTTCGCTAAAATTTCTGAACAAGAAAAGGAACTTGAAAAGCAAATTGCCGGTGGTAAATTTGATGATCCACCAGCTCCCCCACCACCTCCACCACCACCTAAAGCTGCAACTCCTACAGCTCCCAAACAATCGGCTAGCACGTCATCATCGCTTCATCAATCAGTTTCTGCTGGAAATTTAAGTCAAACCATGACAGCCGCTTTATATTTGCATCAACAACAGCAAAGACAAAAATCCCAGCAACAACAATTACAACAGCAACAACAAACATCTCATGCTTCAACTTCGACACAAAAAAATCAGGTTTATTTTTATTTAGAACTTTAAAATTTAAGTAATTATATTTTTAGTCACAATCTAAATCTTCTAAACGCAGCCAAGCAGCCTCTTCCAATGCGAATGCTAATAGCACTTCGTCATCAAATAACAATCAAAATCAAACACAATTATTTATGAATATGTTGCGTGCAGCAAATCCCATGGTGGCTGCAATGATGGGAGGAGGAAATAATTCCAATTTGCTTCAAGTAAATAGATTCCCAAAATTTTTACAAAACTTTATTTTAATATATTTTTTAGCTTCAGCAATTATGGGCTTTAGCAAATGGTAACAGCAATAATAATGCGTCAAACAATCGTTCAAACGCAAATAATACAGGTGCTTTGGCTCTTTTGCAAGCCGCTATGCAAGCTAATAATTCAAATAACAATAACAATCAGCAACAACAACAGCAGAATTTCCTTCAAAATATGATGGTAGGGTTTTTTTTACATTAATCTTACATATTAAAGGTTACTGTAAATGAAAAAAATCCATAAGAATTTTACATACTTTATTTATAATCAATTATAATAACTATTATATCATTTTTATAATTTTACTTTTAAATTTTCATTCTTATTTAAAAAAATTACTTTTTAGAGTCAAAATATGCTTGCACAATTAGCGATGATGCAAAATCAAAATTCCCCAACTTTATTACAAAATATTCAACGTTTACAACAACAAACAATGTCCAAATCTAAAAAATAAAAAACGGTTATACTAATATAATATTTTATCTTTTTCATCTTTATTTTTTAACTTTAAATTGTTTTTCTTCTTCTTATCATTTCTATTTATTTAGTAATATATCCGATCTCGGTCGTGGTGTGTATGATTCAATTTCTTATTATTTATATATTTTTTAACAAGAAAACTCTGGGTTGTTTACCGGGCATCAAGTGTCCGATTTTTATTATTGGTTTTATCTTTTTCTTAATTACCTTAATCCTTATGATATTTTTATTTTGGGTAGTCATTTTCATACATACTTCCTGCAAAGGGCGCGTCTCTTTCTATTTTTTTAAAGCCTCCATTCTTTATTTTTAACGTGTCTTTTCAATCTTTTCATTTATTCCTTCCTTTTCTTTTTTTACAAACAATGTTTTTACCCTAAAATAATTGATTCTTTTTATATTATTATTGATCTAATAATAACACGATTCTGTTTGATTTTTGATTTTCATCCTCTAATTTTTTACAAGGATTCTTGTGTTTCTTTTTTTGCTTTTGTTTTGTTTGAAAAAAATGCGCTATTAAATAAAGTGCATAAATTGCTAGAAAATGAGAGGCAGATTGATATGAGATTTTATTTATTATTCAAACTTGCTTAATAATAATAATACAGATACAGATAAAAAGAAGAAAAATACTCGCAATATCTTATAATTTTTGTGTATTTTTTTTACCCGTGAAAAAAATGGAAAAAAGTACCTTTGAATTATAACAACAAAAAAATAAAAGAAATGCTAAATTAAAGACACGGATTAATACATAATGAAAGCAATAAAAAAATAATAATCGTTGGTGAAAGTTTTTTAAAAAGAAAGGATCGCTTGCACATATTCCCAGAGTATTTAAAAATTTTATTTATGTTATTTGTGTTTTAAGTCATTGGCTCCAATTCCACGGTTTTATCTGGATCAGCAACAACAACTTGTCGTTTAAAAAATTTTCTTTTAAAATATGTCGACCATTTTTCGACTGGAGGAGTGAGAATTACCAAAACCACTGGAATTACAACGCTTCCATGATAAAAGCCAAAAATGACCACAAGGACTACCGTCTTGAAAAATACTAAGGGAATATAATCCTAAAAAATGAATGATTTGTGATTTGTTTGAATTAAATAAAATGTCTTACCGGAACACATAAAAGTGGAGCCACGCAAAGAATTGTACTTCCACCTCCGAGAAGCATGGGATACATAACAGATTCAATACAATTTGAAACTCTATCTGCTTCAGTTTCCATTTTTATAATAACACATTTTCCATCTTCATAAACTTCTTTCTTTCGATTCTAAAAAATGTAAATGTTTTTATATTATAATCAATAGTTAAATAGTTTTTGATAATTACACAAATTTAAAAACTCAAATTTTGAGAACGAAAAACTTACAAGATAGCTGTAAATTGTGTGAGCGGTAAAATCAACGCTCATTCCAACGCTCATTAAAATAGCACATAACGAAGCGGGATCAAGATCAAGGCCCCAAAAATATAAATACCCAACAACTCCAAAAGCAATGGATGCAATAGAAATTACAGCGGTGAAAACTCCAAGAGGAGTTTGAATGAAAATTGCACAAACAACGAACATGCAAGCTAATGTCAATGCTCCTGATTGAAGTGAAAATGTTTTCATTGTAAGCATTTGATCCACAAACATAGCATTCGTTTCCCAAACCACCGCTCCAAGGGTTTTATATTTCTTTGCAATTTCTCGCCATTTAACCATAATATCAATTCGGCCTTGCCAATCTTTTATTCCAGCAAATACCAAAGTCATGGTAAACTTTTCAATTTTCATGCTTTTCCAATCCGTTGTTAAATTATTCAGTCGAAGGGTAGTTAAATAATGATGATAAACGGGGCTATCAAGGAAGCTTTTCATATATCTTAAATCATATCCAGTATTAGGCACAGGTCCTAAATCATCTGAGACGCCATTATCCGAATGAAAATCAAAATCAAAGTCGCTATTGCTTTCATCAAAATATTTTTTATAATCACCCATCCAACTCATGGTATATTTTTCTCCTGAAAACATAAAATCTAAATTTATTTATTTGTTTTGTGAATAAACCTTTATTTTCTGGAAGAGCATAAAATTCTTTTATCATTAAATTAAATTCATTCATTTGCTCTTCGTTTGCCAAATCAAAGGGATTTGTAATGAAAAGTTGCATTGGATAATATTCATACCAAATTTTGTGGGCCATTATTTCATGTGGTTTACGAATGACTGATTTGGCTGGCAAAATTTTTTCTGTATCCAACTTTGCCGTAATGTTTATGGTTCCATAAACTCCAAAGAAAATATATCCGGCATAAATGCATAAATTCAATAGTTGAAAATATCGACAACACACGAGATAAGTGTATGTTCGGCTAATAGTTGTCATAATCTTTTTTAACTAAACCATTTATTGTTAATTAATTCTTTAAGGCTCTGAATGAAAAACTTACGCATTTTCTCAGCCTTGGATCTTCTAGCTCTGGTTTAACTTTGGAACTTGCATTATAAACATAAACCAAGGTTGGACAGAAAAAAATCAACGTAAAAACATATGAATATCCTAAGGCGATGGCAGCACCAAAACAAAATAGTTGGATTTCAGCTGTTGGAGTCATGGCACCAATTAAAAATGTCACGACATTTGTAAGTGAAGTTATGGTAATTGATGGTCCAACTTCCGACAGAATTCTTTGTAGATGTGTTTTCACATCGGGTGAAGTTGAAAAATGACGAAAATGAGCATGAGCTAACATAAAACTATCATTAACACCAATTCCAAGTGTCAAAAATGGCATGACTAATAATACACTATTCACTATAATAGTGTGGTTTTATATTTTCAAAACCATTAAAAATAATGCAAACCTCGCATTTGAGTGAAACCATAAATTCCGAGAGTAGTTCCAACAGAAAGTAATGATCCAAAAGTTGAAACAAATGCCAAAGTTAAAACTTTATAAGAAAATATTCCAAAATAATAACTTCCACCAATAACAGCAAAACCCGCAAAGGTCAACATCAAAGCTAATCCGAGACCAACCTAAAATGTAATTGGTTTTAAAATATTAAACAAAAACCAATGAAACCAACATATGGACCCATCATTTGTGAATCTTTATTCATTTCATGATCAACTATTTCACTTCCAAGAACTTCCATATCAATGAGATCACTCCAAAATTCTTCTCGAGCATATTTATAAAGTTGAAGTTCCCAATTAGCGAGAGTTTCTTCATCTAGACCTTTTATGGTTTCACCATGATACATTAATTGAACAACTTCAACAAAGCGAACATTTGTAATATTATGAATGGCGTCAAGATCTTTTCGACCTGAAGTGGTAGCATTGGAATTATCAGCTAATTTAACTCCGAAGAAATTTCTCTCAAAATGAAAATCAATTCCATGAACTTTTGAAATGGGAAAATCTAATCTCTTCCAAGGTCGAAACAACTCTGAGGATTGACCTGAACCAACATCAATAAGGGAATCCTGCAAATGGATTAAACTATAAAAACTCATTTTTTGCATTTTAAAAATAGAAGTTGAAAATTTCAATAATGCAATACAGTAATGTGTTGTGTTTAGAAATCAAATTAATTTCTTCTTATCCTTTTTATTTACCGTAATGCGTTAGATAGATAATTTTTTTATCAGCTCTTTAATTTTAAGAAGCAATAAAAGAGGGGTAAATAAAAAACTTACAGCAAAATATTCAAAGAAATACCCGGCTTCACAAAATGAACCGCAAAAATCATTAAATGCAAAAACATTCCCATCAAAAGAAACATTTACATGCTTTCTAATATGTCGATGTACTCGTAATGCTTCAGCTAAATGTTCTGGACGATGCATGGAACCGCCATCTTTTGCTAATAAAATTACTAAAGTTATTGTTGGATCTGATTTTAAACCAAAAAAATTTCTTAAAACATCCGTTTCAAATCGCGATGCTGAAGTTGTTGGCGTGTATCCATCTCTGACCCTATCCCTTAAATGCATTCGACACATTCCAACTAAAAATACACGAATTAAAGTAACTTAAATTATGAATGTTGTTGGCACAAACCTGCAGTAAATCCGATAATAATGGCACTAATAAAAAATGCTGATGGCGTTATTGCAATACAACGACCCAAATTACCAAATACTGTATTCAATTGAAACATTTTAGCAAATTGTCGAAGCTTATCCGCTTGAGGATCTGAAATATGAATTAAATAATCAAATAATAGAGGAATTAAAATTGTTTAAAAACATACAAAACATGGTTGTTTTTGACAAGCAAGAAAATTTATGGTGTCACTCAAAAAAAAAAAGCTTTTAGCGTTTTTTTAAATAACCCAAATATAAAAAATTTTAAACATGAATACAGTGAGGCAGGCTTTATAATAACAAATAAAAATGGGTTCGACATCTTTTATTATGATAATGAGGTTCTCCTATTTAAAAAAAAAGCTTACTTGAAACCCAAGGAAATGTTCGAGGTAATGATCGATTCGGTCTCGTTGTGGTCGATGATTCAGATAATGAATTTTCTGATTCATCGACAAAAGGCACTGATTCTGGTAAGATGCCATCTCTCAATGTGGTAGGAGGAGATTCTTCATCCAGGGACATTTTTATTGTGGAAAAAACAGTTTCAATGAGATCCTCGCTTTTTGCTTGGCGCCTGGGCCTTCTAAAATAATAAGAAAGTGAAATTAGCAAAAATTCAACATAATAAAATGAAATTTTTAGCGTGTTTCGTTAAACGACAAAAAAAAATAAAGGTAAAAAAACAGGAAAAATAAAGAAATACATATAATTAAATTAAAAAGCTAAAAGAAAGGCTCGATAACCTTTTTTAGGAAACAGTACAAAGGACAGCAAACTAACTCTGATCGATAATTGTCAAAAAAAAAACGATAAAAAATAACAATACTTTCTAGAATCTTTTTTTATGTTTTTACTCTCAAAGAATGATTGAGAAAAAACAAAACAAAAAGGAGATAGTTGATTAATATTGGTTGAATGCATCATTATTTTTGCGCGGCGTCCTTTCGTTTCTTTTTTTTTTAGTCTTTCATCATCGTTTTTGTCAATAATAACGTGGGATTGTTATAACCACCGGCGAATGGCAGAAATAACCAATTGCTGCAATAACATGCCAGACAACAACGTTTTCAAATAAAAAGTTAAAACAGCTGTAAAGCAGGAGCAAGCGTCCGTTAAAGAGAAAGAGAGATTTTTTATGATTGAAAAGTATTGCGTTTTGATTTTGGGGACAACTATCATCAACCACTAACGTGTTCATATGCATTTTTTTTGTGACCGGTTTTTCTCTCTATTTTCCCCATCATCATTTTAGAAGAGGTAAAAAATGGAGATTATTTGGAGGTCTTCTTCTTCTTCGTCTTCATCTTAGTAAAAGATGGGATTCTTTTTTTCTTCATATTATATATTGTGAAGAAAAGAAATCAACAACACCCGAAGAAAAAAAATGGAAAAAAAGAAGCGCATGATTGTAAGTTTCTTAAAATGGACATTAAAAAATAGAGAAAAACAAAAGTTTAAAGGAAAAAAATTAAATCACTATTGAGAAATAGAAGGACGTCACTCGCATTCAACAATTAATTACAAAATCAACAAGAATTTTAAAATTTTGTTTAAAAAGTTCAAAGTATTTCGAGAATCTTAAGTTTGGTTAATTGCTTTTATAGATGGTTGCTACCCTTTTTAAATGATCGCTATTCATCTTATTTTTTTGCGTTTAAATGAAAGACCTCCTACTAACTAACAATAAGAAGCAGTCGTTTTTTGTTATCAAAGTTGTAAATTATTTTCACATGAATAAAATATGGAAAACCGATAAAGTAATAATAAAAAATTCACAAGATTAAAAAAAATTTGTGTCTTTTTTGACCGTATATTTTGTCTTTCCTATAATTTTTTTGTGTTTTATTGTTATTATAGCTTCTCTTTCTTCCTTCTTTTTTTATTTTATCAAATTTAATCTTTATTCTGATAATTTAGTTTTCTTTTTCTTTAAAAGAGTTCCTTTTTTCTTTTTCACGCATAAAAACGTTCAAAGTCCCATGAGAGACCGCAAAAAAAGAAAAAGAAAAAGAAAAGAGAAGGATGTTAAAAAATCGCATGCTTTTTTATGGGAAGCTTCAAAATGGGGCCTAAAGGAAAAGTAAAAAAAGAGAAACATAAAATTTATAAATTGTCTCAACAAAAAAAATTGAAGAGAAAAAAAGTTTAGCAGATGAAAACAAAAAAAGAAAAATTTCAATCAATTCAAAACAGAACCGATGAAAAAGCTTGCTTTTTGATATTTTTTTGCTGCATGCCGAAGGTTTATGATCGATGATGAGATGAGAAAAAAAAGGAAGCAACAATAATGATGATACAAAGAGAAAGTGATTCTCTGTTAAGAATGAGTCAGTACAGGAGAAAAAAAACAACAAAATATACTTTGTTTTTTTTTTTGAAAAACATGACCTAAATGTACTTATTTCGAAGATGAGTCTTTGAGGTAAATTTAATACAATATTTTTTACTTATGTGAAATGCTTTGGGCTTTGCAATGGAAAGTAAAAGCCAAAAAAATATTTGCAGCTTCTGTGTGTTTAAAAGAAGATCATTTTTAAGAGGATTTTTAAAGCATATTTTCTAAAAAAATTATGACTAATTAAAAATGCGCTTGTTATTCATTTGAAAATTTAGGATTTTCTTTTATCATTGGTTAACCTAAACTATAATCGCGTCGCGACGAAAATAAAATAACATTAAAATCTTTAAATCAAAGAAAAAAACAAAAATATTTTTTTGGCAAACAAATGTTTTTGATTTATAACATTGAAGCAGCTAAAATAAAAAATAAGATTTTTGTTTTCACAAAAAATTCTATTCTTCTTTCCTGGTTTGGACTTTAGAAAGATGAAGAAAACATTTAGAAGGTACCAGTGTTCAATATTAACCTATTATTCAATCAAACAATTTCGAAGGAAAAATTTCTTAAAAATTTCAAAATTTTCATTTAATTAAACAATTTACCGTTTAATTTACACAAAAAAAGTGCAAAAGTTAAAACACCTTTAGGTTAATTTTTTATAACTTCTCCGAAAAAGGTTTTTAATGTTTTAGAGATCAAAAAAGTTAGGTAAGACGAAAAAGAAAAAAGTAAAGAAGGAAAAAACACGGCGAATACAAAAGCAAGCAAGAAAAACAACAAAGAAGCAAGTAGCTCTGCTGAGGCGGTGGCAGCTCTGATTCTTGCTTTTTGTTTGGGAGGTCGAGGACGTGAAATCGGAATCTTTTAAACCAACAAAAAAGTGGAGGATAACAAAACAAAAAAGAGAATAAAAAAATGTGTGCAAAACTAATTTTGATTATTCAAAAAGAGGCGAAAAAAGAGAGAACGAGACAGAGGGAATGATGTTTTTGACGATGTCGACTGAGTCAAACGTTGTTTCACATTTTCAATCGATCATAAAATTGTCACCATCAAAATGTTTGACTTCTTTGTATATTTTTTTGAGAAACATTTTAAAAAAATATTAAAGTTGAACAAAAATGCCTTTCTAATTCCATTTATAATTTTTGTTTATAAAATTTAAATATGTCACACTAATTTTTATATTTATTTATAATGTTATTATTTTACTATTCTTTAGTTATAAAAGCTGTTCAAACAAAATATATATTCTATTAAGTTAAATTTTTTTGTGCTTCGCTAAACCTTTTTTTATCGACTTTGAACTATAGTTTATTGCTTTCAAAGTTAAAAAAAACTATCTGGTCCTATTTGTCCAGCATCCTTCTTCTTCTCAAAAAAAGTCGCGTGGTTTCAACTTCAAAAGCAAAAAATATTTAAAAAAACTAACATAAATCGTTGGTTGAAAATGCATGGACTTTTCTATCAACTTCGAATGAGACCACCAAGATAGAGAGAAAAAAAAAGTTTTTGACGCCAGACAAAATGAAAACGACAAAGGAAAGAACACATATAAGCTGAGAAAAGAAAGAAAAAAGTTTATCTTTTTAAAATCCCATTTTGATGAAAAGTGGAAATTCCAAATGGTTGTAAAATAAAGGCATAATAAAAGTGATAAAATAAGGCAGTAGAAACAGAAAGTATAAAGTTTAGCTTTTACGGAAATAATGAAGCAACAGCCTTCACGAGCAAAAAAATATAGTCTACACGTGAGCTACCGAATTTAATCCTTTTTAAAACCGACGGTCAATAACTATACGGCCGTAAAATGATAAAGCAATAAATTTAATGATGGCTCCCTTTCTTCCATTTCCTTATCGCATAAGACACAAACAAGCACGAACCAATTGATGGTGCGTGCAATAGCAGAAAAAAATTTAATTTAAACTCTTGAATTCAAAACACTTAAGTTTCTTTCCTCGAGCTTTTTAAATCAATGTTTGTGTTAATCTCCCTCGTTCATTCATCAATCTTTATCAATCGCGATTGGCTTTCAAAAAAATGGTTAAAACAAAACTCACGAACCCAACGAAAAAACCGCCTGTTTTCTTCTTCTCAATGAAAAGCGAAAGTCTTGCTTTTCTTGTTTCGCACATTGGAATCAATACTGAAGAAAACAAGAAGAAGAAATAAATGCAGAAAGAAGAGTTCCCTTGGAACAAGAAGGCAAAAAAAAAAAAGAAGTGTCGTGGCTCCAAACCCATTTCTCCGCCAACACCACCGCCGACGGCATTCATTCCAAATTCGAAACAGCGAATTGCAAAAAAAAAAACGAAGAACAAAAAAATTACATCCTAAATTGGCGTCTTAAGGAATTTAGAGGCAATTGCTGTTTATTATGTATGAACAAATTATTAAGTAATATATCTGATTTTAATTTTATCATAGAAAAATCCAATATTTTTTTTCTTCATTTTAATGCTTTTTTCCAATTCTTTTAAAACAAAATGGATTTTTTACGTTTTGTGGAATGTGATGTCCTAGTACTAACTAACATCGTATTAAAATAGCTGTTAATTTGTTTGTAAAGTTATGTGAAAAATAGAGATATCGCAATTATAATAGTCAAATTAGTTTATTTCGATGTTTGTGAAACGTTTAAAAATAAATGCATTTTTTTTTGGCAAAGTATGTCTTTTTAGATAAAAATCAAAGTTGATGAAAAAGCTTTTCACTAAAAAAATTCTAAAATATATTTGTATTGAATTATATTTTTTGCTTTTGAAAATGGAAACAATTGATGATGTTGATTCTTCATCAGCTCAAAAAGGTATGTTGCTCTTTAGTTCAGGTTAAGCTTTATTAAAAAAAACTATTATTTTAGGTGAAGCCGTGCAAGCTCAATTAGCTGTTTGGGATAGACTCATGCATTTAACAATTAAAACCCATGCAGCTTTACGATCTTTTAATCAACTTCCTCGTGGAGAAATTGCTAAAGAATTATTTAGAAATGCAAATGAAGATACAAAAACTGACTTATCGAAGCTACGAGGGAACATTTTTGAAACAACTTCTACATTTTTGGATATCGAAAATATTTTTATGAAGCAAAGTAAAAAACACCAAGGTAATTTTATTTTATAAAATTAAGATTTGTTACTATCAAAAGATTTTTAGAAGCGTCAGATGAAGAAATTGAGAGCTCTGAAGATGAAAAAGAAAACGAGAAAAGTGATGATGAAGGAGAAGAAGATGAAGAATTAGAAAATGATGATGAAGAAATGGAAGATAATAAGGAACATTCAGTTAAAGCAAATCGTGGTCATTCAAATTCTCGACTTCACCATTTACAAAAAACCATCACTTTACTTGATTCAACTTATTCTAAAACACGTTCTTCTGTTCTTACCAAATGGGATGATCGTACTCGACTCGTTGGCCGAAAAAGTAAAAGCAATGATGCTCTTGAATCTTCTATTATGAAACAAATTGACAAAGTATGAATGCACGTTTTCTTTTCACTTATTACGGTAAATTTTAGGTCCTCGCCGACAGATATCGACTTTTACGTCGTACTCAAACAAAAAGATCTGATAATGATCGTCTTGATGGAACAGCTGAAGCATCACAAGATTCTGAAATTTTTGATGATGACGACTTTTACCAAGCTCTTTTAAAGGATTTTATTGATCAAAAAGCATCTCAAACAAATGATCCTGTTGCTATGAGCAGACAATTCCTTGAATTACAAAAGCTGCGTCAAAAGCGATCAAAAAAGGTTGTTGATACCAAAGCTACAAAAGGAAGAAAGATACGATATGTAACTATTCCAAAAATGGTTAACTTCTTTCCTGCATGTCCTGAATCGGTGGAATGGTCTCATGAGAAAAGAAATGAATTATTTAGATCTCTATTTAAATAATATCCAGTTGATTGTTACTTTTTTTGTTTTGTTGATTTTGATTTTTTTTTAATAAAAAATTTAATTTAAAAAATATTATGCAGAAATTTTATATTACAAAGAATGAAAACAGCCCAGAAAACAGTGCAATCTTTTTTTATTCAATTAAAAGTGTGAAATGTGAGATTGATTATTTAATTTTCAAAACTTTTTACAGGAAAGAATAAAATATCAACTGAAACTTTATTTATCATTGTTATATCTTCTAATTTTTCTAAAATGTACATAATTACGCGTTGTTATCTCCCATCGAGGCATTATACATTAGATTAAGCTCAAATATAATAAAATAAAACAAGCTTTTAAAAGGCGCAAGAGTAAAAAGCATTTGCTGGTGATTCACACGTTTTGCTGAAGCTTTCAATATACAAAAAAAAAAATTTGGAAGTATATATGATAGGGGAAAATTTAAGTTTTTTGTTTGTTTGTTTGTTACTTTGTTGAAAATGAATTTTAAAAAATGGCGATCATTTGTATTTTGTACATTTTATTGTGACACGTATTTTTTCCATTTCATGAACAAATATAATGAAGTTAATTTTTAAGGCCGCGCTGGAACAATATTCCTTCGCTCAATAATTAGTTGTAAATCTTTTGGCCATACTGTTCCGGTATTTCGAAGAGATATGTATAAGTTTTTAGAAGAAATGTCAGGAGGGAGCTTCACAGTAAAATGTTTAAAAAATCGAATAATTACCGCTTTCTGTTCCATTAAAGCAAATCGCATTCCAATACATTGTCGGGGGCCAACTCCAAATGGTGTAAAGTATTCTGGGAAAGAAGAAGAGTATGAAAAATGTCTGGAAATTTGTATTAATACAAACTGAAAAATACTTTTAAGATTTATTACCTTTCCGGCTTGAATTCATCCACGTCGAGTCCCCAATAAGATTTGTCTCTATGGATTCCCCATGTATCAAAAAGGATTCCTATGCCTCTTTGAATTAATGTTCCATTATCCAATACACAATCAGACAAACAAATCCTGGATTGCAACCTTAAAATTAATTTTTATCCAATTATTTTTATTTATTTTTTGCTTACATTGAAGCATGTGGAAAAAGCCGTAGAGTTTCAAGAATTACAGCATTAACATATTCGAGTTTGTTCAAAGCGTCGTAATTTAAATCATCTTTGGTGCAATCGATTTCATCAAAAACTTTTCGCAATTTTTCTGGATTTTCAGCAAGTAAAAAACATGCAAAACTAAGAGTATTTGCCTAAAAAATATTTTTGATATTTTTTAAAGTTAAAAAGCTACAAGCATACTGTAGTGTCAAAACCTGCAATTGATAGAAATCGTGTGTTAGATATAATTTCCTAAATTTAAGCATTATTTTTTTATTTCAAAAATATTCGGAACTTACTTTGGTATTCATTTTATCAGTTTTTAACCTTTTATCTAATCTTAATATCCCATTGTCATCATTTTTTGCAGTTTCATTTGCATAATTGAATTCACGGTCTTCAACTTGTTTGAATTGTTGCAAAAAATCTATTTCTTTATGATCTATTTTCTTTTTCTCTAATAAATTACCAATATACTCATTCAATTGATCAATAGGAGTTTTAGATTTTCGGTGTTGTTTTAAAAAGGCGTAAAATTTTGTTGTGAATGGTATTATCCCTAAAAAAGAAAGAAATTTAATGTATGATTTTTAGATGCTTACATTGAAACGTTTCACAATCATTGTTTATTTTAGGTTCAGGTCCAAAAACTTGTTTAAACAAATTAAAATGTGTTGGAGGATCATCGAATTGATTTTTGTTTAATCCAAGGGCGCATCGTCCAATAACCGATGCAGTTAATTTCTGGAATAAACTTAAACGAAAGTTATTTTAGATTTTCCTATATTATTTTTAAAGAAAAAAAGATTTTAATAAATAAATTAAGAAAAATGGGTTTTAAAACTTTTTGTAAAAAAAAAGATTTAAAACTTACGCATGGATATCCGTTTTATAAGAGGCACGTTTACATAAAATATTTGATAAATAATTAATAAAATCATCGGTTTGCTCAAAAATAATAGGAAGCATTTTACGAAGTTGTGATGTTTTTAAAGCAAGAGAAGATATGGTTCGAATGCGCTTCCATCGTAATCCTCGAGCGCCAAAAACATGAACATCGGAAGAATGATAAGCATCTGGAGCAAGTGGGTCTATCTTCAAAAATAAAATAAATCTTTTTTATGAAATTTTTAAGTTTACCATTCTTGAGTGAAAATGATCAGCGTATTTTATACAAATTTCTTTTATTAATTTTGGATCTGAGGTAATCAAACATGGATGAGAGCCGCGAAATGCGCAATAAGTTTTACCATGGCCTAATTTTGAAAAGAGAAATGGGCATTGCCCTGATTGAATTAAATTTAAATGACCAATAAATGGTTTAAAACCTTTTGCAAATGGAAATTTGGTTTTATACAATTTCAAAAAAGAAACTAAAAATCTGAAAAAGAAAAAAATTTTACTGTAGCCATGATTTATCACAAAATGAAAGCAAACCTGTATAAATATTCTATCAATCCTATTCCTATGACAATTAAATTAAAGCATAAAATAATTTTAAATAAATAAATAAACATTTTTCTGATTAAAGGAAATAAATAATAAATAACCGTTTTTAAAAGTTTCCAAAATAAATACAAACAACCCAAAGCATTTTTTCAAGTTTATTTCTTCACTGTCAATCATCATCACTTCATTATCAGCCAGCCAGCCATCCTCCTCATCTTTTTTCCTTTCCGATAATTTGTCTTCTTTTTTTCTTCAACCAAAAGCCGACAAACCCCAAAAAAATGTTCTACTTTTTCTCACGTTTTACCTAAACTATAAAATACATACCTTTATTTTCTCTGCAACGGAAATTGAACAATTTTGTGATTATATTTTTAGATTTTTTGTTCCTTATACTATTTGTTTTTTAATTTATTTTAAGAATTTTTAAAACAATAAAAAATAAACAAATTAGGAGAAGGCTATTTATTTAACCGACCGATCATATAGGGTTTAATAATCAAGTTTTTGGAAGGATTTTTTATTATTGCAAAGTTCTGTAGCTTTTTTTTTAAATTTTAAACTACTAATGCTAATGCTTTTTTTTCTAATTACGTTTTAAAAAAATTTGATAAAAATATCTATTTTAAAGTTAGGTTTTCATTGAATAAAGAACGTCTGCGGTGTTAAAATTAGTAAAAATTCATATTAAGTATAGTGTAATAATCGATGATTCATTCATAGAGTTTAACAAAAAGTCAATAAAGTTGTGGTTTGCTGACTTAGAACATTGAAAGTATTGTTCGCATTCGATAGCTAATGTTGATTTAATCAATTACGAGTATGATTTCAAAATTTAATTATTATAATTATTTATACATAAACATATAAATGCTCAAATAACAATGGTAAAAATTGTAACAAATATTTATTTTAAGCTATAAGATTTTATTGAATCTTTTGTTGCTTTTATTGATTGAGGTTTTACATTAGCAGCAGGCAAATCTTTTACCAAAGATATATCACCAGTAGCACGCGTTGAAGCAATTATCGTTGGCGGAGTTCCACGTATAGATGATGCTTGTGTTGGTTGAGTTACTTGAGATGGTGGCGGTTGAGATGATGGTAATATTACAATAGCTTCGTTACTCTTCATCTTTTGAGATGGTGTTGGTGATGGTGGTGGTATTACATCAAGTTCCTTGTTTTTGATCTTTTGAGGTTGTTGAGATGGTGATATAACATCGGGTTCTTTGCTTTTCTTCTTCTTTAACTTAAAATTATAATGTGATTTTTTTTATTAAACGTAAAATTCAAACCTTTGGATTATTGTTTGATCCTCCTTTATGTTTTTTGCGGTAGTTATTGTCAATTACTTCTTTGTAGCTTTTTGATTTTGATTTGATTGGTGGTATTGCATGTAGAACTTTTCGACTTTTGTATGTTTTATCATTGTCTGAAGGATTTGTGGCCTTGTTATCAATAGGCGGTTGTTTTCCATTTTCTTCCCTATGCTGCAAAAAAAAAAACATTAATTAGTTTTATTACGACATAAACTTATTTGTCCTTGAAGGATGAAACTTTCGCAACAGACGTATTTTTAAATGTTTTTAGTTTGCCTTTAGGAAATACTAAAGCGATTCAACTTAAAACAATAACGAAAAAACTTACTTGTAAAAGTGATGGAATAACAATAGATTCTTCATTATTGCCAGGTAAAACTTCAGCAGGTTCATGTCTCATTTGAGAATCATCGATAAAATCAGCGCATTCAATAATAAGAAATCCAGGAGCAAGTGATATTCCTTCATTCAATGGTTGTAATAATTCATCTATTCTCAAATCATTAGCAGCAGGTGGATCAAAAAGTTTTTCAGCAGTTGATATACGAACATGGCCCTTTGAAGACGAATTAATTTCTTTTAGCTTGCATCCACCATCCACCGATTTAATATTGTATAGCCTCAATTCATTGTTACTAAAACCTTTTGGATCAAAATGAATTGAATATTGAGTTGGAGAAGCATATTTTGTTGATAAATCAAAAACTGGTATTAGACCATAAATACAAAAAACCATTAGAAACAATATTCCAACCAAAATCACAATTATAATTTGAATGTCACTTGTAAAAAATGTTGAATATTCTTCGATGAAATTCTTGTCGAGGGACGGCCACAATACTTCTTCCATTTTTCAAGCAATTAGTGAAATTAAAATTAAGAAAATCTTGCATTGGAACGAATTATAAAAAACGTCAAAATTATTTATTTATGCAAATTCAAGGAAATTTAAAATCAAATAGGAGAGATAACCGTGGAAGAAGAAAATTAAATGCGAATTTTAAAAAGCATTTTTCCTTCTAATAATTTTCAGTACAGTTATTACTATTTTCTTCTTTCATTGTTAACTCTACTATAAAAACAGAAAAACAATATGTATTTTTTGAGATCAAAATAATTTTTATTCGGATATTTTTTTGAGCACAGGCTGTTGTTCGTCGCCTGGATGAACGATCTCTCCATCATCTTCCATTATAGATACCCTTGGGGAGTTTCGACGTGGAACACGTTGAGGAACTCCAAGAAGAGAAGTTCGAGGAGTTGCATCAGGATCTTCGTCATCAAAGTGTTGCAAAGTCGTTAATGTAGGTGCAATATTTAATGAAAGTTCAGAAGCAGCCATGTGCACAGTAAATGTTGAAGCATTCATTTTTGCTTGATAATGTGGGATAGCCCATGGTTGAACTGTTGCACTTCCAAACATTTGGAAGGCGATCCCCGTAATCACGCAAGTAATTGCAATGATGAGAAAGACAAGCCTCCATTCATGCACACTTGACTAAAACGCAACCATCATTATTTCGACTTGATTCAAAAATATCATACTTACATGTTGAGTGATTAATCCAACCATTAAAGGTGAACAAACTGATGCAATTTGAGCGTAAACCTGCGCATACGCTGAAATGACGGCAGTATAAGATGGTGCAACGCTTACAATACTTGTATTATATCCGGGCACAAATGCTGATGTTAATGTTAATCCCATACATAAAAGCATCATAATGATTGTTCCATTATGGGTGAAACAAATAAGAATTAAACAAAAAGCACACCCGAATGAAGCTAAAATAAAAAGAAGATTTAAAAAACTTTTAATCTTCTTTTGTTGATAAGAAAAAAAGATTTTTTTTGGATTTAGTTGACGATGGAAACAAAAAAAAAAACAAATAATAATACGAAAATAAAATACCTATGCTATTACAAACTTTGGTCACAAAATTTATTCCAAATCCTGCCATTTTTAATCGATCTGCAGCAAATGCAAAACCCATTTTGCTAAACATTTGAATTAAAAATGGAATAGCAGATAACTGACCGTTCTAAAATTAAAAAAATTTAGCCATGATTATTCATTCATAAAATCCTTTTGCTGTTAAATCAAATTTTAAAAAGTGCTTACAGCAGAAATCCCAAGTTTTAAAACGGATCTATAGTATTCAGGTAAATATGAAATCATGCAAACCATAACAAATGATTGACAAAATGAACTCAAACAAATTGCAATAATAACTGGCGAGCAAAAAAGCTTAAAATTCATCAATTTTTAACCCCAAAATTTTTTAAAGGTGCTTACAATTTTATATGGAACTTTTAAATTTATAGACATGGCTCGAAGTCTCTGTTCTGATTCCTCGATGTGCATCAATTCAGCTGTACTAATCCATCGCGAAGCTCTCGGCTTGTTTTTAACATTTGGAAGCCAAATTCCAATAAATACAGCTCCAATGAGTCCATAAAGAAAGAAACTCGTTGGCCAACCATCCAAATATCTGACTTTACACAATTCTGCTGTAGCAAACATAGCTAAAGACAATCCCACTTGATTTCCAGTGGAAAATATTGCCATTGCAGTTGATTTTTCATGCATTGGAAACCATTTAGCAATTAAAAGTGAAGCACATGGAATGAATACACCTTGACCTAACCCCATGACAAATCGAAGGGCTGCAGTGTAATAATAATTTGGAAGAAAATAAACTACGGTTGGAAAACACCAAGTTGAAATAATATTTATTATAACTCCACCAGTAATTGTTGCTTTAGCACCAATCTTTTGTGCTAAATTATGTGCAATTAAAACACTAAGAAATGTTCCAATATAAAATGATGTGTGTATGGTTCCAACATCTCGTAGCGTCCAATCAACTTGAAGGGATGACTAAAAGGAGAATTTCAAACGGTTCAATAATTCGATGAAGCTTACAGTATATGAATCATCTGGAACGTAATGGGAGGCATTTTTATCTCTAAAAAAAAAAGACTTTTAATGATGACAAAAAAATTAACTACAAACATTCGCATCATACAAACAAGAGCCATGCCTAAATGGCCTCTTAAAAGACCGCAAATGGTCATAGCTGCAGATAACAAGAAAGCTATTTGCAAACGAATGGTATGGCGAGACCATAAATCTGAAAGTCGATGATAAAATCAACGAAGAACGTGAATTAAATTCTTCCTAAATCCCAGACTTTTATTTTTAAATTGTCTGAATGGAATGTCCAAAAATTCCAAAAAGACGTAGTTTATTGAAGAAAATTTAAAAACAAACTTACCACATGGAGCTGAATTACCATTATGGTCCTTTTTACATTGATCCTTGGCGCAAGTCATATTTTTTTTAATGGAATTTAAAATGTTTGAAAAATAAAATGAAAGTCAATTTTCATTGACCAGAAGGAAGAAAGAATTTTCCTATTTTTGCAGATAGTTTTCGTACAGTCAGTCCCTTCTCGAAAGCTTAGATCAGCAATTGTCATCGCAGCAGGTAGTTGTTGTATAAAGAGAATGAGGAAAGAAATGATAAGGGTGGAGCTCCAGGAAGAAGGGAAAAATGGAGAGAAACATGAGCTAATCCGTTTATCAATTGTCAGCTGCTTGATGGACACTTTTTTTTATTCACTTCTCGTTAGTATTTTTTTCCATAAATAAAAAAAGCTGGGCAAAAGTACGAGGATTCTAGGAGCATAGAATGTTTGTTTTCCTTCTACTAAATTCCATCACAAGCAGTGTTTTTTGGATTAGTCAATTTTTTTATGTTGATTAAAGGGACATAGCTATTTCATGCCTTTTCTGAAATTTCGATAGTGGGGACTGAAAGTTACACTTGGTAAGGCGCGTGTTTGAATTACCGTGTAAGACAGAAAGTGACACGGTAATTCAAACACGCGCCGCCCCAACTGTTCCTATCAGCCCCAGTATCGAAATTTTCGAAAAGGCATGAAATAGCTATGTCCCTTTAAAGAATGGGCACATTTTTTTCTATGGAATTTAAAAAAATTTATTTTACAATATTGTAGCTTCATCAAAATTATTTGTATTTAAAAAATTAAATAAATTTATACATTTTTTTAAAGCGAGTAGGGCGTATTTCAACCCGATTAATAGTGAAATATTCTCACTCAAATGGAAAGATAATAACTCCAATAAGCAACATTAAATCCAATGAAAGCCTAAAACTCTTTTTTTGAACTTTTATTAAACCATTTTATTCTTTCTTACCAATGGAAATAAAATACTACAAGCTTTATCAACTCTTGAACCCCAGTCAATAAAATTTGTTGTCAATTGTTTTATCATTTTTGTTTGATAAGCTTGATCATTTTGCAATGGAAATACATCTGTACATGAACCATGAAAAGTCTCCATAAACAACAACAATAATTAATGGGAAAAAGTGAACAATGTTTACTCACCCCTGTGGAGAATTTATGTTCATTATTTTGTTCCAAAATGGATTTTGCAATTCGTTCTTTGATTTCTTGCGTTTTTAACATAAGTTTTTTGTCCTGTAAAATTTTTTTCTTTATTATTATCAGAAATTTACTTTGTAGTATTATCATCTTTGGAGATAGTCACCATTATACACCGAGTAAAGCTTTTTGTTTATTATAAAAAATCTTGTTTTTGAAGGTGCAAAGTTTTGCAAAGTTCAGCAATTTTTTTGATGCAAAACTTTTAGCAAAAAAAAAACAAGTCATGAATGAATGAAGGATTTTTTCTTTTGCAGAGACGAACTCATGAAAGCAATTATGTGCTACATGTTTTGTCTCCCCTCCTACTGTGCCTTGATTGTTTATTTTTTGGAGTTGAAGTTTAAAGTTTAAAAATAAAACATCACCTGAAATGCAATAACTGCAAGCTCGATTACGCAAGCAAATATGAAAGCAGTGGACGTAAAGATCCAGATATCGATGCATAAAAACATTTTTATTTTTTATCAATTTAAAAATGAAATTATTATTTACCTTTGATATAGCTTACAGGAGGCAATGAACTAATAATTGAACCAAATTGGTACGTTGCTGTCATTAAGGAATTCACTAAAAGAATAATGCGTGCGGGAAGAGCTTTAACGTCAATACAAAATCCAAGCATGGATAATATCACGCAAGTATAACATGGAAGATACATTTGTAAAATGTAAAATCCGTAACGGCGTTCAAAACTAAATTCCGCTGTCAACCTGTACCATTCACCGGCTTTGTAATCCTAAATTTTTCCTTGTAATTTTATTTCGTTAAACTCGTTACAAAACCTCAGTATGACGATAAGTTTCAACACCGGAAAGATAATATTCAGTTGCGGATAAAGTATAATTTGGTAAAGTAACAGGTGTAGAGAGCCAATTAATGACAACCGTGGCAGTATTAAATGAGTAACTTTCAAAAACAAGCTGACATTTTGGTCTATCGATTGGAAACAACGAAAGATCCATTTCGCATGGAGCTTCAGCTCGAATCTAAAAGTTCAAATATTTCTTTAGAGAAAATTTTAAATAAGATGAAAACCCTATAATTAAGCCAAACAGTTCCATTGCTTAATACCATGAGCAAAACATTTGCTCGAGGCGATGCATGAATGATACTACTTTTAGAGTTGACAAGGCAAACATTCGGTGACCATAAAAGTTTTTCAAAGTTATCATCGAAAGATAAATTATGGCGGCAAGGATCAAGATGTCGAAAATCTAATCTTGCGTCATGCCATATAGCACTGTAATTTTTTATTTAAATTACATACTAATAATTATAACTTATTTACCTAAACCAAAAATCCACAGTAACACTATTACTCAAAACTGATAATTCAATTACATCTTGAATTGTGACTTCAACATGTGTTGTTACAGGTTTTTCAGGGCTTTGACTTCTAAAAATATATACGTCAATGGTTTAATTTAAATGCATTGTTTTCACTCGCCTACTATAATTTGCCATAATTACATCTATAATAGCTTGAGGAGTCATAGCGTATCCCTTCTCACAATTATGATTTTCAGTACTTTCAACTCTTTTAAACCAAAATAAAGTTAAGAAAAAAAATAAAAACATCACAAAAAACGCCATTTTTGACGTCGACTTTTTTTTCAAAATTTAAAAGTTGTAAGCTGTTATTTTTTTCTTTTTGCATAAATTTTTGAATGGACGCATAATTTTTTTAACACCGGGAGAGAACCGCCTTTTTATTTAAATGTACATCGAAGAAAGCAGAAAAAATATTTACAAAGTTTACAAGCAAAGAAAAATAAAATAAATGAGATCATTATCGATTAAGATTAAAATTTCAGCTATGAAATGCATCGAAGTAATTTGGGTGAAGTGAATTTTAGAGTAGGAATAATTCCAGGATAAATCTTTTTCATTTCTGGAGTTTGCACAAAAATGTCATATGGGCAATCGCCCACTGGACAACATAGTGTTTCAACTTTGTCTTCTGACAACTAAAAAATGAAACTTTATAAGAGTATAACTCAGAGGCTACAGCTATTATTAGTTTAAAGACGGTAAAGCTTAAATTTTTTTATGCAAATCAAAAACGTCCGATTTAGCCGCAAATTAAATTTGTCGTAGAAAAAAAACAACTTACGCTAACATCAAAAAACCATATTAAAGATTTAAGATTTCTAGTATTAACAAAGTTATTAAATTCTTTCTCTTTTGCATTAGCTTTTTCAGTCATTGCCGTAAATCGAACAACAATATTTTCGAGTCGACTGGTTGAATGTGCAGGAACACATGCTTGAACGCAATGATCCAATATGATATTAGCTAAACTTGGAGACATTTTCATTCGAATATCTAATGATTTTGTTGGAGGGCGACATGCTGCAGCAAATTTGCTTAGAAGTGGATAAAAAACTGATAATCGACTATTCCATGTTGATTCGTGACAATATTGAATTTGAATTTTAGTATCGTGAATGGAATCCTTCATAATGGAAACAAATTCATCGCTATTATTGAGTCCAATGGAAAGAGCGAGTAAAGATTTTCCACTGCATTTTACAAGCTCGCATAATTGCTGAAACAAAAACAAAAAAAATAAAACAATGAAGACATTGATAAGAAAAATAAGGGGACTCACATCATGAGTTTTTTTTGATGGCCATTCTTGATTATTTCGTTGACAAAGGCTTTCAGGGTTTTGATAATATGCAACAATATTTTGTAGTTGAATGATATCTGAAAAAATTGCGTAAATCATATTTTATTTTAAAGCTATATTTAAGTTTACCATTATTATCTTGAAGAAAATAAAGTGTTTGAAGAATTTCATCTTCAGTAAAATAATTTCCACAATCACCAATAACAAGTTCTTTAAGGTTGTGTGATTTTCTTAAAACTGTCTGAACTCGAAGCAATGAGTTTGGTTTTTTAAATTTCATTTGTTTTGTTTTACCAATAAGTAAATGAGGTCCGTTGCTTTCATCTGCACTCAAGAAAAGGCATTTTGGAATTCTCCAAAATATTCGATTTATTTTTCTTGTGAGAATGGGATGAGCCGATTGTAAAGCTAAAACATCATCAACGTTTGGAAGATGTGTGCAAATATCGGAAAGAAGTTCTTCAGGAAGGTCACAAAGCGACATTGCGTTGATGGTGGTTATTATACTGCAAAATTAAATAAGTGAATTGAAAGATCATAAATAATTATTTCAAGAATAAAAGTTTATTAAAAAGAATCGCAGAAATAATTCAAGATTTTAAAAAATTGAAAAAAACACGATTCTCTCTCTTTTAAAATTATAGCAAAAATTCTGACTAAACATACACCTTACTATTTTAATGAAATAAAGGATTAAAAAAGGAAGTTAAAATTATCTTCAAAAATTTGGTAAAAAAGGAAAGAAACTATTATTGCATAGAAGCCTAGTACAAAATGCATATACAGAGGAATAAGAAGTGGGCGGGTGCTATTGCACCTTTCAACCATTTTTTTTGTTCATTCGAGAGCAAACATCGGTCAAATCAAATGTAAGAACATTTTTCGTGCAAATGATCCTCTGCCGCCGTCGACACTCATCATTTTTCCCTTCCGAAAATAGAGGTGTCGTTGAAATTTGCTTTTGCTTCCCCGCAAAAAAAGGCAGATGATTGCGCATTTGAGACTCTTTCATCCGCGAATATAAATCGGGAGTGCCTTTTCAACAAAAAAATGTTGCATCGACGTAATAACCGCAGATGGGTTAATATATAATGGAAAGGAGGAAAAAAGGTTTACATACATGTTGAATGCACGTGAAATTGAGACGACCATTATGGTTACGATATTTTTTTTTCGAATACCTCACCAAGTTTTAAAATATAACTAGACTTGAAATCAATAATTTAAAAAATCAAGCTATCTAAAATAATTCCTGAGAAGCTTGCAAAGGACTCCCATCTATCAGTCATTCACTTTAGTGTTACTTATCAGCAAAAAATTTTTTTGTACATGAATTTTTTCGAACAAAGATTTCACAAGATTTTTATGTTTCCATGAAATTTTTATTTTGTTTGAATTTTCAAAAAATATATTAATGATTTCTTTCCAAATAATGGTCAAGGAAATTTTGTTTGTGAATAAAAATAATAATAATTTATTATTGTCCAATGATCACATGAAGGTAAAGATGTGGAAAATTACAACGGATTCAAATTTGAATCGAAATTTAATTTTTTTAATTCGAAAGTAAAAACTTAGAAAAACAAAAGCAATTTCATAACCTCACAGAACCCAAGGCTTTGGGTTTACGACTAAGTTTTGGTTCTAACAAAACAATTATAACTATTCTAAAATTAATAAAACTTTCTTTTTTAAATTAATGATTCTGTCTGATATATAATGACAGAAATCGATAAAGAATAAACATTAAAAAGCATTGCGCAAAGGAGTGAGATCAAGCCCAAATCTGAAAAGATCTCCATTATGAAAATCGACGGCAAGGAAAAAGTTACTCTAATTGTACAATCCCATGATGCCGTACAAATTGCTGTGCCATCCGGGGATGTTCGTAAGCAAGATATTCTATTTTCGTGGCCATAAAGAATGGTTTGTCGAACACATTTAAGAGTATCCCAAACTCCAACTCGATAATCGCCATAACCAGCAAATAATATGCGACCTAAAAAAATTCATATTCTTGGATATCACAGTTCCCGTAAAAAAAGTACTTACCGCTAACGGAAAAGTCAACTCCATTGACCGGGAAAAGGATCGATTCTTTTTCATAAACACAAACTTGTCGATCAGCACGAAGATCAAAAAGTCGACAAGTTGCATCATCACTCCCTGTAGCAAAAGCATCACCATTTGGATGAAATCTCACGCTGTTGATATCTGCATCATGTCCTTCAAAACTTTGAACGCATTGGCCAGTTCGAATATCCTACAACTTTTGATTTTTCAACTTTTTACAGAATAAGATATAATCTTACCCAAACTAGTGCACTTCGATCAGCACCAGCAGAAATAAAAATATTTCCTGTATCGCATTTAGGAATGTCCAAAGCAAAAACATCACCGGTGTGACCATGAAAATTTTGAATCATGGTCCCTGATTCAACATCCCAAATAGCGCATGTTGAATCACCAGAACCAGTAAGAAGGAGGTTGTCGGAACGAATAAAAGTGCAACAAGACATGTATGAAGTATGTGTCGCAACTGAGCGTTTCTTTTGAAGAATGTCTTCTTCAAATGAGAGTGGAACTACAGAACATTTATTATCTAAACCTCCACAAGCTATCATTTGTCCTGATGGAGCATAAGCGCATGCCATCACCCATGTTGTTGGCATTGTTAATGCATGTTCCTTATTTGTAGTAAAACCATCCCATACAATAACCTTTCCATCCTGCGATGAACTAACAATATGCCTTTTATCAAGAGACCAATCCATGCATAATACTTTGCTGGCATGACCTTTCAAAATTCGTCGTTGTTTTATATTTAAAGTGTTTAAAGGTTCAAGCCTTTCGGCTGCTTGTTGAACTAAATAATAATAAAATTAAATTATTTAATAATAATGTTTAATCTCACTTGGAATATCATTGAGCTTTTGCCGTTCTGATTCAAGCTTTCTTCTGAGATCTTCGGCTTCTCGAGCGAGAACTTCTAATACATCTGGATTTCTACAATAATAAAGAGAAAAAATTAATATTTTAAAATTAAGGCTTTTTTGTAAGCTTAAACTTTTTATGTTTGAAAATCGTAAGAACCTGTCATTAAATTAAAAAGTCTCAAAGGACCTTAAAATGAAAATAATAAACTTTTTAAGAAAAAAAATATAAAACAAATTTAAACTAATTTTTCAATCAAATGGAAAAATGCAAACCTTGAATCCATAACTGCGCTAATTCCAGATGATGCAGGTTTGGGACTTGATGGAGATAGCTTTTTGGATGTGGACGGCTTATCCTCAGAGAGGAAAGGCTCACTTGAGCTACTTGCTTCTTCGCTCATGAGATGCCGATCTTCGGCTGGCAAAAAGCTGCCGTCTTTTTTTGTCCTTTTAAAAACCAAAGCAGCAGCAATGCAAATTGATGAATCTTTTGTAGTATATTTTATTCACGTTTTTATTTTGTATCTGTAAAAATAGACACAAATAAAAAAGAATCAATATGCTTTAGATTTAAATGAAAAAATAGTATATAAGAAGAGAAGCACGTTTAATCCTAGCTTCGTTTTTTAGTAATAGTTAAAATATCAATTTAAAGATGTATTTTGGCCATTTGGAAAAAAAAATTTTAGCGTAAATTAATTTTCGATATAAAGTAAAAAAAGTTGTGGACAGGCATAGAAAATTATTGTCATTTTGGCATTTATTGGGAATAGTAAAAACGAGGGAGATGCGGCAACGTTCATCCGTCGTTGTTCATTTATTTGCTCGCTCTTATTTTGCCTCCTCAAGGGAGACAGCACGTGTGCTTCTTTCTCATCCATCGACTTTTTCGACAACGCCGACGACACACCAACCAACCAACGTAGGTTGTCAACAATGCTCCCTTTATATTCCATGAAAGAATTCGTCCGTTTTTCTTTCTTTTTCTTTTTTTGAATTCGGAAAGTGAGAGCTTTTCTCTCAGCCGCCAACCAACCAACAACCAAAAAGAAAGAACATTATGTGACGCAGGCTTTTTATGCATAGCTTGGGCTCACCGGAAGCGGGTAAAAAACACAGAGAAATAACACTTTTTTCTAGCTTCTCAAAGTTTGTACACAACAAAAAAAAAAGAATGGAGAAGAATAGTTTTCAACTAAAAAAAATAATAAAATATGCTTTTTTGATGTATGTATTTTTTTTTTGAATCAACGGAAAATAAATTGGAAGCTTTTTTCCATGTTTGAATTCAAAATTTATAACAAAAAAAACATTTTCTGTATTTTCATGAAACATTTTTTTTACCACAGAAATAAAAGCCAACGTAAAACACAAATTTTTAAGTCAGCATTGAATGAGAAGATAAAGGTATCATAGCTCAATTTTAATTGCATTTTGTTCTAATTATAAACTCAAAGTTAACCTCAAAAAATATTTTTGTGCATCGCATCCTCAATAATTTTGTTATTTTTCATTGATGAGTGAGTTTCACAAAAAGCAGCAAAAAAGATGTGCGCAAAAACTATCGAAAAGATAGAAAGAAGAGTAATCCGCCTCCACGAACAAAAAAATGAAGTTCGCAACAAATATTTGCAACTACTACTACTGCATAAGAAAAATACATTTCTCTCGGTCTTTGACTTTTAATACCACGACGACGACGAACTGTTTCAACGACGCTTCTCCGTCAACCTTTGTTAATTAATCGAAGCTATCTCATTTTGACTTTTTTGTTTTTGGATTTTAAAACAAAATAATTATTGTGATTCGCATCTGTTTTTTTTCTTGTTTCATACATTGATTTAGTGTGAACCAAAAAAGGAAAGATTATCCTCTAGTAGTAAGAGGCCATTTTAACGAAATAACCGATTTTTTTCTTCTTTTGTGGTAGTCCATCATCATCGGCTTTGCGGATTTCAAAACTAAAAAAACCAGAGAGGACGGAGGCAGAATGAGTAGTGATGCTGCATTTGACTACAGTGACGAAGAAAAAATTACAATTGTTTCACAAGTTCACCCTGAATCTTTGGCTACTTCAACAGCGGCGGTTCCAATTCATAGTTTGATCATCGCAGAAAAATCATCTCCTCCAGAAGACAATATTTATTATACAAAAGAAATTGAATTTAACGGTAAACTAATGAGATTTGATGCAACACAATTGAAAAATGAAGAAGGATGCCTCAAAATTGCAGAATTTGTAAGTTTTTATATTATTGGAAAATATGGAATCAATCAAGTTTTAAGGTTGTTATTATTATTGCATTACTTTTATCTGGAAATGTTATGGGTGTTAGCGGTGAACGTGGATTTGCGTTAATCGTTTGTTTCATTGGAATTATGACTGCATTTTCAATTGCAATGGCAAAAGTTTTAACCCTTAATTATTTAATGGATTCTAAAAGTTGGTCACTTTTGGTTAGTTATTTCTTCTCCTTTTGAATAGTTAATTTAACCTTAAAGGCCATATCATTTTTTTTAGGAATTATCCATCAACATTTTACTTGGAATTTTATTTTCTTTAGCATCTTTGCTTATGGCAATCCTTTGCACCCTTCATTGGGCTGAACAAAACCCCGATTGGCAAATAGTTCCTGGATTTGCTTCTGTAAGTTAAAACATTTACAAAAAATATATGTATTTAAAAGTTTAGAAAAACAAAAACAAATCTTTATAAATTTAAATTAAATTTAAAAAATCAAATCTTTTTTTATAAATTTATTTTGTTTCAGGTTGCTCTCGCAGTTGCAGCCCTTCTTTTCTTTGTGGATGCATGTCTCACTTTTTACAATCGTCGTTTCCGATCTTGGAGTCCTCATCAAAAAGGAACCTCGCTTTAAAATAATTTTAAATTCAAATTGGAACGCATTTATTTGTTGTAAAATTCGTCAGATATTATTTGTTTAAAAAATTTAAGATGTAAAAACAAAAGAAAAATTATATTAAACGACAAGGAATATTTCTTAGACTCTTTGAATGTAAAAACAAAAGAAAAATTATATTAAACGACAAGGAATATTTCTTAGACTCTTTGAGGAGCGGATGAAGTGGAATTAAAAACATTTCCACTACCACCGATTGCTGGTTTATTATCCTTCCACGCTAGAAATTTCTAAAAGCCAAATTTTAATAAGAGTTTATACGACTATATTAAATAATGACTTACAAGATAGCAATCAACGCCATACGCCATTAATGCACCAAATGCGAATAACTACAATTAAAAATCAAGTTTAATGTAAAGAAGAAGGAGAAAAGAAAAAGAAAATTACCGCAGCGATTGCCCAAAAGAATCCAGTAGAATATTGAGCGGATGCTAATGCAAAAATGCTTCCAACAATAAAGAAGAAAATTGTCCAAATAAAACAATAAATCATTTCCTTAAAAATATTAATTTTATTTTTAAAAAAGTTTAAGACAAATTACCGTAACAATTATTGGTAAATGTTGGAATTGATCAACGACGTGAAAAAGGTACAAAATAAGCAAAATAAGTGAGATACTGGAAAATTATATATTAAATTTATAACAGCAGCCGCAAAATATTTAATATTTTTAATAATCAATTACTACAAATTTAGCTTACCTAAATCCAAAAACGGATACAAAGGTAGCAAATCCAACACCATGAAAATATCCTGGCCCGCCAACTAATACACAAAGAAAACAAAAGAAACACATGGCCTACAAAATTCCTGGTTTCTTTTTATTATTACTAAATCTTCATTATCGGTTATCGTATTAAGTTTTAATTTTTATCTAATTTTTAAAAACTCTTTAGATAAATAACAAATTTATTTTGTTTAATTTCACTTACTATTTCTATTAATTTCAGCATACCAGGAAGAGTTCGAAGGTAATCTAAATCCAATTGTGGCCCACATCCTGATGTTTCGTGTAACTCATATGGAGTATATTCAGCTCGAGTTGTCGTCACATAAGTTCGAGATTCTTCATACATTTTTTTGGCAAAATTTTATTTTATTATTAAAATTTTGAATCAAAATAAAGCAAAAAATCCTTGAGAGCAAATTTGAAGAGTGTGGGCGCCTGTTTTTTTTACCTTGAAGCAATGGCGAGGGTATTACAATCACCAGCTGTAAAGTATTTGTTGTGCTTGCTGCCTCTTAACTTGATAGAAAAGACCGCCCACATTATTTCGATGCATGCCATCGATTGATTGATTCACGTTTGTTTTATTTATATTTTTTTACTATTGCTATCATTGATTAGTTATAAATTTTATTATTTTTTTAAATCCAAATTATTTACAATAAAAATAAATAAGAATAAAAATGATAACTTTTTTAATAAGAAAAAGGATTACATTCATGGAAATAGAAACAGCATCGATTTTTCACAAATGTAAAAAACGACAACAAAAAGACTCGGTTTTTAAAAAGTTTAAGTGTAAATAAATAAAAATTAAGAAGAAAACTTGAATAAAAAAGGATGAAAGATAAGAAAAGGAAGAGATACCAAAATTAAAAAATGATAAAATTCTAGGAAAGAAGTTTCTTTCGACAAAGGGCAGCAACAGAATAAAAATCAAAAACAACAATAATAATAAAATTTTGTCGAAAAACTGAGCGATTTTTAGCCTGAGATGGCGGTGATGATGACATTAGATGATGGCCGGGATATTGATTGATTTACCGTCCACCTGGAGGAATATCGTCGTCTTCGTATTCGTAGAGCTGTTTGTAGAGAGGGCAACAATAACAACACCAACAACTCAATCCAATTAACACTGCGAGAAGGATAATTGAAGCAATAATAATAGCAACCACAGCTCCAGTGGGAATGGCAAAGGGACAACATGAAGGTTTCCATGAACCCATATATGGCCATGTACAACACCTAAACTTATTTTTATTAGACTTAATTGGTCCTATTTAGATATGTCAAACCAATTATAATTATCCCAGTCGGTCGGCTGAGGACAATATGCAAGATATCCTGAAAAATAAAAACATTATTTGGTGTCTTTTAAAGTATCATGTGAAGTCATACGTTGAGGATCTTTAAAATCCACGCAAAGGCTGTATTACCAAAGTTTATACATCATTAAAGAAAAAAGTTTGAGGCTTTTTATTGTAGTTTGAACACTCATCGAAAAATTCAGTAAAAACCCGGAACTATCTGTACCGGTTAAGTGCTACTACCAACATGCATGGAGCCTATTCCGTGAATGGAATTACTCATTATATAGATTGACTTTGTCAAAATAAAAAAATTAAGATAAAACCGGGCTTCTTTTGTTTTATTTTATAAAATTTAATTTCGAAAAATTAGATCCATGTATAATGGTAGAATGCAACAGATACTTTTTCCTCTCTTTTTTGCGCTAACATTGTCTATGCACTTTCCAAAATCATTGTTAAAAATTCTTTTTTTTGTCACTCAAAATTAAACCACAAAAATCCCTCTAAATCCAATATGAAAAACGAACATGGGTTACTAAGGCAACGTAACGAATGCGAATAATGAACACTGAACTTACCATAACCTGATGGGCACCAAAATATTCTTCTGTTTCCCAATCTTCCTTCAATATATTGTGTTATGGGATCGTTCAAAGCTTGAGCGTTTGCATAATAAACTAAAAAAAATGTGGTTATCTCATTATTAGAGTTACTAAATAATAAAAACTAACCACAAAGGGCAAAAAATGCCAAAATAGCCAAATGGCGAGGCCGAATTTCTCTGAGAACCATATTCTGATGAAAGCTATTTTTGGTCCGTCACTTAAAAGAAAGGTTATTAAAAAAATAAATTCAAAAAAGTAGAAATGAAAAATAAAGATGATTCAATGAAAAAATCCACGAGACATGAAGAAAAAAAAACATGAGTCAAACTTTTAAAGCAAATCTACCTGCCTCTTCCAATTTTAGGTGCGTCGATGAGGAGGCGATAAGAAAAGACTTTTTTTTATATGATGATCTAATTTTTGACTGTGGTAATTCAAGAAGATACAGTTAAAAACAATCAATAAATAAATAAAATAT